>CM023487.1:71733163-73159638 GCA_013339685.2 Hyalomma asiaticum | reverse complement strand
ATATATGTTTCTATCACGATTTGGGGCAAATACGGCCACGTACAGGCATGTGCCATACATAGCCGCATATGCCCAAGTACTGATATCGCCATATATGGAATTTTTCTAATGGACGATTTCGCAACAATAAAGCCACAATTTGCCGACAATATTTTATCAAGAATGTGACGACTTTTCAATGTTGTCATTCAACATTTTATCAACAACTTTTAATTACGGCAGTCAACAATTTCTCAACAACTAATAAATGTTTTGTCAATATTGCAATTGTCAAAAACTTTTCAACGAGAAGTCAATGGCCAATTTTCAGCAACTTGTCAACATTTTTTTCAATAATTTCTCAACATTTTTACAATGCCCTTTGTTGACGTTGCTCAATAACTTCTCAACATTTTTTCAATGACGATTTTCATAAGGGCCATCCTGTTTCTTTTGTTTATAAATGACATAACTTGCCAAGTCCAATCCTTGGCACAAGGGCTTAGAAACTTAGGGAAGACGAATGAGGAGGTCGAGTCAAAATCACATGAGACAAAGGGTAGGCCGCAGGAAGCACCCAACATGTTACAGCGACCAATCAGATGTTTTCTGTGTAACCGCAGTGGGCACCGGGCTATGCACTGTCGAGCTAGGGGGTGGTCGTACGCATTACCAAATAGTGTGCCAGTTGTGCAATAGAAGACGACACCGTGCAGATGAGTGTAGGTCAGGGACTACAGACCAAGGTAGCATGTATACACTCCGTTCAGGACCTATAGAGGGCGCCTTGAAAAACGCACGCAGCGCCACTTGCCGTGCGGCGAGCGTGCAACGGCGAGAGCCTTAGCAGACAACAGTGCCTCACTGCATTGACAGCTATGGCAGGGCAAGCGCCCGTAGCTGGCGCGTTAGTGCTTCGAGCTGGATTTAAAGATATCGTAGTGGGATCGTTCTTCCGCGATGCCACCATTAAAAAAGGGGAAAACCTGCACAAGAGCGGCCACGTTTTTGACGTGAGTGAACGCTTTGATACGGCATCGTCAGTACTGACGGCTAAATGCGTGCGTCAGGCGTGCGTCACACAAGAGGCTTACTCCATAGCTATCAAGGTAAGCTGTCATTCTTTCATGCTTAGAATATTATTGGGGCATGCCCACTACCCGTGTACTTCCAAAATGCTCAGAACATTTACAATTATCGACGGCTCGATGGCCACTCGCTGTGGAAACTTCGGCGAGTGGCCAGGCGGCGTGGTTATTTGTTTGCGGCTTCGTGTCATGTCGATTCGCAGCCACCGAGTATCTTGCTTGAAATTGTCGCGCGTAGCAACGACCTTATTGCAGCATCATCATCGCTCATCATGATCGTTTTTACCTCGCCGCTCGCGCGGCTCATGCCAAGAGCTTGAGGTGCGGGCGAGAAATAAACGTGTTACGATCGGCCCCGCTTCGTCTTTCGCTTCAACTGATGTGGCGCCGACGACGGCACGGTCACTTCGGCCACCATCAGCCTTCCTCATTCGCTACAACCTCTTTCGTTGTTTATGCTGCTTTCCGAAACAAACATTGCGCTTCCGTCGCAAACAGCGTTCGCAAAGCTTCGTTTTTTTTCCTGGATACTCTGCACTTTTGTTACTCTGCGACCTAGACTGATCCTACCGAGTGCCGAGTGCGCAATGCGCTGCCGAGCCGCTAGGTGTATTTACGGTAATATACCACGTAACTCAGTTCGCCCCTTAATTAGTGGTCCTAGCAAATCAACCCAGCAAATTACTGACCTAGCATTGCATTCCTCAAATTTGTGAATTGTATATGACGAGTTAATAAGGTTCATTAAAATCTTCCATCAATCTTGAGCCGTATTAAAATGCCTTGCGTATGTTTCCTTTCTCTCCAGCTCGATGCCACCAGGAATGTCACACAAGCTCACTGCACCTGCCGAGGTGGAATCTCAGGCCGCTGCAAACATGCAGTGGCAGTGGTTACTTACGTACGTCAATAAGGAGGGCACCTCGACAAAGACGTCTGTCGAGAACGTGTGGAAGAGGCCATCTGCCAAGCAGCTGGGAATGTACAACAAGGGAGTCTTGTTCTCCAAGGTGTACCCTCCTAAACCCCCATATCAGAAGCTGGCGAGGCAATCCGTGTCCACAGCCATCATTGATTCAAACTGCCCCTTGGGCATCATGCTCCGCCAAGAGCAAGAAATAGCTGAAAACCTGGCTCATTTGGACAAGGTGCTCGGACGGCTAGAACAGCCGAGCAATATATTTGGAGCAGAAAGCATCCCAGTCGAAGAAGTAAGCGATGACTTTATTCTTGAGGTCGTGGTCACTGAGGAAGAACGCAACGACATCGCTAAGCAGACAATTCTTCAAAGTGGATGCCCGCAGTGGCATTGTGCACGGGCTTTGAGAATTTCTGCCAGCTCCAAAGCTCACCATATCAAGATACGTCAAGCGGACTTCGAGAGCTTGGCACAACAACTTGTTACACCACGATCTTTCAAAAGCGCTGCATGTGCATATGGCATATCAAAGGAACCAGTTGCACGAAAAGAATACGAGTCCAAAACGGGCCGCAAGGTGATTCAAGTCGGACTTGTGATCAGTACTTTGCAGCCGTGGCTGTGCTGCAGTCCCGATGGCTTGACTGATGAAGAAGGAATCCGCTTGCTGGAGATCAAGGCCCCTTACAGGTGCGAGTCACGGCCTGTAGTTGACCACGATATCAACGTCAACTATCTCCACTTCAATGGAAAAGAGCTGCAACTACGAGAAAGTATAAGCATGTATGTAGTAGGTCCGAGTAGATGTGACACTTCTACGTGTACTCGCCAAAGGGGTCAAAATGTATGGAGTAAGAAGGGACGATTCCTTTCTGGAAGAAGTCGTGCAAAAATTGGAGTGGTTTTTTTTTAGGCACTACTTCCCTGCTGCGCTGAGGAAGAAAAGTTTGTGTTAAACTTTAATATTAATTACTGGGGTATAACATCCCGAAACCACAATATGATTATGAGGGATGCCGTAGTGGAGGGCTCCGGAAATTTTGACTCCCTGGAGTTCAACATGCGCCTAAATCTAAGTACACGGGCCTCAACCATTTTCACCTCCACCGAAAATGCATGTTAAACTCTAGCGTTACGTTGCATTGCATACAAAGAAATTCGCTGAGGTTTTTTTTATTGATTTGTAATGTTTTTCTTTATGATTACAAAGTTAAATGCCTTGTTCAACTGTTTACTTAGCATGAAACTTCTCTATGTGCCGTAGTGTATGTTTTTTGTTGCTGCATGCTCCAAGTATGGGCATTCAGGTGCTGGAGTCCTAGTAGTCAGGAAGAGAACATCTGCCTTTTACTGCCTGAAATAATCTAGCGTTACTTTCTGCATAAAGAAATTTGCTGAGGTTTCCTGTATTGATTTGTAATTTTTTTCTGTATTACTGCAGTTACATGCCTTGTGCAATTGTTTACTTAGCATGAAACATTTCTATGTATAATAGTGTATGTTTTTTTGTATTTGTTATGTTCAATAACGTATAATCTTTTTCGTTGCTGTATGCTCCAAGTATGGGAATTCAGGTGCTGTGTGTAAAGGAATTGGGAGTGAGGACATACCGTGGCGCCATCTGCCGGAATCTCTGGTGTGACGTATAAAACGACATCACGTGGTACCGGCAGAGCGAAGTGTTTGACTTCGCCAGGGATCCAGGCTGTTGATCCACCTTTTTTTCGCGTTTTGCAAGCGTTGAATGCACTTGCATTAGGTGTGTATCAGCTTGGAGTGTTTGCCAAGAAAGGTTTTTCGTGAGCCAACGCGCTGTCATCGTTGCGCCGTGCACGCTCGACGGAGCGAGTGCGCGCGGAGCCATGGACACTGAACGCGAAGAGGCCACTCTGGTAAAAGGTGAGTTGTAATGAAATTTTGATAATCTGCAACTCGAAGCATCCTCGCATCTCGCGTACATTCATGTTTACTGAGCCAAGCTCGACATCGCGCACCTATCTCTTGCTTTTGCGCGGAGGGTGCTCGGCCGATCGGCGTGGAGTGCCGCGCACGATTCACGGCAACGCGTCGCCTTTGTTTGCAGCGCGTAATCAAATGGCCGAGTGCAAACGATGTTTTGACATTAGTTATTAAATTTGCAGGACCTTTCATGAGAGCAGCCGTAAGTTCTTTTGCCGCAATAACAGTTCACAACAATCGGGGTGAGTGTGGCTTGCCCCTTTAGCCAAAATTGTCGTTGGACGATGATGTATGACAGATGTATTTTAATAAGTGTAACTTCAGCGCGCATATTTTGGTCTTCTTAATCTACGCCTCCACTTCATGTGCTTCTCTTCTATGCGGATATTTACCGATGTGATAATATGCCAGCACGTTGCAATCCGTTTGTGCTGTGACGTCCCCGCTGGCGCCGACTGGACCCCGGGCTTGTTAACTGGGACATTTTCGTTCGTTTCTTGGAACCTCTCCTTGGAAAAACGAAGAACCGCCAGAGTGATGAATGCGCGTTTCGGAGCTAGGTTCCCGGAACGAATCTATTGACAATCCTCACGGACCCACCGCACAAACACCCGACTATCTGGCGACGGCGTCTCTTGCTTACGGGCTGCAGCTGCCAGGCAGCGTTCGCACCCCCACTTTATGGCCCGGGCGCAGCAGAACGCCTTTTGTTCGTCCCATCCATGCGACCGGCCAGGACGGACATTTCGTCAAACGCGGCAGCCCCCGGACTCATTAGTGCGCCCTTCGTCCATGGCCACTTGCGGCGTTCAAGGGAGAAGAAGCGGTGCCTTCTGACGGGGAATGCAGAGGATGCAGAGTTGGGGCTCGGCCTGAACATCTGGACGCCAAGCTCCGAGAACCAGGGCCAGAGGGGGCGGCCAGAGGCTTTTCAGCACAGCGCTCTAATGCGCGTCCCCCCTTTGTCCCCCTTTGAGGCGACGCGCTTTGTCTGAGCATTGACATTCTTGGTCGCCCCTGATTCATGAGCCATCGTACAGCTCGCCGATGTCCCTCTCCAAAGTTGTAGCTTGTATGTTTTTACTTACTCTACTTTGCTTGAGAGAGGGTTTTGCCACTGGTGTTGGCTGCGGGGGCGGATGCCGAAGCTGTCAGACTGACTGACAAGAAATATTTGCCGCGTCAGTAACTACAATTGGTTAAGGGTCACGGAGGGGCGGCGTCGAGGTCAAGAAAAGCACGCGCGGGACAACGATGAAGAGAGAAGAGAAGAGAAGAGAGATTCAGGAGACGCGAAGAGATGCGGAGACATTCCGTCATGTTCCAGTCAAAGAAGTAGCGAGCCTCACTTGTGATCCCTCGTGTGAGCCGCGCCGTTTGGCTCTCCAACCTCGGAGAGATGTAGTCGGTGCGAGAGCGTGAGGTCGGCAGCAATGATTGGAGATCATCCGTGAGCTAAGGTGTCTCCAAGATCGACGTCCGAGTTACCCGACCACCAGTCCACAGGCCGGCGACGAGACCTACGCGCCGATGGAATCCATGCAGATAAGCGTCCTTCCGTTGTGGCTTCAAGCGTATTTGAGACATTGCGCCTGAGTTTGTTAGCCGCTTTGTACTTTTCCTTTGTCGGCAGTTTATTGATTGCTATGTTAGCGGTGCTGATTGCTGGTTTGTAATGTGAGTTCTTTTTGCTCCTTGATGGCCTTGTCCGTTTGTCAGTATGTTAGCCACTAATTGTTAATTGCATATTCGATCATGTTCGCACATTAAATTACTTGTTTTGTTAAACTAAAAGAGCCTGTTGCCTCTTTTCTTCCCAGCCCCAGCACGAACCCGTTTTGGGGTTAAACGGTTGTTGAGATGTGTGGTCAAAGGGGGTGAGCGAGTATAGTGGTGGTTGTTAAGCGACGTTTCGTAAAGTGTAGAACCGCCCCCCTTGCGCTTAGTAGCGGGGAACATCTCAGTGCATCACTTGCCCGACTATTATTTACAATTACCATATCTCGTTTTCAGTGACTATGCCTGTCTCAGCCATTAACCAGTTCGTTGACCAGCAGTTCAGCACCTGACGGCTGCTGACAGAAGGAGAGGCAGTCTATGAAGCCGACCACGTCCGAGTATGCAGCATAAAAGAACAACACGGGGACGAAGTCACTCTCGCCGCCCTTGTGCTGCAAACAGCTGGCGTAAGCCTTTCCCCTCACGAGGTCGAGGTTGTGATCAAGGGCAGAGGAGTGAAGGCTGCATCGTGCAGCTGCAAAGCAGGGTACGATTGCGTGTCCTTACTCGAAAAAAAGGGCATTGATTTGTGGGAACACTGAATTTTCGCTCGCTTCTAGCTTCTGAATGATGTACTTGCATATTTTATGCATAAATAAGTGTTTATTTCTTGCACAAGTTGTTTATGTATTCTACTGCTGGAATTGAAGTAAGGCAATAACCATGCATATTCATTTGTAGAAGCAAGGTTTACCTCTCCATGCTAATGCACAGTTGATAATTTTATAGGCAACACAAGTGCAAGCACATGGTAGCAGTGCTCTTGCACATACATGCAAAACAGAGCTTTGAAGTTCTGTCCTCAACTGATCTGCCTCAGCGGTGGGGCAAAGCCCAGAAGGAAGGTGTATCACAGAAGTATGCACCAAGGAAAGTTATTGACTTGCCATGTGTAAAAAAGGTAAATATCTATTCCAGTGCGCTGCATGCATGTTTCATGGTGTGAGCATTTGTACTATGGAGAAAAGTAACTGTTTTGTATATATGCTATCATAAATTATAATTCTATCTGCTTATAACTGATATAGATCAGGCAGGCAATTGTGCAAGTGATATCACATTTGTGTTTTGTTTCAGCCTAGGAAAAACAGTGTTGCGCTTCCTGAAGGAGACATCCTCACGAGGCTCTTATACCAGCTGCCATACACGTCACCCGCTCTTTGCCACAGCCAAAACAGTATGTACATGTACCAAAGCGAATGGAGTGCGATACAATAAGTTAGCTGTTGTAGTGTCTTAATTAAAAATTTAAAGGCTTGGGTCGGTAAGTCATGCTTAAAAATATCAGTGCCTATTTCGTGTTTTAGATTTATTCATGTTGTCCATCATGGCACGCTTAAAAGCTGTGTTGTGTTCTCTTCATAGCCACAAGAAGTAATCATATTTTTCCTAATAGTGCGATCAGCTTCATGTCGTGCTTATATAGGATAAAATTAATAGATACTGTGCTCCATATCCTCCTCAGACCCGAGTGAATTCTTCGCCACACAGGTGAAATCAAAACACATTTTTGGAATGTCTACATATACTTTATTGCACGAGAAAAAAATTGCAACTTTAGAACGAACAGATTTCGCACACCAGGGTGTGCATTATAATGCACACTGGGTCTCAGTGCATATGAAATCAGCAAAACTCGCGTTGATCGGAATTTTGCTACTGATCCCAAAAGCGCCCTCATTTCGTGTGAAATTGCTTGTAGCAGTTCCGCGCGGTTGTGATACACAGAAAGATGTTACATGTTGTGCATCTAAACTTTGTTCGCTGTGAACATCCTGGGTTTCGGCACCTCGATGACGATCCCTGGTTCAGAAGTTCTGGCATGTGGTCTGCTTTAGTAGTTCTTTTCGGCTCAGGAGGCAGGGGCACAACCTTAGCTTTTAGCACCTTGCGTGGAGGTTCATCATCTGCAGACTCTTCGCCACACCTGTCTTTTGACAACAGGTAGTGTGCAAGTGACATCTTGAACTCGAGCAGTCCAAGGATGTTTTTCTTTGGCACGCCAAGAAGAGCAGAGTCTTCTTTGTACTGCAGCCAAGAGTTCACAGCGGCTAGGTCACATATAAAGATCATGGTCCTGACAGTCCACTTTTTAGTACGCTGTGTCGTGGGATACAGGCTTAGCATTCTGTCTGACATGTCCACCCCGCCCATGTTGCGGTTGTACTCCTCCACCACAGCAGGGCGAGGAATGTCCTGGTACACCTTCTCCTTTTTCGACCATCTACGGCACTGCCCAAATGGTTCCTCACCAACGTGATTCGAGGCGAAAGTGATGGCCTTGTTGTCAAGCCATTTAACTAAGCATGTGCCCGAGGAGACATTCACGGGTTGTGAACTCGATCCTCTACCTCGCTTGGCTAGGCATTTGTCGTCCTCGAGCTTTGCTGTTTTTGGTACACGATTTTTCATAATCGTACCCGTTCCTCGAAGATTCAGTTTTCCCAGCTGTTCAATAAGCGGCAGTGTCGTGAAATATCGGTCAAAAAAGAGCGATGTCCCGATAGGCAGTGTTTTTGCAAAGACTTGCACAACATTTGGGCCGAGTCCAAGGTCTGGGCTATTGCCAATCTTGAGGAAAGTTTTGCCCTGGTAAATGTCGAAATCCAGGACGAGTCCACTGGGGCTGGCGAGCACGAAGTTTTTGGTTGAGCAGAAAAGAATTGACGAGAAAGCTTTGACGACTGCGTGGTTCCTGGATCAAGTGTTTAAATGGTTCTCCCTTATGACATCAAGGACACCAACCTTTGCTTTAAGCGATTTGTGCCCACAGAAGGGCAAGGAGACTGAAGCTTTTCTGGAAGATTTTACTGAATTATTTCGGGAGCTCCAAATTTCTGACCACAGCAGGCCTAACGCATCATGAAAGCCTGCACAGGCTGGCATGATCATAACAACTACTACAGCACTGAATCTTCGCCAGCTGTATATAAGGTTCCTGATGGTCAGTCGCTTCTCCCAAGATGCCCTAGAAAACTTGTTCAGCATCATCCGTGCCAAAACTCCTGCACCCAGAGCCAGGGAGTTCAAGTACACTCTTCAACTCATCATGCTTGCGCAGTTCTTCAAGTCCAGCAAACATGGCAGCTACGATATGGATGATTCAGTACACCTGACAGATTTTCTGTGCTCCAGACCTGACTTAAATGCCGAACTAGATAATGCTGTAAAGATGCCCACATTGTCGAAAAATCTTGTGCGAGAGAAGCATGAATCCCTGGAGTATCTGGCAGGGTATGTTGCCCAAAGCATCATTAAAAAGCACAAACTCTGTGAGAATTGCAAATGTGCACTAGTCGAAAACAACACCACTCGGGCAGGCTTGCTCTTACAGTTAAAGAACTATGTACCTAGCAAGCCATCTTTATGCACACCGTCTGCTGTGCTCATGTCCCTCATGGAATGTGCGGGAACTTACTACAGAAAGAATGAAGATTCTCTTGTGGCAGGAAAGGTTCCTCTTAAACATGGTGATGTGATTGAAGCGGTTGAGCCCACATTTTGAGCACTACCTACATGCATGCCATGACATTGCTAGCAAGGTTGTGCAGCAGTTCTCATTGTGTAGACTGCAGTTTAGTTTACGGAAAAAAATGAAGAAATGCAGAAGTACCACACAACCAAAATGTGCGTCAGAAAGTGTGGGCATGCGTGTGGCTGTCAGTAATGTCAAGTAAGACACCCAGCTGAACCCTTCTCTAAGATACATATAGAGCATGAATCAGTTTCTGTCCCTTATATGAGGTGTCTTTTATAAGCAGGATACTATGTTCTTGTTTTTTGACTCACCACGGTTTTGATCTAAGTACGGCATGACTAAAACGAATGCAAAAAAAGAAGGGGGGGGGCTGTAACATGTTGGAAAAGGTTCAGCATGTGTACTGTTTGCCTTAGTGTTAGTTGATGTGCTTTGTGGACTGTGTCGAAGAGAACAGAATTCATGTTTTTTCTGCTATAACTTTCTTGCACTACTCGGTTACTGTTTCCTCGTAAGTCTGTGCAATGGCTTGTTGATTCCAGTGAAAATTCAGCTGATTGCTTGGCTTGTATTTGACAGGCAGATTCATTGTTAACAGGATGCAGTGCAAGAGGCAGAGCTCGCTGTGCTCTCTATCTATACCTCAGGCCTTCAGACAATACAATTGCTGTGCATCCTTACCAAGGACTTGTAAGTTGGAAAGCCCACTGTGCACTCTAGGTTTTGCTGGCACGAACGCCTGCATACACACTCATACTACACCTTTTGCAAGCTTTAAGTGCTTCTCTACATTGCACTGCCATTGCAGAATGACCGATTCTGCATTGGCAGAATGGTTCATTCTGTGATTTATTGTCAGGCTGCTTTAGTAATCACTACTACTTCTGCTTCTATGTTAGTGTTACAAGACCCACTAGTACATTTTAGTATTGTATAACACGGTTCTTGTATAGTAGTATACAATATTGTATATGTAGTATTGTATAACACGGTTACTGTATAACATGGTTAGAGGAGAGAGAGAGGTGCACCGGCAATCGACGTGGGAGAGGCGGGTGCAGATCAAGGCATTGGATGAAGGGGCGTAAGGACATACATCCCAACGGCAGCCAATCAGAAGTTGAGGGAAGGACATTTTTTGTTTCTGATTGGACTGCGAGAGTGCTTTCGTTTGAGAAGTGTACAAAACCCGGTGAATTGTGTTGTAGGTTGATCATTAAACATTGTTTTTAACAACAAGATGTCGGAGCAGTCGTTCCCTCAAGGTGCCAGCAGGTGAAGGAGCCCGCCTTCGGTTCCCTGGTTGGCAGCTTATCAACCGTTTCGCTGTTAGCGGGATGAGCGGGCGAAGAACAACACGGGAGAAAAAGTTAACTTCCTCCATCTCCCTTTCAAACTCCAACTGCTCCTTCTCTTCTTGTACTCTCACAGCCTCTCGCGCATCAACCCATGCCGTAAGTTCGTCGCCCTCTAAACCCATGCGTTGTGCCAACTTTTCTAGAACTTCCTGTGATTCTGATGAGCTCATTTTCCTATGCTTGTGCCAAACTTTCTAATGTTAGAAACGGTCTCGTCCTGCCACAGACGCCAATTGTGACGGGGTAACATATCATTTTCCCCAAATGCGCAGGTTTTACCTTTGAGGTGTCTGAAGCATCGCCTCAAGACACTCAAAGAAGGACGAGGCCGTTTGCACACATTTTACATACACACTAAAAACACAACACAAGCACACACCGAAAACACATCCTATATAGATTCACAACTGAAAGGCTTGACAACATTGCACAGAACGGCTTAAGTTAAATGAAGTCCTAATTAAAGAGCCAGTTCTTAATTGTATCTGATCGCAGAGCGAAGAGAACAGATGGCACGAGCACTTGTCTCACCAAGGTCAGCGTTCGTCATAGGCAGCCGTTGGCATGGAGCGTGGCAACTGCTGAGGAATGCCGCAACAGTCGGCGTCTTGAATCACGAGGGTTGACGGTAGCTCGAGCAGCTTCTCCAGGCTGCAGGGAAGAAGACGGTTCACCGGCGTTGAAGGTGTGTCCCAGCCGGACATCCATGCCTGAGCTAGCGCCCGAAGCTCGACAGCTCAAGCCTGTCCATGGGCACGGGAATGTCTTACAGCAGCGGCGGGTTGAAGAGTGTTGGCCCCCAGGTCGTGCAGGCCTCAGGCAGGCACAGTGGCTCAGGTCCGTAACCCGACAGCCTGGTAGCATGGCCGGTCTTCTCCGCTGCTCTTCCCGGTCTCTCCCTCTCGCCGTTTCGCTTGGCGCTTTTTATCGCCCATCTACAACGTGGGCCTTCACTCTTAGTGTTCTTGTCTCTTCGTGCTATCTTCTGATTGCTTCGAATTGCATCTGTGGTCTTCCGATTGGTGCTTTGTTTTTGTTGGTTCTGTTAGTTTCCTAGCACTCGTGCCAACGTCGTCTTCATCTTCCTCCACTCCTATTATGGCGCCCAGTTTCAAATACGAGCGCTTCACTCATCACACAGCTATTAATAGTGCTGGGGAGGTGTGTATTACAAAACTTCTTTTGGAACCTCAGAAGAAGGATATTGGACAGCGGCAGCACAGCATATATAAGGTTTGCCAGTCACGTGCAGCTTATTACCCGATAATCACATGCCCCTCAACAATATGTGGGAAAGAGAATCTGCTGGAAACATATTGTATGCTTTGATCAGTGACACTGAAATTATAGAAATAATAGCCCTTGACATTACACGAATGTTGTTCTCATTTCTTTCACTTTCAGGTACACAGGTGAACCTTTGCATTGATTCAACTACAGCTGTGTACACACAGATGCCTGCCAGTCCTTTTGTGCTCGCTGTGAAGCCAGCAATGCTGCAAGCACTGCTGCTACCTTTGCACCACCTCTTCATTCTCCTCCTCTACCATCTACATCCTCCATAGAGGCCCCTTCACTTCTGTCGCATCGAGCACTATTGCCCATCCACTTCAACCCACTGCACTAATCCAGTCCTGTGGACTCCTGTTACCTCAGATCCTGAAGAAGAGGAGAATGCTGAAGAGTGCTCAGAATTCTTACTGTCATTCCATGAGACATTCTTTCGGTAAGACTGCAGCATTGTGCGTGCACTCATAGATTGTGCATTGCATGTCATCACACGATGGTGTGACTAAATCATATTAACCATTCTCCTTTGCTTTATGGAACAGGAAACAGCGCTAAAAACAGGGACAAAGGAACATGAATGACACCACATTCATTGGTCCCTATTTTTCAGCGCTATATCCTAATGCTCGACCAGCTAGCCTACAAGACCACCCTTTGCTTGTCGTAGGGTGTTCTGTGTCCAAGTGGGTCAGCACAGCCAGCCCAAAGCATGTGTAGTGATAGTTGTAGCAAACTTCTGCTTTAATGACCATTATATCAATGGCATTCATGTGTGAGCAGCAGCATAGAGGAAGTGTACACCGCTGACATAATGCACTGTGTCAGCAGTCCTCTATGCAGCTGACAAATCATGCACTGCAAAACATGATTGACTCATCATGATGCATCGCAGTACTATGCCACAAGCCGCCGCTCATTTGGGTTAAGTGCGACATTACAAAATTCTTGGAGCTTTGCACATCCATGGCAACACTTATGAGCAGAAAAGTACAGGACACCATGTTAGTGTAAGCTGCCTTTACATTTACCATTGCTGTTTAGTGCTGTTCATTCCTAGCCACCAATTACCTCACCTCCAAAAGATGTGACAATCTCCACCATAGCTCACTTATTTCAGATTGGGCAACAGCACTGAGGAAGTCCCTCCACAGAACGAGCGAAAGCTCATAATCTTTTAGCGCTGTCTCATGCAGCTGTTCAAAGTATGCCACACATGCTTCACTGCTTGCAAAAGTGTGAGCCATGTGTCTGGCACTCTGCTGGAAATTGAGACATTATGTGCCAATAACCACTTCCTCATGTGGAAGAGCCAACCAATGATGAGTGGGAAGCCGGCAGGCAATGTGCTGATTTCAGCAGCCATTCTATTCAGCGGTACCAGCCGCACCTCAGTGCTCCGGATGTTTGGATTTGTAAATGTACAAGTATTTACACCACGAACATTTTTCAACTACCAATGAGGCTACCTTCTTCCTGCCATTGACAAGGTAGGATACCGCCAAATGAAAAATTACTGAACAAGTATTTCATAACTAGCCATTTCAGTTCAAGCAGTAAGTAATCATCGTGCATGAATGTGTTAAGCAAATCGATCATGTGCCATGCCAAGGGCAGGCCCTGTTCCATTCAGTTGCAGTCATTATGGCAGTAAGTTTTGAAGTTGACATTGTGCACATGCAGCTTTATTACCATTAGATGCACATGACAACGAAAGTGAAAAGGCAAGTTTGTTAGTGCCATCTGCTACAAAGGAAGCAAAGCAGATCTCTGGAAACTTGTTCACAAATGTGTAAAGTGCATGCTTGGAGGTTTCTATGGGTTTGCTTCACTTGTTTCACAGCTAACAGCATTGATAATCTGGCCAGTGTTACTAACTGTGTGGTCTTTCCATTGGGTAATATATTTTTATGCTTAAAGAAACAACATTAGTGCCAAGACATTATGCTTTAGCAAGTAAACTAGTGCATCAGAACTTCAAAACAACAAATAGCACCACAGGCGAGTCCGCGCATCTCACGCTGAGGTCGGACATTGAAAAATAGTTTACTGTGATCCAGAAGTTGTCCTGTTTTATTCAGTTTTATATAGCATATCTGTTTTTAAATGTGACACATTTGTGGCTCTCATAATTTGTGTGGTTCATCACACAACTGTCATCATCGCTAGTTCAGGTGCCCAATAGTGCACGTGTACTTCTATGCAATGCTCAATGTGCAGAGTTAGCATGCGCGCTTCTTTTTTGTTGCACACGATCTCAGCTCATTACTACATTACAAAAATGCAGCTGGCGGGTGCACATGTTTAAGCAGAAGAAAAAGAAGACAGACTGTGTCCATTGATTTGTCCGGTGCACAGCATCTCGCAAAGCTATGCATTTGTGCACAGCCTTGCACCACGGGAGCACGTCTGCTCATGGCACAGAGCTATGCGCAAATGCATAGTGACGTATAGCAAAGGGATGGGACGGCATTAGGCCGAGGCCACGTCTGCCACTGTCTATGGTTCAATGTGAACGTCTTTATGCTGAGTTGGGTGTGAAACTTTGAGAAGCATTTGCTAGGCTTTGACGTGCTTTGCGAGGCATTTCCCGAATCCTCACACCACACCAAAATGCTGGTGTGCCAGAGACAAACCTGGACTAGTCAAGCGTCCATCAGCTTCACTTCTCCGCTAGCCAGGGGCGGCGCCAGGGGGGGGCAAGGGTGGGCTGGAGCACCCCCAAAATTCTCGCCTGCCCCCCCTATGCCCACCCAAGTGCCCGGAAAGCTTACCCAAGGGATGCGGTATCAAAATAAAGTATCAAATTATTGGAAATTTCAGAGGCATTTTGCCATCGATTTTGCCAAAATGCCCCATTTTGCCAAATGAGGCATTTTGCCATCGCACATGTTTTTATAGAGTTTGATTATGGCGTCGTCTGCTATCACTTGCTCCGCATCTGCTACATGGCTGAGCATTTCGCTGACCTTTCACCAAATTGCTGCCACGAAAAAAATCTTAAATTGCGGCGATCTTAAACGCGACAAAAGCGTGTACATCCTAACCGCGCGCGACGCGAAACTCTCAAAAACACGTGCAGAACGCGTGTAGCGTGCGAGCAAAGGAACAGGTTTTAAAGGCAGGTTGAAGGGAACATCGGAGAGGTCAACATTCTTGTAACGAGTTTTGCCCCCACATTCAACGGCAGCGGCCGACCCCGCAGCGCCCTCTATGGCGTGGGTCTCCCCTGCCGCCCCTCCAACGTTCAGTCTACATTGGGTTGCCTCAGTATGTCACAGAAAAGGTCTATTGCCGACTTTTTTTCGCCTTCGAGCAAGCGGGCCAAGCACAAAGCCGTCTCCCCCGAGCTTTTTGCTTCCACAGCAGAATATTCGGAGACGCTTCAGGAACAAGAAAATGCTCAGTGCTTTGTTTCAATTCCGCTTGAAGAGACTGTGCGTAGCATCGCGTCTGACGATGCTTGCCCATCCTCGTCAGGGCACATGGACCGCGAATGTGATGACCTTTCCGCATCGTGTGCAGCAAGACATCAACCTGATTCTGCGACAGAATTCACCGCCTCTGATGTGGATGTCGACCACGCAGGCCAGTTGGACATTTCGAAATTCAAGACAGAGCAACCCACACAGCCAATACTGAACCCATTTCCATCTAAGAAGTACGGCAAATTGAGCAGGAGCTTCAACTCAAACTGGTACCGCCTATTTCCTTGGTTGGAGTACAGCGCGCAGGCTGGCGCAGCTTTCTGTTACCCTTGCAGAATGTCTTCAACTGGTGACAATGAGAAATTGCATTTGTCAATGGTGGATACAGTAATTGGCAAAATGCCCTAGAAAGAGACGGTGGCTTCAGGAAGCCCGAAAACTCACTCGTGCATAAGACTTGCCAGGCATCGTGGGTTTCCTTCATGCAGATGAAGGCGGGAGGACAAAGCAGGTCGGTGGCAACACATCTCAGCGACGCGTACTCCAGGGAGGTGCAGGAAAATCGCCTCTATATAGCAAGAGTTGCCGATATATTGCGATTTACTGCTGTTCAGGGAATCTCTCAGAGGGGCCACGATGAAAGTGCCAGAAATGAAAACAAAGGAAACTTCGTTGAGCTCTTGAACTTGTTTGCTAAATATGACGACATTATAGGAAAGAAACTGAATGGTGGAGCAGCGAATGCGAAGTATGTTCATCACTCGATACAAGACCAGATCCTCGAAATTCTCAGCCACATCACATTAACAAGTATAAAGGAAGAGATGAAAAGCTCCCAGTGCTTTGCACTTATCGTCGATGAAACCAAGGACCTAAGTAAGACGGAACAGTTGTCAGTGGTAGTAAGATACTACCTCAATGGGGCTGTCTTTGAGAGGTTCCTTGGATTCCGCAACGCTGTGCAATTGGATGCTAAGTCGCTCCTGAGCTACGTCAAGGAAACGCTGAATCGCTGCGGCGTTGATTCTCAGCTGTGCATTGCTCAAACATACGATGGTGCAAGTGTCATGAGCGGTACGTCACGAGGCGTCCAGGCACTATTCAGGCAGGAAGTGCCGCAGGCAGTGTACGTACATTGCATGAACCACCGTCTCAATCTTGTCATCGCGGATGTCTGCAAGGCGATAAAACCGGTGAGGGATTTTTTCTCTCTTTTGGAAAGCCTTTATGTATTCCTAAGTGGATCTGCAGTTCACTCCCTGTATGTAGAAGGTTGTCTTTGCCTGTGACAGAGCTGCAGCGTCTCAGCGATACACGATGGGCCTGCCAGATAACGGCTTGCACAGCTGTCATGAAAAGCTTTCCTGCCATTCTTGTATGCCTCAGCGAAGTCATCCTACTGCGTTGCTCGAATATCTTACTTACAGTGGTGTGTTTAGAACCTGGGCCTTTAGCCCAGCCAAACGGTTTCAGCCACCGACTAATTGGTGTCCTCCTGTGTTTTCGTAAGATTGTGGTGAATGTTCCTAAATGAATGCTAGCTCTTTTTTTCCATCATTTGATTAGTAGCTGGCGCAAAGCACGGTGAAATTGACCAGCGCAGGTACTGACGGTTGCGTAGAGGCGCACAGGAGACAAACGAAGCGTTGACTTTGAACAAAAATGTTTATTTCGCCTCTGCACAGTGTTACTACGATAGGCCTTTATGGCTTGGCGCCACTTGGGCAATCGGAATGATTTGAGCTAATAGAGATAGCTATCCTTGGCGAGATTGCAGTGAACTGCGCATAGCTGTAGATACAGCTACAGTGTACTAGACAGCAAAGACAGCGAAGCAGCATAGCGGCGTCAAACCAGTCGATGCTGATGACGTAGCTGACGTCGTGACACGTGACACGCAGGCTTGACAAGTTCTAGGAGGCGTTGCTTCGGCTCGACTTCTCCCAGAGGCTTGGCTGGCTACCCCCGACTACATCACAGCTGCACCCAACTTCTCAAGTTGCTATCGTTCTGGTCATATTATCAAGGAAGCTATAGATCAGCAGTTTTTCGCTCAGCTAATGCCATTCTAACCCGTATAAAGCTAGCGCCTCGGTGATTTCTTTTGTAAAGTGTAAGAGTTGATTTAGATAAAGAGAAAATCTTTCAGATAATACATTACGTTGAACTCACCTAAGCAGAACAATACGCATGTTTATTGACGTGTTGAGCTACTGAACAAAGCGTAGGTGACATGTAACAAGACATAGCGTAGACTTCCATCGAAGAAGTTGGGCGTTTATAAAAGAAGAAAAGGGGAAGAGAGTAAGACAGTGAAAATACAATGCATAAGCTCCCCACTTGCTTGCCCCCCCCGGAGGAACTCACTTTTCGTGGTTGCCCCCCCAGTAAAAAAATCCTGGCACCCCCCCTGCCGCTAGCCTTGCGCCCCCCCCCCCACTAGGGCAAGCTTCACTAATATTTTTTCAGGGCGTTATGAAGTGGAATGTTTCTTCACCTTTGTGTCTATATTGTCAAGGAATAATTCCTAAGTGAGGTTCTCAAAATGATTTCCAGACAGAAGCAGTATAATATCTCAGCAGTGTTCTATGTTCGATGTGATGTTAAAAAGATCCACCTTTGTCTCATACCAGATATGGCATTAACAACAAGAGGAGCTGTTTCACCATTTGCAGGGCTGTAATGCAGACCTGGCTGGCGATACGTTGCGACTCTCCGGGGTTTTCTGCAAAATTTATGACCTACTCATCTCATTGCACGTTGCCCAGCTGAACAAAATTCTTCGAGGAGGTAGGCCACAGCTACTGTAATGATGTAGCTTTGTAGTGTAACTTAGCTTCCCCCCCCCTCACCACAAAAGTGAAGATGTCAAATCATGCACCTGCATGGAGAAGTATGCCTTTGTCAAGAGCCTCAAGGTGGTGAAGGAGCGAGGGCTTAAGGTGACTTCTGTGACAACAGACCAGCATGTCCAGGTCACAAAGCACGTGAGGATGCACAAGCCCACCCTTAAACACTACTCTGATGCTTGGCACATCTCAAAAGGTAACATCCAATGAAAATATGGCAGGCTGATTGCTGTGCATTATCACTATGATGCCTTCCTGCATGTTCTTTCGCAGAATGCAGAGAATTTTCACACAATTTTTTGCATCTAGGATTGAGAGGGGAAGGAAAGCAATATTTTAGCACATATTGGAGCAGAAGGAGAGGATTCAGTGGGCGAAGAGGCACCAAGAGAGGGAAACAGTTGTCTTTTTGCTCTTCTGTTTTGGTTGCTTGATCTGAATCAGGTTACAGAGGCATCCTTGCCAAATGTGCACTGATGCATGCTCAGACTGTACGTGGGCAATGCGGCCTGAAATTCATTAATATGTCAAAATTATCTCAGTCAGTGGGTGGATCTGCTCCTTTATAACAGAATTCAGATTCCCTGCATTCCAGAGGCAAGCAAAGAAAGGATGGCATTTGTGAGTTGTAAGGTCAAGAGCCAGAAGTTTAAATGTTTTTTGTCCCTGGTACAATGTAAATACAATACCCTGACGTCTTGTAAGAACATCCTCAAACCAAACTGTCCTTACTATTATTTCCACCAGTTCATGTTAAGACGACACTTTTCTTGTTGAGTCATTGTGGCTTTTTCATCTTTGTTTAGGTTAGTGCATGATGTCTAATGCGTTTCTCAGTTTGATATTTTATATAGTAAATATCAGCAACCTTGCCAATAGGAGCAGTGCTTTTTCAGTAAAAAAGGAAGCCATCTACAGTGGTGACATCACATGCCGATGCTTGAGTAAGCTGTAAAGTTTCTGGCTCTTCATGTAGATGAACATCGGCATACAGTAGGCTAATTGGTGGATGGCATAAAAGGTCGAAAACGTGTTTTCTTCCTTGTTCCTTTTCTCACTTGCCTTTGGAAGTAATAAAAAAAGCTGGCACCAGTTACACTCCATTGGTTCTGGCCTAGGATCTGTTAGCCACATACTTGGGAAAACACATAACTTGTTAACCTTTTTATCATGCCTGCCAAGAAGCCCTCCTAAGCAATTTGTATGAGTCATCACTTTACCATAATGTGAATGAATTATGGATTTTCATTTATTACACCTCTGCTTTAGGCATCAAAATGAAGTTGGCTGCCCATTCGAAGCGAGCTGGATGCAGTGTGCTGGAACTGTGAATCCAGCCAGCCAGAAATCACCTCCATTGTGTGCAGCCATCAGTGACGACAATGCCGAGCTGCTGATAGACATATGGAAGAGCATGGAACGGCATGTTGCAAACATACACTTGGGCCTCTACACACATTGTGATCATAGTGACCTCGGAGAGAGGCAGTGTCTAATTCCTGGTCAGTAATATATCTTTGTCAAGTTATTTCCTGTGTTGGATGCGTGGCCTTGTCATGAAGCACTTTGTAACGGGCTTAAATCGCTGGCTTTACTGGAGTCAGGGTGCTCACATCCGGCTAGTCAAGTTTTACAGTCTTTAGCCACAATTATGGATGATATATTCACCTTAAAGTGTTAACCCACAAAATTCCTTTTGTCAACACAGGAACACCTGTGCATGACAAGTTCACTGATGTTGTGATGGCACCTCGTCTACTCAAGGACATTCGGCAACTAGCCCCTAGCACACACACCTTCAGCTTGGAACAGTGTGTTGATAGGCTTCGCACCAAAGTGTGTGCTTCTCACCTGAGGGCATGCGTGCAAGGTTAGTAGTGGATGAAATAGGACATAAATTAACATTTGAAGAGCTGTTGGAATGGAGTACAGCACTGGCTGTACTTCATTTTAATGAGAATGTGAGCAAAGCACAGGCAAGCACGTCTGAGGGAGTGTCCCTGTGGTTTTTATTTATATTGCTTTGCTTATACTTCACTCATACCAGGGCTGCTACATACAACACACTTGGTGTGGCCCACTACTTTGTGCTGCCATCAATGGGAAAAAACCATGTCTCGGCTGAGTTTACAGATGAGACCATCAATTTCGCTTGAGGCGTTACTGTTCAAGAACACACTGCATGAGGATTTCCAGGGAGGAGCTATCAATGCAAGCAATGTGTACATCTAAACAAGTATTCCTTTCCCAGCAACAACTCGATGCCAGCAAATGCGACGCCACTTTCTATTTCTGTTATCTGCACCATTCACACGTCTGCGCATTTTCATGCAAATGAAGCAATTCATGTCGCGTGATTTCTATTTCAGCCACATCATGTGTGTTGTGTGCAGTGGCCATGTTCTTACAAACAGGCACATGTAGCTACACGATTATCAGTACACGAGATTGTCATTCCCTCAGCCAAAGAACAAAAGAAGGGATTATCCATCTGGTGAAAGCATAGGTGGGGATGGAGTGAAGAAAACATTTGCTCTGCCCCTACATGTATTTTGCATGCTGCACCAGCGCATTGAAAACAATATATTGATGGTAGGGTGAATGCAGGAACACTTTTACAAAGTGTAGTGAACCAAATCTAGCGTCCTTAAAGGAGTAGTGACATGATTTTTCGGCGGCTCAGAATGTACATTTTTCGTTTTCTAGCCATGTATTGTTAACACCCTCCGCACACGGAAGCCAGGAAACACGTACAAAATATTTTAGTTTGGTTTTAGCCTCCTCAGACCTTTTGTCCCCCCACAGGGACACTGGTTCACAGGCGACGAAAACTACAACGGCTGTTGCAGCGGAGAGAACCAATGTCCCTCTAGGAGGACAAGGTCTGTGGCGCCATCTACCTTGAGCTCGGCGAAATTTCTCTTTCCCGCTCGGAAAAAACATGGCGGCAATCAGCGCCAGCACGTTTTATGCGAGACGGCCAGGTAAGTCGCTTTATCGTTGGTCTTAACGCTTTTCATTTTAAGAAATTGCAACGGAGTGCAAAGGTTTAATGCCTGGAGAACACATTGACACCGTTTAGAGAAAACCATTGACTTTATTGGGACCTTCGCAGCTTACTAAGTTTAGTGTCCTCGCACAGGGAGCCAGGGATTCTTCCGATTTTAAAGCGAAGGCTTCACTGGCCTAGTGGAGCAAGTTTCGTCGTGTATCTCCTCTTGGCCTTGAGGCGACGAAGAGATACCGCATGACTAGGCATGCATGCTCCATCACCATGCATATGTGCGTGTACGTATGTGCACACGCTTCATTTGGCCGCGTTCCAGTGCCGCTGCTCACTACTGCTACCTCATTAGCCATATCCACGTGACTCACCACTCTCTCCAAGCACTGCCACGTTGGTTAGCAGGTTAGTGCTTCAGGGCTTCAGCTGCTTCTGTTCAGCTGTTGTGGTATGGTCATGCGATGGAAGCAGTGAATGAGGATGCTGGTCCATCTGAGCTAAAGTTGTGTGCACGTTTGCAGTGGCAAAAATAGCAAGCTGCATCGGACCACCCTACAGATGTAACAGTCCTGGTGTAATAGACCTGGTGTTTCAGAGGTAGTCGATAAGCTCAACTTACTCTGTGGCCAAGATTGAAATGGCGGCAAACTACTTCACCAACCATAGAACAGTATTTGCTGCCATAAAACCAAACCGCGAATAAACATGGAAACAATGCAAAATGGGTTGTCTATATGAACCCAACCTGGCTTAGCAACACAACACAACACCAGCCCTAGCTGAGCTAAGCCGCAGCTATTTTTTCTACGTGCACATGAACATTTAGTCATTTGACCATGACTGCCTTATTTTTGTTGGCTAAGATGGCGACAACTCGGAATAATGCAGTGCTGGCCCACGAACAAGAACAACAGATTTCTGCGACAGGTGTGATGGACAGGAGCAAGAAAACCTGCGTGTGATACCTTGAGGCAGAAGCGTGCAATGACCGTTTACCAAAATTGTCGCTTCACGAATTGAAAAGGAGCATTACTGCACGTTCCACAGATGAAAGTAGAGCCACATGTTCTTGTGAATCCTCGGATATGAATGGAATTGATGATTCAGCTGAGAACTTTCCACACTCACCAGAAAATATCAGTCTTTTGCCTCCTTTTGTGGGAGCTGAGCCGGCAAGCGATTATAACAGTGACAATGAATTCACACTAACCGAAGATCAAATCTCATGTGCAACTGAGAAGTCTGAGAGCGGCCCAAGCTCCATCATCTTTCACTTGGAGTTTGCGCACCCGCTTGATGACAATGAAATCTTGTTTTTAATAGTGCAAGGGCCAGGTCTCGCCAAAGAGTGCCAAAGCAATGTCGTAAACTGTGAATTCGAGTGAGATCAATTCTTCTATGCAAAATGACTGTACAGGGACCTAAAACATTGGCTGTAGACTGGCTAAAATAGTAGCTATCCTAAAATTATGATGTCCTTTACAGTAAAAGGAGAATGCAATAGTTAAGTTCGACCATGCGAACTTCGACATGCAAGACGAGGCACGTCAAGGTCATGCAGTTATTGTTCAGTACGCGGGACGTCTATGTGAGTTGTTCCTCCATTTCACTGCGGTAGGCAATATGCAGCTATGCGTATGGGACGTGCCGCTTTCGTCGAAAGGTTGAATGGGGAGACGTGCGCAGGTGATGGAAGGGGAGATAGCACCCCAAATGACCGGGGACGGCCGCGTCACAACGCGCCGACGATGCGGAACAAATTAAACGAGGCAGCAGCGTTTTCGCTGAACACGTGTGCATACGATGCAAGGTGTGCCTCCATTTGAACACATTGTCACAAGAACAAAATCTCTTGGTGCTGAACTTGCACAGGTGATGCCATCAGCTTTTTCAGGGATGCTGTAAAAAGCTGACATGCAGGAATGCATGACCAGTGTTGGGCTGACTGCTGTTGGTAGCCCCCTGCAGTACCTGAAACCCATTGTTCCACACGGGTATGAAGTACTTTTACCACCAGAAATACCATGCATATCGGTGGCATCGCTAACACCATCCTGGCCTGAACTGTCTGAAGAGTCACAACCTTGGCACTATGATCCTGAGAGCTTCGCTGCAGGCCAGGTGACCATCCTTAAAGTACCCGTTCTTGTTAGCATACTGATGAAAACATTGATATTGCCTATAAAGCTACAGTTGCCGACCGATAAATCGGACACCGATAATTCGGACATGCTCGGTAATTCGGACATGCTCGGTAATTCGGAGTCGCGCGGCACTGCCGATGATCCCATAGAAGTAATGTGTAAAGACGACCGATATTTCGGACAGCTGCCAGATCTACATTCGATAATTCGGACCCTGTCCAACTGTCGCGCACGCCAAACTGGCAGCCATTATTATCTCCTCCGGCACCCATACCATACAAAGGATGGCCTCAGAAATCAAAACGAAAGCTAATTGGTAATTTATGAGGATTTATTTCAATCGCAACTTTATGCCTGAGAGATTTGTAGTTGAAAATGCCGATCTTGGAGGCACGGCTCAACTGTGGGGGATCGTATCGACATCGCGATCATCCCACATTCCGGTTCCTGTATCCCTTCGCTGTGCTGCTATCGCCGCCATTCTGTCATATGTGTCTGCGGCACAGCGTTTTGCTAAATTCTGCGCGCGTTCATCTTTATTTTGAGACTTGCTTTATTTTACGTCCAGCTGTCTCACAAGCGGCCTTCAGCGCTGGCTGTGAGGGCACCGTTGATGCCATTTAACTCGGATCTTCGGCTGCATCTTCGGACACCGTTGGTGCATTTAACTCGGATCTTCGGCTGCAGTGTCGGCGGTGTCGGGCTCACTACGCAACGTAAACGGCACCGTTGGTCCCATTTACGTTGCGTAGTGAGCCTGACACCGCTGACACTGCAGCCGAAGAACCCGATAATGCAACTGAAGAGCCGGACCTGCCGCCCAGCGCAACGAGCTCAGGTGCGGACGTTATTGATGACCTGCGAGGCTGCGGTGTGCCGATTCCTGACACTGTTACGTTTGAAGACTTTGCAACCTTCGACAGTGCGGTGTCGTCAGTGTGCCGAATTGAATGACGACGACATAATTGAGCAGGTTCTGCAACCGTCAAACAGCGGTTCTGACTCTGATGACGATGACGCACCGTGTGCTCCGGAGCCGTCGCATGCGGACCTGTCTCGAGCCCTCGCTGTTCTTTCGTCATCGTACAGCGATCATATCGCACTGGCGGAGATACAGGCGGACTTGGTTGCACGTAAGCGGAAGTGCATGCAGCAACGCATTGACAACTTTTTTCGGCCCCCGATACACTGAAGTGTCAATAAAAGTATTTTCTTTTCTGACGCATTCGTTTTTTCGGACTTTCGATAATTCGGACTTACTTACGTTCCCCGTGGAGTCCGAATTATCGGTCGTCGACTGTACTGTGTAAAACATCAACTACAGCTTTGAGGGATAGCATGCAAAATGAAGACTAAGGGAGAACACAAATTGAGTGCTTACTTGAAGGCTAACACACATGTGTTTAATAATAAGAACAGTAAGTAGCTAAAGGAAGACAGATTGGGGCAGGCGATATAATCGGAAGATATTAAGTGCAAAAGTGCTTTCTACATAACGTAATGGCAGCCAAAAAAGTGTCCCACAATAAAACACCTTCCCCTCTTGTCCATAAAATAGCACATAAAAACAAACATTTTGACAAAAACTAGCAAAGTAAACTGCACAAGTAGCAATGTATGTGCTAGGTCAGTACAAAACAATTCACTGCACTTGCCACGGTTGTCTTTCGTCACAGTTTAGTCAGTTTTCATTTCTAAAAGATGCCTTGATTATCTACTGCACTGATTAGTCTGGCGCACTGGCTATTCTTGTCTTTTGTAATGATGACGAAATGACGAAAACTCGCTGATGCAAATATATATTGTTCTCGTTTTTCACTGCTGCCCTTTGTTTAATTTTTAGTCTTTCACAGCCTTCTTTGTATGTGCTTCACATACTCATTATTTATACTGTACATGTCACATAGCAACTTACAATCTTTCCGTGGCTTTTCTATACTGATCGAAACTGCTCAACCAGAAATCATTATGACAAGTCTAGTCCTTGATAAATGGTGTGTCTTTTGGCACAAAAAGTAGTAGAAGCAACCAGAGGCACTGAACGCATGCACGGTAGCTTGAACCGTTGGCTCTGAATATCTAAATTAAATAGATGCCATCTGAAGTTGTGTGTGTGTGTGTGTGTGTGTGTGTGTGTGTGTGTGTGTGTGTGTGTGTGTGCACGCATGTGTGTGTGTTAGCCGTTTCCTTTTCTTGACTTTGCCGACTTGCTCAGCTTAATGTTTAAGTATGTCACAATGTGTATAAGCGCCCGGCACGATTCGCTCGAGTCAATGGAGTGAACCGACGAAGGTGATAAGGTGTGATACAACCACAACCTTCATTTCATACAGACAGACAATTAAGCACACAGAGTAATTAAACTTAAACACACAGAAATAAATGGGTGGGTCTCATCAACAAAATAATCACTAAGTCCTACACTCCCCAGTCTCATACGCGTCCCTGACCATATCGCGTCCTGTAGAGTCTACGTGAAAGACGGTAGGAAAAGTGCCCGCCGCTTAGAGTGCCGTCGTATGCGCTGGCACGGGACCGTCGTTTGTCGTGTCCATCGCTTTGTCGTCTCCTGTGATGCAGGAAGGCGCTCCACAAACGAGACGAGGTGCTCGGTCGTTGCCCACCTCTGGCCGCATGGAACTTGTGCCGGCAGGTGCTCCTGGCACACCCAGCCTACTCTGGCTCCTGAGCTGTTGGCAGAACAGACTGGCAGCCCCAAGCCCGGGCACGTTTAAGGTTGGCGGAGAACGCGCTGACTTGTCCCGGCAGCTCACTGTACTGCCGGCTAGCTGGACGACCGGATCATGAGGCCAGCAGCTCGCCAAGGCTAGAACTCAGGCGGGCCTCCATGCTGCTCTACGGGACTGGGGCAAGACCCAGGCTGCACAGACCATCCTTCTTTTCTTCCGTCCTGGCTAGAGCGTTCTCATGCACGTACGCCTTTTTCCAATGGTGCCTCCCACGCATATCTTCCCTTCTTTCTCGTCTTCAATTTGCCTTTATCCTTCACATTCCATTCCATTCATTTCTGCTGGCATCTTCGTTTTCTTTAATGACTTTTCTTGTCATCCCTGACAAAGTACAATATCATTACAGCTTTCATTTGCTATGAAACACCTCCAGTGAGAATGTATGCAAAATAAATCCTTGTGGAGACAACGCAAATTTCAAGTTACATTTGTGCCTAAATGAAAAGTGGGGTTATGGTCCAAGAGCAGTATTTGTCATGATATGCAAATGATTCTGAAGCTCACTACTGATCTATTCAGAGTTTGGAGGTCTCGTGCGATGAAGCAGTTGAACTGGGAAAAAACATAAGGCGTCAAATTGAGAGTGACACCTGGAAGAAGGCCCGCCTTCGAGTGACAGCCTCCTCATTTGGAGTTGCGATGAAGCGACTTACACAGACTGAAAAAGGCTTTTGAAATTTCACCACGCACAAAGACCTGTCTTGTGTGCGGGCTATCAGTAAGTTGTCATCTTCATGTACTCTTGCATATGATAAAAAACATTTAATATAGGACACATAATCAAGCACAAATTAAATGATTGCATGGGATTAAAATATGTGGTTTTTATGGTAGACAGCAGTGACCACTGCGTGAAGTTTCATGGAATGCGATAGACTTCAGCAAGGTGCTGATTTGGGCTAGCCGCTTTGACATATTTAGACAAGCCACGTGAGCAAAAAATATAAACAGCAAGGAAAAGGAAAGAATTTCTCTTCCTTTCTTCTACACTTGCACTAGCTGTTAGACTGCACGAAAGGTAAATGAAATAGTTTAGCTGTTATATATAATGTCTCACACTGCTTGGCTAAGCTTTTGCTTCACATGAGCTAGGCTTTTTGTGCAGGAGATAAAACGATATAAAGTGTTAAGGTGTTCACAACTTTTTCACAGTGCCTCCTACCAGCCAGCTGCACTCGTTCAAACCCTAGACTGCATCTGCTCATGCAACAGTTAACTGTGTTGATTTTGTTATCCATGAACACCCACAAAGAATGATTCACTGCCTGAAGCCCAAGCTACTGACAGGGTGTCCATGCCAAGTAGCAGTCTTCTATTGACCATGATGGGGCACCTGCCAAATAGCTGTGGAGGCAGTGAATGCACCTGCCTTCAATTTCTTATGAACCATCATGAACTCATCCACTGCGGTGCAAGTGAATTGAATCAAATGCGCCAACAGAATGTCTTAAAAGTGTTCTTTTGGCGACACATACATCACAATTAACTTTGGGCAGGGGGTAATGCCAAAACGTACACTGTACGTACAATACAATGACACTAAGTCAAAGGATCAACACAGTATGCAATATGTACAGCCCGGCAGTGGAGGCGGCCTGGAATTTGCACGCTGGGCACTTTTGCACGCATCCTCCAATTGCGCGCCGCACCAGTGGCCAGGTTTTGCTGCTTTTGGGGGCCGCAGTGTGGTGGTGCAAGAAGCCCTGCCAAGGTGATGGCACTCTGAAGGACGTTAATTACACCATGGTGTCTAAACAATACAACAATACTTGTACCCGTCTACTCAGAGGAATCAGCTGCTCATCCGTGCTGGCGCATGGTATACCAGCCATTACCCCTTCACATTAGGCTGCCATGTGTTTTCCCTTTCAGGGTCCACTATGACATTGGCACATGCTGGAAACACTCATGTGTGTAGCATCCCCACTGCTTGTGGGCCATGAGCCGTCCCTTGGATATTAGCGGAGCGAGATGTCAGGCACTCCACTTCAAAATGAAAAAGTAGTCTCCTGTTGCCTGAGCAACAGGCACACTATGCACGGCCGAAGAGCGAGAGATACCACAGCAGAAGCACTTTGTGCAGTGGAGACCATAATGGAGCAGGCTGGGCCTGCTAGACTGACTGTGACTGACTTGTGGGGGCAGAGGCTCCAGACGTGGTGGTATTGGTGTGGGGCAAGGCCGTGGGTAGCCCGTGGAAGGTGCAAGTGCCGGTGGCACCAGTTTCCCCAAGTCCAGGGTCCACAGTTCCTGAGCCATCAGACTATGACGAAGAAGACACTTTGGAGTGCCCCAAGTCCTGACATGGTGGCAGCCAGTGTGGATACTGCTCGCCACGTGCTAACAGGTGGCTAGGGCGCTTGGAGATGGGGTGGCCCTTCCCCTTGCCCCCTCGTGGCCATGTAACTGCTATCATCAAGATGCTGACCAGCTCATTGTCAGACATTTGGTCCAGTATGGTGATGACATAGCTACCGCAAACTACACGTTGCACCAGCTCATCAAGGCAACGCGGCCTGGGGCCGTTTCCTGAAATCCTGTATCGACGATGAGATTCCAGGCGGTACATGGCTTACTTGAGTTGTCGAGGAAACCATTCTCGGCTGGTCCTGCCCGACTGGCCAAACGTGGCTACCATTGAGGAATGGTATCCTGCAGACAGGAAGTTCCCCACAGACGAAGTTTCAGATGTGGGACCACCAAAGGTAATCTATGCAGCAAAGGCTGGCTACAAAACCAATGATGGCTACAAAACCATGCTGTAAGAAGTGTGTTTCTTTTAGGGGCAAAGCTCCTTAGGGTGTGGGTCTGTCCCTCCTCTGTATGTATGTATGTAGCCGCCTCTAGTTTAGTTTATGAATGGCTCAATAGATGGCGCTGTGCGTCCAGGCTGCTACCTGGACAAACGCATCATCATCATCATCATCATCAGCTACCTCTTTCCTGAAGCCATGCACTACGCCACGAAGCGCACATGGAAACATACACCACGATGACACTAAATACCCAACATTAACGAAAGACTGCCCATTTCTAACGATGATGATGATGATGATGCATTTGTGCTAGCGCGTTACGGCGTTTGTAAGAAGCTGGTGTAAGACGCTGTGGCCTCTCCGCCCTATACTCTTTCAGCAATCATGTGATGGCGTCGGCAAACGCGGTGTGCGTTACGGCCTGTGTAAGGGGCTGCATAAGACGCTGTGGCCTCTCCCCCTTACTAGAGTGTACTGCGTTTGTGTTAGCGTCCCCTTAAACGCGAGATCCCAGTGTTCAAATACAGTGCTTCTCACGTCTTTACATGATGATCGACTGGGCGAATTACACAGAAGATTCACGGTTTACCGATGATTTACTCCGGAGCTTCGCCCACTCATCATCATTCACCCCGTGGATATGCTGTGATTTTTTTGTGGCTGAATCTCCTGATAGGAATCAAAAGAAGTCCACGTTACCGGGATTACTGGTCTGGTGCATCCGATTTGTATGATCCTTTCATTTCGAAAGTAATACCTGTCAACAGATTCGGCTGGATATCTTGCACCAAGCGAGGGATCATCCCAACTATGACAAGTTGTACAAAGTCCTACCACTCCTCACTGAACTATCAAAAACCTTTGCAAAAGATTACTTGCCCACCGAGCTGCTCACCATCGATGTACCGATGATAAAGTTCAAAGGAACGAGCTTGTTGAAGCAGTACATGCCAAATAAGCCTGCAAAGCATGGCTACAAGGTGTGGATGCTTTGGGCCAGCAATGGCTACAACTTCAAATTTGATATTTACACCTCCAAACCTGAAAGTGGTGTTCAGAAGGAGTCAGGTGCAAAAGTTGTGAGGAAGTTATGTAACGACGTTGTGGGTAAGCTGCATCGTGCTTCCCCCCCCCTTTTTTTTTGACAATTACTTTATGAGCTACAACCACTTGAAAGACCTTCTGCACAATGGCATTTACCCATGTAGGACAGTGAATTCCTACAGAAAACTTGCCGTGCTTGCAGGCTAACAAATCAATTAAAAGAGGCGACGCAGACTGAGTGTAAGCGACGACAGCCTCTGCTGTCTAAAACGGAAGGACAAGAGGACCATTTATTTGCTAACGAATCCTCGTGACCCTTCCAGTGAAGTTGAAGTGGTAAGGAAAAACAAAGATGGGAGAGTGAGCAAGCTGTCCTGCCCTGCAGCTTTGCAGGACAACCATAACATGAATTTTGTGGCCAAATTTGATCAGCACAAAGGGCAATATGAAACAGACATAAAATGACAGAAGTGGTAGCACAGAATCTTTTCCCACTAACTGGATTGCTGTGTCGCAAATGCTTTTCTCAAATACTGTAAAACTCGAATGGGTTGACCACTTTACCATGAAGGATTTCTGGAGAACTGCGATGACATCTTACAGCAGAAACCCAGGTTTGTAAGAAGGGGGCAGGTTATCAAACACAAACACCAACACAGTGCAGATGAAAAAAAGCTAAGCCATAAGTAGATACAGCCGTTGTGGGGACTGGGGCGCCACACATCGCGCGTGATGCCTTGTTTCGCTCGGAATATCCTTTTATCCCCCTCTCCAAGCTGGATGGAGCGGCGGCTCATCACTGTTGGAGGGCCGCCTGCTTTGCCCATGTGGTTTTAACTAGTCTCTGATTGGGAAGCTGGCAAGTTCTCTGACGTATGCGCGTTCAGGTTTTGGCAGATGCTGGGAGAACTCACTGGGACTTGGAACGGTGCGTACGTGCTTTTGCGACCCTCCAGCGAGGCCTCGTCCACCAGATCGCACGCCGTTTCGAGCCTCCACGACCACGGCGGCGACCTGCGATCGGCACCCATCTGTCTGTTCTTTTCCTTCTACAGTAGAACCTCGCTATAACGAACCCGGATATAACGAACTATCGGATATAGCGAAGTGATCACAATTCCCCTTGAAATTCCCATAGATGAAATCGATATTGGTTATAACGAAGTAATGGTTATAACAAAGTAATTACCACTCCCCCTTCAATTTCATTATAACGAGGTTTTACTGTATTTTCCTTTTCTGGGGGCACGTGGCCGAGGGTTAAGTGGTTCTCCCCCTGCATGGTCCTTGTGTGTATTGTTCACGCAGTACTGATTATTGTCCTTTGTTTGTCTTATTGTGTTCGCTTGTTTATTGTTATTATCCTTTGTATTTAATTCGACCTTAGGTTCGGCCCTGTTTTGTTTGTATTATTAACCCTTTATTAAATTACCATGCTCGAAGAGTGAAGCCTAATATTCTCCTCCTTCGCCGCGTGTGACGGTTTGGGCTGTCCTGCCCCAAGACGGGCCGCGGGCTGGTGCGCGCGGCAGCGCGGCGGTGCATGGCTTGAGATGTGCGAGCATGTGGACACGACGGCCCCATTCTGCGCTCGTCGAGTGCCCGGACACCACGGCACGGGGTTGCTAGTGGAGAGGTCGCTGCTAGTAAACCCCTACGCCGTATATCTCATTCACAGCAAGCACCAGCCAAAGAGATGCACGAAACGGAGGTGTGGTATGTGCAGCACTAAATCTTGGCCTTTGAGAACGACATGGATGTGTGAAACCATGGAGGGAAACAAGGAGTGTTTTCCAACATTTTATCAAAATTTACCTGTGGACACTTGTTGCACGGTGGTCAGCTCGGGCGACCACCTCATTTCTTGTGAACCAATGTGCCAATTTTTTTACCTCGTAATAAAAGCCATTTCTTTTTTAGGACGATCACCGATATATATTTTTTATAAGATAATATTTCCCTCCAAGAATAAAGTTCTGTGCATGAAAGAGTTTTATAATGCTATAATGGGTGCCCACTTTTTGAGGGAAGCCAGCTCACAAACATTTAAACTTGTCTGATCATCATGACTATGTTCTTGAAGTTTCAGTTGACTAGGGAATGTTCTGGTCAAATCTTGACATTTTCTGTGCTTCTTCGCACAAGTGATACTCTTTCATCGGCAACAATTAAGTTTTCCAAGTTGCTGTCACATTTTGAAAAACGCACAAGCATCCAAAGTCAGCTTTTGTTCAAATGGCTGTATTTGGAGAAAACAGCTACAATCTGTCAGAAGAGTTATGAGGTTTGCCACAGTAAAGAGATGGTAAGGTTGGCTGACAGAATGCAGTCAATTCTTGAGCAAGACAGAATACATAAATACTGTGTAAGAACCCTAAGATCCAATAATGGATATTATTGACGGTTTTCTGTCTCAGAAACAAGCCCATTCCTCACAAGGATTCAATTTTCACTCCGTGGACCACCAATGATGTGCAAGTATTTAAGAGCTCCACAAAGTCCTTTTGGCCTGCTAAGAGCATCATTCCTGAGCTTAAACTCTACCCCAAAAATGCCCTCCCCCCAAAAAAATGAATACACTTCTGAGACCTTTCTGCAGAGGGCTGCAGGATCTTGCCAAGAACGGCCTGAAATGGAGACACCATGACAGAGGCCAAACTGGGGCATCATATATTAACGCTCCGTTATCATCTGTGGATGCTGTTGCTAGGGCAATGTTGCAGAGAATCCGACGATATAATGGGTCATCTGGATGCTCCTTCTGTGAACACCTTGGAACATCTTATCCGCTGCCAAAGAGAAGGGCGTGTAAAAGTATACTCCCCTCATAGAAGAAGTCGCATACTAAGGATTGGCGAGAGAATGAGAAGACAGGCTGCAGAAGATGCCAAGAAAGGTCTCAAAATCAAGGGTGTGAAGGGGCTAACTGTTCTCAATCCATTCCATCATCTGACTTCAGCAGTGGCTTCGTTGTCGACTATATGCACTGTGTTCTCCTTGGCATTGCGCGACCACTCATGTGTCTCCCGTTTGACTCAAAGCATCATGGACAGCCTTGGTACTTGGGGAATATGGTCACTGCAACTGACGAAAGACCTTTTGCAATTATGCCACGGGGTTATTATGAGAATCCCTAGTTCTATAAAGCATGACTGCTATTGGAAGGCTCGTGAGTTCCGTGCCTGGCTTTGCTTTCATCAAAAGGAACAGGACAATGTCTTGTAAGGTATCGAGATTGCCTGCCAGGTTATATTACTATTTCACTATTTAATACCACGAAGCAGACCATCTGCTTCATGGATCGTCTGCTATGGACTGTCTGAAGTGTGGCTCAAAGACATAAATGTCGATGGTGAGAATGCTGATACTGAATACGTTAGATAAAAAAAAAGTGGCCGCCAGGGACTTCACAACATCAGGCATGTAGGTGCGGCTGCAAACACTGCGTAGTAATGCCTACAGACAGAGAGTGCATCTCTGTCGGGATGTCTCTGTAATGTGCAGCGACAAGCCCTGTCACGTGAGAGGACAACTACGGCAAGCTTTGCCTGGACACCGTCGTCTGATGTGTGGCTCACATATATGTAAGTGTCAGTGTCATAACATACAAGCGTATAATGAAGCATTTATTACAAGTTATTAACAAGTGCTCAAGACGGTTTTTGTAAAGGCTTTTAATGTGCAACCCAACTTCACTTCTATAACAACCTCATATCTGTAATTGATTTAGGTGGGATAACTGCAGGTTTTCAGACTTCAGCAATGCCTTCGACACTGTTTCCCATCCCCTGCTCCTTGAAAAATTGCGTTTACTAAATATACATAAAATAATTCTTAACTGCATCGAGAATCACCTGTCACAACGTTGCCAATCCGTTGTCCTGAATAGCATTAGGTCGGATTTTCTTGAGATAACGCCGGGCGTCGCACAGGGATCTGTGTTGGGGCCTCTGCCATTCGTAAGTTTTGCTGTTCAGATGCGTGTCGAAAAAGCGAGACTTTTTTTTCGCAAATATCAATTTTGTGTTTTGTTGCGTCTTGTACTCCTCCAAGCCTCCTCTATAATATATTAAAGATATCAAAGCTAAGAATCAACTAGAAGTTATCGAAAAATGTGATAAAAGCACTCTCGGTGGCTCATGAAAGTGTGAATTTACCCGAATCTCATGCATGCAGCATTTCGCTCCGCAGCGTTGCCTACTCTTCAAATTTTGCAGGCATGTCGGCCTAACCCTCGTCTCCCAGAGCCCACCTCGGTAGTGCGACATTCTCACTCAAAAAAAAAAAAAAAAGAATTGTTTCCGCACCACAGTCTAGCGTCTCGACTGGGCTTTTGAAGTCACGTGGTTGAAGCTCTGCCACTGGTAGCGAGCATTCCAACGTGCACTCGGGCACAAGCGCTCTGGGTTCTGCTGCTTCGTACGAACGCAACTGCCCCAGTTACTTTCTTTTCTCCACCATGGATGCTGGCGAGAAATGTGACTTTCATTCACAGAAGTTCATAGACACCAGTACAAGGGAAGATGCCCTAAACGCAAGCGGACAGATCTGGTTATGAGGGGTTCATCTGCTGCTAAGCCTAGCCACGGCAGCAGCGCCGCAGCCGATGTGGATTGTTCGAGCTTCGTTTGGAGCGTCAATGATTTCGTCAGTGCTTCAGAGCAAAAGATAAAGATGTCGATGAAATCAAGCATCAAGACGAGTGCAGAAGCACATTTATCTGTGAGATCGACGCGATGCAGAACCCCGCCAGCGGCGCAGTATGCCCACCTGTGGACAGTGCGAGCTATCAGTCCGAAAATCTGCAGGTAAACAAAAAGGACTGGCATCGTTTTTAGAACTACACTGCCATAACGACGCATGTCCTGCAACTGTCATTTCATCCATGTAAACTTCAGCACTGAGGAGACGCCCGCCCGCGGGAGCGCGCGGGACAGTTTTGCCGTGAACGTGAAGTCTGTGGTCGCGGTGCGTGCAATCGGCATTGGACACGAGCAGCTTGTACGGTTTTGTGCAATCCTTGGTTCTCCAAAACCAGTGCACCATAAACTAGCACTGTCATTGGCAAATAAGCGCATGCTGCTGCCATGAAAGGCGCCACCAAGAACGAGCCGGACAGCTGACGGCAGACGAGGCTGGAGCCACACAACGTGCACTGTAACCGTGGCTGAGGTGGCCATCAGGCAACGAGTGCAATGGAGCAAAGGTAGTTTTGAAGGCTTTGTTGATATTGGCGCGGGAAACAATAATGACTCCCTGCCACAAACAAAGGCTGCTTTTTATTGTAATGGCAGTGTGCATAAATGGTAGGCGAAAGCTACCATTAAGACATGTTTTAGTGGACAGTGCTGTTCAGAACAGAGTGAAAAACTTTTATTATCGGTACTGGGAGTGATGGGCTCTGCGACCCCACCAGATGGCCCTCAGTCGGGGCTGAAGGCGACCTCTTGGGCCCTTGCTGTGACCCGGACTTGGACGTCCAATGCAGAGCTGGCCAGTAGGGTCTCCCACTTTTGCGAGCCTACAAGCTTCTGGAGTTCTTTGGGCGGTGGGTCTGCGGGGCAGTCCCAAAAGATGTGTTGCACTGTGGCTCTCTGGCCACATTTCGAGCAATCGGGTTTGAATTGGTCTGGATCGATGTGGTGCATGGTGACCGGATTCGGGAGGGTATTGGTTTGGAGTTGCCTCCATCTAACCTCTTCAGCCTTAGTAAGACTGTTGTTCAGAACAATGCGCAAATCTAGTTGAGCAATGCTCGCTGCTTATGCATGATGCTGGGGTGACAGCTGCAGCTCTCATGTGCAATGGAGCACCTGCTAATACCACAATACTGCATGAACTTGGGCATAACTTCGGGGATGCCAGTAGCCTGAAGACTACGTTCCCACACCCAGCCACCCACCACTCCATAACAGCCTTCCTGGACGTGTATGACTGACGTGAAGCTTGTTAGAAATACCCATTCATAACGGTTCTTTCGTTGATCAGCATGTCAGAACTGTAGTACAAAAGCACATGGAACAGCTGTACACTATGCAGCAGAAAGAGGGCCCAGACCTAGCAAACAGACAAGCAAGGCACACATTGAATGGCAACAGCAGCCTATGAAAGTGAGGCTGGCTGAGCAAGTAAGCAGCATTTCTGCGGCAACAGGATTAGCAGAGCGGAGGGCATTGAAAATAGAGGGCTCTGAAGGCAGTGAGTGCACTAAAAATTTCCTGAGAACCCATTGACAGTACTTTTGATATACTCAAGAAGTATGTACTAAAAAGGTTGGGAAAAGCCAGTGAATGGGAATGATATGAAGCTGAAAGCCTCTTTAAAGGTTACAACAAAGTACGTGTATTTTCTGAGGGAGTCTCAGAGCAATCAAAGCAAGCAGAAAAACTGGATTTCTAGGTCTCATCGTTTGCATGAGAACGCCGCTTGCCCCATTTTCAAATGCCTTGTCAGAGAAAACAAATACGGTAAAGTACATACGGTGTTGTGATCGTGGTTCTGCAACAAGGTGCCCGCGGCTGACGCAGTGCAGCCTCACCGGCGCCATCAGTCCGGCCTGCCTAATGTGTTCGTGGTGATCACCGACGAGATACCATCGGCTGATGCTCCCCCCAGCAGGGGGGCAGCTGCAGCGCAGCCTCGCCGGCACCTTCAGGCCAACCGGTCCACCAGCGCCACCCTTTGTTTCCTGGGCTTGGGGCGCCTCGGCCTGCTGTTGAAGACTCCCGCGACGCTGCTGGACATTGACTGTCCCCCGTTAGCCGCTGTTGCTGACCTTCGGGCAACCAGCGTCGCGGGAAGCGGAAAGGAGGCAACGACCTGGAGCCGGCCAGAGCGGGGGACCGCACGTGCAGTCGCGGTGGTGGAGTTTGGAGAGGCCTTGATTGGATAACAAGCATCAGATGACTGTGGGCCCCCTTCCCCTCCTCCTGCCTGTCTTCAACCTACGGCAGGGGAGGCAAGTTTCCATCGGGGGCCACGGAGCACATCGAGAGGAGACGACGACGGGGATCCAGAGAGCGAGGATCCTTTGAAGCCTCTTGGACCTTTCTTGTACAAACCCTGTGTAATAAGAGTGCAAGTCATACTTGCACGGCAACCACCGCGCATGTGCAACGCTCTCACCGCTTATCGCGAGCCTCCTTATATACTCAGCTACGTTGGTAAATAAACTGCTTTTTGTTACCCGCTACTCGTCTGGCTTACATGGTGTCAGAAGTGGGGCACGGCAGTTAGTTTCTGCCGTGCAGCAAGCCTTTCAATGCGACCACATCTTTAACGGAGACAATATGGGACGAGCGTCCCTCACGCCCAAGTCCTAGACAACGGCCGAATCATCCAGAACTGCAGAGACAACTATGAGTTCGACACTGCTACCGCCCCCCCAAGCCGCTCGACATCACTGGCGATATGTACCAAAACTGGAACATCTGGAAAAGTGAGTTCGAACTTTTCGCAATAGCAACAAAGCTGAGCCTCCAGCCACAGGATGTTCAGGCCGCTACATTTTTAATGACCATCGGCGAAGAGGCAAGGCGTGTTTTTCGAACCTTTAAATTTGAGAACGAGGAGCAGAAGAAAGATCTTCAAGTCCTAACTCAGAAGTTCGAAGACCACTACAAACCAGTTACAAACCTCACCTTCAACGAGTTCCGGTTTGGTTCCAGGGACCAGCGAGCAGGCGAGTCGTTTAACGATTGGCTCACAGAGCTGAGGATTCTAGCAGCGCAGTGCGAATTCGGAGAGCTTGAAGATAGGCTTCTACGCAGTAGAATAATCCTTGGGACACGAGACAAACAACTTCAGCAGAGACTTATCTCTGAAAATCCCTCTTATGCCAAAACGGTTGGGATTTGCCGTGCTACAGAAGAGAGCAAGGAACAGGTCGCCGAAATCCGAGGCAGCACTTCTTTTGAATCTGAAAGGAGCATTTACGCGGTAGAAGAAAAAACCGCCCCCTGCCCGAAATGCGGCTTACAACATCACAAAGCTGGAAGATGTCCGGCAATGGGAAAATATTGCAAGAAATGTAATGGCCGAAATCATTTTGCAAGTGTATGTCGCACTCGAAGTATGAAAACGCGCCCAGAAGGACGACAAATACGACAAGTAGAAATGACCGACGACGAAGAATACTTCCTGCAAACGTTGGAAGTTCACGCGGTGAAGAGCGACCAGCAATGGGTGGCGACGTTAAATGTGGCCGGTGTTATGACCAGGTGCAAAATAGACACAGGAGCGAACTGTTGCGTTATGCCAGAATCTGTCTTCCGAAAGTTACCAGCGACCCCAGCGCAAAACAGTTCCGCTACCTTGCGTAGCTTTTTCGGTCACACAAAAAACGCAATCGGAAAGATAATCCTTGTTGTCTCTAATAGAACGCACAGCACCGAGGTTACGTTCTTTGTTGTCGCTGAAGAGGTGCCAGTTACCTTAAGTGGTCACATTGCTGAGAGACTGGGCCTAATAAAACGTATAGATGCAGTCAACGCCGAAGCGTCTGACACGTTGGTATCCGACTTTGATGATATTTTCCATGGCCTAGGACAACTTAAAGGCATCACCTATCGCCTGCAGCTAAATCCCGATGTACCACCAACCATCAAACCAGCAAGGAGAATTGCCGTCGCCCTTCAAGAACCAGTGAAAGCAAAGCTAGACGAGATGGAACGCGACGGTGTCATCACAAAAGTGAAAGAGCCGTGCCTGTGGTCCAGCCACATGGTCGTTGTATTAAAGAACGGTAAGGTACGCATATGTTTGGATCCCTCAGATTTAAACAAGGCGATTTTGCGAGAGCATTACCATATGCCGACTCTGGAAGACGTACTGCCGCGGCTGCAAGGAGCCAAATATTTTTCCACGCTCGATGCTGCCTCAGGCTTTTGGCAAATAACTCTTGACAAACAAAGTTCGCGTGTTTGCACCATGAGCACACCGTTCGGAAGGTACAGGTTTCTGCGCATGCCGTTCGGCATCACGTCGGCACCAGAGGTTTTTCAACGTGCCATGCATGAAGTGGTTGGAAATTTGGCTGGCGTAGCGGTCGTGATGGACGATGTATTAGTTTGGGGAAAGACAAGACAGGAGCATGACAGAAACCTCACCGCCTTGCTTGAACGCTGCAGAGAATGCAATTTAAAGCTTAATAGAAAAAAGTGCCAATTTTTGCAGTCCAGCGTACGTTACATGGGCCATCTCCTCACTGCAGAAGGACTGTCACTGGACCCAGACAGAGTTCAAGACATCATGCAAGTGCCTGCGCCGAATAATCGTAAGGAGCTTCAAGTATTCCTTGGAATGATCAACTTTGTATCTCGTTTCATCCCAAACCTGTCTGTTGCATCTGCGCCTATGCGGGAGCAGCTTAAGAAGGACGTCGCTTGGACGTGGACAGAAGCGCAGGAAGACAGTTTCCAAAAGTTGCGAGCTAGTCTTGCTACAGCGCCAGTCCTAGCCTATTTTGACCAGTCCAAGGCAGTGAAATTGTCCGTTGACGCGAGCCAGTACGGCGTCGGCGCAGTCATCCTACAAGATGACCACCCCATAGCCTATTCTTCCCGCTCCTTAACTGCCACACAGCAGAAATATGCACAAATTGAAAAAGAAACCCTAGCCATAGTTCACGGCTGTATGAAGTTCAAGGACTACATACTCGGTCAACCAGTAGTCACAGTAGAATCCGACCATCGGCCACTTGAATCAATTTTCAAGAAACCACTTTGTGATTGCCCTCTTCGTCTTCAGCGCATGCGCCTCGTTCTGCAAAGATTCCCCATTGCCGTGGTATACAAACCGGGAAAGGAACTGTCTTTGGCCGACGCACTTTCACGTTTTCCTTGCAAAACAGAGCTGGTGGATGAAACGGAACAATTTCAAGTCAATGCTGTTTCTTCGTTGCCTGTTTCAGATCAGCAGTTGATCAGCATGAAAGCAGAGACCGAAAAGGACACCCTCATGACCGAGCTCTGCCGCTACGCAAGTACAGAGTGGCCCCAAAGCAAGCAGCAGCTGCCAGATGCCTTAAAGCCATATTGGAGCTTCCGCGATGAGCTCCATGTCGAGGACGGGCTGCTTCTCAGAAGTAACAAGCTTGTCATTCCGCCAGCGAAGCGCAGAAAAGTTCTCGGCCTGCTCCATGCTGCACATTGTGGCGAAGATAAAATGAAGGCAAGAGCAAGACAGGTAATGTACTGGCCAAGCATGAATGCTAATATTTCAGATGTAGCGAAGACATGTGCTCTTTGCGACAAGTACAAAAAAAGAAATGCAAGGCTTCCCATGCTCAGCCACGAGCTACCAACTCTGCCATGGCAAGTTGTCAGCGTGGATCTTTTCCACCACGAAGGCGATGAATACATGATAGTGGTTGATTCTTACTTGTTTTTCTTTGAGGTTCGCAAGCTTAGCCATGCCACCGCTTCTGCAGTAATAAAAGCAATTGCAGAAATCTTCGCGACGCATGGCATTCCAGCGAAGCTGTGCAGTGACAACGGCCCGCCTTTCAACAGTGCGACCTTCCATGCTTTCACAAGTAAATTTAACATCAATCACATCACTTCTAGCCCGTACTACCCACGTGGCAACGGCTTGGCAGAACGCGCTGTTCAGGAAGCTAAGCATCTGTTAAACAAGTGCCCGTTTTCCACCCTTGAATATTACAGCGCATTGCTGGAATGGCGGAACACTCCGAGGGATGAATGGCTGCAATCACCAGTTCAAAGGCTCATGGGACGTCACACCAGAAGCCAACTCCCAGTCCTCAACTGTCACTTGGAGCCGAAGACGGTCCCCACAGGAACCGTTCGTCAGCGACTGCAAGAAATACAACATAAACAGCGTTGCTACTACAACAGAACGACACGGCGTCTGCCAGACCTTCATAGCGGAAACCGAGTATCCGTATATGACACACACAGCAGAACGTGGGCTCCAGCCATAGTGGTTGGTCCTGCAGGGCCTACGCGATCCTACGTGGTGACTACCGACAATGGGCAGCAGCTACGCCGCACAAGAGAACATCTTAGGGCCACAGAAGTCGCGGCGCCTGCCCGTGAGTCCCCAGCAGAAACCCAAGTAGCACCAACCGACGCAGCTCAAGGCCTTCGAAGAAGTGAGCGCATACGCCGAGAACCGCAACGTTATCCATTACCAGAGCGTCACAAATAGCAAGGCTATCCATTTTTACAAACAAATGTAGAACACTTGTTTTTTTTTCTCCCTCTTTCTTTTTCTTTTTTTGGCCCCAAAGAAGGGAAGATGTAATAAGAGTGCAAGTCATACTTGCACGGCAACCACCGCGCATGTGCAACGCTCTCACCGCTTATCGCGAGCCTCCTTATATACTCAGCTACGTTGGTAAATAAACTGCTTTTTGTTACCCGCTACTCGTCTGGCTTACACCCTGTATATATTGTAATATACCATGTAAAAACAGTTTGCCTTTCTCTTCGCTCGACGGTCCTGAACCTCGACCCCACTCTGACTCCACCGCCTTCATGGTGGCCTTAGGCATCCCACAAGCATTCGACTCCCAGTCGCAACAACGGGCACACAAAATTCCCAAGGAGCACTTGGAGCTTTCTTTTTTTTTTTTTTATTATACCGGCTCATGGTGGCCACAACAACCCGAACACACAGCAGTTTCATGCTGTGTTTAAGAGGGTAGTTGTCCAGAAGGAGCTTTCTGATGCTGCAACAGGAAACTTAAAAGGACAGAAAGCTGAGCAAGTTGGTAATGGTTAGCAGCATTTGTATCGTCCACCCCTCTTACCTTCTGTCCATGTATTGCACTCCTTTTCTTCATACTATAAACAGGAGACTGCATCCTCCTGGAGAACATTACCATCTCGACATGCTACTCGCCTCCAGAACATTTCATCACAGCGCAAGAGGATTGTATATAATGAAACTGCCCATGAAAGTAACGCTACAGACTGACTACCTCCCTGCCCCACAAAACATCAGTGAACGCGGAGGTCGCATTGTGGCATACTAGGCAAGATGTGCCATGCACAAGCCAACATCCAAGTTAATGTGTGAGCAATGATCTGCTGCATTACTTGCGGCTGAGCCCTTCTCCTATGTTCTCATTTATTCCACGAAAAACCAGGGGAGGGCTGTGGTACACCTCAGAAAGTGTCCTAAGGATATGCCGCAAGTCGGAGTAACTTGTGAGAATGGTGGTGCACTTGAAAAAGTTAGCATCAAATACTTTATTACAAGGTCTCCTGCAAGAAGTGCTTTTGTGTTTGCAAGTAGGTAAGATCTTTAAAGAACTCCATGCAATGATGTTGAACAATGACCCCCAGAAAGTCATTACGTGCATTTGGTGCACAGTGTGGCAGAATGCTTAAACATGCGGCTGTTCCATGTTGACAGGGAAATCACACAAAGTTTACAGGGTGGCCACCTGCGTCAGATGTACACTAAGCTTACGAACTTGACAGGACAGCGATGCATGCGAACTTGAAAGGACAGTAATGCATGTTGAGCAGCAATGCTACACTTCGTAAACTTTTGTTGCTGTTTAGGTTCCTCAGCATGCTTTATTTCTGTTTATTCCTTCTGAAAGTGTCTTTAGATATATTTCTGATTGGATTGTTGGTATGGTGTGCAATGGTGCAAAAGGTGTCACCAGCTTTTCTTTTTCTTTCCTATTGAGTCTGTGCTGTGCACACCGGGCTTAAGGTACAATAAGTATTTTGTTTTTGTTGTGGGTGTGGGCATTGTGCATTCTCACTTCCGCCCTGGTCCGGGAGCCTGTCCATCTTTAAAAACCTGCAGAAGCATGCGGCAGGCTGTGCGCCCTTATGTTGACCCACAGTTCCTTCTCGCATCATGATCATGACAATCTGCACAATTTTCGGTTGCCGTGCAAGCTGCACTGCTGCGAAGCCAAGCAATGCAGAACTGACCATAGGCCTGCACGCCTTACCAAAAGTAATAACATGGCAGTGCTAACACCCAAGAGTGCTGCCGAAAAAACGTTGATGCCGGTGGCTTTCCCGGATAAATTAAATGGACCTCAAGAACCTCAAACACGTGCATCTCCACAGTCGTCACTTTGTTTCAGGCGAGGAAAACTACCTACGGTTGAACCTACGTGGTAAGAAAGCTGTCGTGGATGGAGAAGATCAAAAAGTTATTGCGAGTTTTCTCTGCTGCATGCCAAGGAAAACACGTTTTCACTGACTCACCTTTCCCAGAAAGATGGAAAGACCAGACAGCAGGTGTTTCGTTGTGACAATCCCCACGCAACCACTCATGAGGTAGTAATTGTGTGCCTTAAAAACATATAGGCCTTCATTTCGTTCAGCACGACATAAGATTGTGGATAGGACAAGATAATATCATCCACATACGTTGCAGCTGGGGGCATCTCAGGCTCTAAACTAGCGACCACACCAACACTTTTTACAAAAGAAAGGACTTACCGACAAAGCCCTTCAGCTGCTCCACCACTGTCGTGGGTTTGACTACGTAACTACAGCCCACCTGTCAATCGCCATCCACTAACAATCCCCACAGTGGTGGTACGAATGGTGGGCTACTGGTGGCCAGGAAATACATGGGCTTCTGGTAGGGGACTGCATGACTGAAAGAGACTTATTGCCCAAGATACATCCCTTGGTAAAGTTCCCTGCCAGGAGGCCATGTGATGGACGAGACTTCGAAACCTGGTTGCAGTCAAGGGATGGGAGTGATCAGGCATCATTGGGGTGGGTCGAACATCGTGTAAAACTTTGGCGAGTGAGGAACGTACTGGTTCTTTCAAGGCTTAGAAAATCTTGTCACTTGACGTGTGTGCATTCTGTGACCTTGTTGAACGTGTGCTGACCCACCGGACACAAGACAATAAAGCTCTGAAGAGCAAACTTGGGAAGATCAGAATGGCAGTGTCTGCTCCAACAGAGACGTATTTGCAGCAAGCTTATCTGTCCGCTGTGTCCAGCAGCGTATATTTGCGATTGTGGGACTATACTGACTGGCGGTAGGATGCACATGATTTTCCTCTGTAGCCTTCGCTTCATTGCCAAGAAAAGTTGTCCGCGAGCACAGTGTGTTCTATGAAGGCTGTGTAGGTTGCCTAACTGCAAAGTGCACTACGTCTCAAGAGTAGAGCCATAGCTGTTCTGCAAAAAGACAGAAGCAGCAACATGAGCCCACACCACCTTGTGTGGAACAGCGAACAGAGGAGCTAGTATTCCTGCCCGAACTGGACGTGGCCAGCATAGTGACATTGGGCGCTCCAACTGTGTTGCCTGAACAAGTTGCCTCTGAAGAGCAGTGCCCCTCAAAAACTCGGCATATGGGGAAATTGTTCTGGATTTTTGCAATTTTTAACAATTCACCCGCAAGAATTGAGAGCGCAAATAAAAAAAATTGCTTTCTTCAGTCACTAGAAATTCACTTCTTTTAGATGCAAGACATCAAATGTGGTGCAGTAGCTGTTGAGAAAAACAATTTTTTTTCATTACAATGTACTGAGATCAGAGCCCACGAGCTAGTTTCTTCTTATAGCTACAATGTTAGCCACAAGAGAAAACAAAAAATACACGGCATAACAAAGTGATCAAACCTTTGACTGGAACGATCTCATGCATAACAATTTAAGAAAAGATCATTTGACAGTCAGTTGTTACACAAGTCTTTCATCCTGTTAATCTACATTGCTCTAATGCAAAACGAAGCTCTGTAAGCAAGTTTTAAAGGAGTGGTGACAGAAAATTTGTGAACTTCTGTTCTTTGCTCCTAATCAGTGGCTACTGACTTGTTCATAGCAGCAGCAAAACTGATTTGCCCCTGCGTGAGATGAATATTTAATTATAAGCTCATATGTTGCAACCGAAGGTGATTTCGAAGATCTCTCAGGGGTCCGGTTACGTGGTCTGCCGATCATCAACAAATACTATTAGGTGACCGCGAACACCAGCGACTTCACTGGCTACCTGCTGCCATGTTATCAGCGCTGCTGTTTCATCAGCTGTGTTGAGCACTACTAATACTTGTTGCCTCAATCATCAAACTACATTGCTTATTTATTTTGGTGATTGGTGAAAAAGCTGGGAAGAGTGCAAAAATCTGTCAGAAAAGCTTGATTCACTTCGTGAATCTCGCCGGTGGCTGCGATTATGTTCTTGTGATCGTCGTCCAACTGAGGCAACGGTTTTCATGAGGCTCGGAGCAGCCGCAGCGTTAGTCGTGCTGAAACATTTTCACTGCGATCATTAGTAATGCAACTGGTTGAAAAGTAATGCTTGAAGCAGTGAAATCTAACATTAGCATGCTCTAACAGTGTGTATGTGTAACATGTGTGTTGCATGATGTACACTTTGCCGACTCATATTTAGATCGGGCGACACTGCGTTCTAAAGGCATGCCAATCCCCACACATACGTCGGAGTGCCTAGCAGTTATCTGTACGCTATGCACTACGACCTCAACAGCAGAGAGCTTTAGTTTGTCTGTAGACTTCCTAACATTTGCTGACACCCAGTCACCAGAGCCGTTGACGACACCAGCAGCCGCAGCAGCAGTGTAAAGCCCCTGGAAAATAACATTACAGCAGTGGAACTCGTAGTGACATCTTATGGTGTTTTGTCTAAGTTCACTTGAGTGTTTTTTTCTGTATCCTCTGTTATGTCACTGTTCGTGCCGGAAACAAATGAGAATACTGTGTGTTCATACCTGCCTCCCTGCCAATGCTTTGTGCATACTCAGTAAGCAGTCAAGTCTCTTCAGTGTTGTGTTTGTAAATCTCTGCTTAGGCTCCGCGTCATCAGGTGCCGCTACCAGTGCCATCTATCTCTTACATGTCTCCAGTAACCTGGCCAGAACTCGTGGCATATGTCGTTGACAAAAAAATGCTTGCTCCATGGCCTCATTGCTTTTTGCTCCAATTTCCCCCCCAATTTGGTACTTTCACAAACTTCAAAACATTGTTGAAACTCTTTTTAGGCTGTATTTGTGGCTGATGTTATACAGATGGCGTCTCTATGTTCTCATCGGTGTGATGTAACAAATTGTGTTCCAACTTTTGTGTCACTGCTCCTTTAAGTAATTTACACTGAGTACTGCGGATACTTATTGATGTCACCTGGTACATTCCTGGTGTCTTTTTTACATTAAAATGAAGTGACCTGCATGTTCTCCCTCACTTAATATGGTGCAAGAGGCTCAGTGTTTATGCACTAAGCTACCGCAGACTTTGGATATGGCTTGCTATCCTTCAATCCCAAAAAATGTTGAAAGGGACTTCCTTCTCGCAAATGCCCATAAATGGTATACCATGCTAGGTTTTCAGTGTGAGGCTGATATAAAATCCTGCATTATATCTTAATGCTGCTGCATTAAAAATTTTTGTGGCTTTACAAATTTTATTTGTATTTTATGGAAATGGCCATCTGTTCTTACTTGAAATACAACTCATTTGTGTCCTTAATGCTCTGAATTTATAGATCACCCTTGCAGCTTTGCCTAAACAAGCCCCCGGAAAGCCATTTCCAAGCAGAAGCTGCAGCTGCTTTGCTGCTGGAGTCAATGAACCATCTTCACAGGGACGTTCAGGAACTTGCAGCACACAACAATGACCTCCAGGACAGAGAAAGGCACTTGAGAGAAAGCTTGCCGACATCCAAGCTGAAACACTTTGGGCACCTCAGCTACCTGACACTACTAAGTCGCAGGAAATATTAGCCAATTCCAAAATGTTGATATTCTACACAGGCTTTCAATCTGTGCAGATTTTTTCTGTCCATTAAGTTTGTAGAAGATGAGTTGTCAGCTTATCAAGATGTAACGGGTCAAGGTATGCCCTGTGTAACGCACACGATGGACCAAGTGACACTTGTGCTCATGAGGTTCAGACTGAACCTTCCTGAGCAAGACCTGGCGCACAGGTTTGGCACGAGTTTGACCAGTGTAAGCCGCTTCTTTTCATTTTGGACTGAATTTCTGGCGCCTTACCTCGGACAGGCACCTCACTGGCCCAGTCATGAAATCGTCAAAAGATTCATGCCTCAGGTGTTTAAAGATACCTACCCAACTACAAGGGTTATCTTAGACTGCACAGAAATATTCATAGAAACCCCTAGTGATTACGCTGTGCAAAGTGCCTCCTCCAAATGTACACACATTTCCCATACTGCACTACGCACTCGCAGGGGCTTGTGATGTAGACGCAAATGTCTGTGATGGTGCTGCAACAAACCGGTCAATGTGGAAACAGTTTGGTGTGACTGGAGCGCTTCATGGTACACAGAATAGCTTCACCAGTCCTGCATGTGAGGATCGACTTGTTCCTGATGCACCACACCTTGTCAAATGTATGCGGAACCGTCTCATGAAGGAAAACGTTTTTTGTGGGATGTGTGTGGTAGCTCTATGTGGTAGACACTAAGAATGAATGCCGCTTCCTCAGAGTTTGTCTGAAGCTCTCCTTTTCCCATTTAAACCCGTCAAACACAGAAATGATGAGCGTGAAACTTGCAATGCAACTGTTCGGTATGAGTGTGGCAAAAGGTTTGGAGTTTTATTGTAACAAAGGTACACTGGGCCTTGAGAATGTCAAAGGCACAGTCAGACTTCACAGCGCAAATTAACGTTTTTGATGCCATGAATCGCAGACACCCTAAGGACGGTCTAAGATTAGGTGGAGAGGATTTTGAAGTGCTCGAATCCTCTCTACAATGGCTTTATAATTGGGAGGAAGAGGTCGAGGCAGGATGAATCCACCCTCAAAATTTTTTGTCACAAACCACTGCTCAGGGATTGCGAGCGACTATTCTTTCGACAACTCGGCTCTCAAACTACCTGTTAAAGAAATGTGATTTCAAGTATGTGTTAACTGCAAAGTTTAAACAAGATGTTTGGAAAAACTTTTATGGTATATGCCAAGCTGGAAGCCAAAATGAACATCCTTGCTTGCCAACATTTTCGCAATTGTGCAGCATGCTATCCATTTACAGTCTCAAAACCCACCCAAGTACGGGAATTGCCAGTTACTGCCTAGTGAAGAGCCATGTCTTCCTTAGCTTGTCTGATTTGGCATCGGCTTTTAAGGATGATGTGCCCAGTCAATCACGGCTGGATAAGCTCAAGACTAGGATTGATGGATTCGTGCAAGATGGGATTGAGTGTGAGCATGCATTCGACTCTGTGCCTGCATCAGACAGCATTACCAACTGCATTATTTACTATGTATGTAGGTTTCTGTGCAGGAAACTCCTAAAAATTATTCTATGTGTAAGCTTGGATTGACCACAACAAGTGGTTTGTCAAAAGCTGAAGCTGCTCTTGTAGTGTCGAAGACAAGAGGAGGACTGACACACCCAAATGCTGCCCTATTTAATCTTTTGAAAGAAACAACAAAAATTTCAGAAGCATGCTGGTGATAAGCAAGCATATGACTTAAAAATTGACTTTGTGTTAGATAACTACAACCTGTCATTTCCATGTCATGAACATAAAGTAGACATCATGGCACAAGTTCTTCACTACTATGTAGGAGTGCGGATGCAGCAATATTGCAAGCAACTCGAGAAGAATGAGTACAACAAATCTTAAAAGTTGCAGAAGCTTTCAAAGCTAGTCCAGTCAGTTGCTGCCTCAAGGTTGAAGTACATGGTCTTTTCACAAGTGTTTCCAATGCTACTTTCCTTTGAGTTGAAGTCCTGTCATATTCTGTTTGTGGCAAAGCACTGAATTAAAAGAAAGCAATATGTTCATGAATAAGAAGATCACTGTGATGAAAGGTACCGTTTTTGATTTAGTCCACACTGCAAGTGATACTTTTCTTTGAACCATCCCTACATGTGTGTGCCATCCTCTGCCCGTGCGAGAGCTACTCTTGTAACAATGAGTATATCTGGGGTTTTACGTTCTAAAACCACCATATGATTATGAGGCATACCGTAGGAGGGCTCCAGAAATTTTGGCGATCTGATGTTCTTTTGCATGCATGGACATCGCACAGTACACAGGCCTCTAGCATTTCGCTTCCATCAAAATGTGACCACGGCGGTCGGAATCAAACCAGTGACCTTCGGTCAGAGGTTGAGTACCATAACCACTGTACCCCCACGACATACTAGCTAGGCTCGTAAAGACACCACACATCCACATGGACGGACTCCTTAAAGGACCAAGTCTAACACGCTCTCTGGGCGACTGTTTCAGACACAGGAAGTGAAAAATATCACAGGCATCGTAGAAAAAATTGGAAACACGTACCCAGCACTGTAAATATGTCTGTAAAAATATGTTACTTCCCCTCTCGTGGTGCCAAACAAGGATGTTATTTTCATGCCGTGAAATGTAGTCGGTGCCTGAAATTTTCCTGCGTGCACTTCGCTAAAATTCCCTGTTTTATATGCGGCTAGCTAGCGTTAACATAAGTTGTATTTACCACACTTTTTTTTTTAATGCATAACCAACAACCTCGAATTGCTTCGAAAGTTAGAGAAAGCAGTCGACAGTACATTCTGCTGCTGTAATACTACGGCTAATACGTTACTTTTGTCTAACTAGGTAAACGTTACTTCAACAAACAGAGGTAAGTTCTGACACATTTCAATGCGAGTTCACTGTTCACATCTCTGAATGCGAAGGCACCCTCCTATCGCACACCTTCAAGGTGGTGAACTGAACATATTCAATAGATAGGTCACAGTCTTGTATTTGTCCACCGCTTTTATCTTTTTTGTGCTCGTTATAGCGTGAAGGCCGAGTTCATTTATTCCAAGCGACGTTCGCGGTCCCGAAGCGAAAATGCATGATACCTCGTATCGGCCACGGGTATTGTGGCAGCACCTCAGCCCATCCACACAAAACGTGCACCGAAGTTTCCACTCTCCCAAGGTGCCATTGGTCCACCTGAATACTTCTACCACCATGGTCTAGAATTTCCAGCAATGTCAATTTTACATCACAATGTCTCATGGTATAGTTGACATCTATGGAATAAACAAACGCACCTTCTGATGGCCGCTTGGTCGCGAATTCTAGCACTGCAGTGGCACAGGTCTAGCAATGTTTCATGGAGGAAGCGCACAGAATTTCTTAATGAAGCCTTTGCTACGCTTCTGGCGACTACATATATTGTGTTTTGTAGTAAGTGCTGCTTTCTATGCACTTGTTTTGCTGAACAGGGCGTTGCTTGCATAGTGCCTCGCACGCCGACAAAAATGGTGACGTCACACTAGTGAGTACTCTAAGAGTACATCATTCTTGCCAGCTTGCAAAAATACATTTCCTAGGCATGTGCTTTCTTTACAAACTGCTGTACGCTTTATACAATAACTGAGCTAATGCTTAAGATTACTCTCAAGAGTTATCATACTTTGAACAGACAATGTCAGGCCTATAGCCAATACACTTCAAAATGTCACACAAAAGAATGTCAACCTCAGCCTGCTCTGCACTCACTCTTGTGTTGCATGACACTCATTACACCCAACCCACAGCCAGTGCAACGATGATGTCACTGGCAAGCATAAGTTTCAATCAGATGCATATGCCATTACATCATCAAAGGAGATACTGTCGCCTTTGGAGACGCACCTCAGAATGCAGTCCCAGGACTCTCTACTCTTTCCTGCATATTGTGACGGGGAGAAAAGTTCTGTGCTTTGCCGCAATTAGTGGCACCAGCGTCGAGCCGTGCGTGGCACAACACCCTGTATATATTTTGCACCTCCTATGGTCAGCACTGCCCTTCGTATAATGCATCAAAGAGGTTGTCCGGTGCTGTCTTTGAAACCTAAGCTGTCGAAAAATAAACCGTCATTCACGTATCCTTTTGGCGCACTCAGTCGAATATGTTGTTCTTGCTGCTTAGAGTATCCAGTAACCATCGTGCGAGCATGTGCCTTGCAAGTGGACGGAGCCAGCACAAGGCAACTACACTCCACTTCGTACATCAGGTGCAAAGCTGTCAAAGCTAGCGTTCTTGTGTGTGCTGTGTACTTCCGCGATCAAACAGCAGTGCGTTGCTCGCGGTGAACGAAAAACAATAAAGGCTCGTATTGCTGGGGAGACGGCCGAAATATGCGCGTTTGTATATTAATGTTTGCCGTTTGTTTGTCGGAGCGATACACCTTTTCTTTATGGGGAACTTACGTAGCCTCTTGGTTCGACAATGTCGTGGTGTCACAGGCTCGGTGACCACACCCTCGACACGGTAACCACAGCACTGCAATCACCCCAATCGTGATCCAATTTAGAGTACGGCGAAAGCTGCCAGGCCATCCTGACAATGAAATCTTGTCCTGTGCTTGCGACTGCGTCGCGTTCGCGGTGAATAACGGTCCCCTTGCTAGGAGGTGCGGTGTAACAAACAAAAAATCAGTGAAGAGGGTCATTATCACATCTCCTTTAAATGCAAAACGCCCGACATAGGTATGGTTCAAAACAAGAAACCAAGCTTGCAACGTACCTGCAGCGCACGCCGTTGACAATGTCGCGGTCCCAGCAGTGCCAAGGGGACGCTGACGCGGCTGCCGAGGTGTCTGGCCTCCCATCGACGTAGCAATTGCCATGAACTCGCGCAAAAGTCGTCGAAATCATATCTCGCATAAGCCTGGCAGCATGTATCTGGCAGCTTCCATTGTTTCACTTCGCTTCCCTAACGCCGGAATACATGCCTATTAATCCGCAAAACATGCCTAATAGAGAACATTACCAGTGGGAAGGAAAGCATCGCGCCAAGATATAGTTTACCGCACGTACGCGCGCACAACGCATTTAGCACGCACCGTTCGTGCCTTCGAAGCACGGCATCACTCGAACCAGAGACGCTCACACGTTCATTTCAAACTTTCCATCATTCACGTGTTTTCTCCATGGTTTCCTCGACATCCATGGTTGCTTGATTGCTCTACGAATTTTCGCTCACTAGGTCAAATGCAGGCCATGATCGGGATGCCATTGAAGTCAAGTTACATTGCAATGTAAGATTTTTCTGGAGTACTGTCAGGTGTAAGGTGGCAGGCATGCATAGGACAATTTAAGGGCACACCGCGAACAACCAACCAACCGAAAGTTGAGATTTGGCGCGAATATTAAAATGCTTAGAGCTAATGTGCTGAAAATGGAAAACGTGCTTCTCATTCCCTTGGCATATGGCGAAATTGGCGTAGAAGGGTGCGAGCGTGAACTAACGTGACATAGAGGCTATGAAATTATTAACACTGTACCATGCATCTCTGAAATGCTCGTCATTTACGTCACAATTACCGACAGGCGTGACCCTGCGCTGAGGGACATCAAAGACCTCGCGAAAATGGTTGTCGCAAAATTCACCAAATGAAAAAAAATAATAATAATAAAAAGCGAAAGCTCGCCGCTTCGGTTTCTAAAAGGTCGGCATGGAATGCTACGGATATGTCTCATCATTAACAGGTCGGGACTCATGAGCTCGTACGTACGTGAGTTTCACAACTAACGATAATAAAACCACCCGTGCGTGTCTCCTACCCGCAGTGTATATGCTGGTTTAATCGGATATCAACACGTTACAGCCAGTGTGTCAAGTTATGTTCGACTGCCAAAAGTTCCGGTTCGAGGTCCCGGATTGACAACAAAATTTGATTTCTTGAAACAATCGGCAGACTTTTTCATCCGATGTGATTTTCGTTGCAACTTTCACAGCGCTGCATTCCCTCCATTTACAGTCTGAACACTGTTGTCACGTGCAAGCGCTCTTCAGCCCCAATCGATCTAAGCGTAGGGCACATGCGACAGAGACAAGGGCAGCGACTGTATGTTCCTTTCTTCGTCCTATTTGCTGCGCTGCACACAGTGCCTTTCTAAGATATGTACCAACTAGCCCACAAGCGGATCCTCCTGAAAGCTTTCGTTCTTTCCTTTTATATTAGCCATGCTAACATAACACGCTAACACCCGTCCCCGCCTTTGTTTGTTTGATTGTTTGTTCGCTCACACGTGCCGCTCTTCTCTTTCTGTGGACGGGGGAGAGTGCGCAAAGCGTACAGAAATGAACGCTAGAGAAAGCAGTTGCCTAGGCGCTTAGCCGTGTCCCCAGCGTGGGAGACAGAAATTAGCGCCTTTTTCCTTTCTCAAGAATCACTATATAAGCAGTTGCCGTCCTGAACAAGACAAGTCTACTTGTCTTGTTCAGTTTGCTCCAACGTCGTTTCCTGTTCTCCGTAGTTTTTAGCGAACTGTTAATAGAATGGAATTCAGAAACACTTTTCTTTGTGGCGTTTATGAATCGTCGGCAGTTTAGTAAAGATGAATGGCTTGAGGCTCCTTACGGCTTTGACAGGTAGGAATGTGGCGCTTGAACGGACCTGTACAGATAAAAATTACATGGCAGATTCACGTCATCGATATTTTGTGGGTAGAAAAAGTTTATAATTACCCGCAGAATTAAATTACTTATTGTTACTCGAATTCAGATGAGAGCGCAACAACGTGTACGGCCAAGATAGTGACTCGGAGAAAACACCCAAGTGCGCTCTCAAACTCATTGATGGCGATTATATTATTCATTTAATAGCACTTCTAGCAGATCAGATACTTTGGAGAAGGTAGCTTGGTATTACATTGAAATACATCATAAAATTGTTATGTACCTAACGTAGAGTCATGCACGTAAATATGTTTTATGAATTAAGTTTTGCTATTCAAATAGCAACACTTCAACCTTGATGGCCACCAAAGTGTTTACTAAGCCACATGTGACTATACTACGACGAAGAAGCCATGGGCGTGTGGCTAAGTCAAGGATTAGTGATGAAGCGAAACTTGTTACGCAGCATGCGAGTTTACACATTGGAACGCTGCCGCGAACTCGGGCAGCGCCTTGACGGGCTCATTGCAGCGATGGCTGGCGTCCCCGTACAACATGTCCACGTAGTTGCCGTTGGAGCACAGCGCGTAACAGGACGCCACGAAAAAGAGCCTGTCTTGAGCAAGGCTCGATTCTCTGGCATACGCGCTGCCTGGATGTCGCGCAGCGCTGAGCCTGTAAGCAGTCAGGCTGGCCAGCAGGGCTTTTGAGTCCACAAGATACGGCGACCGTTCTACTGGCGCACTGGCGCTACCGTTGCTCTGGTGGGTGTTTTTCTTGCCCGTTTTCTGGAATGCGATGGGGTTCGTATTGTACTGGTCCTGGTAGAGTCCCCTGAGCACTTCGTCGGCAATGAGGCGTCCTGCGCCGCCGTAGTTCACTGCTGCCGGCAGGTCTGGGTGGAACAGCGGGAACACAAAGTAGTCTTCGGCTACAGTGAGCACGCCGTGGAAGCTCCATCGGTGACTGAGAAAGGAGCCCGGCTTGAGAACATTCGTCATGTCTTGTTCCATGAGCCTCCAGCGTTCGTTCATCAACTTCGACCAAGAGACGAAGAAGCTAGCTCCTTGCATCGGTTCTGGCATCACGATTTCTACGATGGTCTCGTTGTTCCGCTGTAAAGCGGCGCTCGGGGCTTGAAGCCGGAGGGAAGCGTTCTTGCGGCGCACTAGGACGTCCGCGAGGACGTCCCGTACGTCGCCAACAAGGTCATCCGCTCCAGGGCGCTTCGCGAACAAACTCAGCCATTCAATACCGACGATGTTTTCCACCTGCACGAGGCAGCGATGCCAGTGCGCCGATGGCGGCAGTCCGGCAAGCTCCAGCGTAACGTCCGCGATCTCTCGGCTCGCCATCCAGCCCAGTTCGTAGACAACGCGAAGGCCTAAGCTGCGCGTGAGTGCCTCTCGTATGTCGGACTTCAAGGACAGGAGATAGACGACGGACCGAAGTAAACCGGCATTTTCCACTTGCACGATGTCCCGTGCTGAAAAGCGGCGTGCCCAGATGAAGTACTCGTTCAAGAGGAGCAGCAGCCGACCAGCAGCAATGCCAGGAGTCGCCGTGCTGGTTAGGTTTCGTATCGATGTCCGCAGATGTTTCGAATCAAGTTCGGCCATGGCGGGGCCCAGTACTGCTAGCGTGAGCCGGTCCATCGCCTCAATCTCGGCGACAAGTTCACCTTGGACAGATTCAGAAGCACCAAATAGAAGCAACAATGCTCGCACGTAGCTGCGGTACCGCAACAAAGCGGCCGACCTCGCAGGCTGACTGATGAACATCCGCATGGTGTTGATCCAGGCAGAGAAAGCAGCACTGTGGCCGATCCTCAGCACGGGCTCTCCTGCCCCACCGCGAAAGGGAGCCAGCTCGAAGCTCACGCGGAACCAGAGGTGGACGTTCCAGTTGCCAGATAGGTCGAGCAGAATCTCTAGAAGATCCCAGCGAGACTTATTTGGCCAAGGGAGATGGCGTTCGGCCATGAACCGTTTCAGGTCGGGCAAGCTGCTGTCCGATAGCTCCATGCATGACTTCGCCAGGCCAGCTACCCTTTTCGCGACGTCCAACGTTGACGCCGCTGCGAAGTAGTGGCTGACACTGTCTTCGGAACTCCACTCGATGGTTTTTACTGCGTGACCATATACCGCTGCTTCCGCAGCGTCCACGGAGGAGAGCACATGATGATGGCGCGCCCAGCCGTCGCACACGAAGCGATAGAAATCCTTGCACGGGTCCTGAGATCGATTGATGGAGAGCTCAACGGCAGCCGTGTATTTCTGGCAGGCCATTTCGGTGCATCCGGAAAAGAGCGGTAGATCCGCGTGCTCGGCGTGGAGCGTCCGTCGGGAGATGGCACGGAAAACACCGCGGTCAATGACCTTAAGCCACATCGTCGCTCCTAGGTAAAGTAGAAGGGCGACTACGCAGGCGACGGCCGTCGCTTCTAGGATGGCCTTGTGCTTCGGATTCATGCGCCAGTTTGCTTGCATCACGACGACGTTTAACCCGGCACCTGCCTGAGAAATTCAAGAAAAAATGAAAATGCGCATTACTGAATAGGTACCGTAACACGAACTAGCAGCCATGCACGAGTAGGCATCATCTTTACTTGTTCCAGCAAAGAACTCGTGCAATGATGTAAATTGATATTGCTTTCATGTCAGCATTTTATTTTTGCGCTGCAATACTTCTCACCAGTGTACGCCAGGGAACGACCCTATCAGTGGTGCATGGTCGGTGACAGTTTGGTGTACCAGAGTATGTTGCGTCATTTCATAAACCACCACAATGTTGTCGATTGCCATCCCGCGAAAATCGACGAAAGAAAAGCAGCTAAGGCAGGTACGCTGCCAGCAGGGCACCGCGAACATTGCACCTGGATACCCGCTCTGACACCGCTAACGGTTGCAGTATTCACACTCGTGTTGTTTTATCGCCTGAAAAAGAGACTTTAGCTAATTATCTTCCATTAAACTCTATAGCCATGTAGAAAAATGACGCTGAAATCTCGTATTTGACGTGACGTTCACCGTTGCTCCATCGCTGCGCAATAAGAGGTGCTCGACCAATCCTTCACAAAGTGGTGATCTTTAAGATAATAACCACTTAATAATCAGTCAATCACGTTCCCGTCGTGTGTATCTTACTCAAAGTGAACACCTGGGCCGCATTCCGGACAAACGTTTCTGCTGCATATAGAACATTTGCCTCAGTACTGTACCTTATTTATGATATCGCAACCCACACACTAAAATATATTTTCTTTTTTGTGTGTGAATAAACACACTTCCAGCACTTCAGCTGTTGGGGGCCAAGTTATCGAAGCGAAATTGTCGGATATTCGTTCTGAAATTTGGCGTCAAAGCACAGCAGTGCAACTTTAATTATGGCTTTCTCTCCTCTGTGGATGAGGCCCTTAAACTCAAGAAAATGGACGATAAAGTCGCCTGTACAGCACACATCCTGCAGAGAAGGTCATAGACGCAGTATTAAGAAATAAGAACGCACAAGCGAAAAATGTTTCTGTGATCGTAGAAATACCGCTTCTAGTCATCCTCTGTTAGCCAGGTACATACACACGTACCTTACGATGCAGCCCAAAGTCGATCAGCGGAGGCCGACGCGACCGCGCCAACAGATTTCGCTACAAGCACGTTAAGCTAGCCGTCGGCTTCAGTCGGATTGACCACAAACAGATAGTAAAGTCAGGCCGACCGACTAGCTTTTAGATGAAGCCGCCCACCAGATCATGGTTTGACCAGACGGCTTATCCCCGTTCTGCTATGTTTTATGAAGGCGTAGTCTCTCAGAGAGGCAGCCTACATGCTACATTTAAGCAGCATCAACTCGATACGCACGTCTGCACGTTGCTCGACAGCCAATTTAGCAGCATACTCGGGTTCTGCACGCTGGAAGAACATCCGCGCCGACGTCCCACGCATGAAAGAAGAAAAACAGCTACGAGAAGGCGTCACCTGACACTCTTGAAGCCTACTCATACAAAATTTAATTCAGAGAATCAAGGGAAATGGCCCCTGGTCAAATGGTAGGCAAGTATCGATACCTGAAATTTTACGTCAGAAATCTACGATACGATGAGGGACGCCGTAGTGGCCTCTGGAAATTTCGGCCACCTGTGTGGTTCTTTAAAGTGCACTGACATCGTACAGTGCACGGTGCTTACCACTGACCCTGTCCAAACAACCTCGTGCAGTCCGGCAGCCATGTCGGCCTAATACTACCCGAAAGGCATTGCGCACAAGGCGACAGAGGAGGTTGGCTTACCGAGGCTAGCGCAATCACGCGACGCCGACTCTTCGGTCGTTTTTCTTTCCTCCATCCATGGCGTCACGTGCTATCCCCGGCTTCCCATTGCTCACCTGTGCTGCTACCGGAGCTGGCCCTGGCCGCGGCAAGGCAGACGTCGCTGAAGGAGAGAGCGCGGTGTCTGCACCGTCTCCGCTGGCTGCCGCATCCGACATCAGCCGCGTTGCTTCCTCCGCCTGATGCACCTCGTGGCACTCGTCCATTTCAAGGACCTCCAAGCTCGGCTGCCTGGTCTGCGCCGCAATGCACCAGGAACCACGGGACTCGTTTCTAGCCGAAGCCGAGGATCTCGAACTGCTGCTGCTGTTACTGCCGCTGCGCGAAATGCTCGCCCCAGAATAGGCCATCGCGACGTTCCTGGACTCGAATCCTCCGTTCGGCACGTCTGAGAGTAGTTTAGCTTGCAGTCTGCTCCTGGAAGTCAGCGCTAACCCTGAAGGTATCCTTGCGAGGTTTGGACTTCTGCTGTCTCGGTCAGCTCGTGAGAACGCGGCTCGTGCAAGCCGCTCGTGATGGTGGTGGTGATGATGATGATGATGCACTTTCTATTGCGGCCCTCCCACTGAGGGGGATAGGCCAAGAATCGGGCGGCAGGAGTTACGGTCGATGAGGTAATACGTCAAGAGGGACAGAAAATATATGCATTATTTAGCATGACGAACTACAAGAACAACAACCACAAAAAAACAACTCAGAGAATGTCTAAATAAAAATAAAAACATCTGCACGCGATAGGGATAGTCAAGATCACGTAAACCAAACGACGACAAAGAAGTGAAACGAGAATGTCGGGAGAGTTGTAATTAAAGGAATTCTTGAAACACATTTCTGTATGTTTCTTCTACTTCAAATATTTCATTTTCGTTACCAGATTCTTGGCGATTCCTCTGGTGTGCATACGCGGCAACTACGCAGAGAACCCATTCGCGATTCCATCTGAAGTCTCACTACCCAGCGGGCGAGCCTGGAACAGGCGATCCGAGGGCGGTCTATTAAAGGGCAGCTCCGGCGACTTTTCATTGTCCACTGATTTCAACGAAATTTTCAGTGCATGTTCTACTCGGCACTGCAATAATTTATGCCAAGCTAGGCGGTTGCAAGTCATTTAGTTTTCCTGAAACTGAACTTAAATTTTTTAGCGGATTCCTACGCGGAGCCACCCTTTGTTTTTGACGTCATTACCTGCAACGCTGCCTACCCGAGCAGACGGGCCGTCTAAAGCAAAACGGCGATATTTAAGCGCTAAAACCTTCGCTGTCAAGATAAGAAAAGCTCAGCACATCGTTGGAAGACATCGCCACTTTCATTTTTTTGGCACCAGCTTCAAATTTCTGATCGCGGGGAGGCTGTGATATCATCGCATACGCTGCACGAAGCGTCCACGTGTTTCAGTTTCGGTTTGGACACACCGTTCATTCGGTTATTTAAAATTACTGTTGAGTTTCTGAGCAAATTCACTAACCCTGGCTGCTTCAGGGCTATCAGTACTATTGGAAAACGGCGATATCAGAGTATGGTGGAAAAACCGCCGGAGTTCCCCTTTAAGGCGGCACGTTGTCGCATTACCGCGCGTTGGATAAACAGCTGTATAGTTCTTTAATAGCAGCCATACGGCCGCGCACCAGCCGGAAAAAGATAAAACTCATGTCAAATGACTCCTGTTGTGCATCTAAATGTGTGTCATCGCGGTGGAAAAGCCACAGCGCATTGTTTCGAGAACGAAGCAGCCGACAAGCAACGATAGACATAAGTGAGTAAGAAACTCGTGTATCAGCAAAAGACTGGCAAGACACTATGCTGGTTTGTTTGGACTACTTCACTTCGGTCGACTTCGTTCTCCCCGTATGATAAATTATTATTTACGCGTGTGTATTATTTGAATATGACATGACTGTCAAATTGCACACGTGTACTTGCAATTTCGTCGATAGGCAAGCGCTTTTACATTTATTGGATGTACGGGAAATTTGGCTACGCTCATTTTCTGCGCCAGCAGAAACGCGTTACTGACGCTCACATTGAGCGGTAGAATTTTTCATGTGAATCTAGCTGTTTTCGGGGTCATATACCTGACCGCGACGTCTTCAATTTTTCAGTCTAATACGCCAGTGTAAAGCGTATCAATTGCTTCCTCTACTTCCTCAGCCCCGCCACGGTGGTCTATTGGCTATGGTACTCGGCTGCTGATCCGAGGGTCGCGGGATCGGATCCTGGCCACGGCGGCTGAATTTCGATGGAGGCGAAATGTTGAGGACCTTGTGCTGTGCGATGACGGTGCACGTTAAAGAACCCCAGGTGGCCGAAATTTCCGGAGACCACTACGACGTCTCTCATAATCGGAGCTGGTTTTGGGACGTTAAACCCCACAAAATCAACCTCTACTTCCTCCGTTCCCTACTATTTCGCCACTCAACCTATTACGTCTCTTATAAAGCGGGTTTCCAGTGGTAGCACGTGCGAGCCGTTGTTGAGAGCATTGACCGTGTTGAATCTCGTTTGCAATGTACGCGCTCGCAGCGTCCCGTACTCCTGCCGTCGTGAATAATGCCACGCAACTCTCGCAGTTGCACAATGTTAGCCAGCTCAACATAAGACACTTCGTTCCAAAAGCTTCGGCAGCATTAAGGGCAATCAACACGAGACATGAATTATTATTCTGGTACCGGCATGCTGCCTTGTGTACAGAGTGTCGGAACGGAACGAAAAACGAAAACGAAAAACGAAAAAAACGATATTTTTGACCGGAACGAAAACGTATCCGGAAGGTTATTTTTTATTTCGTTCCGGAGCAAAAACGAAATATTTTTTATCGTTTTTCGGTTCATAGGAAAACTTTACGATCCGGAACAACCGAGGTCATGCAACGTGAGCAATAATGTATAACTCAGGGTTCAACGTCAGCTCGCATCTCGGGCAGGTATTTCAAAGGAAAGATGCGTTGAAATAATGCAGGAAGCCAAGAAAGTGGCAACCATAGCTGTTTGTATTAAATTCAAGCGGAGTTTCGCGTGCCTCTCACACAGGCCGTCGTGGAGAGGGCTTTGTCGTCGCTTAATTATGTGTTGAAATTTTGAGACGAGCGCAAAGAGCGGCAACCGGAGCTGTACATGTTAGCGCAAGTGGCCCTTGGTGTGCCAGCCACACAAGTCAGCGTTGAGAGTGCATTTTCAGCACTCAAGTTGGTTTTGTCAGAGCAGCGGTCTCGCTTATCGTTGAGTACACTTGATGACCTGCTGCTTCTGAAATCGTGTGCCCCCCCCCCCCCCCCCTTGACGAAAATTCGGGATTCAAACTTGAGGAAAAATAAATACCATGTTTTTGTTGTGTTCTTGCTTAGAAACTTTTTGCGACTTTCCTCATAGTCACACCGTGGCTTTGGGACGAAAAACCCCAACAATTATTGCATTTTTATGTATAGTTCAGTATTTTTTGCTGTTTTCAAAAGGTACTTTTAATATTAAGTATATTGTTCGTTCTTATTATTGAAAAAAAAAAAGAAAAACGTTATGAACCGTTACGGAACGTTTAGTTTTCGTTCCAGAACGAAAACGGAACGGAAATTTTTTCTGTGGAACGAAACGGAAACCGGAACGAAAAACATTTCGTTCCGACACCCTGCTTGTGTATATGCGCCAGGTATGTATGTGCCAGGCTTCGTAAAGGCTGTAATGTGGAAGCGTAGGTTCTATAGTCGAACGGGAACACCAAGAATATGTTGCGTCTTCATGTTGGTAATGAATAATGCGTATTCCAGCTCCGTCACAACGTATGGCGTGCGGTGTAGCCTTACCTCATCCTGCAGACGTTGTCCTCGAGGAGCCGAATGTCTAGCTCTGAGTCGCCTAGACGCGTCGATCCATCAGTTCGTCGATTTAGTCACCGCGTACTGTAGGGCTAACACCAAGTTCAATACTTTGCAGGTTGAATGCGTTTGTCTGCTTCCACCATGGTCAGTGGTCCATCGCAGGTTACGCTGCAAAATCAGGTTCCACGATGTTTCGGAAGATTCTATAGGTTGGCTGGGCCAATTTTTATGTGTATTCCGTCCAGGCCAACGTGTGGACGGATACGTAAATCGGGAGAGTGGACTACGACTGCATGCAAAAGTTAATTCTCCAGACTGCACTGGACACGCCTCAAAGAAGCGACAGAAGAGAGGGTGCGCGATTACATCTTGCTCTCTGCGTTCAAAAGTGTCCTGAGAACGCAGCCGTGTTCGACAAAATAAAAAATATATATATGACCTAGTATAAGAGCGGAGCTGTTAGGTGCTCGCACTGTCCGTTGTCGGCGCCTGTCACGAAAGGGGAGGGGGGGGGGGGCGGGCGAGGGGGGGAGACCACCCGCTCTTGCTTGGAATCCACTACCCCAATTCTAACCCTAAGCCCACTGTTACATGATAGTGATTATGCGAACGGCTACATAGAAAGAAATACTGGAAATAAAAAAGAGAAATAAACGGCAAGCAATAAAGAGAGAAATAAAGAAAGCCTCGGGTTATGCACAAGGGAAAAGCGGACCCGATATTGTCCTCTACCCACTGCTCAAACCCTAGTGCTCAGCTCACTGGTACGACGTCCTTCCTCAGTTCTACGCATTCCTTCATCAGTGTTCACCAACACTATATATCTAAAGAAGCCAGTGCTCTGGTAATGGGACTTCAAGCCATTCATAACGCCCTGAAAGACGCCATCTCTAAGCTACCTACACTTGAGCGACTAGATATATTTACCGACTCTCTAGCGGCTATACAAGAACTTAAAAAAGTGCACAAGGCAATGGAAATCTGCGAAGCCATACACTCCCTAAATCGCACAACTACGTGCGTCAAGGTACACTGGGTACAAGGGCATGCTGCGAACCCTCACAACATTGCTGCCGACCAGGCGGCACACTTTCCTCCTAATCCACATTCCCCATCCATTCCCCTCCCACCCCCAGCCCCTCACCTCCTTTTGCGCCCGTAAGAACTTTCTCCGGCAGGACACACGTGCTCTTATCCCACCGTGTGTCTGCTCCCTCCCCCATCACCTTACTAGGGCGGAGGAAGTTGTGCTTAGGAGACTTCGGGCCAGGGTGGCCCTTACACCGGCTGTAATCTCTACGTGGAACTGGTGCACCATACCACTTGGTGATACGTGCCTTTATTGTTCTGTCCCCGTGATGGACGCAGATGCACACGATCTCATATGGACATGCACAGGACTCCATCGGGAGCGCTCTCGTCTCCTTAAACAAGACGGTCTCCGCTACAGTGCCTCGACCAGTTATGATCGTTGGATACACCACAAAAGATACCACAAAACACTACTTCAGTTCATACACAACACAGGACTTGCAGCACACATTTAACATAACACACCATAAACTATGCCTTAAGGGCAAGCCCATTTCGCAATAAAGAAAAGCTCACTGGCTCAAGAAAGTGATAGCGCAGGGTCGAAGCGCGCTGTTTCCCTTTATGGATTCGGCGCGGCGGGAACGAATGCACGAGAAGCCAAAGCCGTGTGTCGCCGCAACTGCGCTGCCAGGAACGTGCGCAGACATCTGAAAAGAAGCCTCGAGAACGAGCCTTTCACTACCGGCGGCCCCGTGGTACCTGGCAGATTGAGGTCAAAGACGCCCCCTTATGAGCGGCTGGATAGTGGTGGGAAGGGAAGAGGGGCAGAAGAAACAGAACAGCCCGCCCAGGAACGGGTGCTGGCTCTGCCTCCCCAAGTTCATACGAGAGCGATCGCGCAACTTTCTTATCAAGCTGAGCACCCTAGCATCGCTGAACTGCGGGTTCCCCAGCTGCATGGGAACTGACGCAGTGTCGCGATTTCCAGGATGATGCCAATGCTTGACCAAACAACATCAACGTTCTCAGATCTCGCCATGACTGGACGGACCAGCAGAAATGGCCGGTGGCCACCAGCCGCCTTCGAAATGGTGCCGAGGCTTGGGAAAGATATGAAGGCACGCGGCAGTAGTCCTTGGCTAAATGGTACACAAATTAGGTGCTTTCGGCAGTCTTCGAAGAGTTTTAGCCGCCACGGTGGTGTAGTCGTTATGGTACTCTGCTGCCACCCAAAAAATGGGGGTTCGATGCCGGCCGCGGTGGTCGCATTTTCGATGTAGGCGAAAATACCAGAGGCCCGTGTACTGTGCGTTGTCACTGCACGTTAACGAACCGTCAGGTAGTCAAAATTTCCGGAGCCCTCCACTACGACCTTCCTCTCCTATCTCTTTCACTCCCTTTCCCCTTTCCCCACGGACGGTTAGCCGGGCTCTCGACATGGGCTGCAGAAATTAGCGTCCTTTCCTTAACCGAAACAAAATCATCATCTTCTTCTTCCAGGAGCCGACAATAAGCCCTCCACCAGCCGAACGACACTTGGAAAACGCAATCACCCAACAGTGCAGCTGTGTCACCTACCGACGTGAGCTTCGCTGACCGGGATCCTAAGGAGCAAATCCTCGACACTGAGGAGCCCACCTGCACCCGTTCCACTGAAAGCGCACTTGCTGACACGTCTCTGCGACAAACACCAGTCGCACGCTCAGTGTTCGCTATGTGCATCGGACTCTGTTTCGGCATCCGACAAAGCCTTTCTTTGACAGAGGCCAATGTCCCTCGCCATCCGCTGCAGGTGGCTGTCGTTGCCGCCGTGCCTTTTTTCCCCAGGAAGTAGGAAACCACGGTGTTTAATTCACAGCCCTCCCTCACACGTGTTCCTTTGTACTTCGTTTACCGGCGACAACACTCGGCCTACTCTGGCTAGGCAGAAGAAAAGATGGTGGTTCACGGTCTCCACGGCCTTCTCTACCACTCGCACCGCGGCCATGTGTTTCTGCAATAAGACATCGATCAGTATCAGTTTCGCCCCAAACCGCAAAGCTAGGTGTCTCTCCTTTCCGCTCCCTCTGAAGCGAGAAGACAACAGTATCCATAAGATACCCTTTACTGTCACTCTTCGCGCAAGCGTCTTGCGACGAACTTTCATGTGGTGGCTTTCTTTAAAAGATGTAGCAATGTCATGGCAATAACATAGTGTTTATTTGTAATAAAGTTGACAGGTGAGTGGGTATCCATAGAAGTAATGGTGCCACGGTAAATGTAGCAGACATGACTTGCCCATAACGTGCAAAGTACGCGCAGGGATCATAAGGCTCACTCTAGGCTTTCACAGCTTCAATCACAAAAGGCTGTTGTAGGAAAGCCATATCCTGGCTGTTACTCGGCTTTGCTGAATGGAAATCCTCTGGAAAAGAGCAGAACAAATTTAGATCCATACATGCGTTCTAGTTTTGTCGTGCTTTATAGTCAAAAAGTGCAAATGAAGGCTGCGGTGAACGTTATTGCTAGAAGTGAACTGTGTCCTAAAGTCAGGGTGCCAGTTTATTTATTTATTTATTTATTTATTTATTTATTTATTTATTTATTTATTTATTTTGTTTATCAACGCCTTACAGATCCCTCGTGGCGCATTGAGTAAGGGGGAAGGGGACAGTACAGTAAATTTGTAGACAAAGATGAATATATCGTAACACTTTACGAACATTTATTCAAGCAGACGACGCATACGAACTCACGAGAATAACAAAACATAGTCTAAAAGCAAGTAAAATATGTGAAAATGTATAAAAGCAGAATGTATACAACGCGCTAAAAGGCCGCTAGTTCAACTGCTACAGTACTGCGGTAATGAAACCAGCTGATAAAAGATCTTTTTCTCGGAACGAAAAAGAAAATAGGACAACGCATGAATGACATATCAGCACTTTACTATAGGCAAGCACAATGATGAACGATGATAATACGACAGATTAGGCTTAGTTGCATAGATGTTTTCTAAGATTATGGAGGAAATTTGTGTGATAACGTTCTGATGCCAAGGCCATCTGGAGCTTAGTTTCACAAACGCATACCTCCTGGAAGACCCGATGAGTTGTACGCTTCAGTTTGACCGTAGATGCGAAATAAATGCTTTATAAAATTATTACGTAGTCCGCGTGAAGATCGAGGAGCGAGATTAAGGTGAACAGATGGACATCATGCTGGCGTGGGTGAGTTTGTGGAATAGTGCTAAGAGAGCGAGGTCACGACGACGTTTTAGGGGCTTAAGCAAAAGGTCTTGCTTAACCTGTCTTATGCTGGACGGGTATCTGTAATTACGTTTAACGAGACGACTGGCCGAACTCCGAATGTATTTTAACGTGTTTATTTGATATATTTTTGGTATGGGAACCAAACTCGAGAGGCTTACTCAAGTTGGGGACGGATTAATGCAAGATAAGCCAGTTTCCGTACATTGAAAGGAGAACTGTGAGTTTCGGCAAAAATAACCGAATGACCTTGATGCGTCAGCACAGATGATTGGTAGCTTTGTTCAAAGCCCTGCACCCCGACCACGGCAAGAACCCTTTTCGAAGGTTTATTGGCACAGAGCACTAACTTCTCCTAACAAACCTAATCTGCAAATTCTGCCGCTCGCGGGCCAAGTATCTCATCGTCCCTTTCGATGCGATCGCGTTAGCACGATTTGCAGCACCCTCCGCGACCAGCACACCACTGAGTGAGTGAGTGAGTGAGTGAGTGAGTGAGTGAGTGAGTGAGTGAGTGAGTGAGTGAGTGAGTGAGTGAGCAAGGAAGACCTTGATCCACAGGCCCTGAGGAGGCGAAAAAGAGGGCTTAAGGCCTCGCTCTAGTCCGGTGGCTCTGGCCAAGCCAGAACCGGCAGATTGAGTCTTTATAAGCCTGTTTCAGGAGTTCCGTGCAGCAGAGCTAAGGCTAGGAGTCCATCGAGCACAGAATTCTTCCGAAGCGAGACGAAATGCCATTGTTCTGACATGCACATGCCGCTTCATCCCCTTCCAAGACTGCAGCTGCCACTGCAGCGCCCGCCATTGGCAGATGACAACCGTGAAAGGACACGTGTTCGCCCTCCGGATTGGCCGAAGAGGACTGTAGCTTCCACAGTGCTGCCCGGAACTTGTGAAACAGACTATAGGCAGAGTACGGAGAAGAATAGTGTGCTCCTATGGCAGGGTGTGCGCTCTTTTCTACTTTTCGCAGTATGCTCGGTTGTTTTGTCGTTTGGGTGCCAGGATGATCTCGTTTCAGTACCCGGATGTCCTCCTGTGGGTGCGCGGATGATCTCTTTTGATTGCCCGGATCACGGCTGTGGCTTTTCGGTGAAGGTCGCTTGAAAGTTGCCGATAACGGACGCTGAAAGTATTTAGTGCTCAAAATTCGGATCACTGCGAAAAAATTCGTAACGATGTAGGGATCGCGGTAACTATATACAGCAAATCGCTTTCACTTCATGCTCTGGTTTTAGATTGCGGAGGGAGCACAGCAATTTTTATCATTCGAAGAGGCGTGAAGCTGGTGCAAAGATGCGCTTTGTCAAAATATGCTGGATAATACTATATCTGAGATACATGTAGTTTTTTTTTTTACACTTGCACCGTTCACTGTTCACGATTGTTTATCGTTTAAAATCTGCCATTGAAAACACTTACTCGCATTCCATGACGCACAGCGACCAACTTGTGAAGAAATTCGTGTCAGGCGGCATTGGTCGTCCGCAGTACTTGAACGGCTTGCATTTCTTTTCTTCAATGTCGTAGTAGAACACGTTAATTTCGTAATGAGGCTGCCTCCAGCTCCCCCTCTTTGGTCCGGTGCATGCAGGAGGGGGCGTCTTAGCGCAAAAGGCGGCGTCTTCACCTGTATAGCAAGCAAGTGGATGATCCCAGTTGGTCAAATACATGCATTCGTTTGTATATATATATATATATATGCACGAGCCCACTCGACTTGTGTAATATAGAGTAGTTACTCTCGACCCCCCCCCCCCCCCCTACCCAAACGCCGCGTGGACACCCGTCCCCTTCGAGAAAAGAAATTCAAGCCAGCCCCACGCGATGAAAGCTGCACGTCGAAACAGGGATGCTATTATTTTACCGTTAAACATGACTTAACTGGAGATATGGTGTGAAGTTATTGATGTGTCCTGCACCATGCTCTCACGCACTTCTTTCTTTCTTTCTTTCTTTCTTTCTTTCTTTCTTTCCTTCTTTCTTTCTTTCTTTCTTTCTTTGCTTTTTACGCTATGGAAATGAAGCAGCGGCTGCGCGAGTCGACCGGCAGCTTCGGGGTGAACATATATTACACTGCCTCGCACATTCGGCTTCGTATAATCATCACCGTGTAGATAGTATTGATTGTCTCTAGCGCGGGAGATGAAATAAGTGCGCTCGCATGGGCCGCATTTTTGGGATTCGCATAACCACAACCATGTATTAAAGGGCTGAGGGCGAAAGTGCCACCATGTTGCAGTGAGCCGAGAACAAGAGTGTGTCGTCGTGTGCCTGTTGCGTAACGCCGCCACCGGCGAAGAATAGATTAAGAACACCTTCGCCGTTTGAATGTTATCGGGACAAACAACTACTAAGAACATGAGCTCAGGTTACCTCACTGATGGAAAGACTGAGTATTGTTTTGGCTCAAACGATCGCGATCACTCCTTTTCTTATTAAAGACGGACTTGTATTTTTATTTCTTGGTGCAAAGCTGCGAAACTGACCTTTGGTAATCCAAGCGGCAAACACACGCAGCTGCACAAGAGTGCCGTCACGTGACCTTCTCAAGTATACGCGGCTCCTCGCATTTACAAAAGATTTGAAATGCGGCGCACTTTTGTTGTTAAGGGCTTTTTCTCTAGCTTACAACGTACAGATAAGCCTGCCAAGCAACTACTGTCATTTGCAAAGGCGTGGTTTCGGATTTGGCTGACTCCGGCTTGGCCCGGCTGTCGGCACAATAACGGCGCCGGCGGCAAGCCACCCTGGGGGGAGTCGGGAAAATGCTGCAGTAATGCGAGATTTGTCTGGACAGCAACGCAAACTTGTGCCAACTTTTTGTTTTCAAAGCTAGTTTAAAAGGTCGAAATGTGGATGGCTGGTCAAAAGCTTCACTCAATCCTGTGAAAACAGAGCGACAGTTGTTGGCGAGGCGAGTTATTGGCATCCCGGTCATCTCCAACATTGCTGGAGAGCCCACTCTACCATTTTGTTAGACTTCTCAGATCGACAAATTCTCTTTGCAAAATACCCATGCACTTTGGAAAGCAACCGCTGCTGGTATAAATGGTACCAAGAGTGAGCTTTTCATTGCGCCATAAAAACAAATGGGCCTTCAAAAAACGGTTGTCAATCCCTTTAAAAGGGGCCGTATGCTCCTGTAGGAGACGTTTCGGCCCTAGCCTGTGAGACTTTAGGCCTCTGGCTATGCCGAAACCCGCAAACAGCCTCGCTGTATATCAGACTAAGGTGAAGAATCCGACTGCAGCTAGGTTGCGGCTTTGATGTCTTCAACTATCCCACATCCGAAACGGCGTTTGGCTAGCTTGTTTTAAAGCGGAGCTATAGTAACTTTTCACTGTGTTACAGTAGACCTTCCCTCGTAACTCGGGAAGGTCGTGGGTTGGACTCCAACGAGTTATAAAAGTGGACGTCTAAATGTAGGGTATATCATCCACCCCAAAGGTCATCTTTCTATATTTATTTGCAGCGGAGCTATACGCCATTTGCGCCGAGACCTGTAGTGCCCGCACGTGTAAATGAACTTTTAGTTAATCTTAATCAATTATTACTGTCGGTAACTCAACCTTCTTAAGGTGATGCCGACCAACAAAACTACACACTACCTTCAAGTAGGACCAATATTCGATATTTACAAGGACTGCGTTTAGTTCTGAACATCCCTCATTTTCCGTCACATTTCTGCAAACTAACCTTCGCGCAAATCGCTTGTGGCTACCGTCAAACGAAAGGGTGCGACTTATGGCTGCGATGCGGGAAGTCGGCATTATCACAGGTGCGTGCGTGAAAGGCACGCTCTTGCGTATGCCTGTGCATGTTTCCGATTGACTGATGATATTGTGATTCCAGAAACTAGGCAAGTGAGTGTTGTGTATGCCTTATTTTTCAGTTAAACCTAATAGACCTCGTTTGCATGTCCACCAGTGCCCATGCTACCAGGCCTACTTACACAATGAGTACCTAACAAGGTACCTGACCTTGCGTGGGGCTAAGTAGTTCTTCAAGTAATCATCATTCTAAAAATTAAATTATCCCAGCACGTACCTACGTTGCAGCTCAGTGCGCATGCGTAGCGGGTCTCGTATATTCCCCTCGAGAGGCATCCGTTCCAGTAAAACTTCTGACACATTTTTGCGGTTTTGTTGAAGAAGTACTTGTTAATATTGGCGGTGCAGTCTCCCACGGGTTCCATAGGCGGCTCCTCACAACTGTATCGCCATATTCTTCTTAATATCTTCAGTGCCTGTGGGTCTGAAGAAAAACGAAGACTAATTAAGCAGTATCTACTCCTGAATCATACGTAAAACATGATGCATGATAATAAATGCTTCACTCGGATAAATTGACAGGAAATTAACATCTGTGTCACCAAGAGTCGGCATGTTTTCTATCCTGTGATGACTTCTGGGGCTTTACGTCCCAAAAGCACAATATAATTTTGACATTCTTTAGTGAGGCTCTGGAACTTTCGACCACCTGGGGTTCTTTAAGATGCAGAGACATCGCACTGTACATGCGCCTCAACATTTCGGCTCCATCGAAAAGCAGCCGCCGCGGCACGGATTCGATCAGGTGACGTTCGGATCAGCAGCCGACTGCCATAAGGCTGTTTCACATGCTGCGATTGCAGCGACGAAAATCGTTCCAATCGCTCTGTTCGCTCCCGTCGCTTAATGGCGGTTTCGTTTCAGATGACTTGCGATTGCAGCGACTGTTTTTCCCGCGACAGTAGCGACCGGCTATCTTCAAATGTGTTTAAATAACCGTGCGTTATAATATTATTAACTTTGTTTTACAGGATTGAAGAACATGCATGTATTGTAATTTAAAAACGGCTGCAAGTGGGTAAATTATTTTGGTGTGCGCAACAGCGGCTCCCGCACATCAGTAAAGACGTGAAAATAGCGGTGGCAGCAGCGCAGCGGCGCAGCCGCTGCTTCGGCTGCTTCGCGTCGTGAAGAAAAAAAAACTTTGCGCCATGGATGTAGCCGCGTAGGAAGGGTCCGCGTATTCTTCTTCGAAGTCGTCGTGTGCGCGAAGCATGATCCTCCGTGTTCAGCATCAAGTTGTCAACGAATGGTTCGTGTATCTTGCTCGCAAGTGCCTACTACACTGTAGTGCCTCCGAACCGGACGACGCCGGCATCTAACCAAAGCCCACATTTATGGATCTGCAAATGATGTATATGTGTGTGTCTGTGCACGGAATACGGTTAGTTTGTGTTGTGACCGAACGCAGCAGTACGCATGTAACCGAAAACTCGCATCTTGAAGGCCGCGAAAAATGACGCCTCTGTGTGTGTGTGTGTGCGCATGCGTGCGCGTGTGTGCTTGCATGATGTTGAATAGTTTGTTTTGTGAACATCGATATCACGGATCGTCCGTCGTGGAATCTGTGGTGTGGATGTGTAACAACTAGCATCACAAGTTTATAAGGAGCTGCAGTCACCTGTGTTGAAGCCTGTATGTTGCGTCACTACATTGTGAAGACACGGATGTCGTTTAGTTTCCTAATGCTAGTAGATTACTGGGAGTCTGTCCAAAGAAGCAAAATACGTTGCACTCCCCACGCCATGCACGAAATGTATTTTTGATGTATAGTCTTATAACAAGTTACTAGCGTAGTCATGCACTTAGAGCTGTAGTAGACTGTTCCCCTGCTATGCCTCTTTTCTGCTAGAACCGAATTGTTTGCAAAACAGAAAAACAGCCAATAAGGGCCTGAATTAAGTACTATCTCCAAACAGCCTATATGTTTAGATACGTGGTTTTACTGCAATAAAAGGATTCTGTCGACAAGCAGAAATATTAACAGGGCTCACTGTGTTTCTGTGACATGCATTCATTGTCTAATGGTTCAGAAACTGCTCTCCATCCTGTTCCATCTCTGGAGTCTCTCGAAGTTTAGAATGTTTTCTTGCCATAGCATTTCCTCAATCAAATGCGCTTGTTGGAATTGAGAAGCATTTGTGTGAGGGTCACCGCTATAGAGAAAACTGCTGTATTGGCCTCGAGGCACAGAGCATTTCTTCAGAAGGCGAAACAGTACTTGTTTGGGTGGCTCAGTGAAGCTCAGTGAAATCACGCTGTATGGCATGGTGCCAACACACGCTCTGTTGTGCGAGTCGGCTTGGTGCAGAGAGAGAAACAGACACTTCACGCTTTCTGCAGAAGCTTGCCGGTTCCACCTGTCAAGGCTAGCCAGTGCCGATTCATCGTACTTGATGTGCTTCTTGTGCGACCTTGGTGGCTGCAAATTATTTGTTATATAAATGAAAAAAGGTGTTGCATGTACAGCAATTACCTAATTATCTGCACAGTATGTTTTTTTGGAATGTAAAACTTATAATTATTCAATAACTCTGGCTTGACTGGTTTGGTCATTACCAGAACTATTGGCACAGTGTCGTTCCTTGTCTTTCCACCACACATATGCCGTTGTTTGTTTATTGTTCGAGGCATTGGACTCATGGCAAAGGGAGGCGAGAGAATGCACCATTTCATTTTCCTCAAAGTGGCAAGCAGCGAGCATATTTGTGTCATTAACCACCAAAGTCTCTGTTTTTGCATGCTCTCCACACTTCACGCCAGGTCCAATTGGCTCATTTCTTTCCTCTTTTTGAGAACAGGAGACAGGTAGCTGAGACAGTGCAAAAATAGTGACAGCATGGCATCTAGTAACAAAACAGGCCGCTTAGGTTTGTCAAGAGAGATGTCACCACCAAGATCACCTTCATTGCGTCTCCATTTCACTGTTTGAGAAATGCTTCTAGCAAACGTAGTTATGGGGCATGAGCTCTCGACCTTTCCTTAGTATTGTACAAGTCCATGCTTCCACTTTCATCAAGCCACTGAGAACGTCGAAAGTAATCGGCTTCACTTTGCTAGATGCACTACTGTTGTAGTTTGGCGCAACACATTTCTGTCCCATCCTAAAATGGCACTGGTGGAAACCCCAGAGAGCGCAAGCCTTTGTTGCAACACAAAAAGTGCACTTAAAAGTCTGAGAAGCCCGTGAGAGTTGTAAAGTCAGCAGATCACAAAGAATATGCAGCATCCTGCGTGCCTTTTCTTCCCAAGGCCCTTTACCCATACCTGTTCACAACATGCAAACGAGGGACTTGCAGCGGCAGGTGTCACCTGCACTGGAGTCACTACATGCAGCTCATTACAAGTGCTGTATGGCACATATTGAAGTGATTATTTATTACAAACTACAGCCAAAATGCCCACAGAGTTTACTTATTGATGCTGCAGACAGAAAACTGATAATATTTGCAATATATGAGACGGTATCGCAGTTTTTATGCATTGCACCCATAGGATGACATGTAAAAGATGACCACTTGCCGGAAGTTTCATCTGTCGTGATGCAAAGAAAATTCAATTTCCTCCTTGCCAAACCATTTCATGAATGGGCCATGGCGCGCGCTGCCACAGCCTAGCAGATTCCTCTCCTCAAATACTGCCTTCTCCATGCCTCGAGGACATACCATGTCTCCACCTACATTGTCACTTTGCTCGTAGGATGCCAGGTTTTCTTGTCTGCTGCAACCAAGCTGCTCTGTGCGACTGGCAAGTGCTGAAATTGTTCCTGTGCATCTTGCACATTTCAGCCACTTTGTCTAGAGAACACACCCTTGAGAGCTTGTTAGGGGCACAAAAACAACATTCACATTGAATTTTGATGCTTCTTTTTTGGTGTTGCATAACAACCTTTGCGGGTAAGCAATCGCCTGCACTCTCTTGATGCCTTTTCCATTTCTTTGTCCTGGCAAAGGTTTTACTGCCTGAAGTAACTTGCATAGAGAAGTAATCACCAATGGTGGGTATCATGAATCTGATTTTCGGAGGAAAAACTCCACTGCACAATGTCAACAGAATTTCTTTAATGGGCCACTGGGACAAGTTAGGGCAGTGTGGTGGTTCGTGGGCCCAGGACTCAGACACAGACAGCTAGGTCACAGACAAGGAAACATTTATCGACAGGACGAGACAGCACATACACTTCCACAGACAAACAACGCGACACAAGCAACACAGTCCGAACGCTACGTTCAAGAAACTAACAGCGCGTCCCGTCTAACTGATGGCGGATGTCCGCTCGCACCACTCACAGGACTGATGTTCTAGCAGCGGCGGCGCACGCTCTCGGCAGAGGAGGCACGATGGGTAGCGTGCGGACACACGCAGATCCAGAGGCACTCGCTCAGGAGCGTGTCGGGGTAGGATCCATATCTGGCGTGGCACCGAGGCCACGCCCTCAGCAACACGGTTGCGTTGGACTGCAGCATACGTGGCACCGTGGCCACGCTCTCAGCAGGCGGCTCGATCGGAACTTGCGCGGCACCGGGGCCACGCGTACATCAGGCGGTTGTGCCGGGCAGGGACCGGCGCGGCACCGTGACCACGCCCTCAGCAGATGGTTGTGCCGGACTCCAACCTGCGTGGCACCGTGACCACGAGTCCGTAGATGGTCCCGGCCACACCACTGCTCCAGCCGCTCGCCCTGGCCCGCTCGCTCATCCACCCCGGAACAGCCAGCCCGATCCAGGACACCAGGAACACGCCCAGTACGTCCCGGCTGGCACCGAGCTGGTGCGTCTGCTTGCCGAGTCGACGTGCCGCTCTCAGTCGCTTCTGACGCTCGATCGCCGTCGGCGTTCCGAAGCCCACGCGCTTCACGTTCGGCTCGCACAAGCACGCGCTCTTCGTCGTCGTCTTTGTTCCTTCTTGTGCGGCGAAGACATACGTTCACTACATTTTCCCCCACCTTCAGTACGTTGTACACACGAAATATGACGGTCCCCAATACAACACACGAGTTCAAAGGAAGGTCCACAAAGGTTCAAAACAAAGGTCCACAAATGCAGAACGAAACACTATGTTGGAACATGATAGAAAGTGTGTGTACAACGGCAATAAGGCACCTCTCAAAACGGCGCGACCCATATTGTCCGTACCAACACTGTCCAAAATACCCGTAAGTATACCACGAGGTACTCTGTGCCTTGTCCAAAAAAGAGTTAAACACATTCATAGTTACAAAACTATGTACAACGAAACAAACACTGCTCAGTAAAAGGTGCACGAACCATACAGTCAGCAGAAACGCTGTCCATCTAACGAGAGTTGAACATTCATAGTTACAACTCTATACATCAAGGAATGTCCATGAAGAAGTGTAGGAGAAAACCACACGGAAGTTCTCTAATGTACATAAAGCTTCTCGTGTTCCTGTCCCATTCCACAAAAGAGAGTCGAATAAACAGTCCGAAAGTCAAAACCAAGGAAGCGTCCAGTTGTTAAAGCACTTTCACGTGATCGCGTCCCACACAAGACGTAGGACACTTCTCATGTGCTCAGGGACGAACAAATGGGACGCTTCGAGCTTAATACAAAGATGCCCGTCGTGACTGTTAATCAGCAAATCACTGGCGCACAGAGCGACACGCGTTCGTAAGCTCCTTCCTGCTATATCCAAGCATAGCAAAAGCCGATCGGGTGGTAATGCCTGCGACACCTCAGCAAGACTATTCTGTAGCCAGATAAACGCCCCAGATTGTGCATGAACACTCGTGCTGAGAAAGCCCCGTAGAAACACTGAGTCACCGTCTGGGCACAGCTCGGGCGTCGTAGCATCTGGAGGCTGACTCTCTCTAGTGAGTGGTTTAATGGTCGCCTCGCGACCTTCACTTGGAACGCTACAGAGGTTGAGCTGTCCTTCAACAGGCGTTATGGTGCATTGATAGAGGCTGTTGATCTTTCGGTTACGGCCATTCCGCCGGCTTACGCAGCGTACTGCTTGTTTAACATCAGACTCTACTGTGCCCGGCTTGATCAGCTCTTGCTCATTCGCTTCAGCTACTCTGGAACAGACCAGGGCTGTACTGTGCTGAGTACCCTGCATCCCTCCATTTATGAGAGGGTCGGTCAAATTGTCATGGACCGGGCCTATGACATCTGTAATCGCTGCCAGCGGGACACCAGAATAGTGGCCGACAAGCGCCTCGGAGATTTCTACACGACATTGGGAGTCATTATCTAGGGGTTGTTCAACCTCCTCAAAAGTGTTTGGCCTCCCAGAGGCTCTGCAAGACAGCTGGTCTTCTATTGAACGTCCACGTACCTCTTTCTCCGACTTGCAACGTGTTTCATAGGACATATGCAAGCTACAGTTATTTCCTCGGCTTGCTACCTCCCTACAATCCTCTATACTAGGATTTAGCAGCACCTCTGGCGGAATACTAAGGTGACGCACATGATCGCCACTCAAAACATGTTCATTCACGTAAGGACTGCTACTGTCGAAAATCCCCGGCACCGGCTCATTAGAGCTCCCTCCCGACGACTGTTCGCGCCTCTGTGTTTCCACGTTTAGATTTATCCCAAGCATTCTCGTCTTCAACTCTTGTAGATCCTTATCTTTCTTTATCGTTTCATTTTCTTTCTCTTTCGTCTGCCTTTCATACTCTATCTGCTTTTGTTCCTTCGCTAGTTCTACAGCCAAGCGTTCTTCGACCCAAACCTTCAGACCTGCACCCTCAAGACCAATGCGTCTTCCCAACTTTTCTAAAACCTGACGCGGTTCCCATGCACTCATGCTAAACCCTCGTTCATCAGGCGCACTTGACTGCAGCCTGCTTGCATTCTCCTGAAGTTGCAACTTCAGTTGCAGGATCTTCAGTGCCTGCTCTTGCACTTTCCGCTGCTGGTCGACATGCTCTCTCGCGAATTCTCGTTCTTGAGCCTGTTCCTCGCGAGCTAGAGCGCACTCTCGTTCTACCCATTCTCTAAGCGTATCGTCCTCCAACCCTAACTGTCGACCAAGTTCGATAAGTTTCTCCTCCTCCATGACTCAGGCTGTGTCTGAGCAATGGCTTTAAATCTTACTAAGCCATCCTGGCAGAAGGCTCGCCAATTGTGGTGGTTCGTGGGCCCAGGACTCAGACACAGACAGCTAGGTCACAGACAAGGAAACATTTATCGACAGGACGAGACAGCACATACACTTCCACAGACAAACAACGCGACACAAGCAACACAGTCCGAACGCTACGTTCAAGAAACTAACAGCGCGTCCCGTCTAACTGATGGCGGATGTCCGCTCGCACCACTCACAGGACTGATGTTCTAGCAGCGGCGGCGCACGCTCTCGGCAGAGGAGGCACGATGGGTAGCGTGCGGACACACGGAGATCCAGAGGCACTCGCTCAGGAGCGTGTCGGGGTAGGATCCATATCTGGCGTGGCACCGAGGCCACGCCCTCAGCAACACGGTTGCGTTGGACTGCAGCATACGTGGCACCGTGGCCACGCTCTCAGCAGGCGGCTCGATCGGAACTTGCGCGGCACCGGGGCCACGCGTACATCAGGCGGTTGTGCCGGGCAGGGACCGGCGCGGCACCGTGACCACGCCCTCAGCAGATGGTTGTGCCGGACTCCAACCTGCGTGGCACCGTGACCACGAGTCCGTAGATGGTCCCGGCCACACCACTGCTCCAGCCGCTCGCCCTGGCCCGCTCGCTCATCCACCCCGGAACAGCCAGCCCGATCCAGGACACCAGGAACACGCCCAGTACGTCCCGGCTGGCACCGAGCTGGTGCGTCTGCTTGCCGAGTCGACGTGCCGCTCTCAGTCGCTTCTGACGCTCGATCGCCGTCGGCGTTCCGAAGCCCACGAGCTTCACGTTCGGCTCGCACAAGCACGCGCTCTTCGTCGTTGTCTTTGTTCCTTCTTGTGCGCCGAAGACATACGTTCACTACAGGCAGCATTGTAAGAACACTCTCAGGCCTTTGCAAAGAACACAGCACATTGACAGTGTAAGCTTTCCTGCATGTGCTCTTATTATTCTCTTTAGGTCTTCTTCCATTCCTGCTTCTCCTCCCCCCTCTTGTTCTTCCTCTTCCATTGTCTTCTTTTTCAAATTCCTTCTCATTTGTCATCTGCATCCTCTCCTTCCTCGCCGTCGTCATCTCCTTGCTCTTCTGTGTTTTCTCCCCCGGCCCCCAATTCTCCTCGTCTTTGTCGATAGAACCATAGCTGACGACTGACAACATATAAGGCCCAGAGTCGGGGGTGGGTGCTACTACTCCTGTTGGGCTGGGTTCAAATGTGCACAGGCATGCAGGGAGGGAGATAAACATTACTGAAAGATTGCTAGTTTTCCTTCAGGTGAGTTGGGGTATGGACTTTTTCTCGTTATGAGCGATAGCGGTTTCGGACAGCTGCTTCAGGCACCATTGTCACCAATTTTGAGCATTGTAACAAGCCCATACCGGTTTACGCTGTATTGTTATACCAGGTGCTTAGAAATTTCCAAGGGAATGTGAAAGGCAAATGCCAAGTTCCATTGATCTGTTTCTTGGGCTGCTGCTGCTGTTTCACACATAGCTGCTTTGTTACAGCAGCAGTGGTGACAAATGGCATTTTGAGTTGCTTAAGGTTCTTCTGCAGCGCTGTGCCTTCTCGGTCTTCCTCGCAACTAGAGCCTTGTGCACCTTCACCTACAATGATGTGGCATGAGATTTTGCAGCAAGACACAGTCAACTTTGTTGTAATACGAAGGCAACAAAGCTGACCGCACCAGCAAGATATACTTAATCAGCTTTACAGTGAAGCGAGAGATGCACTCCACCTATTTGATGCTCGCCTACACTCTGGTTTTTTGTACTGCGCAACACAGCCTTGAAACATAGTAATATAAGGCTTTTGCCTTAATATAGCGTGAGCTCACTTTCTGTTTTTGCAAACTGGCACAGCCACCATGGCAAGTGACAGATTAAAACAATATATAAAAATGGCAAGTTGTAAAAAAGAATCATTGTATGTTTTGTTGCCTGTACAAATTGTCATTTATCAGCTATACATCAGTTATGTTATATGCACCAGAGACAAGATTGCTTGATTGCTGCATGATATGAGGTTGGAAAGGGACCGCACATGCTTCCAGTTTGTATATATTCTTGGGTTAGCGCCTTGAATAAAGTAGCTGGAAGTGCCACTCTTCCTGTTGTTCTCTTCTTGTTTTATATCAACTAGGCCAACAGTCTTGTGAAAGACAAATGCAACAGTTGAGGCATCACTGCTAAACTGTTGTTTGCAACTCCATAAGAACAAGCAGTGCAAGACCCTTCTGTGTGACATAATATTTGCATTCAAATGTTATAAATATCGCAATCTTTTCCTATACATTAATAAGCTGGTAATTAGTCCTTGTAATGTCTTCAGTAAAGATGCAACACTTAAAGAGTCCCTCGACTAACGTGCACATTTAGTGCACAGATTTTTTAACACGCTTGTTTAAGATGTATATTTTTTTCCCAGGCATGGCTACAAAACAGCATGCACTGCCGAGACACACCATTTCTGCCATGTATCCCTAGTTCATTGTGCCGTACTTTAGTTGGGTCATGTTTACGCATTAATGCACACTTGCTTTTCCTTTATGAATTTTAATAGAGAGGTTCATGTACATGTGTTGTTCTCACAATTTCTTTTCTGGTTGGACCTTTATTTGTTTGCAGTACGTATTACATAAAATTAAACTACATAATGTGCAAACGTACACACTTCATTTGCAGAAATCAGTTTTATAATGCCATGACAAAGTTACATGGTGTTTTAATTTCATCACAAGATATGTTCGAAAAATGCATAATTCTATAAACTTATGCACTTGTAAAAGCAGCATTTATGTAATAATGAAACCATTCTCAGATATGTCGGCAAGCTGTTTCTATTTAGTTTGGCATGGCTTCACACCTAAATATGCACGTTCACACCTGAATGGCTATCGAAGTGGAACACTGGTCCATACCCAAGAGGAAACTATAACCTACAGAAAAAGGATGCAACAAGGCAACTTCCCTGCATGATTTTGATTAGCTGTGATCTTTCACATTTTCTTCTATATAAGAACTGTATAAGAACGTTGCAGGCTGCTTGCCCGATTTTCTTTTTTCGTGTGTTTTTAAGTGATGTGCTATAATGAACATCATAAACAAGACAAAACAAGTACACTGCAAGCATTTACGTGCACAAGTAATCTTCTTTGAAGTGTTGTTACATGCCATGAAGGTTTTACAATTAATTATAACTATATAAAGTGAGAACCGGTGCAGGAAATATACAAATCCTATAAATATATGCGTATAAATATATGTGAAGGAAAAAATGTTGTCCACGAGATAAGAAAAGAAGAAAAAGCTGCTATTAATAATACTTGTTGCGCATCAACGCTTTGAAAGTAAATCAACGACGCTGCTAGCATTCCTGATATGGTACGCTATAAAAGCACACATTAATACACCAAAAATTATCTATATTTAGTTACTGGTCGCATAGTCAGTCCAACAATGACGTGCCCGATTTACGGCGTCGGTGTAAGGCGAAGTATTTCTGGTTAATTAGCGCGCCCCGTATCCATGAAAACTGCGTGCATTAACAGTTCAGAAAGTTCCGGCGACATACAAAGGTCTCGGCTTCTTGACAAAGCACCTTAATTGTAAGTTCGTGTCGCGCCGCTAGAATGTGAGTTCGATTTCCGGCCACGGCGGCCTCATTTCGATGCGGAAGAAAAGCAAGAGCATTCGCCGAATTGGCGCACAAAAAAGCAGCCCGCCATCGGATGCCTCGCGACCACGTCGTGCTCAATCATTATTATCGCAGGCTCATAGCATTTACAACGCGCAATGCGCGTGTGAGTGCACGCAAGGTATGTGCTGTAATACCTTGGCTGTGCGGCAACAACAGGCAATCTCAAAAAGAGAGAGAGAAAAAAAAAAGAATGCTTGTGTATCCCTTTCAGGCACACCGTCCACGTATGAGGACGCAACTTGTTTTTGCCAGTTTTTTGGACTAGTCAGAAAGAAAGGGCAAGATACACTGCGCATAGCATCAGTTGAACCTTCAGCATAGTCAACGTGTCTTGACTTAACCTCAATATGCTAAGTATGACCATAACCTATCACTCTGGTGAAGGCACTACGATGTTCGACGGGTTGTTCGACGTGCCGCATTCCAGGACCAACGTCATAAGTATTATTTTTCTCCGCATGAAATGAACGCAACCAAAAACAAATTGCGCATGCGTTTTAAGCCAACAATTTCCTTATCCTTATATAAAAATGGAACGTGACTGACTGCTGAGTAATTAAATAATCAATTATTCTCTAATTAGGATTAATTAGCAAAACTCGCAAAATACAGTATATTACTTTATTTTCTTTCTTGGAATGTAATATTGAGTGCCTTAGAATTACGTTGTGCGAATTTGAGACATTTGCAGACAGTGCATCATAATTCGTGCCTGAAGGGGGTATGCAAGGCAAGTCGCACACATTCGATAGCGTCGAGTCTCAACTCGAGTACATCAACCAGCGGGAATCTTTCTCCGCGCACGGAACAAAATGCGTTCGTGTGCTGTACTACGTCGAAGCGAAAGCTCGACGTAGTACACAAGAAAGCTAAAACACCAACCCAGTGCTTCAATAAAAACACACAAGTGGAGGAATGCCGAAGTATGAGGTTTTATTTTTTTCCTTCTCGTGTCGCTATTAATAGTACTACATACCAGATTCGGTAATCCACGGCTCCGATCGCTCCGATCATAAAACACACACTCCACCGCCATGACAGCGAAACAGCTCGGGGGCTGCTGCTCGGCGCAATTTCGACGGGAAATCGTTCGGATCGCTGCGATCAGAGCGACGAAATTCCAACTTTTTGGTCGCTCGTCGCAGACCGTTGCGACAAGAGCGATCGCGATTTTTTTTTTTGAAAAAAATCGCGATCGCTCTACTCGCCGAAGCAAAATCGCTGTGTTTCTGCGTCATGTGAAACGGCCTATAGCCACCAGACCACCGTGGCGTGGTGTCCTCCGTCCTATAATAGTATCAAGTAGTGGCTGGTGTCTCACACTAGATACTGAGTCTGTCGTCCCAACACAAGGTGTCTTACCTGGGCTAGTTCGTTCCCGTACTATCGCCCAAAAAAGTAAACGGAACACGTAGGCCTTGCGCTTACGCCACAAGGGCCTGCTACTATCGGGACTATCGCGTTCTGCGCGCTCAGACCGAAAGTGCCCTGAGCGGCATTAAACTTCGCGTTCACGTTAAACATCGCCCGCGTTGTGGGTCCCGCAGCCTCTCCGGCAGCCTAAGACGTGGTCCGTTTACCTTGCTGGCCATAACATTGCACTACAGTACATTACAAAGAGAGAGAGAGAGGGAAAGAGAGGGGGAAAACGCGACTTTGAGGGACAAAGCAGTACTCGGCCCAGCTCTCTTGTCTTGCTGTATCTTCCAGTTAACCATTGTTCGCGCTCTGTTTGCCGTACGGTCATTCCAACATTCCTGAGTTAGTAGGGAAGCTATAGCGCTAATGAGAAACTCGCGTATTTGGAAAAAAACTTGATCACTTCCTCACTGTCTTGTAAAGCGCCGGGTGAAATGGCTTTTGCGTGTAAACAGTGTAATTTATACGCTTGTTATAAGCAATGAGAAAATCAAGAAGTTCGTAGAAATTTTTACAGGTGCCACGCAGCGTGTGAGTCGATGTAGTCCTCAAAGAACTAATTGTGCGCAAGTGGCGCATTTTTCGGCCTTGTACGAAGCGTTACCAGGCGGGTGCTGGTATGTACTGCTCGTACGTGCAACCCGAATGCCACGATGGTGAGGCATAACTGAGTGATATACCAGCAGTCAGACAGCGCAACTAAGCGCCTGTCCACTGTCTCGATCCCGTCGCCGTATTTTTATCGCTCCTTTGTTTGCGCTTCAAGGATGAACCCTGACTAGCGAAAAGAAAAATTAACATGGATTAGTAGCACAACTCAGCGCATTCTAACACCAGTTGCACCGGCATTGTTATAACTCAGTTTTATGCAATAACATTGTTCAGCCCCACCATGGTGGTCTAGCGGCTATCGTAGGCTGCTCATCCGAAGGCCGTGGGATCGAATCGCGGCCGCGGCAGCGGCATTTCCATGGAGACGAAATGGTGACGAAGCCTGTGTACTGTGCGGCGTCAGTGCACGTTAAAGAACCCCAGGTTATGGAAATTTCCGGAGCCCTCCACTACGGCGTCTTCCGCAATCATAGCGTGGTTTTGGGGGCGTTGAAACCCAGAAATCAATGAGCGATAGCGCAAAGGAGCTGTTGTCTCAGAAAACGCGATGTCGACGTCGGCGTGCAAGGCGGAAATAATCATCTGAAGCTCCCGAGCACGCAAGCCCTCCGCCACGACACAGGTTCGCTAGTGAAAAAAAAAATCGATTTCTCAAAGCAAAATTCATCCAAAAAGTTTTAAAATATGACCTATCTAGCACCTACACACGTCACAGTTCGCACTGTAATTTGAGTGCGCGAGAAACAACAACATAATTCTGTTGCGGGGAAGCGATGCGAACGGGGCTCAATGACGATGCTGTGTTTGTTCACTTTCAAAGGCGAAGCTTAAGTGTCCTCCAAGTTCTTTTCAACTAAGCACAGAATCCGTTGGTGCACATTAGGCGAAGCTCTAGTTGTCATTTATTAGGATTAGGATTTATTAGGATATAATTTACGATATAAATAACACTTCTCATGAGGCCCAAGGTATAAGAAAGGCACACTTACTTCCATCGGCCAAGACCAGTGCGGGCGCGAGAACCAGTACCAGCAAGCAGTACATGGCCATGTACATTCACCACAGTAGTCCAACGTCGTAGATACAAGACTAGAGCACAGAAAATTTAAGAAAGCGACAAGTATATGCGGCTGCTCACACGTCTTCTTTACATACCACAGCGGCGAACCGCGTCAAGAACTAGCACATCGGTCCCTCCCATCCAGCTCCAGATGTCATGGTCACAAGTGGTTTAAATCGTATCGCGATATTAAAGAGTGCTTCAGTGTTTCGAGACGACAAAGGGGGTACGGGGTCGTAAATTTTCAACAGAATTACTTGCATAATGCAATTTTCTATAGCGCTGTCGCTATATCAGAGCCGAGTGGCAGAAATCGACGCAACAATGGGAGCCTACCGATGGCTGCGCCAGTGGTGCGTGGAGGTTGTAATGACATCCTGTTATTACTCGCACGCATAGCCAGCATTACCGTAGATCCAAAGGAATGCGAAAGAGTCGGTGAGTATTGTTGACTTTGATAAATCATAGAGTCGGCGATTATCAAGTAAAGAATTGTAGGAATTACACTTGGATAACTCTTTGCATTCTACCGAAATACCGCACTAACGAATGCTGCAGGCGAAGGCCTTTGCGTGCGATGCATACCTTTCAGTAGACGTCAGACATCTTAAGATGACTATATGCAACAAGCGAGAAGTTGACAGTATAGGACAAATTGAGCACTTCAGCCAGGGTAGGACCGTGTGCTGCTCTTGAGAAAACAGGTCCTTGCTCGTTAGTACTTTGGTTAACATTGAAGTCAACGAAATCAACCGGAAACAATGCTGCAGGAGTATAGAAAAACAGCTTAGAGGAAGAGTTTCAGAGGAATCCTTCACGCTACAGACATGTAGACAGAACAATAGGTAACAAAGGAAAGCTATCTTGAACGGCACACATTAAGGCATGAATATTCTTGTATATACATGTTGTACGCAGCCAACAAATGCCTGATATCCAAACTGAAAAAGAAATAAGATAGTGTGCAAGAATATAAGCACTTATACGTTTAGTTAATGAAGTCAGCACAATTGTAGCGTAAGCTAGAGGAGCTACCTAATAGGAGCCCGTCATGAACTCTTTCAGGGTGAAAATAAGCGCCCTGAGGACGACAAGCTCAGGATGCCATTTGGGTAGACGCCGCTTGTACAGCGCAAGAAGCTGTAGCAGTTGCCTACAAACCTACTCTACCCCATCTCTTGATTCCCCGCCTTCCCTCAGGCTCTACACCTGAGGGGGCAGAGGAGACTGCCATCACTTTAGCTCTTGTACAATCAGGCGCACAGCCCATCTTTAGTGATTGGAAAACACTGCAGTTCTGCACAACTTTGCCGGGGGCAGGGTACACCCGCCTGCCTGGGAGTTGCTGAACGCCCCTGCGCCAAACTTACCACGCATGGTAGAGCTCCAGTGGGTGCCGGCTCATTCTGGGAATTGCGGAAACGAGGCTGCCAATAAACTGGACCGAGGTTTGACTTGCCGGGCTCAGGACAGCCTCGATTCGGGCTTCACGAAGGAGCGGGCGCACACCTTTACAGAGCTCACGCAAATATCCCGTTTGAACCGTCGGACTTACCCTCTTCCAAACCCCACCCTTAGCCACTCGCAAGTCCTGTGGAGACGCCTCCAGACCCGCACACTCTCTTCCCCGCAACTGCTGTCCCACTACTATGGCACTTTCCCTACATGTACGCTATGGGCACGCTCCGATGCTGTTTGGCTGTACAGGTCGCGCCACCGAGCGGCGCGGGTGGGAACCCACGAGTAGGCCGTCGACCCCCGCATCGATATTTCCCCTTTGAATGGACTGCACTCCCGCACGCCTGTTCGTCAATTTTCTTAAAAATATATTCACCTAGGGACACGTTACGGCCCTCCCGTGAAGAGTGCTAGAAAGAACGATCGCAGATACTGCTGCATTAAGGGAATAAGATGTCGGCAGCAAAATGTACTGCTTCCCTTCACAGTCGTGGGAGAAAACCCGGCCAGCGGCTGAAGTTGATTGTCGCTGTCCGACGCGGCAGCCCGTCGCTGCCCGTGTAACTAGGTATTTATACCCTAGTTACACAGGACAACGTTAAGCACGGTTAGCACAACCGCGGTTAACAGTTTCATATATGGTTAATATGCAATTGCAGTCCGCCGGAGTTGCACGGGCTATCGTGTTCGCGGTTGACAGAGGCTCCGCCCACATACAGCACATCGGCATGCACACTCTCAATACTGCGTAATCTTCGTTAGTATATGTACTAAAGAATCAACTGCATCATTCTATAAGAACACTGTCGATAAAACTACGCGTTCACGAGCGACAAACGCATCACAACAATTAATCCGCCGTCACCACTGACTGGTCGGGGCTGACTGCTCCGAGAGCCAGGCCTGTCAAGGTGTACGGCGGTGCCGCCGCCGTTCGCGATCAAGGGCGATCTCGTCACATAGCGCCTGCCTTTGCCAGCAGGATTAGCACTATTACTCATACGCCATGCCTTAACACGCGATTACTTTTCTCAGCACCTCGATGTGAAAGGAAGGTTCGAAAGTAAGCTAGCCTGTTCCGTGAGTGAAACAGACGGTTCCGCTATTTACCCCCGCATCGCGGTGTCCGGTCTGTCGAACGGTGCGGAAGCGGAGGTCCTTTGCAGAAATGACCAACTTTATAACTAACTTTGCTCGTATATGAATCGTGTTGCGTCATATAAACAAATCAGAGTCGATATTTGAAATTCTCTCGTGCCCTGGGATACAGCAAACCTTTCGGTCTTGGTCCGAGCCGACCGAACGTGGGGAACTTACCGCGCCTCGGTGCAAAAGTAAGCGTTTCGACTACTTGGGTGTACCGAGGTCATATTACAGCTTCTCATGCCGCATCGACTGAAAAAGACCGCTTTTCGGATGACACCTAGCAATCGCCAGCGCTGCACTCGGAAGGGGTACCGCCGCCGTTTTGCCCGTTTCTGCACGTCGGCTTACGCTCAACCGTGCTTGGCAAGCTCGGCTGGCAGCCAACCGCGATTAGCGGCCTAAGGGCCTTTTCATCTGCATGCGCCCCATGTAACAGGGGTATAAGTGTCGCTCTTGCGAATTTCTGTTGAACTAACGATGTACTAACAAAAAAAAAATACGTAGCCGGCAGCATCCATAAAAGTGCAGAATTAAGCGACAATTTCATGGAAGCCTATGAACCCGTCGCTGCTGTCGTAGGCATGCTTGCTTTGCTGCGGAAAGAATTTCGCCGAGATTTCGCCGCCATCCGCTTCTCTCACACCATAAACAAGATTAGGTGTTCGGAAATAGGCCGTCGACTGTCTTCTATCGCTTGAAAACCTCAGTAAAGTACGACCGCCATCGGTCTCACGAGCGCTGTCAACGCATGCCTCCGTAGATGCCGCCTACTCGAAGTTTCGCCGGACTGACACGCTGGCGCTGCCGGCTGCGCCGATCGCTGCGCCACCTGAGCATTGGCGGTTGCCCATGCGGCGAACCTCACGCCACACTTTCCCATATCCTTTTCGGCTGCCCTGCTGATCCTCCCCCGCAGGGACAGCCTGCTATCTCAAGTTGGGAGGACTGGGAGGTCCTGCTGTCGTCTACGGACTCGGGCTGCCGATGTCATTTCAAGAAGAGGCATCGCCATGTAGGCGTGACGTGGGACCGCGAGGTGGTCCAGGGACCCGGGTGTCCAAACACACTGGCAAATAAATTTCTCTCTCTCTCTCTCCCTCTCTCTTGACTTTAAATTTAGGTCAAAGTAACGTTAAAGAGCCCCTTAGCAGGCCGCACGGCAAAATTCCGTTATACACTGGGCTTACAACAGCACTACAACACTATTCTTCCTAACTATTGTATCGTATCGTCGCAGGTCCATGTGACTGGCCAAACCTCGATGCCTGTAGCGGACGCTGTGAAATAGACCGCTGGCAGCAACTCAGAATGTTGTCGCAAGCGGGGCCATTGAATGATGACTGCACAGATGTCGATATCTGCACAGTTTGAGGCAAAACATGCGAAGTGCCTCATAACGCCCGCACCTATGCTGATGACTCAAAACAATGTTCTTTCAAATATACAGAAAACGCGTATTCGTCCTTATCCATTGCGAAACGGTAAGAAGCCGTCGAAGTACTCGTTTTTGTTCTTTCTTTTATTCGGAATGTTGCCCCTCGACAAATCTTACTCGCAGTATGCTAATTGCAGTATGCTAATATACAGACGTAGGAAACCTTAAGATTAACGTAGAAAAAACAAAGGCAGTGATGTTTCATTAAAGTAACACACAATTTCAACTATCCCAACAGTATTAAGCTATTTCAGTATTGGTTCAATATTGTCTGCAACAGAAATACTACCGTTTTTCACATCGCTCGGCATATATTTCTCGAAACTATGTCATGGGATTGTGAACTGAATCCCTTGGTTAGTAAATTGTCTAGAGCAATAAGTACTATGCGTCGACATTGTATCTTCCGACATCTATCAGTATGCTTTTACACAATTTTATGATTATTTCTTTGGTTTGGCTTGGAGAATACCTACAGCATAAAGCATCGTATTCCAAAAAAGAGCAATACGCCTTGTCTCCAGGGCGCCATATCTTTGCCATACTGTTCCTTTGCTTACAAGGCTTAGAAATTTGAGAATCGAATGTTTGTACAGGTATAGTCTTTGCCGCATGTATAGAATTGGGAAAAGTATGAATGATGACGCTCTAACGGCACTGGAATCCTTACGTAACTTATAAAAACATAACTGTTTTGATGTAAACATAATTGACGTAACTTATAAAAACACAACTGTTTTTATAAGTTACGTCAATTATAACCTGTGTTCTGTTCGTGTATCAACACGAACAAAACTAATTACGGTGGCCACATTCTATACAGTTTTGTTTGGCGACTCTTATACATCACTTACACAAAGGAAATGGTCTCAGTACAGCTATTCTGTCGCTAAAGAAGCTACGCGACATATTTATGTGATTTCTTTCGCTGCCATGAGTTCACGTGCTTCTTTTATTTTTCTTTATGAAACGGCATTTCTTTTTTGTTTCCACATCAGCTGCATGAAATGTTTCCGCGATGAGCTCGTTCATTAATTGTGCCGTGGTTGTTCACTCTTTTAATTAGTTTGTGCATTATGTAAACCATGTCCTTCTGTTTGACGGCTGTGAAGCTTCCCAGTGCATGAGGTTGCTAGGTTCCCCTCAAGCTGCCCAATGCAGGTATGTCGCGCGGTCATACCCGCAAGCTTGTTGCATAATAAACCTAAATGCGTTCAATACATGAAATTCCAAGAACTTAATTTTGTCATTCTTCTTGATGGTGTGTTACGCCGCAGGAACTGCAATTGGTGTTTTTGCCTATTGTTTCATTCCGCTAAACACCTGTCTTTTGACGAAAGCTTATTTTCCAGAAAAGAAAAAAAAAAAGACGCGCAGCTGCTTTACCATGCCAGACAATATTTTAAAGAAATGTTTTTTTCTTCGGAAGTCAGTGTTCCTCTCCCACGAATACTGCAGTAACTCTTTTATTTCCGAGGTCTGAGTTACCTTTGTTGGTGATAGAAAACTGATTACGAATAACATCACTGGCATTACGTAAGGATACCTTTGTTTGCTCTTCCGTATTTGCTCCTCTAGTCCGCCGAGAAGAGATTTCTTTATTTGAAAGTCGTGCATGAATCTGCCCGCGACACGCAAAACGGACATGCACTCCAATGCACCCCGTTCAAGCTCTTCAAATGGGCTTTTCTACATCGCATTCTATTGCATAAATATAGATGTCACAGACATCGTTTAACATATAAAAATGTCACAGACGTTTTTGCGTATAATAATGGGCATTGTCCTTTCTCTTACACTCATGTGTATTGATATTAATGCGTCACAGCCCAGGTACATTTGGCTTGCTCGCCGATAATGCCTTGCAGTGACCTGCATTGTTCTGTTTTTATCAGATTTAGGCGCATTGTATGTTCATCCATATCTATTTTGTACTAGGCTGTTCTATAAGTGTAATTGACTCGTTATGCGTATTGTGCGCATTCTGTGGGAGAATTACGCGTGCGTATAGCTACTCTGCGAAAACACCGACAAACATGGTGATGCTTGTGTCGACAAAACCGGAGGACAAGAGAGAGAAAGTGAGAGAGAGAGAAATAGATTTGTTTATGGAAAGGCAGAGAAGTTGCTTTGAGCTATTAGCGAATTCATTTAAATGCTCGCCACCTAGAGGGCGCACCTGAAAACAGGCGCTCCAGGGTCAGCGCATAAAGGCCACACGTTATCGCATTTTACGCGCGCCAAAGAAACAGCCGTATAGTTCTTTAATCGTCGCTATAAGGCCATACACCAATCCAAAAAAATAATAAAGGTCAAGTAAAAAGAGTGCTGTCATGCATTTAAATGTGTCTCATCGCGGTAAAAAAGCTAAGCTTAACGCATCGTTTCCCGAGAGAAGCAGACGGTGCACTCCGATAGGCGACATGGACAAAAATCTCGCGCATCGGCAAGAAACCACTTCACTGGTTTCTTGCCAGTGTAGAAACCACTACACTGGTTTCTTCCGGACATTTCACTCACGACGACATCTTCTTCTCAGTTATGTCTATCACTATTTACGCGTGTGCACTATTTTAATGTCACACGGGCTTCTCAAATAGCAAACGTTGATTGATTTGTGAACGTCCCAAAACCAGCTCTGATTATGAGAGACGCCGTTGTGGAGGTCTCCGGAAATTTCGACCACCTGGGGTTCTTTAACGCGTACTGACATCGCGCAGCACACGGGCCTCAACATTTCGCATTCATCTAAATGCAGCCGCCGCAGCCGGGATTCGATCCCGTTACCCTCGGATCAGCAGCCGAGTACCGTAGCCAGTAGACAAACGTGGCGGGGCCAAATACCAGACGTGTACTCTCGTATAGGCAAACGCTTTTATACACATCTCGGGCTCACACGACATTTGCCTACGCTCGCTTTCTGCGCCAGGCGTCACTCTACTGACGCTCGAATTAAGCGGCACAAACATTTACTTTTCAACAAAACACTTACCTTTGGGCGCTCAAGACGTTAGTGAAGCGAGATTGAGGCATGATGCAGGCACGTACGTTATGCCTGCTTTTTGTTAGGCAGTTATGCGGGCAATGTTGTGTTCTCACTCAACATGGCACGTTGGCAGCTCATCTGCTCGTAAAGAAATACAAGAGAAACCGCAAGTAGCGCTTGTTCTAAGTTTATTGGTATTTGGCCTAGGCGTCGTACCACTATGTACTTAGCTTTCCGACTTTTTCGACACAACTGAGTTCTGTGGGTATATAAATCCGCTTCCAAGAAATGCATCTCACTGAGAGGCGTGCTATCCACAAACACTAGCTTACCAGAACATGCGGTTCGCTTGGAAGGTTGCTAACTTCGAAACATACCTTAAGCCTCTCGCCGAACAGTCTGGACGTTCGCACACGCTGCGCAACTATATTTACGTCTTAACAAACGTAAAGGAACTGCGCGGGAAGAACCAACGACCACACAAACCAGGCACAGACACGAGCGCAGTGTCTGTGTCTGGTTAGTGTGTTCGTTGGTTCTTTACGCGCAGTTCTTTTCCGTTGCGATGCACCAACTCGCCCAACAACAAGCTCTTCTAAATTATATTTACGTCGTTTGTTCACTGACATCCTTCAAACCGATTTAATATCAAGTGGTCGGCAGCATGCACCTTTCGCATTCGAGAAAACACGATCACTTAATGCCGCAATCCGGAAACTTCAGCACAGAAGTAATCGAAAGACCCGCCGAGACCCTCGATAACGTAGCCATCTTTGTTCATTTGAGCAGTGTTCCCGCATGCAGCAGTGTTTTCTGGAGGTGTCAATAGCTTGTTGTGTCTTCATAGTCCACAATGGGAAAAGAGAAATAGGAAGAGAAAGGGTGGTGTATGAAGGTGAAAAGAGAAGAAAGTGCGCGTATACACTTAATAACGTTAGGACAACGCTGAACTTGCACGTCTAGTCCGCTGGCTTGAAGAAACGCTATGACCGCTCCGGTGATTACAGCAGCACTGTCGACGCCAGGACAAGGGCATAACAATAGCTCGTCAAAGAGCGGTCTTGCATGCACACGTGCGATGGCCGAAATCTGCTTTGTCACTCCTGTGAGGAAGCTGGAGAGATCCGAAAAATGTGATCGAGAGCTTCTGGTATTTGAGAGGTGGCCCCAGTTGTAGCCAACCTGGCTACAGCCAATCACTTGAGGGTAACGCTGCGTCAACTGGACGCCAACACGAATTCTCTGAGTCGTACTAGTTATGTCGCTCTTCCGTTTACGAAGCATGCGGAACCTCATTTTGGCGTCCTGCAGTCGCCTGTGTCGTCGATCTGGTTCGGACCAGTGCTCAAGGGTGGAGTGTGGCGCATTACTCGCCGAATTAGGGCGTTCGTACCAGTTCATGAAATGTAGTTCAAACGTCAGGGGCATTTAAAGGTAAAACTACTTTTGCTCCAGGTTTTGCATCTTCATTTCCAATCACGTCAAAGTGTGCATGAATTCCCTGAAAGGCGACATGATGGCCATCTTTTGTCGTAAGGTCAGGAAGCTTTACAACTGCTAGAGCTAAAGTGCTATGGGGCTACCTGCGCACTTTCGTCAAAATGTCAATATATGCGGACGACATCTGCATTTGGGTGTCGGGATACAGCCACAAACGACTGGCACGTATAGCACAAGGAGCGATTTCTTCCATACAGTCCCACCTGTCAACGCTTGGCCTGTCCATCTCAGCGGAGAAGTGACGCTTTATTCTTTTTCAGGGACGACAGCGAAAAGCCACGCGGTTGCATCTCAACTTGGGAAGCCAGCCAATACGACAGGCTGCAAGTTTTCGTTTCCTAGGTGTGATATTGGACAGCAAGCTGTCATGGCGGAAGGCTGTAGACTGTGTCTTCGACACATCAATGCAGCGACTTCATGCCCTCAAGCGAGTCGCCGGCATGCACTGGGGTAGTCACCTAAGGTCTATGCTCGCCCTACACTCCGCCCTTGTGACCAGTCGGATACTTTACCAGCTGCCGTTGATACGTCCATCAGAGACCCAATATGAACGCCTAGAGGTTCTAAATCGGAAAGGTATTCGCTTGGCCTTAGGAGTTCCACACGCGGCCTGAAACAAGAAAGTGTTATTTGAGAGCCAATCGCTACCATTACGCCTTTTGGCCTCTCAAGCCCTTCTGACACAACTCTTAAGACTGAATGAGTCCTTACCTGGGAAAAGCCTAGACTCAGAAATAGACTCAGAAGACTCACAAATAGGCACCAGTCTCACTTCTATGCCGCTCTCAGTACTCTAGAGATGCTTGGTGCCAAGAGTCCCAAACGAAGGCAACGAAGTGACCCTCCTTGGATGTTCGAAGACGTCTCCTACGAACTGTGCATTCCTGGGCTGAAATCCAAGCGATCGACCCCTCCTTCTGAAGCATGCTATCGGGTGCTTGAGTATTTGTATGATAAATACAACGGCTATCTACATGTACACACTGATGGATCTGTTAGTATGGACACAAACAGCTTCTCTGTGGCATATTGGATTCCATCTGTTTGTTATGCATGGTCTGGACGTTTGGACAACGTAGTCTCTTCAACGGTTGCAGAGAGTGCTGCTATTGTTGCTGCACTACGCAAACTGAAGAATGGACCCACAAAACAAGCCGTCATTCTCTCAGACTCTAAGTCGGCAATTCAACAACTCTCTCGTGGAACTCCTCGAAACAAGTTCTGCGGACAATCATCGGTATCACTGAAGAAAGCGGCCCAAAAAGGCATTAGGATAACTTTCCAGTGGATACCTTCGCATGTTGGTATCAACGGCAACGAAAGAGCAGATGCCCTGGCCAACGCAGCGCTTTCAAGACAACCGACGATAATAGCTCCTGTTAATCAGATGTCACCAAAACAATCAATTCGTTATCATTTCCGTTCTTTGTGGAAGCCACCACACAAGCCTTGTGTGACAAAAGGACTTAGCCGCAGCGAGTCAACTCTACTGTACCGATTCAGAACGGGGTCAGCATGCACTCCCGCATGGTCTTTTAAATTTAGGGGAGCTGCTTCGCCGTTGTTCACGGAGTGCAGTGAGCTGGGAGACATTGACCACTACATCTGGTCCTGCAAGCGCTTTTGCACCGAGAGAAAAGCACTCATGGACAACATTCAAAAAAGAGGGTTTCCACATGGGAGCGCTGAACAAATTATATATCCGGAAGGTACATGACGGCTCGCAAGAAGGTGTCAGCTCTGCTTGTAGCCTTTCTTCAAGAGACAGGATTGAGTGACACGTGGTGACTAATGCGACATGGACAGAGACGCTCGGGCGGTGCAATTGCCGGCCAGGTCTGCCAGGCTAATACCGCCTGTAGCCACAACACCACTACCACTACTACCACCTATGTTTCTCAGGACGTTATGAATAATTTGAAGAGCTTGTCCGATATCGCAGAATATTGTCCATATACGAAGAGCTCTGGAGCGAGGAATCGCATTGTCTCCTAGATTTCAACAAGCTCCAGTGGCATTTAATGTTTACTTATGGTCTCATCTACACAGTCGAGCGATGGCCATTTGCGGGGTCACAAATGCTCCGGAAAGACACAGGGGGTAAGAGATCCATCTATGTACACGTGCACATTACCACCGTATTTTGTGTGAATGTAACACACGGTCAGCTATTCAAAGCCACGAGATTACACGAAAGAATTTTTTCGTAATTCCAGGGATCTGAAGTCCAGCGGGCGGTTTAAGCAGGACCCATGAAAGTGTCGTATAAATACACGGGAGAGCGACGTTTCACGGTAGAATGCCCTTATGTCCTGATATAACTCTCGAACAGCTGCACTCTGGGGGATGGAGAGGTAGAGCGTGCTCACAAGGAATATAGCTTGTGTCAGGTCAACAAACGAAAATGTACCCGCAAAGGCTAGCAGAGCAAATAAACGCCCATGCCGCAAGCTCCAGCTTCCGCGGTAGTTGTTGACGTGCACCGTTGTGCGCCCAAGCATGCGTGCTGGCCTTGAGCATGGATGCTCTATAGCGTGCGCACACGGCTAGGCATTGTCTGTAAGAGCAGGGGCATGTTGATCGTATATGCACTTTTAGCACGGTAACTGATTTTATAGCTGATTTTTAGCTGGTTTTATACGTACAGAAAATGGTGAAAATATGCTCCTTTACTAAAGGTTAATGTGCTTTAACCTTTAGTAAAGGAGCATATTTTCACATTTTTGTATACCCATAGAGTAAAACTAAAGGTTGCCGTGCTGAGAGTGTATGCTATGCATACTTTCGCACAATTTAAGCATAGATGATTCCGACCGGGCCCATTTTGTTTCTGTCACAATCCGAAGGACAGCAAGTTCTGAATTCATTGCGGCAACGTGCCTTATGACCACGACAGTCAGCGGTTCATGGTGACGCAAGCAATTTATGGTGTGAATTTATGGTTACGACAGGTAATGGTTGTCCGTTAACGATTATCGGGTACCGGTGCAATCGAGGGCAGGGATAAGCACCTACAGGCGCCGACACACCCACTTACGAGTCTGTTTCCAGCGGTGTGCACTGTGAAGTGAGCGACGCATCACCCCAGTTTCAGTGGCCATGGCGTCCACGTAATCGTCCTGCGCATCTTAAGGCGGGTCGTATCGCCTGGGGAGGGAGGAATGGTATGGCGGGACGTACATACACACGGGCTAAGCAGACCTGTGTGACGTAAGTCGCGTGATAGCTGGCCAGTAGGTGCCGTGCCTCTGTCAGTAAAGGATGTAGGGCCACTTGTACGCATTGTCGCGCTTTGGCCTTCGCACATCACGATCATGTAGTGGTAAGCTAAAGGCAAGAGTGGGTTGAGCGAAAGAGATCGATGGAAGAAGTTCGCATAACCACGAAAATGTAGTTGTGGGTCGAGCGTAAGTAGGTCGCCTCTTCCCTCTTGCTTGACACCAAGCAGTCCGTAAGACGCCGGCATAGGGTCGACCAAGAGTAGTTTTGCTCTTCAAATCTATAAAAAGCGCATCTAGCTCAAACTGGCGAAGGCTAAGCGCTGCCAAGCTAATGCGTCAGAAATGTGGAGCCATTCACTATGGCAACAGATTTTTTTTTCTTTGTCTTTATGACGTCCTTGTCCTCGGCACGAACGCCGAGAAGAACCGTCACCATGTCCTCTTATAGCACCGGGACTGGTCATCAGCGACAAAAAAATTCTAGGCTCCGCGCACATTTTGTCACTTCTTTATGGGCTACAGGAGCACTTAAAAAAAGTAGTGCTAGTAACTAACTTTGAGTCAGTAAATGCTTGTATTAGGTAGTAAACTTTCACTATGCACCTCAGTAGCCACTATTGCTAGTAATAAGACCTTCTTACAGACTAGTTGGTTCATGTCGAACGGTTATTGCGCGATTAGAAAGGAAGCAAGGTTATTGCTTACCGCGCTATTTCCTGTCTGTTCGTTGCTTCCTTTGTACTCGCGCAGTATAATAGCCCTTCGTGCAGCTAGTACACGACAGGGTAGTAACGTTACTACCTCTAGATGAGGGTAATAACCAGATTTAGTAACTTCACTAGCATAGCATTCTTTTTATCGGGTTTACGGTTATCCGGTTTATGTGTGCTGTTCACGCAGCCATATCAAGTTGATTCTGTTACCAAATAGTAAGATTAATAAAAATGAACCGCTATGGCCTTTTACGGTGACACCTATTGGTACTGAATTACGTCATGTTGCACTAATAACTTCATGTATCGCCAATAACTTCATGTGATTAGTCAATACACTGCACATAGAGGTGTTTAGTTACACTGTAGACAGGAACACATTCGAACCAGACACGACAGCACACACTACCGCATACAGAAGACGAAAGCTTCTACGCGATTTTTTCTTCTTGCCTGTTTGTACAAATCTCGTACATCAGCAATTATAAGAAGGTACGTACGTAAAACGGTGAATGTCCTACTGGACAAACGCAACTTAAAATTCCTTGAGCGTCGCCACAGTTTCTACCATCGACAACCACTGAGGTCCACACTTCTTTGCTTTCTGTGCTTCAACAAATTTAGACATGCATTCTCGAAAGTAGGTTCATTCGGGTCGTGCACCAGGCTCGCTATGAACTCCGCTATACGCGGACGCCATAAGCAGTAGAGGCCAGTTAGCATGATTACGTCGAACGGACAAATCATCTTCATCCCCATATACTCTTAACAACAAAGTTAACGCTACTCATTGTCATGGTTAAGGATGAACCCGTTGCACCAGCGAGCAAACATGAATTCAGATGACAGACAGACAGACAGACAGACAGACAGACAGACAGACAGACAAAGAACTTTTATAAGGTCCCGAGAAGCCCTTAGAGCAGCACTGCGGGCCGCTCCCACGTGGGGACAGGGAGGCCTAGCCTCACCGCCGCATCGTGGGCTCTCTGGACAGCCCGGAGTTGTGGAACAAGCTCGGAACTCTTGATGGCAGAATTCCACTCCTCCTCGGCGACTTGATTGGGCCCATGTAACGAGTGGCACCGCCAGAGCATATGTTCCAGGTTGCTAATCGACCCGCAGTCCGGGCAGGTAGACTCGAAGGCGTCCGGAGCAATAATGTTGATTAGAGCTAAACTAGGATATGACCTAGTATAATGAATACTTTGAAGTCAGGTCCTCATATTTTACTGCTGCCATATACGTATGCCGCGACGTTGTGCGAGAATGTTACTACAACGTAATAAAATGAATTATAATTTGTCTGAATTCTGCGAAAGCCTGTCAGAATTACGGCATAATACAATACTGCGAGTGGAGGTGGTAGCGTTTACTAACCCGTCACTTAGTAGCACGAGAGAATTTACGACCCCTCCCATCGAATCAGCTCGAACAGGACAGGCAAGGATGGAAAGGATTGCGAGAGACCTTCGTCCTGCAGTGGACATAAGAAAGGCTGATCATGATGATGATGCATACTTCTAAGATAGCAAACCGTCAGAAAAAAGAGCCAGGCCTGCGCGGAATCGCAGGACAGTGACAGCGTAAGCTGAAGGAGCGACCTTCCTAGAGGCCATTGTAAACGCTGGGGGAAACTAGTGCAAGTACAAGTGGTGGGTATCCCCTGCGCCATAACTCTGCGGTTTGGGCTTCTCTCTGCACAGCGGTCTGCTGTGCCCGACGTTGCCCTGCTGCAGCCGCGCGTGTAACTCTGCGATTCACTTCTTCAGCAGCGGTCCGCATCTTGCGAGGAGGCGCCATCAGGTATATCGAAGAGCCATGTCAGGTTGCTGGCGGGGCTGCGCACGTCGCCTGTCTCGTGACGCATTGAACGATACGACAAAACTGCTTTACGAGGCAGCGCTTTGTAAAAACACATTTCAAAGGCTATGCGGAGGAAATCAGCGCCAATAGATGGCAGCAGTTGTCCTGTTCTTGACGAGGAGCGATATTGGTTACGGACACGGGCGGACACGGGCGGTGGCGGCGGCGGACAACTACGGCGCTGTTGTTGTGATCTCATAACAGCTTACGCTGTAAAATGTACTAAAGCTACCAAAAGTGTCGTAACCGCTCCCGTAACCACTTTTTTAAGAGTGTAGGACACTGTGATATGGTATCCAACACGTATGCGTTATTATAACTCTTGACAGATGCGTATTGTGCCGTGAAAGCTTTCACAAGGCGTATATTAAGAAGTCCATATATAACAGTATTTATTTATAATAAAGTCGGCTTGCGGTACCATATGAGCGTGCATCGCGTAGGTAGCGGAGGCTTGCGTAGAAGAGTAGACATGGTGTCCATGTTACATGTAGCAAATTTGTCTTATCCATGAAGTCGAAACTATGTACAGGCATCCTAAAGTTCTCTACGGGCAACCGTTACGAGGTGCACATACACTGCATATAAAATTAGAACATGCTTGCACAGCTGTGGTCACGCAAGGCCGTTCCAGGAAAGCTATATCCTGGCTATTATTCGGCTTGACTGAAAGGAAATCCTCTGGAAGAAAGCAAGAAACAAGTATGAATGTCAGTGCAAAGAAATGTATCATTGTTCGCCGTACCTTACAGCGGAGAAGTTCATATTAAGTTCGTTCTGTTCCAAATATAAGCAAGCTTCTCTTGAAAAATTCATATGTGAATATAGCACCCCACGTGCTATCGTCGAGAGGGATAGCTCTCTTTCCAAAAAGGTCGCAGAAAACAACCTTAGTTCGCACAGCTGAGAACTTTCATATCTTGATCCAATTGCGTGAAGGAGGTCGCGTCGCATAAAAACTGTTGTCGGCGGGCGTTGTCTGCGGGTGATAAATTTATTTACTTATTTATTTGCCCATATTGCAGGCCGTTAGGGCTATGTCAGGAGTGGGATATACGTAAGAATAAATACAACATACAGAAACACCAACACCTGAATTGAAAGAAATATGAAGGACTATGCATCAATAATAACTGCCCGTCAGAAGCGGCATGCACGAACGTAGGAGTCCACGGAGAAAGAAGAACGCAGTGGCCACGTCCCAACTCCAGCGGGCTGCGTAGTTTAGAAGGAAAAGCAGAGGCGAGATCACAGATCGTTGTTTGCGAACGGGTTCGGTTTTGTTCACATTTCTCTGCAAGTCACTGGCCGAGATTACGCTTACCCCGCAAGCTGCGGGGAGCGGCCAGGTTTTTTGCATGACCACGTTTTTTCTCTTTAAGTCACGCATATAAGGTCGCGAAAAAATTTTTTGTTTTCATAAAACCGTCCTATTCATTTGAAGAAGAAAACGTTTCGTTTTGCAGTATATTGTCTTGTATTGTGTAGCACATTTCGTTTTCGAAAGGAAGACTAGACATGCTCGTCAATTTTTGAGATGTTCACCGCTTGCCCATTGGCTGCTCTCGCCCTCCCGTTCTGGGAAATCTTATGGGTAACCATGTTACGAAACAGCACCCTCTCAAGCAAAGGAGATTGACCAATCCTCGAAGCCTGAGCTGGGCTCAGTCGTGCCAAATATGCAGCGCGCACAACGAGAGCAGCGTCCCCACCTGGTGATGTCGCAGCAATCGAACGCGTTCTGTTCCGAACAAAGATCTCCGATCGCGCCCCAGCTTCAAGAAGGATGGCAATGTCAGGTAGGCCCCAGCCACCTTGCTACAAGGCGCTTTGCGTAATCTATCGAGCGGGTCATTCCATATGGCTGCACCCTACTGCCCAAATGTTAAAGAAACATTTCAGGATTCGTTCAACGACGATCTGTCATCTTCCCTTTCTCTTGCATTCCTTGCTCATGCCGATTCTGTGCTTCTTGATTTGCACTAAGATATCACTAAGACGGGTTTGTTCCCTGAAGCACGCAGCTGAATAAACGGATGCATACAGTAACGCGCTCCAGCGCTTTTAGCGCTCTCAACCGATACCTTAGCATTAAGACCCTACGCGTTCTACGGCGAGGTGTCGCCGCCACTTTCCCATGACTTCTAATGCCAGCGCAGCATGGTAAAGTTATCGCGTTGCGCCCTTAACAGCGAAGCTTAAGCGCCCACCAATTTTAGTTTGTCGAATTCGATGTCCGTGCCTCATCCTTGTCGAGTATTTTGTGCTTTGTTATTAGAACGTCCGTAGTCATATACCGCGTAGCTGGTTTCAATTGTGAACAAAAGAAAAAAAACGAACTTTCCTCGTTGCGAACTGTTCAAGTCCCTCCCTACACATGCATATATTATCATAAGGCAGGTTCTTATGCAGGTTAAGTTTGTTCAGTTTAAATATGACACATACGGAGCTCCTGATTTATCTGGCTGGCGAATAAAACATTTGCTGTTTTTCACGCTGGTAAAGTTATGCCCTAAATCAGTACGTACCCACCAGCCCAACTTTCATCTCTAATACTGCTACGTTTTATTCTCGGTGTAGCGGTTTCTGTGAGGAGAGCCGCACCTGCAGACACCAACACCCAGTAACAGTACTAGTGTCTTCAAAGTCTATTCAAAGCGAAAAACCTAGGCCCACCCGTGTATACGTCCGTCAGCCATGGACAGAGACATGGACAGAGACGCTCGGGCGGAGCAATTGCCGGCCAGATCTGCCAGGCTAACACCGCCTGTAGCCACAACACTACTACTACTACTACTACTACTACGTCCGTCAGCCTTCAAAGCGCGCTGAACCTGCACCGATTCAACTTCTATTCAACAGCCTACATGCATCACTTGTCCATCGCCTTCCATTAACCGGCCCTGAGTTTAACCATAATTGATCGGAATTTTACGTGCCAAAATCAGCTATGGTTATAAGACACGCCCTTTAGCGGAGGGTTACGGAGTAATTTGACACCCTGGAATTCTTTAACGTGTACACGTAAATGTAAATACACACGGTTGGTTTCTTTTTTTTTACATTTCACCCCCATGGAAAGGCGGCCGACCTTGACATTCGCAAGCCAACACCTAGCCACTGAGGTTCTTTTCCGGGGCAGTTCGACGGCCGAAAACGGCTTGACGTGGCTAAACACTCTTCTTTAAATCCGAAGCCTTTCCTCCACAGTGGCAGTGACCATGCGGTGCTTGCAGGTTGAGATGCGTTCTACTGTACAGTAGGATTATCACGGAATTCTCGAGAACTGCTTTCCCTATAATCTCAGCACCACATTAGAGATGTTAGAGGGGACAGCAATTTATAAAATACAAGTACATCTGCATATGCAGTTGGGTAGCTCCCACATTTCCAACCAGTATCGTGGAAGCAACTCGCTCAGGGTAGGGCGGATTGGAAATCGTTGGGAGAGGCCTTCGTCCTGCAGTGGACCTAAACAGGCTGATGATGATGATGATGATGATGATGATGATGATCGTCGATGCGTAGAACCAGTGCGGCAAATGAGTGGCTCCTTCGCTACGGGCCGAAACTTTTGTTTTGTAAAAAAAAGAAAACATTAGCGCAGTACATGAGCTTGAAACGATGGCTTGTGAATAGGATAACATCTTAACTCATATTACCGCCACATAGGTTAGTCGTTAGTCATAACATATTTATGAAATATTCGTGGCAGGATCATAAGTGTGCTAGAAATATTGTGCCGGCCATCATTATTTAGGGCTCTAAAGTGTACATAGAGAACAAAGTCATAGCGCTTGCATTGACGTGAGAGATTTATAAGGTCGACATGTGTGTCGTCGAATCAGGCAAGATATTACAAGCTCAAGCTTGTAAGGTTTTCACATTTTTTAATGCTAACGGTAGTAGGCTTTGACGGTGACGGTTATGTGTTCTGAAAGAGGCCTTTAAAACGGACTTACTCGCATTCCATGATGCACATCGCCAATGTTGTGAAGAAATTTGAGTCCAGCGGAACGGGCGGCCCGCAGAACATGAATTCCCTGCACGTCCTCGCTTTCCAGTCGTAGTAGAACGCTTGGATTTGGTATGCATGCTTTCTTTTATTTCTCGTTTGCACGGAACATCCCGGAGGTGGTTGTTTAGCGCAAAAAGCGACGTCTTCCCCTGTATTGCAAGCAAAGGGACGATGCCAGTTGTTCCAGTCTACTCATGCGGCATGCGGCGTCGAGACATGCATGTTATATGGAATTCCACTCAGCACATTGCATCGTGTGTTATTTGCAACAACAAAGATAAAAAGGACAGTGCAACATATCCATCTGTACAGCAGTAGCCAAGAAGAATCAAAGCACAAAGAGAAAAAAATCCACGCATCTCCACGAAGTGAATCATGACGAGTGGGCGAACCACTGAGGATCGTTCGGTGTCACGGGTGGGTTCACCCGTGACTTTGCCCAATCGCGCATGTAAATAAGTGACAACGCATGCGTATATTTACACACGCGTTGTCATTCATGCTCCTGGTCTTTATGAGGTTCCTGCACTCCCACGTCGTCCCAGCTAGCACACAAAGGATTTAAGACGTCTTCGAGACGGATATCCGAGACGTTAACGACGTCTCAGAGACGGCACGCGTAAGAAGCTTTGGTCTAGAAGACGTCGTATATCTCGTCTAATGTCCGTCTTGTTGCACATATACGAGACGTTTCCTGAACGTCTTTGAAACGTCATCAAAAAGCTGGTCTTTTCGATGGCTTGGGGGAGCCTCCAATAATCCCATTTACCGGGATTTCTGAATCCGTTTAAGGACTTACCAAAGACGTCATCAAAAAGCTGGTCTTTTCGACGGCTTGGGGGAGCCTCCAATAATCCCATTTACCGGGATTTCTGAATCCGTTTAAAGACTTACCAAAGACGTCATCAAAAAGCTGTTCCTGAAACGTTAGCCGTAGTCTGAAAAAGAAGCAGGAATCGTGCTCGGGAACGGGGCGCGCCCACCAAAATTTTGATCTGGTTATCACCCTCAGAATGTAAGCTAACGCCTTATGGGTACAAATAAGCAGAAGACATTTTTTGCACCCCTAAGGCATTAACTCAGCGGTTCTGAAGGCGTCAACGGGATCATAATTTTGGGGGGCACACCCATCCGCGGACGCCGTCCCTGCCTTTGTTGTAGTAGCTGCGACCTGCTATGTTACCGGCTGCACCATAATATTTTCAGTGCGGCGGAGTGGGGGGTAGTGCCAGCCGAATACTTTCGTAGTTACGTCCTAGGAAGAAGTCCTGGCATCGCACTTGCCTGTAACTCTTTTTTTTCTCGTGGTTAAAGGCATCAGCACTGAGTGCAACAGAGCAAAAATAGTCCAGTAACGTAGGTACACAGTTCTCAACAAAGGCTTCATCAGTCTTAGCATTTCAGTCAAAATTGGTTGTCGTGTATACAAATATCAATCTAGCATGCAATTTGTAGAGTATGAAGCAAATCTACCAAAAATAGTAATGACATATCTTTCTACAGTGAAGGATAGACAGTTTCATGGCAAGCGGCCTAACAAGGAGGCCTCTGTGCCAATGATCACGAAGTCGAAATACTGCTACATCAAGATTTTATTGACAAACTAACTTGTGCAAGTTAAAAAAAAGAAGAAAATGAGAAATGCGAGAAAAACAAAACCACAAATATTCAAAAGGAACTGCAGAAGAAATACTTTAAATATATTTGGAACTTACTAACCTCTAGCGGATTACAAAAGAGCACTAGTAGTCACACAATAACAGCCAAACGACTATGCGCTTTTCACCATGAGAGCAGCGCATTCGGTTATATGAGCACAGACAGAACAATGGATGACTGTGTGATAGCCGCTTTCAATCACCTTATGCAGTATCTTCACCGCATAAAATCAAGGAATATAAACAAAAGAACTCAAATATGACTCAGACATGAAAGGGAAAATTTGTCTAGGACATCAGCTGATGTAATAGGCAAACTTTAAAAGACAACCAAAAACATCAATCAAGTGTCAATGAATATTGACCAAAGTGACCTTCAAAAAAATTAGCGCATGAAATATTAACAAAATCGGTATAATGAGCAACGTCACAATGCAGTGCACAATCTCTCGCAGCGAGCAACGTTACATCGAAGCAACCTCCGTTTCATAATGAAGCTACATACGTGCTCGAAGTCGAATACAGTGGAGACAGTGTTGAGGCGACGAAAAAGAAAAAAGTAAGCAATATTTTCAATTACATGTACAAAATACAGATGTGGCTCTGTACAAAGCACTGCATTACGCACATATATGCAAATCTGACATGAACGGCGATCAGACTGGCAAGCATCAGTCGGAAGCCAAAAAAGAAAAAAAGAAAGATTTTGGCACCCAGCACATGAAGCTATTCCTAAAAGGGACTTCAAATAACCATCGGGTCTACATGTGCAGGATCAAGCTGAGAGTCTCGGAATTTTGCCCTGTTTCACATTAAAAAAAAGAACACTGTTACCTTATACCTAGTCATTAAACAAAACACTTCGAACAGCCAACTCCTTTGAGAATGCAACCTCCACCAAACGCGCAACCAGTTCACGTTCACACTCATCAAAAACTAGTTGTAGTGTCCAGGCTTAGTGCAGCTGGTGAATACGATGCTACTGGCATTATATGACACGCTGAAACCGCCGTCGCGAAAATGATTTCAATGTAGAACCTCGGTGGGGCCGTGGTAAAACGCAGTTGGTGCCCTATCAGGTTATCCATACAACCGCCGATTAAACCGCATGTATTCCTGGAAAGGAAAAAAAAATGGGGCCGTTATTTTCTATAAAGCTGTTTTACAACTGTGCTTTCAGGAACGAAATTTGAAATGCATCTCTGTCATAGACTGCGCGCTTTACAGGAAGTGCTCATAATATCCTGCAACTTGCAATAGATAAACACTCAAAATGAATTTTCCTCGAGTGCCTGATTCTTCTGCACTGCTGCCTGCACCATATATATATATATATAAATTTAACGAAGCAACAAACTATGATTCCTAGGAAAGCATAGGAGAAGTTATTGGGGTACCTAATTGTAGTATTATACTTGTGGAGTAAGTATAAAGGAATTTAAGTGGACAAAAAGACAAATCTTCCTTCTGTGGGAACCGAACCCACGACCTTCGGATAAGGCGTCCGATGCTCTACCGCTGAGCTACGAAGGCGGTCGTCCCCCCCGTCCCTTCTATCGGGTATATGTGCACATACAATCGAACACTCCCAGGATTGTATGTAGTACATATACCTATGTACATATATACGAAGCTCAGCGAGCTCCGCCGAAGCTTGGACGCTCGTGCTAGATGCCCAGCGATGAAAAGGAACAGAAGAAGTCAGGATACAACAGCCGGCCTGCGGCAAAGGCGCTGTGTCTATGTCTCTCTCATTTACAATATACAGTGGTGTTCGGGCCGTCTCCGCAAGAAACTTGATGCATCTGCTGATGCTACCACCGCCGAATAGTATGTCACTCGTGAACGTTAAACTGCACATTACTGATTCGTAGTTTATTTTGGACGCATTCCCATACGCAGCATGTAGAAATCGAGTGACACACATGCTTCATACTTAGACGGTGAGAATATTCTTCGAGGCGTTCTTACGTGCTCACTGCGCACTCGGTATGAAAGGGTCCCTGCAGCACTTTTTGAACACACTGAGCAAACGGTGCCAATCGGTTGTTGTGGCTTCTGTGAACGTGTGAGAAAATGTTATTGTGCTGCAAGCAGCAGTGGATTTGCAGTTTCTCTTTAAATACATCATGCAATCGCCTGCTATTGTTCCAACAAGTGACTTCACTAGCAGCACCGACCTACGACTTGCCTGCTCTTCTTTCAACAAGTAACGTCACTGGCGCCAACTACTAGGTCCCTTCGCTCACCTCGGTCCTTTTTAAAGACAGGCACTCAGATTGCCTTTATTCCTTTAATGCAAAATGAACAAATATATAATTCCGGACTACCTTTCCGTGACCGTAAGTTCAGCCAGTGATATATCTGCCTCGAGCACAGTAGTCGGCGGCCTAGTGACATTTGTTGGAACGAAGAGCGATGTGAATTACAGCTGTGTTTGAAACCAAATAAAAAATTCCCTGCTGCACGCAGCTCAATAGTATTTGGCTCACACGTTCACAATAACCTCCACGACTGTTAGGCATCGTTCGCCATCGAGATTCCAAATGTTGCAGGGCTCCCTTAGTAAATGGGACCTTCAAGGTCGCGCGATCGACGGGCACAGTGACTGCGCACCACAACTGTGCACAGCGTCAACAAATTTTCGCTGCGGCTTCGATTTCGCCTGCACAAACTGCCTTCCATGGCCAGGTAATAGTGAAGTTAGTGCAATGCAACGAAATATGGGTCATTCGGGGTAGCGAGTATGCCGCGGGGTAGGAGGAAAATGTCAAACGTTCCGCAGAAAACTGTTGAATGGCACCGTGGCTTTGATTTGACGATATAGGTATAGGCATGCACCGCTAGATCCCGGCACCGGACAAGCTGGCGGCGCCCGTAATATATAATTTAAAATAAACAAAATACGTCCAAACGTTCATGTATAGGTCGTCGTAACACGCCGCTCACCCATAGCCCGACGTATTAATTTAGTTCGTTGTTCGTCCCCTTATCATCTCTGTCCTGCGCTATCAGCCAAGCAACCTGGTTCAAGTTTTCACTGCCCAGTCCGTACCACGCGAAACACTGGACAGCTTATGGCATACCAAAAATCTACTGTGCACAACAGCGTCCCTGTAACAATACTGTGGGACGAGATAACAGGTCGTGTAATTGTTTTGGTATTTGCGGTCTGCAAGAATGACGAACCCCAAAATGCAGAAAACCGCAACAGCGTGGACAATGAGAAATAATAATAACGAACATTCGCAAACGAGTCACATGCCTCTGACAAAGTTTAAATATGACCGAGAACGAGCACAACGACACTCATGCTCATATGAATGCTGAGCTGCGAGAAGTCATTCCACCACCAAAGACGTCATGATTGCCTGCGGCAGTTCTGCTGACATGCCACAATAAACAATGCGCGATTTTCACATCCACATCATGCACGTAAATTTCGCAGCCCTGAACAGAAATCTCACGACTGCAATGCCACAGTGAAAGAACGCGCGGCAACGGTTGCCCTACAACACGCGATATCACATGCATGTATTCGTCTGTGTAAGACACGAGTAAATTACTACTATCCCACATTGTTGTACAGGCGCTGCACTCGCTACCCGTAACGACCAAATGACAGGATGGTGGGAACGAATCCAATGCACTCCTTACTCACTAATCCGGCTGAACACGCACATAGACCTAAGAAAGTTTCAGAATGCATTCATACACGGTGATCTGAATAATAAAACACAGTTGCGTTTTTTTTGCTTTTAATGCGTCAACTATCTTAGAGCTTAGATAGCATTAACGCTCCTTGTATCTGTCACAGATCGATTTGCCCTATCCGCGGAAGACATGAGTGATCTCACAGGCATCATGCTAAGCCATTCAAATGTGGTACTTACATTTATTTTCGGCGAGACGTAGTTATTGGTGTTACGGGATCCAGTCACAGAAGCGCCGGGATTGAACCAGAGTTAACGCAAGGAGGAAAATAGAAAGAACATAATGCCACCACACAAACACACGCGCAGTTGCAGCACGGTAACGGAATTTTCTCCAGAAACGAAGGAAGAGCCAGCCGCCAACAACTTGACTTCGCTGCCTTTGCTTCGTGTCTCCGCATGTTTGCCCAGCCTGCGCCCTCTCGCCTCATCTCCACGGCGACCGGCGAGAAGGAGCCAGACATTCGGGCGCCTCCCTCCCGGCCCGATTGCACCTGGCGACATCTCGGCGCCATGCATTGCGCCGACGGCCGAAGACGCTTTGAGCCATGCCCAGGGAGGGAGGGGGGGGGGGGGCGGTATTCTTCCACATCTACTTTCCGTCTCAGCGTAGGACGTTTCGAAGACGGATTCATTGTCCCTTTGATGTCGCTCCCGCTTAGTTCGCGTGGCTGACGTCTTTGAGACGTCAGCCACGCGAAATAAGACGTTAATCCCCCAATAAGACGTCTTTTTGGTCTTGTGTGCTAGCTGGGGTAGATCGTGCCGAGTGCGGGATTACTTTTAGTTAAAACGCACACCACGAATCCTTATGGTTCAACTACGCACAAGAGAAATCTCGCACCGGCGCTAAATTGCAGGTCAAGATCCAATAAACAATAACTGCGAAGTCGTGTCTACTATTTCACTATGTATATCATCGGGTTGAGAAGCACCCATAAAGTACATTATCACGCAATATATATATATATATATATATATATATATATATATATATATATATATATATATATATATATATATATATATTGCGTGATAATGTACTTTATGGGTGCTTCTCAACCCGATGAGGTTTCCTTTTCACTGCACTGTCGCATGCTTGTGTCTTCGTTATATCGTTATATAACGTATAATTACGACATTGTATTATATAATGGCTATGTTACAAACTTTCCTATGCAATAGTTGCCGTTAAGCTATGCACCTTTCTTCATTTGTGTTCACTTGTTAATTTCCTTTCCACAGTTGCTTTCTTTTAACTGTGTCAATCCATGGCGATTTTTGAATATGCGTACGCATACAATATATTAAGAATTCATTTGTACTGTAGGCCCGCCCCTCGCCGTATACCTTTTCTGGGACCTGTAAGACATTACTAAATAAATAAATCAATTTAAAAAATAAATAAATAAACCCGTTTTCCGGCACTTAGAGACTACACCACATCGACTTACCCGGGCAGAGGCACCTATTTAGAGAATGTGTTGGTACAGGTAGGTTACTTACGTTAGCATAATGCAGATGGCGCTCGCCTCCTCGGCAGAGCCACGCGGAACGGATAAATGGCGTATTATACAGGATGCGCTGGTTTTAATCAATGTTCTATGAGAAAGCAATGTTAACGGAGCCCGATAACGCTATCGCGTTCCGCTTTTAAAGGCGGAGCTTAAGCTTCCTCCAGTTTTATTGCTACGAGCGCCTGCCTTTGCCAAGTGGCTGCATCTTGTGTGGTTGTGTATTGTGCGTTTGCTCCTTCAAATAATGACCGATTCAGTAAAAAAATCAATACTGTGAGCACGTACCTACGTTGCAGCTAAGTGCGCATTCGTATCGAGTCTCGTAAACTCCTCTGGTCAGGCATCCGTCCCAATAAAAATTTTGGCACATTTTCGCGGTTTTGTTGAAGAAGTACTTGTTTATAGTGGCCGTGCAATCTCCCACTGGTTCCATGAGTGGCTCCTCACAACTGTATGTCCACGACTCTCTTAATCGTTTCAGTGCAGCTGGGTCTGAAGAAAAATGAAGCCCGATTAAACAACGTATATGCCACTGGTCCATATGTGAAAGCAAACACATAAGATTCAGTTTTTTTCCTCGGTACATTAACGGAAGGCTCAAATCTCTGTCATGAGAGCCAATATGTTACGTTGTCCGTACAGCCAGGTTCAGTTGGTTTTTGCGGTTTTACGTCCCAAAACGACTATATCATTGCGAGAAACGCCGTAGTGGAGTGTTCTGGAAATGTGGACCACCTGTGGTTTTTTGACTGAGTACTGACACGAATTTTCGACATTCTCGTATTGTTGTTGAGCCCTGACGTGGAGAGCCCCAAAAAGAGTATCGCCATGCCTCGCAATGCACTGAATATATTTTTTAATACAGCTACCTTAAAAACCGACTTTCGGTTTCGGTTTAGAGGGGGCGGTTTCCTATACCGACGTGTCAATACGGTCGGACATAGGTCTAGTCGCGTGGGGACAGCAGTTCGTGATGGCGTCGCTGCAACTCCGTCGGTTGTGGTCAGCAGCACGTGGCGCACGTAAACAACGATGACTTCACGGTCGTCCAGCGACTCTGACAGCTGTTTCTGCGATTTTCAACATACTGTGTTCATACGTCATCACATTGTGCATTGCGCTGGAGCTGGCTTACAGATGCTGTGCGACGAAAACCTTAAAATCAAACTAAAATACTTTGTACGTGTTTCGTGACTTCCGTGTGGGGAAGGCGGTGAAAATGCATGCGTAGAAAACGAAAAATGTCACTTTTGCGCCACCGCAAGATCGTGTCAGCACTCCTCCAAAGCGTAGCTTTAGGGGTTTCCGTAAAGAAATCGAGTTAAGAGCACAGTTTTGCACTTTCGAACCCGCTGACCATGAAAATCGGCATAAAATTTGACACAGCTCGACGAAAAATGCGTTATTCAAGAGGCAGAGAGAGTAAACATTTATTTAAAACAGAATGAGGGATCTTCCTCGTAGGGTGGAGCCCTTAGTTCAGGGCCCCATTGGCTCGCGCCACTCCACGTGCCCACTGCATCAGCCGACGCTGCTCCTGCGACGCAGAGCTGGTCAGCGCAGTCTCCCAGGTGGAATGTGATGGTGAAGGAATAAGGGAGTAGCCCGGTGGACATGGACATTCCCACATGCAATGATATACTGTGGGCTGCGCTCCACAGTAGGGACAGTATGAGGGATATTGCGTGGGATGGAAGAGGTGTAGCGTGAAAAGACATGGGAAGGGATTAGTCTGTGGCTGCCGCCACGCGACAGCTTCCTCCCGGGTAAGGGAATGGTGTGGTTGGGGGAAGTAACGTCGGCTTTGTCTGTAATGTTCTAGAGTGTCAGCGCAGTTCAATGGTTCTGTTGGTGTGTCCTCTGGAGTGGACAGCTCTTCCGATGGCGCCCGGTTTGTGAGCTCTCGGGATGCCGCATTAGCGCGTTCATTGCCATGTAGAGATGCGTGTCCAGGTGTCCAAACGCTACGCACCCTTTGTAGTAATGAGGGGTGTAAGGATGTCAGAATACGGTGTGTGTACGGTGTCACCATTTCTTGTGCTATGTTCCTGCATGCAGTTTGCGAGTCAGTGACCACTGTCGTAGGTTCGTCCCGTGCTGGTAGGAGAGAAACATGTACAATAGCCAGGGCGAAAGCCGCCTCTTCCGCCATGGCACTGTCGTTAGTGTCAAGCGTGACCGAACCGCTTAGAGTGTCGGTGTTGGCTACGACGACAAGACACATGCTGCTGCACGTAGTATGTAGTGGGTTGTTTTCGCATGGCCTGTCTTTGTGGGTACCGTGCCACGTCAGTATAGAGGACCGGCGTATCAGATGTACGATCGCTTAGAGCGCGCAATAAAGCCTGAACCCTTGCACGTCTCCGGCCTTTATGATGGTCAGGACGCATATTGCGTGGAATCGGGGTCACCTGAATTTTGCTTCGAATCTCAATTCCAAGGTTCTTGCCTTCTTGTAGGGCTTTGTTCGGCGTAGTGTATCCCAACAGGAAGAGAACATGAGTACCCTGTCTTGTCCGTTGGAGGCGTTGAATTTGACTGTTCAGGTGGCCTTCCACCAGTTCTCGGATGGTGTTGTGGACCCCAAGTCGCAGTAGGAGTTGCGTTGACGTGTATTGAGGCTGTCCCAGAGCCGCCTTTAGTGCCGTGCGAAGGAGGGCGCCCATCCTGTTTGTCTCGGTTTGAGTAAGGTTATGGTAGGGGAGGTGGTAGGTTTGTCTGCTAATCACTAGAGCTTCCACAATTCGAAGGGTGTCTTTAAATGCGGAGCATTTCTTAGTCGCACGATGTCGCGCTTCGGCGGCGCCGTCCACACCCCCAGTGCGCATGCTCGGCTCGTCTCGTGCCGGCCCACCGGGCGTTCAGCAAGCCGAGCATGCGCAGTGGGGGTGCGGACCTCTCCCCCGTACTCCTCTCCATCGAACGCGGGCGGTGTGTATATAAGCGGCGGAGCGCGCGTTCGGAATTCAGTCAAAGGCGTCTTTGCGGACCTCTCCCCCGTACTCGTCTCCCTCTCAACGCGGGCGGTGTGTATATAAGCGGCGGAGCGCGCGTTCGGAATTCAGTCAAGGGCGTCTTTACTTGGCTTTCGCTTGACTTGACGCTTTGCTTGACTCGAGTAGATGCGATGGACAACGGCCCACCACCATCCACGGCAGTTGCATCGACCTCGTCTTCACCAGTTACGCAATCGCACGACCGCTCCTCAAAGACCCCTTGACAGTGCACTTTAGCGACCACAAAGCAGTCATCCTCTCCGTCCAATACAACGATGGCACCAAGCAATAAAGACACACTTTACACTCCTTGCCTTCGCTTCTCCTTCATTCAATAAATAAGAATAATAAAGACGAAATAACAATTAAGCATTCCCAAACCATACCCAATTACGCAACATTCACGCGATACCCGCACCACTCTGCGACGCATTTACTCGAGTTCCCTCCGTGGGAAGATGCCGGCGGCATTTTTTGCGCTTTCTTGCGATTACTTAGCCGCAAGACTGCAGCAGATAAAAGTTCTGCCTCTTGCAAAGAAGCAGTACGAAGTTCAGGCATACGGGGCTGCACCGGCGCGCGGCGACCTCGTGATTCGCGGAGCGCGCGCTGACATCATTGTCGGTACCCGCCGCGTCAGCAGCAGCCCACGAGCGGGAACTGCGCCAGCAGAGCTTAAACAGTGTTACGGTACTCGGCTACCACCCAAAATATGCGGGTTCGATCCCGGCCGCGGCGGTCGCATTTTCGATGGAGGCGAAAATGCCAGAGGCCCCTGTACTGTGCGTTGCCAGTGCACGTTAAAGAACCCCAGGTGGTCTAAATTTCCGGAGCCCTCCACTACGGCCTTTCTCTCCTCTCTCTCTTTCACTCCCTTCCCCCCACCCCACGGACGGTTAGCCGTGCTCCCTACATGGGCTGCAGAAATTAGCGTCCTTTCCTAACCGAACCACAATCATCATCATCAGTGTGATCGGCGGCGTAGCAAGATGGGGTTTTTTAGATGCGAAGCAGCTTATGGAGGGGGGCTTTGTCCGTCCCCCCCTCCACCGTGTGGCGTCCACACAGCACTGCGCATCCTCCCCCCTTCCTCTCCTTGTCTCATCTCCTCGCCGAACGGCGGGCGTTGACTATGGAAACGCTCTTCCTTCGATGAACGCTTTACGAGCTCGCAAGGAACGAGAACGCGCCCTCGCCCGCGAGAGACGACGCTTACGCAGGCAGCATCTGCTAGCGTCAAACCGATGCAAACGCGGTGTGCACCCCCTGTGCTTCTTTGCATCGCCTCATGGTCCCCTTTAGCGGGAGATGGAGTAATTTTTAGGTGCGAACCAGCTTATGGTCTGGGCTATGTCACTCCCTACCTCCATCCATCCATCCGCCGTGTGGCGTCCACACCCACACTGCGCATCCTCCTCCCCCTCCTCTCCTTGTCTCATCTCCTCTCGGCATTCCTCCTCTCCCCTCTGAACGGCGCGCGTTGACTATGGAAACGCTCTTTCTTCGATGAACGCTTTACCAGCTCGCAAGGAACGAGAACGCGCCCTCGCCCACGAGACAACGCTGACGCAGGCAGCGTCTGCTAGCGTTAAACCGATGCAAACGCGACACCTTGCCAAACGAATGCAAACGCGGTGTGCACCCCCTGTGCTGCTTCGCATCGCCTTATGGTCTCCTTTAGCGGGAGATGGTGTAATTATGTCTTGTTTTTTTTTTGGGGGGGGGGGGGGGGGGGAGGACGGGATGAAGGGAGTTATCGTGTAAGCAAGAGTCGGAGAATATGTATGGAATAGTAAATTTTTGCAGTGCGAATAAACGCGGCTAAGAACAGTGCAGGAACGACAACCTGGCGCTTTACAACATACAGCAACAATTTCTTTCGCAAAAAAAAAAAACTTATTTATATCTTGCACGCGTAACAGTTTTTCAGCCTAACGACTTGCTATACTGGAGGCGTGATGCGAGTGCATTTCATGGGGGACATCGATATTCAATGTGACGCAGCGCAACAACGCCTGCTTATTATTTCGTGCAATTAAATAAGTGCACTCTCTACCATGCATATGGTGTGGGAGTGTGTGGCCAGCTCAACATTGCCTCCGAACCCTCAATCGCCGAGTCCAGAGCAGTGGGAGGACCAACTGACCCAGTCAAGCCCCGAAGACCAGCTACGCCTGGTAGTCATAGTGAGGCGGGCAGCAAGCTGCCACGGCGTCCTGGACTGAGGACGCCGCACACCTGGGGGATGATGATGATGATTGTGGTTCGGTTAGGAAAGGACGCTAATTTCTGCAGCCCATGTAGGGAGCACGGCTAAGCGTCCGTGGGGGAGGGGGAAAGGGGGTGAAAGAGATAGAGAGGAGAGAAAGGCCGTAGTGGAGGGCTCCGGAAATTTAGACCACCTGGGGTTCTTTTAACGTGCACTGACAACGCACAGTACACGGGCCTCTGGCATTTTCGCCTCCATCGAAAATGCGACCGCCGCGGCCGGGATCGAACCCCCAGGCGACCATCGTCGTCTGCTCATTAAAGTTTATTTCTCTCTCTCTATATATATATCTAAATACGCAGACCCATGGCATGCTCAAGTAACAATATACATACGGGCGTACGGAGAACATCAAGGCTTCTACGCGACATATAGTTTAGCAGCAACCTTTAGCAGCTACTGTACATGGGCCCTGTGACAAATGAGTTCTGCGGAAACCCGCAAGATGAAGTAACGTTTATGAAAGGGAAAATTAGCATCCACCCGTTTTGTAGCACAAGGCTACAAGGAAATCCATACGGATTTCTCAGAAATGAAAGCGTCCTAGTTGCCGGAAAATTCGTCCTGGTCCGGGGTTCGAACCCGGGACCAACGCCTGTCTGGGCTCTCGCTCTGCCAATTGAGCTAACCAGGAGACTAGCGATCGACAGCGCGAGGGTGAATTCATCGACAACTCGAAGCACATGGGCGTGAATGTGCTCCCACAGGGTACAAATAGCGAAGAAACCTATCGCACCAGATACTGTGACGATGGTGCCTGTGTCAATTGCGCGTCCAGTGTGTCTTAGCCACTATCATAGCAATGCGATGAATGATATAAATGCTCTAGTATCACTCGTATGCTTGTGTCTAACTTTACTCGATATCGTACTCCAACGAACGATGCTTATGATACGCGCATCAGTGAACTGTAGCCTATATTTTTAGACAAGAAGACGGGCGTCTGTCCTGTGCACTAACACGACTGCCAACGCCACGTCGTACCATGAGCTACGAGCTAGCATTCGGTCTCCAGGGTGCTTCCGGCGTTCCTGTAAGACCACGTATAATATACACCCACTCATGCACGTTGTACAATACGTTAATCCTACCCTTAACCACGGCCGCTCGATTAGCAACGCACGAGGTGCGGCCTGCTACGTCGCGTGGCGAACAAAAGTGCAGCTGTGAGAGGAAAGTTGACAGTTTGCGCCGCTTTTTCGGAGGGGGCGCCACTGCTACGGGACAACGCTCCTGGCCCTCGCCACGCGGGCCGCTTCGCGAATCAGTACGGACGAGTTTTCTGTGTGTGTCGATGAAATTCTGCACCTCGCTCGCACTGCCTGTGACTGCAACGTGTCGAGGTGCTTCTCGTATTGTGCCATTGCCTCCTATAATTTTGGTTGTGCGCGGCATTATGCCACGCAACCGTTGCGCGCCGCTGTGACACACACGCAAGGAAGGACACTAAGATACGGTACCACGAGTTTCCGTGCGACGTAGATCGCCGTAAAGTATGACTAAAAACATTTCTCGACAGGCAATAACTGGAAAAGGAAGCGTGTGCGAGCCAAATGACAGGTCCCTGGTGTACTCGCGTCGCTTCCCTGACGGTGACAATAAGAAGTCCACGAAGCTCAAGCTACTACTTCCAACGGCTGTTCCGACGGCAGTTCGTGCGCTTGGCATCAACACTCCTACCAAATTGTGTGATATGTCGGGAACTGACGTGTGACAGGGATGAACAAAGCCACACCGAGGAGACCTGTGAGGTGTTTCTGAGCAAACTCTGGCGGCAAACAGGGCCGGCGACCTGGACGCAACTGTTGAGCGGTTCAAACTCGCTTACAAGCCTCTGTCACGGAAGGTGCTGCGACTTTGATGCAACGAGTCGCCTTTCCGTGGATGTACATGTTGTAACTTGTAAATAAAGCCGCCTTCCTCGACCTTCCTCGACCTTTTCTTTTTTTTTTTTCAATCAGTCAATCCGAACTAGTTCCGTCCTTGCATAGAAATTTAAACACGCGTCTACAAAGCGGCTGAATGTTCATTTAGTTGTAGATGTCTGCCTCATATTTATAAAAAGCTGGAATTAAAACACTATATAAGAAGATTATTTGGCCAATTCCAGTAAGTCGTATGCACACATTTGTAAGAACGTCTAATAAAACCAAGATCTTGCATTTCATCCACTATAGAAGAACGCCGCGCCATTGCTCCATTGTGTTTATTCACAAGTAGATTTATAGTAACAAGTTTCACCGTTTGCCGCTTCATACTCCTTTGCGCACATCTCGACGCATTCACAACGCACGTAGTTTCATGCGAATTCATGGTCGCACACAAGCATTTAACTCATCACTATTACCAGGGTCCCTCAATACTTTGAAGGACCCTGCTATTACCTATAGAGCCATTGCACATTGGAACGGTCCATCCTGATCACATTGTATCCACTGCTAACGGTGAAACAACCCGTGATAACTTAATTTCGTTGCGCTTTATCATTGTATAACGTTCTACTGCTTGTAATATTTGTCTTGTTTCTTTCTTTTATACTTTTCCCTTTATTTCTTATTCGTTTAATTTTTGGTATTTTTCTGTTTTGTATATACGGATGCCCCCCTTACTCAATGCCCTTCACTGGGCCTGTAAGGAATTTTGAATAATAATAGTAATAATAACAGGTTTTTCTTTCAAGAGCAAACAAGCTCATCAAGCGAAACAAGTATTCAAGCAAGCGATAAGGAACTTGCCAGTTATATTGTACGATGGGCGCCTGCCGAAACCTGCGCAAAAGTGCGCGGTTCGGGCTCGTGCGAGTCCATTAGCGGCCCAATGGCCGTACCGAACTCCTGGGTATATTATGGTATTTATGCTCGTTCAGGCAGCGTAGGGATCTTATTTTGGCAATCAATACATAGTCTCGCGTGAATAAAATGCAAACTCTGCGCGCCGCTGCGCGAAACATGCAGAACCAGCGGCTCCTCCCGCGTGCACTTGGATGGATGGATATTAGGAGCGTCCCCTTTATAACGGGGTGGTAGCCGGGCCACCAAGCTCTAGCTTTATTTCTTTTTCCTCTACAATCATTTTATATCCCGAATCACACATATTTTCACAACTAATTTTTCTCCTCGCCTACCTGTTTTATCTATTATCGTTCCGCTGTGATGTAACAATCTTACCCGAACTACCTTGCGATTCTGTTTGCTCCATACTTTTCCGCCACCAATGCTTTAAGCGCCTTTTACTTATCTCTGTCGCTGACATGTTCAGCTTTCCCGTGTTACCCCTGAAACCCATGGCCTCCTGTAGGGTAGTGTCCACAGCTACACCTGGGTGGACATCTGTACATTAAATCAAAATATGATCTGTCGTTTCCCTAGCTTTTCCACAGCACGTACATGTGTCCACTTCTGTATTGAATTTCGCTCTGTAACTTCGGGTTCTCAGGCAACCGGACCTTGCTTCGAACCGTAAAGCGCTTCCCTTTGAATTATCGTAAAATTTTTCTCTCTTGATTTTGGCTTTCCCTTTTCTGTAGTTGTTCAATGCCGGCTTCTTCTCCATTCCTGCTATCCAATCCGACTTCTCCGCCGTTCTGACCATGCTCTTAATGTTCTTTTTCGTCCCATCCGTTTCGTTACTGGCTGTATACTTACTGGTAAGCCTCCTAGTTCTCTTCCTCCATTGTGCGTCAACGTTCTTCCTATACAAATACCTGAATACTTTCGCTGCACATCTACTTTCTCTCATATTCCTTAATCTCTGTTCGTAATTAATTTTACTCTGAGCTTCCCTTCCCTCAAAGTCAGACTATCTCACATCCCCCTTAACAGCCTCATTTGTGGTCTTCCCATGGGCGCCCAATGCGAGACGTCCGACCGTCCTCTGATTCACGTCCAGCCCTGATTGTACCTCTCACCTCATGCACACCACTAAGTTTCCGAATGTAAATGCTGGCGCCATTACACGTTTCCACAAACCGCGAATTACCTCGTACCTGTTGTAACCCCACAGCGCTCTATGCTTCATTATTGCGGAGTTCCTCTTTCCTTTAACTATCATAGCTTTTTCTTGTACTTCTATGTATCTATTCGCATCATTTATCCATATCCCGAGGTATTTGTACTCTCGTACTCTGGGTATATCCTCGCCCTGTATTGATATGGTCTGATCGTTGCCATCATTGAATATCATCCAACCGCATTTTGTCACACTAAATTTTAGTCCTAAATCTTCACTTTCCCGACCACATATATTAACCAGGCCCTGCAAATCTGTTCGACTGTCTGCGAATAGCACAATATCGTCTGCATAAAACAACCCGGGGAGCTTTTGTTCTACCACTATACCTGTCTGTCTGTGTGACAGGTTAAAATCAATATTGCTCTTTTCCAATGCTTTCTCCATTCTCCTCATGTAAAGCATGAATAATAGTGGGGACAACGGGCACCCCTGCCTCAACCCTTTACCTATATCGACGACCTCCATTCTACCATTACTCGCCATACCTGCCCATTCCATACATACTGTATTTCCACTGTATATTTCCTTTAAGAGCTCTATACAGTCATCCCCTATACCAGTCTCTTTCATTATGTCCCATAAAATATTCTGGTTTACATTGTCGTACGCACCCTTAATATCCAAAATGCCAAGTGTAAAGGTCTGTTCTCTTTTCCGGCTATTCCTATACACTGCGTAAGCGCAAAAAGGTTATCATCTAATCTCCTGTCGACTCGAAATACATTTTGGAGTTCGCCAAAAGTACCATTAAGCTCTGTCCATATCTGCATTTTTAATTTAATTGTCTGCATCGCCAACCTGTAGAGTACTGATGTAATGGTCAGTGGTCTATATGAGCGAATGTTATTTTTCTCTCCCTTGCCCTTATAAGTGAACTTCATCCTACTTTCACGCCAACTGTCCGGTATTCGCCTGTCCTGTAAGCTTTCTTCAATTGCGTTTAACAGGGCTTCCTTGCTGTTTCTTCCGAGCTCATTTATTACAGTAATGCTAACCCCATCTAATCCTGTGGCTGTGCGTTTGGGAATCTTTTACTCCGCCTTCTTCCAATTGAAATTTTCCAGAACTAGTTGTTCCACTTGGTCTTCCTTGCTACTGTTACACGTCGTAAATGGGGGCTCGTCATGCTTCTTAAAGGAATCGGCTGTTGCGTTTCGAATATAAGTCAATGCGTCGTACCCCTCCAATTTATTTCCTTCTTCGTCCACAATGTGCCGTTGCATAGTTACAGTTTTCTTACCCAGCGGTTTGAGGTGGTTCCAGAAAAGCCTAGATGCGTCCTTCTTTTCGCGAATGTCCGATATCCAACGTTCACTTTGGCATTTAATCTTGGCTTCAACTAAACTCTGTACCAGGGCTTTTTTCTCGAGATATGTTTCCCATTTGTGCTTGACTTCTTCTTGTGGCCTCTGCTCCTTTTTTGCCTGCCTATGTATTCGAGATGCTTCCCGTCGATTCTCAATTGCTTCCCGAGTTTCCCTGTTTCACCATCGTTTTGGCTTTCGCTATCCCCTCCAGCAACTCTTTTGTTTCTGTTTCGTAATTTCAGTCCTTATTAGATTAAGAAGCTCATTATAATCCCACACTTTACCTTTTGTTCTGCTCACTATGTCCTCGATTGTTGCGACTACGTTCGTAATTTGTTTTTCACTTAGAAAAGAGCTGCCCGACTTTAATTCGATGCTCTCTTTACGATCTACATAGCCCATTTGCAAAGTTATGCGTTTATGGTCACTTCCCAAGCTGCTACTTCCTTCCTCATCTATGCTCATTTGTCTCAACTTGTCGTGAATTCCTTCTGTCATGAGGTAGTAATCGATTGTTGACTGCCTGCTTCCGACCTCCCATGTTACCTGCCCATCGCCCTTAGGACTCATGTTAACTATATCGAGACTATGTTGTTCGCAGAGCTCTACCATCAACTTCCCGTTATAATCTCTATATCCTTCGAGGTCATGCACATGAGCATTCATATCTCCTAAGAGAATTATTTCGGTCCCCTTACCAAATTTCTGAATATCCTTGCTTATGCAATTCACTAACTCCTGATTTTTCTCTTTGCAGTTATTTCCAGTCCACATGTAAACTACACCCAACATAGTTTTCTTCCCGCTTACCGTTCCAGATACCCAGAGGTGCTCTTCACATGTTGAAGTAACCCTACACCACTTTGCTTCCCGATGAATTAGCATACCGATTCCCCGCCTTTTCTTTCTGATTTGGTCCTGTTGCACCCTTCCCACACATAATTTGCAATAATTGGTGGCTCTTCCGAGTCCCGAAGGTGCGTTTCTGTAACGGCGTACACCGCTGTTCTCTGTTCCTCTATTTCTAACCATTTTGTCGGTTTTCTGCCACCTTGCATATTTATGTAGCTTATTAAATCGCGCCAATTTCTTTCTCTCTTTCCCCTTCGCCCTTCTCCCTTTGTTACCAATTCTGTGTTCCAAAGGGTCCCTCATAGATGTTTCTTCCCTTTTTACCGTGCACACCAGAGGGCTCGTGTGCCCCGTAAAAAAGCTACTGCGCATGCTGCTAGGCGTCAGCCCACCTCATGCCCAAGTTTACGGCCAAAGTGGATTCCATCTCTCTGGAAACCACCCCATCTGTGCACTTCTCTGTTTATGTCGACAACCTCGAAGCCTTTATCTCGACTAACCCGCCAAATCGTTTCGTTGGCGGTGACAACTGCACTTTGCAGGTTTCGGTCTTACAAGGGTACCTCGGGGATTGTGCACACCGCAATTTGTACCTGAGGGGACAATTCCCGCAACTCATCTACTCCCTTTGTTAACCTCTTCTCTATTTCTGGGGTCCTTCCGTTCAACACGTTGTTCAGCCCGCCAGCTATCACAACCAAACTGCGCCCCTGATCTCTACGAGTCAGCTCTTCCCTTGCTTGTTGCATTACTGTCCCCAACATTTTTCCTGGAAACGTCCCTACAGCTACTCTTCGGTCTCCTTTCAGCCTTTCCTGAACCGTTTCCGAGCATCGAGCTAGGTTGGAGTCCCCCGCTATTATTACGTTCTCCAGCTGCGCTGCTACCTTTGTCTACTCTGGACATTTGGACTGACTTTCAGGGTGAGGTTCCGTAGCACTTGGATGGATGGATGGATGCTATGAGCTTCCCCTTTGTAACGGGGCGGTGACATGTGCGCCACCAGGCTCGTAAGATTTAAGAACTTTTTTTTTCTCTTTTAATTTTCCTGATGCCTTTTAAATTTACTTCAATCAAATCGATCATGCCATATCAAAAACGGAATTTCATAGCCCAGTTCCCTGCCCCTTATGGCAGAAATTCCATATTTTCCCCTATAATTATTTTTGTCCGTTCTCTCTAGTTTTCTGCCACCAGTATTCTAACCGTCTCTTACTTATTTCAATCGCGGCTATGTTCAGCTTCCCGTTGTTCGCCCTAAAACCCAAGGCTTCATGTAGGGTGGTGTCCAAACGTACACCTGGGTGGATATTTCCGCATTCAATCAGAACATGCTCTGTCGTTTCCCTATGTTCCTCACAGCATGTGCATTTTTCTTCTTTACTGAATTTCGCTTTATAAACACGCGTTCTAAGGCAGCCCGATCTCGCTTCAAACAATAAAGCGCTTCCTCTTGAATTATCATAAAATGCCTCCCTCTTTATTTCGTTTTTGCCCTCTCGGTAGTTATTCAGAGTCGGTTTTTTTTCCATCGCTGTCCTCCAGTAAATCTTCTCCGCCTCTCTGACTTTTCCCTTTACGCTCTTTGTTGTCAGTTCTCTTAGAGCCGTATATTTACTGGTGAGCCTCCTAGTTCTCTTTCTCCACTGCGTGTCAACGCTCTTTCTATATAAATAGCGGAACACCTTCACTGCCCACCTAACCTCTTTCATATTCCTTAGCCTTTCTTCAAACCTTATTTTGCTCTGCGCTTCCCTTGCCTCAAAACTCGCCCATCCCATATCGCCCTTTACAGCCTCGTTTGTAGTTTTCCCGTGAGCACCCAACGCGAGGCGTCCCACAGTTCTTTTATTCACATCCATTCCCGATTGTATCTCTGGCCTCATGCACACCACTGAGTTCCCAAATGTAAGCCCCGGTACCATTACCCCTTTCCACAGACCCCTAAGCACCTCGTACCTATTGTGTCCCCATAACGCTCTGTGCTTCATTATTCCTGCGTTCCTCTTTCCCTTTGCTGCCAAGGTTTTTTCCTGTACCTTCATGTATCTATCACCCTCATTTACCCATACGCCAAGGTACTTGTATTCGCTTACTCTCGGTATTTCTTGGCCCTGTATGGATACCGCCTGGTCGTTGGGATCATTGAATACCATTAATCCGCATTTTGTTACACTAAATCCTAGTCCTAGAGCCTCGCCTTCCTTCCCGCATATATTCACCAGCCGTTGTATATCATCTCGACTGTCCGCGAATAAGACAATATCATCAGCATAAAATAAACCCGGAAGCATCTGCTCAATCATCACGCCGCCCTGTTTGTGTGACAGATTAAAACCAATGTGGCTATCTCCTAGCGCTTTTTCCATTCTAACCATGTACAGCATGAATAACAGCGGCGACAAAGGACATCCCTGTCTCAGCCCCTTGCTAATATCAACGTTCTCTCTGCTACTTATTCCTTCCCATTCTATGCAAACTGTATTTTCTCGATATATTTCCCTCAAAAGCTGTACACAATCGTCGCCTATGCCCATTCCTTCCAAAATTTCCCACAATATTTCCTGATTAACATTGTCATACGCCCCAGTGATGTCTAGAAAAGCCACATACAACGGCCTCCTTTCTATTTTAGATATTTCTATACACTGAGTAAGAACAAATAGGTTATCGCCTAAACGCCTGTCTACTCGAAATCCATTCTGAAGTTCTCCCAAAATATTGTTACGTTCTGCCCAGGCTTCTATTTTTAATTTTACTGCTTGCATAGCCATCCTGTATAGTACCGATGTAATGGTTAGCGGTCTATACGAGCGAATGTTATTCTTTTCCCCCTTGCCTTTATAGATTAAGTTCATTCTGCTTTTTCGCCAACTGTCCGGTATTTGCCTCTCCTGTAAGCATTTTTCTACGGCTTTCAATAGCGCTTCTTTAGTGTTCTGTCCTAATTCGTTAATGAGGCTAACGGGGACCCCATCTAAACCCATAGCAGTGCGCTTTGGAATTTTTCCTTCGGCCTTTTTCCAGTTGAAATTCTCAAGTTCTAGCTCTTCCTTACTTTCGCTCTCCGTCATGGTTTTATCCACTGGGAGAATCTCTTGGACGATCTTTTTAAACGAATCGGCTGTTACCTTCTGGATGTAACCCAACGCCTCGTACCCTTCCAATTGATTTCCTCTTTCATCAACAATATGTTGTTGCAATGTGGCAGACTTTTTACCTAGCGCTTTTATGTGGTTCCAAAATATCCTAGGCGCGTCCTTCTTTTTGTCATGAATTTCTGTAACCCAGCGTTCGCTTTCACCTTTAATTTTTGCCTCGACCAATTTCTGTACAATAGATTTTTTCTCTAAATATATTTCCCATCTTTCCGTGACTTCGACTTGCGGCCGCTTCTCCCTTTTTGCCTGCCTGTGCTCCCTTGATGCTTTACGGCGATTTTCGATCGCTTCCCGGATTTCCTTGTTCCACCATCTTTTTGGCGTTCTCTTCCCTTTCCAGCAAACAGTTTTCTTCTCTTTACTTATTTCTTTCGTCATTGCATGAACTAGCTCATTATACCCCCAGTCCTTGCCTCGTATTTTGCCTACTTCTTCCTCTACTCTTGCGGCTATATTTTTTATTTGTTTGTTATTTAAGTACGACCTGCCAGACTTCGACTCTACGTTATTATTTTCAGTTTTATATCCCAGTTGTAACGTTATGCGTTTATGATCACTACCCAAGCTGTTCATCCCGTCCTCGTCTATTCTCATTTCTCTCAGTTTTTCATAGATTCCTTCCGTCATTAGACAATAATCAATGTTCGATTGTCTGTTTCTGACCTCCCACGTGATCTGTCCACCACACTTGGGCCCTGTGTTAACTATCACGAGACTACGGTGCTCGCAAAGATCGAGCAATAACCTCCCATTGGTGTCTGTATATCCGTCAAGGTCATGGATGTGGGCATTCATATCCCCTAGGAGGATGATTTCAGCCCCATGACCAAATTCTTTAATATCGGTGTTTATGCAATGCTTTATCTCCAGATTCTTTTCCTTACAGTTATTTCCCGTCCACATGTAAGCTACACCTAGCCACGTTTTCTTTCCACCTACCGTGCCCGAAACCCAGAGGTGCTCTGAACACGTTTGTTTTACTCTCTCCCATTTGGCTCCGCTGCACTTGGACAAGCTCATTTGGACAAGCTGCACTTGTCCCGTAGCAGTGGCGCCACTGCGGCGGCGCGGAGAACTAGGCTTGTCACACCAGTTTCGGGCGATGTCGCAGGCCGCACCACGTGCGTTTTCATCCAGCGGTCGTGCCTTAAAGGGCCACTAAACAGGCTCCTACATTTTTTTAAGCTGCCCAAACAAGCTAACTCAATCATAGAGAAAATTGCGGCGATCACACTCTGCGAATAGGACAGCGCTGCGCGCCACACAGACGCCGTATTTCAAAAAACAATTCCCCGCCTCTTTCCTGCGATTGACCAGTCGTCCTCGCATCCTAGGTGTCGTCACGTTCTACCGAGAACAACTTTGCGCAGTTGCAGCTCGTTGATTGGTCGAAACCAGGTCTATGTCAGATCCTGTGGCCATCCCACCGGCGTGAGCGCCGGAGCGCCGGAGCAGCGCTGGCCGGAGCAACCAGAACTGCAGCGCAAGCGTCAATGACGTCGATTGCTCACGTCATGTCAAATGTCAAAAGTGGGCGGAGTCACGAGGGCGCGCCGCGCTGGCTGCGCCTACCGGTACTCTCCTCGGCAGAGAAGGGTGGGGAGGCCGACCGAGACGAAACCGAAGCAAGCGGCCACTTAAACCCGTGTAACTTCTTTATTATTGCGCCTATTCGCAAAATTCTTGCGGGAGCATGTTCGCATCGCACAGGAGCGCAGTTATACCTTTAAAACAAATTTTGGACCTCGGGGTTGTTTAGGGGCCCTTTAACACTTAGGTTAACGCCAGCTTAGTCAAAGGATCCCCCTGACTGCTTCGCGTGACACCGATTCGCACGGTGCATGGGATCTGCCAGATTATTTTATAGATGTGAAGCAGCTTATGGTTGGGGGGGGGCGGGGCTTTGTCCGTCCCTCCTTCCCTCCCGCGGCTTCCCACGTCCCCACAGCGCATGCGCGTCCCATCCTCCCTCTCTCCTCTCCTACGCTCCCCCTTTCTCTCCTCTAGGAATCCTCTACTCTACGGAGCGGCGCCACGACCAACGCACCTTAAAGTCCCTGAAATCTTTTCAATGCCACCTAGAAATCTTTTCTAGGTGGCATTGGCACGACAGGTGGTGCGATAGCTGCATACTCCGCTGGGGGCGCCACGGTAGTTCCGCGGTATGAAAATGACGGAGCGCGCGCGCCTCATTCTCTCTCCTGTGCAGAGCCGCGATGAGCGCTCAGGCCTTCACGCAACCACCACCGTTCTTTCTCTTCCCTTATACATTCTCATTCGCCCTCTCAATAAAATTACACCATCTCCCGCTCAAGCTAACCATCTCCCCGCTGCTTCGCATCCACACATGGTTCCCTTTAGCAGGAGATTGAGTAATTTTTATATTCCTGCACATTCGCTATAATCAGCGAAACAATCGCGCTACAGCACAGGGTTTGACCGACTCAAGGTGGTGATTACAGAAGATGCGCAGATGGTGCCTTTGGTGTGAGGTGGGCCGTGTTGAATTAGCAGAACGCGTTGCGGGGCTGGTGGATCATTCTAGTAATCTGTCTTTACCAATGCGCATGCGCTCAGACCTTCGTTTCAGTCGAGTGTAACGAGTGTAGTTTCAATGAACGTAGTTGGAGCACAGCGTCCGTCCTGCGTAGTCTCTCTGGGTCCGTGTCTGAAATCTTTGCGATTGTTATGTTTGAAATGGAACGATGCATCGTGTTTTTGATATTTCACCCGTATTACCCCGAGCACTCGCTGTACGGTTGGCGGTTTGGTCAAGTAGAGAGGAAAAATACGCGCATCGACAGCACGACAGCCGACACCAAATTGACTTTTACATACAACTGAAAGACAAGTCCAGCTGTACACTTTCAATGGCAATTATAATTTGAGTGGTATGAATACCGCTCCACATAGGGATCCAGGTAGGTAAAGGCGTACTTACTTCGACTGGCCAAGGCCTGTGCAGGTGCGACGATCAGTATGAACAGCAGAGGCATAGCCATATCCAGCCACCACATACTCCAGTATAGCACAGAAGCAAGGCTAGGATTAGAAAGTACGCAGTGTGCATTACCCAGCCAAGTGACTGCTTGCACGTCTCCAATATATCCACAAGTGGGAAAAACGTGTTCCCCAACGAGCTCCTAGGACACCTGCATCTTCCTTGTAGCCCTAGCAATATTGGCATAAGCCGTTGATTTCGAACATATCGAGACCTTAGGGGTGTGTCATTTTATGGAGGCTACACGGAAGTTTTGAGCCGTACTCGGCGCTGTGCTGGAATACATTTGCTCGCATATCGCTGATGCAGTGAAAATTTTAGAAGTAATCGCGCTGAAATAGCTGATGCGTTGCCTGTATGAATAAGGACTTGGCGCTGAAGGAACAAGCACAAAAGAACATGCGCGCGCAGGACGGGCGCTCACTTACAAATGTTTATTTCATCGCGGTGGTATAGACACAGAAGAATACATTTGCAAACGCCCGCGCAACGTGCGAATGTTCTCACGTTGCATAACAAAAGCTTGTGCGCACTTTCCAAGAAATACGTGTGACTGATACGGACTGACAGGCACCATCGCCAACACAATAATCCTCAAACCGGAAGTTCCTTACAGGTCTATTGTCAGTGAAAGAGACACGTAGAAACTAAATGTGAGCCGCTTCTTGCTAGAAAAACTGAATGCGCTAAGGTTTAGTGAGCCTTTCCTCCCGAGGAATACGAAGATTTGGCAGACTTTTTTGCACAGCATCCGGAACATATAGTGCTTGCTTTTTAGGTAGACATCAAAGGTTTACTTTATTCAGGGCTGCGGGATCCCCTCTTTCAATCCGATTTGATGAGAATGGGATTGTCCATTTCCAAAATTCGATGTGCACGCAGAAAATTTTTTGAACCTTCTAAGCCGTTATCTTGCTTCAACCTTTGTGTCACCTGATGGTCAAACCTATTTGCGGATGAAGGGGATATGCATAGGTTCATGTGCGGCTTGCACGGCACTCATCAACGATGAGCATCTATTTGCGTGTTATAGGCAACCAACACACCAGATATATAAATAAAAGTATTTCGCAAAAGTGAGAGCGTGTACCACAGTGCGACTGCAAGGCCATACTCGGAGCCGATGCTTTCCGAGTCACAGCTCTGTGCTGGGGTCACCGAGCTGGTTCATTGCGGCATTCAACGAAAGCTAGACACACTTTCAAGCATTGTGATTCAGTTTGGGCGCTCAGTGACCAATCAGCAAGAGCACTCCAGCAGCAGAAAATGTGCCGGCCATCATCAAGTCCGAGTGACTGCTAATGATCATAATCTCTCCATTCACTGAAGTGCAGTCAGGTGTGGCTCAAGGATCCCAGTTGGGTCCTCTATTATTTCTTACCTATATTAAAGATCAATCTGCTTCAGTAACTTCTAACATACATCTGTTCGCAGATGACTGTGTCATTTACCGGGAACTTACTAATGCTGATGATACTAAGATACTGCAAACTGATTTAAATAATACAGCTGACTGGTGCAAGAAGTGGTTAATGGAATTAAATATTAATAAATGTAATATATTGCATGTATATGGAGCTAATTGCAACCCTAGCACCTATTACCTAAACACCGTTCCCATAGAATCCGTCATTTCATGTAAATATCTTGGTGTACACGTCACAAATAACTTCAGATGGACCACTCACGTAGAGTACGTAATTAACAATGCTAATCGCATGCTGGGATACTTACGGCATAACTTTTCCAAAGCACCATCTACGTTAAAACCACTACTATATAAGACTCTTATACGCTCCAAACTTGAGTATGCAACCGCATTATGGGATACTAGTCATGCTAACGTTATCACCTCACTTGAACTAGTACAAAATAACTGTTCGATTCATCCTCTTAAACTATAACCGTACTGCGAGTACAACCTCAATGAAAAATAGCCTAGCACTCATTCCATTGGCAAACCGACGCAAATTCGCCCGTCTCTCCCTCTTTCATAAACTTTTCCGCCATTCATCACTTCATGATGTCTTTATACTGCGACCTCAGTACATTTCAAACCGTGTTGATCATCGTCATAAGGTAGGAATCACATCATGTCAAACTAAGTCTTTCTTTCAGTCGTTTATTCCCCGTACATCTCTGGAGTGGAACCACCTTCCCACAAGTGTCGCAACCATCACTAACAACAAAAAATTTTGCGACGCATTAGCTAACATTGTATAACCAGGTGAATTGTTCTGTTATTTGCTTAACACTGCACTCTTTTTGTTTACTTTTCAACTAACTTCTTTGTGCAATCTGGAGAACAGTTTTATTTTTGAATTCACTGTGCTTTTCATTCCTGTACTTTAACCACTCCCCTATTTAATGCCTTACGGCCCTGAGGGTAATATAATAAATAAATAAATAAATAATAAATAAATAAATAAATAAATAAATAAATAAATCGCTGAGCGCTGCGCATTTATGTTAATAAAGTCCTGCTTTGTAGTACGCTTCTGCGAAATATGCAACGCACTTTTCAGTAACAGTGTAAGCGTATGGCAAACGGATGAGCAAAACTAGGTTTTTAAGCAATAAACGCTCTTTTGATACACTAACATGGCCTTTTACGCGTATTTGGCATTTCGAAATCTTTTTCCTGGCTTGAATGGCAATATTTCACCCCAAACAGTCGCTGCGTCACGCTTGTTGATGTCTAGCAGTGAGGGCGACAAAATCTTTTGTTCTACGAACTGGCCGGACTATTTTAGGTAGGCACTACAAACTCCCGACTCATGCCGTATTTCCGTTAGTCTTCTTCGCTTGGCAGTAGAAGGGAAGGGAATGGATGAGCAGTGTACAAACCGGCTAACATTACCACCTGTACCTAACAGGCCGACGTCGTGCGCAAAAAAAAAATGACAATATTTATTGCAATGCTTTCTTTTTGGTAATCTCACAGCGTGCACCTCGCGCAAACAGCAGCGCTACAAAACATTTCTCTTCGCCATCACTGTATCCTATTGTTGCTTCTCGATGTTACTCACCCAACTTTGATGGCTATAGCGGATGGTTCGTACTGGTGACCGGGCAGCCACTGTTAAGTTGCAGCGTGCGGGCCAAAGAATGATTGTGCAGGGGGCAATTTTAGAACAACCTAAGACAAGCCGTGATAGTGTTTCTTGATGAAAACGCGAAATATTGTTCTGTCGAATGTACAAAAGTACAGTATATAGATAATCTTACAATCTACGAAATGATGGAATACAGGTTGCGTCTTCGAAATAGACAGGTTAAGCGGGAACTTCTCAAGAAGGACAGCTTCTGAGAAAAAAAGGTGTGTTTTTCTCGAAGTTTGCTTGTGTTCGACCTACAGAACATACAGGAAGCATTTTTTTTATTTTCATTCGCTGAATTCGCTTTGTGAGTGAAGGAAACCCGATGGAAGGTGACATCTGCGGAAATCTCCGAAAATATCTTTGTTTACCCACATGCAATGCCTCATTCCTCCAGAAATTAGAGAAAGGTTCTTCTGACGCATCCTTCACGATTGATCACGGGAAACTCAATACTCATGCAGACCTATGGGCATGTGGACTCAATTTCAGCCATTCAACTGGCCTTCTCTACAAGGCATTGTTTTATTTTCAATATATATAGATGCCACGGACCTCGCTGCATAGGAAGATTAAAAAAAAAGCACTGTTTTTATTTGAGGTCATCTTGTGGGCGTACAGCTGCATTTGCTCTTGTTTCCCATTATTCGATCACCTACACTGCACGATTGTTTGGCTAACGCCACAATGCGCTTATTCGTCACACGGAATTTTTAACTGCGCTTTTCAAAGGTCGTAATACTTTATTTTTATTGCATACCAGTGTGCGCGGCAACTTACAGACGTGTTGCTGTTCTCCGAAGAGGCTAACAGAGAAGCCGATGCCAGTTGTTTGGCCAGAACAGGAATCAGCACTGCGCTCAGATCGGTTGCTTATTCGAAGACACATTTCACTTTCGTGTTATACCGATTCCGTTGACAGAGGGATCATGCAGCCACATTTTTTCCTCTTTCTTTCTTTGTTTTCTTTTTATTGCGATAGCAATTATATGGACAGCCTCGGCTGGTTTTTGCCGTCCCCGTCGCCGCCGTCATGAACCATATATGTATAAGGATTTATATATATGTGAAACTCCCAAAGAAAAATTATTCGAATGAATGCTTCCGACGCGCGGAATCGAACCAGGAAGCTCTCACTCCGCAGCGCGTGACGCTAACCACTACGCCACAAGGAGCAGGCGCTCGAAGGAGCTAACGGCGAGCCTTATGTACACACCCTTTACAGCTGCCAGGACTCAGAGACGGCAGGCGCTTATAAGCGTTTCTTCATTACCAGCGAGATGGCGCGAGGAGCGCAGCGGGCAGCCGCCTTTGCAACAGGAGCGCTGTTCAAACTGAGAGTACCCATTGCGACAGCTTATTCGCGCTCGTTCGGTGTATATCTGTGCGTTCGTTTCGTGCGTGCTTCACTTGATAGTTCACCCTCATCTGTGAAAAGGTGAAAACAAGGGGGACACCTTTCACCTTTAATTTCGTCCCAACCAGACAGATCTCTGTCAAATGTTCACCTTTAAACCCTCATCTGTGTTTTTTCATTTAGGGGCCTCCCCTAGCTTTGTATGTGTAGCTTTGTGACACACAACGTATAAAGCCCTTCGTACCAGAACGCGCTGCGCACGGGAGACGCTCACTCAGCAAGTGCATGTTTGCTATACAATTAATATTGCCCCTGAAGCTGCGAGCCTCACTTCGTATAGTATTACAGTTTCTTGTTCTTAAATCGCTTCCTAGGCATTTATACGCCTGACACGTGTAAAGTGTGCGGAGCCAGAGCGACGCTGCAGCACATGCTGTGGGCATGCACGGGGGCCGCACAGCAGGATCCCTTATTAGGAACGGGGTAGACATGGCAGTCTGCGACCGCAGGGCGCGATGGGCGGCGTGCCTGCTCAGCCACAACCTCGCCGATCAACTCTGGGCCGTCCGGCACGCCGAGGAAGCCGACCGTGTCCAAGGGCTCGAGGCCGTCACCTAGGCTGGGGTGCTTGTGGCCCTACCCCGACCAAATCGCCGGAATTATTTGTTGATTAAAGTTTTCTCTCTCTCTTTCTCTCTAAATCGCTTCTTGTATTGACCTCTGCATAATCACTGTCAGGGGCAAGAGCGGTCCGTTTTTCCCTTCTGAGTGACAGTTCCGACCTTACCAGCGAGCGCTCCCTACGGATCAACCTCGACCTTGAACAGCTCCCCTTTTAAAAGGGTTATTGTCAGATATTCCTGGACACATGACTGCCCACTATCTTTAAACCCGGAGCAACACGTTTCTCACGCGCCACAGACTTTGTCCCCAACTGCTCCCGCCACTCCATCGCCGACCGTCTGGCCGACGCGTCGCCTGTCGCTTTCAGGCAGCCCGAGTGGGCCACGCGCATCGTCTGTGCGCATCACGCGCCGTGCTGATTGGTTGAGGCCAACCAGGCAATGAGCGTGGCTCCCACAGCTTGCTGTGTGAAGAAATGCAAGCGATCACTATTCGTGCGGACTACGATTTGCGGACATTCTACAGTTTGCGCGCATTTTTCCACAGTCCAGGTGAATTAGTTCTTCAAAATCCCCACACATCGGTGCCTAGTTTTTCCTGTCATAAACTTTACACGCCATAGCTTGGGCGCTGCTCGTCTTGTGGCATCCATGACAGGTGCTGTATTAAAATTCTTCACGGATGCGTCTTGTCGCGCGCACGCTTCCATGCGGTGGCATCCAAGAGGTACGATAACGGTTGTGAACTTGTGATCATAAAATATTTATTTGTTATGAATGACTTATTGCCCAAATGAGCGAACACCGTGCAACTGAACACACAGAAGACATGGTGTCCGTTTGAAATGTAGTACACACTTCTTGACAGCGGCGTTCAAAATATGTGTACATATTATAGCTCACTCCCTAGGCCGTAGCCAGAACAGTCCAGCACATGCGCTTTACATATACAATTAGTGCACGTTCTCATAGTCGCAGCAACCAAACGCAGTTGTAGGAACGCTGCACTCTGACTGTTACTCGGCTTTGCTGAAAGGAAACCCCCTGGAAGAGAGGAAAACAGAAATAAGGAATAATCAGTGCGACCAAATGTGTTATAGGTCGTCGCATCTTGCAGTAAATGCGCGCAAAGGAAGCCTGCGCCATTTCAAACAAAAGTGGGTGAATATTTAAATGTTTTAGCACGAATTCCGTCGCTCATGCTGTCTTATTCCTATTCGATTAGAGAATCTACTACACGAAGTGGTCAAATATTCGAACCTAAACTACAAAAGTGCAACAATTTCCACAGTAGAGGAGCATAGCTATCTTTTCTAACTAATAAATTTCTCGGCCAAGCCTGTAGGAAGGTTATTACGAGCTTTCAATAAGTGGCGCAAACAAACCTTCCGATGCAAATAAGCTGTAGCAAATCGCCGTGCCTGACAGTGTTCGCGACTTTCATGCAGTTAACACCATCGCGTTAAGGAGCATCTGATGACCCAGGTGCCTTGTCGTCATTACCGTGAACAAAATAATACCGACGGAAGCAAAGAGCAAATTCAGGTTAATAAAATGCTCTGATTGGCGCGAAATTTCTCAGTGTACCGTCTGCCAACAAAGCAGTCAATGAGATGACAAGTTTTTTCAAAAGTTGGATCGCGGAAGTTGGTACTAACTATCCAAGGTTTCTACACTGTTGGAATGGCAACCGAATCTACACAGGTAAATCGCATCTCAGTGTTAAGCGCGGAACCTTTCAGACGCGGACGGGACAGGAAGATAAACACATGCGCGCTCACACTGAAATGACGAACCAACAAGGCAAGGAATCTACCGTACCTAAATCGCCATAACCACCACGGACATCATCATAATCATCATGTCGTAACGCACACTTCCATAATAATACACTTTAATAAGTTAACGCAGGTTGTCGAGCATGTGATGTGAAACCAAACAGACAAGAGTCTGCTTAGCGGCTCTAGCGAGACGAGTATTTTCCCTATAGTTCCGAAATTCTATTGTAGTCCCGCGCCGCTCGCACGCGCCTGGTAACCGAAGTTGCGAGAACGTTGCACACACGTGTCGCTCTTCAATTTTCCCACCGCCCCCCAAAAAAACTTGTAAAGCGTACGAAACGGACGAGGCGCGCGTTGCGAATGTAGCTTACGCCAATATCATCATTATGAGCCTATCTGCGCCTACTGCAGGACAAAGGCCTCTTCAGTATTTTTCATACTATTCCAGTGTCCTTCCGGCAAACGTGTTGATCTTGCCAGCCCATTTAGCCTCCTGCCACTCCTTTACGTCACTGCCTTCTCTAAGAATTTAGTGAGTCATTCCTATAGTGTTCCCCTTCGCTGTACTACATTATATGCATGCCTATGCTATTCTAGTAGCCGCTTGGACGCCGCAAAAGGACGCATGCTCTCGTGGTGCGAAACTATGCACAAACGCATAGCTTTGCGAGACGCTGTGAACTCAACAAATAGACGCACACTGTCTTTTGTGTTCTTCCTCTGCTTGCAACTGCAACACGTGTTCCTCCATCCGCAGTTTTGCCAGTGCAGTAGTGGGCTGAGAACATGAGTGCGAGAGAAGAAAGAAGCACCTGTGCGAACCATGCACATTGGCAATGCCTCAGGACAAAAATAAAGTTCTGTGCCTGCCTGCCTGCAATGCCTCATTTACTAGATGCCAGACGCGTCGCTCGCTTTTCCATTGCGGCTGCGGTTCCCTCAGTTCAGCCAAAATCCGTGAGCCGGCGCTCGTTGCCTTTCACACTTCCGGCGGAAGCAGAACATATTCCTCCGAATTTCTCGCCATAAATCAATATTTTGTTCCTCTATTCGAACATGAAAACAAAAGATATAACGGAGACTTGTCTTCTTAGCAAAAGTTGCGCCGTATGCTGTGCTTGACGCCTCCAAGACCGCAATTAGTGTTACGATTATCTCAAAGGCTCAACGTTGCACGCTTACGCATCGGCGCTCGTTGCCTTTCACGGAGACGAAATGAGGGAAAGGGCACGAAACACGGTTTTCGGACCACGCGACTGGCATCTAGTAAAGGACTCTTGAGGACCAGAATGATGATCATAGTTTTTAGCACGGTCGGACGATTTCATACCGTGCTTAACAGCTTCGCTTTAAAAAAATTGCTTGCGAGATCGGAGGTGCGCTGATCATTGTGTGTCATTTTAATTCGGAGCCGCATTAAAGAGTACGCAGAGAACACAGTTATTTTAAGCCATTCAGCCTGTCTAAAGAGAGCTGAAAGACAAACGTGGTCCGATTATGCGCTATGTTACGAGTTCGAGCTGGTAGGGTTCGTGCATTTGTAAGTCCGACTCTGCGTGAAGGGCGTTTATCTTTTAAAGTTAGCTTTAGAACCGACTTACTCGCATTCCATGACGCACATCGTCCAAGTTGTGAAGAAGTTTGAGTCAACCGGAACCGGTGGTCCACAGAATTTGAATGGCTTGCATGCCTTCTCTTTAATGTCATAGTAGAACGCATCCGCTTCGTAATCGCGCTGTCTCCAACTGGTCTTGCTTCGTTCGCCGCATCCGGCAGGTGGTTGTTTCGCACAACGCACGGCGTCTTCGCCTGCATTGTAAATAAATCAGTGATGAGATTTGTTTGTAATAATTGCTAAGGTTTTTCTTAGTCAAACCGCGAAACCATTATGAGGTACAGCGCAGTGGCGGACTTTGGAAAATTCGACCACCTCGAGTTTTTCAAAGCGGGCTGAGAGAGAGAGAGAGATGATGGGCGGAAGGCAGGGAGGTTAACCGAAAGTAAAATATCCAGTTTGCTACCCTGCACTGGGGAAGGGGTGAAGGGAGACAGAAAGCGGGCTGATAACACACAGCACATAGGCCTCTAGCATATTACTGTCATTAAAATGCGATTTCTTCAAATGCGTTCATTCCAATATATATCCGGCGTACGTCACGGTCATAATAACTGCCTCTCGACTTGTACAAAACACATATTATTACAGTCACAACCATGATCTGTCGCGTGAACGTAATGTCCTCTTCCAACTGAAGACACCATAGCCCATGCGCAAGTCCCGCTTAATAAAATTTTAAGAATCGGAGGAATAACAATTTGTTAGACTTCAGTTGCCTATCGTCGTGTGATTGTGGCTCTAAATTTACGTATGAAGTCGAAGATAACGAAGTGCCTGTCGAGTTTGGGATTCCGTCGGCCGTTACAGGGGACGGAATATTGCATAACAAGAACATTCAGAACAAGGAAAAGCGATGTTCGTACAAAAGATAGTGCACACATTTACAAAGACTCACCTTACTGTACAGAAAAGATTAAATTAGGGCGTAGGGAAGATGTCGTGTACACTCTTAGGAAGAATACTCAGCCCTTCCACTCTTGGATGACCGGCGCAGCTACGCCCTAGTTTCTGACGTGCATCCCCTCACGTCTTTGTCCGCTTTGTCGTTCTTCGTAGGTGGATTCCTCCTCAGGCATTCTCAGTGCAATGCTACTCTGTATGGAAACTTGAAACAGACGACTGTTGTCTCCTTCAACACACATAGGGCACACAAGCGCTCTTGCACCCTCTGACGCCTATCGTATTCAGGCTCCCTCCTTGCCTGCTGTCACAACATGCACTCAAAGCACACAGCCATGACCACACAGTACCTGGACTCGAGCGACGATACGGGTTTGAGACATATCGTCAGGTCATATCGCAGTGGTGCATCATCAATGCTTTATAACTTCAATATACTTCCTACTGCTAGTTTATTTAAATAGCATCTCACCATCACGCTGTTCAAGACATTGATTCATCTTCTGCCGTGAAGTGTATTTTGCCATGATGCTGTTCGTAACTTTACCCGAAGTAGAATTTGCTTCAAATGCAAATTTTTTACTACCTGCTATTCGTACTAATTATGGTCGTCATACTGGGTATTTTATTTTGCTTTCTTCACATGGAATTCTTTACCATCCCACAACAAACAATGTTCCAAAATCGGTCTTTTTAAAAAACAATTGTATTCTTATTTGCTTAATTACTAAACGCATATTTTTCATGATACATTTGTTTTATCACTTTTGTTTACTTATAGCCGTCTTATTGTTCCGTCAAATCACTCGTTTTCTTGTTCTGTTGCTATCACTGCTAATTACGTTATTTTTTATTTGCAATTTCGAACAGGGGGTCCCCCTGCAGCCTAGTGCTTTCGGACCTCCTTCTGTATAATTATGCTGTGTAAAATTCTGTTTGTATTATTATTTGCAATAAAACTTCAAACTTCAAATAACTGCATGTCTCCAAAGTCAGTCGCCATGGCCGCGTGGCTTGAGACGCCAGAGGGCTGGAGCGTGAGTGCGTGACGTTGCTTCACGTGATCCGCTGTGCTACCATGTGACTACGCGAGGATATGCAGACATGCTCTTTGGTTTCCATTCATGAGAACTACTTTTTCATAATGTATTGTACATGCTATCGCATAGCGCAGATAGCGCTTCAAGTTGCGCGCAGCTCCACGAATGGTGCGACTGCACAATTAATTCTGCACGTACGACGCGTGTGTGCGAGCACGTTCCCGATTTTGGCGAGCAGTGACAAAGCTGAACTGTTGTATGGCGCATCTATGAAATCCGACACGTTTTGCCACTTGAGCGTTTTAACTGACGGCAGTTGACTGCGTTCCCCGTTATCGTAGTGCAGTCAAGGCTGCTTTCTTCGCAGAACACAGATTGGGCCAATGGAGTTGGGCCTCACTGTTATCAAAGACTGACGACTGCGCTCTCACAGATGGGCGCCTCTCCAGCAAACCGCGTCGTTTCGCGGCCGCTGCATTTCGATGTAGGCGAAATGTTGAGGCCCGTGTGCTGTGCGATGTCAGTGCACGCTAAAGAACCCCAGGTGGTCGAAATTTCCGGAGACCTCCACTACGGCGTCTCTTATAATCATAGCTGGTTTTGGGACGTTAAACCCCACAAATCAATCAACCGCGCCTTTCCTAGCAGCATGTACGGCCAGCGCTCTCTTACTATCCATTTGGGTCTTCGACGCATATTCAAATGGGTGTCCGCTGTGGCAGACGTACTCGTGGTCATATTGGGCGCGGATCTTCGTACCTACTTTGATTTAAGTTTTGACCTCCTCACACGTCGCCTTGTGCCCACGACGGTCTACATGTCTATCCGAGACATCCCAGCACCGAACAGTTTGACTACCGGAAGGGCGCCTCACATACCATCACCTGCTTTCGCATCCATTCTTTCTGAATTTCCAGCCACATCAAGACCTTCCAACCTCAAGCACCCGGTGCGTCATAGTGTTGCGCACCATGTTGTCACCGCGGGCCCTTCGTCCTCTTATTTTAAGAGCGGAGCCCTTTACGGTCGAGGTAAAACCGTACGGAGTAACCTCGGGCGGTCCAGAGAGCCGACGTAGCCGCCGGAAGATAAGAACCCACGAACGCTACCTCGGCGGGTGGCCCTACCCATTTATCCGCCGGACACGGATCAATTTCGATTCAGAATAAAGTTACGCCACTCACTCTCTCACGTTCGCAATTAGCAGCGGAGCTGTTACGCAGAAGGGAAAAGCTGAACCGCTCTTGCCCTTGACCCACTACCCAAACTGCTTCGCGATAGTGTTTACGCGCAGGCAATATAAACAGAGATAAAACGTAAGAAAGGAGCAAACAACAAATAAAGAAAGGAGGAAACAAATGACAAAGGAAGCAAATATCTAAGGTTGCGCAGAAGGAAAAAGCGGACTCGCGATTGCTCTCGGCCCATTAACACCATCCCTACCTTCAGCCCACTTCTATGACAGTGATTATGATAGTGAACTTGTCACCGCTGGCCCGACTTCACTGTTAAGTCGGATTTCACGGGCGTGGAAGTGGCTTTACTTTCTCAGTTTGTAGGCGCTCCTGCAACACTGTATGAAGTTTAATGTCCCAAGGCGACGCAGGGCTATGAGGGACGCCGAACTGGAGAGCTCAGGATCATTTAGAGCCACTCGGGCTCTTCAACGTGCGCTGAAATTGCACACTGGACGTGCATCTAGCATTTCGCCCTTATGGATTAAGTCCACCCAGCGGAAAGCACGCGTCTTTATGGTTACTAGGACAGCGCCGCGGCCGCTCCTAAAATAATGTAGTAGAGGTACAAAGCTGAAGTTCACGAAGAAAAGGTGCACCATGTCATGTGACATACCACCGAAAATCTGTAAAGTAAGTTGCGAAGACATGTCTACATTTGAAAAACAGCCGCATGTGACGGCACTCAATGACGGCACGGAAGTCATTGCAGTTTAAAAGTTGCATCGCGTGTCTTGGTGTTGACTACACCGTTGTGGTAATCTACGACGCAGCAGTACTTCGAACTCCGCTTCGGCAGAGCCGCTTTTGCCATAGCGTGAACGCAGCCTCACAGAAGCCGCGCGTACCAAGCCGGCGTTGCAGTGGTCGCGCCGCCACTGACAAGCCGACTGCCCCTGCAGGCGTGTAGCATAGACTACCAGTCTCGCGCTGCTCAGCTGCTGCGGTGTCTGCACGGCGCTGCCGTCGTACACCCGAACTTGAGCTTGGGTTACGGGCTCCCCACAGATACACGCACGCGATCGCGCTAGTAGCGCCTAGCGTTAGCTTCCTCCGCTACTACGTAGATCGCATCAGGAAACCTATTAAATTCCCCTTTTAGCGTGATAGCGTGAAAGAGCTCGTCTTGCAGATAATCTGGCGCGCGGCGCAAGCGTCCGCGGCGGAAAAAATGTCATGCTGAACCACATCAGCCACGTAGGTCCTGGCGTAGATACGTTAGTGAACAAAATTCAGTTGCTCACAGCCACTGCTCAAAGAAAAATCCGTCGTGAAAAGCCTAAGCTACGAATTAACTGCAACCTACGCACATGACAGCTTGAACTGTAATTTCAATGAACGAGAAACCAATTCTGTTGTCTGGAAGCTCAAATACAAACTTAACTTCCAGCATTTCCACACGCCAACGTTATCGCGTTCCACTCTCAAATGCGAAGCTTAAGCGTCCCCTATGTTGTCCTGTCTAGCTGTCCTGCGGACACCACAATATCTTGGAGCTGTGCCATAAAGAGCTTTGCTGTTATAATAAAATGCCACAATGACGACTTTCAACGAGAGATTTCACACGCACCTAAATGTAATGGTAAGCATTCATTCAGGCATCTTTCATTGTATAGGGTGAAGCGTTTTTCAAACGGTTCTGTAGTCGCTTCCAGCTTGAATGCAGGATATTCATTTCAGTCCTTATAAGGTTTCTTGGGAGTTAGCGTAAATGCGTGCGTAAGACAACCCTTGCACGTGTCCTCAATTGAAGGGCGTGGCCCGGTTCTTGAGCAAGCGCAGGTGAGTGTTGTGTCTGCATTTGCACACAATGCGACCTCTCACCTGACAGACAGCGGTCGCCTTGTCTGCGTTCCAGCATTAGTGGCCTCCTTTGCACGCCCGCCATTTTTGCTATGCGCACCTACCAAGTGGCTCATGCGGTTCTACATTGCTTTTGTGTTTTAGTTTATAAACAATCACCACATTAATAAAAACATTAGTATTCCATGCACTCACCTACGTTGCATCTGAGTGCACATGCATACCGTGTTTCGTAAACGCCTCTTGTTAGGCATCCATTCCAAAAGAAACTCTGGCACATTCTCGCTGTTTTGTTGAAGAAGTACTTCTTTATCAATGCTGTGCACTCTCCCACGAGGCCCGCATGCGGTTCCTCACAACTGTGGCTCCATGTTCTTCTTAATATGTCCAGTGCGCTTGGATCTAGAGAAAAGAAGACGTGGTTGAAACGAGTGTTGAAGATTTGGCGAGTTGGTTGGTCGTACTCGATCTGGTATAGCGCATTACGGCTTCATGCGAACTTCGTTGGCTTTATCTGAACATAAGGCGTCCTTCCCTAATCAGGAGAATCGTCTATGAATTTTTGGTCAGCGACATTGCGATGGTTTGTCTGATCTTGACGATACGTTCGGATGTTTTTGTATGCTTGCGCAAGTCTACATATTTGATGCAATTTGCGAATAAAGCTCAGTTGGAAGTTGGCGCTCTCACCTCTTGTGTTGGTCTGCTTGGCCGTTTCTCTTTTTCCGTAATGCGTTATACCAGTTCAAGTGGTTGATCCATTTGTCACAGGGATAGGTGTAGCACGATAGTAGAATTTGTGTTCGCAAAACTATGGGATGCATAAGCGACAATATGGCGAATCGAGGGGCGGGAGTTCGGTTGGGCACTGTGGACATGTCAACCCGTCGCAAGTAGACATCAGCATCATGTAGACACTGCGCAGGGATCCTCGTCAGTTCTACAAAAGCGAAAGTTCTCTAACGAGTCATATTTCTCCGGACGCACTGCATTGTATGCACCAGAGCTCTGCCGCAAACTCGCCGTAAGCGAGGAGCGCAAACGGTAAACCCTTACAAACGAAACCCAATCGGTTGTCAGCGGATCGTTTTGTGAACACGCAGTCCGCTGCAGCGGAAGGTGCATCATTAGCTTGTCGACAGCCGTCCTGGCGTTCCTGGAGCAGAGCGCGTCGCAGTACGACTGGCTAACATATACATCACACAAGAAAGTGGCCGTGGCCAAAGCAACTTGCCGGCAGCATGCCCCTAACCACCGCTCCGACAGAGGCGCTGAGGCTACCGAAGTGCTAGCTGCCGGCACACATTAGCCAACAATCTACTGCTTTACTCCATCGTTCCTAGATGGCCATACCACCGTTGCAAACCAAGAGTGCGGTAGAAGGGAGGCGAAGTTAAAAGAAATTTTGCTTGCACCCTGTGCTTTTACCAGATATCAGTTAGATGCAAATTGTAAAGCGCTGTAGTGAACATATAAGGCCCTTTTGCCGCCCCCCCCCCCCAACCTCATAGCTTTGATGTGTCGGCAGTGTAATCGGCAGAGCCTCCAGCTCCTATTGTCTTTTCCCTGGTGACTGTGCGTTCGAATCCTAGCGTGCGGTAGATTTTCGTTTTCACATGTGTTTAATTTTTCACGCGTCCTCTTCCATGACGGAAGTACTCAGTGATTTCTTGGTGGACGCCGGCATGAAACCCTTTCGTGCTAAAAAACACACGCAGTACAGAGGGGCCACCCGCACGCGTGACGGGCGGAAGCAATTGGGTTCACTTATGCCAGCTATCGGCTAATAACAGCAATCCGTTCTATGTCAAAATGTTGTTGTTGTTGTTGTTTGCTGTTTTACGTCCCAAAACAACCTCTGATATGGGAGACGCCTTAATGGAGGGCTCCGGAAATTTTGACCATCTGGGGTTCTTTAACGTGCATTGACATCGCACAGCACACGGACTTCAACATTTCGCCTCTATCGAAATGCAGCCGCCGCCGCCGGGATTCGATCCTGCGACCTTCGGATCAGCAGCCGAGTACCATAGCCCTTAGGCCACCGTGGCGGGGCTCTATGTCAAAATCAAGCTGATTTGAAGAGAGTGAGAACTAGCGGTGCTCTAGAACAAGCGGCGATCATGTGCTCCGCTTGTGAACTCTATATATATACGTGTCGCTCACGACCACAGAAATTAGCTGCACCTTACAGTATTCGTAGAATATGTATTATTTTCACTAAGCACAAGGTGTGGTTTAGGACCCACTTTAAATTTATATCTTTTTGCTCACCTACTACGACTGCCGAAACCATCATGCTACACAGAGTCGACGGACGCGGGAATCACTACGGATGGTGCAGAGATCGTGTCGTGTGTCTAAGATGCAACATGCTTTTTATCATCACGTTATATTACCCGAAGAACTTTCTATATTGTTGGCAGCCCGGTTAGCAGAGAATAAAACTGAACGTGCCATCAGTGCGAGAACACAGAGTAAATTTATATTTATTTGAAACTACAAACAGGTTCGCCATGGCACTCCCACTGGCAATTATACTTTGAGCGATATGAATACCACTTCTCACGGGGCTCAAGGTAGGTAAAGGCATACTTACTTTGACGCGCCAAAATCTGTGTAGGTGCGAAAGTCAGTATGAACAGAAAGCATATGGCCATACCTAGCCACCACAGTAGTCCAGTGTTGCAGATGCAGGGCTATGAATAGCAAATATAAGCATGCACTAAGTGTATATCATCAAATCAAGTGACTGAGTCAGTCAGTCAGTCAGTCAGTCAGTCAGTCAGTCAGTCAGTCAGTCAGTCAGTCAGTCAGTCAGTCAGTCAGTCAATACTAGGGAGTTATTGAATAGGGGCCCCAAAAGTTTGGGGCCCCAAAGTGCTTAGCGTGTGCTAACATGGGACCACGTAGGAAGTAGGAGTTTTCGAAATGGGTTTTGCGCTCGCTCCTTGCGTCTCGCGCTTGCAGCGCCAAACTGTGGCCAAAAAGGCAGGCTACGACAAGTAAAAATTGAAGATTAATAAACGCATTTGCCTTTCATAAACGTACCCTTTAAAACTGCTATTTAAAGCGTGCAGTGGCAATGAATTTACTTGTAATCTCTATCGTTCTGCGAGTCTTAAGAATTTGGTATCATGAGCCAAGTTAATCCAGCTTCGAGCCACCGGTCTTAAGCCTACGAGCTCTCAATTCGACAACCGACCTTAAAAACGCGGGCTATTTCACGGCCAGTTTTTGTTGCATGCGTGAGATGGAAGAAAGCGATGACCTACGACACCATTTATTGATTGATAAAGTTGTCACTTAACCAGAAATCAGCTCAGTTTTGTCCTAGGCGAGAGCCGCCGCTTCGATGGGCGCCGCCATGTTTGTTTACGCTAAAAATTTTGGGGCAAGCTTTGGGGCTCTTTGCGGCTCACGCTAAATTCCAGAAATAGCGTGCCCAACCCAAAACCCAAAGGCAGTTTGGGTCTCGCGCATGCGCAGTAGTGTCGACGCTATTTCTTTGGGGCCCCAAACCTATTCGAAAACTCCCTATTATATCTGGTAAACTGCACGAAAAACGTGGACAGAGAGGGGAGAGGAGAGCACAAGCACATACTAACTGAAGTTCTTATTGAAAAAATGCAAAATATATAGGCAAAAGGAGCATGTGCGCATGATTAAACACCAGAAAGACCTACATGTGCGCATCCAGATACCCAACTCCTGCTCCGCGTAAAGATACAGAAGGCTTGGGCCCAGGCTTTGTGCGGATGGGTTCAACCTTCCCCTAGTCTCTCGAGACGAATTTGCGAGATTTTCGTGCCTGAGTGGTGGCGGCGGGCTAGATTTTACGATGACTATCTCCGTGTCTGCTGCGGTGTCAGCGGTGATGTAAGGATGCATCGGACGCACAAGGAATGATCTGGCACAGGGCATCGCTTTACTGAGTTCTTGTGAAACGTCATTCAGAGCCGAGGGTGAAGAAAGAAGAGCCCCCTCCTAGAAAGGTGGCGACATTGGGAGAATGCATGCTGGATGAACGGAAGAAGCGTGTGTTGGGCCTAACTCCTAAATTCTGCATTGAACCTTGTCTTCCAGCCGCGGAGCGTTTGACTATGGCTCGTTCTATCTCTGCTAAAGTGGCCCGTTCTATCTCTGCTAAAGACTGTGGCCGGGGAACAACGCGCGAATGCGACCCGCGCAGACAGGCACGTTTAAAACTCTATGGCTAGACCACGTGTCCCACTTTATTTTGATTGATTTCCTTTGAGGCGCGAGCTCCAAATCCAATGCAGGAATATGCTGCATTTTATTCGCCGAAAGCACCGTCTAAGACTGCCTCTCTGCCTCTTCTAATTCTAGCGCTAGAAGACGATTCTGCGACAACGTCCCGAAGAACATGACGGGCGCGCCCGATTCTTCTAGAGCCCAAATCATTGTTATGAATAGCCTCTACGGTACGTAAACAGTTCCCCGCGTTCTACTGCAATATCGCTGTTACGAATGCCTCGAACAATGACGCGGTGCATGCTTTCCACTAGACAATAAGCCTTTGAAGAAAGCCATGCACCAGAGAGAACTGGAGAGTAAGGGACAAAGGATGTTCTTAAGCCAAGGAAGGAGCATACACTGCTTTTCAGAAAACAGGTCTTTGCTTGTTCGTATTTGGTTAACATTGCATGAAACATAATTTACTGGCAACAGCGTTGGGCAGCACCTAGTAGAAAGGTCGAATGAACCGTCTGAGCTGAATACGGCGCCCTGTTGACATAGTGAGGAAAGAATAACTAACAACGCAGAAAAAAAAAAAAGATCTTGCACGGCGCACTTGCGCGATGAAAATGTATTCGACTGTTACATGCGCCAAAATACACAATGTATTAACAAAAATGTAGTACGCAAAAGTAAAAGTGTGTATGTGCATTTATGTTATTGAAGTTCTTGGTAGCACAATTCTGCGGCTCATGCTGTGCACTTTTCAGTAACAGTGTAGGTGTGCGAAAAGTGGATGAACATGGCTAGATTATTAAAGGGACAGACAACCACCCAAAACTTGAATTGAGATGACCCCGCTGGAAGATAGTGTGTTGCATTGGCTCAAACGACGCCACATTTCATCAATAAACACGGGTTTATGTTTTTATTTCTTCATGCAAAGTCGCGAAAAGTGACATTTGGTGACTCAAGCGGCAAACATACGAACTAGAGTTAGAGTGCGGTCACGTGAGTTTCTACAAATTTACGCAATATTTCATCTGTTTATTAGTATCGGACTGCATGAAATTTTTGATAAGCTTTTTGTCACTTACAATGTGCAGATAACCGTTCGTTTGTAGCGCGCGTTGCTATACTGCACGCTTCTGCCATCACATGCGAAAGCGTGGTTTCGGACCTAGCTGGCCTGGCTTGGCTCGGCTATGGCCAGAGTGGCAGCGCCGGAGCCCGGCCATTCATGAACTAGGCGCGGACATGCGAAACAACGCCTTACAAATACAAGATCGGCCTGGCAAAAAATGCGAGCTCGTCGCACCGTCTTTTTATTTCGAAAAGTAGTTGAACAGGTCAAAGTGTGGGTGGTTAATCACAGCTACGCTCACTCCTGCGAAAGCGGAACGATGTCCAGAAGCGAGGCGGATTATCGGCATCACGGTCACTTTTCAACGTTGCCAGAGTGCGCACTCCGCCTTTTTTTAGAGGCTTCTCAGATCGAAAAATTCCGCGTGCGAAATATCCACGCGCTTTTGGGAGTAACCGCTGCAGGTTAAAACAGTACAGGGGGCGAGCTTCCCATTGCGCCATAAAAAGAAGGGTCCTTAAAAATCGGTTGTCAGTCCCTTTAAGAGATAAACGCTTTTACGATATACTCCGACACGGGCTTACAAACAAGGCATTTAGTACTCTTTTAGGAGGTTGAATGGCAATATTCCACAAGTTGTCGCTGCGTCATGTTTACGGATATCCGGCACTGAGGGCGAGGAAAACGTTTCTTTCTACGAATGCCCCGATAATGTTAGGTTGGCCCGAGATTCTGCCGACTGGTTCCGCATTTTTGTTGGCCTGCTTCGCTTAAGTGGCTGTGGAAGGGGACGGCGTGGATGAGCTGTGTACAAACCGGCTAAGATTAACACCCGTACCTTACAGGCAGACGTTGTGCGGAAATGAAAGGGAAGATTAATTGCGGTACTTTCGCTTTAGTCATGTCACATCGTGCAGTTCACGCAAATAGCAACGCCACAACGCCTTTCCTTTCGCCATCATTTTATAGTATCGTTGCTTATCGATGTTACTCACCAAACTTCGATAGCAAATGCTTCCGGATGATGATCGGCAGCCACTCCTAAGTGTCACGTGCGGGCCTGAGAATGATGGCATGGAGAGCAATTTACGAAAAACCTAAGGCAAGACACAAGAGTGCTTCTTGATGAAAATGCGAAGCATTGTTCTGTCGAAGGTACACAAGTAGAGTATATATAGATGGCCTTGCATCCTGCTGAACGATGACACACCAGGTTTCGTCTTCGAACTAAGTCTGTCCAGCGGGAACTTCGCAAGCTGGACAGCTTCTAAGCAAAAAGTGTGTTTTTGTCGGAATTCTTTTCCTATACAACATATTGGAAGTGTTTTTCTTTTTGGAATTTCCATTTGCTGAATTCGCTTTGTCAGTGAAGGAAGCCCGATTGAAAATAACATCTGCGGGAATCTCAGAACAATATCATTGTTTATCCACGTGCAGTGTCTCCGTCCTCTAGAATGTCGAGAAAAGACCTTCTATGAAGGATCCTTCATGAATCAGCACGGGAAACGCAACATAGACACGGACCTACGGGCATGTGGACTCAACTTCAGCCATTGAACGGGCCTTCACTACAAAACATTGTTTTCTTCGTAAATATACACATGTTAAGGACATTGTTCCATAAGACAAAAGATGTTTATTTTCTTTTTAATGGGAGCCACGTATATTGACGTCACTGTGCAAGTGTACAGCTGGATTTCTTCTTGTTGCCCAATATTTGATGACCTACACTACCAATTATGCGTAAATTTTAACTGCGCGCTTGTCTGTCCTGTATACAAGGATTTCTTCCTTCCAATAAATCTGATTTCAAGTTGACGCTCTGTCCTGCACCGCTTGTTTCTTCTGCTTGTGTTGCGCCTTTACATTTGCGCACGGTGTGAGCCAAATGTACTACTGGCCGCTGCAACATTTTTGTTATGAAAGGGAAAATTAGCATCCGCCCGTTTTCTAGCGCAATGCTACAAAGAAATCCATACGGATTTCTCAGAAATTACACTTATATTTTCCTTGGATAGTTTGAGGAGAGGCACACATTGAAGAGGTGGTTTTAGTTTTTTTTACTCCAACGGTACGCTTGATGACAAATGCGTGTGGCAGGTGCTGAATTGACGACAGTTCCCAAAAAGACGAGACTGACTCCTAGGAAATGCGACGAGAGACTTGTTGGAAAAACAAGCCCGAATCTGCTTTATAATAAGCTGAACACGCGGCGCTGGCTTGCGGAGTTGCTGGTTGAAAGCTGCCAGCTTCTCCCTACTACCCGTATATGACACGTGACCTTGTCATTTCGGAGACAGAAAGTTCTACTCGCGCGCTTGGACGGGGAGCAACGACGTCACTGCTGGCACAGCCAATCGCGCGCCTCTCCGTTTTTATTTTTCTTTAGATGCGAAGCAGCTTATGGTCGAGCCTGTTCCGTCCCTGCGCCGTCCACACCACCACAGCAGATGCGCGTCCCCTCCCCCTCTCTCCTCTCCTACGCTCCCCCCTTTCTCTCCTCTAGGAATCCTCTACTCTACGGAGCGGCGCGCACGACAGGTGGTGCGACAGCTGCAATCCGCTGGGGGCGCCACGGTATAGTTGCGCGGTATGAAAATGACGGAGCGCGCGCGCCTCATTCTCCTGTGCAGCGCCGCAATGAGCGCTCAGGCAGCTGCCACGAAAAATTACGCCATCTCCCGCTCCAGTTAACCATCTCCCCGCTGCTTCGATTCCACAGATGGTTCCCTTTAGCGGGAGATGGTGTAATTTTTTTTGTTCTGGCATACTCTCGGTGGAGTTGCGCCAGAGGACGTTTCGGCATGCACTAAACGAACGGACGGGCAAATTGGACACAGAGCATCGCTGTAATAAATAAACGAGGCGATTGAAAGAAAAGCTTAACGTAAAAATGAGGAGCCGGAATGCGGTGGGCGTTTATGCCAACGGAACAAAGGCAATACGCAACGCGTGGACAGAACATGACGGCTAATAACGGTTAAGATATGCATTGTTCGCGTGAGTGAAAGGTAGCCACAGCTTAGATGCATCAATAGAACCAAACAAGCTCGGAAGTCGTAAGTGGCCAACCATTGTTGCAGGACCTTCTTTCCCGTACGACTTTACTAACGGGACCGCGTAACGACCCGCCTTGTAGCTCTTTGCCGATGTGTGTAATCTGTGCTGCATCCCTTATAACTAGACCTGCTACTTATATAACAATTGTTGTTGCAGGAGCATAATGTGCCACAACCCCGATACGATTATAAGGCACTCGGTAGCGGAGGTCTCCAGAAATGTTTGACGTGTTAAAGAACCCCGCGTGCTGAGGTTCTCGACCGTGCAGTGCAAACGCACAGTACACGGGCCTCATCCACAATTTCGCCTTCATCGATGTGCGACCGCCGCGGCCTAGGCGTCTTCCGGGTCAGCAGCCGGACACCGTAAGCGCTGTACCACGGCGACGGACCGACTACTGATGCGGGAGGGTTGCCTATTTCCTTTTTGTCGATAGCTCAGTAAGGCGGGACGGGACACTTTCATTACTCAAACAAAACTACAGTTACCCTGAAGACAACGCATTTGCGTGTTTGTACTGGACCAAGCACATACCCTTCGAGATGTGTTCACGCTACAGTCCATAAGACAGTGAAGCTATGACGAGTTGATCGATCTCAGATAAGCAACGCAAACGTTGAAAAATACATACTGCCTCCTATACAAGACATCACCACTTACAAACAACCCAACCAAATCTCGGGTGCGTTTGGTTGTTTCAGATGTATACAGGCTCTTTCCAGGGAACTGCCACTCTGCAACATACAATGCACACAAAGCATGATATATTTTGCGGTTTCGCGTACCAAAACTGCGATACCATCATGATAGACGTCATAGGGGAGGGCTCCGGAAATTTCGACCGCCAGGGGTCCATTAACGTGACATCGCAGAGTACACGCGTCTCTAGCACTTCGTCTCCACCGAAGTGCAACCGCCGCGGCAGAGATCCGATCCGAAACTTTCGCGTCAGCAGCCGAGTGCCATAATCCACCACACCACTGGGGCAGGGGTCAAGGCACAGAATGCACGACTCCAGGAATAGTGTATGATACTTACACCGGTCCTTCTGCCAAATTTTCAATTTTCAATGAAATATTAGAGCACGTGTACCATCAGTTTGTGCGAATCCGAAAGCACATTTATTCACGTCTATAATTAGCTGTTATTCGTGCTCTTTTGTAATAAAGAGCCCTCTCCGTCTTAGCACTTGGCTTCACTGTAGGCCCATGCGTCGTTTTAAGTCGCCGCCAGTTTGCATTAATATCACAGCAAAGGTAATTACAGAACCTGTGACCTGAAAAAGAACGACAAAATGTAAATTCACAAATAACCACGACAAATATACACAAACATATGCACACAACATTCGAGTCAAATTGATTGCGTGGTTGTAATTCCTTCGTGAAGCAATTATATTAAATGAATTCTGATATCCCAGGAAAACGTAAGCCAGTTACAAATACGTAGCTGAATCTCTAAATAATTCTCACACAAGCATAACATTAAAGAAACGGAATTCTATGATGCAAGACACCAACTATAAGCCCTTCAGGCGCGAATTATGATGTGCTGTCGATATATATGATGCGCTGTCAAATTTTTACACCTTGCTCCTTTACACTCAATATTCTACTGTAAGGAAAAGAATTTGGTGATAACGAGCGCCTTTTTAACGATTGCTTGTAATTAAAGCGTAATTAAACATGTACTCATTCCGAAACCACTGATGTCCTATCTTTTCTATTATTTTTTTTTTCCACGAGAAGCTGGCCTCAGACTTCAATAGGTCTACAATGCTGTATTCGCTGCATTCTTTACGAGACACGCAAAGTCACGTTCTAGACGTTGCCTACGGGACGTACCACGTTGAACAGCTCGTCAAGCACGGTAATGTTTTTAGCTTAGATGTTACCACAGTTGTACCGCACCGAGTAATATTTGTCCCTCAAGGAATTTTGAACCCCTGAAGCTTTAACTAAGGCCTAAATCTAAGTACGCGGGTACGTTTTTCGCATTTCGTCCGCATCGAAATGCGGCCGCAGTGGCCAATATGTCGTTCGAGTACATGTTCCCAGGAGTCTCCACGAATGAGATCAATCAAATCAAATCCAATGAAAGGTTTATTTTCAAAAGGACAGAAAGTTGAGCGAGTTGGTAACATTCCATAATCAAAAGAAGAGGCGTGCAGGTTATTTTCAAACTGATCATGTTACATATTTAGTATACAGAAGGAGGTCCCATAGTCAAGAGACTGTATGCGGACCTCTTGTAAAGAAAAAGTTTCCTACTAGGTTTGCCTACCATATTTGGTGCGCGTTCTAGGCAAAAGAAAATTTTTATTCAGTGAAAACCTGGCAGTGCTAAAAATCATGAGATTCGATGGTGATATCGCCATTGGTGGTAAATCATTAATACATTGTTGATAAGTGTGTAAAAAATACCTAGACTACATTTAGTGAGTTCAGACAGGTTGACAGTGTTATACTCGCGCAGCAAGATTTTGGAACTATGAAAACGCCATTTTCTATGTTCACACTTACCGTCAGAAGCAGTCCCCTGTCAAGGCGGAAGAAGCCAGCCCCAGTGAAGCACATTTCGTCGGGTTCAATGGTGCTGTGAAGGTACCGTATCTGCATGAAAACGGGTGCCTGTGAGAAATGCTGTGCTACCCGCAACGCATTACCGTTCAATGCAACTCGTGCTTCACCTGTTGAAGGTACTCTTTCGGCGAGTGAATCATGTTCACTGTCTTCGCGGTGTCCTTTAACTTCCTGGCCTGGAAGACGCAATTTGTTTTGTTTTTTCAGAACGCCTACTTGCACACCGAACACACAGCAGCATGAATGTGAACCACGAAATCATGTGACTATTTTATTGATAATATCCACGTTTACGCAATTACCTTCCAAACAAGGAGTGAGCCGAAATTTTGAGAGCATCGCCACCTCCTTTCTTTATGTCGCGTTAACGAGATGTGGGCTTTCATCTATATTTATGGTTAATTATTCCATTTTTATCTATTTGATGGTACCGCCGAGCAGACGTGAAAAGACGTGTCAGACAAATTCACTAAGAAACAAAATTTGGGATTATTAACGACAAACTCGAGTTTCAATAAGCATGATCACGCCGAACGACACCCAAATCATATTAGTATCGACAATACCACGACATTATTCATTCGTTTGCCCCAATGAAGAAGAGCAGTGCATGCTGAAGTGCTGAACAACCGCAGAGTTAGTGTGCGTTAGGTGGTCAGGGGCATTTTGTTTAAAATTTTCAACACCATAAATTTTCGGAACTGTACATCCCGAAAGGAAGTATAAAGGTCTCCGCCACCATGAAATTGTTAGCATGACCATCACTCAGCGATCTAATCTTTTTTTGTACATTAACGCGCCCAATACGTCACTTCTAGAAGTGCACTAATACTGCCCATTATTGCTTACCTGTTTCGAAAGGTCGTCGCTCACAAAGGCCATGTCGACCAAGCAGAGACCGCAGTACATTGTGTACACTATGGGCAACCAAAGCTCCAATTCGCGCACATCCAGAGTGAACGACCTGTAGACGTTGAGGCAGAGCAGAGCGAGCAGACAGGAGGAGGAGGCCACAATCGCTGTACCGCAAATATTATCGAGGTTTCCTTTCAAGGCCTTAACCCTGCACACGTTCACGCGAACCATGGCAATCTTGGAGACAGCGTTCAGCTGCGCGTAGTGGGTGGCCGTCGCCTGGTCCAAACAGTTAGCTTCGAGCCTCGCCAACTCGGACTCGAGGTATTGTATTAGTACTCCGGAGCAACGCGTCGTGATGACGTGCAACAAGGAGTCGTACATGAAGAAGGCCACTTCGCTGCAGAAGACCACCACTCCGATCACCACTCGCCAAGGCATGGACACTGCGGGGATCTTTCTCATGCCGTCCGTGACGGCAATGATAAACGCGCCGATGAAAGACGCGACCAGCATAGCCTTGACGATCACGTTGAACACTCGACGGCCGAGGTCTAGCCTCCTTTTAACTGGGAGCGAAAAGGAGGTGGACATCTCAAACACCGTCGCGCTCTTCATGAACTCGAGCAGGCCTTCGGATCCGAGGCAGAAGGACACGTAACTCACGCACACCTTCGTCACGCTGACGGCGTAGGAGACGAACCTCAAGTACCGAGGAAACGTTTTGTGCACGTCGACGGACCTGGAAGCGGATGTCAGGGCTATGACCTGGTACCCCAGGAAGATCGAAAACCAGAGGGCCGCGTAGATTGTGTAAGGGCTCTTCCAAGTTGCCACAGCGTTCTTCAACGTCTTGCCGTTCAGGTTGCTGACGAAAAGGCATCCGAAAAAGCGGGACAGCCGGTTGTGCCACAGCAACCGCGCCACCATAACAGAGCAAGCGGCGGTGGTGGACACGGTAGCTGCTGGTTGCTCGAGGGTAACAGCGGTTTCGGCCTTCGTCGTACTGGCTTGTGGCGCTGTTCCGCGACCATCGTGGATGCGTGGCCGCTGTAACCAGGGGCACACCAGTTTTGCTCGAATCGCTGCAACAGCCCTGTTAAAGAAAAAAAAACGAATAATTCTGAACTATAGCACTGAGAGGGTCTCTCTGCTGTCTATACGTAGATTTGGACATGACTTCCCTTTCGCGCAGCTCTAGAGGCATTCGCATACGCTCGCTTTTACCGCAATACCGCAAACGTTTGCCTTTTAAGGGATCAATGGGGAGGAGGGGTAAAGGATGGACATGAATGCTTTTTTACGACTGGATCATCCCTCGCGTCCCTGGTCAAGCTTGGGCTCTACGATAATCTACAGTTACCTCTTGAGTGAAGCATAATTCATAGGGTCGTTTTCAAGATACTGTAACTTTTGATGTTCGAAGCACGTCCGGTCCCGAGGCGCTCCGTGACATGAATGAAGTACATAAATTTACAAATCTCCACATCCAATGCATTCACGTCGTAAAGTCCCCATTTCTCTGGCAATAGTTCTTTAAGCAGCGTCGCAAAAAAGAAAGAAAGAAAGAAAAGGAACGAAAACCGCATTAGCCGCCAGTGTGCTGTTCTGACACAGATTTTGCCAAGCAATACGTCTAAACAGTGACAATTTCCAGGTTCCAGGATTTTTGATGGTTAAATGTTGTTTCTTTTCGGAGCACACTGGTCACAACCTTTGGCTTTATATAAGCGGAGAAAACAAATATTCGCTGAAATGTCCCGTTTTCAGATGCCCCGTAACTCGGCCAGTAGAACGCGTAGATTTTCTTACCTCAAGTCCCCAATCTCTGTAGGCGTAATTGCAAGAACAACCGTCGTATGGAGCGTCTTACCATGAAGACCAGAGTAAGCCTGGCGCATCCCCATAGTGTTTGCGCCCCACCGCGAACGTATTTCCAGAGGGTGACGGACTTCTGCTCCTACTGCTGATACGTGCGATACGTACGGTTTCACACTGCGTTGCAGCTAACGCCACCACTGAAGCTCTCTTTTGTTGAATTATTTCAGTCACTTCTCCATATTGCACATTACCAAATAATTCTCTGGTAATGCAACAGCAACGCAAAACTTCGGCAAATCATTTCGAAGCGCCCGTGCGACACCAGTATAAGTTTCCTGTCGAATTTTCCGAAATTCAGCGCGCGTGTCCCTCCACGGTTGTCTATTGGCTATATGGTACTCGGCAGCTGGTCCGAAGGTTAGTTTAATCCCGGCCGCGGCGTCTGCATTACGGTGGAAGCGACATGTTGCCCCGTGTGTACTGCGCAACGTCAATGCAGGTAAAAGAAGCCCAGGTGGTCGAAAGTTTCCGAAGCCGTCCACTGCGTCGTCTCTCGTGGTTTTGGGACGCAAAAGCGCAGAAATCAATCAATCAAATTCATTGCGCGTAGCGCCGGGAAATGACGCGGTATTTCGCAACTTTAGACAAGGCTACCGCGTGGTACCAACCCTCGTCTACTTTTCTTTTAATGTTTCTTTTACGCCGCTAAAAAAAATAAAGGTTATCAGCAATCATTTCATCGCAGTTTACCTAATTTGTAACTACCCATGCTATAGATTCAGCTTTATTATTCCGATAAAACAGTTGCAACATAAGATCTTGCGTACAACGCTGGCAGCAACGTCATACTGCAAACCGACGGTATTGTCGATGAGACTGTGTCAATAAATAAATTTATTACAATTTTTATTACAATGTAAATGTGATTAGCATTAGTAACCCTAATTAGCATTATTAGCCTAAATTTTTCTAAGATGCTTATATGAGCTATCGCATATTTTTTTGTCTTTTGGTGATGTCTTCTCGTTCCCCAGCAGATATTAGGCAAGCCTTAACAGACAATAGGACATTGGCACTACATGCACCTTTGCAACATGCGCTAATTTTGGTCGTACGTTTCATTCCGCCACTTAACGTTTCTGTGCACAAATTACTCCGCCAATTAGGTAAAGAGTAAAAATCTTGAATGGACGGGTACATTCACTCTATAGTTGGGATATTCCATACGACTGCTTTCACCATACAACTAGATATCGCGGGAGCTTATCGACAATTAACTAAGTAAGCAGGCGCTTTCGCACTGTCCGTTCTTACCGCATGTCAGACCACCGTCGGACGTGAGAACCCCACTCTGTTGCTTACAGCGACAGGGTAATACCGCAGCGATCACGTCAGTGTGCTACCGTTCCTTCTAGTGCGCTCATTACAAGCTCGCAACCATTTGCGAAGTTACGATCGATTCGGTCGGCTCTGCCATTTTCACGTAACGCCGAATTATAGTCGGAACGTTTAGGAAGCATTGTGCATAATAAAAAGGAATCGACCTGAGTATGCGTAAGGCCAAAGTGCGTGCTTCGCTATGATCCGGTAATTACGCTCGTTGAAATCGAGCGCTGAAGTGCAGGTGCTTTTTGAACGAGGCGTTCGCCGCAGAATATTTCGACCCACTTGCACGCGGTCGCATCGCACGCCACTGGAATAGGCAACGAGTTCTGCTAAACAATGTATAGGCGACATATGTGGCGACGAGCGTGGGACAGGCCGACACCGTTGCAAATGGTGCCTACGTTCTACAGAGAGCCAAATAACGATATACTTTGAAAATGACTTTGAAAGGTGGGAAAGGGAAGTGAAGGGGAGGGGGAGGGGTGATGGCGAATCATAACGCAGGAATTTACAGTATGCCATAGCAAGGGGGTGGGAAACGGGAGTGATGGCAAGGGGGGAGGGGAACAGGAGAGGGTGAAGAGGAGCATTGCACCAGGGATTTACGATACAGTCTAGCAGGGTGAGAAAGGAGGCGAGGGTGAGGAGGGCAACGCCACTGTATCCTTTTAGTCTTCGCACCACTACGTGCGCGTATACCTGCCCGAATCCTTTGCTGCGCGTTTCGCGGCATTCAATAAAGCTTTAAGGAGAAGTGCTTCCCTAGAAATGCCTCATTTTTGGTTGCTCCTTCCTCACACATTGGGCAATGTCGATCACGCACACAGTGGTACAGTCGCCTAATTTCTTAAGCTCGTAAACATATTGAAACGTAAAAGAAAAGTAAGAGGAATGACGCTTCTCACTCACTGATTAAGGTAGGCGGCGTGATAATTATTCTGAATCGCTGCACCTTCGCGGTTGTGTCGGCATTAACAGAGGCGGCAGCTGTTTCTATGACAGCATCACTGCACCTTCAGAAGGAAAAGAAAGAAAAATTCACCCATGCACAACCCTACATGGGCGCTGCGGATTGCAAAGCGTTCTTGATATGCAAATGAGAGCGCATTGTTCGTATATTTAAGGGCGAAAAATATGACAGCGGTATCCAAGAATGAAGTATTCACATGTGCAGCGGGAATGGCGCATATATAGTTATAAGGACATTCAATTTTCATTTACGATGAAGTAATCACTTTGATTCGTCTAGACGGCACAGTGTGCACCTCTGCAGGTCTATTGCAGAGGACCTGCAAGCGTCTTTACTGGAAAGCGGACACGGCCACTGTACACATTGTCAGTTGACACAGGTCGCGTGGACGCGACTAATAATGGCGACCGAGGAACCAGGTCGACGGTCTTTGGTCGCCCGGTGTGACCATTGATCGTGGCGACCGGTGGTCACACTAAGCAGGACCACCTCGCGAATGTTAAGTCGAGTGGTCGAAGGTGTCCAGCCTTGCTTTCGTTGAAAACAATGACTTACTATGCCGTAAAAACTACAAAAACCTAGGACAGAACGGCACCGCCTTCGAAGACACTGTTCAACGTATATGCGTAAATGCCAGGCCAGGTCTCAATGGTTCACATGTAGTCCGCTTTCACTTCACAAAGACTGTGCCAGTTTTACTTTGTTGTCTTACATTCTTACGGTGCATATTAGCCCTCTTCACACAACCCTGTCGGTGTACTAGCAGGACTGTGGTCTCCGTCGGGCCCACAGAATACGGCATAGAGCTCAGCAGAAATCGCTCCCCGAAGTTGCCGATGCTTGTTGGAAGCCTGTGCATGCGCCGTACCGATTTTAAAAGATACTTGAAACTCAGCTAACGCGGCCTACCCGTTTCAGAAGCAATTTTTTTTTCTTTGCATAAATTTCATATATTGGCCGAACAAGAACGTTTAATGATTCCGTTGAAAGTTACTCGGGTAAAATTGACACTGGCCTGAAGCTTCTTTTAGAGAATTATTACAGTACAAAGATTAGGACGCAAAATGTAAAACAATGGTTATACAATTATCACACTTTTACAAAAGCAACTCATTTTAGTGATTAATGGTGTGCAAAAAATAACACTCACGGTACTCAAGGAGGCTTATACAGCACAATATTCGGCCACATAATGTAAAATAAAATGCTATAATACAGCTTTTATAAAAGCAACTTATTCCGCTCAATAATGGATCGTGTGTGTGCGCTGCACGCTGAGCAAACGGCTCCAAAATTAAGTGTTGCCCGGTTTCTAAAAGTGTGTCGATCGCGCTCGTCCATTTCCTATACCCATTTCCTACACCTATAGCTATGTTACAAATAGCCACACATTGCGCAATTACTACACGAACGAATTAGAAAGGCACATAGCGAAAAGAAAGACACTTGGCTGAGACACTTCGTGCCTTAAAGGTGCTGCAAGAAGCGACAAGAACAACTGGTAGGAAATGGGGTTGCAGCAGTCGCACACCCACTGTGTGTATTGCAGTGCGCAAATAAGTCCAGCCGTACCGAATCACAAACTACGCAATATATCGTTGAGCCCGCAAAGCTGCAGCTAATTATGTTGAGTACTTATTGCTCAAGGACGGCGTCGCTGTTTCTCTCTACTCGCTGCCATATTTGCGGTGAGAACCCTATCAAAATAACCTATCGTCTGAACTTCTATATCGAGGAAGGTTTTATCGTTACACTCCAAGTTTCTGCACACACGGTATTAAAAATTCACTTTCTTCTTTTCTTTTCTTTGTAGGATGCCACCCACCTAATTTCCCTCGTGGTTGCCTAATAAATGCTACTTTTGCATGATATATGAAACAGGAACGTGCGAAGCCTGGCATTTGATCGATCGGGGGCGTTCGGGCTTGTATAGGTTTTGCAGCCCAAATGACTGTTCCTTAAAACGAGTGTCGCGTAAGCCCACGCACGCCACTCCGCTCAGGAAAAAGCCTTTGCAATTGGCTAACTGATAAATGTAGGCTTCCGCGCCTTCGGACGAATAACAGCAGCTCCGTCACCGAAGCACTACAGGTCTCGTCTCGTAAACAATAATCAAACGTGCAATTTTAAATTCTGCATATGTCGTCCCGCGGTGAACTTTTGGTCAAACCGCAACCTATATGGAACATCTTCATGGTCCCTGTTTCTTCAACGGGCACGTAAACATAAATAAAAATTGTGGGACCCTTCAGCTTCGCCAGAAGAGTTGAACGCGATAGCGATGCCTGGCCCCGTTCTCATCACGCTCTCTTCCGCTTGCGATGCTTTTCAGTCGCCCAGCCACGTAAACCACTTCGTAGAAAGTGCGGGTAACTTGCGTTGCTGCGTGGCCTCCCTCGTCTTCTTGCGCCATTTCACACAGGTGCATCATCAAAACGCGCCGACGAAGAAGCGCCATTAGAACTGAGGCTTTAACTAGTTCGTAATGGTTCATCTTGAGGTTGGTGCAACGCTACACGATGGAAGGGAAAATTAGCATCCACCCGTTTTGTCGCACAAGGCTACAAGGAAATCCGTACGGATTTCTCAGAAATGAAAGCTTCCTAGTTGCCGAAAAATTCGTCCTGGTCCGGGTTTCGAACCCAGGACCAACGCCTGGCCGGGCCGCTCGCTCTGCCAATTGAGCTAACCAGGAGGCTTGCGATTGACAGCGCGAGGGCGAATCCATCGACAACTCGAAGCACATGGACGTGAATATATGGCAAATGTGTTCTGCGGAACCCGCAAGGTGGAGTGACGTTTATGAAAGGGAAAATTAGCATCCACCCGTTTTGTCGCGCAAGGAACATAGGGAAAAGACGCACAAAGAAGAAGACGCACATCCTCAAGAATTGGGTGCTCCAAAAATTAATATTTAGGACTGCAGTAATCTACACATTTCCTGTGCGTCTTCATCTTTCTCCGTGGTTCATGTAGCGCTGGCCACACCTCAACATGTAGAAGGCAGGAGGATATATGCTTCGTTATGTCAGTGGGTACCGACCTATTACATTGTGTAATGTTGACTGTAAAATATGCGCAAAGGCGCTCGCAAACAAACTTCAGTACGCCATTTCATTTCGTATTGGTTCCCACAAGGCATGCGGTTTTAGAGGTCGCTAACACAAACAAACATACAAATTGCCCGTGCAGTACTAGAACATTGTTCTCATCACATGAACGGCTGGCGATGCTCCAGGTATATTTAGCTAAAGCATTAGATCGCGTCTGTCATTCTTTTCTGTTTTCTCTTCTGCGCTAACGTTGGCTCCACTATACTTACAGTTGTAAAACACTGCTATAAGGGTTGCTCCGCACCTTTGATCGTTAATGGTCACCTGTCAGAGGCTGTGTCGATTAAGCCTTCTGTGAGACAAGGTTGTCCGCTCTCGTCATTGCTTTTGGCCTTTGGCTTCGAACCGCTGTGCCTAGATTCGCTCTTGCAATGTTCGTGGCTACAATGTCTACGGGAACGAGGTGAAAGTATTGGCGTATGCAGATGGCCTTGCCTCTTTTTTTTTTTTTTTTTTTGCACTGACCGACACAGTATCGAAACTGTAGTGTCCCATAATTGAGCAATTTGGAACTACTTCTGGTACAAGAATGAACTGTGCTAAGTGTTCGGGACTCTGGTTTGCTCCATGGGACCTCCAAAGCAACACATTGTACTGGCATCGAATGGTCCTGTGTTTCACCTGAATACCTTGATGTTCCGTTGCATATGCGTATAAGTTAAGCGCTTAATATTAAAAAGAACGAGTACTAGCCCTAAAACGCTAGCCCAAGCTTTTGTTCCCCATAACCTCTGAACTTTTGGCAGAGAAGCATGCAATTTATTTTGGTAACAAAACTTCTCTACGTGCTGCAAATACTCCATTGTTCCAGGGTTTACATCCAGAAGTTCCACAGAACATCTGCTACCTTTATTTGGTCGTCAGCTTTTGAACCAGTGAGGTGTGATAACGTTTGCAGATCAATTAGTGCCTGTGGTCTTAAATTGATGCACCTTTTTTTAAAAAGAATTGGTGTCTTGTTTTCTTTTTTCGAGACTATACTCATCCACAAATTTTTGCAAATGAAGCTCCTCAACGTATTTGCAAGTCGAGTGGTGTCAACAAATTTCGCAGTGTGCCCCTATTTGATGGGGTTCCTGCGCGAAATGGCGCAGTCAGTGCGCTTTCTGGCAGTTAGATTCTCAAGTGTTTATTTGTTCTCTGCAGCAAGAAAAGCATCTGCGTAATGACCTCATATATAGACCTTTTTCCGCCTCATTTGTACCGCTCAATGTACAATGAGCTATCTGCAGGACATGACGTACTTACGCGTTTAAAGAAATGCCTCTTTCTCCATGTTGCTAGGCTTTTTATTTATTTTTTTACATGGTGCACTCGGAGACACTACTGTCGAAACTTTGGTTGGACAGAAAACGCATATTTGCATATTCAGTTGACTGTCGCCTCTGTGATGTCCCGGAAACAATTGAACATTGCTTCATCGGCTGTAAGGATGCCATGCTATTTTGGGATGTTATCCAAATGGCATTTAAAAAAAGGAGCTAGATTTAAATAATTTTGTAATGCGCTATCTCGTGCCGTCTAACAGCAATGATATGTCTGTTGACATGCTTCTGCTAACGGGTATGCACAGTTTATGGAAAACTCGCATGTTCGGCAGGAATTCAGAACCGGTTGTATCTTCAAGGTCTCATTTTGTACAAACGGCTTTACAGCTAAATGATTTTTACGACCACGAACAATTCCAGTCGGACTGGTATCCAATGTTCATGGAGCGCATTAAAGTTTGTTTGGACTTGTTGTGAATGTCGTTCTGTGTGGATTTTTTGTTGTACGCTTATCGAGGTGTCGTTGGCTAGCTTTCATTGCTTTTTTTTTTGTTAAGTATACAATAAATACCACGAAATAAAAAAATGGCACATCCCACGTGCTGTGGGAATCAAGGAAATGCGAAGCACGCATCAGGAAAGTAAATTGGACCTTCATCGTTGTCTCGCTATACCGATTTTGGTACATATGAAGTTAACGAAACGGCCGCAAGAGAACAAAGAGTGTGGCACGTGCACCATGCCGCTCATGACACGCATGTCATGATTCTAACGTTATGACCTGTCATTTACGTTCGCAATGCAGTCGTGTTGCGCCATAGCAATTTTGGTATACATCCCATTAACGAAACGCGTGGCATGTAAATCATGCCGCTCATTACATGCATGTCACGATTTTCATGTTCTTCGAACGTGTCACCCATGGTCGTCATACATTGTTGTCTCGCCATACCAATTTTGGTATATATCAAGTTAACGAAACGGCCGCAAGAGCACCAAGGCCGTGGCACGTAAATCATGCCGCTCATGACATGCATGTCATGATTTTCATGTTATGGTCTGTCATTTAAGTTCGTCATGCAGTCATGTTGCATACCAATTTTCGCATACATCCCATTAGGAAACGGCTAGGAGAGCATAAAGTCGTAGGCGGATAGATAGATAGATAGATAGATAGATAGATAGATAGATAGATAGATAGATAGATAGATAGATAGATAGATAGATAGATAGATAGATAGATAGATAGATAGATAGATAGATAGATACGCTCAATGTCGCCGAAGTTCGCTGAGAAGATCCGCGTGGACGAGCGCGTAGCGCATCGCGCCTCGGAGCAAGGGGTCGCAGGTTCGGTCCCCCCTTCGTGGTAGGTTTTTTCTTACCTCTTTACTTGCATCTACCTCGAATTTTCGCTCACAGACAATGGCGATTTTCCGCTCACAACCAACGACGCTGACGCCGCCACCGGAATTCCTGCGAAGCGACCTCTTTAACGCTATCGCGTTGATAACTAAAGCGCCCCGCCACGGTGGTCTAGTGGCTATGGTACTCGGCTGCTGACCCGAGGGTCGCGGGATCGAATCCTGGCTGCGGCGGCTGCATTTCGATGGAGGCTAAACGTTGAGGCTCGTGTGCTGTGCGATGTCAGTGCACGTTAAAGAACCCCAGGTGGTCGAAAGTTCCGGAGACCTCCACTACGGCGTCTCTCATAATCAGAGCTGGTTTTGGGACGTTAAACCCCACAAAACAAACAACTCGATAACTAAAGCACACTTTTCACATCCGTGAGAAACGCTATAGAGGTTTAGTAAATTTCCTTATATATACTGACCTGGTGCTCCACGTTTACTAGGCGACCCCGCAGCACTTGATTTCAACACAGCCAGACAACTAAGCCGACCAGTCGTTGAGGTTCCTCTGTACGTTTGGGCCAAATCTTACTGCGCTTCACTTACCACGGAATTTCCAGTTTGGTTTCAAGCGCAGCTGCAAATCGCCTGCTCTTCTTTCGACAAATGACGACACTGGCAGCACCGACTAGACAGCCCGACTGTTCTGGAAACTTCTTAAAGACGCTTAAAGACGTATGCATGTCCTGTCTTTATTCGCCCAACTCAAAACGAACAAATAGAGCGTTGCAGGGGAACATATTCGACGACCACGTGGTCGACCAACGCTGTTTTGGTGCCCCCAGCGACGTCACTTATCTTTTAAATGCGAAGCATTTCTCAGCGAACTTCGGCGAGTTTGAGCATATCTATCTATCTAGCCGCCTACGATTTTGTGCTCTCCTGGCCGTTTCGCTAATGGGAAGTTTACGGAAATTGGTATGCCACAACATGACTGCATGAAGAACATAAATGGGAGGTCATAACGTGAAAATCATGACATGCATGTCATGAGCGGTATGATTTACATGCCACGGTCTTGGTGATCTCCTGGTCGTTTCGCTAATGGGACGTATGCGAAATTGGTATGGCACAACATGACTGCCTGACGAACATAAATGGCAGGTCATAACGTGAAAATCATGACATGCATGTCATGAGCGGCATGACTTACATGCCACGGTCTTGGTGCTCTCCTCGCCGTTTCGTTAATGGGATGTATACGAAAATTGGTATGGCACAACATGACTGCCTGACGAACATAAATGACATGTCATAACATGAAAATTATGAGATGTATGTCATGAGCGGCATGATTTACATGCCACGGTCTTGGTGCTCTCCTGGCCGTTTCGTTAATGGGATGTTTACGAAAATTGCTATGCCATAACATGACTGAATGCCGAACATAAATGACAGGTCATAACATGGAAATCATGATATGCATGTCATGAGCGACATGATTTACTTGCCAAGGTCTCGGTGCTCTCCTGGCCGTTTCGTTCATGGGATGTATACGAAAATTGGTATGGCACAACATGACTGCCTGACGAACATAAATGACAGGTCATAACATGAAAGTCATGAGATGCATGTCATAAGCGACATGATTTACATGCCACGGTCTTGGTGCTCCTGGCCGTTTCGTTAATGGGATGTTTATGAAAATTGCTATGGCAAAACACGACTGCATGATTGTCAGTTTCGCTAATGGGACGTATGCGAAATTGTTATGGCACAACATGACTGCCTGACGAACATAAATGGCAGGTCATAACGTGAAAATCATGATATGCATGTCATGAGCGACATGATTTACATGCCACGGTCTTGGTGCTCTCCTGGCCGTTTCATTAATGGGATGTATAAGAAAACCACTATGGGACAACAAGACTGCATGACGATCATAAATGACAGGTCATAACGTGAAAATCGTGACATGCATATCATGAGCGGCATGATTTACATGCCACGCGTTTCGTTAATGGGCTGTATACCAAAATTGCTACGGCACAACATGACTGCATGACGAACGTAAATGACAGGTCATAACATCATAACAGGCTTCATTGTCTGTTTCCTCATTAAGTTGTTTCTAACAAATAAAGAACGAGTCCTGGACCCCTTCCCTTTCGTTAGGCCATAACATCAGAATCATGACATGCGTGTGTGAGCGGCATGGTTTACATTCCACATTCTTGATGCTCTTCGGCCGTTTCGTTAACTTCATATGTACCAAACTCGGTATAGCGAGACAATGCAAATACATTTTACGCTCCTGATGCGTGCTTCGCATTTCCTTGATTCCCACTGCACGTGGGATCTGCCAATTTTTTTAATGAAGAGGAGGCGCTTACCAGCTGTATTTGAAAGCGAATTTCAAATCCCGTGGTGCGCGCAGTGCTATAATGTTTAGCACATATATGTTCACAGAAGCCTCCACGTTTGATTGGCAAGGTTTTCTGACTAAGTTCGAAAATGTTGCAGGCCCCCTTAAACTTCAAGATCAGAGCTTGGCTGCTTAAATGTAGGCGCGAAGTTCAATACCTTTTTTTATCATAATCGCTTCCGCGCTCGTAGTTATGCACTCACTGGCATCAAGGTATTTCTCGTATTCCTGTCGACTTATCGCGGAAGCAGGAGCGGTGGTAAGCAAGGAAGGGTAAAGGAAAGGCACCTCGGCTGAGCCCGGTCGGCTACTTTGTACTCCGGAAGGGGGAGGTAAAGGTCGAGAGGAAATATAGTTTGTCTCAGTGCCGCCGATGCAAAAGGGCTCAGTATTCATAGATAATGCTGAGCATGAGCCCTATGGCGTTCAGAAGCACTACAGGGAAACCGGCAATGTCGAAAATTTGAGACGCATGACCTGAGGCTTTTCTCACACCATCCTGCTGTCGTTCACGAATCGTGGTGCCGAGTTCTCAAGCACTGCACTTCTGAAGGCCCACGAGAACAGTTTGGATGGCGTCTAGTCCTAGCTACGCCCTCCTAGCTGTCGCTGTCTCCGTCTTGCCCAGTAGCCCACGAGTGGCAATTCCCAAATCATGGCAACAATTTGTTCGTCTTCCTCCGTCAGTTTATAAGGGACAGGCGAAATATCCCTTACTGTCGTAGTCTGACGTCGCTCGTCAGGCTCGTATAACTTAGGGAGTTCAGGCCTGGAGACATGCTTGTGTGTCGTTATCTACGGATGCATGCGGAACAGAGGAAGTTTCCCTTGCAGTCAAAGTATGATGCCCGGCAGGAGCGTTTATTTCAGGCAGCTCAGGCAAGGCGTCAGGTACCTTTTTTAATTGCTCTTACACTCTTGTTTGTTGATAGAATCCACTGCGTTTGGCAGGGGGCGGTGATCACGTGGTAACGAGGATATAGCAAGGCTTTGTAGGTTCTGGAACAACGCGTCGGAGACGGGATCTTCTCTTTATGAATGCGGAAGCTGCGCTTGGCGAGACATACGTATATACCCTTTCACAACAGCAAAAGCACCACTCTTCGTGCAAGAGAACGCTTGGTACATGCGAGAAAACGCACACGGTGAAAACTCAGGTTTCAACGGCACCTTTCGTTCCCGCACGAATTCGCTGTGACGTTGTAGCTTTTTAAGTGCCCTCCCAGGCAGCACGCCAACACAGGAATGATGTAGGCGTGAAGTCGGCCAAAGTCGACAGCGATATCGGGCCAAAGTCGGCAAATCGCGCTCGCGCTACTTTCACCCACATCTGCCCGATGACGGCCAGCCAGAATGGCTCCACTGTGGCGAAGCCACCATAGGTCGAACTTGGCCAGCCAGAGTGGGCGAAATTTGGCCAGCCAGAGTGGGTCGAATTTGGCTAGGTAGCATTGGCCGATGTTGAATTCAGGCTTTTTTGACGTGTTGTCGGCCCCGCCGACATGGGGAAACCCCTTGCGCGACCGTTCACAGGCATTATGGTGTTTCTAGTGTTCACCCAACGTGTATCGCGCCGTTTGGATTGCAAAAATTTTTATTTGTGTGTTTTCACATTTTCGAAGGGCTATGAAGGCATTTTCGAAGGCACTATGAAATGGACCAACAGTAGTTTGTGTAAATGTGCCTCTCATGCATACACGAAAGCTCTGTTAACGCAGTAATAAGTGGGGCTAAGCGGATCCTCTGTACTTTCTATTAATGCGCTCCAAACAAACCAAATAACACAACAAGAGAGGTTTATTGAGAAAAGCACTATTTCATTTATTTTCTTGACTTTGAATTGATAATATGCTATTCTCGTGTTGCACCGTCGTAGTGGAAATTTCGGCAAGGATGTAACCTGCGGGAAAAGGCGTGAAAAGTTAGCACAGCTGTGGAGCACGTCAGCACTATACTATAATTGCATGCAACTTATGTGCGACTCATGAACAAACGCGGAAATTCAAGAAATGTCAGAAACATTCATAACCGGGCACTGCTTTAGAAAATAACAAAACTAAGTTGTCCTTTTAACTATATAATGAATCTATGTTCAATATCCAACCCCCAGATCTTGGTGTCCTGTCGCTTTAGATACCCAAGGGGAAAAAAACGTGAGTAAAGGTTCTGTTGCTAAGCAACTTTAAAAGCGGCACATTACTTGAAATAGGTGCATTTTGCATTATAATAAATTTAATATTTTTGGCATACATCGGAAAGGAAAACATGTAGACGTGAGCTAACACGACACATCCCAGGGATGGAGTCGTTAGGCATAAAATGTCCTTCAATGATAGGTGCAAGGTGCATTATAAGCAGATATTAGAGAAGGAACATCTTTTCAAGGCTACTTTAAAAACGCCATCGCGTGCCGAACTGCCGCACGTGTCCTGCACCAAGAAGCGCGTGTTCGGTATCACGTTACCTTTAAAAATACGGGCAAGAAAAGATAATGTTACGAGAACTGCAAGTCACCACACAAAGGGTGTTTGATACAAGCACAGGATTAACTACATGAAGTAAAACTGCTTTTGGGCAACGTGCGTAGGCTCTTTATTGGAAAATAAAAAGCCTACGCACCTCACGACACAAATAATATATAAAGTGGAGCCGGTGCTTTAACATCCTTACAATATGTGCCACGTTTCATTTTGAAAACTGGCCAGCAACTTACCGAATTTCGGCGTCCGCTCTGCACTCTACAGCTGTGAGTCCGCAATACAAATTCGGCGACGACACTGTAGTCTCACCAAAAGGCACAGGCTTGTGTTCATATACAACCGATGTCACAGTTGGGATGGGCATTGTCTTAGGAGGTACACTCGCCAAGGAATCGCGCAATCAACTTGAATTATCGATAAATGCGGTACATGATAAACGATAAACTGCGTGCAGCCGTTGAAACTCGTTCGTACACCTTGCACGTTGGTAGCAATGCAGCCGCGACGAGAGGGCGCGGAAAGTTCCTCGTGGTTTCCCCCTCCGAAGGCAGCGAACGCCAGCAAAAGCAGGTTCAGAACCACATTCTTTGCAAACTGCAGATGAGCACAATGGATGTTCATGGAGGGGGCCGCGACAATGGTGGTCAGTTCGGAAGGGGAGGCGCGCCCCCCTCCCCACACACTTTTTTTTATGTTTAGTTGCTGCTGGCTTAGCACGTGCTAGGCTGCTTCTCGGCAGAGCACGCTCGTTTTTCTTGCTTTCTTTTTTTTTGTAGTTGTCTCAAAACATGGAAGACAGCATTTCTGCTGGGCAAAAATTTTTGCACAATGGCGGGGACACCCGCCGGGACTGCATTTGTTAAGTGCAGCTCGGTGCAGCCTGTGGCATATGCTGGTACGCATGTGTTCTCTTGCCAGCTACTTGTAACACAGAATTTCGCAGAGGCTGAACCACTCACTCTAGCTAAAAACGCGAGCGAAATGCTGCACTGCACGCAACAAACGTAGCGAGGACGCACGGCGCCGCCATTCTGGTTGAATTTCTGCCATTTTCCGCAGCGCACGAAAGACATGCGCGTGCTGCCTTTCCGCACGACAAGAAATAGTTGTTGAATATCAGAATACGCACATGTTTGCTTATATCAACGCCATAGTCTCATACGAACGTCAGTGATAAATCCGACACACTGCACAGAGCATGCAGTCAAGCTCGATATATTCTGCTCATCTAACTAGTACAACGTAACCGATGGCTGATGTGTAAACGAATTCCATATGTATGGAAAGAACGCACAAACGGACGTTACACAAAAAAAGCAAAAAAAGAAAGCATGAATTATACGCAATGGCGTGGACATATTAAGGAATTATTAGCCTATTGTATCTGCGTGGTAGTAGAGAGCATGGAGGTGCAAAAGGGAGGTATAAGTTTACCCGACCAGTAGACAATTATTTTCCGTTGCTGAGCGTATGCGAGCTCCGATACATGCGTTGCGCTGTACTGGAGCTGCTTTTGAAAGGAATGCACTAGTTTCGCGAACGCACTGATGAAGTAGTGGAGGGGCACGTGGTCAACAACAGCTTGACTTAGGGCGGTTGGTTTATACTGTAACCCTGCATAAACGTATGAAGAAACTAGGGAACAGAAGAGAGCTTTGATTTTCAACTGATTTTTTTTTTCAGTGCATGCTTGCTGTTTTTATATAACATAAGATACGCAGATCGCCTGCACAAGAACACTGTGTGATCACATACACTCTAGTAGAACTCACCAGAAAAGCTCTCTCTATATCAATTATAGGTGTGTGCATTTGTTTGCCACCTTTGAGATGAAAAATGCTTGCCATGTGACTGCTTGGTATTTTTCGTTTTTGCTTTTTTCGCAAATGTCGTGGTCTTGACAAGAGCACTTCATTTGAATTTGCAGTACAAAGGGATCTATGTATTTCATGGTCCTCTCAATATAGAGTTAGCACTAGATCAGTATTGTCTCCTCGCTGTCGCGCTGTTAGCTCCGTATACCGTTCTTTTTGCATAGGTTGCTAAATGTCAGTAGTGTAACGCCGGCGGCAAGTTTATCTCCGCTTCAACCATAAAGTCTGCGCTAGACTTTTTTTTTGTCCACTCGCTGCTGCGCTGTTACCTCCATATGCCTTTTCCTTCCATAGGTTGCTAAATGTCAGTAGTATAGCGCCGCTTGCAACTGTTTATCTTTGTTTGAACATATGAGTGCTGGTTATGCCCATCGATGTATGCACGAACTAGTTCAATTTCTATGAATTTAAATTTTCTGACATGCGCTGTCAGATAATTTTCCATCATGCTTGTCGATCCTTCTGGCTAATGTTAACTGTTGCGCCAGCCTGTTTTGCAAAGTTCCCGCAAAACAGCCTCTAGATGTATATATCAATAGTTTATATGCATGTTTTTTGTGTGCCCTGTTTATGAAAAACAAAGCGCGCGAACAGAATGTCATATATGCTGTTGAAAACGCACGTGCGCTATGTTCCGGCACTGAAACGCGTATACATGAATATATGAAGCTCGACATCTGATTCTTACGTCGAATCTCTCAAGTGAATTTCGGTCATGCTTGTCTCGATCGGATCTCAATTGTTATATACAGCAGGCTTCCAAAGAGGCCCGGCCGATATCAACCATGAAAGGCTGCGGCGTAGTCGACGTTGCCTCCAGGACGGCAGAAATGACTCAATGTTTCCTGTGGAATAATGTTTCTAGGCAAATATCGCGCCAAATTCGCCATTCCTCAGGCGATGCTGATGAGCGGCAAAATCGGCGCCATATTTGCCGGAGAAAGTTATCGGCTCAGCCGACGGAGGCTCTAAGGTGGCATACTTGGCACAGTGTTGCTGACTAATGGCGTCGGCCAGCCCATATTGTCTGTAGAAAGGCAAAATCGGCGCCATAGTTGCCGTTAAAAGCTATCGCCTCAGCCGATGTCGGCAGTAACGCGGCATATGCGGCCCCATGTTGCCGACTACAGTCGACGGCCTGCCGATATCGGCGGGGCAACGGCTATAGTAGCCCGACGTTGCCAGACATTGACGGCGGCTTAGCCGATACTGGCTTGCTGTCGGCAACGTTAGGCCGTGGATGGGCCGAACTTTGCCGCCATAAAACCAATATCGGCCCTACGTTGCGTGCTGCCTGGGCTGCTATATTGTCCTGCTTTAAGCGCCTGCTATAGAGATTTAACGTTGCAAGTTTTTCCGAAATCGCGTTGAGCCGATGGTGTGGCCAAGCTATTAAGAGTGAAATTTGCGACGACACGCTTACGTTCGAATGCCGGCACTAATTTAAAAGAGGAACTTTTAGTAAGAGACCTTCACTGTCTGTTACTAGGTTGTAATACAGAACCTATGGTGCCGAAGTAAACGAAAATAGGGTTCTTAAATAGTGACCCATTAGTATAAACGAATCCATTGTTTCCCTTTAGTGGCCCTTTAAAATTTTACGAATTTCTGGAAGGACATGCTAAGAGTCATGTTAGATATCATGTCAGAGCACAGGAATCTTATACTAAAGAAACACTTACCAGTCAGGCAAATTATTAAAAATTTGATAAATCGCGCATGGATCACACCCGCATGAGATATCCGGGTAAGAGCCACGTAAGATAGAACGAAATAAGAAATCATGTGGAGCTATAGCTAATACCTGCACTGCATATATGTTGGTAGTGCACATAAAGTGACATACTGTGGTTCACAATACCACCAAGGTGGGAGTGCCAAAAACAGACAGCAAAGTCAAGAATTGGGGTCGCCTACAAGTATTCGACTCTTTCTTTCCCCTACCTTCTGGCGTCGACAGGCGATAAGCTAACAGCGCCTTTGATGAATGTATTGACATTGTTACTCTGTGCATCCTGTAGGCGTGGAAGCCTCCTCATACGTAGTTTACGTAGGTATTCGGAGGTCCCGTAAGCACGAACAAAATTTGCTTTACCATGATGCTGCAATTTCACTCGTTAATTTGTGACATTTGGTAATCTAATCCTCTTTTCACCCTGGTATTTTGCCTGTTTCTTTATCGACTCTTTTCATTACATTTGTTATTTGCTTATCATTTAAAAGGGCCCTGACACACTTTTTGAACAAATTTAGAAAATACTGCCGACCGGTCACGAAGGCCACGTGCTGTGAACATGCGGGCTAAATATTATTTCACTGCATGCGCCATGCATGAACTGCATGAAATTGCAATTGACAACAAACGACGTCACTGGGGCCACCAAATGCATCGCTTGAGGAAGAAATAGTGTTGGCTAATTGCATAATCACTCAAGTACGCTCTGCTTTATTTGTTCGTTTTAAATTAAAGAAAATGTGCGTATCTCTTCAAAAGCAATGAAAAGAAAAATGTGAAGTGACGTAGTCGGCGCCTGCAATGACGTACGTCGTTTGTTGAAAGGAGCGGGCGGGCGCTCACATAAGAGCCTCCACGACTGATCGGCACTATTTTCTACGTTGTAAAAGTGTTTCAGGATTCCTCTAAATGTGAACTTCCCAACTTCTTTTTTTATGTGCACTGCCTTTCCTGGTATATATCACACTTGCAATATTAAATGCGAAGCATTTCTTTGTGAACCAGAGTAACCTTGGCCCTCCCTCCCTATCTGCCTATTTGTGTCTAATCTGCTAGCTTGCCATCATAGACTCTTTTCATAAACGTCCCTTCAGTGTAGCTTGCCCCACTAATGGCGACAGCTGTCTTTATTTAAATGCTGTCAAAATTCAAGCTGCACATGCTGCGGCCCGTTTTTTGGGAATATTTATATCACAAGGGCTGCATCGACATTTTACATGCCCTGTCGCAAGCAAATTGCGCTTGCACACGCTGTTTGACGAAGTGCCAATGCCGCCATTAGTAGGGCAAGCTGCATTGTAGGGAAGCTAGCTTTAGAATTTATGAAAAGGGTCTATATCTGGCCGCCTACATGTCGGTGCTCTCCGCTGGTCGCCTCGTCCACTTGGTAGATGTCAAAATTGGCATGGTAGGGTTATCGGTGTAGGGCCACGTAGGGCGAAGATGACTACTCGTCATACACGTCCCGATTAAACGTGATGGTATCATGTGTGGATACCGTACGGTAAGGTCCGGTGAATGCGGGCATGCATAACCGGTGGTTTAATATTACAGTCTATTTCAATGAAGGACCAACAAACATTGACACGGCAAATTTGAAAATACAGTTTGGGTAGGTTAAGCAAGACCGTTTTTTCTAGGGTTCCGCTGAATTAAGTGTGCACTTGACAAGCAGACAAGCGTGCTGCAATGACCGGAGGTAGGAATCTAACCACCCGACAACGGGGTAACAACTGTGCACGCTACATGCTACAGGACATGACGGCTCTTCCCGCTTGGCGAGTACAGCGAAAAAAGTCGCAGTTTCGCCGCAAGGGCGAAGCAATGAATGCGATAGCAAGAAACTGCAATGCTATACGAAGTGAGGCTCGCAGCTTCAGGAGCAATATTAATTGTAGCGAACATGCACTTGCTAAGTGAGCGCCTCCCGTGGGCAGTGCGTGCTGGTACGAAGGGCTTTGTACGTTGTGTGTCACAAAGCTACACATACAAAGCTAGGGGAGGCGGCTAAATGAACAAACAGAAGATGAGCGCGAACTATCAAGTGAAGCACGCACGAAACAAACGCACAGATATATACACCGAACGAGCGCGAATAAGCTGTCACAATGGATACTCTCAGTTGGAACAGCGCTCCTGTTGCAAAGGCGGCCGAAGCAGCGAAGGAAACTAGCGTGCTTCAAGTGTCGAGCTGTGACACTTGATAGTTCGCGCTCATCTTCTGTTTGTTCGTTTAGCGGCGTCCCTTGAGCTCGAGTGACTTTAGTACGCTCCCGTAACATCAGCGCGAACATCACGGTGAAAGATCGAAACATCCCTCTTCTTCTCACCACAAGACAACCGCGCGAGCAGACAGCGGAAGGGCAAAGTTCTCCCTGCGCAAATAGGGAGCCCAACCTCAAGTTTGCGCAGCGCCGTCCGGCAGTGAAGCGGAGAGAGGTGGAACTACCGGTCGCTCCGACGGTCGCACTCGCATTGCACGAGCGGAGAAACGTGTTTCGGGAGGCTCTTTTCTCGCGTTCCCCGCCCGGCCGCTGCAGTTTCTTTTTTTTTTTCTCAGTACGGAAAGGAGGCACACAATACAGATGCTTTGCGCGCTGTCACAGCGGTTTAGAAAAAAACAGAATAGCCGAGAACTGCCCGTGAAAATCAGGTTCCGTTTCCCTGGCAGAGACGGCCACCACAGGAAATCGCAAAATGATGTGATGCTTGCACGTGCGGTATCTTGGTGTCACCTTTTGCAACATAAGATATCATCAATAGTTAACACGGAGAAGCATGATGGCCAGTCGTATTTTAACAGAACTGCGTATGTCAAGCGAAAGTGCATGCAGCAAGTATATTCGTCTTACATTTCGAAGAGTGTGCGCTTGCTAGGTCACTTACCATTTTTAATACGACAGCAGTGGTAGACGTTGGCCCCGTACATCAGTTATTAAAAACCGTGAGTACTGGCGCAGTTTTCTTCATGGCGATAAGTGCGCAAAAAGAGCACCAGGACAGAGAGGGGCAGAGAGGTGCTGTGTTTGCGCACTTATCACCATGAATGCATACTAACTGGCCCGAGTATCCGCTCTTCTGCAGTTTTACTTAATTAACTGGTGGATATGGGTTTTTAGTCGCTGTTCAGTACAAAACTTGAGTAGCTGGATGTTCATAGTGAGCGTGTTAACGCTGGCCATGGAAGCGCCTGTGCCACTGGCGGTATGTAGCTGCCGCTTTGGCTAGGTAGGCCAAGTATGTGTAGAGAGAAGCAAGGTAGCGATAAAAACAGCAAAGATATTGCGAAGTCTGATGCTGTTTTTATCATCAAAAATTACATTATAACGGGAAACACACACGATCGAAGGGCGCATTTTATAGTGTTGACGAATTGGGCTTTCGAAGGGCGCATTCTATAGTATTGACGAATTGGGCTTTTAAAACAAACAGATCGCCATTACTGTAAGCGCACACGGTCTGAAATAATTGCTTACACTGCAGGAAACATGCGTGGTCACGGTGGGCGTTAGAGATTATCGTGCCGCATTGTAATGCAGACAAAATCAGCTTCAAAAAGATGAAACCAGCATGATGTGACGATGAGATGTCGCTATCTTTCGAGGCAGAGCTTGTACGCGGCTGTCAGCATTGCGTACTGTAATGCTGCCAGCGACTGAACAAGGTAGACGTAAATATGAACGGTTCATACTAATCATAATAAATTTGAAGTCTGTTTTGGCCTGCAACCGATGGAATTTCGAGCGAACGTACACGAAATTGCAATTTCTTGCGCCTACAGCTCCGAGCAGACGCCACTTCACGATGCGTTTTATCGGCCGTATAATTACAGAAACTGAAAACTCGTCTCTAGTTTCACGTCAGCAACGTAGTCATCCACACGCGCTTGGCAGCCACGAACACAGCATCGTCTTCAACGACCTACTAGGCCCCGTAATTGCAGTATTTAAAGTGTGGTATATGTTGAGATTGGAAGCCCGAAAATGTTTTTCAGTGCCACAAATTTTCCTGAAGTTGCCATACAACGGACACATGATGCAGCATATGCAGCCACTGAGCGCGTGCGAGTTGTGAGAGACGCCTTGGGCGGCCTAAGAACGCGCTAGCACGCGCAGAAAGCGGGCGCACTCACAGGCGGCAAGGGCGAGAGCAGAGGGCGAAGCGACCGCAAATCGTACGAGCTGCCGAAACGGCGCTTTTCGGAGGCGCGCCGCAGCGCCCTCTGTCCCAGCTTGGGAGGCCTATATTAGAAGCGAGCGAGCTGGCCGACGACTTTTAAATGCGCCCGTTGTGGTTGCGCCTGTTGTGCTCCTCGCGCCATCTCGCTGGTAATGAAGAAACGCTTATAAACGCCTGCCGTCTCTGAGTCCTGCCAGCGGTAAAGGGTGTGTATATAAGGCTCGCCGTTAGCTCGCTGAAGGATATACTCCTCGTGGCGTAGTGGTTAGCGCCACGCGCTGCGGAGCGAGAGGTTCCTGGTTCGATTCCGCGCTTCGGAAGCATATATCTGAATTTTCTTTGGGACTTTTATATATATACACATACTTGTACATATACTGTTCATGACGGCGGCGACGGGGACAGCAAAAACCAGCCGAGTCCATATAATTGCTATCGCAATAATAAACTTAGCTGTCGTGGTGATGCTTGTTGTACCGACTTTGCACGCATGGTGTTAATCTTACTCGTAACACTTGGCTGAATGCCGAATCGATCGGCATAGGCAAATCATCGATGAAATTGCCTATTTCCTGTTTGGTTCGCATGACATTAGAGAGTAATAGCTAAGCGGCTCAGCGGGCCAGAGGGCCCAGCGAACGAGCGGAGACGCCAACTGCGCATGCGCCGCACGCTGGGACAGCGAGCGCATTTACGGAGCGAGCCGCTCCCCCGCTCATTTCGCCTCTTCATCGGAGCGTACGCAGCGGGCCAGCTTACGAGCGTTTTGCAAGATGGCAGCCCCCAACACAAGCGGCGGCGGCATGTCGTCATGTCATGCAGCAAAAACGAAGATGTGTTTCCACATAACACCTGTGATCTAACGAAAAATTACTTTTGCGATATACTTTTCGCAGTAACTTCAATTTATTCGACAGATAAAAACCTCTGCTCGATCGACAGTAACTCCAACATTGTTCAACAGGTGGCGCAGCAGTAAGTTCCGCTGAAAGAAGCGGGGCGTCGCTCAGCTATTACTCTTCTCTTCATCATGCGGTCCGCTGTCCCCTCCGCTCCATCGCTGGGCCCGCTGAGCCGCTCAACTATTACTCCCTATTAATTCCCGCAACGTATGGGATATGCAGCATATTTACGCGCCCATGAACACTTCCCTAACTGCTACTACTGGGCTAGTTGGTCAACCATTGTAGCACAACTGGTGTTCACCGCTTGTCGTATGTCTTCCGTGCTTTTCTTTTTCCGTGTCGTCCTTTCACCTGATGTGCGACGCCATATGTCACATTCTTCGGACGTCTCTTCTGATTTTTTGGCCGCGGCGGCTGCACTTCGATGGAGGCAGAAATGTTGAGGCCCGTGTACTGTGCAATGTCAGTGCACGTCGAACTCCAGCTGGTCGAAATTTCCGGAGCCCTCCACTACGACGTCTCTCATAATTCATATCGCGGTTTTGAAACGTAAAAATGCCCCCACCTCCCCAAAGGGAATCGTGAGGAAATGCGAATGCGCATTTATATATTCGTGCGAGCGAGCGAACGGGAGTGGGGCACAGGGAGGAGAGAGAGCGAACGGCGAGAGAAGGAGCGGCGAAGCAATGCACCTACGCTCTCTCCACACACGCGGGAGCTCCGCCGAAGCTCCCGCGATGCGAGCGCCCTCACACGCCAGAGCGTGCTCCTCCTCTCCACTCACTCTCCGCTACTCCGCCCGCACCACCTGCTCCGGTTGCTAGGGGCGAGGATAAGCGCGCGCGCGCGCCCGCCCGCAGCTGTTGCTATGGGAGAGGGAGTGAGAGCGGAGAGATGCGGACGCCGCCGGATGCGCCTGACATAGCCCACTAGAAATGCATTCGCATTTAAAACCCCGGGAATCAGTCAATCTCATTTCTCACTTGTCACGAACTCCTTCAGTCGTGAGACATTAACCAATGGTCGATTGCCTGTTACCGACTTACCACGATATCTGCCCAGTCCCGTGCAAGTGCTAATTATATCCAGGCTCCTCACACAGGTACAGCATCAACCCATTTATCGTCAGTGTTTACACATCCGTCAAAGTCAAGGATGCCGGCATTCTGTATCCCTTATTAGGATGTTCAACCCATTATTAACCTATGCACTTATCTGCACTTATGCCCTTACTTCTCTATGCAGTTATCCTACACTGCATGGGAATAAGTACGTCCCTGTCTAATGCCTGCCTATTTGAAGTCCATTCTGAAAGTCTCCCTGATTACGATCATTTTCTACCTACGTTCGGGTCTTTAATTGTATTGTTTCGTCACTGACTTGTACCGTACAGTGCTCCCAGAAGGGATGGACGGACGAATGAATGCGGTGTCTGTATTGTACTCCTACCTTGTCCAATGTCAACCACCACACGGGTGACAGGTGCTCGAGACAGGCACTTATTGCGCAGTCAATAGTAAACTTTTCCTTTCTCTTTCCCAATCCTCTGCAGTGAAGAGATGACAACATTGCAAATAAACGAGCCACTCCTCAGACACCTCACTTGAATCTGTGCCTGTAAAATTAACCATAGAAAGCTACAAAAGGGACTTGTGGTTGTGACTTCACACACGTGCACGCACACACACACACACAGCTGCTACTGCTGTTACACAGAGAGAGATGCTGCTAAGACCGAGGTCGGACTGGATGTTTTATTTATAGTACATATTCGCATTCCAGTTCACGAGGGAGCCATGACTTCAGCGCTCTGCACCATGGCACAAACTTTCATGAAAAAAAGTCACAGAAAATGCACACACACTTGAAATTTTCAATATATGTCTATAACGAAAGGGGTCAAGGGCTCGTTCTTTATTTGTTAGAAACAACTTAATAGGCAAACAGACAATGAAGCCTAGGAAAGCATAGGGGAAGTTACTTGTGGTATTGTAATTGTGGAGAAAGTAGAAAGGAATTAAAGTGGACGAAAAGACAAACCTGCCTTCGATGGGAACCGAACCCACGACCTTCGGATGTCGCGTCCGATGCTCTACCAACTGAGCTACGAATACGGTCGTCCCCCCCCTGCCCCCAATAAATGTCTAGTTATCTGTGTTCGTTTCAAATGCTCTTCAGCATGGTACCCCAACAGCATTCAAATACACTCGAACCTCGTTATGACGTAACTGGATATAACGAAATAATGGATATAACGAAGTAAATGAAATTCCCCTTGAATTACACACATGCACTTAAAATCTCGTTTTAACGACATTTAATTGACCCTTAAATGGATACAACAAGCTCAAATTGTCTACAAAACCGAAAATCAGTGTGCAAAAAAAGGAAATCTCCCACGGTGTTCAGCGATTCAGAAATCCCACAGCTTGATGAAACTGCCGCCGCACATTCCCTCACGTAGCCACACACAAGCAGCAGCACAGACCGATATGTACTGTTCCTTTCACCCGTCCTACTGCAGTCCTCACTTGGCATCCCCGCTTTTTTAACACGAAAGTGTTTTATGCCAGGGTCCACCACAACCCCACTATGTCATTTCCATAACGGAAGTGACGCAGAAAGGATTACATGCAAGAACAAAGAAAAACACGCAGAAAAATTTCCTTGGGTGCGCTGGGAATCGTACCCAAGCCCGCTTCAACATGTCGAAAGGTGGCCGGTCCTCTACCACTGCGCTATTGACGTAAGCGTTCGGAGCTGTACGAACACAGCTTGTGGTTTTTCTTATCGCACCTTTCCCTTTGCGTTCATGCGAGCGCACTTCAGAACGTGCCTGGAACGGTGCTGCCATCCAGGAGACCCAAACTGAAGCACGATGCTCTTGTGCGTCTATGCGTGCGCGCTTCGAGGCGCACTTTGCTAAGTGCCTGGAACGGGGGCGAAGTGAAGAGCAATCATGGTTATAACGAAATAACGGATACAGTAGAACCTCGCTGTTACGTTTCCAGCTGCTGCGTTTTCCCGGCTGTTACATCGCTTTTGGCCGGTCCCGGCATATCTCCCATAGGATTCAATGCATTAGGAACCCCGCTGTTACGTCGAAATGTGGGAACGTTCCCTCATGTTACGTCGCGAATCGGCATTCCAAGTGGCCACTGCCAACGGAAATATTGACTTTTCACGTAGCTTGACTTGGCTTCACTTTAGGATTAGCTGCACAATGTGCGACGCCAATTACTTTTCCAGCTTCCGCCATCTAAATTATGGCACAGCGATGCAAACTGTTAGTGACGGAAACGTGTACAATGATTACGTTTCCATCGATGACGCCATTGTCACCTCCGAGGTTTTCTCTGTCGACGAAATCGTAGCCGAGTGTGCCGATGCATGCACTGAAAGCGCTAGCACTGAAATAAAATTGTGTGCCGATCACCACTTCTCTCATTTTTCCATTTTCCCCATTTCTTGGCTCTTACGTCTCCCAGCTCTTACGTTTATATTTTACGGTCCCGTGAAAAACGTATCAGCGGGGTTCTACTGTATAACGAAGCAATCCCCTGTCTCCCTCTGACTTCATGATACGAGGTTCAACTGTATATAGATTTTTTTCCTTGTGATGGTACGAATCACTGTAGCCACACAAAACAGCATGGTATGAATGAAGTCCAGGGTTTGATGGCTTTTTGTCTGATACAATGGAGGCACTGAAAAAAGTAGAGCTGGCCACAATAAACACTAAAAAACAAAAAATGTTACGGCCCCCACATCGAAGCAAGGCTCCCGTGTAAACTGCGGATTGTGGTTAGAGCTTTTACCTTTTGACAATGGAAATCAATGACGCTTACAAATTTTCACTGACTTTCCTTCTTTTTCTGCAGCACAAAAATCAACACGCCACACTTGCCTTTTGAGCTGGTTCCGAAAGTGTAGTAATAACTGTTGCTTTCTTCTAGTGTGATTCCTTTTGACGTACATGTGGTAAAAGCCAACGAACAGAGGCAAACCACCTAAGAGCTTCATTCTATGTAAAGAAATTATTTTCCAACCGTAACCTGTGAACAAGGTGAACACATTCTCCTGGTTTCGGAAAAAAAGCTGTCTTGATTACTGTACAGCACTATTTCAGACACAGCAATTTTCAACAACAATGTTCCAAATGCAACAATATTTCTGCTGCATTGGTTCTATAAAACTGCAAAAAGTCAGGTATACTATCTACAAATATATACGTACCAATGGTCAACTACAACAGCTGCTTGAGCATTGGTGATGTGCGTACAATAACTACTATGACATCTATCACTTACAAAATGTGTCCCGACAATGAGCTATTTGTACAACAGCAACCCATTTACAGCACGTTACACTTCCTCAAGGCCCGTTGCAATGGAGATTTCACCACGGGTAAACTGGTTATGAATTGGTGTACGTGAATATGATTCACGGTATTTAAAGGGACAGTCTACCGCTCGGAAAACTTTTTTAGGTTGTGGTAAAAATGGGAAGATTGTGCATCACATTTATGGGAATGAGCACGCTTTCACCCCACAAAAAGGAATTGGGTTTTAATTTTACTCCGACAGCAGTGCAAAAAGTGCTGCTAGTGTCACCCAACAGCGTGTTTATAAATATCCTTGTGAAACAGAACCCACGCAGGCATACATATTCTGCCGAAAAACAATTATGTCTTACAAGTGTACTTCACCCTGTAAGACACGTCTTTATAGCTTGCAAAAGCAATTCATTCTTCTTTTCACTGCTTTTGGGGTGGCGCAGGTGGCGCTGCCTTCGAATTCATGTGCCTGTACAGGCGCATAATCCTGCGCTTGTCATGCGTGCGGCGTTGCATGTCCGAGGCGCACCCCAGCGTGCCGACTTTCTTGAGCCTCTCCTCTCCATCACCTCTTGAATGTCATTCTTGAAACTGGTTCCTGTTGAGAAGAGGCCTCTCGCGCCCGAAAGGGTTGCTCGGGGAGATGGCGACTCATCATGTCCAGTAACCATTGTTGTTGGCGTGTGTACATGTAGGAAAGGAGCGACGTCGCAGATAAATAAATTGTTTTAATAATTTCTACTCAGTTTCTGGAGAAACCACTGCACGCTGGGACACTTCGAAAGGTGCGCTTTCTATTGAGCCAAAAAACGTGAGAGCAATAAAGGATGGTAGACAGTCCCTTTAAGCAGCACTGTAATTCTACCGCTTGCCTTTCATATCAGTAGCCTTCATACAGCACCCGAGCACAGAATGTACGAACGTGCTGGTTAGTGGTGCGATGTAAATACAACTATGCGGCTCCTCGACTTCTCCAGTGGGCAGCCGTATGTTGTGGGAATCGCCAGTGAGCCAGAGTGGTTTCTAAAGGGATCCTGAAGAGCAATGTAATTTTTCTCATATAAGTAAACTACTCTTTAACAATGCCAAAGGCACCACTGTTGCCACGAGGATGTGCTTGGTAAGCAAGAAAATGCACAAACGAGAAACTAGAGGTGGCGACGTCGTCCTGAAGTTCCCACACCAAATCTCTGTGACATCACAGCTTTTGGAGGCCCCCTGCTAGGGCCCACATAATTATTCACCGGTAATGATTAATTGCATTCTCTTCTTAGGTGGCCAAAGGTTTGACATAGCCACCTTCATAGAATTCTATGCAGTCCATGTGGCTGAAATATGAAAAAGCAATTTGAAATCCGTGACGTCACGCTTGCATTGAGGTGCAGAGGTTTCGGTACAAAATCGGGAAAGTGAAACCCTGATCTTCATTTCCTCTGCTTATTTAGTACCCACAATGCCAAATGAACAGCATGTAATAAAGAAGAAGCGCGCTGTGCACAGCCCGTATCCGTATCGCCAATGCATCGCAAGTGGAGCTTGGGCTGGACGTTGTTACTGCCTTGGCTGGGAGGCCTACACTGTTTCGTCTTGCGTCAGCGACATCCGTTGCATCCACGACCATGTCGACTTATTTATTATAATTGGTGGAGGCTTGCTGGGTCATTGTGGCCATCTCATGTGGTATGCAGAAGCTGCTGCTCTACCAGCCGCGACGGCTCGTGACGTTGCCTCCTTTCTACTACAACACTTCGTGCTACATCACAGTGCTCCCTGCAAGCTCCTCAGCGATTGAGGTTGCGTCTTTCTCGTGGGTGTTACCAAAGAACATCTCGGCGCCTGCCGTGTTGTTCACTGTTGTACCATCGCATTGTCACCCGCAAACGAACGGATTGACAGAGCGTTTTAAACGTACTCTTGGCGACACGCTGTTGATGTACATCAGCTCCAACCACACCACCTGGACGTTGTTCTTCCCTTTGTCACATACGCCTACAATAAAGCACCTCTGGCGACAACGGGCTTCTCTCCTTTCTTCCTTCTCTATGGCCGAGAACCCCTACTCCAATGGACACCATTTTTTTTCTTACCCTCCTGACTCATCGGAGGGCACACCGGCATCCAAAGCTCGGTAAGCTGAAGAATGTCGTCGACTAGCCCGCTCAATTACAACAGAAGAACAAGTACTGCAGAAATCCCGTCATGACAATGGGTACCCACAGCAGCAGTTTTCTCATGGCGATCTCGTATAGTTGTGGGTACCTCGTGCTTCTACACCCGGGATGTCCTCAAACTGTCTCCAGATATCATGGATCCTACCGTGTCCTACAGCGCACTTCTCCCGCGAACTACATCATCGGACCTATGTCGCCGCAGCTGCGATACTGTTCACGTTGATCGCCTCAAGCCATACCATGAGCCCTCCATCTTCACGACGCCTTAGGTCACCTGAGTGACTCCATCTTCAGTGAGGGGGGTGGGGACATGTAAAGAAGAAGCTCGTCATGCACAACCCTGCAGCCATATCACCAATGCATCGCAAGTGGGGCTCGAGCTGGACATTGTTACTGCCTTGGCTAGGAGGCCTATGCTGTTTCATCTTGCACCAGCGCCATCCGTTGTGTGCACGCACGACCACGTCGGACTTCTTTATTATAAGCAACAGAATTCTTAAATATGATATTTCTGTGTGAACTGATTTGCTGTTTCACATTAGGGCATCTTTAACATACTGTCACACATCAGCTTCAGCAAATAAGAACCTTGGTATTTTTAACTCTCACACATCAGCTACAGGAGGTAATTGGTATTTTTATCTGTTTGATATCAAAAATAGGTATTCTTTAAAAGTTGTCTGTGACACGCCTACAATTATATGAAGCCTAAAATTTTGCCAGAAAGGCTGATCTGTATCTACACTACCTGAAATAATGTTTTATTCAAGTCAAAATTTTGTTGCCGCTGCTCTTCCAAGGGCATGCACAGTCCGTAACACTGCTTCATCAATTTCACAGAGTACAACGAACACCTCGACCACACCAGAATACCAGCAGCCTCAAGACAGTTCAGCAAAGAAAATGCACCCAAGACTGGCGCTTCCAGGTTACAACAGCTCATAACAGCACCAATGTGACATCTTTACTTCAGGAGCGCACAAGATCAGCATTATCTGTTGAAACTGTATGAAACATGCCACACTAGCTGGGCCACAGTTCGAGCTACAGCAGAGACCATTTATAACAGTAACCGCTTATAGTGCAGGACCGGCTATAATGCGGTTCTTTCTGACCCCCGTTTACCCTCCCATATAACTTAATGTATAGGCATACCGCTTATTGTGCAGCTCGGTGAGATCAAAGACCGGTTATAATGCGGCTGCCGGGAAATAAGCGGACAACTGAGGTAGCCAGCAGACTTCACAATGGAAGTGCACTGCCCGAGAAAAGCGCAACTAATCGCCATGGAGGAGGAAAAAGCGTGGAACGAATGAACAAGGAGCGGAGGGGAAAAAAAAGGCCGCGGCAGCAGCGGGTCGCTGGCGCGCTCTGTGAGGATAGGATTGATAGGATTGCCAAGGCGACGGAGAACACTGCTACGGCCATTTGTCAACTCCTAATGCGCGCTCCGCACAGAACGCGCGCCCACGATCGCATGATGTCCGTGTTACCGGTGTTTGTCTCCAGTTCTCTTTTTTTTTTAATCATTTCACGCGCACTGCCCTTGAATCACCCTGCGAGTGCGATTTCTTGTGCACCCGGTCCCTGTATTGTCAAGGGCAAGCCTCCCGTGCAGGGCGCCGCCCGCGACCCCACAAACTAGGCCTAACGAGCGCTACCTTTTCGGTGCTGGCTGCAGACAGGGTGCCGCGAGCGACTGTGGTTCATGGCGGCCGCGTTTAAAATGCGGACAAATCACTTTGACGACGGAAGCGAAGGCATGGATGGCAGGTGCGCCACTTGAATCGCGGTTTGTGGTCGCTACGTTTCTGCCATCACGCACGCGTCAGAGAAAACGAAGGATAGTGCGTGCAGTAATCGGTTCCCATTTCTACGCAGTCCGGTTCCGCTGGAAGTCCGCATAAACGGTGACGTCGCTGTAGCGCCTTTTCTTTTTTTCTTTTTTGCACAGTGCGGCCCCAAACTTAAATCTTTGAAACATCCATTTTTTTTTTTTTTGAGCAGGTGAAACCAGCCTAGTCGCGCGCTTCGAGTGTCTACACGCCCCGCTACCTGCTCGACAGTTTTTGCACACATGTAGACACTGAAAAACGATGTTTTGGTTATAGTGCGGTACCGCTTATAGTTCGGGTATTCGCGGTTCCGGCGACTTACGTTATAAGCGGTCTACGCTGTAGTAGGTATTGAAAGATCTTTAGCCTTAATGTAGTATGTAAAAATGACAAAGATGATAGGGCTGAGGTTAGTGCTCATTTTTTGCCTCCTGTCATCCTTGTTTCTTTCCTGCGCTACAACATGATGTGGCTGGATCAGTACCAGTCAAACCAGGTGGCTATGTAATTTTATGTAGTCTGCCAAGAAATGCCCATTCCTGCTTAAAGTGTTGTCCATGCTTCGTTGTAATGGAGCAAATGATCGCAGCAAAACATGTATCTCACACACCTCAGGCCACGCAATGCTCTTTCTTTGCAGAGACCAGCTGGTAACCAGGAAAAAGAGTGCAGCAAAAGATGTCAAGGCTCTACACGCTTCTTTTATGTAAAACATGCTCATGTCGTAACCAACATGTGTTTCTTATGCCAAAATGCCAAATGTCATGGTACATGTTTGACACCCTAAACACCCACGCATTCATGGTATGTCTAGGACATGTTTGACACACCCTAAACACCCACGCATTCATGGTATGTCTAGGACATGTTTGACACACCCTAAATACCCACGCATTCATGGTATGTCTAGGACATGTTTGACACACCCTAAACACCCACGCATTCATGGTCGCGTACAACCGCCGCGTACAACACCGCCGTCCAACGCACAACCGGTTACTCGCCCTTCTATCTTGTCTACGGCCGCTCGCCCTCATTCTTCCTTGACGCATCTTTCTTCGCTGGGCCCATCAAAGCCCCTTCGTCCTCCTGTGAGGAATACATCTCCCGTCTCCAGCGTTCTCGCCAGCTCGCCCGCATCAACACCGAAGCGAGTCAACAGGATCGTAAGAATTGCTATGACGCCAGTCGTCGCATGGTATTTCTCCGCCCAGGCGACGAAGTGCTCCTCAGGACACCAATCCGCATTCCTGGATTGTGCGACAAGTTTCAATTTCGTTTCATCGGCCCCTACACCGTGTTGGCCCAGACTCTCCTGTAAACTATCGTGTGACACCCGTTTACCCTCCCATATAACTTAATGTATAGGCATACCGCTTGTTGTGCAGCTCGGTGAGATGAAAGACCGGTTATAATGCGGCTGCCGGGAAATAAGCGGACAACTGAGGTAGCCAGCAGACTTCACAATGGAAGTGCACTGCCCGAGGAAAGTGCAACTAATCGCCATGGAGGAGGAAAAAGCGCGGAACAAATGAACAAGGAGCGGAAGGGAAAAAAAGGCCGCAGCAGCAGCGGGTCGCTGGCGCGCTCTGTGAGGATAGGATTGATAGGATTGCCAAGGCGACGGAGAACACTGCTACGGCCATTTGTCAACTCCTAATGCGCGCCGCTCCGCACGGAACACGCGCCCACGATCGCATGATGTCCGTGTTACCGGTTTTTGTCTCCAGTTCTTTTTTTTTTAATCATTTCACGCGCACTGCTCTTGAATCACCCTGCGAGTGCGATTTCTTGTGCACCCGGTTCCTGTGTCGTCAAGGGCAAGCCTCCCGTGCAGGGCGCCGCCCGCGACCCCACAAACTAGGCCTAACGAGCGCTACCTTTTCGGTGCTGGCTGCAGACAGGGTGCCGCGAGCAACTGTGGTCACGCGGACAAATCACTTTGACGACAGAAGCGAAGGCATGGATGGCAGGTGCGCCACTTGAATCGCGGTTTGTGGTCGCTACGTTTCTGCCATCACGCACGCGTCAGAGAAAACGAAGGATAGTGCGTGCAGTAATCGGTTCCAGTTTCTACACAGTCCAGTTCCGCTGGAAGTCCGCATAAACGGCGACGTCGCTGTAGCGCCTCTTCTTTTTTTCTTTTTTGCACAGTGCGGCCCCAAACTTAAATCTTTGAAACATCCATTTTTTTTTTTTTGAGCAGGTGAAACCAGCCTAGTCGCGCGCTTCGAGTGTCTACACGCCCCGCTACCTGCTCGACAGTTTTTGCACACATGTAGACATTGAAAAACGATGTTTTGGTTATAGTGCAGTACCGCTTATAGTGCAGGTATTCGCAGTTCCGGCGACTTACGTTATAAGCGGTCTATGCTGTAGCAGGTATTGAAAGATCTTTAGCATTAATGTAGTATGTAAAAATGACAAAGATGACAGGGCTGAGGTTAGTGCTCATTTTTTGCCTCCTGTCATCCTGGTTTCTTTTCTGTGCTACAACATGATGTGGCTGGATCAGTACCAATCAAACCAGGTGGCTATGTGATTTTATGTAGTCTGCCAAGAAATGCCCATTCCTGCTTAAAGTGTTGTCCATGCTTCATTGTAATGGAGCAAATGATTGCAGCAAAACATGTACCTCACACACCTCAGGCCACGCAATGCTCTTTCTTTACAGAGACCAGCTGGTAACCAGGAAAAAGAGCGCAGCAAAATATGTCAAGGCTCTACACGCTTCTTTTATGTAAAACATGCTCATGTCATAACCAACACGTGTTTTTTATGCCAAACTGCCAAATGTCATGGTACATGTTTGACACACCCTAAACACCCACGCATTCATGGTATGTCTAGGACATGTTTGACACACCCTAAACACCCACGCATTCATGGTATGTCTAGGACATGTTTGACACACCCTAAACACCCACGCATTCATGGTATGTCTAGGACATGTTTGACACACCCTAAACACCCACGCATTCATGGTATGTCTAGGACATGTTTGACACACCCTAAACACCCACGCATTCATGGTATGTCTAGGACATGTTTGACACACCCTAAACACCCACGCATTCATGGTATGTCTAGGACATGTTTGACACACCCTAAACACCCACGCATTCATGGTATGTCTAGGCAGCAACACACATGCACAGCACAGCCACTACACATCCAGCTCATCACCGACTGACCACTGCTGCAAACCACCAGTGTAAGACACCATGTGATTAGTAGCAGTCCACAGCTGACATCTCACCACTGATTCAAAAGGTGACTAGTGCATTGGACACACCCCATTCTGCCTGCGCGTACTGGTTCTCGAGGCAGTCCACATGCTCATGATGATTGTACTCTCATGACACAGTAGCTATGTCATGCCAAAGCAACTCGTCAAAGATAGAATGGAGGTATTGTTGTGGCTGAGCTGCATGGTCATCTAATGTAGCTGAGTAAGATCAATCCATCAAAATTAACATGCTTTAACATGCTTTTTTATGAAAGCCATTTTTGATTCAACTAAAACATGCTCACATGCATAAGTGAACACGCAGGAATATGACTATCAATCCAAGATGTGTGCATCTTTCAAAAATCCATGAAATGTGCGTAACAACAAGATTAGCTTTTTGATGGTAACAGAAACAATTCTCACACCCAGCTCAAAACGGTAAAACAGTCCAACTATAACAAAAAACAATCGAGTACTATAGTCGTCCAACCGGGTGCAGTCAAGAACTGCCACACAGATGCTCATAAGAAAACTCTGCACCATTGTCAGCTAAGACTTGTCCCTCCTGATGAACTGGTAAGCGTCCTTCGTGAACAGGTACGTCAAGCCCGACAACAATGTCGTGCTTGCTGTGAGATACCTGCACAAAGAAGAATGACAATCACCAAAAGCAAACTGCTTCGTGTAATTATAGAAACTCTCCTGGCAAGAACAAACAATGAGCTAATGAAATAACATTCATTAATGGTTAATTGACTATGTGGGTTTAACTTCTTGAAGTGACATAAGTAAATATCTTATAAGAGTGGAGCTGTTCTAGGGCTGGCCTTGATGACACGCGCACCTAATTGTCATGCAAGATGGGACAGTTTACCCACTCTTTCCCTCAGCCCACTGCTACATGACAGTGGTTATGCAAAGGTCAATGTGCTATTAAGTGTACGAAAGGTCTAGCTCAAAGCTGCCCATACAAAAATGCCATATATGGTGATATCAGGAACTGGCAATATCTGGATATATATGGCACGTCTCCGTATGTGGCCGTACTTGCCCAAACAAATCGTGATAGATGCGTATGTGGAAATAAGAGGCCTACACGAGGAATGTCACGCATGACTCTGACACATATTGGGCAAATATGGCCACGTACAGACACGTGCCATACAGCGCCAGACATGCATACCTGGCCATCTACGCATATCTGGCTATATATGGCACGTCTCCGTATGTGGTTGTACTTGCCCAATAGGTGTCAGAGTCGTGCGTGGCATTCCTTGTGTAGGCCTCTTATTTCCACATATGCATCTATCACGATTTGGGCAAATACGGCCACATACGGAGACGTGCCATATATATCCAGATATGCCCTATACCATATATCACCATATATAGCATTTTCATAAGGGTGTGCATTTCACCCCTGTAGCCATGACAGCGATTAAACGAGGGCAATACATACATAGAAAAAGATAAAGAAAGAAAGAAAGAAAAGCTTATTGCTACATGATAATGATTCATGCGAGGTGATGTAGAAAGAAAGAGTCAAAGGAAACATTCAGGGGACATGGATGAATGGACACTGACAGAATTTCATGCACACACAAGAAAAAGCCGCTGCGTACGTTGCATCAAGCCGTCAACGTTCTACTCGGCAACACCTCTGGCTGGGTACACAGGTTATGAACTACGAAATCTGGCTTCCGCGACGAGCACTATCGCCCCATGGAGCAGGTTACAACTGAGCGACAACAAACCTCTTGGTCGCCTTTACAGCCCGGTTCCTCGCCGACTGAACACTCAAGTCTCACGCCTTCGTTGTGCCGATGACCAAGACGATGACACCGTTGTAGCACACACTGATGCCAGTGTTAACGGCACCACGATCCACACAGCCCTGATGTGTCCCTTTAATACCTGGGGCAGATCAGACGTGCTCGTACGTGGCAGATCCCGCACTGCCAACCTATCTTGCCGAGCTTGCCGCTATACGTGACGGCCTGGACACAATGCTCCTGTACCTTAATGCAGCTAATTATTCTCGGCTCATCCTTTGGACTGACCTGGTGCAAGCTGCTCACAATATCAGTCTAAAATGTAGAGTATATCAGTCTACAATGCCCTGCGATGTCATTCACCGCCTGGCTGCCTCTACAAACGTCCAGATTCGCGCTCAGTGAATGCCTCGAGCGGCCTTGCCAGACCTTGTCGAAGCTGACTTGGCAACCCACCCGAAGTTGTACCACAACCCCTGCACATTTTGCTGAAGGTGCCCAAGGGCAGCTACTCGCCAAAAAGAAAACGTCCGGCGTACCACACGAGCACTTATACCACCGTGTGGGTCAAACCTCCTGGCTGGTTTATCCTGCCGAGAGGAGGTTACATTAAGGAGGATTCGGGTCGAGCTACGGTTACCCCATCTGTGACCACTTCCTGGCCGCAACAGTACTGCGTTCCCTACGGTGCGTCTTGCCCATTTTGTGATGCCGCAATCCAAAATATCACAGTAAGGCACTTGCCCAGGCCTACATTTAAGCCGTCTTCGCCACCTCCGTGCAACACGCCTCAGTCCTGGTCGACCGCCTGATCTAGATCGCTGGATCCATGGACCGTACCACCGTTCCCTTCTGGATTTCATCCACGAATCTAACTTATTTGCTTATTTTTGATGTCACTGCATTATGCCTAAGGGCAAGCTTTCTAAAAAAAAATAGCATGCATTAAAATCAACCTGTACACATACTATTTTGGAGAGGTCAATGAATAATTCACTAAAATATAAGGAACGAAAGAAGAACCCTGTACATTTCGCTGAGCACTTGCATTGCAAAAGAAAAACAGATACCAAGTATCATACTAGGCAATGGACCTGCAGCTTTAGTCTTCTAACAACTGCAATTCTGCTGCCATTCCCTGAGATGTTTGCTTAGAAATTCCACAACTTTGAAGGTCCAATGCCAATGGGTAGTCATAAGGAAGGCAAGGAAGTTGTGAGGCTAGTCACTTTTGTTAAAATCCACCACTTTTCGTTTTTCCCATTCTCCCATGCCATGGCAGAAAATTTCCAAATAAGATAACTTGGTCATAGGTTAATTTGTAGATACTTGCTGCAGTTGTCGTGGTACACAAGTACAATGCAGAAAAGAAGCAAGAACATTGAAATGACTGCCAATCACGGGTAGAGTAAAAAGTGTGCATAACGCACTGGAATAAGCATGGAGTTACCCGTCACCAGCTCAAAGGCAAGCACCCTTTAGCTCATTAGTTAATTAACCTATTGCTTACTTCTTGTACGTAACTGTACTTTTCTACAAAAGTTCTGTGTGTTGCAATTATTACATTACAAATGTATAGTTAACCTTTACTTACTTCTATGTAATTGTGCTTTTCTACAAATGTTCTGTGTGTTACATATATTACGTTACAAATGTATAATTAACTTATTACTTACAAGTCTATGCAAGTGGGCTTTTTCTAGATGTGTTCTTTGTGCTACGATGTTATTCCAGAAATGCACTCCAAATGCTTATTCTTTTTTAATTCAATTATTGACCCCAGCTGTAAAGATCATCGAAGAAGGGTCAACAGCAGGCCTGTAGCCAGAGTGGGAGGGGCTTCCAAAATTCTGATTGCTATAATTAATACAATTAGAAAAATTCGTCTAAAAACTAGAAATATAAGGTTATTAATAAAATCGTATTCAAAAAGTCACATAATCTGTACACTCCAATTTTTACCAAAGATAATTACTGAAAAAGAGGTGTTTGCCTCACATAGCCAAAAACTTCAGTAAGCGGCCCCTTGCCAAAACAAAACTGCTGGCTACGGGCCTCCGGTTAGCAGTATATCAGTAAATAAATGAATAAACGATGCCATGCCACAATGCAGCTATGGTGATTGGCACATAAAGCTTGTTCACACAAGTTTTGCGACCAGGGAAAGAACCACAGTATCACCAAGCGTCCACACAGACCGCACTCACCAGAAGGCATGCAAGGCACTGTGGTCCACGAAACCAAACACAGGGGCAGCTAGCGTGGCTGCCACTAGTCCCAGCTGAACGGCTGTGTTGGCCTGCACAAAACAAGAAATGCAGCCAAGACCAGACATAAGCAAAATCCAAAGGATGCACACTAGCGCAATTTCTTCTAACAGCATGCCTGCAATGGTGCAGCTTCAATATGCTGATTTAATGCTGCCGATTCAAGAGAGACGTCATTATTTCACCATGTCACTAAGCTTATTGTAAAGGAAGAAACTAGTAGTGTGTGGATATTTGAAATTTCGAATAATTTTCGCAAAGCATTTGCTATTTCATTCACACTTAACTTTTACTATTTGAACTATTTGAAGTTGGTAGTTAAGGAAAAAATATGCTATGTCTCGTGACAAGTGGGCTATTCTTGCATGCAGTATGCTTCTCCGCATAACGCTCGTGTAACGCGGTGAAACTAACAGTCATGCAAGGCAATAGAGCAAGCACTTATGTAATGCAGCGAAGCTAATGCTTGTGTACTGCGGCAAAGCTAACACCCGTGTACAGCAGCACACTCATGCACTGTGGCAAAGCTAACAACCGTGTACTACGGGAAAGCTAACAATCGTGTACAACGGAGAAGTTAGCTCAGCTTCCTGTTGCAGAGTTCTCTGACGGACTGTTCTTAAGGACTTTGGAATAACACTGTGGGAGTACACAAGTCATGCAATAAATCTCTTTTGCCCACATTTAGCAGCACATTTCTCCATAATGAGATATGGTATTATACAAAGAAAAATAGAAGCAGATTACTTAAAAATATTCTATTCAGTTCACACTCAAACAGAAATATTCGAATTCGCTTCACACTGAAACCTTGCTACTCGCACAGCTCTAGAAGAAACATCGTTAACTTCATTTCTCCAGCTGTGTTTCCTGCTCGCTTGCTCTTTCTGCTTTTATGAACACTTTTGGATGTTGTTTTCAGTGCTTACTCAGATCACACCTAAATTTTAATATGAATCTGTTTAACAGGCACCAAACAATGCCAGACAGGAACCTACCTACCGCAATGTGCCTGCAATGAGTGAAGAAACGCTCCGCATTAAACACAGTCAACATTTGAAGCTCATTTCAGTTGGGAGATATTCCAAGCTCACCTTGCTGATGCTAGTGGGCGAGAACTTGACGGTTGCCAAGGTAACGTCGAAGAACCTTAGAAATGTTTTCTGCAAGTAGAAGACTCAGCGTCACCTTCCTCCAGCCTTTCACTGACTGCTATGCAATCACAGTAACACATAATGAGATGCAAGCTTTAATACAACAAACGCCATGTGCCAGCATTGCATTAAAAGGTTGCAGCACGTCTTCGCATGCCAGAAAAACACATAACCACAGGTAAAGCTCATCATAACAAAGCTTATATGACACAAAAATAGTGTCAATGTATACAATAACTTGCGATGACAGTGGTTTTATTAACTATTACAATGACAAGCCCATAATTCGTTTACATTGTTATAACCAACAGTAGGTTATATCTGCATCCATTATATTGATACTATAGACAAGGATGCGAAAAACACAAAATTGAACATTAAACCATCTGGCAAGAAGCGAACACCAGACGGCGGTAGTCAGGTACTGTGGAATTTCGTTAGGTGAACAGGCTCAGCACTCACTAAAGTGACAGAGGCCTGATCCTTCATGGTGAATGACCCAATCTGAAAAATATCACTCAGTAGAACACGTCTGTGGGTAAGTTGGTTCATACTTGGAACAAAAAAAAATGGAGTGCTAAAATTGACGGACACAGGAGCAGAGCAACAGGGAGACAGGACATGATCACCTGTCCTGTGTGCTTCTTGCTTCTGCACCGGTCCATTTTCTTAGCACTCCGTTTTCATATCTAAAAAATATCACACAAGTGTGCGCTTCTTATGTGGCACCTTTTGCAACAAAGCTATGCAAAGCCAGGCCCATATTCGCTGCAAGTTTATACAGTTAGGCTGATACATGATACAAAGGTGTATTACTTTATTTGATATTAAAAATGAGTATTACTTTAGTCTACGGTAACATTACATTAGCCTACTACATTTGTCTACTGTACGTGTTGTCCCGGCACGGTGGTCTAGCGGCTGTGGCACTCGGCTGCCGATCTGAAGGTCGCAGCATCGAGTCCTGGTTGGAGCATCTGCATTTTGATGGAGGAAAAGTGTCGAGGCCCATGTGCTGTGCGATGTCAGCGCACGTTAAAGAAACCCAGGTGGTCGAAATTTCCGGAGCCCTCCACTACGGCGTCTCTCATAATCATATCGTGGGTTTGGGACCTAAAACTACAGAAATTATAATTAATAGCATTCTCATAGCGTGTACCATTGAATTTGCACCAAAATTTGACTATTTGAACTACTTGAAGTTTGCAATTAAGGGACAAAATGCGCCACGTCTGGTGACGAGTGGCCCAATCCTGCATGTGGTGCACTTCACCACGTAACACTTGAGCACTGCACAAAACTAACTTTTGCATGCTGTGGTGCAGCTAGCAGTTGTGTCCTGCAGTGAAGCTAACACTTGCGTACTGAGGCGAAGTTAGCTTCACGAATCTGCACAGTTCTCCACTGGAATGTCCTTGACGACTTTTTCTAGGAGGTACACTATGGGAGTAAGCGCAACATCCTCTTTGCCCAAGTTTAGCAGCACATTTCTCTGTATTCCAACATGGAACCATTTGAAATTAGAAAAATATTTTATTTGATTCACACTTAGGCATTATCACTTGAATTTGGTTTGCACCCAAAATACTTCCATTCGTACAGTTCTACTATTAACTCTTTGGCACTTTGAGCCGAGCTTGCTGGGCACTGAAAAAAGAAAACAATATGGACATCCTCCTTTTAGCAACTGTTCCTACATTGCGTGGCAAGATATATGTGCTGCTACTGATGTGAATATGTGTCACCAGTGCCCTTTCCCCATACTTTACAACATTTTCTGCAGAGCTCACAAGTAACTGTGGACAGCCCCCCCGCCCCCACATCCTTCAGCAAAACAAGGGTGATTGGTCAGAACTGGAGTCTAGCAGAAGAACTGGAACCACAGGCAGATATGCCTCTAGCCAAAGGGCTTTATCTTTTGTTTCGTTGTGTCGCACATGTCTGCCTTTTTGTAGACTTGTCTAGTGTTTTCTCCGTCTGGCACACACACCGCATTTACATGACAGTAAGTTGACTTGAATGTAGGTCGATCGCAAGTTGAAAAGGAAAGACTGACTGGCACTACACGTCTAGGTCTTGACTGTAAGTTGAGCCCCCCCCTAAACTGTGGATTTCAAACTTTAACAAAACAGGTCAACTTACAATCGTGTAAACATGCTAGACTAAAAGAAGAACAGCAAAGAAAACTAGCACTCTGTTGCCTTATTAAACAGAGTTCACCAATTCTACTGCATGTAAAGTGAAATCAGTTTCCCACGATTCAGTCCAGAAACAATGTGCACCAGGATATGATGTGCATCAGATTTTGAGACAAAGAAAAAGTGATGCATGGCTCTGATTAGTGGAATTGGAACAGGGTAAAATCTGCAGTGCATCTCTCTGCAGAATGTAGCATATTTTGTGTATATGTATGTGCAATGGCAATACTTTCTTGACATAAACTTGAGGGACATTCTTTTTTTAGGAGAGGCATAGCAGTTTTATCCACTACATTCTCAGGTTTGTGAATATTTTTTGCAGCGCTTCTCTTTTTTTGTCATTCCCCCCCCCCCCCTAGAGTACAATGATATGGTGTTACAAGTGCTACGTAAAGTCACTAACTTACTCCATGGTTAGCTTTATTGCATTGCACTTTCTTTTTGTTTATAGACCTTTCCAATAGAGCCCTCCTGGCCGCCGCCATGAAATGCCGCTAGCGACGTCTAGCGGCGGCGCCATCTTGGGCTGTTTGCTCGCCGGGCTCTCTGTGCGGACGCGTGCATTCGTTGTGTGTGTTTCAGCAAGATATTGCTTCTCTTTGTAAACATCGCGGAATCGTTAGGTAAGTTCGTTTGTGAGTATGTGGGATCTGACTGATTAGCAGGACAGTTGCTATCGGCATTGTTTTGCGTGTTATTGGGCGGGCAGAGCTGGGATCAGCGGGGCCAGTTGGTAGCAGTAAAACTGGGAAACCGGGAACCGTGTCGCCTCTTCCTTGTTTGAGTTACTGTTGTAAGATGACTCGCCTCATAATAATAATACTGAACAATGGTGCCACTCATTAAGGCGAGAGCCTTAGTGTCTCACTTAGAGTAATTTCTTAATGTTTCAGTCAGTGTCCTTAAAAAAGGGTGGTTTCAACATTATGGAAAATATCGAAGCGATACCTTGAGAAATAAATCACTAATCACGTAACACGATATATCAAATGAACCCTTAATTTAACGCTGACATGACTCGGGCATAATCAGCATGATAGCCAGGCTTCAAGTCATGTTCATGACTATAACTATGAAAGTGAGCATGTCCAGAAATCAATGATTGAAAATCGCTAACTAATGTTTGTAAGTCACATAAGCTAGGTTAGAGCGGTTACGATAATGAGAGTGCACCGTGATAATTACCAAATTGCGATTAAAGAATGACCTGATTTTGCAAAACATCTAATTAATGAGACCTAATACAAGCAAAAGCTTGAAACTGTAAGAAGGCTGTCGAGATGGGTGTAAAACGAAAGGTGCATCTAGAAAGATGTGATATTGGTCATGGTCATGCTCATGACATGACAAGATGTTCTCATGTCATGCTATGACATGAGCATGACTCTGGAAACATAATACTATTGGAAGGGGATCGATATGGGTGTCAAAGAAAAGCTGCATGTCGAAGAATGTAATATTAGTCGTAGTTACGTTCATGACATGACATGATGTGCTCAGGTTATGCTATGACATGAGCATGACTGCAAACATAAGACCATTTGAAGGGGATCGATATGGGTGTCAAACAAAAGGTGCATGTCGAAGAATGTCATATTGGTGACATTCCCGTTCATGACATGAAATGATGTGCTTATGTCATGAACGTGACTCTGCAAAACAAATGTAAAGGAAGGAGGTCAAGATGGGCGTCAAACAAAAGATGTAGGTCGAGAGACGCGATAGAGTTAGTCATGTTCATGACATGAAATACATGATATGACATGAGCATGACGAAGCAAAAATTAACGGAAAGGGGTCAAGTAGGTCTCAAACAAATGGTGATTGTCGAAAGATCTGATATTGTTCATAGTCACGTTCATGGCATGTTATGCCAAGGTCATGCAATGACATGAGCATGACTCTGAAAAAATAAGAATCCTGCAAGGAGGTCGAGATGGGTGTCAAACAAAAGGTGCATGTCAAATAATGTAATATTAATTGTAGTTACGTTCATGGCATGACATGATATATGCTCATATCATGCTAGGACATGAGCATGATTCTGCAAAAATAAAACTACGTTGGAAGGTGATCGATATGAGTGTCAAACAGAAGGTGCATGTCGAAGAAAGTAATATTGGTCATAGTCACGTTCGTGACATGGTATGCTCATGTCCTGAACATGATACTGCAAAAATAAATTTAAGGGAAGGAGGTCAAGATGGGTGTCAAAGGGAAAGTAAAGCCCGAGGGATGTGATATAAGATATAATCATGGTTATGGATAATGGATATATAGTCACGGTTAAGAAGCATTCATTCGGGTCCGTTTTCACAGCTTGATGCATTATCGACGTCCGTCGAGCTCTCTTTTTTAAAGAGAAGCGTCCGCGTCACGGGATGTGCTGAAGCACGCTTGCCGTTCAACACGCCCGCCTGGTTTGCTCTGCGCAGGACCGACCCGCACGCTTGTTCGCTCTGCATGATTTTTCTATTCGCTAGGTGGATGGCACTTTAAAGACGTGAGAGAAAACGCCTTCGTCCCTAAACTATATGTATAAAAGAAAAGACACTAGACAGACAAAATAGGAATTGCTGAGGGAGATTGCATAGAGCCTTCCTCCAACAAACGACAAAGGTTCCGGAAATGTGCGTACAGCAGCTCACATAAGGAGAAGACAGACTGTTTCTTGGCTGCTGCTACGGGTTGAAAGTGAATGAGGGAGTTGCTCGTAGCAGCAGGCCGAAGGCATACAGCAGCAAGTACAATAGCAAAAAAAAAAAAGGAATGTCCGTACTAAAGCCCCTTGCTTTGATAGCACCTCGAAACGCATTTAGCTCTCATGGTCGAAGCTAATCGAGTAGGGAGAGAGAATGAAAGAAGGAATCTGGGAACTTCGTGCCATATGCTAAGAATGGCACTGACTAGGGTTCACGGGGTGTTGGCCACTTCAGCGTTAGACCGCGTGGGAACATGAGCGGGTGAGGCGTTTTGGCACCGAGTACGTCAGTGAGTGCGCAGCCGCACTCCTCCTGTGCAACGTCGTGCGTGCTGCACAGCTGTTTACGTGCAGCATTTCTTTTCTTCTGGTTGTAAGTGCAACCGTAAACAATACAGTGATGCCCTGTCGATAGGCTGTTCTTAAAGGACATTTTTAATCGCTATAGTGAGCGAAAAACAGAGCGCGCATCGTGCAAGCATGGCAAAACGTATGGGCGGCTCGGCGCAACAAACAGCCCAACGAAGGGGGGCGTGGCGCGGAGCGCTCTCTCCCGCGCGGTAGCAGACGACAAAAACAGGTTCCGGCTCGCCGGTGCGAGAGTGCCGATGGAAAGGTCTATACTCACTTGAATGTAATCCTCTTCCTGCAAGTTTTCCTGTAATTTCATTGTAACCCCCTTTACTCAATGCCTCTGGGTCTCTAAGGTGCTCTTCATTAAATAAATAAGTAAATAAATAAATAAATAAATGCCATGATGTCTTTAGTGGGCCCGTACATCAATAAATCAATTAATTTGTAATGGCTCTAAAAGTTTTGCATGCATGGCTGAGGCCATGTGCCTTACGACTTAAGAAAGGCTTCATGTTAACTTTGTTTTCTATCTCCTTGTTATGGCCAGCACTCAGCCAGCTGAGTCAGAACAGCTGAATTCTGGTGCCCTTAAGATGAAGCCATTCTCAGAACTTATGCTTCACTAGAGAATATACAATAAAAAATGTAACTATCTATTCACACAAAATGTAAGCAAAAACTGCTGGTCATCTTGCAACACGCCCTTGGCGCAACTGGTGTCCCGAACACAGCTACAGCAGAGATCTTGACAGGTGTAGAGGTTGAAGGAACCTTAAAGCACACCCAGCAATTGAAGTACTACAGTTGAGTCTAGTGTTACACAACAACAACGAAAGAAGGGAAACCTACTGCCGAAGAAGTGAAGTGATAACTGCACAGATGATAACTGCGCCTTTCATCATGATCGTTACGACATGGAAGCCGGAAAGTGGTGAGAACGGCATCTTTTGGAAACCTCTCATGCAGAATAATAACAGTATTCACTTATCAATCCATAAAATAAATATGCGGCACTGTAGCATTAATTTGTTTATTGTTTCCTTGGTGCTCTTCCATTTGTCTATTTCAGAGAGTTTTTCCTGTCCCACAAAATCCGAATTAATGAGCTCTTGCTGAACCAGGAAAAGCACAGATGGCCAGTTGCGTCATGCATTGTTGCCACTTCAGCATTTATTTCTATTTTTCCCACTAGCAGCTTTGCATGCTTTGACAAGTGCTGTCAAGCAATCAGCTGTACTTCTGGCTGTTAAAAAATAAATAAAAGATATGCGAGTGCAAATGTTAAACTGGAAGGAACCAAAAGCAGCCGGTATTTCCAATAAGAATAAGCAAAATGTATGGATTAACAGAATTGAAGGAACAGCGCAATTTGAATTATCGTGTTTATTCGAAACTAGGCCGATAGATTTTTAAAAATTTCTTTGTATCAAACTCCGGGGTCGGCTTAGATTTGACAGATTCGAGGATTTTGAAAAACACGCCATTTTTCATTGAGAAAAGTGGTGCACAACTAGCGCCACCTAGAAAACGCCACCTAGACGGTATTGTAGCCGTTAGTAGCCGAGCCAGCACCTGAAGTACACACGCGAGGCCGCCATTTTGATCTTTGTGGCGAGTGTTGAGGCGAGCCGTTTGTCATTTCGAGTCATGCTTCGAGTGGTCTGTGTGTGGCGTAGCGCAATGGTGCCGAACAGGCGGCGCCATTATTATGCCGCTTTTAAAAGGAAAGTTCTCCTAGCCGCAGAGTCGTCGTCCAACGTTCAAGCCGGGCGGGACTTTGGAGTGGACGAAAAAAATGCGCATCGCTGGAGGGGCCAACGGGAGAAGCTCTTCGCGTGCGCCGCAATGAAGATGGCTTTTACCGGTCCACGGAGAGACCATCACCCTGAAATGGAGACGGCATTGGCCGACTTTGTTCGGGCGCAGCGAGCAGCTGCCCTTCCAGTAACGATGGAAATGCTCCAGGCCAAGGCGAGGGAGCTGTCGAGGGAGCGAGGTGTGTCAGTAGCAGACTTCAAAGCCAGCCGAGGCTGGCTGCAGAAATTCATGAAGCGCTTCGGCTTCAGCCTCCGCCGTTGCACCTCAATCGCCCAGAAGTTACGGCTGACTACGAAGAGAAGTTGCTTGAGTTCCAGCATTTCGTACTCCGAAAGAGAAATGCGAGAGCGTATCCCCTAGGCCAAATCGGCAACGCGGACCAAACGCCGGTATATTTTGATATGCCGGTGGCGTACACAGTCTCCGAAAAAGGGGCCAAGGAAGTGAAGGTGTGCTCTGCGGGGTACGAGAAGCAGCGCGCGACTGTGATGCTGTGCTGCACAGCGGACGGACACAAGCTCCCTCCTTACATCGTTTTTAACAGGAAGATGCTGCCCGCCAAAGAGGCCTTCCCGCGAAACGTCATTGTGCGGGCCAACGAGAACGGGTGGATGACCAGCGCCATGGTCGAGGAGTGGCTGAATATTGTATGGCGGCGGCGTCCAGGCACCCTTCTGTGCAAGCACTCTCTTCTTGTGGTGGACTCATACCGCGGGCACTTGACCGACAGCGTCAAGGCTGTGCTGGCCGATATGAACACCGACCTCGCGGCGATACCGGGTGGAATGATGGGCCAGTTGCAGCCACTTGACGTGTGCATAAACAAGCCGTTCAAGGATCGCCTGCGGGGCTTATACACGGACTGGTTAAGCACGGAGGACCACCAGCTGATGCCAACGGGCCGCATCAAGCGGGCATCACTTTCTCAGTTGGCAGGCTGGGTGGCTGCAGCGTGGGACGATATCCCAGGAACTTTGATCGTGCGCTCTTTAAGAAGTGCAGCATATCCAATGCGCTTGATGGCACCGAGGATTGCGCACTGTTTGAAGACAGCGACAAGGAATCCAGCGACAAGGGAAGCAGCGATGACTCGGAATGAGCACGGCATCTTTATGATGCAAATAACTAGAAGCAGCGTGAAAAAAACGACGACAAAGAAGAAACACACACAATAGGACTAGCGGCTGTGGGTTTCTCGAGTTATGTGCATCATGAACCAACTGCTCCGTTTGATCGTCACGTTCAATAAATGTTTTCTTTTTGTGAACGCTGCCTTCGCCGTTTTGTCCGGCCTACATTCGAGGTAAGATTTTTTTTTTTCCGGGCTTCCGACTTTTGGGGGTCGGCTTAGAATCGGGGCCGGCCTAGATCCGAGTAAATATGGTAATCAGCTTTCAAATAAACTGGAAACAGAGCAAGCCAACTAAAAAGCTAGAACTTGTTTGAATTAACCGAAAGCATGAATTAAAATGTTCGTGTGTCATAAGGGGAATCCACACATGAATAATCATTTTTCTGAAATATCAAGATCTAACATTACACGTACAGCGCTCAGACGCGAGTATGCGGTTTTCTTTGTAAAAGAATGCTGTGACAGCGTTCCTTTCAGAAGGCAATTGCACCACTCGTTACACCTGAGTGGTGCTGCTACATAGAATTATTAAGGGACATTGAAGCAAAAAGGTGAATTGGCTTAGAATGACCACTTATATTTCGACAACTCGATTATCCTTAATTTCGCCATTTTATGTTCTATATTAAAAGAGAAAATGAATGTCAATGTTTCAGTTCTGAAATTCATGCCAGAACTTCGGCGCCATGACATCAGAAGGCCAATTTCCATTTCTTGAATTCTTGACAAATTTGCTCCATGAAATGTTCTGAAAGTCCCTGAGTTCAATATACGGCTTCCACAGAACACCATTTATGCCTTCCTCACTGACAAATAATTAGCTGGGCCTGAGCAGACACCATCAAATATCTGTGATGTCATGCGTTTCAGCACTGCAACTTCAAAGCGGCATTGCCATCTGTCTTTTCCATTTCGCGTTTTCCATCTCGCTGAGGGTCTTCTCTTCACATGATTGGCATTTTTCGTATTGTGAAAAGCTAGCCTACTAATACGAGAAAAATTGTTGGTCACTTTAGTGTCCCTTTGATATATCTTACTATAATTATTTATATTAATGGCAAGAGCACTATTACCATTCATGTCCTGAAAGTAACAACATTTAATTTTTCGGTAAGAGAAAGAAGAGGTACATCAAGAAATGCCTTTGTTCTATCTGACACTATTTTTTTCTCTGAGAAACATGAAGAGAAGCTTGGAATCGAGTACCTTGTGAACATGTTCAACAAAGGAATAAAGGCAATCTGAACATAATGAGCTAAGGTGAGTGCTAGTAAGTACGGTGGAACCCCGCTGTTACGTTCCTCACTGCTGCGTTTTCCCGGCTGTCACGTGTTTTTCATCGGTCCCGGCATAGCTCCCATAGGATCCCATGCATTGCGAACCCCGCTGTTACGTCGTAACTGTGGGCCTGTTCCCGCATGATGCGTTGCAAACTGGCACGCCGTACCCGCCCAGGCACCGCTATTTTGATTTGACTTTTGGGTCTTGGTCACGCTTGCAGGAATCACCGCCCGCTGATGACTGCCGAGATAGTGCTGGCGCTATCTCTGCAGCCAAGCGACACTCCCCCCCCCCCCCTTCCACTGCTTTAGCGTCTTTTCATGCTCGTTAAAGACGGGCGGGGCATTTCCTCCCAACTTCGACGGCAGGCGCCCCTATATTGGTGATGTTATCGCCTCCGAGCGACGGAGATGGGCCGGGCACGTTTTATCTCTACTTCAGCCGCTTTCGTCGGCCCCACTCGCGTGGTTTTATTCTAGCGACCGTACTTTGGGCTCCGGGGGCTCCTGGAGAAAAGAATCGGAAAAAGGTTCATCGCACTCGCAGCTCCTTAGTTTTGCGTATGACTGCGCTTGCCTGCGCAGCGAGGGGCACGGCCGCGCGGCCGCTCGCCTGCGCGCGCCAGCGGGCTGGTTCGGGCCGGACGGCGAGCGCGAAGTATGCGAGGAATTTTTTTTTGTAAAGCTGGCTAAATATCAGGGGTACGCAAATTATCCCAGGGCGCAAATTATGCGGGTAAATACGGTAAACAAGCACTGAAGACGGTACGTGAAAGCGCTATCGAGCGATCGCGGGCCCGACACGACCAGCCGACCAGCCGCACTTGCAATCGTAAACCACGCGCTGGGTGCCGGAATAGGATGCGGTGATCGCAGTGACGGGGCTACTTGCCTCCAAAATTGGTGCATCACACTGGAACTAAGCCTCAATGATCACAGTTTTGGTTGCAATCTCTGAGGCCATACTTTCTCTCTTCGGGGCGCCGGAGGCTATAATGGCGGCCCATTCACTGCGCTCGACAGCCGCGAACGGAGTCCGAATGATCCAATTTAGAGCTAGAAATTTAGATGACCGAAATATCAGTCGTCTTAACACATTAAGTCTATGGGGACACGGGTGGTACCGCGCTGCTGTCCGAATTATCGGTCGGCGACCTAGATGGCTCACCTTGCTGAAATAAATTGTTTGAAGTCAAAGCGGCCCTGTTCTCATTCATTTTAGGAGCTTTCCTCACTCTTGCATTTTCCCGGCTGTTACGTTTTCCCCCCCCGGTCTGCTGAAAAACGTATGAACGGGGTTCCACTGTAATGATAACTGCTGACCCAAATCTTTACATCGTTGTGAGCTTATCTGTTTGCCACATTTTCTATACTGTAAGCATTCGTCTAGGGTGTATTAAAGAGAACCAGCTTCAGCAATGGGTAGTTCAGCTAAGGCAGCTGTTCAACACTGGTGTTGTCCCGAGACTGCAATGCGTTGCAGCTCGAGGTAGGCGCGTTGTACTCACCGGTGCGGGAAGCGAAGCAAATCGGAGGTAGCCAGCGCAGCCCACAAGGGTGATGTCCCGGAACACAATCAGTGCGGTCAGGGGAACTGCATCACAAGGTCAATTGGATCACACTAAAGAGAAAGAAACCGGCAGGCATCTGTGATTGTTTTGGCTATGATGTTTAATTTGAAACTCATTAACTTGAATCTTTCAATAATTCTGACACTCGCGCTTATTTTAGTTTTGTCTATGGGGAGTGCCATTATTACTTTCCTGTGACGCGCAGCGCAGCCCACGCTTGTCTCGCATGCTGCTTCGGGAATAGCACAGACCATTCTAAAAACTTTGCACGCCCAACGTGCACATTTGAGTCCTTCCTGAATGTGAGTGATAACACCAGAACACGCTGTGACGAGTGTATAGAAGCTGATGCATTTTTCATCGCTGGTCAGTTTTTACCGTCGATCGATGACTCTCCATGCCGCTATTGTCTTGCCGCGTAATTCCTTTGCTGAGCACAGGTTTGCCCAATAAACAGCTCGACTGTTTGATGCCTTCAGTTCTGTAGCATCCTTCATCGTCACGACCACATGAAAATTTGAACTAAGTGATGCAGTCTGGTCAAGCTGCATAGAGCTGCAGGTGTCAAGAGTGCTCGTTAATTCGAACATGAACCGGATTTGCTACGGATGATTGGAACTGCGTGCCGCCATACCGGCACTTTCCCTGTTAAGCAAGAGGCAGCGTGACTTGACAGCCATCGCCAATGGTCGACGCCTCATCGACCTCGCCCTCGAATATCGAAGGCTATCAAGAAAGTGGTTGAGAATACGCATGACTGGCCTGTATGCATGCATTCAGTTTTTTAAATGGATGCGATTCGCACTGTCATCGATAGTCTTGTGCCTCGATAGTCTTGTGTCATCGATAGTCTTGTGTCTGGTCAATGATGGTGATGTGCTCCCTCCGTTTATGTCGTACGTTTGCCAACTATCCAGCGCTTCTTTTGTACCAAAAGACACACAGTCATGCAGCTATGAGAAGAGATGTAAATGAAGTGACTGCTAAAACTGGCAAAGCGGTGTAATCCGCTCCAAGCATGCACCGAGGCATTGTTTTGTTTTGCCGCTATGCAACGGCCATGTGAAAGCACAGTTTACGGCAGTGGACGGATGCAGCTTGTTATTGTAAGTTTAATTACCGTTGCCCATTGCAATCACGCAGAAATCTCTGGTACAATGATTCAGCGTGCTCTGTCCCAAGCTGCATCAGAGCTCTGCTCATGGAACAAAAGTCCACATGAAAGCTTGCGTACCAACGACCTGCGTCTGGTACGGGTAAATGCTCAAGGTTTTGCGTATTTACTCGCGTAACTTGCTCACTTTTTTTTCGCGATTTTACAGCTCCGAAAAGGGGGAGAGCACATTAGGCGGAGATTTCGCGAACACATTTGAAATAACGTGTAATATAATGCAATGAGCGCGGTAACTGTTTTGGATATGATCTCACGTAACACTGCAAAACGCTGGTGTAAGAGAATACGGCTGCTCCAGGGACACTTTTCACAGTCCCTCCACGTTGAGAGCACAGCACGTAGGAGTGTTTACGAGCCGCCCGCTGATGGCTGCCGAGATAGCGCTGGCACGCGTGCTATCTCAGCAGCCGGGTGACACCCCCCCGCCTCGCGTCTTTTCATGCTCGTCAAAGATGGGCGGGGCATTTCCTCCCCGCATCGACGGCAGGTATCCCGATCGGGGTGATGTTATCGCATCCGCCCTCCGAGCGACGGAGATAGGCCAGGCTCGTTTGATCTCTGCTTCAGCCGTTTTCGTCGTCCCCACTCGCATGCTTTTATTCTAGCGGCTGTACTTTGCACTTCGGGGGCTTCCGGAGAAAAGAATCGGAAAAAGGGGCATCGCACGCGCAGCTCCTTTTGCGTATGACTGCGCTCGCCTGCGCAGCGAAGGGCGCGTATGCACGGCTGTTCAAAGTCTGTCTGTGCGTGTGCGCCAGCGAGCTGGGAACGGGAGCACAAAATATGCGAGGATTTTTTTTTTTTTGCAAAGCTGCCTAAATATCAGGGGTGCGCAAATTATGCGAGGGTGCAAATTATGCGGGTAAATATGGTAATTAACTTTTATACCACTGATGCACTGAACAGTGATAACACCAATGTAATGAACTGTGATGATTTATGTGAGTGCCGCATAAGTGAAACTATAGTTATTCATCAAGAATGTTGGATCGCAGGCATACTAATGAACTTGCACAAAACAGGCAGCTATGAGAGGCAATAAATAGTGATACATGTGCTTTATGCGCTCTTCAAGCGATGAGGTATCTAAAGATGAAGTTTCGGACAGTGATAGTCAGAGTGATGCAGCTGGTTTGATGCTAGCCAGGCAGGTAGAAGTTGAAAAGCCTTTTATTTTGATTGTGAAAGACTACTGCAACCACTTTGCATTGAATCAAGATAAAAGCATCCATCTTCTGGCATGAGAATCTCGTTGACAAGTTGAGAACACTATATAAATAACATAAGGTGCAATAACTCCCTTACTGCCAAGTCTCTTCATTTTCCCTGATATGCGAAGACAACTGAATTGCAGATGTGCAGTTGAGCTGCATGCTTATCGCATGAATTTGCTCAGCATGTCCATTGTTACACGGCCCCTGATCGCAATCACTTTCAACCGCCAAAACGAAAATAAATGTAGGTGGATTTGTTTTGAAATAAATGTGACTGTTCCACAGGTGCTGCTAAACCATATAAGACGCGCAGCCTTTAGTTTATCACTCTCATCAGTTTGAGTTTCGTTCAACCCAGCTGCATTCCCACGAAATTTTCCCGCGGAATATCAATTCTAGATGTGAGAAACCTGTTCAGCACTTTTGGCACTGCCCGCTTGCCATGGTAATAGCATTTTTCAAAAACTGACATTTTTCATGATATTGTGCCTCCAAGACCAGTGTCCCCCCTTAATGAGCTTTTACTCTGAAAGTGTGGTTGCCAACTTACTTAAGGGGGGACGTGGCACTTCCGGACTAAAAATTGGACGAAAGATCGAGTTTTTGCTGATGAAATATTCATGTTCCTAAAGTCATTCTGCACCTACTCACAAATTTTCATAGCCAAATTTTAATAATTACCTTGCTTTAAAGAACCTACACCACACATCAGGCCCATAAGTATAGGGCAAAAATTTGAACGTTCTTCCTCAATTTCTCAAAATGAAAATATTCATGACCTCCCTGTGTTGGAGGAGCAATATCTTTTGTTCTACAAGGGTTATCATTGTGACTTTTTTTTTACTGGAAGATGAATAGAAGTGGCTTGTCGTAAAGTAAATTTTGTAATTTTGTTATAATACTGTGCTACGGAATTTTTCTAAATGAAGCTTTTGTTTCAAGCTTCAACAAGGACATTCATTGTGTCATGTTCAACAGTCTGTAACTTTGCTTGGAAATGGCCTAAAATGATGACTTATGCTTCTTGACACACTGTTAATATCGTCACTTAAATCTCTGGGCTGCTTTTTATTGTGAGGACTGTGGTTAATTAGCTAATTAGGACTCAATAAAATATAAATTGAATACCCACACTGGCCCAACTGCAGCAATCGCATGCAAACTCCTCCAACTATAAGTAGCTACAAGATACTCAGCATGAAAGCGATCCAGAAGAAGCTGGATAGCAATGACGCTGGTGCATGCTTCTACCAAAGTAATAGATGCAGCAAACCCCGTTTCAGACTACAGAATGTTGGTGGACTTTTTTGACGGGTCGTCCCGTACACAATGGGTATCTGCTGGAGATGCTGGGAGTCAAACGCTTGGGACACTTCAGGCTCACCTGGGATGAGCCCCGCCACAGTGAGGCTGAGGAATAGGGTGGCCACAAGGCACTTGTCGGCCAATGGGTCCACTACTGTGCCCAGCATGCTCTGCTGCGAGGGGAAGGACCTTGCCACCCAGCCATCAAGCTGCAGAGTCACAAAAAAAGGAAGAGGTGGGAGGGGAGGGGGGTGTGCTGTTTACTGTGGTGTCACACATAGCTGCAGTAGACTCTCAATAATGCAAATTTAAGTGGACCTCGAATGAGTTCTGTGGAATCGTGCAAGCTGGAGTAGTGATATTAAAAAGGACATTAACATCCACTCATTCGTACCACAAAGGTACAGGAAAATTCAAGCAGATTTCTCAGAAATGAACACATCTTGGTTGAGAAAAATACTTCCTGGTCTGGAGCCCCAACCTGAGGCCAGTGCCTGTCAAGGGCAATCGCTCCACCAATTGAGATAACCAGAAGGCTAGCCAGTGACAGCACGGGGGAAAGGGGGGGCGATTGACCGGCAACTCAAAACGCATGGGCATAAATATGGCAAATGAGTTCTCTGGAACTGAATTTCACAGAGCTCATTTTTGCCACATTGGAGCATGACTTGCACACTACAATGTCACGCTGGTGGGGAGAAACAAAATGAAGGAAGCTTCTCAAATGTGCCAGCTTCCATGTAAAAATTTTTAAGGGCCATTCACTGAAGCTTCTCCACAATGTAACGGTTCTAAAGTTGTGCTTGACACCATGTTCAATTGGTGTGCAAACTTGCAGTTTTATCATTTAGGTCATGTATTCTTCATTTCATTTTTCCTTTCTTTTCCTGCTTGCACGTTATGCAGTGCTGTTATGGGCAACTCGTAACACATTCTCCCACACTTTTTACTCAGCATTCTAATGCTCACACCTACACACCTTAACGAAGCAAGGCAACCTCAACATAGGCGAGAGAATATGCTAGAGGGCCACACTGTGGCTCAGGCACTCGCGCTAGGACTGCAGAGACAGAGAGAAAAAAAGAACACAGAATAGAACAGCCTGCCTGCTGAAGGGCGTTGTGCCTACTTCTGTTATGACTGCATCTATGCCTGCTTGCTTCTACAATGAAAGAAATGTCAGCTATTCAAAAATCCAGTGATGCTGCAAAGATAGAAAGATTTCTGCACACAAGCTACAGGCAGGGACATATAACCGACGAGGACAAGTGCAGGAACTGTTATTACGGAATACCAGCTAGATTGCTCCCGTACCTTACTGCAATGGTGTCCAGAAAGGCCGTTCTAGAACTACACCATCCATGTGCATCTGTCAGTGGTATGCTAGGCAAGCTTAGTAAGGACTGCTACAGATGGTGCAATGTGTCTAGCGCGGCAACTAGCCGCACAGTCTGCTACCTTATGTGTTGCCACCTCTAGGTTCTCGGCGTGCGTCAGGTTCAGTTCAGATATGGACGCTGGCATGTAAAGCCGTGTTGCAACAACATGTAGGTACAAGTTTTCTTACTATCCAAGTCTCCCCGCATTCAGCCGGAGCCTCACATTTGGCACAGTCGACCCCGGACCCCTGCCAAGCCATCCAGCCACGGCAGCGCAAGAACGATGGTCAGTACACCTTTTCAACCGCATTCGCCAATGTACCCATGCCAACAAATACTCGTGCCTGTTTTCACATCTGAAGATACATTCCGTGTTGCCGCCACCAGCTGTTCACCTCGCATCAGAAGAAACGCACAGCCGTCACATGGAGATTACCATGAATATTGACAACAAACCCTAAACTCGAATCCCACACTTGCCTGTCCTGTTCTGCTCACTCACCTAGTCGGGTGCGTCGAAACTCACGTGCTGGTGCATCTTGCTTGGAATTATTTGGGAGCAGCTTGATCCAGCAACCATGCTGCAGTTCAAAACCGACCCGTCGCAAATTAGATGAGCTCTAGAGACAAGCTAATTCAGTGCCTCGAAGCAAACATTTGCCACCATTTTAAGGCAATGCCACGGGCGCGTTGATAGCGCCGAGGTCACCGGTAACACCTGTTTGACCCTTGACCTCAAGACGCTCCAAAGCCTGGCACTTCTGTTCCAACAGCTCCCACGCCCCTTGACTACAATTACAACACTGCTTGACCTGTTGCCACTGATGAATCCCCAGCACAAAACGTTAATGCCTTGCTCAATGACATCCGCCACCTACAGCAGCTTGCCGCTTGGGATGACGCCATCACTCACCACGTCGGTGACTCCGGCTGCAGCAAAGAGGATGAGCGCAGAGGTGTATCCCTCAGTCACCACCAAGTAGCCGAGGACGGGGCTGGAACAGAGCCTCGCCAGAGAGAGGGCATTGGGTATGGTCATGATGTTCTCACGCTGCCTCCATCAGGTCGGGAGATGCCAAGGGGCAGAAAAGAGGTGAAAGAGCAGGTAATTGACAAAAATGTCATGAAACAACAGAAAGGCAGGCAAGATAGAGTAATGTTGATGCGAAGGGAAACAGTCCACCCTCTTGTAGGTGTAAGCCAACAAAAGAAACTTGCAGGTTACTCTCTTCCCACTTTGGAAAGAAAAGAGAAGTCTGTCAGGGTGTACCTTATAGTCTCCTTCACTTTTGAAAAGTACATACAATCTTCCCAGGAATTCATAGGGAATTTTATCAACTAAGAAGAATGTTTAATTAACTAGGAAGCTTTCTTTCTAAGAAATGCATATAATTTCCTCAGTAAACTTATGCTACGATTAAGTGGACAGCAATCTTTCCTTTTTAAAGCTCACATTATTTGTGTGGACTGGTCATAACTAAATATGAACACCTAGTAAGACCCTTAACTGGTTGAGCCATAACCTTTCAAGTCAATATTCATACCTTTAGAATCAGTTAGCAGAGTGCTCGAAAGTAACAACTGGTTAGTCATGTCTGGTTCTGGCCACGACGTGCACAAGAGATGAAATTTGCGAGGCTTCTGATTAAGTCATAAGGCACATTGCTTTAATCTATCGACTTACAATAGCTTCGCAGAATACACAGCAAGCCTTTTATCTGGAAGTGCAGTGCTTTAACAGAGCAAGAAGTCACATTTCTTGAACTTTCGTGGCTAACTGTGAGGCCATAGACGACTGACATACAATCAACTTAGAGCTAACTGGAACGCATAACTTCTCATTTGTTTTTTTGTGAAAATGTGTGACATCAGCAAGTCATCAGCTTCCACGGTAAGTGTAAACTCCACACCACCTTTGGTTACGCGTCGAGTAATGGTGTCGGATGACTTTCCTGAGGTAATACTCACGAAAGATGCTTTACTTGGCAACTCACTGGTTGAGTTCCACTTCTCTTCAAGAGTGACAAAAAAAATTAGGACAGCAATACATGATAAAAATACAGATTGTCCTTGATGTCACATCAGTGACAGTCCAGTCCGCAAAAGTGTGTACACTTTGCGGACTGGACAGTGTACAGCGTCCATTGAGATGTTCACTAAGAAAGGCATGCACAAGACAAGAGCTGACTCGCAATTAACATTTTTATATGTGCTAATACAATGAGTCGTTATTATAACATTGTAAGCACTGCAAAGCTTCTCATGTGCATGTCTTTCTTTGTCCACATTTCCGTGAACAGTGCACTCTCAACAACATCAATATCCAACAACTAGCTCAGTTTACAATTTCAACACCAAACTAACGCGATATTGTACATGCCATCTAGAAGTGCAGAACATTTGTGTGTCTTCTGTCTTGTTTGGCATCGGCATCAGTGCTTGTTTTAGTCACGCCTCCTTTACTAGATGCCAGCCGTGTCGTTCGAAAACGCGGTTCCGCGCCCTCTCCCTCCTTCGTGAAAGGCAGCGAGCGCTGCGTATGGGCGCGCGCCTGCAACGTTGATCATGTGGGCCGCCTCCAACGTCTTGGAGGTTGCTGGCACGGCGCAACTGCTGCTAGCAGACGACATCGGTAAGCGTGTCGCCCGCAGCCGAGCAGAGGACATTCGCTGCCGCAGTAAGCGCTTTGCGCGCAGCTGATAGGCTCTGCGCATTTTTTATTTGTTTCAATATTGGGATAGAAAATAAAGTATCAATGCGTGAGATGAAATGCGAGTAAATCTGTTTTTAAGTTCGTGCAATAAATCTGGAACGCGTTTCACCAATATTGCGATGAACAGAAAGCAGAAGACAGTTTGTCGCTGTATTCTGTTGCTTGAGTACCGGCGCTTTACACTAGCAGTTTCTACGGTGTTTAGCTGGAGCCAATGTAAGCTCCGAAATGTGAGCCATCTGTTGAGTTCCGCGAAGACTGTACTGATCATCATGCCTCGCTGCTGCGTGCCGCAACGTGAGTCAAGTACTCGTCGCCGACAAGCTGGCGTATCATTTCATGAACTACCAACGGAAAATGCTCTGCGCGAAAAATGGCTTCAGGCTATTTCTAGGGATAACTGGACGCCAGCGATGAATTCAAACTGCTGGATAGTGTGCAGTTTGCACTTTCAAGGATGTGATTTCAAAGAAAGCTGTCCAATACGACGGCGACTTAAGCCGGAAGCGGTGCCCAGCTTGTTTGGGGAGTCCATTTCGCAAACTTCGGGCACCGAGTGGGCTAGAGCGGGAAAGCGCCAGCGAGATTCGTCGTCCACTGGCTCCATTTCTGAATGCAAAGAACAGTGCTCGCAGCCGTGCGACGCCTCCACCGAGAAACACGCCGACGAGCACCCTACTGACAGGCCAGTTGATGCGACAGCTGTCCCAGGCTGCAGCATAGTGTCTCCCCAGACAAAACAGGAAATGACCGCTATGACGTATTTTTCTCTTGGTGTGAACCCCTCGTCTAGTGTAAGCCCCCGATGCACAACTACAGTTGGTTCCATGCCGTCGAGTGACTTTTTGCAAGATTTACAAAGTGATGCTACGCATTTTTAGAGACCGCACCAGAGGAGAACATCAGCGCACACGAATACACAGAGGCTCACAGTACTGTGCTGCCACATTTGGTGAAGCCTGCGTGTAAACAGAGGAAAAACAAAGTGACAAAAGTTCTACGCTCGTTGAAGACGCAGACAACACCATGGAACTCAAACACGTCAAGCATGTTTGTAGAAAGAAAGCGGCAGCAACAGAAAGAACGTGCGTTGCAAGCGGAAAATGAGACACTGCGCAGAACCGTAGTTGCCTACAAAAAAGAACTTCATAGCTGGAAAGAAGAATGCTATGTTCCTGCATTTTTCGAAGTTGTGGAAGACACCGAGGAGGGGGTAGCAAAGGTTGATTGATTTCTGGGGTTTAACGTCCCAAAACCAGCTCTGATTATGAGAGACGTCGTAGTGGAGGTCTCCGGAAATTTCGACCACCTGGGGTTCTTTAACGTGCACTGACATCGCACAGCACACGGGCCTCAACATTTCGCCTCCATCGAAATGCAGCCGCGCCGCGGCCGGGATTCGATCCCGCGACCTTCGGATCTGCAGCCGAGTGCCATAACCACTAGACTACCGTGGCGGGGCAGGGGGTGGCAAAGGCAGTGCTATTGCTCGACCAAGTGAAAAATTATGAGGAAAAAAACGACGTTGCTCGGAAAGCACAATCAGGCACAGCATTGTAATGCGACACTTACCCACAGAAGCATATGAACAGTTAAGGTCTGAAAAGCTTCTCAAGCTACCGTGCAGAACAACACTACAAAAGTACTTTGGCAGTACGTCCAGTGAAATCAGCTTCAGCCAGCTGGTTCGCTCCCGCCTGAAAGTGGAGCTTGAGGATCTGGACACAGCGCAATCAAAAGTGTGTAGCCTCGTCGTAGACGAGATGAGGATCAAACAGAAACTGCTGTACCACAAGCAAAGGGACGCGTTTGTTGGTGACGTCGATCTAAGCCCTGACCTTGAGTACCTCGCTCCTGCAACTGAGGATCAACACCTGGCGAGTTCGCTGCTGTGTTTTCTGATTTGTGGCCTGTACGCCAGGTATAAAATACCGGCCGGCTACTTCTTCACGAAAGGCTGCACCGGAGACCAGCTCGCCGAGGTCATCCGTCACGTCATCATTAAAAGAGCCAGCATTGGTTTTGACATCGTCAGAGTAGTAACTGATAACCACAAAATCAACGTAAACGCCATGGAAATTCTAAGCGGGGGAGAGGCAAGAATACGGGCACCACATCCGGCTGGTCCGTCAACACAAATATTTTTCGCATTCGACCAGAGCCGTGTTATAAAAAAAATCAGATCTTAATTTCTGGCAAAGGAATTTGGTGAAAACAAGGAAATTTCATCAAAGTAAATCAAAATGCTCTACAAGATGCAAAGGCATTCAACAGTGCGGCCAATCCGGTTTCTTCACAAGGAAACACGTTTTTCCTTCAAATATCGAGAAAATGAATGTGAAGACGGCTGTGCAGCTGTTTTCTCCTACAGTAACCGCTGCACTCAAGTACTTGAAGGATCAGGCAGGTCACAGCTGTGACCTTGAGTTCACATTTGTGGGACCAACGGTTGCCTTCATGGAAGCCGTTCACAAGTGGTTCGCACGCATGGATGTGAGCAATGTTCAACAACACATCCATTGCAATGATGAGGATGCCCGTCAGTTTTCTGACACTGATGACCCAAGACTGGACTGGCTTGAGGGCAAGTTCATTTCCTACATTGAGCAGTTGAAGACTAAAAGCCGCCCAGAAAACTTCCTGAGTAAAGAAACGCATCATGCCCTGCTTTTCACAACAATGTCAAATGTGCAATGCATTCGGTTCCTCCTTTCTGAGAAGAAATTTAAATTTGTCCTCACGCGAAAATTCTCAAGTGACCCCATAGAGTCCATGTTTGGATTTCTTCGGCGGAGCTCTGGCTGCAACGACACCCTGGATGTGAAAAGCGCGGTGTGCGGAATAGAAAAGATGCTCAAGACCGGTATCGTCACTTCCTCCACGCAAAGCAACGTGAGAAGCTCAACATCGTTTTCATCAGCACAGCTTCTGCCAGCACATCAGGCTCCGACCAAGACCACTAGCACTGCCGAAACAGTTTTGAAAGCAGCAGTATATAGGCTAAAGAAGCAATGCCTCTCAAACACGCCATGCGCGTCAAATCCGGATGTCGCGAGTGTAGCGATGGTCGCAGGGTTCATCGTGAGAGCGGCGAGTGAAAATATCCCCTGCGCCGAGTGCATTGCGCTGCTCCAAGGAACCAAAGCAAACACCCCCCTCCTCGGCCTCATCGCCCACCAAGATTACGGGGGGCTCATGTATCGTAGCCAAGAGCTCATAAAGCTTCTGACATGCCTGAGGAAGTTTGTCGACAGTGTCCTCCTGCACAGGAAGTGCCTCTCAAGGCCATTCAAAGTTTGCGTAGACAAAAGTGTTGAACTCCTTATGGGACTGCCACTTCTCCAGTGCAGCAACACGGACACGGAACACCGCAGGAGGCTTTTACAGCTCATAACAACAAAGTTCATCAAGCCACTTTTCAGCAACTATGCGCTTGGAACAACTGACAGACATGCCACTGTCAAGATGCTGGAGCGGAAACCTATTTCGCGGAAAGTTCTGAAAATTCCTCTCGGGTAGCACATTTAGGAGCTCAATCGCATACGACACCCTGTCATTTTCATTGTGAAGGGATGATGGTGCTTAATTCTCAAGCAGATGTCTGGCTGTGCTTACTGCCGAACTTTTTCGTAATGAGATGCTGGGATCAAAAACTTCGCCTTGATCTCTACTCGCAACGTGTTCTGCCTGGAACCAACAAGCCCTTCTAAATTGGTAAAGTGAACGCGATCGGTTTCTGGGGTTTTACGTTCCAAAACCAGCTGTGATTATGAGAGACGCCGTAGTGGAGGGTTGTGAACGCGATCGGTTTCTGGGGTTTTACGTTCCAAAACCAGCTGTGATTATGAGAGACGCCGTAGTGGAGGGTTGTGGAAAAATGGCCACCTGGGGTTCTTCGACGTGCACTGACATCACACAGCAGACACGCCTCGACATTTCATCTCCATCAAAATGCAGCCGCCACGGCCGGGATTTGATCCCGCGACCTTCGAATCAGCGGTCGAGTGTCATAGCCAATAGACCACCGTAGCGGGCGGTACAGTGAACGCGAGTGACCCGCTCAAGGCTTGACATTACGTGCGACTTCAAGGAACATGTTGCTGAACAGAAACACTGCGGTGTGTTTGTGCGCATTTTCGCGAGTTTCTGTGAATGCGAGATAGGGCATTCCTCAAAGTGCCGGCAGTAAGTTAATTGCACGTACACCTGCGCTGCTGCCGTCTGTGCGCACAATCAGCGAACTCGGCTGAGTGAGCCCAGTACTTACCTGCAAGTCGACCTGGGACTGAGAGTTCGTCGTCCAGGCAAGGCGAACAAGACTGTTTAGAAACTCGACCATCTCTTGAAAGTGCATTGGTGGAGGCACCTCTATGACGAGCAGAATGAAAAGTAAGATCTCAGTTTATTCTGACGTGTGCGTGCAAATGGCAGGACTGTTACCGTGCATAGCACTGAGAAGCTAAGTGTGCAGTTTTTATGATATCTGGCGTATTACGTCCAAAAGCCAGCTGCGATTATGAGACACGCCGTAGTGTGTGCAGTCCTTGGAAAACGAATTCGCAACAACATAAAAAAAAAGAAGCCAAGTGTTGAACAATGACGCACACTTGGCAGGATGTATAACATGTTTTTTTCTGGCCGCACTGCGCGGCATGACGCAACATGAGCACGCAGTTGCGATAACGAGAGAGAGCGCCCGTGAGAGCTCTCGCAAGCCAGCGCTACCAGCGCTTGCGAGAGCTAGCGGACGCCCCGCACTTCCGCTGCTACCGGAAACTGTGAAAGGCAACGTGCGCCGCCTCACGGATTTTCGCTGAACTGAAGGAACCACAGCCGCAGTGGGAAAGCGAGCGACGCGACTGGCATCTAGTAAAGGAGGCGTTGTTTTAGTGTGGTCACCATGAAAAAAAAAAAAAAAAAGAAGAAGAAGAAGCCATGAAGACCGCCGACAACTGAAGCGTGATTTGAATAGTGAACTCGGCTAAATTATTCAATTGCCTAGAACATCTTGAGACTTAAAGAAACACACAGCTGGAACACAAACGACGATCGGGCACAACAGCAGCGCCAGCACGTGTATTCGCTCTAACGGCCACCACAAATCGCAGACGAGAGAACCGAAACTAGGGACGGGGAGGTAAACGATAAACAAAGACAGGAGCACGACACACAAGAGGCGCGCAGCACAAGGCCCTACCAGATGGCCCATGCGCTCGGTCACAATCCTCTTGGTCTGCTCCACGTTCTCCGTCACTCTCTCGCGCGTGGCCCGCAGCGAGCGGCCCGTCTTCTCCAGGGACTCGCGGGTCCTCTGCACGCGCGTCCTGGGCCGCAGAAAGACGGGCCTGGTCGTCGCCACCGGCTCCTCGGCGCCGCGGTCACCGCCTCCTCCGGCGCCCGTCGATATGCACGACACGCGCCACACGCTGATCGGCGAAGGGACCACCACCACATCGAGTGCAGATGCGGAGGCAACATCGACGCTCGCGGCGTTCGGGACGTGCCGTAACAGCGTCCGCAACGGCAGGACGCCGCGCCGCGACCACAGTCTGAGCGCCATGTAGAGGACACAGCTGTCGACGGTACCCGAGGTGTTGTTTTGGCGAATCGGCCGTCGTCACGTCGTGTTTTGTTGTTGTGTGTCGGGGCTAGGAAGGACACTTCCTTTGGGGGGACGTTTACGGAATCGTCGCCAACTCAGAGTGCAAGGATGAACATCGGTGGCAGAGGTTTGTGCTGAAGCGAGCATACGAAGAGAACGAAAAGTACACGTACTGCAGAGCACTCAGCGTAAACACATGGAGGGTCAACACCGACAACGAGACAAACTCGCAACGACAACCGCCATGATGGAGAGCTCTCGGATTAGGCTTGCATTGGCTGTGCACGACTTCGCTTAGGCCACTTAGGAGTTGCTAAAATCTCGTTTGCTAAAAAAACTCAGCACATTTTTTTACAGTTTAGTGCTCGCGCTCTTGATTTGCGTAAATCAAAATAAGTACAAAAAGCTTGAAGTTATTTTGTTTGTTAGGTGGCATTTAAGTTTACTTGAAAGTTTTTAATTAACGCGCGTATGTCTCAGAGGCTACGCTTTTGTGTACTGCGTGGTCAATTCATTTAGGTACAAAACCGCATAGCCTTGCTTGTAACTAGTAAATTAAGACACACGCTTTTTGTATTGTACGCTGCTTATTTTGTTTCCTATATTGCGTTTCTTAGTGCACTGCGAAGAAAGACCCTGCTGTGAATGACGTCATGACTCCCATTAAAATTATCCAGCGACGAAGTCGTCGGAAGCCAATCAAAGGCTACTTTCTAGTCGGTCTTCAGGTGGCACCGGTTGTCAACGTCGTCTGCAGTAGCGAAAGCGGCAGAGTCAGCTGCTGCAGCTGCTGCCACGCACGTCAAGAGAACCACATTCTGAGACTCCTTCCTGACGTAGCACTAAGCAAGGCGACGCACAGCCACCACGACAAGAACGACAAGCAACCCAGCTCGCAACTGCCACGCCATGCGCGTAACGGTACGTAGTATGCCGTTTTTTCGCATCGTGTATTCGACTCGTCGCGTCAGCTGCAACGGAGAGGGCGGGTTTTTTTTTACGTTGCCCACCGGACCGGTAACGAAAATTTAAAGCGCATAGGTGGCCTGCTGCACCTGTTCCCGCCGACATCCTTTCGCTGTCGTTCGATGCATTTAGGGGGCCCCGCTTACGGGGGCTCACGAACGCACGGCGCCGATTTCCATGCGTGCTCTGGAAACCCATTTCGCTCTCCATTCATCTGCGGAGCGCGGGGAACCGCGTGAGCGACAAGATTTTTCTCTCGCGAAATGCACATGCCTTAGTTCTAGAGTGTGAATTTAAATGTCGTTCCTAATTAATGCTCACCTATACCCTATGCTTAATTGGCTGATTGGCTGCTGTGATTAATGTACCGTGGTTAAATCCTTTGTTAAATACGCGCAAAGTTGGCCAATATTCCACGAGAATCTGTGGGCGAGGTTGTAGACGTTTTCGCGCAATGTAATGTTGAACGTGTGTGTGAACCCGAAAATGTGGCAATACGCGCCCTGTGCAAATGTGCTCAGGCAGCAGTGTGGTTTGAAAATGTTGGCCCGAGAGGCAGTGTTCGTTGTTGGAGCGCTTTTTTTTTTAAAGACGAAATTATAGGATATTACATTACAACATAGAGTTGAGCTGGTCGGCTATATGTTGAACACTGATATAACGACTCATCGGCGCGAACTGTATACAATCTTTGGTTGGCCACGCTTCGTTTTCTGAGAAATTGTTTTTAAAGAAAGAAAAATAAAGAACACGCGAGAGCCACAGCAATATCGGAGGAAAGAAACATATAGGGTTCGCGCGATGCTCAGTACTCGAAAGGTAGCGTATAATAAGCACAATAAATATTGCAAGACGGTTCACAGTCACATTTCGGAAAACAACTTTCGGTTTGGTAGTCCAGCGAATCAAAACAACAACCAAGAGGTAGAGCATTTCCTAGTTTACTATAAGTTTACCAAGTTTACGAAATAATGCGTTTTTGTATCTCTTACTCTTCGGCGATCCAGGCTGCCGAGTTGTTTGAGCTGTTTTCTTTTACCTCCCCTGTTACAACGAATGTTGCGTATATCGAACTAATTTGCGCTTCCGATGCTAATTCGTTGTTACGAGGTTCGGCTATATTATTATGGACTTAATAAAGATAATGGTAGATGCTGTAATCATGAGCATAACTAAGCAAGCAAAATGTCTATGCCAGGTTACGTTCACGTTATGTTCCAGTGCCAAAAGTTTCAGGTTCGCACCTCTGTAGGTCCCGTGTTCGACGAACAGAGGTCTTGGCTTTCGCCTAAGCTATAGCTATAAGGACTTTCAGGAATTGTTCGCTGTACCACGGCCGCTTAATGGAAAATTGAGCGGCCGTACGGTGCGTTCCATAAGCCCGCACGTTCGCATTTTTATGGAAAACTTAACAACGCGTACGCATAGAACTTAGTCGAATATACGTGTTCATATGCTATGAGTTTTATTAAATGCGGAGCATTTCTTAGTCGCACGATGTCGCGCTTCGGCGTCGGCGCCGTCCACACCCCCACTGCGCATGCTCGGCTCGTCTCGTGCCGGCCCACCGGGCGTTCAGCAAGCCGGGCATGCGCAGTGGGGGTGCGGACCTCTCCCCCGTACTCCTCTCCCTCGAACGCGGGCGGTGTGTATATAAGCGGCGGAGCGCGCGTTCGGAATTTTTCATGCCACTTGTACCCATTGACCGTTTGTCATTTTGAATATCGCAGTTTCATCTTCAATTTGCGAAGTCGCGTGGATAATCATGCACACGTATCGACTTGATGCCTACGCGAAGAAATTTAGATGGGCGGGGTTGGGGGGAAAACAGGTGCATCACTTTGATTGTTAGTTATATGATATCCGCTTCAGGCGCGAATTCTGAAGTGTCTATAAATGCATCAAATCTTCACACATAAGTTTCCTGGCACTCCAATTCTGTTGCGCAAGAAAACGCGTTTGAAATGTTGAAATGTTCGTTTACAGTAAATATGCGCAATTAGAACGTAACGAAACATAAACCTAATTCGAAGTCTGCCATCCTTTATTTCTGTCATAAAACAGCTAGAAGTCAGACATTAAACGCGGGTGACGTCTGTTGTGGGCTGCGTCCATAACGAGCCAGCGCAAATTACATTTTCGATGTCACTCCCGGATAGTGCCACGTCGACCCACTCGTCAAATACGCGTTGCTTTCAAAACATCGATTCCCTGCTGGAATACTCCGCGCGTTCTATCAAATTGACACGTCTAGTGTTCGCGATTCTTCCAAAACTCGGCGTTTCACGCACTTGCGTGGCCGTTTTTGTCCACTGAACTGCCGAAAACAAGCTGCGTACACACAATTGTCTATACGCCGCCACTGACGGGCATATAGAGCCCAGCGTCACAGAAATTCCTCCGTCTGCCCACTGGCGTGATGCACCTATAGCGAAATTCCTGTTGTTACGAACTCTGCGCAGCGATTATATACGCGCATTTAATGGGGTACGCGCACGAAATGATGAAATTGTATCTCGCTGATTGAACGCGGTTATGTATATGTAGGGTTGTTCGTTTTCGGGTTTTATATTTTTTCAAATTCGGGGGGTAAAAATCGGGTGGTATTTTTCAAACTGATATTCGGGGAAAAATCGGTTTTTTTGCGAAACCATTCCTTACTTCGGGTTTTTTCGGGTTAAATATACGGTTGTACTTATCAGAACTTACACTGAGCTTATCAAAACGTATCACGGGCTTTTTAAGTATAACACGTTAAATTTGGTGTTTCAAGCTGGTAATTGGGACAGACACCAGAGTATTATAGCAAATACAGTATACTACCCGAAATTTTGTGTTTGTTTGAAAATGAATCAGTGGTGTTTGAAAATGAATGAATCAGTAAACATTGACTCTTAGAAATTATACATTTTATTCTCGAAAATCTGGTCATCGATTTTTTACACGTCCTTGTTGACATACATTATCATCTGCATGCGCAACATGTCAGTCTCCATTCGAGATCTGTCCGGTCGTTGAACATATCTCAGCTGGGAGAAAGTTCTCTCCACATCACAGCTACTATTAGCTAGGCACAACAATGTCAGTGCAGCTTTTGCAAGCCTTGGGTAGCGAGAAGTAGAGTCATGCCAATACTCGATTAGTTCGACAGCTGGGTTTGTGGGGCTCGCTTCCAGCAAATACTGGTTGAACTCGTCATTAAGGGAATCTACATTGTCGGTTACGGACATGAACAGAGGTCGGTAGTCCTCAAATGACTGCCCCAGCAGACGCTTCTGAAACGGATCAAGGACGGCTCCCAACTTCCTCAAAGTTAGCTGGTTTTCCTCTTTTTCTGAGACGTTCCGTCCAAGAGTGCAGCGCCATTTTGTGGCGAGTTTCGTGCAGAACTCTTCAGAACATGTTTTTACTAAATTAGCGCTGCGCTTGGGTAACATAGACAAAACAGCTTTGGCCTGATCGCTTTTACCGATCATCGCCGAAAGCTCCCCGACAATCTGCTGCAGCTTCACGTTTACCAGGTGATCAAAGCTGGGCATCAAAAGCTTCCCACTTTCAAGCGTTTTCTGGGCTTCCAAAAGTGGGCCGAGTGCATCTCTCATCAAGATTGCCTTCGCATAAACAACTTCTTTTTCAGAAAGTATCCCTCGAATAGCTTCCGCTTTGCTGCTATCATGCGAGCTTTCAGCAAGTTCTGTTAACGAGCTCCACATTTCTACGACTACCACTAGTGCCTTGTAGAAGCTTTGCCATCGATTCGGGACAACAGAAGGTGGCTTCTTAATGTCAGGTCCAAAGAGGCCATTAGAAGAACAAATTTCAGTGTACTTTTGGTAAAGCTTGTTAGCGTGCTTAAATAACGCTCCAAACTTGATCACTACGGATCGAACATCAGACATGCATGGTAAAGAAATGGCATGGTCAACACTCACATGAATAAGGTGTGCTATATCTTTCACATGCAAGATTTGGATCCCTTCAGCCTGACAGATTTCTCGAACCATCTTTCGCATGTACTCCGCTGAGTCTGTGGCTACTGCCACAACGTCTTTCCACGTCTTGCCAACCGTCAGGAGTGCCTTGCTAACTGCGCTGGCCACCGTGTAACTGTTCGATGCATTTACCCTGTCGACGTCGACCAGAACAACGTGCTTCTTCACGTTTTTCTGGCTATAGTAGCACAGGAGAGTGTTGATGGTAGGCACACCAGTGATGTCTGGGGATTCATCGACGATGACGCTCACTTTCACATCTCGCATATCATCGCGGATTTTCTCCATGTCCTTGTCAAAAGCTTCTTTCAGGTATTTCAGCCGAAGTCTTTGTCCTGTTGGCATGGTCTTCGCGGCCTTGCAGTATTTGCGTGCGAAGTCTCCCAGCGGTCCGTCCGCCTGGTGCATGCTTATTCCGCTGTACGCTAGGGCACGAACAAAGTCATGGATAACGCCGTCCGCTTCAGTTTCTTTCGCACGCTGTCTACAGGACATATCAAAAAGCGTCTGCTGAGACGTTCCCGCAGTCTCAGCTTCCTTGGAAGCCGTCTTGAACTTCTTATGACGAGATGACATTAGATGCTCACGAATTCGGTCGTAGGGCTTCTTCGCTGGATCGGTGACCATCTCGGTGTTGCAATATTTGCACACTAAAGTGCGGGTGCCTTCACTGTCTTTCGTTGCGATCTGGAGATCTTCATGTTCTTTACACCAGTCATCCAGTGTCTTTCGTTTTCTTCCCATCTCCACGCTGAAGTTTCCGGTGCCGCCTTATGTCCGCGACGGTGGCTTTGCGCTCACAAGACGCGCCTGGTAATGCTAAGTGAGGATGGCGATATGCGTCTCGTCTCGTGTCGCGCGAGAGAGTGAGGGGCGTTCGCGCGGGGTTGGACGCTGGGGGAGGGTATGGCTGGCTTCTTCGTCGCTCAATCTCTCCCCCACCGACTGGTCACCCGTCCCTTCCGCGTGAAATTCTTGGAAGCAGGTGCACATACCCGAGACTAATCTGCAGTGGGCAAAGGGGCAGGTTTCTTTGCTTTTCTTTCACCCTAAATTTGTTCACAATGTACTCGAAGCGTGGCCGGCCTCAAACGTGTTTCCCACTTTCTTCTGCAAGCATATTTTTAGGGGGGGGGGGGGGGGGGTGCATGTACGCTCTCACGCATGTGCGTGCAGAGGAGAGAGGGGATGTAAAGATTAGAGAGGAGAAAGGGGTGACAAAGGAGACAGGTAGTGGTGAGAAGAGAAGGGGAAGAGCATCAACACGAGTTAGCAGCAACTCACGATTGTGCAGATCGCTACAGGGAGGTTTATTCGGGGAGAAATCGGGTTTAACCCGATTCTCCTGAAACTTGTTCGGGGTGCAAGAATCGGGTAAAATCGGGTTTTACCCGAAAACGAACAACCCTATGTATATGATGTGTGGTTATGTGGCGCTAGTTCGTATAGCGGCGTTGTTTCCTGCGGAGCGCCCTCTGTCCGCCTCTGGCAAACCGTTATTTGGGGTTCTCCGTTAAAGGGACAGACAACCACCCAAAACTTGAATTGAGATGACCCCACTGGCGGAAAGATTGTGTGTTGCATTGGCTCAAACGACGCCACTTTTCATCAGTAAACACGGGTTTATGTTTTTATTTCTTCATGCAAAGTCGCGAAAACTGACGTTTGGTAACTCAAGCGGCAAACATACGAACTAGAGTTAGAGTGCGGTCACGTGACCTTCTACAAATTTACGCAATATTTTATCTGTTTATTAGTATCGGACCGCATGAAATTTTTGATATTATAAGCTTTTCGTCACTTACAATGTGCAGATAACCCTTAGTTTGTAGCGCGCGTTGCTACTGCACGCTTCTGCCGTCACGCGCGAAAGCGTGGTTTCGGAACTAGCTGGCCTGGCTTGGCTCGGCTATGGCCAGAGTGGCAGCGCCGGAGCCCGGCCATTCATGACGTAGGCGCGGACATGCGAAAGAACGCCTTACAAATACAATATCGGCCTGGAAAACAATGCCAGCTCGTCGCACCGTCTTTTTATTTCAAAAGGTAGTTGAACAGGTCAAAGTGTGAGTAGTTAATCACAGCTACGCTCACTCCTGCGAAAGCAGAACGATGTCCGGAAGCGAGGCGGATTATCGGCATCGCGATCACTTTTCAACGTTGCTAGAGTGCGCACTCTGCCTTTTTTAGAGGCGTCTCACATCGAAAACTTCCGCGTGCGAAATATCCACGCGCTTTTGGAAGTAACCGCTGCAGGTGAAAACAGTACAGGGGGCGAGCTTTCGATTGCGCCATAAAAAGAAGGGTCCTTAAAAATCGGTTGTCAGTCCGTTTAAGTACCACGAAATCGAGATTAAAATTGAAACCTCGCATCACGATGGCTTGGTGTATACCAAACTTAGCGTGGGCGGGTATATGACTATAACATATGACCGATATGCTATGGCACCATATGCTCGTCACTTATCTCACCTATAACGATAACAACATCACGTATGCCTCATATAGCCGCATTGTAGGCGCGGGCGCCATGATTGAATTCACTGTATATTTATGGATAGATCTACACACCTTTTGGGGTTCAGGTGGATCCGTTTAGACGTAACCTAAAGTCTCGCAAGCACCGAATTGTCACTAAAAGAAACAGCAAGATTAGCTTTACTTCTTTTTTTAACATTTTTTTTTTTTTGAGATGCGAAGGACATCCATGCTGCTAAAGCATTTCGGCTGGCAGGTCAAATATAAAGGAAGCCAGAAGATCGACGTTCGCATGAGTGCTTGTCGCGTACGCCCACTTATTTTCGGATCTTACATTGCAGCGATGCTAGGGAGTTATCAGCAAGTCGTGTTCGGACGTCTACCTCTCGTATTCGTAAGCACATATAATACGCATGCGGTATAGCTCTTGCGCGCGCCCGAATAGAAACTGGCGATTGGAATTCCATCTCGTCAGATTGAGCCGTATTACTTCCGCGCACACATCGATATCTTGTCCGACGACTTGCTGGTCGACACTATACACGTGGTTGCGCGTACTACCGCATACCATGCGTGCATTGTGAGGCTGCTCCCTTTATATAGTCTGTTTCAGAAGTTCCATGCAGCACTGTGGAAGCTACAGGCCTCTTCGGCCAATCCGGTGGGCGAATACATGTTAAACGTGTCCTTCCGCGGCTTGCCATCTGCCAATGGCGGACGGTGTATTGGCAGCTGCAGCCCTGGAAGGAGGAAGGTGATGCGGGTTCGCTGTTGGCAGTAGCGGCCTGCAAGTGCGTGTCCGAAGAATGGCATTTCGTCTCGCTTCGATGGCCTCGTAGCCTTGCGTCTCCTGCACGGAACTAGTGAAACAGAGTATAAGGCTTGAATCGGCGCACCGGTCTGCCGCGGGAGCAAGATCCGGAGAGCGCGGACTGATCGCTGACACGTTCACCTTGAAAATCGAAACCGGAGGGCAGCGCGCGGCCTCAAAGCCGTGCGTTCACGGCCCCGCTGTGGTGAAGGCGTGCTTCCGTAGTAAATCTAACAGAAAAAAAAAAGAAGAAAAAAGGAAAAGATAGAATGCGATGACTCGCTCGCCCTTGTAGTGTACTAGACTGTGCAGCGACCGAGCGTGACAGAATTGAGCTTTAGACCCCGAGGATAACGTTTGCATTGAGAAGGGGGGGGGGGGGGGGGGGGGAGGTAAGACTGAAACCGCAACTACAAAGATATGTCCAGTACAGTTCGATCCTTGCTAGAAACTGCACGCCTGCACAGTGCCCGTGAACATCGGCTCGGTATGAAACTGTGTTGTGGCAGCTGCCTGCTGAGAAATGTGAGCACATTGATAAGTCCCCTTATTTGTTGTATTGTGTCTGTGCATGTATTTATGCTTAAACGTGCTTTTTTTTTATGTGGAGCACCGTTTTTCTCCCTTGAAACAAGGTGTCATATCTGTACGCGCTTTACTTTTTATTTAGTTACTTATTTTTGCTGACATGGGTAGTCGTTCGTTAGCGGCGATAATTTACGAGGGTATATCGAATAACTTAATAATTAACAAACAATGCTAATGATAATTATGGGCATCGGTTACGGTATGAGTTCGCGGGTGAGTCCATGTACGTCCGCTCGCCGTAAATTCCATATATATATATATATATATGGGATTTTCGACGAGCGGGCGTACATGTGGCCTATATATAAATCGGCAGCGAAAATATTAACACTGCGGGACACTTACAACTGGAGCGCCGGCGCCGTGCAAGTAGTGCCGCAGTGTGGAGGGGTGATTATTTCTCTTTCTGTTGTTCCGTATCTCGGGGGGTACACCACATATACCGCGGAAGTGGAGATAACTTCACTACTTCTCCGTCTTGACAAAACACGTTTAGGGGCTAGTCGGTCACACATGTTGCTTCAAATGTTCAGCGCTACTTGTAAGACGTCGACAGTAACACACAGGAGCGCCCGTCCTGTGTGTTAACTGTACTGTCTACGTCTTACAAGTAGCGCTGAATTCTCCGTTTTGAATTTTGCATTCACAATGGCGTGCCGTCAGGTCAGTCATGAATAAGTTAATTCGCATATTTTAGCTCTTAGTGAAGTTATCGTTGAGATTTTCTCGCTTCTTTCGTAAAAATACCCAACGCATTCGTTGTGTAAGCTCTTCGAAGTTCTCCTTAATCCCGGTTGATCATTTGGTGCCGCTGAACGGCAGCAATTCGACGCTGCACGGAAATTACAGGTGCTTATAGAGCCATCACCACGCTTAACAGGAACGCTCTGCAGCGTGGCCTCGACCACTCGTAGGACAGCGCCGCGAAATCGAGGGTACTATTGCCGAAATATTTGCTCATTGCACAATTAAATAAAAAAAAAATGCTCGCTTCGCTGCAAATGGCGTCGAAAGACGATAGTCTTCTGCCGCCCCTGATACGTAACACCCTGTCTTCTCCCACATCCAGCCCCATCATGCTCATCACCTCCACTCTCACTTCTCCCCTAAAGGATGCAATGGAAGTTTTGCTGAATTCAAGTTTCCCGCGTTCGCCCTGCATGCCCTCGCGCCATATGTACGTTTTAAGCAACTGCTTCCTCTTCTATTCATTTTTTTTTTCTGTATTATGGTGGATGCCTTTAATCTCAGTTTCAAGGTCGAGTTTTGAGGTTGAGATAAATAGAGGGTCAGCCGTGGACGCCGACTGGTTATGGTGCTCGACTGCTGATCAAACCCTGCCGCGGTGGTAAAAATGCTGGAGGCCCGTGTACTGTTCCATGTCACTTCCGGTGAAAGGCACGAGGTGGTGAAAATTCCCAGAGCCTTCCTCTATGGCGTTCCTCTCCCTTCCACGCTTTCATATCCCTTTCCCCTACCCGCACGGACGCTGAGCCGTGCTCTCGACTTGGGCTGCAGAAGATGGCATCTTGTCCTTAACCGAGCCACAGTCATTAATGGTTGCCACCATGCTCGTAGCGCGCTCACTAGATGCGTGAGCTTAATTGGAGCTTGCGAGAGCAGCAGATCAACAGAAGGCGCAACAAGGCTTCGCATTCTTAGGAAGCTCTAAGCATCCCCAGCGATTAAAAAGCATTAAAACCGTCTAAACCATTGAAACGATCATATAGGTACGCTCAGGACCCATTAGAGTTTTATTGCCGTCTGCCTATAAGCGTCAGCTTTATCCGGCCCTAACAATCATACCTGCTACATCGCCATGGCGGCTCCGAAGAATAGTTGCCAAGTGCATAATGCGAATTTTCTGAAGCGCTGTCAGTCAGCTAACTACGCAGCGTGCAGCGTCTGCGAAAGCGCCTATATCTAACATCTGGACCAGCAGTGAGCACGGGATAGCGGCGTGTCTCACGTAAAGAGAACTGCATACTACCCCTATGCTCGCAGAGTGCATACATAGGCGCGACCGTGGACTCGTCGACAAGCGGGTACGTGTATGGTCTGTGCTTTTGGTAGGCCAAGTACGCCTGCTGTGTACTATATATGTGGGCCGTTGATAGTGCTCTGAGATAATGGCTCACCGCGCAGGGAGCTGTCAGGTAGTAAATGCACACACGGTCATCTTCTATTGCGCGCTGTAGTCGAGGAGGCGTATTATAAGCGGGAGGGTGGGGTCACACCGCGTTGACTTTCCCAACCGTGGCGCTCATCCTATACTCACTTCGCTCAGAAGATCTCGGAAATGTTGCACAAAACGTAAGTGTTAGATGCGCATAACTTCCCATGGCATTTTGAACGTATGTTTCCGGGAAACTGAAACAAAAACGTTACATTCAGGTGATTTTCCACACTAAGATCCAGAAGGAAATGCCATTCAGGACCATTACTTCGGAGGGGGGGGGGGGGGGGTTCTTGCAAGTTCCTGTTATATAATTAGGAAGCAGAAAGGGGAGGGCGGTAGATTTTTTCAAGTGAAATGTGGCCCTGCAGCAATTGTTAAACACAGTCAGAAAACTCTGCCGCGCCCCGCCACGGTGGTCTAGTGGGTAAGGTACTCGGCTGCTGATCCGAGGGTCGCGGGATCGAATCCCGGCCGCGGCGGCTGCATTTCGATGGAGGCGAAATGTTGAGGCCCGTGTGCTGTGCGATGTCAGTGCACGTTAAAGAACCCCAGGTGGTCGAAATTTCCGGAGCCCTCCACTACGGCGTCTCTCATAATCAGAACTGGTTTTGGGACGTCAAACCCCACAAAACAACAACAGAAAACTGTGCCGCTGAGTCGCTCGCTGTGAGCATGTACCAGGGGAGTACCGCACGCACCAGGGAGTTCACAGTTTGGTTTCAAACACACCTGGAAGGCTTACGCTCTTATTCCAGCAAATAACGTCACTGGGAACGACGTCGCTTCAGGCAGAAATAGCATAGGCTGAGTTCATGATGGGTTCTGCTATGCTGAGTTCTGCTATGCCTTATTTGTTCGTTTTCAATTCACAATAAAAGAATATGTATACGTGTCTGTGTTAAAGAGTAACGAAAAGAAATCCAAGCGACCTAGTCGGCGTCCCTATAGAGCCGTCATTTGTTGAAAGAAGAGCAGCTGGCGCCTTCCAGCGCTGTTTGAAACTAAATTGCGCACTGCCTGGTGCGCGCAGTGCCTTAATATTTAGCTCACATGTTCACAGCAGCATCCACGACTGATTGGAACTTTTTCTGACCATGCTTGAAAAGTGTTGCGGCGCCGCTTTAAGGAAGTTAGACGTAATTTGTGTCGGTTTCATTAAAGTCATTTCTGTATCGCTCCTTTTCTGTATTCCTTCTGCGTGTCAGTATCTCCTATGAAGCAACCGCGACGGTTTCGTCGTTGGACGTTCACGACGTTCAACTTCATGGCTTGCGCGGTGCAAGTGCAACGATTTGTACAATGCTGACCTCCATTTCGTTACGCGGTGCTGCATTTTTGTTAGTACTTCCTGGAAACTGAAACAAAAACGTTACATTCAGGTGATTTTCCACACTAAGATCCAGAAGGAAATGCCATTCAGGACCATTACTTCGGAGGGGGGGGGGGGGGGGTTCTTGCAAGTTCCTGTTATATAATTAGGAAGCAGAAAGGGGAGGGCGGTAGGTTTTTTCAAGTGAAATGTGGCCCTGCAGCAATTGTTAAACACAGTCAGAAAACTCTGCCGCGCCCCGCCACGGTGGTCTAGTGGGTAAGGTACTCGGCTGCTGATCCGAGGGTCGCGGGATCGAATCCCGGCCGCGGCGGCTGCATTTCGATGGAGGCGAAATGTTGAGGCCCGTGTGCATGTGCGATGTCAGTGCACGTTAAAGAACCCAGGTGGTCGAAATTTCCGGAGCCCTCCACTACGGCGTCTCTCATAATCAGAACTGGTTTTGGGACGTCAAACCCCACAAAACAACAACAGAAAACTGTGCCGCTGAGTCGCTCGCTGTGAGCATGTACCAGGGGAGTACCGCACGCACCAGGGAGTTCACAGTTTGGTTTCAAACACACCTGGAAGGCTTACGCTCTTATTCCAGCAAATAACGTCACTGGGAACGACGTCGCTTCAGGCAGAAATAGCATAGGCTGAGTTCATGATGGGTTCTGCTATGCTGAGTTCTGCTATGCCTTATTTGTTCGTTTTCAATTCACAATAAAAGAATATGTATACGTGTCTGTGTTAAAGAGTAACGAAAAGAAATCCAAGCGACCTAGTCGGCGTCCCTATAGTGCCGTCATTTGTTGAAAGAAGAGCAGCTGGCGCCTCCCAGCGCTGTTTGAAACTAAATTGCGAACTGCCTGGTGCGCGCAGTGCCTTAATATTTAGCTCACATGTTCACAGCAGCATCCACGACTGATTGGAACTTTTTCTGACCATGCTTGAAAAGTGTTGCGGCGCCGCTTTAAGGAAGTTAGACGTAAATTTGTGTCGGTTTCATTAAAGTCATTTCTGTATCGCTCCTTTTCTGTATTCCTTCTGCGTGTCAGTATCTCCTATGAAGCAACCGCGACGGTTTCGTCGTTGGACGTTCACGACGTTCAACTTCATGGCTTGCGCGGTGCAAGTGCAACGATTTGTACAATGCTGACCTCCATTTCGTTACGCGGTGCTGCATTTTTGTTAGTACTTCCTGGAAATTCTGACGTGCTGCTTAAAATGCGTAGTTTTGGGGTTTCAAGTTGTCCTTACAAATAGAAGGTAAATGTAATGGGCTCGCCCATGTTCTCTGAAGTCTTGGGAATGTGTGAAGGCATTGAGGCAGATTGCATGTTAAAGCTTTCTGACATGTGTGTGAACACCTGGCGGTATAGTAAACGAGTACCGATATTCGATAACATTGAATGAGAGAAAGAAGGTGTGAAGGCCTCGATCGAATTCACGGTTGAGGTTCTTCAGCAGAACAGGTCGAGGTTCCTGGATTTAATTTCGTTTATTGGCGCGCCATCACATTTGTTTGTCATTCCTGGTCTCGCTCAAGAGACAGTAACAAAGCGAAACAGAAAAAAGGAAGAAAAAAATCGGTCAGCTTCGCACGTGTGGTGCCATATCTGAATAAACAGCAGCTCGCTTCCCATATATATAGCGATGGTTTTATCTAGGCATAGCTTGGCTAATCTAGGCTTAACTTGACTGTCATGACATATCTTGCCTTTTCTAGGCATAGCTTTACTCTCGTGGCTTCTGTAGGCTTACCATTACTCTCAGGGATTCTCTAGGCTTACATTTGCTGTCAAAGCTTATGTTAATTGGCTTCTCTAGGTTCCAGCTGACTGTGAAGACATGTCTCGATTCTCTATAGGCTTAACTATAGACCTATTCCATGTTGGTAAACAGTGGTAGGCACCGGCGATATAACCAGGCCTTGTATCGACGTCGCTGCGCGGAGGCCCCGCCCACCGCTCGCCGCGACCCCGCACGGTCGCGCCGCCGCCGCCGGCGCAGCGTGTGCGAAAGCTGCCTCCGAGCACGAGGCGTCTGAGCGCCGGCGGCGTGTTTACAACAGTTTGCAAGGGGCAGCCGTAAAAGGTGAAGTTGCAGTAGCTCTGTAGGAAGTATTCAATGAATGTAGAAAAGAATGCATCGACGCTCAGCTATGACAAAATGTGAAAAACTGATTAAAACGACCAGCAACGCGAAATCCTTGCGCACAAACAAACGTATCGGATTAGTTACTCAAGCGTATTGGTGATGCTATCTGTGCAAATACCGCTGTGATAACACGCACACACAAACAATTACGTGCCAAGGACGAGGCTCTCGAATAAACCCTAGCAAGGCGCGCGTAACCGCGGCTCGCGGCTTCAGTTGCGATCGTGAAGGCGTAACGTCTTGAAACGACGTGGCGAATTCCAAGCGTGAAGTTTGTTCGAGCAGTCTCACAATCGGAAAAATGTAAAGCACGTCAAAACCACTACAGCACTGCCAAATACACTTCCCTTATGCATATGCTATCGCAGCCGCAATATCGATTTGCAAAAGCATCGCTGTGATCGGCCTTTCGCTCACGACTACGTGAATTAAGCTCTTATATATTTATTTCACTTGAGTGAATGAAATTCGTATGACGTATCTATAACTTCCCCACCTCAACAATGCACGGCGACCGCGATTAATTGCGCACATCGTGCAACGCTAATGCAATGCGCGCGCTTTGCGGTAAGCGTGATCGCTCTGTGTCCACACTTTGTTTATGCCAAAAAACTTGGTGTTGAGTACTGCACTTGACAAACTTACGACAAGGATATTTCACTCAAATGAAACAAGCCACACGAACCGCTTAATAATTACACATAAGCTTAGCCGTGACGAAAATGTTTGGCGCATAACCGATGAGCAGGCATTACAGGTTCGCCCCGCGTGCAGGAAATCGATAAAAACCTATCGCACATTTCTTGTTCATTGCTGCGCAAACAACCCACGGCGCAGCTCATCGGTGCACAATTTTTTCTTCATTCCACGGCGGCAAACAGCACCCGCACCAGCGAAAACACAGCGGCTGCTACGGTAGGCGCGCCGGCGGATGCCTACCATGCGAAACCAAAACTCCCGACGACAGCGCCACCGCATCTTCGTGACGTAGGCCCGGTGGAATAGGTCTATAGACTTTCTAGACACATCCTGGCTGTAGTACCGCTGCCATATATGCCCATGTCGTATATGTTCATGTATAGGGTAAAGGTGCTTGGACAGTCGTTCAACTTTGGCAAGTGCGGCGGTTTTGGCAGGTGCAAATATCCATTTGGTCCTACTAAATTGCGGAATGTTTGTGGTTATTGAAGTATATAGATATTTACACAGTTTGCATAGCTTCATGTCGTCTATGTATATCTTCAGCGGGAATGCCTTGCTCAAAAGGGCACGGGTAAATTCGCTCTTCTCGTCGTCTCATCGCGCCAGTGATATCACGTCCAGGTAAAGAGTGGATCCATAAGCGATGGCACACTTGACAACTGTGGCTAAACTTCTCGGAACTTACGGGTAGGACGCCCATCGGCTCTATCTTGCGCCCTCCCTTTCTCATCGTTGAAAGCTTTCCAGCGCATGCAGGCTCGGGTCGGATTTTCTTCGTTGTCGCGTATCAAGGCGATTTGCCGCCGCTTTCTATAGCTAGAAATTCTCTTCTTATTCGCTTCTTTTTTGGAGTTGCGTGGTGCGAGCTCTCCTAAGGACACCTGGCGCGCACGCACTTGGCTCCGCCCACCAAGCTTGTTGTATACGACGCACGTCCTTACCTCAGGCTTAAACAGCTTTTCGCTGTTTAAAAATGTTTCCTAAGGTCCCACGTGTTGTCGGAGGTGATGTCATGCGAAGCAGACAGTGAGGATCAATCAACTATGTCGAATCATTTGGCGTTCATTTGGAAACGTTTGGCATTCATTTGGGCACTCACATACTCGTATGTGCTCCTGTCACTCAGCATGTTTTTCTCTATAGCATGGTCCTTAGGAATGCTCCAATAGACGACACTTATTATATGCACATCCGCGTCAGCGTGCATATATTTCTCTTCGACAAAACAGGTGTCTTAGGGTAAATCTTACCATGGTCGCCACATCATGCATCCCACACATTGTACGAACCGATGTCATGCGAGGCAGCCAGCGGGGAAATTGACTGTCACGAATTGTTTGGCATTCGTGTTACGAGTATAGGGTCAAGGTCTTTGTGCAAAGTGCGTGAATACCGACTTCTGGGTATGCAACCGCCCCGCCACGGTGCGGTTATGGCGTTCGGCTACTGATCTGGAGGTCGCGGGATCGAATCCCCGCGGCGGCTTGCTGCATTTCGATGGAGGCGAAATGTCGAGGCCCGTTCCTGATGTCAGTGTACGTTATCGAACCCCAGGTGGCCGAAATTTCTGGAGCCCTCCTCTGCCGCGTGACTCCTATTATATCATGCTTCCGGGACGAGCCCTATAAATCAATCAACCATGCGAGCGTCGGCAGCACCGTGGCGACTGTATGGTGGCTGATAGTACGACGCAACGTTGGCGCTTACCTACGTCGGTTCAAGGCGCAGATGTCTGTTTTGTAGAAAAATAATGCACTAAACGGTGTGCTGACGCTCTATCATAGCATTTCGACAGAGGCGAAATGTTGAAACCCGCGTACTGTGCTATGTCCCTGCACGTTAAGGAACCCCAGGTGGTCGAAATTTCCGGAGACCTCCTCTGCGGCGTCTCTCATAATCAGACGTGGTTTTGGGACGTTAAACCCCAGAAATCAAATCAGTGTGCTATCATAAGCGTCGGTCGCTGAGGCATTCCTATATACGGGATCGTGCACAGTTGCACAAAATCATACCGTATGGTGGCAGAACATACGTATTGCTGTCGTAGTGCTCGTCACACATTAGAAGCGCAATTCACGTTACATAAGCACCATTATTACAAGCTTTAGTGCAAGATGTTGATTTATTCCTTGCACCGTGCTGGAGGAGCCACCGTAGCCCAGTGGTAGCGTGCTGGCTTTGCACCTCGAGGGGCCGCGTTCGGCGCTTGGTAAGTTGCATCTGTGTGCGGTCTACACCTGAATCGCAAGCGATGGCGAACGGTGTTCCTTTCTTCTTTTAAGAAGAATAGCTCTTCAAGCCGGCCGTCCGGTGTCAACCGCGGAGAGAAGAATGTGGGCCGGTATAGATGCTGGAGGCAGTGCAGGCCGTGTGAGCTGCAGAAAACTTCAGACGCTGCTCGAAGTTGCGGGTTCGATCCCCGCAGCTGCGGTGTTACATGGTTATATTTAGTTGGCCGTTGATTGACATAGACGCTCTAAAATTCACACACCTGTGCACATAGCCGCGTACTGTGGGCCGAACACCAGGGGTGTTAGCTACGCCTTATTGCAGTGTCCTTAGTGGTGATGTCCATGACGAGTATATCATGTCAGCGATGTAAAAATCAGTCGTTCATATTAGTCATGCATTTATGCCTACCTCTGAAATAACCAGGCAAGCGAGGCGACCAGAGGAGGACTGAGGCGTAGGCGGATAGGCAGATTGGCGGAGAAGTGCGCGGATAGATAGATAGATAGATAGATAGATAGATAGATAGATAGATAGATAGATAGATAGATAGATAGATAGATATGGTAAAAATGGCTCAAGCTCGCAAGGAAATGCTTCGCATCGAGGATTGGGAGAGGGGTGTAACAGAGGAAGAATCTTAAGAATGGCGCTTGCGGATCGAATTAAAGGGACTGTCTACCGTCCTTCATCTCTCTTTCGTTTTTTGGCTAAATATAAAGCGTACCGGCATTTCTAAGTGTTCCAGTGGGCAGTGATTTCTCCAGAAACTCGAGTAGAAATGATTAAAACACATTTTTTTTTTATCTACGAAGCCGCTCCTTTCCTACGTGTACAGATGCCGGCAACAATGGTTACCGTGCACGAGGCTTCGTCGTCTCCCTGGCAACCCTTTCGGCCGTGGGAGGCTTCTCAACAGGAACCGGTTGGTCAACATTCTAGAGCAGGAGGGACGAGGAGGAGAGGCGAGGGAAAGTCGGCGCGCTGGGGTGCGCCTCGGACATGCAGCGCCGCATGCATTACAAGCGCAATACTACGCGCCTGTACAGGCCACTGATCTATCTCCACTAGGGGGTGAGATCAGTGACCTGTACCTAGTGGAGATTAGTGGTACAGGCAGACAAATTCGAAGGCAGCGCCGCCTGTGCCACCCCGGAAGCAGCAAAAAATAAATAAATAAATGAAAATAAAAACGAAAAGAACGAATTGCCCTTGTACGCTATAAAAAGGTCTCATAGGGTGAAGTACGCTTGTAAGCGATACATAATTGTTTTTCAGCAGAGTATGCATGCCTGCGTGGGCTGGTTCTCGTACACTTGGAAATTGACAAACACGCTGTCGGGTGCCGCTAGCGGCGTTTTTTGCACTACTTTCAGAGCAAAATTAAAAACATAATTCCTTTTTGTGCGGTGAAAGCGTGCTTGTTCCCGTAAATGTGACGCACGATCTGCCCATTTTTACCAAAATCTTAAAGAATTTTTCGAGCGTTAGATAGTCCCTCAAAAGCGCGATGTGGAATGAATGACCACTTGAACTGTACTGAACATCCACAACTTTTGGATTCCTTTTTGCTTATGTTCATTTGTAGTTTCGGAGCCTATGATGATGCCACATGGTTGTATTTGCCGGACTGTACATATTATATGTTCTCACAGGGTTGCTCTCGTTAGTAACTCATATCTCTGAGTGCTCAGGGAAGCTCGTTTCTCTCTTTTTTATTCTTTTTATCGTCATAGGGCGTTCTGTGTTTTTTTCCCGCGCACGTTGCCAACACGGGTTGTTTTTTTCATATTGTCCGCAGAATGGAGGGGAGCCCGAGGACACACTGCTGTTTGACCCGAAGCTCCTGGAAAGCCTGGACACGGTTGAAGGCGTCGCGGTGGAGTTGCCCCCAACGGAGCCTCCACTCACGGTCCGGCCGCTGAGCTCTGGAGACTATGACCGCGGTAAGCATGTACATCTTAAGAGGTTCGTGAACCATTCCTTGTGTTTTTAGGGGCGAAGCTCCTTATGCCGTGGGTCTGTCCATCCTCCGTTTGTAGTAGCCGCCTCTAGTTCGTGAAGTGCTCACTAGATGGCGTGATGGCGCTGCGGTGCTCGCTTCATTCAGATGTATGGGCGTCCGTCCGTCCATCCGTCTGTCTGTCTGTCTGTCCATCCGTCCGAGCGCAGTGGTGCTGCTTAGCCAGTACGTGAATTGATCAATAGATGGCGCAGAGGCACTCGCTGCATGCTCTAGTGTGATAGGAGAGCGCTAGATGGCGACACACAGTGTTTGTCACATCTTTGATGTACTCGGCAAGATTCACGGAAGATTCACGGTTTTTACCGATGAACCTCCGGAGCTTCGCCCACTCATCATCATTCACTCCATGGATGTGCGTGGATCTTTTTTCTTGAGATCGTCTTGGTTTGTATTGAACGCCTAGAAATACACAGCCAAATGAATTTTTCAGGGAGTTGCTGGGAGGTGAGACATTACAACCGGAAGAATCTCCCTTTTCTATTCTCTCTCAACTCAGCGGAATAGCGCTATGGTGTGCGGCGCCGAAGGATATATCCTGTCCACCGCGTTACTTCACGAGGCTTCAATGCCATAACATTGCAGATTGGGCACGGAACTTTGCGGGGCTACCGGGCGCTCTATCCTCACAAATAAAACTGTTGGCAGCACTGCCAAAGGTGGATTTCTCTCGTCCAATGAGGGCTGTGGAAGCCACCTGCCCACTTCGCGGAAGCGATGTGCGCGTACGAGCACAGTCGTGATTGGCTGGAGGAGACTGTACCATTGACTGCGTTGGCAACAGCTTGTGAAAACTTTTAGGCACTTGACCAAGCTTGTCCTACCCATAGTCGGCACCTCGCTTGATAGCTGCATTGTTTTGGTCCTCTGATGCATTACTTTTTGTTATTTTTTTCCTTCGTCACACGTGCTCGGGCTCTACTGAGGCCGGCGCCATGTCGCTATAGTAAGGCGGCACAGCGGCTGACGTGGGAGGCGCAGCTGTTGCTAGCGTGTGCCCCGCAGGGAGTTGAAAAAGAAAAGCAGTGGTACGCAGGTAGGCGACAGAAATAAGCGCACCTGCATCGATAGGCGCAAGGTGTTTCGCTTAATTTATGGTGTGAATGATATGACGGTGACGTAGCCTAATCGGTGACGCAATGTCGCACAAAAAACCCTTCAGTGACCCTTTGAGATCCATTCAAAGCACTATCTATAGTAGGATACAACTTGAAAAAAAAACAGCAGTTGGCAACAAGGGCCGACGGACCACGAGAGTTAGTGTTACTCCGCCAGCCAATCACAGAAGCAAACAAACTCGTTGTCATGAGACCATTCCAAAATGGCGCCGTGTTTATGCCTTCGGCCCCTGCAGGGCGTCTGCTGTTCTTGCGTCCTTTCATCGTATAAACCATGACGTGCCCGAGAAGCATGGACAAGGACGTGTGGAGTCTCAGCGTTTCCATCAGTAAAAGGCCGCGGTACAGTTCATTACGCTTCTGAGCCCGTTTTGCGCGTGAAACTTCACTGAACTGAGTTGAAAAGCTCTGGTAATGGAGCTTGTGATGCGCCGGGCTTTTGCATTGAAAGTGCTTGATTTAAGCTCGATAAAGAATTATCATTTCCATCTTCTACTCCCATAAACGAACCAAGACATAAAAATTTATGCACCTATCCATTATTGTTGCCACCCTCGCTTTATTTTGGTAACATGGAAAGTTTGAAGAAGGAACTATTTGAGGCTTCGCGGAGGTATAGTGGCTGGCGGTTACAAGGGCGTGGGAGAGGCTTCACTGTGGACCCTACCATAGCTTCACTGCTGGCTTGAGTTGTATCTGACTATAGTGCCTTTCATTGATCTCCTCTCTCTTTCTTTTTGCTTTTTTTTTTGTAATAGAAAGCATACCATTCGAAGTGTTCATGCTTGCCGTGGTTTCACTGGAAAGTCAGTAGAAATTCGTAAAACATAACTTTCCATTATTTTAGTGGTCACCATATGTGCATCTGTAGGGAGGCTGGCAACTCTGGTTGGTGGGTTTTGGGATTAATAATTAGTAATAATGATAATATGAAGAAACTTTATTTTTCAATTTAAAACATGCCATGCTTGCCAAAGTTGTTTAAAGATAAAAAATTAATCTCTGTCATAAAAGAACGCTAACAAATGTGTGTGAAAAATCATTCTAAGTAAAATTTTGTATTTAAAGGGGAACTCGGGTGTCTTTTTTTTTTTTTCACTGTGGTCACCATGGTGACAGTCCTGTAGCAACGATAAAGGTTTAGGTTATTCAGAAACTCGCCAATAATTTTAAATAACCGAATGAACGATCTGCTCTAACTGAAACTCAAACGGGTCTTTGTGCAGCGTTGTGATGATGTCACAGCCTGCCCGTCATCAGAAATATGGATCTGGTGCCAGAGAAATTATAGTGGCAAGGTAGTTCGACCATGTATTGGGCTTTGCCAGCTTTTCTGGACTTGACAGCGAAGATTTGAGTGCTGAGGCATCACCGTCTTGCGTTTGACGGCCCGCCTATTCGGGTACGCAGCGTTGAAGGTAACAGCATCGAACGTATGGTGGCTTACATGGAAATCTGCCGACATTTTGAAAATCTATTTTCAGAAAAACTAATAACTTGCAACCGCCTGGCTTGGCACATATTATTACAGTACCGACAACATATTTAGAAAAATTCATTGGGATCAGTGGACACTGAAAAATTGCTGGAGCGAAAATTGCCGTTAAGCAAGATAAATCGGTACTGCGTTTTTCGTTATTTTTGGAGTTTGACTCACACTAGGAAAGGTTACACCACCAGTCATTTTTTCACGACTTTCAGAGCTAAATTTTAATGTTACTCCTTTCGTATGGGATACAGGCATGGTCATTCAGGAGAGTGTAAGAAATTACCTTCTCATTTCCACCACAACCAAAAAAATTTTCGAGCGGTGGGCGGTCCCTTAAAGGTGGATTCAGATGTATCAGTACAAGTTAAGGCTGATAAAAGTGGATTAAGACACATGGACATGGATTAAAATAAATTGTGGTGGGTTAATGTTGAACAAGATCTATCAGTAGCGACAACATGGGTACCGACAGATTAATGATAATTTTAAAGTACGGATAAACCCTAATCTGCCCTCTGCCCTAATTCAGTCCTTCCTAATGTGCTTTAATTCGTCTCAGTCCACCACAATCCATCCTAATCCGTATTATCCACTTCATTTCCACTTATCCACTTCATTTATCCACTTCATATTATCCCTTCATTTTCTTTGTCCACCTTAATTTGCCTTAATCCGTCTGAATCCTCTGTCTCAATTCATCTTTATCCACCCTTAACCATATTAACCAACCCTAATCTGCCGTAATATACTTCAGTCTACCCTTTAATCAGCCACAATCTATCCCAATCTGTCCTAATCTACCATACTGTACCTTAGTATGCTTTAATTCGTCTCCACTCACCCTAATCCACACTAACCCATGATCATGCACTTTAACCCGGCCTAATCCATCTTTACCAATCTTATCCAAGCAAAGCTTTGGGTTTGAGTTCTATCAAGGTTCTTGAGTTCGAGTCCTAGAGGTCACGCATTCGAGTCTCATAGTGTATATAACAGTATATATAACATGTCTACAATCACTTATCAGTCATTAAGTACTTTCCTTATTATTCACCATTTCTTATTCACGGTTGGCGTGCTTTGGTTTGGTGGCGGGTTTCATTGAGAGGCGTGATACTTATTGTACATTTCTTACCGTACCGTCCATGTCGACGCTGAGATCGTTCAAGGGCACCTTCCACTGAGACTTTTAACGAGTGTATTTTTGCATATTGACAGCCTATAGGCACTCAGGACGCAAAGCAAAGCAAGCGCATGGCACCCACGCGCTGTCGATGAAAACGCCTGCACAGTGGAGGACATGCACACTGCCGCAGCAGCCGGCACCGAATTGGTTGAAGGGACTGTCTAGCACTCAGAAACATTTTTTTCAGTTTTGGTGCAACTGAGAAGCTCGTCCTTTACATTGACGGAAACTAGCCTACCTGACACCCCGCAAAAAGGAATAATATTTTTAACTTGCACTGTAATACAGTCATCTTCAAACACATCGTTGAAGAGCTGTTTTACTAGATAAGCCCACCCCTCATGTAAAACCCCTTCCCTTAGGGGACTTTGAGGTATTAGTAATAAATAAATAAATAAATAAATAAATAAATAAATAAATAAATAAATAAATAAAACTTGGCCCTGAAAGCAACGAAAAATTACCAGTGGCACCATCCTTGGCTATGGGTGTCAATCTCGAATGTAGCGAAAAACCAGGAAATATCCATGCAGGTTCAATTATATCTTAATTAAAAGCAAATTTTAATTACTTACAATTGTATTTAACATGCATCTGGTAGCTTTCTCTGGCAGCGAGGAGTAACTCTCACTTTTAAATCAATAATGCTAGAACCCAGCAACCAGTGTTGCCGGCGTCCCTACATACACAGAAGGGGTGACCACGAAGACAGAAAAACTCCGTTTTAAAAATTTCCGCTGAGCTCCCAGCGAAACCACTGCAAGCTTGTGCACTTCGAATGGTGTGCTTTCTATTGTCATAAAAAAAAACACAAAATCAATGAGGGATGGTAGACAGCCCTGTCAGCTGTCTGCCAATAGCAGCAGTCTGCTCTATGATGAAATACGAGCAGCTACTAGAGGACGTAGCCTTTCTTTCCAAAGATGGCTCCCGAGTAAGTCGCATCGTCGTGCTTCACTTGTGAAAGCTGTGTGCTGCGTACGACTATAGAATCGGGCTGACCTCATCATTAAATAGTGTGCTAGCCATAGAATGTGCTTTTTTACCAAGCTCAAAGGCAGTTCAGGACCCCTTTGTTGCGGCCTCCTCTCATTGGCCACAGTGACGTCTAGGGTCATCCGCAGCGAGGATGTGGATATTCCTTGTACAGTAAAACCTCGTTATAACGAAGTTGAAGGGGGGCCATAATTACTTTGTTATAACAATTAGTTTGTTATAGCCAATGTCCATTTCATCTAGAAGAATTTCAAGGGGAATTGCGATTACTTCGTTATATCCGATAGTTCGTTATATCCGGGTTCGTTATAACGAGGTTCTACTGTATATCCTATAGCATGCATTCTTTGCAAGATAGTTTGCGTCCACTTCATTGTTGTAGACGACACACAGTGACTGCAGAATGTGAAGCGTCCCTTAAGAAATCCTTAACGCCAACCAAACTGTACGCAGGTTTTCTGGAACTGCTCACCCAGCTCACAGTGGGCGGCGATGTGTCAAGGGAACAGTTCCTCGGTGAGTGTGTTAATCGCACTTCGTATATTGTTTAAACACTATAGTGAAACACTGAAGTGGTTTAGACTCATAAATTACTATCGTGGAACTCCACTATTATTATCTTTGGTAGTTTATGTTCAATGTTAGAAGAGAAAATCAAAACCAAAGTTTCAGCTTAGCTTCAGCAACATAGCAATGACACAGTTGGTTACCATGATACACACCTTTGCAACTTGTCTTGACGCTAACAGCCAAATTGATGTGGTATTCTTAGATAACAGTAAGGCTTTTGATACAGTTCCACATGATAAACTAATTATAAAGCTTTCGGTTAATTGGCGTACCAGAATTATTTATCTCCTGGATCTCAGCTTATCTAAGCAACCGCAACCGATACATACAGGTGGGAGAACAACATTCTGGCTGCCTTCCGGTGACTTCTGGTGTTCCGCAGGGGAGCGTACTCGGCCCCCTACTGTTCTTGGTCTATATAAATGACATTGTCAATGTGATTAGCAACCCGGTACAAATTCGTCTATTCGCCGATGATTGTGTGTTGTTTAGAGAAGTAACCTGCGTTAGTGGCCAATGTGGACCTTAATACTAACTTAAGCAATGTGTTAAAGTGGTGCGAACAGTGGGGAATGCTTCTTAATGCAAATAAATGCGTGTATCTCACCATAACGCGCAAAAAAAGTACCCCTAGACTATACATACATTTTAGCTGATGCTCCTTTACTGAAGGTAGCCTCCTACAAATATTTAGGTCTAACATTCACGAGGAACTTATCCTGGAACCTGCATATAAATAACGCCTGCTCTGCTGCCTTCTCGAAATTATGTCTTGTTCGCCACAAGCTCAAGACTGCCCCGCCTTGTGTTAAACTTCTCTCGTACTAGTCCTTGATTAGGCCAAAACTTGAGTACGCTTCTATAGTTTGGGATCCCCGCACAAAAATTAACATTAAAAACCTAGAAGGAGTTAAAAGAAAGCAGTTCGATTTATTTATAGTAAATTTAAGCCCATCGACTCCCCCACTGCACTACTAAATGCAAACGGCATTGAATTATTACAGATTCGAAGAAAGAAAATGCGACTAGAATTTCTATCAAGCATAGTTAACCATAGGCTAGCCTTAGACACTGCAGCATACGTTTTCCCCCTGCTAAGCAGACCCACTCGGCACCACCACCCTCATTCTCTAACACCAATTTTCGCAAGAACTGATACTTTTCGGTACTCTTTTTTTCCCACAAACAATAGCCGACTGGAATAATCTAACCGAAGCACCTCTCCAACGCCCGTGACCTGTACACCTTTCCATCTGTGCAAATATACTGTTGTTCTTTCATAACGCCTTTTTAGTTGCATCATGACCACGTTGTTCAATTGTTCTTACGATACTACTCTACAAACGTAATTGTGTAAATACGTGGTTCAACTTTGATTCATTCTGTTATTTATGTCTGTATCATATGTATATTGCTCACCCTGCTTGGACTTCTTGTCTGCAGTATTTTATAAATAAACAAATAAATAAATAAATAAATCCTGCACCATAACTTTGAGGAGATGACGTCATGAACCCCATTCCTTGTTTTTTGCACTTTATCTCCACATTTGCTCAGTCAGATTGTCTCAAACATGCCACGTCAAATCCCCGGCTTTCTTGGAACACAATGTATATATCCCTTACCCATAAATACCTTTATTTTTAGTAGGCGCTGTCAGAAATGTACGCATATTAAGCCTGTGAGCAGACAACGCCATTTGTATTGTGTTTTTATGCATGGTCTAGTATACCAAGCACCTTCAGCTTGTGAGAGTGGTGCTCTTGGTAGTGTGCAAAGGTAATTTACTTATACAGAACCTCGTTATAACAAACCCGAATATAACAAACTATCAGATATAACGAAGCAATCGAAATTCACCTTGAAATTCTTACAGATGAAATTGGTATTGGTTATAACGAACTAATGGTTATAGCGAAGTAATTACCGCTCCCCCTTCAACTTCATTATAACGAGGTTTTACTGTATGAGAAAAATCTTAATGCCCTTTTGTGTTCTTTGATTCAAATGTGTGACAGCTGTGATGCTGCCTGTTGTGCCATTTGCTCCGCAAGTGCACCAGTATTCCTCTGAGCGAATCGAATTAATTAATTCCCGATGTTATTGTGTGAAAACGAGCAGTGCTGCATGGAGAAAACGCATCTTGATACTGCACTATTCTTCTCCACAGCCTTTTTGATAGCATGAACAGGCATGGACCATAGAACTCAGACATTTATATTACTCTGTTTATTCAGATGGCTGTGTAATTTAAATAGACCAGGAAACATATGGGTTCAACCACCTAACCCACCACCAAATGGTCCTTGTGAAGAATGCATACAGCGAACAACATTTACTTGTTGTCATTACTTGCTTGTCAGCAGAAGGTGTCCTCTAATCTTATTATGAAATAAAGTTGTATAGTTACCTCTCTCATAGCAGACCAGAGCAAACCAGAGATAAATATTCTGTCCATCTTTATCTCTTATTTCGTATTTGTTGTCACTGCTCAACACTGTTGTTTTTCAAAGAGAATGTGTTTTACTTACAGTATGATGTATTTTGTGTTCCGTAAAAATATAAAGTCAGTCAGAATGGGTATTGAAAGAGCAAACCAAATCATACTCTGAAGAGTGTGTCCTCTGAGGGTTTTTTTTTTTCTCAGAGAGAGGGGTGGGGGAGTGTAGGTGATAGCTATATAGTTGAAATGGGCCAACATGTCCCCCATCCATGCCCTTATCTGTGGACTTGTTCGATGCTGGTGGGCTTTAGTACGGCCCTCTCACTATACCCTTCTCAGGAACTGGATGTCTTAATTTATTATTGTCGAAATTAAAATCTCAGTCTTGTATCTCCCTCATGCCAAAGGAGACCGAGAGAAACGGCACGAAAGGAGAGATAATTTTTGAGTTTGTTATTCTGCTTGCAGGTCAGTTTTACTTGGTTAATGCTTAACATTCCTATGTCCCTACCGGGATTTTCAAGGGAAATTTTGCTTGCTTTGTTATATTGATGTTTTCTTTATATGCAGTGTTGTTACAATGAGGTTTGAGTTATTTCAAATGTCCTAACGACCAGTGACACCAGCTTGTGAGCAGGACTCATTAGACAGGATAGTTTAGACGCTTTCTTGGCGTTGGAAAGTCCACGCTTCTGAAAAGTGTTTTGCAGGGAGAATGATTGTGTCACTAAAGCATGAAGGACGTCGAACACAGTGATGAAACTTTTAATGCTCGAAAGCCGAATATCGTTAAAAGGTAACCGTATTTTGTTATCTACCCTGATGCAGGGTTTTCAGGGGAAATCATTAAAAGTGAGAAAAATAAAATATATAGCTTTAGCTTGCTCATCTTACCAGATGCGGAACACAGGTAAAGTATTTTATCTATGTTAGGAATACAGTTAAAGCTGGATATAACGAAATTGAGAAATTCCCGGAAAACTTCGTTATAAAGAGGATTTTGTTATATGCAGGTTCGGCACAAACATTTGAAAAATAAACGCTTAAGTAAGCAAAACGGTTACAGATGGCAGAGCTGACCCAAACAATTATTTTGGGCGAGAAAACATTTACAGCTGAGAACACTTATCCGACCGCTTATAGTACAGGACCGGCAATAATACGGTTTTTTCTAAACCCCACCCCCCGGTTTTTTCTGACCCCCTGCATACCGCTTAATGTGCAGCCCCCCTCACCGTCCCCCCCTTCCCGATAAGAAGGACCGGTTATAATGCGGCTGCCCGGAAATCGCGGACAATCGAGGTAGGGAGCAGGCATCACAAAGGAAGTGCGCCGCCCGAAAAAAGCGCAGCAAATCACCGTGGAGGAGGAAGGAGCGCGGAACAAATTAACAATGAGCGGAGGGAAGAAAAAAAGTAGCCACGTATGTCCGCACTTCGCTGCAAATGTCATCCAAAGACGATAGTCTTCTACCGGCTGTACTACATGAGTCCTGCTTTGCGTTTTTCTATTTCGCCGAGGAGTCGCGCAAGCGAGAGGGAAGACGAAGAGACGCGAGCAGAGAAAGGGACCGGCCCGAGTGGCGGGCGGCCGTTCCGCTGCCTTGTGCTACCTGTTCGGCACAAGCGTGACATATGGGCGCCATCTGGCCATGATACCGGGAAACGCAAGAAGCTTCCGTAGTACGCAGAACTGCGTAGGAAACGTCCGCTTTTGCGCACCCTAATAAGCACTAGGATCGTTAGAATTACGCATCTATGAATTTGCTACTAAAGGAACACACCGCCTAATACTTACGTATTGATGTTGCACCTCAGATATGCGCAATGTTTGCTTTTTGGTCGACTGTGATCACAAGTATGAACGCAACTGGGTGGTCGCAAGATGGGCGGTCGTTTAGGATGGGGTTAACCTTTCGCAGCAGGACAGACACACACACACACAGACAGACCAAAATTTCTGTGTTGAAGTTCCCAAAGAAAGAATATCGTCTTTTAAAAAAGGCGTCGCGTGCGCGCCCTCTGAGGATAGGATCTAGAATTTCCAAGGCAACGCCGTTTGTCAGCCACGAACACTACACACGGAACGCGCGCCTGTGTCCTCCAGTTTACCGCTGTTTGTCTCCAGTTCTTTTTTTTACCATTTCACGTGCAGTGCCCTTGAATCACCCCGCGATTTCCTGTGCACCCGATCCCTGTGTTGTCAAGGGCAAACTTCCCTTGAGGCACGCCGCCCGTGACCCCGCGAGCTAGGCCTAACAAGCGCTCTCACCTACTGTCAGGTTAGGGAAGTGCAGACTCGCGCAGCAACCAGAGTCACGCTGCTAGCACGTTGGAAAAAAAAAAAGCTCGTTTTTCTTTCTCTCAAACCGGCGCGGCTCGGTAACCTCAACTGGAAAAGGAGGGGGAGCGGCTTGGCAGGCTAGGCCAGCTGCAGAAAGCAGCGGGAGCAGGTTTGAAGTGAGGGGGAAAGGACACGCCCACGGCGGGATGATCACCGGGTCGAGGGATGCAGGCCCTCCTCACGCGCGCTCGCACGCACGCACACGTGCACTCGCTCTCGCCTCACAGTCGCCGTGTCTGAGTGCGCCAAGCGCGACACCGCCACTTCGCATTCCGTTGCGGCAGAGGAGGTGCTTCCGGTTGTTGCTCGTGCAAAAGTGACAAAATTTGTGGCAAAATCTCAGGCTGTCGGCGGAGAAAATTCGTTATTTCGAGGGGTTCTCCCGCTGCCACTTCGTTATGAGAGGTTTCAAATACATGTACTTCTATGAAGTAACGGCGGGGAGTAGAAAAACTTTGTTATATCCAGGAATTCGTTATATGGAGGTTCGTTATAAGCAGGTTTAACTGTACCGATATTTCTTATAATCATTGCATTGTAATAATCAAACAACAAATTTCTGGTGTGGCTGGACCGCCAACTCCCTTTGCTTATTTCCACATCACAAGCAAATGCATCTGTCATTTCTTTAGATGCTTTAGTGGGATCAGGTTTCATAACTCTGTGTTCTTGCACCCTTCTATGGGAGGCACTCTGTTTGGAAAACAAATAATTAAAATTTTCTGTATTTGACACCTGCTGATGGACCTCATCTTATTGCATAAAAACGTTAGAGCATATAAAACTTGTTTACTGGGGTGATATGAATATTTTGCGCATCTATTGCTTTGTCATGGTAGCTTACGAACTAAATTTTATAAGTGATGTTCACGGTGGCTTTGCAGTCTTGGGTGGTTAATGCGTGTGTACAAGTTGGGAAATAAACTCCAGCCTAACGCATCAGGCTGTCTTATGAAAAGCTGTAAATTCATGTCGGAACACCCGTTCTGAGACTTAATAAAAATTGCCTTTGACACCATTGCACTCCCGTTTCTTTTTACTAGATAGGTTCCGGGCAATGAAGGCAGCACCAGGCACCTACTACGTCACAGTCATCGAGGATGCCGACCGGGGAAAGGTGATAGCGTCGGCGACTCTCTTCGCAGAGCTCAAGTTCATTCGTGGACTGGCCACAGTGAGGGAACAGTTTATACCATACAACTTCCGCTAATCTCCTGACAATGCTTGTGCATGTCGCGATGTCTGAAAGCTCAGCCAGCACTTTTGAGTTGTCTATTAGTGGCAGCAATGATGCACCCACCATGATGGCTGAGCAATTGCATTGGCTATATGTGCTGTATGCTAAGCTACATACTTACTGCGCTGAGCATGCAAGAGGCTGAGACAACGTTGAAAGCCCGTTGTTACATGGCTGTTTTAAGTTGTCTGCAGCTTCTGCCTTCTAGGAGTATACCTGCTATCCTAAATGGACCCTTGTGTCATGATGCTACAAATAGAGATTTTGGCCCAAAGGCGATAGTCTTGAGTGATCACACTAAGTGACTCTATTCAGGCGCGTCTGTCAATTCTGGGTGATAGTCACACGAGCCATGTCATATCAGTACATTACTCTAAATAAGAGAAAACTGTGTACGTTTGCTTTCTGCGGTGGGTCAGTCTGAAACTAGTGCATTTTAGTGTGCTTGGGTGATTTGCTTGCCACTCTGTTCAGAAGACGTCTTTTTCCAGTGTGGGCAATGCTGCAGAAAGCGTGCGAATCAGTGCAGGTTACAATTCATTTTATGTATATGTTCATTTTATGTACTCAGAAAAAACTGTTGGTGTGCTGCTAATCAAACTCGTAGCCCCCTGCGCCACAACGAAAGGTGCCCGGCGCGCTACCACTGCGCTAACGCCGCACCTGCTCGATGCTGTACAAACATGCCTTTTTGTGTCGTCCGGCTCAGCATGCGCGCATCGAGGCGCCCATGCCTCGATGTAACAATAAGCATTCAACTGCTTATGCGAAAAGACATTTTACTTTTGTGTTATACTGATTCCTTTGACAGACGGATCAGCCACATCTTTTCTGTTAAGGAGTCCCTCACCAGGTCCGCTGCTTTTGAGCTCAGAAGTGCAGTGCCTACATTGCAGACACCAGGAATTACATCGCTATATATGTGTCGCAGGAATAACTGAGATTTCAAGCTCAACGTTGCTTATTCGCCTTTTTGCGAAAGCATCGCTCCGAGATAGAGGAGATGGCGCTCCACACCGAGTATGTGACGTTGCTCACAGTTCTGTTGAGCGTGCGGCGACCTGTCCGAAACACTCGGAAGGTGCTGCTTCCAATGACTGCTGCGAGCACAACAGTGTGCGCCTTGCTCGGCAACATTGGCAAGTGGCAGGAGTGTCATATTAGCAGTGGCTCTCGCGTCCTGAAATTGTAGTTTCGCGCCATGTCCACTTTCGCTGCTGATGGACCAGTTTGAAAAATTATTGCAGTAGAACACCGCCTATTGCGCACTTAACACGCATTGCATAGCCGACATTTGCCATGTGGCCTGGTGAGGGGCTCTTTAAAACAGCCGATTCAAGGAAACTGAAGCTTCCGTAATGCTGTTGCAGAGGGGTCACATAGAGGATGTGGTTGTCTCAAGCGAGTACCGGGGCCGCAACCTGGGCAAACTGTGAGTATTAGGCTATGTTTTGGCATGACCCTCATTTAGTATTTGTTCAATGTTTCAGGGTACTAAGAGGATACCATTAAAGGAGATTAATGAACATACCAGTTTATAGAGTATGAGGAGGCAGTGAGATTTGTATGTGAAAGCTTGTTGATGCGTGTTTCGGTATAATACGTATGTTTTTTTTCTCCATGTCGAGCTCCTCACACGCACTGTGTATTTTCATATGGTTTATGCGACTTTTCGACAATACAAATTATTTTCTGGTTTCTATGAAGATCGTATCAATCAAACCTCGTAGAATAGTGTCCATGAAACGTTCAAAGGTAGCAGGCGCATTGCACAAGCCGAACGGCATAACGTTGAATTCAAAAAGGCCATCGGGAGTTACGAAGGCTGTTTTCTCTTTGTCCTCTGTATGCATCGGGATTTGCCAATAGCCGGATCTAAGGTCTACGGAAGAAAAATAAGAAGCAGAATGAAGCAGAATGAAGACAGTCTAAGGCGTCATCTATGCGCGGAAGGGGGTAGACATCTTTCCTGGTGACGCCGTTTAGCCGCCGGTAATCAACACAGAAGCGCCAGCTGCCGTCTTTCTTTTTGACAAGAATTACAGGTGCCGCCCAGGGACTGGCAGACTCCTGAATTACTCCCTTGTGCAGCATTTCTTGTACTTGCTCACCAATTATCTTGCGCTCACTCGGAGATACTCTGTACGGCTTCTGGCGTATAGGGTGCGCTGATCCTGTATTTATGCGATGGCGTACTCGAGGCAACGGAATCGGAAATGTCTGGTCCTTCTGTGCAAAGTCGAACACTTGCGAGTGCTGGGAGAGAACAGTCACAAATTCGTGTCGTTCACTCGTGCAAAGCGACTTGCTCACCATCTGGAGTAATTTGGAGTCTAACTCGCTCGTATGGAGGGGCTCGTCTGTAGCTTCAGATTCCAGTGCAGCCAGGAACGTTGGCGTTTCTTCTGTGAAGAGAGCAAGCTTCATCCCAGCAGGTACAAGTATGGGCTGGGCCGCGTAATTCATTGCCCATAATCCGGCGTGTCCTTCAACCACTGACACTAAACAATGCGGAACCAAAACGTTCTTCTTTACACAAACCGAATGAAGAGGCTCTGTCGCGGCATCAAATGTGGTATGTTCGGTACCAGAGGAAACTACCGGGATGCATGCTGCGCAGAGTGCAGGAATGACTGTATCTTCGCAAACACAAAAGACGCTCTCGCTCTCTACACGTGGCGAGTTCTCCATGAGTCCGGCCAAACCCTCACGCTGTATTGAGAGCTCCCCACTACGACAATCAACTGCTGCACCACACTCCTGCAAGAAATCTATGCCTAAAATAACGTCGTGGGTAGATCTAGGAATAACGGCAAATTCGGTTGTAAACAGTTTTCCACACAAGCACACGTCCGCGGTACAAACACCAACAGGGCATAACGGGTCACCACTAACACTGCGGAACGTGGGAATAGTTTTCCACGAAAACATCTTTTTTTGTCCCAGTAACGCTTTAAAACTAAGGCTCATTACAGAAATTGTTGCCCCTGTATCCACAAGAGCCATAGTGGGCACACCATCTACAAGCACGTTAACTTTGTTTTTGAGCATAAAAACTGGCGGAGGAATATCGGTTGTCAGCGAACGGTATCCAGCGACCTCACCCCCATCGGCCGCACTACCTAGTTTTCCGGGGGTGGTGATGAAAGGCGACGCCGCGGCGATGGAGACCGCGGAGCACGTGGGGCAGGTGGTGGTGTTATGCTTCTATCGGAGGCTGGTGATGGGTTCCGGAACCGACGGGTGGCTGGCGGCCGTGTTGGCCATGAAGCGGACGGGGGTCGATAGTTTGCCTGGTACGACACGCGTACAGGCTCTTCTCGAAAGGCTCGGCGACGGTCGCAAAATCTGGCGATGTGCCCTGGGACACCGCAACTATAGCACACAGGGGAAGGCCGGATTTCGCGGTGATGCTCGAAGCCTTCATATCCGTCGACCAGCATGGGGTATCTGTCGCGGTTGTCGTAGCCTCTGTATCCTGAAGCCATCGGGTGTGGAGTACGGTACCGTCGCGTGGGATAGGGATCGCGGCGCTGCTGCTCGTTGTTCAGGCGAAATCGGTTCGCGGGTTCAGACTGATTCGCATATCTATAATCGTCCACGCTCGCTGCATTGACAGATGGTTGCCGTGAAGCAGATGGCATACCCGGATCGTTGTCTCGAGGGTCGTGGCCAACGGAGCGCCCGCTTTCGTGGCACCGGAGCAGCTCTTCACGTACTATTTGTCTTATCGTGGACGCCAGATCGGATGGTGATAGCGCACTTGTGTCGACGCTGGCCACTGTCGGTACATTAGCCAAACGGCCAAACTTCGGCGCGATACGACGCATCTTGAGCGCTTCAAATGTGCGGCAATGTTGAATTATGTCCGCTACAGACGTCAGGTTTTCTTTGGCTATCAAGAACTGGTAGACATCTTCAGCTATCCCTTTAAGAAGATGTCCCACCTTATCTTCTTCGCTCATTCCGGCATTGACAAGCCTGCACAGCTTAAGGACCTCTTCTATGTACATAGTGCAGGTCTCACCGGAGAGTTGGGCCCTTTGGGACAGGGTCTGTTCAGCTCGCTTCTTCCTCGTGACAGTGTCACCGAAGCACTTCTTCAACTCTTCCACAAATATATCCCAGCTCGTAAGTACGTCCTCGTGGTTGTCGTACCACATAAGAGCAGTGCCCGTGAGCGCAAAAACAACGTGTGACAGCTGAGCGTTGGAATCCCAACCATTATGTTTGCTCACCCGTCGGTACTGCTTCAGCCACTCGTCTACGTCCTCACCGCAAGCGCCGGCAAAGCTTGGTGGCTCCTTGTACAGCTGAGAAGGGCACGAGGCCGATGGCCTCGGAGATTCAGCTTCTCAGGGCATGCTTCCCGTTGGCGATGGTGCAAGTCCCGCAAGGCGACGGCTGCGACGAAGTGCAACGAGTAGGGATTCCGTTGTTGGGGGATCAGGTACCCGGCACCTCCACCACTCTGTTACGGGGCGTGTAGGAGGGTTTATTCGAGGTAGCTGGGCGGCAAGCGATATGGCGGAACTGCACGTCGTTCTCCTCTTCTTCCCTGCTCTGTGTACCTCCTTGTTGTTGCTGCTGCTGCTGCTCCACTACCATTTGACGCACCGTATCAATATTTCACTGTATACAGCACATTCGTGCATATGTCATTCGAAGTACCGGCGTCCAGTCATAACTATAAAGTTATGCACGTTTATGCTGAATCGGCTATCTTTGTCAGTTTGCTGCGTGTTTGTTGTCATCTACTCTTTTGCCGGGTGTATTTAGATAAGCACTGTCCGGGGGGTTCCTCAGTAAATTTCCTTTTTACTAATGTGATATTTTTACGTGGTGTAGCAGAATTTCAGTACACGTCAGAACCAAGCTTACTTTTTCTTTTTAGCTTACGCTTTGCGTTCAGCGTGAAAAAAACATTAACATGGTAAAAAATGCGCCTTGCACAGTTCCCAAGATCACTTCTGCGCTCATGGGGGCCAGGTGAAAATTTAGAGGAAATCTCTTCCTACCCCCCCCCCCCTCCCACTCACCACATACACCTTTCCATGCCGCCCCTGGGCTTGACATAGTGATGCAAGCATCCAATCTCTTTTTCTTACCTTCAACAGCCTGATCCAGACTCTGGTACGACTTGGCAAGCGGCTTGGGTGCTACAGGCTCACGCTCGACTGCAAGGACACCGTAGTCAAGTTCTACGTCAACAACGGATTCGCCCTCGAGCCCGGCAGCGCCAACAGCATGAGTCTGCGCTTTGCTGTCCAGCCTCAACAGCCCTCTCAGTTGTAAAGGAACACGCATGGCTCCAACTGTTTCATATTTCATTGCTTCAAGACCGGAGTCACCCTTGCACCCAAATGTAGCGAATGCATTCCTCGTTCCGGATTGTGCCATACAGCTGGCGGTGTGGCGTGACAAGAACAGCTGTAAAAAGCTGTCACTGCTCTTGTTCTTGGTACTGTTTTTTAAGGAATGTGGTTTCAGTTATGCTGTTAAATATTAATGAAGTCTGGCGGTCTTCATGACCGCACGGAGACAAGGCACTGTCCCTGTGAATGACTTGCTTACTTCATCCTTCTCTCAATCTTTTGTGCGCCCCTGTGCCTTTGGTCTTTACACTTGACCACGCTGCAAGCTTCCAGAGCAACTTCTTGAGCAGCAGGGAGGTTGGAGAGACCTAAGCAGCCGAGGCCGTTCTTATCAAATACCTTCTGGAATGCCCGTTTTCTTATCACTTGCAGTATATCATTGGTTCCAGCACAGATGAAACTGACTCGCGCCTTCGCCTGATGTTCGCTGTAGAAGGCGAAAATGAGACATTCACAAAGATGGCGTCTTGTTTTACATTACACGTGTGTCCTAAATGCGAAACCATTCCCGTGGCTGCCGCCACCCTCATTTTCTGGCATGGCATTTCTAGTGGCTGCCGCCACCCTCATTTTCTGGCATGGCATCTGTACTATGACCACATCAGACTATTCAAATCAAGCGCATATGAGCAATCAAACATCAGGTAACACCTAGGTAAGCAAGCGCCCATGCTGGCGTGCCTATCCATTGCACGGGTGGAACAGACTGCACACGACATTACAGTGCAAGAATGCTACTGCCGCTGTAGTGCTGTCGTGTACAGTGCCGACACACATGCACAGATCATACACTTGAGGTTACAAGTCGTCAGGGATGCTGGTTGTGTTTATCTAACAGCAGCAAAGGCAAATTGAACATCCCACCATGCTCTATTCAATTGGCTCTTACGACAGTTTCACAAGATATGCTTGGATGTGTGTGGTGAGCAGTTGCCCTGGAGAATCTTGATTGCCAATATAGTTGAGCTAGGTAACTACTCAATTAAATGGAGAAATTTCATAGGCCAAAAATGATTTAAACTATTGTACATATAGTAGTCAGTATATTTATTCACAAGTTACAAATATTGCTTTTGCTTCCGTGGGTATTTGCCACATAACTGCATTTAATGGGCAGTGAACTGAGTGCATTTCAAGTGTGCTAGCTTTTAATGGCGCAAATAAGTCTAGCAGTGTGCTAGCTTTATCCAGGAATGTGCTTGGCTATGTTCGAATTTGGGGACGAAACCAGCCGTGCCTAGCTCTCCGTAGGGCCATGACCTTGGGCTTGTGTGATAATGTTTGGTGAACTGGTTCACGTTATGCACAGAAGAGGGTGACAACAATTTGCAGTGCCCCGGTGTAGCATTTAAGTGCAATAACGCTAGGATTGTTTGTGCCCCGATTTGCACTTGATGTGCTTTAGTCGCAGGAATTTTCTCAGTGGCTTTTCTTTTACAGAGCGACACCATTTTTGAAGTGTCGAAGTAAGGCTATAAGGACACGTACAGAAAATAAATACCAGCAATGAATGTTTTGTTTGTTGTTACAGTAGTGTTAGCATTGTTTATGGTATATTTGGTCATTGCCCAACTGTTGATCTTGTGGCCTCTTTCATATTGGCGTTTTTATAACTTACAAGTCTGTGAATAAAGAAATTTGGCACGTTTTATCGGCGTGTTGAATGTTCATTCCAGCTTTGTGCCATGTCCAGTCATGTTTCCATACAGTATCTCAATGTGCTATGAGAAAAACAGTTTTTCTGTCTTAAGTTACCCTTTCACCGTAGCAAAAGTACCAGTGTTGTATTGAGGTGACCTTTGCTAAACGACGAAACACGTGAGAAGAAAGAAAGAAACGCCCTGGTCGACCGAGTACGAGAGAAGTATCCGACTCGGGCATGCCTGCTTCAAACATCGCTGGTGAAATACCCCAGGTTCTGCCACCCATGGAACGTAGGAGAAAATGAATCGATCGGCAGACAACTGTTGATCGAGACTGGGAGTGCAAGGGATAATAGTACATTCAATGGTACCGTTTCTGAAGATGGACACAGACATTTTTTATTTATTTCATTCACTACAAGGAAATGTAGCCAAATGGACAGTTTTTCAGTTAATTGAAGAATTGTACTCGGTTTAAAAACTCACCAGAGTATGCTTATGTTGTGCGTGTTTTTGTGCTAACACCAGAATTCACTTATGTCTCGTGTTCACACCTGCCCCGGTGTTGTGTTCTGGTGTGATGTGGTGTGGTGTGCACTAGCACCCTTTTGGGGTGTTATGGTGCAAACCGATTTGTTTGGTGTGTATGTAAACACAAAAAACACACCTGTTTGGTAGAGTGAGCATGCTTTCCCAATCATGAAATCAGCCAATGGTGTACTTTTTCCTCAAACTATGTAGCCAGTTTTCACAGCAATGCAATTCTCCAAGATGAAAGTAGGTTGTAGCGTCTTACTTCTTTCGGCGTCGGCTCAAGGAAGAGAAGATGACGACGAAGTGGATGCTCGCGTGAAAAGTGCCGTTCTGCCGATCGCCATGTTTTAACCAGTGCGGCCATTGTAAATATACGAAAATATATTACTATGTAGTGTGACTGAGTACGTCACTACTTTATTAGTGGCTTTATTGGAAACAAAATTTCATATTGCATGTTCGGATTGCATTGATACCCTACAGTGCCAATTTTGGTGTGTACCAAGCGAAACAGACCACCAGGAAAGCACCGAGATGTAGGCGGCTAGATAGACAGATATACAGACGAATAGGTACAATGAAAGTTGCTCAAGTTCGCAAAGAAATACTTCGCATTAAAAAAAAAAAAACTGTAGGTGACGCTTATACTTGACTTAACTGCCTGGTGGTAGCACTCGCCTAAAAGGAGGGCTGCAACACAAAAATATGTTGTGGGCCCCCTTTAGAACCACACCGCACCACTACTGCACAGTTGGTGTCATATTACTATAGTGAAGCTGTCTACCACTTGTAAAGTTTCTGAATTAACTGGCTTTTCCAGGTATTCCATGGTGGTTCGAAGCATATTCCCTGACCGTAAGCGTGCTTGGGAAAACTCTGTTTATGCAAAGTGAGCCCTAAAGTGGAGAAAGAAGTATAAGCAGGGAACTTGCATAGACTGTGGACGGACCACAGTGCTCTACAATGCACTATTACAAGGCACAATAACTTCTGTGTACTTATTGCAAACAGAACAGCTGGTTTATTAATCAAGTAAGGTTGTGTTTGAGACAGAGATATGCCGTATGGTCTATAGAAGCATATAGATGTGGTTCCAGCTAAAGGGTTGTTAGCGGTAATCAAGAGTAATGGTTATGGGTTGTTAAAATAGTAATGTGCTGGTTCAAGGCGAACATTCAGTGGGCTCCAGTCACTTCGAAATTAATAACTTAAATAGTTATCAGGTGTTACAGGAACAACATGCCAGTATAAATTAGTCAGTTTGCAAATTTACATGAAATAATCATTTGTGCACTTTCAACGTAAGAAACAATCAAGATTGACTTATATCGCAAGTTCTTATCCAAAAAAAAAGCTTTTATGCATAGGCTGTAGTTGTTCATATGTGCAGTAAAAGAAGGAGCTTTCTTCTACACAGATATGGAACAAGCTGACACACACACGTAACAACATAGGTCTTATAATCAATAAGATGTCCTTTCAAAAGTAAACAACACACAAAAGAGGAACCACATAATTGGCCGGTGCAAATATTCATTCTAAGCAGTCACAACGATTGGTAATTAGTACTGAATAGTAGCAACATACAGTCCTCATAATCTGCTGCAACACTTTCAAGAACATTTAATTGGGGTGTTTTCTCACCACAAAGTATTGATTCAGGGTAGTGCGACTTCCCTTGAAGATGTAGCTTCACGGCTTAGCAGCCTTATCAGTTAAACCACATTTCCAAGTGGTTATACAATGAAAAATGCATATTTTGTTGCTTCAGAACATCACAATTTTGGAAATTTTATATTCGTGTTGAAGCGAACTTGAATGCTGTTATAGTTGCTTGAATATTTTCACAAGCCTACTTATGAATGGCTTTCGTGACAGTCGGGCATGCTGCCATCTGTTAGTTTCCAAGGCATGGCCAGGTTTTTCGAAAATTCCCTGAAAATTCTCACACTTTTCCAGAGGTGTCCAAATTCCCTGATAACTCCTGGTCGGCAGACACACTGGCAGTTGCTTGTAACTAACTTCCGGTGTTTTGCGGCGTCCAATTGCGAAAAACAAAATTATCTCAATTCACATAACCAGCTGTGACATCACATCACGTAACCTAAATCACGTAACTAGCTATGGCATCATATCACGTAACCTAAATCACATAACTATCACTCTGAAAACTGAGTGCACTTTCCTTTCCCACCCCCTTGCTGTGCTACTATATACAAGGTACTATATACCATATACTATGCTTTGCTCTTCCCCTTCTCCTCACCCTCTCTACACTATACCAGTCTAGGCTCTACTATGAGACGCATCCAGCTAGACTGAGGGCATGAGCACAAAAAAGAAATGCGTGCGAGTACTGTGCATTTCATAGAAGTGCACATGCACGTTTCATGATGCACATTTCTCTCACCGCACTGGTCACACCCTTCAAGTTTTTCGTCCACGGGTCCGAACTGTTACTTTTTCAGCTTCCTTCTTTCCACGAGCAGCTAAAGAATGGACCGGCCTTCCCCAACATATCGTCGACATCACCTGCGCATCATCATTCGCTGAAAACTTAAATAACCTTTTTTGTATATATGAACAAATCGCAAGGTACGATTTAAAACAGGGAATGTCACGGGAGCCAACGTTTCGACAAGCGGACTTGTCTTCGTCAGGGCGGCAGTTGCCGCCCTGACGAAGACAAGTCCGCTTGTATATAGACGAAGACAAGTCCGCTTGGTATATAGATGAAGACAAGTCCGCTTGGTATATAGACACACGTGGCATTGTTATTCATGTTTTGCTGACCCCACCCCTTATGTAATACCCCCATGTGGGGTCTTTAGGGAAATAACAATGAAATGAAATGACTGTAATTTTCTGCTAGAATGTAACAACTCCCGGCTTAAAGAGCTCCGCTCTTCAAAAGCAAATTGAACTAGTATCAAGAGTCTAGGGCAGCTTGTAGAACATTTGAGGGACTCTGCCCACGTCAAGTCGATAACTGCTCACCTAGGAACTTTGCCATCATGGCATAAAGAATTCCTTAAGGTTCAGGATGATGGCCTTGTCGGTACAGACAAGTACAAGTAAACAACATTCTGGCTCTAGCCTCAGCACTAAAAGGGCCTTGTCGGTACAGACAACTACGTGTAAACAACATTCTGGCTTTTGCCTCAGCACTAAAAGGGCCATCAATGGGGACCTATCAGACAGGCCAAACTTAGGAGTCACTTTCACTGCCTTACATTATGAACTGCAGAACCATTCAAGACATATCACTGTCCCCACATGGGCAAGTAAGGGCCCCACCACTGGTGGTCTAGTGGTTATGGCACTCGGCTGCTGATCTGAAGGTCGCGAGATTGAATTCCGGCTGCGGCGGCTGCATTTCGATGGAGGCGAAATGTTGAGGCCCGTGTGCTGTGCAACGTCAGTGCATGTTAAAGGACCCCAGGCGGTCGAAATTTCCGGAGACCTCCACTACAACGCCTCTCATAATCAGAGCTGGTTTTGGGACGTTAAACCCCACAGATCATCATCGTGGGCAAGTAGGCACACAGGAATTCATGACGGATGTCCGTCCCACAGAATTCAGGACGGTTAGTAACCCTGACCAACGGGCATCATTAGATGCTGGAAAAGAATGACAAAACGCTGGAATTGGTTAAGAAAACCATCAATAGCATTGTGCATGCAGCCACGTCATGATCACACGTGCAGTACACCTTTGACCAGATGCCAAAGGCTTGCCATATTTCAAAATCATGAGTTGCCGCCCTGACGAAAAGTCCGCTTGTCGAACAGTTGGCTCCTGCGACATTCCCTGTTCTAAATCGTATTTTGCGATTTGTTCATCAAAATCATGGTCAGACATTCAATGTTCAATTAGACTACTACAACGAAATTACTCCCAAATTGAATTGAAAGACACTAACAAAACAGATTCTGGCGAACAAGTCAAAATCTGGCTGCACTTACATAAGGATAATGTATCTTCTAGGTGTGCAACTCTTCATGGTTTGCTTAATCCGTCCCATCTGGACAAAAATGATCATGAAATATATGCACGAGAACTTCTACAGAATGCACGGCATTTACGCAGACAGTTCTCTTGCACTCAGCCCATTATTTCATAAAGGCAGGTGCATTTCATAGCACAGCATAGAGTGGTATGGTATAGCAAGGGGTGGGAAAGAGAGGCGAGGGAGAGTAGGGAAACGAGCTGGAGGACCTTACAACCAGACACTGCCTGCCAAGGGAATTTGAACCTAGACATGTGACCCAAATCACGTAACATGTCGTTGCAGCTGGTCGCGCGACATGCTCCTGCCAAAACAATGTACAGTAGAACCTTGTTATAACGAACCCGGATATAACTAACTATTGGATATAACGAAGCAATTGCAATTCCCATAGATGAAATTGATATTGGCTATAATGAACTAATGGCTGTAATGAAGTAATTACGGCTCCCCCTTCAACTTCCTTATAACGAGGTTTTACTGTAACAACTAGCCATGTGACAAAACTACGAGAGTTAGTTGAGCTTGTAGAAGCCGGAAGGCAGGTCGGCCGCAAGCTCCGCCTTTGCTCCAGCCTCACACCACTAGTGCATGCCTGTACTTTCTAGTGGCCATGTGTGCTTTTTAATGGTTAAGGGGCAAGTTCTGGACAAAGAGTGCCAGAATTTGGGAGTGTGCCATTTTTTCTTGTTAACATTCGTCCGTTTATTTATTCCCTTTCCTTGCTGCTTATTTGCTGCTTTTCTTCCTGCTTTATTATTTTTTTTTGTATCACATGCAATTACAGAATATGGGTGCAAGCCACCTAGGACCCTCGTTATAACGAAGTTGAAGGGGGAGCTGTAATTACTTCGTTATAACCATTAGTTCGTTATAGCCAATATCCATTTCGTTTATGGGAATTTCAAGGGGAATTACGATTGCTTCGTTATATCCAGTAGTTCGTTATATCCGGGTTCGTTATAACGAGGTTCTACTGTATTATTCTGGCCCTTTCAACACCGCATTGCACAGAGTGGCTGGTGCTCCCTTTACATGAAACTGAGGCCAGAGTTTCGTGACAATTGAATGACATTACATAAAAGATTCTGTTATCAGCCGTGCTAGTTTCAAGCACTTACCTCTCAAGCACTGCTTGGATAGCTCACCCACTGGCATTAATCACCATTCATTGGCATTAGCTGTAAACACAGTCTACAGACTATCAGCCGAAGGAAAGGATCCACAACTCGGCAAATGTAAATCGCAGCACATTTTATTGTCCATTTGTTATATAAATAAAAGATATATTACATCATTTCATGTGCAAAAATTTTCAAGCCGGGTTTACACACAACCCTTGTCACTATAAGACACAAAACAGCTTTCACATATGCGATGCCACACTACAGTGAGCCAACAGAGATGTCTCACATATTCAAAATCCGTACCAGTACAGATCACAGTAAAACACCTCGCGATTTCCGATGACATCTCAAGAGCAAGTGCCTTGAGCAGAAGACGGAAGGGACGTTATGTTGTGCCCGAACCAGGAGGTAGTAGGGGCAGATCACATCCGGCAGTGAATGGCCATTGGTAGTGACCGGTTTAGCCAGTCACGTGGAGTCAGCCTTGAACATCCGTAAAGGAACAACAAGAAAAAAACTGTTCGCGGTGAACCGGTTGAATTATTATCATATGACGAAACTAACTCCAACTTGGATGATCATTCGTGGTCAGTTTCTCATTCTCGTGTGAATTTGTCTGCTGTTGCCAACTGGAGCTAGGTCAAATTTGGGCAACACGTTGCACGCGAGGATCCTGCAAGAGTTAGAAAAATGACGAGTCATTTGGTGTCCCACAACAGTTATTGTAGCGTAGTATTAGTAAATTAACGTGGCTCACAGAATTACACACTGTCAAGCCTTCCCTACTGTCATGATATAGTGATGATGTAACAGGCATCAAAGATTAATTAGGGGTGTGTCAATATTGGTATTTTCAAAGAGTTCTCAATTAGTGTTTGCTGTTTGATTCGATTAGCACCAAGCTTTATTAAAACTACTGAAAGTTTGTGATTAAGGGCAAAATAAGCTATGTCTTGTGACAAGTGGCCCATTTCACATGTAGTATGCTTCACCGCATAATAATTGCATACTGTGGCGAAGCTAACGCTCTGTACCATGGTGCAGTTAAGTCTCGTACACTGTGGCAAACTTACCCATGCTTAGCAGTATGTTTCTTTGTAATTAAACATGGCATTAATTTTAAAAATATTCATACATTATCAGAAAAATATTTTATTTGACTTATACTCCACATTAATACACTAAAACCTCGTAATAACGAAGTTGATGGGGAGCAGTAATTACTTCGTTATAACCATTAGTTCGTTATAACCAATATCAATTTAATCTATAGGAATTTCAAGGGGAATGGCAATTGCTTCGTTATATCTGATAGTTCGTTATATCCAGCTTCGTTATAACGAGGTTCTACTGTATTAGAATTTGCCTTGCACCCAATATTTGGTCGTTCGCACGGCTGTGTTGGTAATTAATCTAAGACCTCAACAAAAATGCTTGTGCCCAGGAAATAAGGTAAAGCCAGAAGGCTTTGACAGCTTTTATTGGAGGCGAATCTGGCCGCTCTATCATCCTAAGTGGTCACTGAGCCCATTCTTTTTTTGCATTCGTTTGGCACATTATTTAGTTGTACCAGCATATACCATAGAAACCCGTATATAATACGAGGTTATTTTTCTGAATTCAGCCACGTGAAATTTCTGCCTCGCATTATATGCAGATCCCAAAGTTCTCAGCCCAGAATTCGCAGTTTCGGTTTCGTTGTCTGTCATCATCAACACTCGTAGTGGAGGATGCACTCTCTTAGCGGTGGCGTTGGTGTGATGCTACAAATGGCTGCTGCTTTCAACTGTCATTTCGACATTTTGACTGCGCCGAGAACTGGCATGTTCATTTGAAGTTCATCTCACAGTATGTCGGGACTGTGAAAGCAGCACCCAGCTGCCTTTGAGAGAAAAGCTATTTGGAAGCCAAAACCACCGGTAATTCTACTGCACCGAAGGCAGCATTTGAGGAAGCAAAGTGACGCAACTTTTCTGAGCAGCCACCTGAGAAGTGTCCGGAAACTGAAGAACGAGATTGAACAGCGGCTGACTGCCTTCGCAACAAGATGCCAACGATATGCACGCCCAGCCGCGAATGCTGAGCCACTACAAGCGAAAGAGGAAGGCATTCCACGTGCTGTGCTGGATTTCCTTTACGTCGGCAAATCTCCTTATCGCAGGAACTATCGTACCATGTGATCAAGCTACCGAAGCACATCTATCAGATGGGGCATATCGGCAGCGCCGATCAGACGCCGGTGTGACCTTGGCACTGCCATCGACACTGCAAGAGAAAGCATCCCCGAGGATGCTCGTCAGGTTGCCCTTTTGGAATTAGCCATCTCGAACATACTTTAATTAATGGCACTGAAAACGACTTTTTGTGGAAAAATACATCCAACAAAGGGCCTTTGAAAGACAGTGTCAGTGTAACGGATGATAACTGAATGCTCCCTGCAATGCAAATAAATGCTCTCTCCGCAGTAGCACACCCAGGATCTCTGCCGGGGGGGGGGGGGGGGTTCAATTTTTCACGAAGGGCTGGGCATGCGATTACACAGTTGTTGGTGTGTAAAAAAAGCGAATAAAATGCCAAATAATATTAACATCAATGATGATGATTATTTTATAAATTTTTCGGCATTTTGCACAGACATTAGCGCCACATTCTTCTAGGACATAGGAGCAGTTACGGAGTGGGAGGGGGTTAGGTCGGCCTCAGGGGGGGGGTTACAACCCCCGAACACCCCCCCCGTCGGTGCGCCACTGTCTCTCCGAGCTTTCCTTACTTGCATTAATTATATGTGGAATGACAACTGTTTTTCTTTTTTTCGTTTCTGCCATCCTCAACCTACACTTTGTATTATATGTGGGTTTGTATTATATGCGTGTTTTTTGCTTGTGGTGACATCTATTATCCCGTTATGGCCACCCGCGAACGCAATCGTAAGCTCGTGCGGCTGGGCGTCTCGGAGATTGCATCGGCAAGGTAGCGACTTCGGTTGGCTGCAAGACAACCAAGCCGGCATGGCGAGTGTCATCGGCCTATGCATCATATGCGTCATGGCATTGTTACATGGGGGAGCGACAGCTACACAGAAACTGCAGAAATGATGCGAGCCAGAGACCGCCGTGCCGCTAGTTCATTTTTTCGGCAGTGACCATTCGACAGCGCCCGAAGAGCGTAGGATGTGGCCATTTTGATGCCGATGGAAATATGGTAACAATGTCATTCGCTTGCACTCGATTCTAACGTGCATACGATTTCTGGACCCGTCTTATTGAAAAAAAAAAAAAGGGTGCACGTTAGATTCAAGTACCGTATTTACTCGCGTAATTTGCGCACTTTTTTCACGATTTTAGAGCTCGAATAGGGGGTGCGCAAATTACGCGGATATTTCGGCAAACACGTTGAAATAACGTGTAATATAATGCAACTAGCGCGGTACTCCTTTTGATACGATCTCATGTAATGCTGCAAAACGTACGCTGCTCCAGGGACGCAGCACGAAGAAGTGTTTACGAGCCGCTCATGGCTGCCAAGATAGCGCTATCTAGGCAGCCAACAGCCAGCGCGCTACCCACCTCCCCTCCCCCGCATTTTTTCATGCTCGTTAAAGACGGGTGGGGCCTTTCCTGCCCGCATCGACGGCAGGTGTCCGATCGGGGTGATGTTATCACATTGGCCCTCGGAGCGACGGAGATAGGCCGGGCTCGTTTGATCTCTGCTTCAGCCGTTTTCTTCGCCCCAAAAATACGTTAACTGCAAGAAGTCACTTTCTGTGTTCCCGATTGCAAATGTTGGTGCCAGGCAATCGTACGAGATGGAAATGTATCAAAGAGCTTCTACTGCATCACAAAGTCCTTCAGGCATTGTGTGATGCTTCACCGAATGAACGGTCACTCACCATCAGTGCTTGGTGGATGCAAAGCTGCGGCTACTGCAGTGACTCGTGAGCTCCAGCCGTGGAATGATGTTCATGGACAGCAACTCCTGGAAGAGCAGTTTGCATGCGTACGGGATGCGTATGGTTGCGATGGCACTCGACGAGCGGCAATAGTGGCACCAGTGCGAGTAGCCCAGCAGGCCGCACGTTCGGCAGACGTCCACCTGCATGAATGAGATGGGGGGAGGCTGAAGAAGATGGTCTGGCCGGTGCCGTTGGTAAGTACTGAAATGCAAACGGTGCATGCCACACAGCAGCCAGTGGAATGGAAAATGGTAGTTGTAACATTAAGAGACACGAAGAGCGCTGGGTGCATCAGGGAACAAATGCGTGCTAAGGAGGAACTCCGGCGGCTTTTTTCACCATGTTCTGGTACCGTTGTTTTCCAATGCTACCCATAGTACTGTAGCAGCCAGGGTGGTTCAGTTTGCTCAGAAGTGCACCAATAATTTTAAATAAACGAGTGAACAGTGTGTTCGAACCGAAACCGAAATGGGTAGACAGTTCATGCATTATGTGCGATGATGTCACAGTCTCCCCGCCATCAGAAATATGGAGCTGGCGCCACAAAAATGACAGTGGCGAGGCGACCTGACAATGTATCTAGTTACGCCAGCTTTATTTATGCCAGTTATCTAGTTATGCCAGCTTTTCTGCTCAAACATGGTGTCACCTGACGATTTGTTGCAGGTGCTCTCCAGATGTACCTTGTAACCAGACTGCAAATTATCTAGTGTGTGTGTGTAGAGCAGTAATAGTGGGCTGACAGGAGCCTCCACGACTGATTGGCAGCATTTGCTTGCTGTCTTAAAAAAGTGTTTCAGGGCCCCCAAGAGTAACAGAGTGGATCCGTAGAGAAGGCACGTGTGGCAGGGGGTGGCATGAAGTTATGTGGGTTAGGTGAGATCGAGAAGCTTGCGGAGATACCGTGGTTGCAGTTAGCACAGGTCCGGGATAACTGAGGTGCTATGGGAAAGGCCTTTGACCTGTATTAGGCGTAGACAGGCTGATGATGATGATAACACACACAAAAAAAAATTGCTGAAAGGGCACAGCATTCGAAGTCGGTAAGTTACCTCCGACTGCAGCCTCCACATTCAACTTTGCCGCTAGATGTAGGAACACAAACCCTTCTTTGACAGCGTTCCTTTCTTACAAAATTTCATTCTGGATTGATCATTTTCAAATAGAGGTGCGAATATTCAAAATTTCGAATAATTCTCAAATAATGCTTGCTATTCAATTCGATTCGCGCTCAACTTTTACTATTCGAAAGGCCAGTTGGAATAGTAAGTTGGTAAAGAAGTTGGTAATTAAGGGGAAAAAATATTGACACACGACAAAAGTAGTCTCGTGACAAGTGGCCCATTCCTGCAAGTAGTGTACTTCGCCGCATAACACCACTGTGCTGCGGCGAAACTAAAACTCATGTACGATGGCGGCGCTAACACCCATGTACTGTGGTGAAGCTAACACCCATGTACTGTGGCAAAGTTATCTCAGCTTTCTGTTGCACAGTTTAGTGTTGGACTGTTCTTCAGGACTTTGGAATGACACTGTGGGAATACACGTCATGCAATGCATTTTTTGCTCATGTTTAACAGTAAATTTCTCCATAATTAGATATGGTATCATTAAAAAACATTCTAAACTTATTCGAAAAATATTCGATGTGCACTCAAAATTTTGATATTCGTACAGCTCTATTTTCAAACCAAACACAATCATGAGCAAAACTTGACTAGTTGACGGTACATGCTACTATTTACAATACTGCTCAAGGTACGTTTTTCACAGTAAAATCTCATTAATTCGCATTTGTTCTCTGGTCTCGGCGAGCGTGTGAATTGTCCAATAGTGTCAAACTCTCATTAATTCGACTTGCATATCGGGTGATCGTTGGAGCATGCCGTGCACAAAGCAGCACGAATGTGCCACACGGAAAAGCAAAAATGGCATCAGCGTGCAAATGAAACGACATGAAACAGTACGAATCGCCATTGATTTGATTTGTGGTGTTTAACGTCCCAAAACCAGCTCTGGTTATGAGAGACGCCGTAGTGGAGGTCTCCGGAAATTTCGACCACCTGGGGTTCTTTAACGTACACTGACATCGCACAGCACACCCGCCTCAACATTTAGCCTCCATCGAAATGCAGCCGCGGCAGCCGGGATTCAATCCCACGACCTTCGGATCAGCAGCCGAGTACCATAGCCACTAGACCACCGTGGCGGGGCTACGAATCATCATCATCATTTATTTACCCTTAAGGGCCCCTCATGGGGCATTACATAAGGGGGGGTGTAACAATAGATAACTCCGAGTCACATGGAGGCGACACATAAATACTGCTTGGAAAAACAAAGCAACACACAAGAAAAAAACAAGAAGAAAACATGAAAACAGGGCTGCTATTCGGCCTGCTGACAGTAGTGCCATTGTAATCAGTGCCAACCGGTTGGGAATGACCAAAAGCTGAAGCGCCTCACGAATTTGCATTTACCGCTGTGCGTGGCACCACACTGGTCATGTCGCATGTGCCTTGAGAAAAGCGCAGTCACCCACTATTATCGCGTTGTTTGTGATGGAGGGTTCTTCCCATGCGAACTGTGTGACAGCTTCCATGGCACTCACATCACGACTGCAGAACTGCATGGACACTATCCACAATCACCATTCTGCTGATCGTGGCTAGCGTCCACACAGTTGCTATCTACAATTGCATTGTTAGTGACCATGGTTCCGTCCACAGCGGATGGGGCATACAGCCAGTAGCTTTTTTTTTATTTCGTGCATGAACGTGGCATGTGTGTCTTCTCACTTGTCGGCGTTTGCTTGTAGCTTGAACATCTCGGGGGCCGTGTTTTGATTTGTTTTTCGCAAGTTCCAAGCTGTGGCGCTGCACGCATTTGCCATCGGTGCAAATTTTTCGTTATTTTAACATTATTTCTTCGAATTGTGCCTTTATTTTTGCTGTTGACGTGTAGTAAATGAAGCAAATATTCTTAACTAGTAAAAACAATAACATTTCTAATGCAAAATGTTATAATAAAAAATAAAAACTGTATCCTCTGCTGAGCCTTTTGAATCCAGGTCCTTTGAGTGGGAAGCAGGCATTCTACCACTGCGCTACCATATTCTGCAGGCTAACGATCGCAGCACCACAAGCGGATTGACCCTCTTTTTCCTTCGGTTTCGAGTCTCGACCCATTGATAACGTGCCCAATCCGAGCACTCTCCAGTTCTAGACCACTCTACCATGGGCACACGTGCAGAACTGCCCACACTTGGTGCAGTTTGTCTTGTTTGCTTTATGAAGAGCATGTGATTTTCTTTCAAGAGGTGTGATTTTTGCTGAAACTGTGCAACGCACACAGTATGGATTTTTCACCGACTATGAGGAGCAGCTACTTAGCGTGAGTGCGGTGAGCATAGGGTCACTAAAGCAGTTAAGTCATTGACGCTAGAAAAGCAAATTGCCCTAATTAAGAAAGTGGAGAAAGGAGGCCGAACAAAACATCTCTTTGTCTACGCTTTCGACAATGCTGAAAAACAAGCAGTAGGTGCTCGATGGATATCAACAGAGCTTCTCCAGCCAGCGGAAGCGGGTTCGAGGCTCCAAGTTTTCGGATGTTGAAGCGGCATCGGATGTTGAAGCGGCGTCGATGGTGTGGCTGCGAAATGCCAGAGTGGCCAACCTTCCAGTCACCACAGCATTAATGATGGAGAAGGCAGATGTTCTGGCCTTGCGAATGGGGCACACAGACTTCAACTGCAGCAGTGGCTGGTTTGACCGCTTCAAAAAAAGGAACAGTGTTGTGTCTAAGTCGGTGCGTGGTAAAAGCGGCAGTGTCGACGCAGACACTGCAGACAAATGGCGCAGCAGCCGGCTTGCCGAGTTGCAAAAAAGTTACACCGACAGAGACACCTTTAACCTTGACGAGGCAGTGCTCCTTTATAAAATGTTACCAAGCTGCAAATTCACAGTGAAGGGTGGAGCATGCTCAGGAGGGAAGCAACAGAAGGACAGGGCTATGGTCCTTTTCAGCGCAAATGCCACAGGTGAAGAAAAGCTGCCGTCACTGATAATTGGCAAAGCTCTCAAGCCTAGGCGCTCTAGAAATGCACGACTGCCGAACGGCATGATCTATCGTGCCAATAAAACAAGCGTGGATGATGGCAACTCTTTGCAAGGAGTATGTTCATGCCATTGACAACCGGATGGCCAAGAAAAACAGGAAAGTCCTATTCATTGTGGACACACGGCAAAATGGAGAACTAGGAGGCAGTGACAGTCGAGTTTCTGCCGGCAAACATGACGTCTCTGCTGCAGCCGATGGACCAAGGTGCGATAGAAGTTGCCTGAAAAATCTACCGAAAGAGCCTGCTCCATAGAATGTGTTGCAATATGAAAACGGCAAAGGCTACGAAACTGACCTGCCTTGGCAGCAAATTCACACAGCGGCTATCACCAACCGCTTTGCGCACGCTGTGTTTTCGCGTGCTGCCAGTTTGCCAGAGGCGGAGATAGATGACTTGACAGACTATGAGGAACATTGTCAAGAGGTCATCGAGCTTACCGGTAATGGTGCCGCCGAAAGCGACACGACTTTTCTCGAGTATGCGCTATACGAGCAAGATGTGCGCGTGACCGGAGAAAATGGTGGACCCCAAAATCATTCAAATGGCCACGAACGGAACCACCTCGAGAGGTGCCGACATCTCCCAAAACGAGAAATTTGCTACGCTTGCTGTGAAATAAGGTCGAGTGCAGTGGCAGGGAAGATCAGCTCATGCAATGCGTCAAGCAACTGGAGGATGCCTTCCTATGCCCGAGTACGACCGCAAAGCAGACCAGCATTATGCAGTTTGTCGCTGCTAAATAAAATGGCAGTGCCGCGAAACTCGGCCGGTTAGCGCCTCTTGTATGTCATTTTTTTCTCTTTCAAACCTTTACGAGACTAAAGATTAGACGCTGCTGCTGAAGAGCCGGAAAGTAGTAGTGATTCTTCTGGAAAGCACTCGATTTTTCCCGGCAATTTTCGCAACTTTGCTTATCTCAAAAACCCGCTTATCTTGAAATTTCCCCCAGTTATTACAACTTCGAGTTAACAGTGTATTACTGTATCCTAGTACAAACTAAGTGAACCGATTATTGCCTGGTTTGTTATTATGGCTGGAATGCGTGAGGCTCTCTGTACCTTACACGGTTTCACACAAACTCAGGGTTTGACCCACAGTTTTCCTCACGGACGACAGCAGTGCACAGAAGCCTAGCGAAATACAATCACCACTCAGTCATAAGACAACACAGCTACTGTTGCCTACCTCACAGGCGTCGCTGGACAGCATGAGACGCTCTAGGAGCAGCATACTGGCACCGTGTCCGATGAGGCAGTCTCGCTCCATCTCACCCAGCCTCAGTCCGCCCTCGCGTGACCGGCCCTCGGTGGGCTGCCGAGTGAGCACCGCCCGAGGACCCCGTGCCCGAGCGTGTACCTTGTCCATGACCATGTGCTTCAGCTTCTGGTAGTAGATGGGGCCCATGTAGATGTACGCTTGGAGGGGCTCCCCCGTGATGCCAGAGGTGAGGCAGTCCTTGCCCTGGTAGTTGAAGCCGTGCCGTATCAGCTCCTCGCCAACGTCTTGCACCTGTGGGAATGGACAAGCATCAAGTGCTCAGCGAGGACACGTATGTGCTGCTTTTCCTTGTGATCTGATCTTGTTCGATAGTAGGCATTTCAACACCGACTCGGTGAGACATCCGTTCATTCGCCTGTCACCTAATACTCTTCGCATAAACCTACAAATAAATTGTGACGCCGATGGCGGCTGCCGAGCCTACTGTCCCATGCTCCAGCACCGAGTGTCTTATTATAATAATAACTGGTGGTGTTTGACGTGCCAAAATCATGATATTATGACACACGCCATAGTCTCGGGCTCTGGGAATTTTGACCACTGGGGTTGTTTAACGTGCAATCATAACACACAGTACATGGACATCTACCATTTTCGATTCCGCTGAAAATACAACAGTAGCGACAGAGATCGAACCAGCATCTTTCGGGTCACCAGTAATCGAACCACTGAGCTGTAGATGCTAACACTTGCAGACACTGATTTCTGAGACATACGAGTGTGCGGTAGATGTGACACGAAAATGTCAAAGTAAAATGGGCGGTAAGAAAAAGCCTTCTTTGGTAAAACATGCAAAGGCGGTATGTAGCACTGTGCAAACCAAGATAATTATGACTGCGAGGTGTTAATGCCAGACACGCCACTAATCCGGTGCGCTATGTGGTTGCTCCTTTCATCAGGGGCTTCAAATAAAGTCCCTGACGTTGCCTTATCCCCCATGCCTTCCCTCGAGGCGGGGTCCTCCTATCACCAGAATGCTGCAGCTCTCGTATTTTTTATTCTTTATTACTTTTTTTGCAACCGTGGCCATTACGGCACCAAACAGAGTGAGTGGCATAGTAGCCACAACTTCCGTTTTGTGCTTACTTTGTGCATTTCGCAGAATTGTACCGTGTTTGCGATGCTGTTTCAATGTGCTTTCGGGTGTAAGACACATGAAACATATGGCAAGGTGTCATCTGCAAAGCCAGATACGCCGCGGAGGAACCCACGTGCAGCCACCTCGACGAGTGAAGAACATGTTTGTGGTGCCTTGAATTCGTAGAACTGCGGCGAGGAAGCTGCCATTATACCTAGGCTGCGTAATAATACTTATTTCAGTGCTGCGTAATTTGATGACGGTTCCCAGCCTGTGAATGTAATTTACTGTTACCATAATGGTATCCGTTATTCACTTGCAGAGCAAGATGTCAATCGATCACTGGAATCTGCAGAAAAACCACTGATGTTGCAGCGAAGGCATTGAGTTTTTATTTACAGTAAAACCTCATTATAACAAAGTTGAAGGGGTAGCGGTAATTACTTCGTTATAACCATCAGTTCGTTATAACCAATATCAATTTCATCTATAGGAATTCAAGGGGAATTGCGATTGCTTCGTTATATCCGATAGTTCGTTATATCTGGGTTCATTATAACGAGGTTCTACTGTATTTCGTATAGACCTGGTCATGGTTTTTCCTTTCTTCAGATGTCAGGCCGTAATCTTATATTAAATGAGAGGTATTCTGCAGCTTTTTCTTATTTTGCATTTGGTGAGATTTCATTATAACGACGTTTCACAGCGGTGCATTGTTGGCAAATGCGCGTGCAGCTAACCTAACAGTGCCAAAAGTGTGCAGGCCAGACCTGTACGTACCTTGGACCCGCCAAAGGCTGTGCCGTAGTGGAACTTCCCTTCGAGGACACCCGCCTTGCCCGCCAGCAGTTCGATGAGCTTGCCGACAGTCATGCGGGAAGGGAAACCGTGCGGGTTCATGATGAGGTCGGGGCAGATGCCTTGGTCGTTGAAAGGCAGGTCCTCTTGCTGTGCAATGAGGCCAACGACGCCCTTCTGGCCGTGCCGGCTGCTGAACTTGTCACCGATCTCGGGTCGGCGCGTCTGCCGTAGCAGCAGCTTCATCAGGAACGACTCCTCCGTGTTGGAGGTGATCAGCACCTTCTCGACGTAGACGGGCTCCAGGCCTTTGTATGTAACAGGAACCTGTGTTGGTGCAAAGAAACACAATAATATATTCTCAATATTGTTGCTTATGCTACTTTTGTTTCGCAGCTAAAGTCTACTGAATATACCAAGCAAACAATATATGTGTTGGAGGTTTTAAGGCTTTGGTACCACTGCCGCTAAGATGATGCCAGTGAGACAAACTTATCATAAGCCTTAATAAACCGGAAAGGTGGCTTGACATGCGCGCAAAAATGAATATAAATTTTGAGACATGACTCAGGCAGCAGGTTGTGCTTTTCGGCAAATTAAACAACAAAACATATGAAAAGAACAAAAAAAAATGCTTCAGGTGTTTGCTCTATATCGCACCATTTTGCAAAGCAGAGCAGGCCTTAATATACAAAGCCAGGCAAAATGACAACCCAAGAAAAAACGGTCAGGCCTGTACAAGGGGTGCCACACAGCGAAGGCAGCGTAGGCTAGATGCAAAAATGTATCGATACATCAGTTACTGCGAAAGGGTTAAAATCGCATGCGATTTTTACAGTGGTGTGTAAAAGGTTTGCCATAAAAAATGATTAAATGTACAGAGGTTCGAGTACACTTGCCGGAGTGGGCATACTTATGCCAGCTCTGCTTTAATGCCCGATTCCGTACACGCCAGAGCCGTCAACCAGCTAATCTGCAGTGCCGGTAGAGGTGGCTTTATGGTAGTCGGGTCACTTCATTTTATATGCATCTTATCCTTATTGTACCCAGTAGCGTAGATGTCCGTTAAGCCAACAAGAAAGCCAACTCCGACATCCTCCAATAGAAAAATTGGTGGCAGCTGTCCATCACAGGCAGTACATTAACATGTTGCAAATGTCATGCATAACGGAATGTATGCAGTTGATCCTGGATCTAACCAAACTGATATTTATTGAATTGTTAGCTATATCAAACAGCCAAACAATCCCCTTCAAAATCCAACACAGATGTATAGGGCTTGTGTGTGCACTGTGTAACACCACCTGTGGACTAGCGCATTTGAGATATCGAACTTTGCCCCGTTTCGAGGTACTCAAGTGCGTTCTTCGTTACAAACGTTGATCACCTTTTCACAGCGTTCTAATCTTTTGCAATCTCTGTTTGTATGTGCCAGTGTCGAAAAGGACTTGCACCAACGCAATGTGCGCATACTGATGGCTGTCTTCATGCTACGTCATGTAGTCTGCTAAAGCAAAAAGCCTCGAAGATTTGCGACCGCACGACAAAATTTTTCCGCTGTGCCAGTCTCGGAGGTCATAGTTTTACTGGTTGCTGCATACTGCAAAGCCACAACTGCAATAAACATCGCCAAGATAGACAGCGCCATTACCACTGGTGGCTTTAATGTTTGCTTCGGCCTCTTTGCACACTGCAGAACTGCATGAGTCTCTTTTCGCTCCTGACCAACCTGTTGGTAGTTAGAGTGGAACAAAAGATTGACCTTCTTGGAGCTATGCAAATGATGACTGGTGGTTGGAACAAAGTCAAGCAAAGCACCACTGTCAACTGTTTTCGTAAGTGAATTGCGATGTGGGGTGATCACTTTGTGCGGGTCATCACTGCAAAGGCATAGGAATTTCACGAGTGATCAGTATTCCCAGATGCCATCTTGAATGGGATTACAGCAAGCAACTCCATTAGTGTCGATGATGTATGAGCAGTTTCTGATCTCACCTATGCAGAGATGTGGATGACGTTGCTGATGCCAAGAGAACAGACCCAAGCAGCGATGAACATTGATGCTGTCGCTACAGAACTCTGTACCGTGCTCCAAGAGCATGCATCAGATTTCCCAGAGATTTGCTGCTGTTGCGATCCAATGGATGGTGCTGGTTTTACCGATTTGTAAGGCGTGGCTTGAGGAACTTGATGATCCACAAGATGATTAATGCAAGGCTTAGATTTTTTCCAGTGAAATAAGGTACAATTATGATTACTTTGTTATAACCATTAGTTTGCTATAGCCAAAATCCATGTCGCCTATGGGAATTTCCAGGGGAATTAAGACTGCTGTGTTATATCCACTAGTTTGTTATTTCCCACTTCGTTATAACAAGGTTTTACTGAATTTTGCACTTCGAACTTTCAATATATTGAACTATTTCATGACCCCCTTCGAGTCTGATAGATCCAGGATAGATTATATGTAGAGCTGCGCGAATAGCAAAATTTTGAGTGCGAATTGAATCGAATATTTTTTGAATATTTTTGGATAATACTATACCTAATTGTGGAGAAATGTACTGTTCAATGCAGGCAAAAAATTTATTGGTGACGTGACGTGTATGCCCACTGTGTTATTCCAAAGTCCTGAATAACAGTCCAACATTGAACTGCGCGATAGAAAGCTGAGGTAACTTCGCCGAAATACGCAAGTGTTACCTTCCTTGCAGTACAACGGTGTTAGCTTCGCCGCAGTACACGGGTGTTATGCGGCGAAGCGCACTACTTGTGGGAATGGGCTACTTGTCATGAGACACAGCATATTTGTTCCCCTTAATTACAGATTTACCATTCAAACTATTCGTTCGAATAGTAAAGTGCGAATCGAATCGGATAGCAAGTGCTATTCGAAAATTATTCGAAATTTCGAATATTCGCACCCCCTAATTATATGCAAAAAGCTGGTTGAAGTGAGGCACACAAGTCCTCAAATCAGGCGAGTGACAGAGTGAGAGCATCTGCTTTCTGCATCCTCACCTCTGTATCTGCAGTTAAAACCATACACTGACCTACAACGGTGGGCAAAAGACATGAACACGGTCATTCATTTTAAACATGTTACCGCAGAAATTAACGCAGAAATGGCAGACCTCTTTGTGCTCTGCTTGTGTAGGCTCTCCGGGCTGGGGCACAGAGGCAGTGGCTGCAGGAACCCACTTGTTGATGAAAACTTGACGGCTCTCAACTCGAGAGCCGGGGCGTGCAATTCCATCAGCGTCGAGCGCCTCGTGCTTCCACACGGGCATCATGTTGACACTGTCTACGAGCGGTCCCATTATCTTGTCGCTGGTCTGGTTGGCGTACTTCTTGATGACGCACTTCTGGTTCCTGTACACCTGGCACCGGCCAAAGCCACGGTCGATGGACGACCGGTTCATCACGATGGCGTCCTCGATATCGTATCCGCTGTAGCTCACTACAGCTACAGTCGCATTCTGGCCGGCCGGAAGCTCCTCGAAGTTGATGAGCTCGATGGTCTTGGTCTTGACCATGGGCCGATGCGGGTAGACCAGGAGGTACATCAGGGAGTCTATCCTGTTGCGCTGGTTGAGGCCGATGGTGCCCATCGCCTGCTTGCCCATGGCGCACTGATACGTGTTTCGCGGAGACTGGTTGTGGTGAGGATACGGAATGATGCCCGCGCACACTCCGAGCAGACTGTAGGGCTCGATCTCGAGATGCGTTGTCTGTGGGGTGATGTCCTTCTCACTGAGAGCTATGTAGCTGTCATTCTCCTCATTTACATCGAGGAATTCAACAATACCCCTGTGTACTAGGTCGTTGAAGAAAAGGAACCCCCTGGTGAGATTCTCGATGTGGGCATTGGTCAGCTTGGGACGCCCCTTCTCGACGATGATGTATGGCCGGCACATGCGACCACCGTCTGCAGAGACGTACACACAACGCTGCAGGTTGCTTGTGTGCAGCGAGACAAACTCCGACAGGTAGCCCGACCGACGAAGGAGGCGAAGCGTCTTTAGGAGACGCTCGTGGTTTTGGACGACACCCTGTATGTTGCCGTTGAGGAAGACTAAGTACACCGAAGGATCGGATAGCTCTTGGCCGTTGAGAAGTTGCAGTTCTTCCACGCCGAGGTTTCTAAGTAGCCGCATTATGTATGCCTCGTCCACGTCGGTGGTGATGTGGGTCATGAGGGCGAGGTTCTTGACCAGACCACAGGCTTCACCTTCGGGAGTGTCACTGGGGCACAGCATGCCAAACTGGGATGGCTGAAGTGACCGGGGACCAGACACCTTTCGAGTCTTCTCAAACTGGCTGTTTACCCTTGTCATCATGCCAAGGGCAGAGATGTAGGACAGCCGAGTAAGCACCTGCATATATAACAGCACATGCATGAATGTCACCGCATATGCTTCAGCAAATGTTTTGTGAAATTGTAGGAGCATGATCAAGTTGGGCAATTTGCTATGACTCTGTGATTTAACCTGCGGACAAACAAGAGGGACATGTAAAGGAGGCAATACTAGTGAAGTGTCATATTCATTTTTGTACCACCTGCCTTCTGCAATCACATTGTGCTCGATAAATCAAACAAATTTCAAATTTTAGGTTGGCCTGCTATGTTTTCAGTATCTACAAAAACTGCTTAATTCAAACTGCAGCATTATTCAGTTGATTCGACTTTGATCCATACTTTTTGCTCACACTACCTAGAAATATCAGCTGCTTTAGTGCTTCTAGTTGAATATTAATGCTCACATGTTCTTTAATATCCAGAAAGAAAGCCAATCACCTGCCAGCACTTGTCAGTGAATTCAAAACCACTAGCAGAAAAAAAAAAGAAATATAACACTGAGGTGGCAACAATGCACATAAGTAGCTGTTTTTCCTGACGTGTTGCACCGAGTCATACTCCTCCTGCTTGCATCTGATAATTCAAACCAAATTATAAGACGCCCTCAAGTTTGAATTAACGGGGGTCTACTGTACCTCATGGCTGCCCAATGTCCGTTTGGAGCAGGTCAAATTGTGTTTTTGAGCAATTTGGCACCGAAAATAATTACACTTTGGTACAGAGAGGCTCACGTTTTGAAGCAGCTTGAAGCAAACCAAATTTCTATTTGGATCATGTAATTTCATTTTGCAGCGCGCCAATCTGAATTCCAGTAGAATAATGGAACATGGGAGCTGAACCGTGAATGAACTTTGGAAGCGAACAGCAGAGAATCAACCAGCACAAGCGCAGTACTGCAAGTTTCAATCAACATCCGAAGCAGAATTTTGAAGGAGATTACGCAGATACTACTGAAACCATCTAATGTGCTAATCGTCATGGCAATGACAAAGGTAGGCATGAATGCACCTGTAAATATTGCAGCCCTGTCATGATGAGAAACAGCAGCTATTTGTCTGGCAGCATGTGTGACGCAGTGCAGGTGACAATGCAAACTAACGCACTGCCATATTGCGCTACTTCACTGTTTGGAGCCCATGTGCAGCGTGGGTTCACGGAGCGCGAGTTGCTTATGGAAACGAAAGCCACTCGCAACTGTCTACCCACCGCAAAATGCTCGCTGCACTGGTAACACATGTGGATGGCCGCGAGATGGCCGTCTCCAAAAAACACTGCAATGAAACAAAGTGAACCTGGCACAGACGGCGCCCAGACAGTCGAAGAATGACCAAACAATATGGACGATCACTTCTGTATGTGAGCAGGCGAGTACCACAGAATGCCACACGAGTCCCCTAGCTGCTCCGACACTGTTTCAGCTCCCGAGATAGTTTCATAAGTTGTAGATTTCAAATGTTCCTCGGCAACATGTGCTGTTGCAGTCGTGTGAAATGGAAGGAATGCCATCCTCACTTCGTTAGCACACACTTATGAAACAAAACAAATGAGGCCTCTGCGCTAATACGAGTTCAGGATGACTACTGTCTCCAACAGTGCACACCGCTTCAAATGCCACCAGAAAGCTCTTTATCCTTGCCTCAGGCCAACTAAACTGGGGCATGCAAAAGTGCTCTTTCTAGCTAAACTGTACCATGACCCCGGAAGCATAAAACACTGCAATAACCTTGTATTCTTCCTGCAAATGTCACAGAAATGCACGTTCTTCAACAATGCTGTGCCAAAGTTTCACATGAAACATACGTTGCTTAGTTCAAACGTCATACAGTTGAAACTCGTTATAATGAACACCGGCATAGCAAGCTACCGGTCAATACAAACATTTCTGGTAAAACTTAATTTCAGTAACATTTCCTCTTTCTACAAAGAAGCTGTAAATGTGAGCACTGCTGCAATATTAGCTGTAATGAAGAAATATTTTGTTCACACGAGGTTTAACGCTTCAAAGATAGCTTTACAACCACATTCAAAAAAGAAAAGTTGTTGCAGAAATATTGCTGATCCAGCGCAAAAAGAAAAGCAGGACAAATATTACATATTTCTTCCGATAATCATGCCTCTTTCATCAAACAAACATTGTTCTGTTGCAGTTTCAGCTTCTCATGTTGTGGCTTATTTAGGCTGAAATGACACAAGCATTATCATCATGCATAGACAAACAAGAGCTCATTTTACAATTAGCTACCCACTGTGCATGTACAGGGTCGTCCACTCTTAGGGTGAACACGGCGCAGCGTGGCTGCCTTCTTTAGAACGCCAGCGCTCGCGATGGGACTGCACATCGGCGCTAATGTAGTGCAGGCATAGAGGGGCTTGGATCACTCTGTGCGCCTGCACATTATTAGCTTCCATGTGTGCCCACGTCGCAAGCACTCGCATTCCAAAAAGGAAGCTACGTTGCGTCGTGTTCACCCTAAGAGTGGACGACCCTGTACATCATTCACTGTTACCAACAGATATTTGGACATACTACCGATGTTCTCACTTCTTTTTTAGGGGCGAAGCTCCTCTTAGTCTAACCTTGTCACGCGTCAGGCGTAACCTGCGTGCCGGGAGGCACGCGCTCGCCCTCGGCGCGTGCCTCTCTCTCTCCCGGCACGTGCCTCTGCTGTCTTGTGAGAGAGAGAGACAGAGAGAGAGCGAAAGGCGCGCGTTGGCTATGGAAACACTCTTTCTTAGAGGAACGCTCTACCAGCTCGCAAAGAAGGAGAACGCGCCCTCACCCGCGAGAGACAACGTTGGCCTGCAGCGTCTCCTAGCAAGTTTCTTGATTGAGAAATACCGACTGCTCGCGTTGGAGAAGCGTTCACCGGCAACCCATATATATATAGGCACTGGACCTTGACTTGCAATGAAGTGCCGGTGGGAGATTTTACTTCTGCATAGTTGAACCATGAGGATTCGTAGCGTGCGTGTTAACTAAATTAACTCGGCACGATCTACAATGAACATCCCGAGCTTCGCCCACTCATCATCATTCACTCCGTGGATATGCTGCAATTTTTTCAGTACTTCTTACAATGCAAACTTGGATTACGGTCCCTACGAGTTCATTATAGTGAGTATACTCTCTCCCAACTGTAAAGTACGTCTCTGTCAGCACGCATGGTGTCATGAGTTCATTCTCTTAGCGTGGTGGAGAAGTGAAAACAGCCTTCACCGTCTTATGAATATGACATTCTATGGGAACTAGACGACGCGAGAAACCAAGCTGTCATGGAGGAAACGCTGATGAACTTTACTGTGTACGCGCACCTCTTGACTGGCTGCTGTTATGAATGTTTGTGCACCAACATTTGTGAAGACCTGCTTCGAAAATGTTGCTTACTCAGCCTCTTTTTGGTTGTTGTTGTCAATTAAGTTCACAATGGTGAACAATGGCATACTGACAGCACATTCTAAACCGTTCCAAACGGGCTTCAAGTACCGTGAGCAAAGTGTAACCTTTAACCGATCGTGTGAGCTCGCTGATAATGTTAGACCAAAAAAGGCAAACACATCATGCAATCCCTACCTCCGCCATCAATTTAGCTAATGCAAAACAATGTTCTCTGTTGACAAGTTGTGCAGTATGTGTGTCAACAGCAACAGCAACTTTACTGCGACCGAAGCGTTTACGGTTGTTCCAGCAGCTCTCCGCACAAATTCTTGTCTACTATGTATGCCCTGTTTTGAGATATGGCAAATCTAGTGTATCGAAGCAAAATGTGGGAAAGTGCAGGGCACTTCTTGCAGCCACTTATAAAATATGATTATGGCAAAAGGCGCTTTTCTAGTGTTCATTGCGCTTTGTGGAACATTCTTGCTGTACAAATAAAACAAAGTAAACAATTTCATGTCAAGCTAAAACAACATTAAGAAAGACCATTAGAGGAATGTTGAACCATATATAAAACACGTGCTGTCAGCTACCTGCTTATTAAATGTATAATTATTAAAATTGCTATTGTATATATTTATATAAAGTTATCTTTTGCTAAGGATCCAGATGCTCCTCGTGTATTTCGTCGCTTTTGTATTTTTCTGGCTTAGTAAAATTTAAAATTCCAGTATTTCAGAATAACAATTTAACAATTTGCCACAGCCCCCACATGTTCATTGTGCCCAGATATCATAGCAAAGCAGGTGTTTATTAAATTATGCCAGACTTTGAACTTTTATTGGCAAGGGCCACTTAGAGGAAGTTTTAGACCACCCCTTTATGATGTGCACATACACTATCTGACGTCAAAATGGTACTGTCACAACGAGAAGTTTAACGAGAGGTAGTGTGTTGTGATAACATAAGAGCCCCGCACTGATGGTGCTGACAAGCATGTGGACAGACCTAAAGTCGTTATTCAGTTAGAATGCAGGATTAAAATTAATGCTACCCAGTAGTCAAAATTGCTGCCAGTACCTGCGTGACACCAATGCGCTCCATCTTGAACCGCTTGACAGTCCAGTTTCCCGTCGAAATGGCCATGCACAGTCCGTGGGTGATGAGGTCCTGCCGGATGTACTTGACAACGTCAAACTGTGTCGCCCGCACCTTCGGGATGCACTTGTCGGCCACCAGTTTGAGCTCCCCGTTGAACCGTTTGAACAGATCCTCAAAGAGGAGCGACAGCAGCGAGCCGGCCAGCTCGAGCCTCTTGTTGCCGTAGTAGTCGCGATCGTCGAGCAACTCCTTGTTGGACTGCGCATCGATGACTCTCCTCACCATAACGGCGAGGTAGAAGCACTTGACGCAGAAGTTGAAGTCCTCCACCGGAACGTGAGCCAACACCGTGGTTGCGAGAATGTCTCTGGCATCATCGACGACAGACTTGCGCTGACCGCCACCTCCCCCGCCCCCTCCAGCGAAGAACATGCGCCGGTGTTTGAGCTTGCTACCGAGGTACTGCAGGGCTTGCGTCTGTGTGAAGACCTTGGCACGATGGCACTCCTCCACTGACGGACCAATGGCTTCCTGGACAGGTGTGCTGGTGCCAATCATCTGCACGATAAGTTGGTCCGTCTCTAGACCCATCGCCTTGAATGCGATGATGACTGGAATGTCCTCTGTGAAGCAGTTGTGCTTGAGGATGTAACGTCCATGCTTGACTCCAACCACAGTGCGACTTTTGCGCTCGTGGGTGGAACTAGTGACCTGCAAAAGTGAAGAGAGAACGTAAATTTAAGACATGGGAAAGCTGCTTCTATAATACCGATACAGTCAAACCCCGTTAATTCGGATCTCAAGGGAGTACAAAAAAATTGTCCGAATTATCCGAATGCCAAATTATTGAATGGATAGAAAAGGATTGGCGCGCATGCGCCAATCCCTCAAGTGTAAGCGTGTTACACGGAGCATCAAGGTAAAATTCCTCCAAAACAGTGAGGGCATCCGCAGCTCCTTTGGCGGTCCGCCGTGCCGGAAGTTCTTCGCAAGGGCCATCTTGGCCGGACATCTCATCCGTCGCGCCGAGGGCATCAGCGATGATTTCTGCATCAGTTAACTGACCGGCTACGGTGACACCGTCATCGATGCCAAAGTAGTCAGCGAGCTGTACTTCGGTGGCAAGCAGGACAACAAGTGCCCTATCTTCTTCCTCCTCGTCAGGCGCTGTGACCTACGGGCTTTCAGACAGCTCCGGTTGCCCAAATCCACTGTGTCTGAAGCAGTTCGCCGCTAGTGCTGCCAGTGTGTTAGTCCACATGTGTGCCAAAATGTGGATTGCGCTCAGGAGTGTCACATTGTACGGCACTTTTCTCTCCACGCACAGAAGCATATGCTCCAAAACTTGCTTTCTGTATTTTTTCTTCACGTACTGGGTGATTCCTTGATCTATAGGCTGTAGGGCGGCGGTTGTCTTCGGCGGCAGGAACACAATTCTGATCGCCTGGAGATCCGAAACGCTGCAGTACGCGCTGCGGTCGTCTATAACTAGCAGCACCTTATGTTTCCTGGTGCTGAACTGCCGGTTGAGCCCTTGCAGCCAGGAGCGAAATGTTTCTGAAGTCATCCAGGTCTTCCTATTTGCGTGATAGTCGACTGGTAGGTGTTTGATGTTGGAAAAACATCTTGGTCTGCTGCGCCTTTCCGATGACGAGAAGACGAAGGCGCTCTGTGCCCGTCATGTTTGCGCCTAAAAGCACGGTGACACGCTCCTTACTCCTCTTTCCACCGGCAGCAAGGGTCCCCCTTCAAAGTAATGGTCTCGTCTGGCAGTGCTTTAAAAAATAAAGCTGTCTCGTCTGCGTTGAAAACATAGTTTCGGTTGTAGGCTGCGAAGTGTTCCTGAAGTTCGGCTTTCTGCCAGTCCGTGACGACTTTTTCATCCGCCACACCTCTCCCTCCGCATACGGTCTTGAATACCAAGCCATGTCTTTCCTTAAAGCGTGCAAGCCGGCCCTTGGACGCTTTGAAAGCATCAATGCTCACGCGGAGGGCATAGCTTTCTGCTTGCGCCCAGATCAATGGTCCACTTAGTGAGAGCCACGCATCCCGTGCGGCACCAATCAATCGCAACACTGCATCTTCCAACTGAGGGTGTGCTGCGGTTCACATACGCTTGTGAGCTGCATAAAACTTTTCATTCTGGAAAGCTTCCAAAATTTTTGCACCTTATTTCTTACGTACGTTCCCAGGGTGCTTCTCTTCACGTCAAAGCGGCGCATCACCTCTTCACGGGAGATGCCTTCATCCAGTGCCTTCAGAAATTCTACCTTAGTCCCAAGTCCTTGGCCTATGTACTTAACCCACTTAGCAGGTGTTGCCATCACAGCAGAGTGCAACACAACAGCAGCCACAACACGCGCACCAAGGCATGGCCCTCATGCCTAATCCGCACGAAGAAAACAAGCAAAATGGCTCCCCTGACGCACACACACATGGAAGAAAGGACGTCGAAGAATGCGCATGTACGTTGTTCTCGTTCTCCCTCGAAGTGATCACAGTAGTGATGCGTACTCCAAAAACCAGCAGCGACCCCTCGTACGTTTTCGGAATGGAGGGTGGTTTCCGATCCGGTACTGATTTCTGCGCTCCAAAAACTCACTTCAACACCGCCGTTGGCCTGTCTCCAGTCTGAATTAAGCGGTGCACGTGTAATTTCGTACCGATTTAACGAGAATTCGCTGCCACAGACATATGTACGTTTTTGAAGGGAGGGAATCAGCAGGCCGAATTATCCGAATTTCCAAATTAACGGGGGCCCAATTACCGAGCTTTGACTGTATTTACGATAACCATGCACACTGATAAGGACAGAAAGCTTGGTGTTTTACACCAAGCTTTCTCATTTTCCTCATGACACAAAGGTTCATATATCGTTCATACATTGTTCATACAAAGAACAACTGGGCATGCCATCAACCTGACCACTATAAACTTACAAAATAAAAATTGAGTAATCTGACGGTGAACAGAAGAGACCGACAGCAATACTGCTAACAACACTGTAGCAGCAAGGCGTGGGACTGGGCTAATTGGTACATTGTCAAAACGGAAAAGAAAATCAGCAGGAAACACACACACAAAGAAAAGAACACGACAGGATAGGACTGGCACTTACAGTTGAGAAAAGCATAGCTTCAAAGACTGACATATACCCGCCGACAACCGTGCTGTGCATGTGTCGTGAAATCCAAGGCCTATCCTACCATCATAGCATTAAGAAAAGTCTCCTTTTTAACAAACAGGTGCAACGACGTGTCGCTGACTTAGTTGTTGCCATGTTTCATTATGTAGAACATTTCTGAAATTTCCCTTTGTGTCTTCATCCACCCACGATCTAGAGTACTAGTGCTGTTAAACACTGGAGTGCACCCGCGCTTACTGCGATGGCTAGGTAAATGAGCACCATCATTCACCGAAAGGGCAAGTTAGTGTTCCCTACGACAAACATGAAGACACCGGCTGATTTGGCAGATGTGTGCTTTGGCACACTATAAAGCAACGGGATAAGCTACATGTGTAGCGCATGGCACCAAATTGGGAACATGATTTGTGCAGCACGGAGCCATTCTCTGCGCATGCCGGTTGATGTGGCTGCACAGACCTCACAACTTTCGTGGGGCCAAAGACACAAGTGTGTACGCCACGTTTGGTAGGCAGCTATCGCTTAATATCATGAAGGTGGCGACTAAACATGGCATACGTATGGTGTTCTCTCGGGCCCAAGAATGTATCTGTGTAGATGCATCAACTGACATGCACACAGAAAGGCTTCATGTGGCACAAATCATGTTTTCAATTTGGCGCCTAGCACTACACATGCGATTTATCGCATCCCTTTATCATGTGCCAAAGCATACATTGGCCAAACCAGCCGGTGTCTTCACATTCGCCTCAGGGAACACCAGGCCTCCCTTTGAGTGAATGATGGTGCTGATTTATCTAGCCAGGAAGTGCGGGTGCATTCCTGAGTTTAAGGGCACTAGTATTCTAGGTCGTGGGTGGATGAAGACACAGGGGGATATTATGGAAGCATCTTACATAAGGAAACATGGAAACAACTGAGCCAGCGACAGATTACACCTATCTGTTAAAAGAAATTAGCTTCCTTAATGCCATGATAGTAAGATAGGCTTTCTATTTTGTAATGCACAGCTGTTTCATGCACACACAGGGTGGTGTTTGGTGGTTGAGCTTACACCTGCCCATAATACAGCTGCCACAAGGGCTCTCTTGACCGTGTCCAGCGTCAATCTAAATAAGGCTCCATCCGAGTCACACTGGTGTTCGAGTCACACTGGTGGCGAAATTTGTAGCACGTACAGTAGACAGGAGACGCAGAGGAAAGAGGTAAACAAGCGCTTTGTCTCCGTCTACTATGCACGCTACAAATTTTACCATGAGTACTTACCAACTCGTCCAACTATCAATCAGGTTTACTGCAAGTCATGTTGTACTAGCGTCCCACGGAGCACTGCGGATCGCGATTAAGACCAATCGGGACGAAATTTCTTCGCAGTTATTGGCCCCAGTCTGCAGCTTGAGCAAACGGTCCATACGCAACCAAGAAATTCGATGCGGATCAGGTTTTGGAGCAGGCCTGGGACAATGTTTTGGAGCAGGCCTGGGAGCAGCAAAAGGACCATTTTGGAGCAGTTTAGGGGCAGAAAATATGCTCTTTTGGAGCAGCATGGGAGCAGCAAATTTGTAGTTTTGTAGCAGAAAAAGCGACTTATGAAGCCCGCAGCCATAAGAACATTAAATTAGTTAACACTTCTTTTCAACAACAGAAATTATCTGCCAAATGAAATGTTTCTAGGGTTGTAAACTGCTTCGAACCATCAAATGTTCGCTACAAACTAACGAAACTGATGGTTCGCGCAAAAAAAATCTGTAGTCGCAGAATTTCGTCGCAGCGAAATGTCATCTACAAGACCACACAAGTTCGGAAAATATGATCATTGATTGTTATGACTTGTTCTCTGATCCATGCAAGCACATGGATTGCTTATGAGTATCAAACTCTCGATAACTGGGACATAGTCGGCCACACATTGAGTTGTTCGCACGACTCTCGGTGCGTGCCAAGTCCAGAGTGCCGCGACTGCACGTCGCATCGCGTGCGCTAGGGCCAAACGAAAACGATCAAGGTGCCGAAGTTCGCGCAGCCATGGGCATCAGTGAACAGCAGGAAAGCTAGAACACTTCGTGCCTATTTAGGCTGTTGCGTCCTTTGAACTGCCTCTGCGATGGCACGTAGTTTCAGAGCTGCGTAGGCGATCACTACGAAATCGAGCGCGTCCTCGTCCACAGCAGATGGCAAACTGTGCATTCCGTTTTCACTCCATGTGGGCTGGCCGTGCACATGCATTCATAAACAGCGTGAATCCACAATCACGTCTAGCACGGTTTTCTTTGCAGCGTTTACGGAAACCAGCGTTGTTGCTTTGACACACTGCACGTTGGACGCGCACGTACACTTTCAGAGTTTGGGATAGTGGTCATACAAGATCGCGTCGGTAGCGACCATGGTTTTTAAAATCCAAAAACCGGAAGACCTTCGCTCGTGCACTGAAAGTACGCATGTCGAATGCACAGAGCCTGCGTCACTGTCATAAATAATCACGGCGACCGCAATTTCAGATGCGAAGCAGCTTATTGTCAGGGCTATGTCACTCTCTCCCTCCCTCCCTCCATCCATCCACCGTGCGTGCGGGGTCCACACCCGCACTGCGGTCCTCCTCCCCCTCCTCTCCGAGCGGCGCGCGTTGGCTATGGAAACGCTCTTTCTTCAATGAACGCTTTACCAGCTCGCAAGGAACGAGAACGCGCCCTCGCCCGCAACAGACAACGCTGACGCAGGTAGCGTCGGCTAGCGTCAGACCGATGCAAACGCGCTGTGCACCCCTCGTGCTGCTTCGCATCGCCTCATGGTCCCCTTTAGCAGGAGATGGTGATTTTTCTTTTTTTTTTTTTTAGAGGCGAAGCTTCTTAGGGTGTGGGTCATTCCCTCCTCTGTAGTAGTATGTATGTAGCCAGCTCTAGTTTTATGAAGTGCTCACTAGATGGCGTGATGGCGCCGCGGTGCTCGCTTCATTCAGATGTATGGGAATGCGTAGCACGGGAGTCTGTCCGTCTGTCTGTACGTCCGTCCGTCCGAGCGCTGCGGTGGTGCTTAGCTAGTACGTGAATTGATCAATAGATGGCGCGGAGGCGCTCGCTGCGTGCTCTAGTGTAGTAGGAGAGCGCTAGATGACGACACACAGTGTTTGTCACGTCTTTGATGATGTACTGGGCAAGATTCACGGAATATTCCCGGTTTTTACCGATGAACATCCGGAGCTTCGCCCACTCATCATCATTCACTCCGTGGATATGCGTGTATTTTTTTTTTTTTTTTCTTGTCTTAAACGGTTTCAATGCACGTGTGCTTCGTGATGTCACTGAACGCCTCAACACTATCCCCGCGATTTTCGGCAGAACGCAGTTTCATTCGGACTTCGCGCACGTTGGCTGCGCATGCTTACAAGTCGTCCTTGACAGCAGTAACAGGGACAACGATCAGTAATTTAGTTTTGTCTCAATGTAGCGAGCGCGACGCCAGAAACGTGGTGGCAGTTCTTGAGTAACAATTCTACCGCGGCCGCATCGTGGTTTCGAAGCGACAAACTTCATCCTTTAAAAAAATATCGGTAAAATGCTGCGTTTTCTGACTGTGTTAATTTTTCGGGACGGCCCGACTTTTCGGACGTCCTTACGTTCCCGAGAGGGTCCGAAAAATCGGTCGTTGACTGTAATTGTACTAAAACGCCGTCTGGACGCAGCTTGGCGCACAAGGGCTGTTTGGCGCAGATTGGCGCAGCACTTCCACCCCGGCACATCGGTATGAGATGATTGTACGCAGTCAATCGTGATTGCGGTCAGGTGTAATGGGGATCACGACGATCGTGCTCTGCGAATCGCGAGCTGGGGCCACGCCCGCAATTTGCCAGACACCTGTTCCGAACTCGATCCTGATTAGTCGGTACCGTGCAGCAGCCACAACCGTGGATCGCGATCGAGAAATCAAATTGGGCCAGAAGTGCCCGAACAGCACAGGCATAACGCTAGTCAGAACCCTGATCTTCCGATCCAGCTTCTTGATACACTCACCTGGCACATGACTCCGGTCTTGCGGTCCTCCTCGACGATCATGCGGTTCTTGGAGAGCTGCTCCTGCATCAGTATGACGCGCTCCACCCCGTTCACTATGAAGTAGCCGCCGGGGTCGTACGGGCACTCGTTCAGCTGGGACATCGCGAAGTGTGTCTTGTTCGCTAGCACGCAGTTGGCGCTACGCAACATGATGGGCATACGTCCGATCGGGAAGTCCGATCGCTGCACGCGCTCCTGGCCACGGGTGTATTCGATGTCGACCACGATTGGCGCAGAGTACGTCATGTCACGCAGTCGACACTCGTGAGGAGTCGTGCGGCGTCCCACCGTGAAGTCTTCCTCGATGCTGGGCTCACCTACGCGGATGTCCAGATACTTGAGGTAGAAATTAGGGTCCGCGTCGCTCGTGACGCGCTCGTTGGCGCGCATGATCTCCTTGATATCGACGTTGATGAAGTGGTTGAAGGAGTCGATGTGGTGCCGAACCAAACCGTGCATCTTCAGGAACGCCGGCAGCAGCTTCCATTTTTCGGAGATGTCGTTGATCGGTTCGGTGAGCTTGTCGCGAGAAAGGTCTTGGCTGCCGCTTCCGAAGATCCAAGCCATTCTTATTTACGTTGTGACCACCCGTACTGTTTCGAAAGCTGCTTACGGGAGGCTCAGCTGGTTATGATGAAGTTCGATCAGAGAAACTCTGCGTTCGTGGCATGAGCGCTCGAGCTCGATCACGAACACAAGGAGGTCGTGATCACGAACAAACGAGCGCGAGCTGCACGAGCAGCGCCGGCGGCCGGAGATTCAATGAGGTGGATTTGGATCAGCTTTGACTTGGCTAGAATTTAAACTACTAGCCACCATGCAGCTGTGCACGACATCGACTGGATTTCGGTCGGAAAAACTTTGCAAGCATTCTATAAAGTACTGTATTTGCCACACGTTTAGAATGTTTTTTTCTTCTTTTATATGCAGAATAATTTCCTAGAACTGTAATAAGTGCACTGTTCGCCATGAGTCTCAGCAGCGAATCTCAAAGGACGTGCTTTTGTGAAGTGCCAGCTTCGCAGTGATGATAATCCAAGAAAAATGGCACCTATCCAGAAACCGAAAACGAAAGCAACTGAACCTCACTCCGACCACTGACTGTTTCAGAAGGAAAAGAAGGGCAAGTTCTCTAGATTGTGGGTACCCACGTATTGAGGAAAGGGCTTTTTCGCAGTCACCAATGGGTCTCTTATAATAAGCAGTGCGAAATCTACCTACCATCAGCAAAATTTTCTTTATACCTAAAGGCTGATCCGTCTGTACGATACCTTAGTCTTTGTGTCCTGTATTGTCTAGCAGGATTATAGTGCTGTTTTTTCAGCTGTTTGGCACATAGATGCCCTGAAGCGATTAGCAGCACGTTTCGACAAATGTCTCAATCAGAGCGGGGAGATGTAGCTGGCAAAAGTACATGCTCCAAATAAAGTTTTGAACGTCGCTGTGGTTTCGGCGAGCAACAATACCTTGAAAATATTACCCCCGTATATATATATATATATATATATATATATATATATATATATATATATACACGCACACACACACGAGTCCTTTCTTGGGCCAGCGGCAGGCAGCGTTCTTCCCTTCACAGAGAGAGATACGGCGAGCAAAAAAAATATATATATTAGAAAACAAAGAAAGAAAGGAGAACAGCAGGAGGACCCCCTTTACCTTAGGGTTCCTCGATGCGCGCTCTCCCCTCCGCCGCCTTCCTACTTTACCTTACTCGTCCCGCCCTCGTGCACTGGCGGCAGAAAAGTTAACTTTAGAGAAGAGGGGCTATCGGCGCTACGGGGAAGACCAACAGAAATGACGTTGCTTTTGCGCCGTAGATAGCTGCTCTTTGACAAAGTGCACTCCCTGCCCCCTCCTGCGGGTTTTCCCATTCGTTACGGCTAAACGCAGTTGATACCAAGCATGCAGATGCAGGGCCAAGGGGTTCCTCATCTGACTGCTCAAGAGTTTTCTTTGCGCAGTCTCAAGTCTGCAGTGAAGCCCCTCCCACGCCCTTATAACCGCCAGCCGCTGTACCTCAGCGAAGCTTCAAATAGTTCCTTCTGTGAACTTTTCATATTACCAAAATAAAGCGAGGGTGGCAATAATAATGGACAGACCTATAAATTGTTATGTCTTGGTTCGTTTATGGGAGTAGAAGATGGAAATGATAATTCTTTATCGAGCTTAAAGGGCAACTCCGGCGGTTTTTTCACCATGCTCTGATATTGATGTTTTCGAATAGTAATGATAGTCCTGTAGCAGCCAGGGTGGTTGAATTTGCTCAGAAACGCACCAATAATTTTAAATAACCGACCGAAAGGCGTGTTCAAACCGAAACCGAAACGGGTAGACGCTTCTTGCAGCGTATGCGATGACGTCACAGCCTTCCCGACGTCAGAAATATGGAGAAAAATGACAGTGGCGAGGTCATCCGACGATGTATTGAGTTGTACCAGCTTTTCTGAACTTCACAGCGACGATTTGAACGCTGAAGTACCGCCGTTTTGCTTTTGATGTCCCGCAGGCTCGGGTAGGCAGCATTGAAGGTGATGACGTCAAAAACACATTGTGGCCCGCAGGGGAATCCGCTAAAAAATTTTAAAATTCGTTTCCAGGAAAACCAAATGACTTGTAACCGCCTGGTTTGGCATATGTTATTACAGTGCCGAGGAGATATACATACAGAAAATTTCATTAAGATCAGTAGACACTCAAAAATCGCCGGAGTTGCCCTTTAAATCAAGCACTTTCAATGCAAAAGCCCGGCGCGTCACAAGCTCCGTTACCAGAGCTTTTCAACTCAGTTCAGTGAAGTTTCACGCGCAAAACGGGCTCAGAAGCGTAATGAACTGTACCAGGGCCTTTTACTGATGGAAACGCTGAGGCTCCCACACATTTTTGTCCATGCTCCTCCAGCACGTCATGGCTTATGCCGATTAAAGGGCTCGAGAACAACGGACGGTCAGCAGGTACCGACGGCATAAACACAGCGCCATTTTGAAAAGGTTGCATTACAAAAATTTTATTTGCTTCTGTGATTGGCTGGCGGAGTAACACCGACGCACGCGGTACGTCGGCCCTTGTTGCCGACTGCTGTTTTTTTTATTTGTGTCCTACTATAGGAGGCTCCGGGTACAAAGGTAGCGTTCGCCGATCCCACTCCTCTGAACTTGCGTGGCTTCATGGCCGGCTGCCTGCCGGCGACAGCTGCATAACAGTAATATGCTAATGAAAGGGAAAATTAGCATCCATCCGTTTTGTAGCACACGGCTACTCCACCTTGCGGGTTTCAGCAGAACTCATTTGCCAGTACTGTGTTAAGTATTTGCAAATGATGTAAGAGGTATCTGGGCGCCACCGGAACCCCTTCCGGCCTGTGCTAAATACGCGTGACGCCTCGCCCCCTCCCATTTCCCTCCCAATTTCACCGCCGAGACTATAATTTAACCCTTAGTACTCCCGTGCCACAGTGCTCCATCCTTCCTGTTAAAAAATCAATAGGTTATGACAAGGCGGATATGCCATCAGATCATTACTACTTCGCTTTCTCTCTCTTTTCATTAAGCAAAATACGGGAGGCCGCTTTCGGAATTTTTCTCGGGCAACATTGATCCCACTGGGGCACATGCGTAATGAACGGGTGCATGGATGCGAGTGTTTAGCCTTGTAACACATTTATAGCCCATCATACTCACATAAACAGCGGGAAGGAGCCACTGTCGCAAGCACTTAAATAGCCGGGCTAGTATTATTCAACCTCTAATGGGTTTATAACGATAGGGCTCGAATACTGCCCAACCTCTTTTACAAAGTGGCACTCGCAGCCTAACAGGTTTTTCGAATGCGACGTCGATCGATGCGCATTTGAAATTAAATGTAGAGCTGTTATGTCAGCATGCAGCGGATGTTGAATTCGCCGCCTGCCCTTCGAGAAAGCTGCGCATCTCCAGATGAGATGTTCTAAATCTGTTCGGCAAATCGCTTGACAGTGCGGACATCGCGTAGGAGTATTCGCACTCGTACGTCGGGTAGCTTGCTGCCATTTGTCTAGTATGTGCGGAATTTAATACAGCCCGACAAAGAAGCACAGAAAGCTCTGGTAATATTATACCGTAGTCAAAGTGGCCCGTTTTGAGTGGTGTAGGAGAGGTCCGTGCGAAGGCGTGACATGAAGCTGCTCCACACGCGCTAATCCAATCAATCAATCAACGTTTATTTCAACATACATCAGATGCTGAGGGCCATGGACAAAAAGCCAGTAAGGCTTGACGTGGTCCATGGCCCCGTTTTGCAGGCAGCACCATAACAACAAAATGAAAAAAAAAAACACTTTAACGGAATAAAAGAATGGAATGACCACAACAATAATTGTGAAGAGAATTTCTAGAATAGTAAGAAAAAGCAAAGAATAACAATCAATTTTCAGAAATATAGTTATAACGTACAGGTGGTCACATAAGCCTTATGTCACATAAGGCTTATGTGACCGTATTCTGTCAGCCGTATTCTGTCACATAAGCCTTATGTGACAGAATATATGGAATATTCGATAAAACAGCGTATGCAGGGCTTAACGGCATAGTACAAAGCAAAAACAAAAAATAGACGTTACAGAAAGAAATGAAAATTCAGAGAAGAAAATACAAGAAATCCTGTAATCCTTTTCCCACCTCATCCCCAACAGCGGTCAAGAGCCGTCCTTTTTCTTTTTGTTCTCTACCCCACAATAGGTCATATTCATTCACAAATATTGCATGTACGCTTTATGTTTACTCGGTCATGTAATGCGAATAAAATGATTGCACTTTGGAACCAATCTTGCATTTACTAGGACATACTTGGCATTTTCGAAATATTCGTATAAACTAATAGCTGCAGTTTGGTGCTGTGCAGAATATCAAGTAGGACAACACTGATTTTATCGTTAAAGGTTTGGACTATCCGCAGAAATTTATCACCTATTATGTGTGCTTTCATGCGCTTGTGACGTTCAATCATTGCAATCCTGAATTTTGTTCACGGCGAAATTTGTAACCAGTGTTTTAGAAGAGGCAGGAGATTCAATTACACGTATGCGACAATAATTTTCCGCAAGCAAGTTGTGTAGACATCTCACTGAGCATAGAGATGTATCTTAACAAAAAAAAAAAAAGGAGGAGGAGGAATCTTTCTCGCGTTTTTTACCGTCTGTTGTTGTTCATCTCAAATTATCTGCATGAACTTGGGTGCCTGGACGCAAGCACAACCAAAACGACTTCGGGTACAACGATTCAAAATTATGACCGTTAGCAAAAATATGCATAAAAGACACACAGTACCACACGTACAGTTGCGGCTATTCAGCAGAGAAGGCGCCCGCTGAACAACTAACGGGGAAAATGTCTGCCTACTGATATCGAGAACCAGAACACACTATCAGAGCATCCTCAGCTTCATGCTTGACATTCTCAGGCCAACAGCACCATGGAAACGAAATTTTAATAAGAGATTGTAAACAGCTCAAGAACCGTAAATAGGCGTCCTTCCTTCAATTTAGCGCTCCTGACCAATGTTGAAAGGTCAGGGATCTGCATGACAGCTCGAGTCCTACATATCTCATTTTTGTTTTTCGAAAATAAATAAAATATCGGACGTACCAATTGCAGAAGGCAGTGACAGGAGCGCTTTATTGTAGGTCGTCACATACGCGCGTTGAACAACAACGTTGCGATAACTACCCGTAATTCGCGCGATTACGGTAGCCTTTTGAAAAAAAAAAAAGGCGCATTCGTTCTTGTTCACGCAGTCGAACGTCAAGCTTTACACGCTTCCTCAAGATGCTATAGTTAGATAAAGACAGAGATGATTACGGGTAAAATAAAAAAAAAATTAACACCATCTTCCCAAAGGGAACCCTGATGGGATGCGAAGCAGCAGCGTTGCGCGCGGGTGGCGTCGCGGGTTGAACGGCGCTAACGCGGGTGCTTCGCATCCCATCAGGGTTCCCTTTGGGAAGATGGTGTTAATTTTTTGCGCGTGAACCGTCGAGTCGGCGGTGTAGCGAGCGGCGGTCGCGGTAGCGGAGCTAGCGGCGGTAGCGGCAGGTGTTGCGGGCGAACGGACGAGGCGGCAGCTGCGGGCGCTGCGGCGAGCGCGCGGCAGGCGAGGGAGAGAGTGACGTCAGCGCGCACTGCGAGGGGAGCGTGGCGTCAACGCGCAGCTGTGGCGTGATTGGCACCGCTCCAACACCTGCGGCGAGGGGAGCGCGTTGCGGCGCATTCGTACGGAGGCAGCGAGGGACAGCGTTACACAGGCTAGTCAAAGAGCTGCTTCGTATCTAAAAACGACACTGCCTTTGCAGTCCTGGAGGGAAGCTTAGCTGAGCGCTTGAGGGCAGGGGAACAAATGTGGAACGAGCAGAGGAGGCCAATAGCGGTAGCAGTAAGTGAGGGTCCTGTTAGTAGTAAATGGTTGTTTGCACAGGGACCGTCGCGGAGGTGGCCTTGAGACCAGAATAAAAAATAACTCACTTCAAGAAGCTAATACAGAAACAAAACAACAACAAAAGAGTATATGCACACACAGGCACGTGTGCCTCAAAGAAAAAGCATGTACGGTTACAGTCACAGCTGCAGGCGGCCAGTAGAAAGCGCCTGCACAAGCGACACTCAAAGAACACAACGCGAGAACTCAGGCAAAGAAACTACAGTGTTAGTTTGCTCCTTGTCCTAGGGATGGTCGATTAAATTTTTTAATCGATTAATCGTTAATCGTTCGTCCGTTTAGCCTTTCATCGATTAATTGTTTTCGCTGTGATATTTTCATCGATTAATCGACATATTTTATAAGTGCTTGAAAAATGATGTCTTGTTTGAGAGGCGTTGCTTGTGTTTGATATCGACACAAGTTATCCGATGCGCTAGAGATCACATGAGCGCATTAGCGGCTGTGTGAATATTCGCACTTTCGCCCACTGAACATAGGGAGCCCCTCGTCCTTGGATGTTGTCATGGATCCAAGATTTCTTGAGTGGCCATGACCCACGGACGATTGGGCAGCAGGTCGTATTCCGTGACTTTCCGTCGAAGTCTGCCTACTAGAGCGAACCGAAATTGGAGGCGCTTTCGACGACCACACTAGTTGGAAAGTCGCACCGGAAACACGCAGCGTGGCCGAGGGTGAGGCAATACCGAGAAAGATTTAAAAAAAAAGAGAGACGAGGAGGAAAGGAAAGTTAAAGACGCTCGCTCTTGTAGGGACGGCAACAATTCTCTGTCCGTTAGGTATTATGGAAGCCGTCAATAATACTATAACCACGAACTGACGTCACCTCTCCCTTGAGGTCACTCATGAGAGATTGCACAGCAACATACTGGTCTCAAACAGGCCATCAGTGCAGGAATCTGTGGGAAATAGAGTGACACGAGTCTTTCCTCTCGGCTAGAGCAAACGGCAGCTGTGCCAGTATACTGCACAGGTTTCACCTGGTCGCCGACTTAACTCGGCGCTACGCGCACCTTTTCAATCGCGCGCACAGATCGAACTGTAAGCGCTGTCTAATGTATCAGAGATTAGAACACATAGTATTTCGCGACTGTCCTCCATTCGTGACATAGCAGCAGACAACGGCCTCTAGGCTGGCTGACATGGGAGTACAAGCAATAGATGAGAACTGTATTTCACCCGAAATAGGCGACCACACAGAATTACCAAATGCTACAAGGTCATGTTTTCAATAGAAATGAATGGACGCTAGAGTTAGGTAGCAATTCGCAAAGTTGCGGATTATGAAAAGCGACCATCAGACTATATGCGCTAAAGCGCTTATTTCCATTATGCTACTAGTAGATCTTTTTTATATAAACCGATGCGTTTCCCCGCGCACAGCTAGTCGCCCAACTAAATGGCAGCCACCGTCACGTTTCAAGTGGAGGCGAGGTCCCATTACACGTGATGGGGTTTGACGATTATGAGTGTTTATGTCAAGAGAGCTGAGTCGACTTATTTCCGCGTCATAGCATGCTGTTTTGCAGAAGTGAATAGCTGCCATAAGTTGGACTAACGGCAAGCGTTAGTTGACGTTGGCTATATCGTGGCAAAGCGTAATAAAAATGCTTACTAGCGTCCATGTCCCCTGTTGTTGTTCATCTCAACTTCTCTGCATGAACTTGGGTGCCTGGACGCAAGCACAACCAAAACGACTTCGGGTGCAACGATTGAAAATTATGACCGTTAGCAATAGTATGCGCATGCGTGAAAGACACGCAGTACCACACGAACAGTTGCGGCTATGCAGCAGAGAAGGCGCCCGCTGAAAAACTAACGGGGAAAATGCCTGCCTGCTGATATCGAGAACCAGAATACACTATCAGAGAATCCTCAGCTTCATGCCTGACATCCTCAGGCCAACAGCACCATCGGAACGAAATTATGTTAAGAGATTTTAAATAACTCAAGAACTGTAAATAGGCATCCTTCCTTCAATTTAGCGCTGCTGACCAACGTTGAAACGTTAGGGATCTACATGATAGCTCGAGTCCTATATGTCATTTTTGTTTTTCGAAAATAACGGCAGTGACAGGAGTGCTTTATTGTAGGTCGTCACATGCGCGCGTTGAACAACAACGTTGCGATAACTACCCGTGCCAGGGCGCTTTATAATTTGCGCGTTTACGGTAGCCTTTTGAAAAAGAAAAAGGCACATTCGTTCTTGTTCACGCAGTCGAACGTCGAGCTTTACACGCTTCCTAGAGATGCTATAGTTAGAGAAAGACAGAGATAATTACGGGTCAAATAAAAAAAAAAGGACACTGCCTTTGCAGTCCTGGAGGGAAGCTTAGCTGAGCGCTTGAGGGCAGGGGAACAAATTTAGAACGAGCAGAGGAGGCCAATAGCGGTAGCAGTAAGTGGGGGTCCTGTTAGTAGTAAGTGGCTGTTTGCACAGGGACCGTCGCGGAGGCGGCCTTGAGACCAGAATAAAAAATAACTCACTTCAAGAAGCTAATACAGAAACAATTAAAACAACAACAAAAGAGTATATGTACACACAGGCACGTATGCCTCAAAGAAAAAGCATGTACGGTTACAGTCACAGCTGCAGGTGGCCAGTAGAAAGCGCCTGCACAAGCGACACTCAAAGAACACAACGCGAGAACTCAGGCAAAGAAACCACAGTGTTAGTTAGCTCCTTGTCCTGGTGTCCTACTTCTCGCTAGTAGTACTAACGTTTGCAGGCAGGTGTTTCCTTCTCATTGATGATGATGAAGATTACGGTTCGGTTAAGGAAAGGACGTTACTTTCCGCAGCCCATGTCGGAAGCACGGCTAAGCGTTCGCGGGGGCAGGGGAAACGGAATGAAAGAGGTAGAAAGCAGAGAAAGGCCGTAGTGGAGGGCTCCGGAAACTTTGACCACCTGTGGTCCTTTAATGTGCACTGACAACGCACAGTACATGGGCCTCGCGCATTTTTGCCGGATGCCGAAAACTGTAGTATGATTATGAAAGACGCTGTAGTGGAGGGCTCCTGAAATTTGGACCACCTGGAATTCTTTAACGTGCACTGACGTCGCACAGTACACGGGCATCAAGGCTGTAAAGGTGAACATTCAACCGCGTCGCTCGTACCAGCATATATATCTATTGTAGGTGTGAGCCATACCTGATTTTATTATCGCTAATTGCAACAAGAACATGAAGCTACCTCTGTCATGACCCGTATCGGTGAAGTCATTGGTACATTCGTACCCTAGCTTCCACACCAATTTTGGTCCATACCAAGTGAACGAGACGCGGGCTTCGATTATTTTTGCCATATTTTCCGGCACCGTTTTTTTTCAAGGTTAGCTTCCCATGAGACATACAAGGCTATTGATTCAGTAGAGTTGAATTGAAGGCACTTCCGGCATAATCTAGAAAGGCGTTGCGCAGTTCTGTTATGGTGCCTCTGCGCATAAAATAGCGCGTGATTCGCATGAGCTGTTGCGTTTTGTGTTAGAAGGAATCATTAGACGGAGTATATCGTTTTCTTCACGAAGACGTGCTCAGTATTTGTGTTCATTTTGCTGTAGTTGGTGCGATAGCAGAAATTTGGAGGCTAACTAAGAGGGTTCAGCTTAAATTTAGGACGACGCAGCGAGCTATGGAACGGAAAATGGTAGGTGTAACCTTAAGGGACAAGAAGAGAGCCGTGTGGGATAGGGAGGGAACGGGTGTTAGGGACATATTAATAGAAATTAAGAAGAAGAAATGGGCATGGGCGGGCAATGTAATGCGAAGACAAAACAACCGTTGGTCATTAAGGGTATGCAGAGTGGATTCCTAGAGAAGGCAAACGTGGCAATGTGCGGCAGAAAGTTAGGTGGGCAGATGAGATCAGGAAGTTTGCGGGGATAAATTGGGCCCAGTTAGCACAGGACAGGAATATTTGGAGATATATGGGAGAAGCCTTTGCCCTGCGGTGGGCGTAGACAGGCTGCTGCTCCTGATGATGATACGATAGGCTCAATGTACCGGGAGTTTCGCGGCCACTGCTCGTTCCGCAGAGGTACGGAATTCTGGAGTTGGGCCATCCAAATGTGCAGAAAGCTCAGAGGTGTACTGTGGGGTTGAAAACAGCGAAGTTATTTAAACGTTGCTGCGGGCGGATCTAAAGTGGATTCGAAACAAGTGTGCTGCAAAATCGTTTGAACTGTTTCGTCTGGCGTTTCCGCACACCGATTATCACTGCATTCCAATTCGTACAAATAAACTGATATTGAAAGAAAAGTACAACTGAACACCTGTCAACGTGATTTGCATCCAAATACGCAATTGGTAGGATGCGCAAATCTCTAAAAAAATTCAAGCAAGCAGATACCGTTACCTGATAAATACGTCCCCCTAGTACCATGCTACTGAATACGGATTAATAATGTGGAGAACTCTTCTTACAGATGGCAGCCGGTGCTTCCTCCATAATATAAGCGACGAAATGTGTCTACCAATTTCTTGTGATCCGTTCATGTCATGCATAGCAACAGAACCCTAATATACTGTACGTTTGTGTACGTGAACACCAACTGCGTCCACACAGTATGAGTAGGCCTATTGGCGTATAGTTTTAAAGTGGATCCGTTCCAAGTACAGCGGATTTCGCTGTATCTTAAAATCACCTGTTCAGTTTATTGTAGCCTACCATCCTGGCTCTCTTCTTTAATTATCTATTCTTAATTTCTCACGCAGTCTTTTGTTTCTGCAGTGTATTATATACGGCTACGTACACGCCTGTATCTGGCATGGTTCTATAAACACATCTCTTACCAGCGCACTATTCGTGAGCGCATGAAACCTGAACGCGCGATTTCTTTTGGCGAAGCCGGCGAAGCGGCAAGTAGTGACGTATACCACCCGAGATAAAAATCACTCGCTATCTTAGTCGATCGGCGTGCCGGCGAACTCGACGGTGGAAACGACTGGCGGCGCTAGTGCGGGACGTATACCACCGTCTGGCCAAGCAGTAGAAACTGTAGAAGGGGCCACGCAGACGAATTCCTGGGTGAGTAGGCATTGCTTTTAATACCTTGCTAATACGTGAGGACTACAACTGTACGGGACGTTATAGAAAACTTGTTGGTGCTGAGGGAAGGAGTTGACCAGAGATGCAGCTCTCTGGGAAGCTCGTAAAATTTAACGAGGCTTCGTGCGCGTCGTGGTCCCATGAGCGATAACATTTCTGGCCACGCTGGTTCAGCGTGGCTGGCGCATGTGGCTTTCCGGTGTAACTCGTCAACGTCTCGCCAACCGTTTCCGACTCTCGTCCCCTTAAACGTCGCGAAGGGTACAGGACCCACGCAAGCTTTCCGGCGAGAGTGACTATGGGGGCACCAAGGTGTTTTCATCTGTAATGCAGGAGCGTTACTTGCAGCTGTTCTGTCGTTGAGCGCCGCGTGTGTGCGAAATGTTGCTGGTCTTGTGTATGGTGTCCTGCAGAGCCGCGTAGGCCATGTCGGCTTCGCACGTTCTTCACCGGCTTCGAGATGTGGGTAATTCCCTGTGCGGCTCTTTGGAATCGGCCATAACGTCTCCCATGTGCTAACTTGTCAGCCTGCCGTGCACCTCCACAGCCCTGTGCTAGAGTGTATATACTAGTAATCCTGGATGTGCGTTTCGCGTTGCCGGAGGCTCGGGCGTCATTGAGTCAGTCGCCGACAAACGTTAATTTTCGGACACGTGCATGCCATTGAAGAGACGTAATTTACGCAATAAGTGATGGGTCCTCACGTGCCAAACCACGATATGATTTAGGCATGTTCCTAGTGATTTCAACCACGTGGAGTTTTCACGTGCACCTATGCACTTCTAAGCACACGGGTGGGTGGCCACCCCCATAATCACTAGGAGGGCGATTACATTGCATTGTTTCGACCTAGGTTTTCTCAGTGGGAGGGGGCTGGGAGAAAGAGAACGCTACAGTGAAGCCTCCCTCTCTCTCTTTCCACCACCTTTATATTGGGGAACTCTGCCTGCACCTATGTTCGGGACGGCGTTTTTGAAACTTTGGTTCCAGACACGTTAATAACTAGAGACCATTAAGCAAATCCCTACGATGTTTTGCAACACATGAGCACCCCTCAGTAGAGAGTTTAACTCATGTGTTTCCATTACGACGCTCCGTGCCCAAGGGCGGTTTTAAATGTGTACCATGAAGTTGGATGCCTTTGGCTAGTTCCCATGTTTTCGGCTACAGCAGCAAAAGCTCATCTTTGGTAAAGGGCCCGTAGCCTCTCGACACCATTACAGAACCATGAAGGTTGAATAAGGGTTGTACCCGACGTGGCAGCTAAGCGGCTGGGTGTTGGCTTAGAATTGTCGAGGTCAGCAGGTCCGAATGCCCGTCACGGCGGCTGCATTTCAATGTGGGTGAAATGCAAAAAAAAAAAAAAAAAGGAAAAAAGGAGACCCTATGTACTTTAAAGAAACCAAGGTGGTAGAAATTATTTCGGAGCCTTGTACTACTACTCCGTGTGCATTGTAATCATGGCCGCTTTTCGCACGCAAAACACCATGAAATAATTATACTAGGGGACCTCGAATTCGTCGTTGTGATGTGAACTCGATGCGCTATGCGATTCCCGGCATTTCGAAACTGGCCGAGTTCTCGCAAATTTCTTACATTAGGTGTCCTTGAGTGATTTACGAATTGCAAGTGATCCGTTAATGGGAGATGGCTTCAAACGCCGAAAAACTGCCCGTCAAACTTTGTTGCGGAGTGTTCCGATCGTCCAGGTGAAACATGATCGACCTACATCGAAAAGCTGAAAAGCGATGCACCAGGCGAAAAAATATTGCAGAAAGGGAAATGAAGCTAATCGAGGTTATCGTGTCTCCCGTATGGTTTGTTATCAAGCGCAAGCGACCCACGCAGTCGCTTGATTTCGCTTATCGCTTGCCGTCGTGTTCTTGCCGAGGAGCGATGGTTTCTCGTTAATATACTGGTTCGCTATATAACACCAGCTAAGCGTTCGCGTATGTCAGCCAGACGATCTTTCTTTTGATAACAGGCAGGTTCGGTCGTCTATGACAAGCGTCTGCTTAAGAGCGCGAAAGTTGATTCCATGGGAGCGTCAGTCGACCCTTTTGATTCAATACGACTTTCTGTTGGGCGAGTCGGTTTATACTTGCAAGGGCCCCTTTTGATGACTTTATCCGCCATTGTCCATGCACGGCCACAATATAGCCCCGTGATTCTTCTTTGTTCGCAACCGAGGTGTGTTAATTACCAAAGCAGTCCGGCATGTATTTTTTTTTCACACGTTTGGTGTTGGCGCTGTGTCTAGATTCCGAGGACTTGAAAGTTCGCTGTTCCTTTTATGTTCATTTTATGCCACAAACATGCATATTCTACGAGCAATTTCAGATCTAGGTATCGCTCTGTGGCATGAATTATACGAAGGAAATTGGACGGAATTTGAACACGCCTGGTGCTCAATCGTATTTGCAGAACTGTTAGACGCGATATTGCTTGCTGCTAGAACTCGTTCCACGTTTGGCGAGACCTCTGTTTAGCGCAAGCCAGCTTGCGCAACCGACCAGGTGCGCGCAGCCTCGCCACGGCGGTCTAGTGGTTATGGCACTCGGCTGCTGATCCGAAGGTCGCGGAATCGAATCCCGGCCGCGGCGGCTGAATTTCGATGGAGGCAAAATGTTCAGGCCCGTGTACTGTGCGATATCAGTACACGTTAAAGAACTCCAGCTGGTCGAAATTTCCCGAGACATCCACTACGGCGTCTCTCATAATCAGAGCTGGTTTTGGGACGTTTAGCACCACAAATCAGTCAATCAGGTGCGCGCATTCCTGCTTGTCCTGCGGATTACAATGAGCTAGATTTGAGATTGTAGTTTCAGTTTGCCTCAAGTTATCTTTCAAATCAAATCCGCCTCGTTGAATCGCAGTGAATCCAGCCAGCGGTGATGCTTGTTACGGAGCTCGAACACTGACTGCGGCGGCACCGTACGTGATCGTCACGAGCCAAGCTTCCTGCAGGCAGCATTCCAGACAGCGGGCGCCTCGGTCGCTAAGTAAGTAGACAAGAATGGATTGGCTCTTCGGAAGCAATGGCCAAGACCTGTCTCGTGACAAGCTCACCGAGCCGATTAGCGACATCTCCGAAAAATGGAAGCTGCTGCCGGCGTTCCTCAAGATGCACGGCTTGGTGCAACACCACATCGACTCCTTCAACCACTTCATCAACGTCGAGATCAAGGAGATCATGCGCGCCAACGAGCGCGTTACGAGCGACTCGGACCCGAGCTTCTATCTCAAGTACCTGGACATCCGCGTAGGTGCGCCCAACGTCGAGGAAGACTTCACGGCGGGACGCCGCACTACTCCACACGAGTGTCGACTGCGGGACATGACGTACTCTGCGCCGATCGTGGTCGACATCGAGTACACCCGCGGCCGGGAGCGCGTGCAGAGATCGGACTTGCCCATCGGTCGCATGCCCATCATGCTGCGTAGCGCCAACTGCGTGCTGGCGAACAAGACGCACTTCGCGATGTCCCAGCTGAACGAGTGCCCGTACGACCCTGGCGGCTACTTCGTTGTGAACGGGGTGGAGCGTGTCATACTGATGCAGGAGCAGCTCTCCAAGAACCGCATGATCGTCGAGGATGACCGCAAGGGAGGAATCATGTGTCAGGTGAGCATGGACCGCCGTGCAGCCGTACTCGCGGCTTCGTTGTATGCAGCAGCTCAGCCTTCGGCAAGCCTAACTAACGTTCTGCATGCGTTGATTTTGGCTCAAGTCGGAATTAACTGTCCTTCATCATTCCTGGTGTCGAGCTTCACTGCCAGTACTCTCTCCGTCAGTCTAGGCTTCCGATCGCGTGCGCGCAGTACCACGGCCGCTGCGGCCGTGGTAGTGCTTTAAATGTCAGAGACGAGGGAGCGTTGTTACAGGCCCTGTGTTTCAGTGCGCACGCGTTCTTCAGCGAGAACACTAGAGCAATCACATTCAAAGAGACGCTACAGAAAAATGACGTTCATGTAGCCCTTCCTGTATCGGGAAAATAGGGTCAGGCGAAGCTCGGCGTATGCGTGCTTCTTTGTCTGTTTGTTTTTCTTTCTTTTTCTTTCCTTCTTTCTTTCTTTGCTTACCCCACTATCTTTTCCCCATGAAGCTGAGATGTGCTCCCACAAGGGCTGCCTAATGTAGCACCATTTTTCCTTTCCTCAGAAAGACCTGTCTACTTTCTGCTCTCCTTGTTTCCACGTTTCTGTATTTCCTTATATTTTGAATTTTTTTTGTAGAAAATCAGAACGATCTATACGGCTCAGAGATGTTCATGTCTTCGCTTGCTGTGTGTGCACTGCATCTATAGAGCGCGCGTTTGATGAACTGAGGTTGCTCAAGTGCGAAGGCGGTTGAGACCTTTGATGCTGTTGCCTTCTGGAGGCGTTTGTTTGCCTAGCTTGAAGGTACTATGAAATTAAAACGCAACATGTATTGTGCATGTAATTGTGGTGTGTGCTAATGTAGCATATATAGTTGATACACACCTACCGGTAATATTTCGCTGCACTAAAGAAAATAATAACATAGAAAAGCCGACAGTGCCTTAATAGTTAGCGTGCAGGCCTCGCAACGCGGCGGTCGGTGGATCGAATCCGCAGCCCGACAGCACTTTTCTTTGCAGACGATTTTCTTTTTACCATCTAAAACAAGTAAACACGTGCGTTTGCACGATGGAGTGTTTTTTTTTTTTTTTGATACCGCGACTGCTTTCACGACAAAACAGGCACCGGTCGATTTGGCCAGCGCAAGCTTCGCTTGATAAACTGATTTTTTTTGTATTAGCCTGGTAGCACGTCACAATGCCAAACGAACCACTCTTGCCGCGAGGAGACACTTGGTTATCCAGGGAATGGTTAAAGATATGTTGAAAACGAGGAAAAGAACATAAATGGCAGTGCTTGTGCCACCGAAGTATAACAAGCTTAGCAACATTGCGCGAGAAAAAAAAAAATAGGGCACATCGTTCTCGTTGGCCTCCGCTCCGCCTTCAGGCACTTTATAAAGAACCAACTGGCGGCGCAACGTTGAAGTTCCCACGCCGATTCAACATGACGACATGAACTTAGCGTGTACAACGCATTACGTACCTATCAACCAGCATAAATGAACCACAGTTTACTCTAAGGTGGCTGTAACTCACGATGTTGAGAAAATATAGAGCTGATGTGGCAAAAAAAAGCACGGTAAAATCCGCGACATTACGTACACAGTCACGGGCGTTGGTTGCGGCGCGAAATTTAAAGCGTAACTTTGACCGGAATGATGTGTTCTACAAAAAGAAACACGCAAGAAATCCGTGTTGGTGGTATAAACGAACATGTTCCTTGGCGCTCACTGAAAACGCATGATACACGGGCCTCAAACGTTTTGCCTCCTCCGAAAGGCGACCGCCGCGCCTGCGATCGAACTTCGTGTTAGCAGTTTCTTCATTTAACGAGGTTGCTGTTGCGGTGCCTCTAATCAGTCGTTGTATGTTGGTTACGCAGAAACTAAATGAGTTTACATATAAGGTCTAGAAAGGATGCCGGCAGATCGATCCATAAATTTAAACTAGCAGACGGGATACGCATGTTCGAGTCTGTACCGATTATGAAGGTATTGGTGTGCAACATGAGCATTTGCGTAGCGGACCCACCCGCTGGTGGGCTGAATAGTGCAACTCAGCTTGCTACGGTTTCATATCCTGCAATCTGTTTGTAAATTTTAAACGGCGCGTCTGACAACGCAACTAGAAGCTGTTTTTAAGCGATATACAAATGTACTTTAATATCGCGAATAGGGGGGCAGTAAAGAAGCGCCAAAAATCCCGCTTTGTTCACCTATAGCACGAGTACTACTTATAACGGAGGCATTTTCAAGTCTCATAGAGCGTCGATGCAGTAGTAACTCAGTTAGCCACTATCCTTTCAGGTCACCAGTTCCACGCACGAGCGCAAAAGTCGCACTGTGGTTGGAGTCAAGCATGGACGTTACATCCTCAAGCACAACTGCTTCACGGAGGACATTCCAGTCATAATCGCGTTCAAGGCGATGGGTATAGAGACCGACCAGCTGATCGTGCTGATGATCGGCACCACAGAAGCTGTCAAGGAAGCCATTGGTCCTTCACTAGAGGAGTGCCACCGTGCCGCGGTGTTCACGCAGACGCAAGCCCTGCAGTACCTCGGTAGCAAGCTCAAGCACCGGCGCATGTCATTCGCTGGAGGAGGATGGGGAGGTGGTGGTGGTGGCCATCGCAAGTCCGCCGTCGACGACGCTAGGGAAGTTCTCGCTACCACGGTGTTGGCTCACGTTCCGGTGGAGGACTTCGACTTCCGGGTCAAGTGCTTCTACCTCGCCGTCATGGTGCGGAGGGTCATCGATGCGCAGTCCAACAAGGAGTTGCTCGACGATCGCGACTACTACGGCAACAAGAGGCTCGAGCTCGCAGGCTCTCTGCTGTCGCTCCTCTTTGAAGACCTGTTCAAACGTTTCAATTCGGAGCTGAAGGTTGTCGCGGACAAATGCATCCCGAAGGTTCGGACAGCCCAGTTCGACTTGATCAAGTACATCCGGCAAGACTTGATTACCCAAGGGCTGTCCGTTGCCATTGCAACGGGAAATTGGACCGGTATCGATGATTCGACGAGAGCCACGCTTCCCCTTCACTGTGGCTGCACGACGTCAGGGTATCCCTCTGCTCTTTGGCGGTAGCCGCTTACTATGGCTCTGGACAAGTAGTTTCCGGCAGACAGACAGCCCTGTATGGGTGTATGGCAACGCTGGAGGAACAGCGTGCAACAGCGAAGTTTCTTTAGTCCCTTATGATCCCGCCGCCAGGACTCCCTCCCAGCTAAAACACTGTCAACGCGTGCCTCTCCGGGCTTTGGTTCTGAGAAGGCGGTTACGGCCATCGTTGTCAATACTTGTAAGACACTCTGTGCGTTAATCTCTTCGGGGTATTTTAGTCGAATTGAACAAGCCGCGCCTTAATTTAGCGTCAACAGCCCTATGCCCTCGGCAAAAAACAGGAACGCGTGGCTTTTCGATAGCATATACAGGTTCTAACGCGAACGTGTGCTGAACATGCTTACGTGCATGCGGGCGTGTTTGTAATGTTGAGCGAAGTTAACATCGCTCTAACTCGGACAAGGTTAATTATGTTCGGTGATGCCCAGTTTCTTTCTAATAAAAACTATAGTTCCATTGCTGTCATTACTACGCGACCAAAGGGTTCGCTACACTGGCATAACCAAACATTCTAACGCACTGCACTTCGTCCACTTTACTGTACAGCCTTATTTGCTGTATACCAATGTCCTGTCAATTATGCTTGTGTGGTGTGCGTCATTTTTGGTTGGCGTCCCGTCAAATTGTGCATGTGAGGCTATTTATTTTCTTATTTATTTCCTGCACCACAACAGCATTTCACCCTTGCCTTAATGTCGGTGTGCCTGCGAATTTAAGAGGCAAATAAGGCTTATTCCTAATGCCACGAAAGAAAGAACAAAACAACATATTTTAGTTCGGTGGTAAACGCAAAGGATAGCAGTATTAAAATTCCTACGGGAAGAGCTCTAGTCCCTCAGCTTCTTACCAGCTTCAACGCCACTGCCTGCTTCTGGTGACGTTTTTCGAGACGTTATAAAGGAAGAGTACAGTATTGTATATCACAAACACTTTTAAAGTGATGAGAACTAAGTTGAATCAAAATATTGTGGGCAATCATTAGTCACTTCTACTTCATCTGCACATAGCCATCATCATCTCGGTCTCTTCATCTTTGTCGGTGGTGGATTGTCATCTTGGGTCCGATCTGCGCCTTGGGGTCAGCCATTCTTCGTAGTCTCAAGGCTTAATAAAACGGCATTATTACCCCTGCTTCACAATATCCAGACCTGCCGAGTGGTTTGTTTAAATGCTACAAGGGCCGCCAATTTTGAGGAAAATCGTTTAGAATCGGGAATGCTGACGACATCGCGGAATCTTGTTCCAGTATTTTCGCGCAGACACAAACCTTCCTATACTATCCTAAATCAAAAAAAGGCCTATTACTAGCATTTACCGCTGTTACATGCGTTTGTGCATGTGACTAACTACATATATTTGCTCACTGGAGACGCACTATCCTGGCTATAAATCTGAAGACTGAAGTGGAAAGGGCCATATGGGTCGCACTTGTAAAAGACTAGCGCCAAAGTTGCAGTGGCGTTGTCCGAAGTATGTTTGGTGCTCCTTGAATATATTTGCCTAGGAGCGTTTCCTTGGATATTTCTTTGTCTCCAGATAATATGTCGCCGATGACGCTGAAGTTCTTGGAATATACATAGGTCGATACGGGATTTAATATGCTCACTTTATTTTGTTTCACGATTAATTTTAAATTTTAGAAAAACAAATGTAACGTTAATGTAACGACACGTTCCAATTTTCGAAATGTAACTGGAAGGCATTCCTTTTCTATTAACGGAACTTGTAACGGGAACTCGTTACAAAATTGCGAAGGAACGAGGAACGAGTTTTCGTTCCTGTTATGGAGTAACGTGTACAACACTGGTGCTATGACGCGGAAAATGTCGGCTCAGCTCTCTTGACATAAACACTTCTAATAGTCAAACCCCAGCACGTGTAACGGACCTCGCCTCCACTCGAAACGTGACAGGGGGAAACGCACTCGAGGATTATGAAAAAGGTGTAATAGTCGCATATTGGAAAGAAGCTACTTTAGCTGCATTTAAGTCTAATGGTCGCTTTTCATAATCCGCAGCTTTGCGCATTGGTGTACCGGACATCTTGCATCTAGTCCATTTCTGTTGAAAAAATGACCTTGTAGCATTTGGTAATTCTGTACGGTCGCCTATTTCGGGTGAAATACAGCTTTCATTTATTGCTTGTACTCCCATGTCAGCCAGCCTAGAGGCCGCCGTCTATTGCTGTGGCACGAACGAAGGACAGCCGCGAAATACTATGTTTTCTAATCTCTTATACATTAGACAGCGCTCACAGTTCGAACTGTACGCGCGATTGGAAAGGCGCGCGTAGCGCCGAGTTAAGTCGGCGACGAGGTGGAACCTGTGCAGTATATTGTCGTGGTACAACGCGAACTGAATAAAACACGACCTTTGACAGCACAGCACAAGAGCTTTCTTTCTTTCTTTCTTTTTTCCTTGAAGTTTGGCTCTTGCCCACTACGGGGGATTGGCCATGAAGCCGGCGCACAAGAGCTTGTTGAACAAACCCAAGAATAATGGATGTTGTCGTCTTCTTCTAATTATTCCAGCAGTCCCACTACATAGAATCCCGTAGTGTTCTTTATCGTCATCGTCTTCTATTTCACAGCACATGCATCAATATACTGGCATAGCTGCCGTTATTCTAGCCGGGAGGAAAAACTCGTGTCACTCTATTTCCCTCAGATGCCTGCACTGGTGGCCTGTTTGAGACCATTATGTTGCTGTGCAATCTCGCATGAGTGACCTCAAGGAAGAGATCACGTCAGTTCGTGGTTGTAGTGTTATCAAGGGTTTCCACAATATCTAACGGACAAACCGAGAAATGTTGCCGTCCCTACAAGCTTTGTTACGGAGCTCTAACACTGACTGCGGCGGCACCGTACGTGATCGTCACGAGCCAAGCTTCCTGCAGGCAGCATTCCAGAGAGCGGGCGCCTCGGTCGCTAAGTAAGTAGACAAGAATGGATTGGCTCTTCGGAAGCAATGGCCAAGACCTGTCTCGTGACAAGCTCACCGAGCCGATTAGTGACATCTCCGAAAAATGGAAGCTGCTGCCGGCGTTCCTCAAGATGCACGGCTTGGTGCAACACCACATCGACTCCTTCAACCACTTCATCAACGTCGAGATCAAGGAGATCATGCGCGCCAACGAGCGCGTCACGAGCGACTCGGACCCGAGCTTCTATCTCAAGTACCTGGACATCCGCGTAGGAGCGCCCAACGTCGAGGAAGACTTCACGGCGGGACGCCGCACTACTCCACACGAGTGTCGACTGCGGGACATGACGTACTCTGCGCCGATCGTGGTCGACATCGAGTACACCCGCGGCCGGGAGCGCGTGCAGAGATCGGACTTGCCGATCGGTCGCATGCCCATCATGCTGCGTAGCGCCAACTGCGTGCTGGCGAACAAGACGCACTTCGCGATGTCCCAGCTGAACGAGTGCCCGTACGACCCTGGCGGCTACTTCGTTGTGAACGGGGTGGAGCGTGTCATACTGATGCAGGAGCAGCTCTCCAAGAACCGCATGATCGTCGAGGATGACCGTAAGGGAGGAATCATGTGTCAGGTGAGCATGGACCGCCGTGCAGCCGTACTCGCGGCTTCGTTGTATGCAGCAGCTCAGCCTTCGGCAAGCCTAACTAACGTTCTGCATGCGTTGATTTTGGCTCAAGTCGGAATTAACTGTCCTTCATCATTCCTGGTGTCGAGCTTCACTGCCAGTACTCTCTCCGTCAGTCTAGGCTTCCGATCGCGTGCGCGCAGTACCACGGCCGCTACGGCCGTGGTAGTGCTTTAAATGTCAGAGACGAGGGAGCGTTGTTACAGGCCCTGTGTTTCAGTGCGCACGCGTTCTTCAGCGAGAACACTAGAGCAATCACATTCAAAGAGACGCTACAGAAAAATGACGTTCATGTAGCCCTTCCTGTATCGGGAAAATAGGGTCAGGCGAAACTCGGCGTATGCGTGCTTCTTTGTCTGTTTGTTTTTCTTTCTTTTTCTTTCCTTCTTTCTTTTTTTGCTTACCCCACTATCTTTTCCCCATGAAGATGACATGTGCTTCCACAAGGGCTGCCTAATGTAGCACCATTTTTCCTTTCCCCAGAATCACCTCTCTACTTTCTCCTCTCCTTGTTTCCACGTTTCTGTATTTCCTTATTTTTTTTTGAATTTTTTTTGTAGGAAATCAGAACGATCTATACGGCTCGCTTGCTGTGTGCCGTATGTCTTCGCTTGCTGCGTGTGCACTGCATCTATAAAGCGCGCGTTTGATGAACTGAGCTTGCTCAAGTGCGAAGGCGGTTGAGACCTATGATCCTGTTGCCTTCTGGAGGCATGTGTTTGTTTGCCTAGCTTGAAGGTACTCTCAAACCACAAGCATCATTTTTCAAACACCTATAAAAATGTCGATTAATCGATTAAAACACCACAGCGAAAGCGATTAATCGATGAAAGGCTAAATCGGTGAACGATTAACGATTAATCGATTAAAAAATTTAATCGACCATCCCTAGTCGGTGGATCGAATCCGCAGCCCGACAGCACTTTTCTTTTCAGACGATTTTCTTTTTACCATCTAAAATAAGTAAACACGTGCTTGCCCACTGGTTGCACGATGGAGTGTTTTTTTTTTTTTCGTGCTGCGACTGCTTTCACGACAAAACAGGCACCGGTCGATTTGGCCAGCGCAAGCTTCGCTTGATAAACTGATTTTTTTTTGTATTAGCCTGGTAGCACGTCATAATGCCAAACGAACGACTCTTGCCGCGAGGAGACACTTGGTTATCTAGGAAATGGTTAAAGACATGTTGAAAACGAGGAAAAGAACATAAATGCCAGTGCTTGTGCTACCGAAGTATAACAAGCTTAGCAACATTGCACGGAAAAAAAAAAATAGGGCACATCGTTCTCCTCGTTTGCCTCCGCTCCGCCTTGAGGCACTTTATAAAGAACCAACTGGCGGCGCAATGTTGAAGTTCCCACGCCGATTCAACATGACGACACGAACTTAACGTTTACAACGCATTACGTACCTATCAACCAGCATAAATGAACCACAGTGTACTGTAAGGTGGCTGTAACTCACGATGTTGACAAATTATAGAGCTGATGTGGTAAAAAAAGCACGCTAATATCCACGACATTATGCGCACAGTCACGGACGTTGGTTGCAGCGCGAAATTTAGAGCCTAATTAACTTTGACCGGAATGATGTGTTCTACAAAAAGAAACACACAAAAAATGTGTTGGTGGTATAAACGAACATGTTCCTTGGCGCTCACTGAAAACGCATGATACACGGGCCTCAAACGTTTTGCCTCCTCCGAAAGGCGACCGCCGCGCCTGCGATCGAACTTCGTGTTAGCAGTTTCTTCATTTAACAAGGTTGCTGTTGCGGTGCCTCTAATCAGTCGTTGTATGTTGGTTACGTAGAAACTAAATGAGTTTACATATAAGGTCTAGAAAGGATGCCGGCAGATCGATCCATAAATTTAAAGTAGCAGACGGGATACGCATGTTCGAGTCTCTACCGATTATGAAGGTATTGGTGTGCAACATGAGAATTTGCGTAGCGGTTCCACCTGCTGGTGGGCATGAATAGTGCAACTCAGCTTGCTACGGTTTCATATCCTGCAATCTGTTTGTAAATTTTAAACGGCGCGTCTGACGACGCAACTAGAAGCTGTTTCTAAGTGATATACAAATGTACGTTAATATCGCGAATAGGGAGGCAGTAAAGCAGCGCACAAAATCCCGCTTTGTTCACCTATAGCACGAGTACTGCTTATAACGAAGGCATTTTCAAGTCTCATAGAGCTTCGATGCTAGTAGTAACTCAGTTTAGTCACTATCTGTTTCAGGTCACCAGTTCCACGCACGAGCGCAAAAGTCGCACTGTGGTTGGAGTCAAGCATGGACGTTACATCCTCAAGCACAACTGCTTCACGGAGGACATTCCAGTCATCATCGCGTTCAAGGCGATGGGTATAGAGACCGACCAGCTGATCGTGCTGATGATCGGCACCACAGAAGCTGTCAAGGAAGCCATTGGTCCTTCACTAGAGGAGTGCCACCGTGCCGCGGTGTTCACGCAGACGCAAGCCCTGCAGTACCTCGGTAGCAAGCTCAAGCACCGGCGCATGTCATTCGCTGGAGGAGGATGGGGAGGTGGTGGTGGTGGTGGCCATCGCAAGTCCGCCGTCGACGACGCTAGGGAAGTTCTCGCTACCACGGTGTTGGCTCACGTTCCGGTGGAGGACTTCGACTTCCGGGTCAAGTGCTTCTACCTCGCCGTCATGGTGCGGAGGGTCATCGATGCGCAGTCCAACAAGGAGTTGCTCGACGATCGCGACTACTACGGCAACAAGAGGCTCGAGCTCGCAGGCTCTCTGCTGTCGCTCCTCTTTGAAGACCTGTTCAAACGTTTCAATTCGGAGCTGAAGGTTGTCGCGGACAAATGCATCCCGAAGGTTCGGACAGCCCAGTTCGACTTGATCAAGTACATCCGGCAAGACTTGATTACCCAAGGGCTGTCCGTTGCCATTGCAACGGGAAATTGGACCGTCAAGCGGTTCAAGATGGAGCGCATTGGCGTTACGCAGGTATGTTCTATATTCTGACAAACACAATGATAATGACGTAGGCGTGGGCTTTAACCACTGAGGAGCTTTGTGCTTTGCAGACTGGCAACTGGTTTTGCCTATTAGAAGCTGTTGTAAAAACGATGTTTAACAATGGCCGCAAGTCTCACCATACTCATTGATATTAATTTTGTGGTCACGTAAGTACAGGCCGATTTTTTTTTTACAGCGTCAATAGCTCCTATACGGCTGTGGCACTGTGGAGAAGGCCGTGACTAGAGGAGTGTTCCCACACGAAATAGTGATTCAGGCGGCTGCGCAGTAACATTTCAGTGCTATTTAACGCTTTGGTTGACCACACGCCCACCTATACGTACAAGACGTTCGCGCAGTAGCAAAGCTTCTACTTTACCACGGCCGCGTGCCTGTTCGACTGAGTTGCCTATGCCACTTGTTCGGCGCCGAAGTTTGCGATAGAGAGATTGTTGGGGCGCCAAGCTCTGCACACTAATCTGCGCATAATTTGAACCTTTGATTTGTGGTTGTCGTGTATCTTGTGAAGGCAGGCGACATGCGTGAGCGCGCTGGCATCTTACGCCCCTGTTTAGGCGACTGTACCATAAGAAGCGCACTGAGGTGGGATGACGTTTAGCAGTGTTTGCGACGTGGAAGAATAAGGTGATCTCATGCGCGCTGCTTTAACATAAATGAAATATTTTGAAAGGTTTTTATCTCAGGTAACTACCCGTGGCTTACCAAAGCCTGGGAGTCGTAACAGCCTTGTTAGAAACCGCGGTAGAAAGCACTGCAGGGCTGTTCTACTCCTCTACCTGTTAAACTCTTGAAAGCAGTCACGAACGCTAAGTGTGATGACAGAGTAAGTGCTGCAGAATGTGGTCGTTGGAGATGAGCAGCATATTGAGGTTGCGCCGTCAAGGTCATCTAGTGGCTATGGAACTCTGCTTCCGATCCGAGGGTCGCGGGATCGAATCCCGGCTGCGGTGGCCGCATTTCGATGGAGGCGAAATGTTGAGGCCCGTGTGCTGTGCGATGTCAGTGCACGTTAAAGAACCCCAGGTGGTCAAAATTTCCCGGGCCCTCCACTACGGCGTCTCTCATAATCAAAGCTGGTTTTGGGACGTTAAACCCCACATAACAACTTCACTAGGGTGTCTCTCATACTCATATCGTGGTTTTGGGACGTATAGCCCCAGAAATCAATCAAGTATTTTGAGTTTGACTAGCCCGAAACACGTTTTTACTTCCCCTACACTTTCCTTCTCCTCATTGTCTGTTGGATTCGTGAGGTTGTTTCTAACAAATAATGGAGCCCTTGTACCATTCCCTTCTTTCGCTTTTAGAAGTTGTTACTTAGGCTGAACACTGAGATGCTAACATCGGCTTAGCTGGCAAACAATAACTGCTGTCCCTTAATATTTTATTGAACATATACACATAGTGTTGGCCATGCCGATGGTCCTAGCATCGCTTCTTGAAGCTCGGACGGCATTACAGTGCTGTGTGTGGCTCACTCATCGCTGAGAATGACGCCTTGCGGAAAGAGTTTCTCCCACTTGAGAATATCTGGCTAGGCGAAAGAGAAGCTCGCGAATTCTCGACGTGTAATAGCACGTTTTCGTATATTCTTACCTTTCTGCGGCAGAAGCCAACGCGAGACACCAATGTCCATTTCCTCTATTCCTCGAAAGCCAGAGCAACCGCGTGACACTCTAGTCTTTGGTGTCGATATTTTATCTGCTTTGGCCCATTCGAGCTTTTCTTCACATGGTAAAAAGGCAAAAAGGATGGACTGTATCAACGGAAGGATAACGACGCTAATAATGTGCCGAACCGCTTCGCCTGGCTTAACGTCCCCTTTGCATAGGTGGCGCCATGAGACACGGTTGGCTAGAGTTACTGTATAGGCTCCTAAATGAGCCTGTACAGTAACTCTACAGTTGGCAGCATATGAAACTTTCCCACAGTGTGACGGAGAAAGTTCGTGACCACTGGAGTGTATCAAAAAAGGGTAGCGTTGTTACAACGGTGCCAAAAGTGGACTGTTCACTTGGCCTCGTGTCATTTATCAGAACAGGTCTCTTGCTGACGCGAGAGCGAATCTGTGCAGCCAAGCGAGCGCAAGTGGGCCGGTCTACTAGAGGAACCGTGATAAGACAGCGCCCCAGGACTCTGCTCTTAATCAGGTTGTGTAGAGTATGTGCGCACAGAACAGACAACGATGATACTCGGTGAGGAACTGATTTTTAGTTTCCCACGTTCTCCGGCGAGTGCCTGCGAAGGTGCTCCGGAGCGATCAGAGGAGGAAGGGTACGCGGCGGGAGTGAAAAGACGCGATATAGGGCGAAGTTCCTGCGGTGCTCACTAGGAGCTCAATAGCAAATGTAACTACATTTGCTAAAGCATATGCGGTGAAATTCATGCAGGTGCTCACTCGGCTGTCCTACATCTCTGCCCTTGGCATGATGACAAGGGTAAACAGCCAGTTTGAGAAGACTCGAAAGGTATCCGGCCCCCGTTCACTTCAGCCATCCCAGTTTGGCATGCTGTGCCCCAGTGACACTCCCGAAGGTGAAGCCTGTGGTCTGGTCAAGAACCTCGCCCTCATGACCCACATCACCACCGACATAGACGAGACGTTCATAGTGCGGCTACTCGGGAACCTCGGCGTGGAAGATTTGCGACTCCTCAACGGCCAAGAGCTCTCCGAACCTTCGGTGTACTTAGTCTTCCTCAACGGCAACATACAGGGCGTCGTCAAAGACCACGAGCGTCTCCTAAAGACGCTTCGCCTCCTTCGTCGGTCGGGCTACCTGTCGGAGTTTGTCTCGCTGCACACGAGCAACCTGCAGCGTTGTGTGTACGTCTCTGCAGACGGCGGTCGCATGTGCCGGCCATACATCATCGTCGAGAAGGGGCGTCCCAAGCTAACTAATGCTCACATCAAGGATCTCACCAGGGGGTTCCTCTTCTTCAACGACCTAGTACACAGGGGTATTGTTGAATTCCTCGATGTAAATGAGGAGAATGACAGTTACATAGCTCTCAGTGAGAAGGACATCACCCCACAGACAACGCATCTCGAGATCGAGCCCTACAGTCTGCTCGGAGTGTGCGCGGGCATCATTCCGTATCCTCACCACAACCAGTCTCCGCGAAACACGTATCAGTGCGCCATGGGCAAGCAGGCGATGGGCACCATCGGCCTCAACCAGCGTAACAGGTTTGACTCCTTGATGTACCTACTGGTCTACCCGCATCGGCCCATGGTCAAGACCAAGACCATCGAGCTCATCAACTTCGAGGAGCTTCCGGCCGGCCAGAATGCGACTGTAGCTGTAGTGAGCTACAGCGGATACGATATCGAGGACGCCATCGTGATGAACCGATCGTCCATCGACCGCGGCTTTGGCCGGTGCCAGGTGTACAGGACCCAGAAGTGCGTCGTCAAGAAGTACGCCAACCAGACCAGCGACAAGATAATGGGGCCGCTGGTCGACAGTTTCACCATGATGCCGGTGTGGAAACACCAGGCCCTCGACGCTGACGGCATTGCGCGTCCTGGATCCCGTGTAGAGAATCGCCAGATACTGATCAACAAGTGGGTGCCCGTTCCTCCCACCACTGAGCCTGAACCTGGACAGGCGACGCAACCACCTGGACAGGGAGCGCAAGCACCCGCACAGCCGGCACAGCCGGAACACAAAGAGGTTTGCCATTTTTTCTGAACTCCTAGAACGGCCTTTTCTCTTGCGCCCGTTATCTCAGTTTGCGGGCAGAATGCAGTGGTTCTTTCAATGACAATAAGAAGGTTCTAATACGAGAGCCACATTCTAGCGCACATCCGAGCGGCCGACCGAGTCTATGGTTTCGTGTAGCGCAGCCAAGGAAAATTTTATAGGGAAGAGCATTTCACACGTCCATATAGTACAGCAACGGTGCTGCTCTTTTTCCTTACCGCTCAATAGAAAAGGAAGAATGGGTGCTCATCAGGAAATGTACTTAAAACAGGCTTGAAGCTATAGCGCCGTCGTCTCAAATACCGATGTAGACCTTGCGGGTTAGTATATAATTACTTTAACTAGGTTATGTCTATAGGCGACCCGTTGGATCGAAGCGCAGTGTCTTCCAGATATGCCTCAAAGAAATGCCTTCTTAAATTTTTTTATTGTTGGCGACATGAATAGCAGCGGCGAAAAGCCGTGTGCTGTTGACTTCCCGAATAGATCTGCTGATTGTGATTCAGATGACGGATGTGAATGTCAGCACTTCATACCGTATGGACGTTTGCACTACAACTGCGGAGATAGACGTTGACACAAGCATGATAATGTACGCCGTAAGATTATTTGCTGCAGCACTGAATGAGCATTCAGATTTTCAATAGAAAAGTAAAGTGTGGTATGGTGTGTAAATGTGCTCGCTTCTTTTTAATTTTTGAATCTGTTTGGTCAACAGTAGAGTATACACAGTCGCGGAAATGTTAGTACCTATGTGTTATGTTCTGGACGGCAGCGGTGCTGCATTAGTACATTCCCCTCCCCCCAAATTATCGGCATTAGTTACACTGCGTATCGTCGAGCATGAGAAAACTGTTCGTTGCAACAAATTTCGAAGTATTTAACGTTATCTCGCGCCAAAATCCGTGTCGCACCACTCTGGCCATTAAAATGTTTTGCATCATTTTTATTTCAAATGCTCGCAGGTCTAAATGTTGTGACCTTTCTTTGCTGCACCTGCAGCGAACTCACGGTGGTAGGGGTTCTGTCATGTGATTTGAGCGTTGTCGTACGTTTGTGCGAAGGCCGAAATAATGTGAGAAATTGCTAGAGGTCCTTAGCTATCGCCGAAGAGACTCGAATCGAAAGCCTTATCGTTTCACCGTGTGCCTCGGACGTGGGGTCTTGGCACTAAAATGCCGGAAGTCGTGAAACACAGTTCCGTGCCTATTTTAATTCTCCACTGTCTGTAGTCTATTTCACTCATATTCAATCATGTGTTGCGAATGTCCGCATGTCGCTTGCCGAGGAACCTTGGAATGGGCCACACCCATTCATCATGACTTAAATGGCAGTCACATCACGGTACTGATGTCGCGACCTGTCAGTCATGTTGTTCATAAATTCTTACCCTTTTATGCCAGTTTTTCTATATACCACTTGAACGAGACGCGTGTTAAGTGCTTTGGTACCAACGCTCGTTAGATGAGGCCGAACGGTCACACTCCGAACTGCATGCGCTTGTTCTGGATTAAGCCTTGAGTGGACCCTGTAACACATCTTGAATGAAGTCAGAAAATGGTTCGGATCGGTCGTAGAGGCTGCTGTTAAGATGTGTACTGCATGCACCAAGAAATACGTAATCAGATTTCAAACACGGCTGGAAAGCGCCCGCTCTTCTTACAACAGATGTCACATAAGGCACTACTAAGTGGCTTCAGGCTAAAATAGCATTGATTGACTTAATGATGGCGGAAGAATAATCTGCTACTTTTTAATTGTTCGTTTTGAATTTAACAAATAAGGAAAATATGCGTCTTTCACTTAAAGGGAAACAATCTAAGGGACTTAGTCGGTGCCTAATTTAACGTCATGCGCTGAGAGAAGAGCGGGTGCTTTCTAACTGTGTTTGAAAACAAATTTGCCGATTCCCTGGTGCGTGCAGTGCAATTATACTTAGCCCACATGTTCAAAGGAGCCTAGACGACTGAGGGACGCCGTTTTCTGGCTATGTTTAAAAAAAGTGTTACAGTGCCCCTTGAATAAAACGTAAATAGTAGCAGATTGACAAAAAGAGCGAAATTGTTGTGGTGGGCTCACCCGAACGCAGATTCCTGTGGCATACAAAGGCCTGGAGCCCGTCCACGTCGAGAAGGTGCTGATCACCTCCAACACGGAGGAGTCGTTCCTGATGAAGCTGCTGCTACGGCAGACGCGCCGACCCGAGATCGGTGACAAGTTCAGCAGCCGGCATGGCCAGAAGGGCGTCGTTGGCCTCATTGCGCAGCAGGAGGACCTGCCTTTCAATGACCAAGGCATCTGCCCCGACCTCATCATGAACCCGCATGGTTTCCCCTCCCGCATGACGGTCGGTAAGCTCATAGAACTGCTGGCCGGCAAGGCGGGTGTCCTCGAAGGGAAGTTCCACTACGGCACAGCATTTGGCGGGTCCAAGGTACGTACAGGTCTGGCCTGCACACTTTTCGTAGTTTTAGGTTAGCTGCACGCGCAGTTGCCAACAATTCACCACTGTGAAACGTCGTTATAATGAAGTTTCACCAAATGCAAAAAAAGAAAAAGCTGCATAATACCTCTCTTTATAAGCTTACAGCATAACATCTGAAGAAAGAAAAAAAATTCACGCATCTCCACGAAGTGAACCATGACGAGTCGGCGAAGCACTGGGAATGTTCGGTGTTACCGTAAATCACCCGTGACATTGCACACTCATGAATGTAAATGAGTGACAACGCGTGTGTACGTTTACACACGCGTTGTCATTTTTGCTCCTGGTGTTTATGAGGTTCCTGCTCTCACGTCGTAGATCGTGCCGAGTTCCGGATTACTTTTAGTTAACGCGCACGCTCCGAATCCTTATAGGTCAACTGCGCACAAGAGAAATCTCCCACCGGCAGTACATTGCAGGTCAGGATCCACTGCCTATATACACGGGTTGGCCGGTGGAGAGTTGTGCAGCGCGAGCAGTCGGTTTTTTCAAGAAACTCTCTAGCAGAGGAGAGTCTCTCCCAGGCGATCGTGGAGTGCGGATGCGAGGTTTCAGATCTCCTTCGACTACGGCGCGTTCCGCCGAGCCCGCTCCGCTGCTGCGATTCTAGAGCATCGCCGCGTTCCTCGCAAGCCGACACCACACCAGCTGTTGTGAGTGCTTTTCGCCACTTCCCTTGGCTCTACACCTCTGAAGCGGTTTCCAAGCTATGGCCCCTGTTAGGGCCACAGCTGTGCTGACGTTACACGCCGGACAACAAGACAGGCCCCGAGCAGGAGGAGCTTCGCCCCTAAAAACCATGATCAGGTCTATTGCGATAGAAGTAAACATAAGCGCAACGTCTTCGGTGGGACATCAACGTTTTCTTTTGCATATTTCGACGTTCATCGACATTTTGCAGCGTAAGCGAATGACATACGATTACGGCGACAGTAAATTGCATTGATGGGTTAAGAACCGTCTCAAATCTTGCAAGACTGACATAAATATTTTCACGCAGCTTAGGTATGGCAGCTCCCTCGCTGCAGTTCTGCGAATTCAAGGCGCCACCAACATGTTCTTCACTTGCGAGGTGGCTGCACGTGCCTTCCACCACGGCGTATCTCGCTTCGCATGTGAAATACAAAAATGCTGTTTGCCATCAATTTCACGTGTCTTCAAACGGCATCGTAAACACGGTATAATTCTGCGAAATACACAAAGGAAGCGCAAAACTAAAGTGGTGGCTACCACTCCGCTCGCGCTGTTTGGCACCACAGTGACCACGGACGCAAAAAAAAAAGTGAAAAAATAAAGAAAACCCCATGAAGCAAGAAAAAGCCTTTGCGAGCGCCTGATAGCGATCACCCGTTCGGCTGATAGGAGGGGCCTATCGCCGCGAGAAAAAATGTTGGGGGAGGGGGGATGTAGCAGAACCGCACGAAAGATGACGCTACATTTTTAAAGACGATAGTCTTTCTCGGGATTCATGAACGTAGAAATATTGTCTGTCTGTTTGTCTGTCTGTCACACGAATCAGCCACCCGGCCAAAGTTTAAGCACTTGCCTAACGCCCAGCCATATTGAACTGGTAGCTGCGTTCATACGTGTGAACATTGTCGATCAAAAAGCAAACATTACGCATATCTGAGGCGCAACATCAATACGTAAGTATTAGGTGGTGTGCTCCTTTACTAGAAAATACATAGATACGTAATTCTAAAGATCCTAGTGTTTGTTAGGCTGCGCTAAAAATGCGACGCTGTGCTCGAAAAAGGCCGCTGCCGACGATTTGGTGTTGCCACCGGGCAGTTCCCCACGGATTCTGCACAAGCTCATGTTTCCCGACGGCGCTGCCAGATGGCATCCATATCTCACGCAGCGTTGTACGGCCGGCAGAAGACTATCGTCTCTCGACATTTGCAGCGAAGCGTATAGATGCGCGACCATTTTTTTTTGTCAGCGGCTTTACTTGAAACCACTGAAGAAAGGCATGTCCGCCGACTATAATAACGCATCGAATTATGTATTGGCGTGTCTGGAATTCACACCTCTTAGTGGTAATTTCCTTCGTGAGCACAATGCCGCATGTCCATTTGCACGTTTTCCTGGAGACTTCTTTGATTTTAGCACGCGTTTTACGTCGACATTTTTGTATCACCGCTACAGAGCCTTCCTATGGCCGAGAAAGCGCTTTCTACAAGCATGAGTGGCTCTGTGCAAGCACATTGGCTAAGACACTCTGCGTCGTCCGCCGCGGTGGTTTAATCACTGTGGCGATAGATTGCTGACCCGATAGACACCGATTCGCTCTCGGCCGCGGCGGTCTCATTTTCAATGGAAGCGAAAGTGGTAGAGGCTCGTTATGAGTTCACGTTGAAGAGCCCCTGTGGTGAAAACTTCCTGCGCGCCTCATATCGCGAGTTTGGCAGAAAAACATCATCACTTACTATTAGGACACTGTGCTCAGGCGCGTTACCATAGGCTTGGCAGCCGCCATCTGTAGTACAATTTATATTGTAGGTTTGTGTGGATAGTGGGTCTTACCTGACAGAGGGGGACACACGATTTCTCGCCGAGCCGGTACAGAACGGCTTACACAAGGAAAAGCAGCGCATACATGTCGTCACTGAGCACTTGATGCTTGTCCATTCCCACAGGTGCAAGACGTTGGCGAAGAGCTGATACGGCACGGCTTCAACTACCAGGGCAAGGACTGCCTCACCTCTGGCATCACGGGCGAGCTCCTCCAAGCGTACATCTACATGGGCCCCATCTACTACCAGAAGCTGAAGCACATGGTCATGGACAAGGTACACGCTCGGGCACGAGGTCCTCGGGCGGTGCTCACTCGGCAGCCCACCGAAGGTCGGTCACGCGAGGGCGGACTGAGGCTGGGCGAGATGGAGCGAGACTGTCTCATCGGACACGGTGCCAGTATGCTGCTCCTAGAGCGTCTCATGCTGTCCAGCGATGCCTGTGAGGTAGGTGGCCATGTTTTCTGCCTCGGTGAAATGAAAATGATTGATGTAATCCAAGGGACAAAAGAATCAGAATCAGATTTTATTGATACAAATACAGAATTTTTACATGTGTGTAGTGTACATAAGGAGGTCCCAAAGTCAAGGACTGCATCGGGACCTCCTGTGAATGGCAGATTATGGTAATATACAAAAAAGAGAGGAGAGGATTAGCAGATCAGTGAATAAATGCGTGCTACGATCTCAGCAGAAATGCAGAAGAAATGGGAAGGGCATAATATGAGAAAGTGTGATAGCCAATGCTCATTAAGGTAACAGGCTAGGTTATATAGAATAGGAAAGTGTAGAAAGGTACGGCAACTAGGTAGCTGGGCAGACGACGTAAAGGAGTTCGCGGGGGTAACGTGGTCACGGCTAAGACAGCACGGATCTACTAGAAAGATATGAGGTCTTTGCCGTGCAGTGGACGTAGACAGGCTGATGACAATGGCCTTTGAATGTGACTGACTTCTTAGCAGAAATCAGTAACATTCAGCGAGTGTAGACGAATTATTTAGGATATATGCTATTATGCAGGGCACAATGTTTAACAGTATCGGCCCCTGTTACGGAGCTGTAACGCGCTATATTTGTTGTTTCGCTGACGGCTGAAGGCTAAACATTTCGTTTAACCTCGCCCGAACCTGCAGGTGGACGTATGCAAGACGTGCGGCCTGCTGGGCTACTCGAACTGGTGCCACTACTGCCGCTCATCAAGTGCCATCGCCACGCTACGTATCCCGTACGCGTGCAAGCTGCTCTTCCAGGAGCTGCTGTCGATGAACATCATTCCACGCCTGGACCTCACGACGCACTGCAATAACCGCAGCATTGCTTCAGTCAAGCATTGAACGTGTGAGTTATTGGTCCTAGGTAGGACACGCGGAGGACAAATAAGTTGCAAAATGCACGGTGTTTGTTTAAAACATCGCTCAAACTGCCCTGTTTCTCCATACTCCAGTTCAGTTCTCCGTTGGCCTTGCAGCTGTTTGGAATTTTGTCAGTTGATCAATTCCGAACAGACTTTTGTATATCGTTTGGAACGTTTTCATGCTGAAGTGAGCCAATAATAAGTGGCCTAGTAAGTTGCGCCTCAAACTTGAGAGAGAGAGAGAGAGAGAGAGAGAGCATTGGCAGCCTTCTATGGGGCGTTTCGAATTGGGTATTGTCTTCAGCATTGGCACTAATATAACGAAAAAGGTACCGAAATGTGGTGACCGGCCCCTATGCCTTATGCAACGCTGCAATGCATGTACTAATCGGGTTTTTTATTTTCTGTGCAGCTTTCCCTTTACCAGTCCAGATGATATATATATGGTTAGAGACATGAAAAAGGCGCTAAAACAGAAGCTGAAACTTGTCTGTGGTGTAATGAGCCTCTGTGGTGTGCCGCAGGAGATCATAGCAACAGGCTCTGACGCAATGAGCCGTTAAAATAGGCGTTGTGTGCCATGCAGACGAGTGTTTCCGTGGCAACAATACGTGTTCTTCAACAGAGCATTAGCCAGATTTGTCGTCTCCTACTGCATGTCCAGCAGCAGGAAGGGCGCTAAAATGTGAGCAAGGAAGTTTGGCAGAATATATCGTCAAGCTGGTTTGGCGCAGTTCCAGGCTTGCTTGCAGACATTTGGGGGTTCAGTTACGGCTACCTTCAGTGGAACAACCTGAATAGCTGTTTTCTATCTTTTAGTGGCCGTATAATAGCCAAAAAAAATCACAGCATATCCACGGGGTGAATGATGATGAGTGGGCGAAGCTCCGGAGGGAATCATCGGTAAACCGTGAATCTTTCGCGTAAATCGCCCAGTCGATCATCATGTAAAGGCGTGAGAAACACTGTATTCGTACGCTGGGATCTCGCGTTTAAGGGGGATATGCTGTGCTAGAGCCAGGCCTGCGCGGAACTGCAGGACAGTGACAGCGTAAGCAGGAGGAGCTACTTTCTTAGAGGCCACTTTAAACGCTTGAGGAAACTAGTGCAAGTAGAAGTGGTAGGTATCTCCTGCGCCATAACTTATCATTTTGCCAAGTAGGGAAGTACCCACTACGCCATAATTACCAGTGCCTCCGTAATGGGTTCAAAGCTACAAAGCACGCAGCTCTGTGTTCTTTCAAATGATGCCTCGACCTCGTTATACAATCCATTTTCGCGTCGTGTAGCGGTGTATTACTATTTTTCAACGTAACATTACGTTTGTTAATGCAATTCCGCGGGAGACATTATACCTGTTTAGGTCCTTTAGCGATAATTTTTCAACCACAGGCGTAGCTCAGTGGTAGAACGCTCGACTGCCACGCCCAGAGCCTGGGTTCGAATCCAGGCAGAGGACACAACTTTCGGAATTTTTTTTTTCATATAAGTAGACGTGGCTACGTACATCACCAACGAACACCATGGGATGTACAGACCCACGCCCTAAGGAGCTTCGCCCCTAAAATCACCGGCGATTGCAATACTTTCTAATGCGGAAATGTGAGCGCAATAGTACGCGTGTGCCACTGTGGCAATATAGCATCGCACGTGCCTGAATCACAGTTAACGTTGTAGCCAAAACGAACGCGATATATCCGCACGCAATCAGATTTCATTAGAACACAAAAGGTCAATAGCGAGTTCACCTCCTGAGCTAGTGAGAGTAGCAGCAGTAACTCGGGACTGTGTCGTGGTGCGTTATGGATGCTGGAGCGACTTGATCCAAGTGAGTGGCTTGATTGACCTTCCAGTCGGGCTTAAACGCCACCGAAGAATTCTTACGACCAACAGGGCTGAAGCTATCGCCAAACAAGTCTGAACTAGCAATATTTGCAGCAGGAAAATGTTACGACCGAACAGAAACCAAGCAGACGGTCGAACTCATGGCTGGGAAAGGTACTGCCGTGCCCCACGCAGACACCATCAAAATCTTAGGGCTCTTATAAACGCCTGCAGCAGCCAAAACACGGAGGCACTCAGACGCCTGGAAAGAAGTACGCACAACGTTGCTCGAGGCATTTCATGCATTGCAAGCAAACGGGCGGGATTACTCGAGGATATTATGAAAGCGTATCACGCGTTCCTCGTGAGCCACGTAGCTTATGCGGCCTCTTTCCTTAATTGGAGACGGGCGGAGCTTAACAAAATAGATGCACTACTGCGGAAAGGTCCTAAGGCAGCACTGCGTGTGCCTGTCAGCACAAGCAATGAGAAATTGATGCAACTAGGCCTGCATAACAGTGCACAGGAAATTTTCGAGGCACAGCGAATGGCGCAGATAGCCCGGTTATCGAGCACTCTTGCAGGGCACAAAATCTTAGGGGATGCGAACATTAGCCTTATCTACAAGCCTGACGAGAAGTTCAAACTACCAACAGACGTTCGAGCCCATCTTAACGTGGAACCAGCACCTCGCAACACCCACCCGGTCCACAACTAGGGACGACGAAGGGACAGAGCGAGGGCAATATTAAACAAAATACGAAAGCATAACACGCACGCGCTTTTCATAGATGTAAGCAAGTACGCAGGACGGCAGGCCTACGTCGCTGCAGTTACGGACGCGGAAGGCAAGCTCCTCACCGCCGCCTCCGTGAGAACCAGACACACCCACGAAGCTGAAGAGCTAGCCATCGCACTCGAAGACGGCCGCGCGGACCTTCGCAGCAGCTCTCGTATCCAAACAGCCAACCTCGCTACCAAGGCGATACGCAAGTACGTAGCCAAGGAAGCCCCACCCGAAGAGGAAAAGGCTAAAATACACATCACCTGGTTCCCGGCCAATATGGGCAGTCTCGCCTGTCTTGGCCCTTGCAATCCCAACGAGGAGGTACGCCGTCTAGCGTGCGAACTCACTCACCGCGCGGCGGCAGCTGCCTTATCGGGGCGTAAGTACTCAGACCCACAGAACAAGGATCCGATCATCACATATTACGAACTCACCTCACTACAGGGAAAGCAGGTGGCTCTTTCCAGCCCCGCACCCCAAACTAAGCCGAGCGCAATCCATTACACTCCGTCAACTACAGACACGCACCCTGACACACACCCCACGCCCCGCCACGGTGGTCTAGTGGCTATGGTACTCGGCTGCTGATCCGAGGGTCGCGGGATCGAATCCCAGCCGCGGCGGTTGCACTTCGATGGAGGCGAAATGTTGAGGCCCGTGTGCTGTGCGATGTCAGTGCACGTTAAAGAACCCCAGGTGGTCAAAATTTCCGGAGACCTCCACTACGGCGTCTCTCATAATCAGAGCTGGTTTTGGGATGTTAAACCCCACAAATCAAATCAATCATCAACACACTACCCACGTGCCCTTTTTAATTGTGACCTCGCGCACAGCAATTTTAAATATATGCTCTGGCTGTGCTAGGTCAAGAGCCGGCCAGAGCTCGCAACTCAAGAAGCCTGGAACAAGGCCATCATGAGCACCAAGTACCAGCATCAACTCTGGGCGGTCCAGAGGACTCGGGACATCGCTGAAAGTCTTCGACTGCCAGCGCCATCCTGGGCGGAGCCCCCGGTCCAGCCAGGTCCTCGCGGACCTCCGCTAGCCTTCTCAGGATGTTTAAAATAGTCTTCTCTCTCTCTCCAGTCGGGCTCATCGGTGCTGTCGCTTCAGCACTGATTTGATTTCTTGACGAGAGTGGATGTAGTACGCTGCTACAATTACCATTTTGTGACCCTACTCTATTTTTCTGCTTCAGTCATTGCAAAGACTCGGTATTAACGTTATTTGCATATTGAGAAATAGCTTTGTATGCACATAGAATGACGCTACAACATGTTTTGCTCTTGCAGAAGGGTTACCTGCAGCTGCTCAAGCTCAAGCCTCATGTGTTGGTACCAGTCGCCATCCTGGGATTACCAGTTCGAGCGGCCATGTTCGCTGTTAGCTCCAAGCATGCGATCGTCGAGTTATGACCCAATGCAGGTTCTACGCTTTCAACTTAAAATGCTGGCTCATCTTCTGACGTCAGAGAACGTGCGTTGTGATGCGGTACTGGAAATAGTTTGGAAGGTGTAAGAGACGCATGTGGCTGCGATGTCGTGCCCGCGAGAGCTGCTGTTGTGCCTTTTTGAGTGGAGAAGTGGGCTGTGGGAGCCTCTGCTCTTGTTCTTGTGTACAATGCTTGCGTGAGCTGATAAACGTAAAATTAATTATGCATTGAAATAATGTCATAAAGAAGGAGGACTAACGACGCACTATAGTCTCCGCAATTTCCAAATTCCTTGCTTCGATTGTTCACCCACTGTTGCCGATGGGGAAAGTGTTGATGCAAGGCCTTGTGAGCATATGTGGAGCCATGTGCTTCATCAACGTGAATGGACGTTTCACTGTAACGCCGCTTGGAACCTCAGCGCAATTTGATTTTTGCGATGCACAAGAGTGCAACTCACGTATAGCTCAAAGCTGTTTCATTTGTGCAACCGGAATATATTGACTGGTGCTGTCATTAAATGGTCATTTGTACCTCGCAAATCTCGCATTTGGTGTGTGCGTTCAAACACTCGCAAACAACTTCGCTGCAGTAAAGGTGACTAGGTATGGAAAAAGTACACAGGGACGTGAATGTGTCAGTTGCACAAACGGCACAAAACTACGAAAGTGCAGTGAAGTGTCCGGGCCGCTCCAAGCAAAGCACTTATGCAAATGGGAACATTTCAAGAAAAAGAAAAGGGGGTCTTGGGCCCTTGACGACGTTGCCTTGACGACGGTGCGTTGACGGCACCATGGTGACTGAATGGTTGCTCTTGGTACGACGTAACCTTAGATGTGACGTTAGCGCACACTACCGACGTTTGTTTTGTCGAAGATAAACGAGCGTGTCTGCGCGCTAATGTGCGTATCATGGGCGTCGCTGGCTAAAGTACGTCTACGGGATCCAGCAATGTTGGCGAAAAGGATGCCGTGTGATAGAAGAACCTATGTATCGTTTAGTTTACATTGCTATGATAGCGCCTAACATCCAGTAGAAGCGCAGTTCTCGCTGCTGGTGCGATTGGTTTATTTACTATATATACCACGCGGGAGCAGTCACTACAGCCGTAGCGCGCTTGCTTGGTTCTACGGGGGCTCAGGTTCGAACCCCCTCCCCCTCTTTTTCGATATGTTGCGTGTTTGTTTGAGTGCTAATGTATATATCTTAATCACAAGCTACGAAAGACAATATTCCTTTCTTGTTCTTTTGGCTGTTAAATGACTGTTTGATTTGGTCATTGACATATGCTGCATAATCAAATACCAGTGGTGCATACCTGCATACCACGGGCCGAGCACTACGGATGTGACTCTCGAGATCGCAGTAGCATTAATCGTGACGTACGTCAAAAGCCTAAGATGGTAGTAATGTAAAGATCAGACATTCATGTCCCCCTTACATTTGTACAGTGCCATGCAAACATGACTCCAGGGATTTTACGTCCCAAAACGACAATCTCATTATGAGAGACGCTATTGTGAAGGGCTCCGGAAATTTCAACTACCTGGGGTTCTTTAGCGTGCACTGACATCAAAACATTAGGGTCGATGATGTGAACGAGACGACCAGGAGAGCAACAAGAAGTAGGCGGCTAGACAGATAGACTCCGTCAAAGTTTGCCAAGATAGGCTCCTCATTTAAAACTTCATTAGCACAGCGCACTTGATGACCTGATGGGTGATTCCATTCATTGATGTAACAAAAAAAGAATGAACTTAATGAGCAAACAGACAATGAAGCCTAGGCTTCATTGTCTGTTTGCTCATTAAGTTGTTTCTAACCAATAAAGAACGAGCCCTTGACCTCTTCCTTTTCGTTAAACAAAGAATGAGTGAGAGTAAGCATCAGATCTAGTTCTTGTGTATTAATCGTGTTTAAAGCACATCAGCAGAAACCTGGTCTCATTTTGTTCAGGGATACGTGCCCTGGGCTTCGTTAAATATTCAAATTACTCTGAACCAGCTTTTGTTCATGCCTGAGACCTGCGAATGAGTATGGTGCCTGTACGGGCGAAGATGGGCAGCCTAGACCACCACCAACATGCGTTTGGGTAGTCGTGTGCACGGAAGACATAGGCAGCGCTCGCGGACGAATCTCTCAGAACTTGAAACAGTGAACCGCGTATATTTGAGTCCGAACCATCGAAACATTGAGCTTGTGACCACCTTCACGATACAAACCTTATGAGCCGCATGCAGTTCGAATAGTTCCTTATGTACTGCTGCTGGAACCATAACCCGACCGACTTTGCACAACTCCAATTCAATGAGCTGAGGATGCCTGCCAATCTTTGTGGCTTGTGTATAGTGCGTAATTGCTGGGCTTTTCTGGGCTGGTCGTCCATGACGTAGTTTACACTGTCTGTCGGTGTTAATGGTGTAGGTTCCTCGAAGAAAGCGCCACTTCGGCGATTTAAAATGCCGCTTCGACGAAATTAAGCAGAAAAAGATGAAGACAATAAAAGAGGAAGAAGTAGAGAATGGAAGAACACCGACAGATAAGAAGTCCCTCTCTAAATTCTTATTTCCACAGGTCCGGTCTGGTTGCCTCCCCACTGTGCCCCTTCTGTAATGAGGAGGAAACGATTCACCACTTTTTTTTATATCTTATCGGCGCTTCAAAACCCAGCGAAAGAACATTCTGGAGCAAACTATTCGCCAACTAGGCCTGGACTTAACTAAATTGACTATTCTTTCGTTCGGAGGGTCCACCTTAGGGTACAGTCACAGGGATGTCTGTTTAGCAGCAATGAAATTTCTAATTGAAACCAAAACAATTTTACCCTAATCTTTGTCATTCGTGCTTCACCGAACTACCTATTTATAAACGTAATCTTTTAAATCAAAAGAGTCTTAGCAATTTCCCTCCATTGGGTATGTTCCAACGTAGACGAGAAGAACTAGAGCATGTTGAAAAATTCATAATTGATTCAGGCCGGTTCGGTTCATAAATTCGTACTCTTCACCGTTAATTCCATCCTGATTATTCGATTCTGATTGGCATTTCACACTACTTATGACTAATCTCCTTGAACTTCTCACATCTTGGCCAATCCCCCAGGGTGGGTATGTGCCACAATTGAGGGCAACAACAACAACAGAGCATGCAGCAGCGTCGACCCACGGTTTCTGGAAGTACCCTTGCGAAACATGGGTTTAAATTTGTTTCTTCTGGTAGTGCGGAGGAAGCCGCTCGAGGCCGTCACCTAGGCTGGGGTGCTTGTGGCCCTACCCCGACACAATCGCCGGACCTATTTGTGAATTAGCTTTCTCTCTCTCTCTTCTGGTAGTGCTCTCTCTTGGTGCGACTGTTATGGGATTTAGTCGCAGGAACGTTTGCAAGGCCGTATGCGGTGATCACAGTACGTGAGAACCAATCTCCGCAGCGTTCGCTTCTCTTTTTATAATTATATACCTTCAGTCTTCGCAGAAAACTATTCCTGTAACCTTAATTTATCAAATTTGTACTACAGTTTTTTGTATTTTTTATTAGTAGTCCTGTCCCACACAAATTTCTTTTTCGGTTAATGGCTGATCCCCCAGAGTGGGTTGCGCCAAGGCATCCAAGGACCAACCAACCAACCAATCTAACGCTGTAAATGTGCTGTGCGTTCCGCGCGGGTCTGGGAGTTCTTTATTAGCGGCAGCGCCTCACGCAGGAAAGGTTAGCATATTATCGCACTTCGGTCCTTTAGAGACATCGGCGGCAGCGGGGAACAACACGAATTGTTCGTAATATCATGCTGGTACAGGCAAGCAAAGCAACTTTTCTACCACCACAGTGCACAGGTCCACAGCTATCAGATATTCCTCTTTAGAGAGACAACGAAAGGGAAGGGGTCAAGGGCTCGTTCTTTATTTGTTAGAAACAACTTAATGAGCAAACAGACAATGAAGCCTAGGAAAGCATAGGGGAAGTTACTTGTGGTATTGTAATTGTGGAGAAAGTAGAAAGGAATTAAAGTGGACGAAAAGACAAACCTGCCTTCGGTGGGACCCGAACCCACGACCTTCGGATGTCGCGTCCGATGCTCTACCAACTGAGCTACAAAGGCGGTCGTCCCCCCGTCCATTTTTTATTGTGTATTTATGTACGTATTATCCTGGGAGTGTTAGGTAGCGCCACTCGTGGCCAAGGCGGCGTGTGTAGAACACACTTTCTTGCCAGGAGGCGTCACGTAGTACGTGAACTTAGATGAGATGGCTGCTGCCCAATAAGCCCTCGCATGCTACCTAAGGCACCAAGTCTGCCGCAACGAGGCCCAAGCTATGAAATAACGAAAGGGAAGGGGTCAAGGGCTCGTTCTTTATTTGTTAGAAACAACCTAATGAGCAAACAGACAATGAAGCCTAGAAAGCATAGGGGAAGTTACTTGTGGTATTGTAATTGTGGAGAAAGTAAAAAGGAATTAAAGTGGACGAAAAGACAAACCTGCCTTCGGTGGGACCCGAACCCACGACCTTCGGATGTCGCGTCCGATGCTCTACCAACTGAGCTACAAAGGCGGTCGTCCCCCCCGTCCACTTTATTGTGTATTTATGTACGTATTATCCTGGGAGTGTTAGGCAGCGCCACTCGTGGCCAAGGCGGCGTGTGTAGAACACACTTTCTTGCCAGGAGGCGTCACGTAGAACGTGAACTTAGATGAGATGGAACGTGAACTTAGATGAGAGACACGATATTTAGCCACTGTACGTTTTAACATGGAAGAAGAAAGCAGCTCGTTCATTTATAGGCGAATTGGCACGTCGGTGAGATCATATAAATGCAGAATTTCGCCAGGCTTGATGAAGGCAGTCACCGTTGGGGGGCCTTACTTAAGTGCGGTCCGTGTATACCTCAGAGACGATAGTTTGCTGAAATATTGCTTGATCAGTTTATGCCCACATTGTACCCTTGCGAAGCATGGGTTTAAATTTGTTTCTTCTGGCAGTGCAAAAACTTGCGGATGCATCTAAACGTGTCGTAGGGGTAGAAGGAAGCGGTAGTGAACTAACGAGAACTGGAGGTTAATGGTCTCGAACCATTTCAATGAAATGCTAGTTCCGAGTGTGCATTCTGTTTTTGCGCGGTACGCTATGCGTGTAAAATTACATCTCTATGTGTACTCTTTCCAAATTGATTGATTGGTTTCTGGGGTATTACGTCCCAAAACGACAATGTAATTGAGAAACGCCATAGTGGAGAGCTCTGCAAATTTCCACCACCTGGGGTTCTTTAACGTCGACGGAAATCGCAGAGTACACGGGCCTCAACATTTCGCCTCCATCGAAATGCAGCCGCTGCGGCCGGGATTCGATACCGAGACCCTCGGATCATCTATAGGCACTAGACTATAGGCACTAGAACGCCGTGGTCGGAGTTTTTTCGTACTAGTTTGTCCAATATGAAAGAGTAATAGCATGGGCAAAGTAGTTGCGATATGACCTGGAAGCAAGGAACCTTAAAAAGGAGCCTAGACAGAAAAAAAAGTTAGAACGTACGCAATGCCAGTACTCTTACACCTTCTCTACCCGGGTGTCTACCAGACTGATAAATGGGCTAAGTGTAACAATAAAGCCACCTTAGAGCATATGCTATGGTAATGTCCCAATATCAGATAAAACCAAGGGCTCCCTGTCTGTGATAACCGGCCACGTGAACGCCGGGGAGCCGTTTTGCTCAGCTCATCCATAGATGACCAATTATAGGCTATCCGATGGGCCAAGGAAGCCGCCTAGGCTCAAAAACCCTCGGCCGAAACCTAGAGGCGGGACTTACAGCCCATCCCAGAAACCCAGAGGATATCAATAAAGTCTTTTCTCTCTCTCTCTCTAGCGAAGCTTGCAATAGTAGCGCAAGGCTAGCGAAGCAGATGGGCACTTGGCTTGTCCGGGTTCGTGTCCGGCACACCCGCGCATCCTCGTGGTCCGAGGCTTTGGGAAACGCCTCGCGAAGCATTGCAAGGCCCAGCGAACGCTTCTTAATGTTTTCGCACCGAGCTCAGCGTAAAGACGTTCGCGTCGAACCAGAGACGGTGGCAGACGCGGCACGCGTGGCCTCGGCTTGACGCAGTCCCACCCCGTTGCATGTACTACACCATGCATGCCTATCCTATTCTAGGAGTTGCTTGGACGCCACGAGAGGATGCATGCTCTAGTGGTACGAAGCTATGCGTAACTTCGCGAGACGCTGGTGCAGCGGACAAATCGACGCACACTGCCTTTGTCTTCTGCTTGCACGTGCAACAGCTGCGCCCACCAGCCGCTTTTCGCCAGTGTAGTAGTGGGTCGAGGGCATGTGCGCAAGAGAAGAAACAAGCGCGCGTGCAAATGCCGCACATTGGGTATTGCATAGAAGTGCACGCGCACACTTGGTGGCCAGAACTAATAATGGTGATAGCTTCCTGGCCTCGCCACGGTGGTCTAGTGGCTATAGTACTCGCCTGCTGATCCGGGGGTCGCGGGGTCGAATCCCCGCCGCGGCGGCTGCATTTCGATGGAGCCGAAATGTCGAGGCCGGTGTACTCTTGAGAAGTCAGTGTACGTTAAGGAACCCCAGATGGTCGAAATTTCCGGAGCCCTCCACCACGGCGCTTCTCATAATCATAGCTGGTTTTGGGACGCAAAATCCCAGAAATCATCACCATGATACTTTCCTGGATACCAAGGACGTACGATCGTCAGCCTAAACAGCTTCGCTGTTAAAGTGAAAAAGAAATCTGCATATCGTGATCTGTTCTTTTAATCCCGTGCCGTTTCTAGCGCTATGTCTTGGTGCAAAATTACACAAAGGCCACTGTACCGGCCGCATTTCGTTATACAAAAAACAAATGTCCGTTTAGATTGCGCCTAGCAAAGCGCCACCTTTGTCTGAAGGCTTGCTGAATGATATCGCAAAGAAGTGAATTTATGTGATTGAAATTACTATCATTTGCAGATATTAATTTACGCGTTCATTTTTCATAAATCGCAATAACAATTTATTTAGTAATATAGTAGACGATATAGCTGCTTTTCGGCGCCGTCGTGGTGGTACGATGGTTACGTTGTTCGGCCACTCACCCAAAATGCGCTGGTTCGGCCGCGGCGGTTGCATTTCGACGGAGGGGTAATGCTAGAAGCCCGTGTACCGCGCATTGCCAAAGCACGTTCAAGAACATTAGGGGGTCACAATTTCCAGAGCCCCCATCTGCGGCATTCCTCATAATCCCGTCGTTCTGGCGCATGAAACGTGGAACTGCGTTGTGAAAGGGGATGTTGGTGATGTGAACTTGTTTAAAGTGAATAATTTAACCTGAAATTCGGTGTAACACGAGACGTGCAGCCATTTGGTTGGCACGATCTTGTCGTACTGACTGTGGGAAGGAAGGGGCATCCTGCTTTATTGCTGATTTTCTTAGCATTCTTAATGAAACGGGGTTAAACCTGGACACTATGTTTTCTCGTTCTTTTTGCAATCGTTTCCTCGGGTACTCCGCTGCTGAACCGACGGCCGTTGGATCGGATCCCGGCCGCGGCGACTGCATTTCGACGGAGGCGAAATGCTGAGGCCCGTGTACTGTTTGATGTCAGTGTGCGTTAAAGAACCCCAGGTGGTCAAACTTTCCGAGCTCTCCACTACGGCATCTCTCATAATCACAGCTGGCTTTAGGACGGAAAACTCGAGATTGATGATTGATTTATGGGGTTTAACGTCCCAAAACCAGTCCTGATTATGAGAGACGCCGTAGTGGAGGTCTCCAGAAATTTCGACCACCTGGGGTTCTTTAACGTGCACTGACATCGCACAGCACACGGGCCTCAACATTTCGCCTCCATCGAAATGCAGCCGCCGCAGCCGGGATTCGATCCCGCGACCTTCGGATCAGCAGCCGAGTACCATAACCACAAGACCACCGTGGCGGGGCGGAAAACTCGAGAAATCAATCAATCATCGTAAGATGAGAAATTATTCACCGTGGCAACTATCCTGGTTCGTGGCCAATCCCTGCTAATGGGTTTGTGTCACTGCATAGCAAAAGTGAATCATCATGGTGATCACAATGATATCGACTAGTGCACGTGGCGAATTTTCCTCGGAATAGAAGAAGAAGAGATAGAAGAACGGTAAGCAGGCTATTACGCCACCCGATTCGGTTTACATTTGCATTTACTGTTTGTCTCCACTCGCACTTTGTAACTATATCGATGCGTTTGTCACGTTGGCACTGACAACGTCGTCCACGTTTCGATTTATCATTCGCTTGAAAACCGCGCGTACGAACCAGTCTTCGTGAGCGCAGCACCAATTTCCGTGCTGTACTCGTGAGCGCCGGCGCGTCAGCCATAAATTAATAAACGCCACAGCTCTGGCTCTAAAACGCTGATTAAAAATGACATTCCGTACGCACAACATGCCTACTTAAGAGGCACTCATGTACTTTAAACTTGTTTATCACATTTCGGGAATGCCATTGTGGCCAAGTACGCCAATTTTTGCGCCATGCTAAAAGAGCGAACGAATGCGAAATGTTCATTTCTTAGAGATTCGCGTTCGAACATGAGGCTTAGACGTCACAATCAAATTTACGTTTGTTTTGTATTCGCCAGATTGGTAAAATAAAATGGTATGAAACACGATGCGTGAGGCCTTCGGCCATTTTGGAATATAATCCATATCATTCTTACCGTTAAGTAATTATGCAGGCCTTAGGAGCAGAGGTTTATCTAGAATTCCGATTTGTATTTTTTGGAGGTTAAAGGGGGAGGTAGCGTTGTTACTGGAGTGTCGGGGGGTGGGGAGGGGGGAAGGGGTTGGGTAGTAAGTATTGGTTCGGCGTTGATATCGCTCCAGTAAATTTTGGGCTTATGTGAGGATTCGCATGGCAGGGTGTTAAGGGGGAATTTGGGGGAGGGGTTGTTTCTGAATCTCTGCTGCGAAGATCTCTGACGTCATGTGTATTAGCCTGGAAACGTCAGCGTAGCGTCGCCTCCTTTCTTTTGCGCTTTTACAAGCGTACCTAGCACCCTCTGCTCACAATGGTAGCGCTTTCCGGTATTGTGATAAGGTAATGTACTATTTTTTCAAGTATTAGCTCAAGAGAATCATCAAGGAAGAAAGAGCAAGACGGAACATATGTGTCTTCATGCACGTGCGTTTTGCGCTAATATTTGAAAGAAAATGCCTTACCAACTAGCCCACCAGTCTGCCATTTCTTTTTAATCAATCAATCAATGAACTTTATTTCCCTTCGTACTTAAGGAGGAAGCCAGAGCTAAAGGCTGGAATGCCTGACGAAGGCCTCGCCTCCCCTGTACAGTCTGGCATCAATAGACACATGCATATAACTGAAAATATAACCATAAACAGTATAAATAAAGCAACATAAACAATATAACATTGTAAACAATGTAAACAACAACATAAATAAAGCAACAATATAGATGCAAAATTAGCTGCACTTTAATTCACTATAACACGAGAAAAATCGTTTTTCACGTTAGTGTCCTTTGAACTGCGCTTCTTACCTCACTGGCTTCTCGCGGCTGAAATTTCATACGTGACGTCACGGCTTGAAGCGCATGTTCTGTAGAAAGAAAGATGTGTATGTTCGCGCCATGTTTGCTTTAAGGCACACGTGATTATATACGAAGAAACACAAGCGAACAAGACGAGCGCATACTGCGCAGAGGTGTTTGTAGTTGTCGTCAGAGTGTATAAATACTTACACTCAATGGCGTAGGTATAGTGTAAGTAGTGAGAAGTGCTCTGAACCTCACCGAGAGGGAACACGGACTGCCACCAGGAGTAAGATGGCGCTGAACGAGATGTATAGATGTCAGGTGCTTCCTTACTTGTTGCAGAACTTGGAGTTGAGTATTCCGCATGTTTGTTTCCCTGCAGGTGCGCGGCTCCTCATGAAGCATGTGCCTGCAGTACCGGGCAGAGATCGTTTTGCTTTGTGTCATTTGCTGCGTAAGTAAACATTTCGAACGGAAAGAGGTGCATGTGAGCGAGGTATCTAAGGAGAGTACGTTGTAGGTGGTTAGGTAACCTGCATATTTAACCACTGTCGCGAAGGTACAACGGATGGGGGAAGCAACTTAAGAAAATATGGAAGGGCGGCGCTGCTTCAATGTAGCCAAGTTCACGCGCAGAGCTAATGGACGAACAAATGTTTAAGTAAGCAACGCCCTTATCCCCGAAGCATGAAAAACGGGCATGCTGCGCATTAACTACGCTGGTTGCGCTGGTTGACGCAACCCTGAACGTTTTTGTATTGGTGAAAAGGTGAAATGGATTCAAAGATGAATAAGGGTAAAATGCAATACAAAATACGCAATGCAATATAGACGTTTATTCTTATTTTGATGGATCACGCCATTTGATTCACGATTCGCCAAAAGAGTGCTCTATCTGTTTGTGAACTTATTTTAAAGTATAGTGCAGCGTGAAGCCGGGAAGACGGACAAAGGTGGCAGAAGTCGCCTACTGCACGCTAAAGCTTTCTTTTCGATACACCGCGCAACCACAGTGGTACAGTGGCTATGACATTCGGCTGCTCATCTGAAGGTCGCGGGATCGAATCGCGGCGGCTGCCTTTCGATGGAGGCGAAATCCTACTGCCCGTGTGCTGGACGATGTCAGGGCACGTTAAAAGAAAACTACAGGTGGTCAAAATTTGCTTAGTCCTGCACTGGGGCGTCTCATAATCGTATCGCGGTTTTGGGACGTAAAACCCCGCAAATTGTGTCTTCGGTGGGGACCTCTGCATGAAAAGAAAAGTAAGGAATCGTGAAATGCGTCAATGTGACGTAGCGCAGATGCTACTATCACCCACTGCACTGTCACTCACGTCTGGAAAAACGAACTCCCTTTGCAATAAGTCCAAGGATGGTCCGCCTTTGCGAAGGCATTATTCAGGTGAAAGGCTAACCGACAGAGGAAAATTCGCTCGGTCATCCGCGTGCAGAAAAAAAAGATCACTATTGTTTGCTCCAGTGCGGAAGCACGTTAGACCCTCGACAAGGTAACTTGGCACTTGAGGAAGGAGTTGTTTGGCTAGCATTGTGGTGTTTAGACTCCGAGACAACGGTTGCGCGGGTCGAGACAACTTCAGTGGCTTCTTTTAAGTGACCTGACTGGTTGTTTTCGTGGGACTCTAGGTATCTGCAAGGGCCGGTGCAGTTTCTAAAGAAATGCCGCCAGGGAAGGCTACCGTTGTTTCCTAAAAAGAGCGATTTGTTAGAGCTCGTTGGGAATTTCCAATTCTGATGTGCATTTACTAATGCAGTCTCTTGTACGAACAACAACCCTACCAAGACAAGAACGAAGAAGGAAGAACACGACACAAAACGCTATTCGGCACTTTTGCGGTGCTCTTCTTCTTTGGTCCTTTTCTTGGTAGCGTCGTTTGTTGGTCAGAGATGAGTTTCCACCAACTCGCCAAGTTTCTTTTTTGGTACAGTTTGTAAGGTCCCACTGGAGCTTGGCAATTTAGCTCAGTCTTTAACAGCGCAGCTGTTTAAGCTCGGCAAACCATCAGGAGGCGTCATAGAAACATGGGAAGGAAGCGGGTTGCAGTGTGAGAGGTGCAGGAAACTTCAGGCGCCGATCGATGTCGCGGGTTCGATCCCCGTAATCGCAGTTGCATTTGCATAGAGAGAGAGAGAGAAAGAAATAATGAGACAAGGAGAAAAGAAGGAAAGAAATACCTGCCACTGCTGCACCTCGTCTCGCCTAGCTTAGATACTGCTTTATATGACCACGCAACAGTATGACGGAAAGCTCGTAACACTACGTAACAAGTAACTTGTCACGTGACGCGTTCTTGCCACAACCAAGCGAAATCACGTAACTAGTCACGTGACGTGTTGCCGCCAAAACGGCGAGGTTTCTAGGTTAAGATAAGCCCGTCGCAAGAAGGCTAGGACGAACAATAGCTCTGCCGTTGCTTCCGGCCTTGCAACGCTGCAAACTGCGCAAATTTTTTTGTGGTGCTACTCTAAGTCTGGAAATATATGGATCTCCCTCATTGAGCTTTCCGAGTTCGATATTTACGAATAGAAGACGGATATCCTGCGTCGTATATTTTTCAGGCTACCACAAGTTTATACAGTTGTAATTTAACTCACGAGTGCGTTTGTTTCTAGAGTGCTATATTGGTATTTTGGCTGACATCCAAGGGGCAAACAGTCCCGAAGAAGTTCGAGGGTGATGACAGGTGTTCATGTAAAACGGACTACAGCCCGAATTCTAAACATACTGTTTAGGGACGGCGCAGCTTTTTAACTCGTTTTCGCGGCGCTAGTGCTTTATAAAGACGTAGTCCTTATTTGTTCCGTTCCAGGTGCTCAACATGACCGGCGTCTACCACGCGTTCACCTCGGCCTGTGAGTGTCCCGCTCGACTAGCTCCTCTGCATTGATGTTCACGAATTAGTCAACAAAGAGGAATTTGAAATTTGATCACAGAAAAGTGATAAAGCTTTTATCTTTGTATCATCTTAAGGGTAGTTCCTCTAGATTAATGAAGACGCCTACACTATGTATGCATACTGATCCTTAGGATGCAGGTTTGACCCGGACTGTCGTGGTCGCATTTTCCATGGAGGCGAAATTCCTAGAGGCCCGTGTACCGCACGATGTCATAGCGCGTTAAAGGGCCCCTAAACCGCCCATCGATATTTATTTAACGTTTCACGTAAACAAGCGCATCGACACGAGAGCGCCGTCACAATCACTGATGCCGAACGCGGCAGCACTACGTGACGCGGAAAGGCCAGAAAACGAAGAAACCTACACCGTTAGCCTCTCTGGGCATTTCCTATGCTACCCAGCTCTCCTGACGTCAGTGCCGGCATCCTTGATGTCGCAACCGTCTGGTGTTGTCACTGGTAGAACGACTGCCGGAAAGGTCTGCAAGAAATTGCACACGCTTCCTCTTCCTCGTAGCGTTGCTCACCGTGCCATTGTAGGCAGCCAATGGGGGGACGAAGAACAGAAACGCCGACAGAGGAGTCACCCTGTGAGGTTCTTCAACAGAGCCTGTCACCACACGGTTTCATTGTACTGGCAAGTCCATTAGATGCGCCCCTCGCAGGGCGACAGGCCGGCACAAAGCAATAGAGCTCATCGGCGATAGCCTGTCACGTGATGTTTGGAGAAGTACTCGGCGAGGAAAAGACTGCACCAGTCAGACGACGCATAGCGAAGGAAAGAGCGATATGAGTAAGGGCCAGTTTTCAACCATACAACCCACGTAACTTCGCTATTACTTCGCCGTTTCGAAAAATTCTTGCGGCTGCGTGTTCGTTGCCGACTCGTGTACAACTGCAACGACGAAACTAAATAAGATCTCTGGGTGGTTTAGGGGCCCTTTAAAGGAACCCTGGTGGTCGAAATTTTCGAAGCCCTCAACTTCTGCGTGCTTTTTAATGACACCGTTGTTCGGGCGCACACTTGCCTGCACATTGCCGCTTCTCGTGACCCACCGTTAAGTTTTCGGGTGCTTAACGTCAAAGATAAACTTTTGAAAGGACTTTTGCGGTTTTGTGAAAAACCATGCCACGAACTGTAGACGTACGGAGGCGTATGCACATCATCCGCTCCCCGTAAATAATGTCGCTTGTGTGACGGACATCCGGATGCCATGCTTCCATGATATTGAAGGTGCCCTAAGATGTCACCGCGTCACGGGAACTGCCTGTACAGCGCATGACATGCGTGAAGTCGCATGTTCATCAATATGGAGGCCGAAGCGCAGGAACGCGCGCTGTTTAGTGCTCACTTTCACAGGATTTTACCCCAATATAATGCAACTAATCGGATATAAGTGAAGTTCCATGACATATTAGCCGGTGTGACGCGGCCCACGAAAAAGAGGAACACTATATGAAAAAAAAAAAAAAAAAGAAACCGTGTACAGAATACGTAGTTTGCGAATAGGGTGAGTGCTCGCTGTACGTTATAACGTGCGCTCTTAATAAATGAAAGGTTTCACCTGTAATTGATTTTGAATCTGAACGATCATAGCTAATTTTCTGAAAGTGTCGCATACGGAATGGACATAGTCTCCTGTAAAGCTCGTGTGCTGAATACGTTTCACCGACGGAGTACGCGATATAAGATAGACAGCTGATTGCCGCCACTGCAGCTAAAACCACGGGATTTGTGATGCACATGCTGAATAACTTCCTGCTTTTACAAAGCTGACTTAGTTCGTTGCACTAGACTCCACGTAATACTAAGACTTACCAGAGTATCTTGCGAGCCGAAAGCACGTTGTGGTTATTAGGCACACTATAGTGGAGGAAACCGGAAAATTGGATCACCTGAGGTTTTTTAAATTGCGCTGATGACGCTTGCTTTTGGCCTTGTCGCCTATATCAAGAATGCGACCGCAGCTGTAGGGATCGAACCCGCGTATTTCGGTTTAGCAGTCGATCACCATAATGACTACATCACCGCGGCGGACAACAGCCTCATTTTGGCGGTGGAGTTAGGTATATTAGGATCCGAACGAACTTGCGATACTGAATGTCTTGTTGCAGGGTATTCGGCAAGTGGCGGCAAAACAAACAGAAGCTGGCAGTTCAGGCTTCTTGATTATTGAGTTGTGAACTTGTTGCAAGCTTCGTGTAATATATGAAAGCACCATTGGATATCCAGGATGAAAAGGCTGTAATTACAAGTGGGGCGTTATGCTCGGGTAATTGAGAAGGTAATTGCTCTAGAAGTAAGTATGCATAACACGGCGGCCGCACCTGTTCCAAAGTAATGCTCTGCGTTTCGCTTTGCGCTTGCCTCTGATATAATACGTCAGCATGCTCGTTTACTTGAGTTTAGGGGAGCAAATGAATCTGCACAGTTTGACGAGGAGAACAGGAGACCTCTATTACGGCTTTCCATTCAACCGGCGTTTGCATCTATCTATCTATCTATCTATCTATCTATCTATCTATCTATCTATCTATCTATCTATCTATCTATCTATCTATCTATCTATCTATCTATCTATCTATCTATCTATCTATCTATTGCGCCGTCTCTTGAGTCACGCAGAACTGCCATAGATGAACTGGTTAACGAAGTTCACTACTGCTGTATGACTCGATGGTGCCACTTCTTGCGGCAGCCCTGGCGGAGCACCGGGACCCCTTGGAATTGACCACTCAGCGCCAGAAGCCCCCACTGCCGGTGCGTCTGGTTCTCATAGTGCTGCTCGTGGAAGGCACACTAGGCACCTGTATCAGTACGCTGATCGCCTACTCCTGCGTGGTCGTGAGTGCCGCTTCATCACAGAGCGCGCCTATTGATTTTCACGAGGAACAAAGATCACCACAGTTCTGGGCTCCGTCACTGAGATTCAACAAGTGTACTGTCATGCCATCATTTGCTAGGCGGTGCATGACGCGGCTTCAGAAGGCAAGCAATGGCACTTAATGTGACACGGGTGCTTTGCATAGGGTCCTTGTGAAGTTGGCGCCAGCGTAATCTGTTAAACGGAATAGGCTAGTTGCAATCGATCGCACATTAGTGTAATATTGCAGCTATTCAATTACATAATTTGAGGAATAAAAATACCTTTAATATTATCGTTACCTTTTATTTTGTCGATTACAGTGTTAGGAAGTTAGCTGCCATGATATACCTCTAGCACTTGTGCGAAAATTTTACACCGTAGCGTACACCAATAGCATGAATACTGACGAGAACTTGGGGCTCCTACTTCCAGAAGCCGATACTTTTCGACTTTATTTACCGGCAGGCTCACTATTTGTGCTCGCTGTATTTGTACTCATTTGGTGGCGCAATGAGAAACATAAGAACAGTAACTTTAGGGAAGGTAGATTACTCTACAGTAAGTCTCCGATTACTTTTTTGATGACTTAATTGGAATTGCAAGCCATCATTTTTATAATGCAGCAATTTCAAATGTAATTGGCCAGTCTTTATTGTTTATAGAGGCACATCGATCGGCATAATACTTTAAAGAGGTACCCCTGCATTCTATGACGCGTTATATTTTTGCACTCAGTCACCCCGTCACTCCACTCCTAGTATCCGTGTGCACCTTCTTTGGCGGCAGCCGAGTTGAGAGCAACAATGGTTTTCGCATCTCTATCCGTTAGTCCTTAAGCTGCGCTGTCTGCCACCTCATTGTGGGAGCGGAAAAAAAAGCGAAGTTTGCGCTAAGTCGCACAAAGCTTAAGCAGAGCGAAGGTGGTCGATTTCAGGTTTGACAAGGTTGAGGACACAGCTTAGCTGCATGGTTGCGTTTCCCTGCACCTTATCCTCCTTCACACTCTCACTTCCCACGCGTAAGTCACTTACAGAAAGCAGGGCCGTGACTTTGCGGTCTGTACGAATCGCATTGAAGTAATCATTGACTTGTGAAAGCTTAAACATGCCCTGGACCGTGCGGACAGACTCGCTCAATTACTGTGAGCACCTTTTGTTGATATCCTGGTTTCGTGACGTAAAAACCCAAAACGTACTAGCACGTTCTGTTGTAAAAATTGCTTGCTCAGGAGAGCTGGAACCAAAGGCGGACGGGAAAATATGTCGCGCTCTCACCTATTTCGACTGTGCTGTGTCTCCAAAGCTCTGATTATAGGTGGCGGGACATCAATCAAAAGGCTGGGGAAGGGAATACACTTCAAACCTTGGGAATACACTTCAATACACTCACTCTTGCATGCTCGCTCTTTGACCTGGCGGTCGTTCGGCGGAAGATGCGGTGCGTGGGTCGTGTGGGATCAGTTTTATTTCTCCTGTAACCCAGCGATAGACACAGTCATTGCTTCCAGCATGTGACGCTTCGCCCTACGGCGTCGGTGCAGTGCTTTCACAAATTGACGATCAAGGCAGAGAAGCAGCGATCGCCTTCGCTTCCCGCACGCTATCACCTGCGGAACGCAATTATTCTCAGCTTGATCGTGAGGGACTCGCCGTCGTCTATGGTGCCACGCATTTTCATCAGTACATCGCCGGCAGACATGTGACTGTTCTGACTGATCACAGACCACTTCTGGGTATCCTGGGGCCCCAAAAGCAGATTCCTCAGACACTCTCGCCTCGTATGATCCGGTGGTGCATTAAGATGTCAGCATATGACTACGACATTGTGTACCGCCCCGGAAACAAGCACCAAAACGCCGACGCACTGAGCCGCTTACCCCTCAGCGAAATCATTGAGGACCCGCCTCATGTTGGCTGCGTGCTCATGTTCGAAGCACTACCAAGGCCCCCACTAACAGCAGACGAAGTCGCAACGGCCACACAAGATGACCCGACATTGTCCAAGCTGTACAAAGCCCTACAGGAGGGTAGCGTTCAAAAGCTCAAGGATGACAATTTCAACGCTTTTCGCAAGAGAGCAACGGAATTGAGCTGTCATCGAGGTTGCATCACACTAGGGTCACGAGTTGTCATTCCAGGCCCACTACGACAACAAGCCACGGCTCTCATTCATGCGGGACACCGAGGCGTCGTAGAAATGAAGAAGTGCGCCCGCAGCTACATGTGGTGGCCGGGAATCGACAAGGATATCGAGACACTAGCGGCAGAGTGCACAGCCTGCCAATCCAATCAACGCGGTCCGCCACGAGCTCCAGTACCGGACTGGGACAGACCGAGCACACCTTGGCACACCGTGCACCTCGACTTTGCAGGCCCAATTGACGGGTCCACATTCCTAGTAATTGTGGATGCCTACAGCAAATGGGTTGAAGTTCGCCAGATGAGCAAAACAACTTCGACAGCTGTCATCGAGGTACTGCGCTCGTTGTTCGCAACATTCGGATTGCCCCGCAAGGTGGCCTCGGACAACGGGACAGCATTCGTGTCGGCTGAGATAAAGAAATTCTACCGCGACAACGGCATCACAGCGGTAACATCTGCTCCGTACCACCCAGCCACAAACGGACAGGCCGAACGCTACGTGGGAGAGCTAAAACGAGCTCTTTCAAGAGACTCTACAGGGTCCTTGCAGCGCCGCATTGCCCGCTTTCTATTCAAACAACACGCGACAGTGCACAATGCGACGGGCCAGACACCAGCAAAGCTCATGTTTTCTCGTGAGCTGCGAACGCATATCTCGGCCGTTCTGCCAGAGCCACCTTCCAAGGTCAACCGAGATAACCAAGATGCCCCGCGTTGCCGGAAACTCCACAAAGGACAAGCGGTGCTCGCCCGCCAGTTTCACCAGAAGCCCGAGTGGGTCCCGGCCATCGTTAAAAAACGCATCGGCCTGAGATCTTGGCTCGTTGAAGTGAATGGGACTGTTTCTCGCCGACACTTAAACCAGCTACGCCACGTGCGCGCACACTATCCGCCCTGTGGACACGCTGAAGGCAGCAGCCCCCCGGCACCTTTCAACGCGGCTTGGCTGCTGACAAAAGAACAGGACGCCAGTGAACAACAGGCACTTCCCGCTCACCCAGCAGCTCCCGTTGAGAAAACGAGCAGCTGCGCCCCAGCCCATATGGCGCCCGCCCAGCGAAAATCAACGAGACAGCGACGCCCTCCAGACCGCTACCAGGCACAAACCTAGGGGTGAAGGAATTGCCATGTCTCCAACCGCGAACACGGACTTCACGGAAAGCTTCAAGGACGCGCAGGCCGGCCCCCCCCCCCCCCCCCCCCGGCTCCCCCTCTCGCTTTTGGCGGACTCCCGTCGCCTGCTTCTTGCGCCTCTCTCCCCGAGTCTGGTTCCGACGACGACAGTCGAACGTGTGCGCTCGGACAATACAGACCGCTCGCGCTGGCTGGAAAAAGGTGCTTACGGCTCAAGTAATAAACAAGTTTTTCTTCACACGTATGCCTGTTATTCCGGCTACCGTGGACATAACACTATCTATCTATCTATCTATCTATCTATCTATCTATCTATCTATCTATCTATCTATCTATCTATCTATCTATCTATCTATCTATCTATCTATCTATCTATCTATCTATTAGCGCCGTCTCTTGAGTCATGCAGAAGTGCCATAGCTGAACTGGTTAACGAAATTCACTACTGTTGCATGACTCGATGGTGCCACTTCTTGCGGCAGCCCTGGCGGAGCACCGGGACCCCTTGGAATTGACCACTCGGCGCCAGAAGCCTCCACTGCCGGTGCGCCTGGTTCTCATAGTGCTGCTCGTGGAAGGCACACTAGGCACCTGTATCAGTACGCTGATCGCCTACTCCTGCGTGGTCGTGAGTGCCGCTTCATCACACAGCGCGCCTATTGATTGTCACACGAGCAACAAAGATCACCACAGTTCTGGGCTCCGTCACTGAGATTCAACAAGTGTACTGTCATGCCATCATTTGCTAGGCGGTGCATGACGCGGCTTCAGAAGGCAAGCAATGGCACTTAATGTGACACGGGTGCTTTGCATAGGGTCCTTGTGAAGTTGGCGCCAGCGTAATCTGTTAAACGGAATAGGCTAGTTGCAATCGATCACACATTAGTGTAATATTGCAGCTATTCAATTACATAATTTGAGGAATAAAAATACCTTTAATATTATCGTTACCTTTTATTTTGTCGATTACAGTGTTAGGAAATTACCTGCAATGATATACCTCTAGCATTGTGTGAAAATTTTACACCGTAGCGTGCACCAACAGCATGAATACTGACGAGAACTTGAGGCTCCTACTTCCAGAAGCCGATACTTTTCGACTTTATTTACCGGCAGGCTCACTATTTGTGCTCGCTGTATTTGTACTCATTTGGTGGCGCAATGAGAAACATAAGAACAGTAACTTTAGGGAAGGTCGATTACTCTACAGTAAGTCTACGATTACTTTTTTGATGACTTAATTGGAATTGAAAGCCATCATTTTTATAGTGCAGCAATTTCAAATGTAATTGGCCAGTCCTTATTGTTTATAGAGGCACATCGATCGGCATAATACTTTAAAGAGGTACCCCTGCATTCTATGACGCGTTATATTTTTGCATTCAGTCACCCCGTCACTCCACTCCTAGTATCCGTGTGCACCTTCTTTGGCGGCAGCCGAGTTGGGAGCAACAATGGTTTTCGCATCTCTATCCGTTAGTCCTTAAGCTGCGCTGTGTGCCACCTCATTGTGGGAGCGGAGAAAAAAAAAGCGAAGTTTGCGCTAAGTCGCACAAGGCTTAAGCACAGCGAAGGTGGTCGATTTCAAGTTTGACAAGGTTGAGGACACAGCGTAGCTGCATGGTTGCGTTCCCCTGCACCTTATCCTCCTTCACACTCTCACTTCCCAAGCGTAAGTCACTTACAGAAAGCAGGGCCGTGACTTTGCGGTCTGTACGAATCGCATTGAAGTAATCATTGACTTGTGAAAGCTTAAACATGCCCTGGACCGTGCGGACAGACTCGCTCAATTACTGTGAGCACCTTTTGTTGATATCCTGGTTTCGTGACGTAAAAACCCAAAACGTACTAGCACGTTTTGTTGCAAAAATTGCTTGCTCAGGAGAGCTGGAACCAAAGGCGGACGGGAAAATATGTCGCGCTCTCACTTACCTATTTCGACTGTGCCGTGTCTCCAAAGCTCTGATTATAGGTGGCGGGACATCAATCAAAAGGCTGGGGAAGGGAATACACTTCAAACCTTGGGAATACACTTCAATACACTCACTCTTGCATGCTCGCTCTTTGACCTGGTGGTCGTTCGGCGGAAGATGCGGTGCGTGGGTCGTGTGGGATCAGTTTTATTTCTCCTGTAACCCAGCGATAGAGCTCAGTCATGTGACTTTCCAAGCGTTGCTTGGAAAAGTAATGGGCATTAAGGGCAACCCGCCGTAATTTTTCATGGTCAGTGGTTCTCATTGAAATTTGGGCGGAACGTTACTTCGCACACATCTTCATCTGTGCAAGATTACAGGCTCGAAGTTTGCGGGGATAAGTTGGACCCAGTTAGCACAGGAGAGGGATAATTGGAGATCTATGGGAGACGCCTTTGCCCTGAAGTGGGCGTAGACAGGCTGATGATGGTGACAGGCTCGAGAGATGCGCATATTGCTTACACATAAATGTTTACTGATTACCTCGAACCGCCAACCTAGCCTCCTCCAATTGTTGGCACATTGTGTGTGGACGTAATCGTAAACAAAGCGACTGAAACTTATGGGTACCATATCATGGCCTTCTAGACTTGCGCGCACCACGCCAGCTCCAGCGCAGCGGCAGCTTTCGGAGGCCATGACCATGTCGAAGTGCTTCGCGTCACTACCGCTAAAGGAAGAGCGCACGCGCTGTGGCACCGTGAAAAGGCGGATTCGCTCTTTTTTACGTCACTGCTCGGCAGTATTCCTGGCTAAGGTCTGCTCATTAAAAAAAATCTTTTCGCATTTGCAGAGCATTTTCAATATTCAGCCGCGTCATAAGAGCGTCCCAGGAACGTCCATCGCTATTACCTTGAGATTTTAAAAAAATAGCGGAGTTGTCCAGTAAGTCATGTTTCTTGGCTTGCCTTGGTATGCATGCCTTCGTTACCTAGCATTTGCGAGAGCCTTACTGGAAAGAATACGATCGAACCAGCGATATGGCTAGGGCTGCAGTGCCTTTATACTCCCTCTCACAATAAAGTGGCACTTACGGTGCAGCAAACGTGTATAGCAAATTAACTTTACCAATGGTAGTTCATTATGCATAAGCCATAAAGATATATAGTGGTTGTCCAACATGTTATTTTAGTAATTCGCTATGTGCATCCCTAGCTATATGCGAAGGTATAACGTTATTGCTCATGGGAGCATGGGATTTAGCAATAGCTCAGAATGTACTGCGGATAAGCGCAAAGAAGTTGAAGGATTGACCGCAGATTGAACGAGAGCACGAGAACAAAATAGAAGTTATTTTCGTGCGGTATATGAGCGTATACAATTGACTTTTTCACTGTCTGCCAACCAGTGAACCAATTTCCCACCCAGATGCTTCATTGCATATACGGTTAACCTTCCATGCAACATGTTCTTCTGATTGGAAGAGTCGTACGTACAATAAGATTATGGATAAAGACTGCGAGCAGAAAGTTGTGCACTTGAAAACGCAGTCAAGGGTTACACCTGTACGGATTTTAAGGGCAAAGGAACGGTACTGCGCAACACGCAGGTATGCTGTCGCTTGCAGTATGCAGTTGGAAAAAAGGACATGATTTGGGGACGCGGTATTAGATCACCGTAGCAAAAGTGCTCTGGATGGCCCTGCAAAAATGCCCACAGCGTTTTTCAGTCCCACCGGTGGATAGAAGGTGTGGAGGATGTCTGCTAATCCCGCACCATCCTTAATGTAATTGCAGGCAAGGATGGACATCCTGAAGGTTGCCCTCCAGCTCTGCCAGGCAAGGGTCGCCCTGAATGTCGTCATCCTGTTGGTACTCATGATCAGGGTAAGTACTAAGTGAGCAATTCACGCTCCTGCTTGATGCCTATACGACGTGAGAAACTAAGGAAGCCGTTTTTGGGAAGCAGAGGCTGGTCGCCTTGGCTGATATTGCGGCCCGTATAGTGTAATATGCTGATATAGCTGTCATGTATCATTCCCGCACAAAAGGTTCACTTGCTTGCGAATGCAGGCCCACGAATGCTATGTAGACAAAACTGGGCTGGTTGGATGTAAGCATCACGCCCTCTAAGATTTGTTCAATTCTTGTAGCGCACTGTTTAGAGCCCGTCACTGATGTCAATAGCACGCAAACAGAGCACAAGCTTAACCACCGAGGAGAAATGAAATTGATTTAACAAATATGTCACCTGCTCTAACTCCGGCAGTGAACTTGCTGCAAATAATCAAGTCAGTGTTCACATTGCGATGGAATTTACTTGAGGGGAAGCGCCGCACTACATAGGAGCACCTAATGAACAAGGATGCGTTTCTCTATTTCACATGCATCTCTCTATTAGGAAGCGTCGGTATTTTCCTTGTAACTGTTAAGTATTACGGACAGTAACTCGTACATAAACGGAATTGGAGGAATGCAAGTTCAGGCGGCAATAGTTACGAAATTTTATTGCAAACCAAATGGGCGGGTGATTAAAGTCCTTCGGCTCACATAAACGAATTGATTTAGGCACTTTGCGCAAACTGTGCCATTTAAAGTGTGTATCCGGACATGGGAATGGCTCCAGATCGTAGCGTGCCGCCACACCGAATTTCCAGCCAGCCTAACTGTAGGGCATCACCATGTGACTGACCCAGTTGGCTTGTATGTATACTAGCACCGGAAAATGAACATCGATCTGGAAGGTTTGTGGCGGCAGCTGATGAGAAGCACAGGTCATTCATTGCTCAGCTGTATATGCGCAACATTTGGCGGAAGATCGCAGAAAAGGTGGCTTAGCTGAGAGAGCAAGGCAAAGTTGAGAAAAATGCACAAACTGAGCGAGAGGTAACGTCTCCTTGCCTGTATCGCACTTTATACACGTTACGAGTTAAGACTCGAGTGATCGATTTGAGTTGTGGCTAGCCGCCTGCATATTTTATTGTAAATGGACAAGAGTACCCTTAGGAAAAGAGCTATAGGCAGATGACAGTCTAATGGGACCATAAATTCATCCCATTACATTATTACAATGGTAACCACGCTCCTTCTTAGACCAACACTTGGGAACACCGCGCCCACCGAACATCACTTTCCTGCGTTCATTTACAGCGTACGTATAGGAACCTTTCCGTGCTCTCAGGGTGTAAGTGACCCCTCTATCTGGTTTTAAAACTGACCCTTTTACTTATTGAACGTAACATTCATTAGCCAAACTTGTCTTCCATGTTCCAATGGTCCTGTGTATTCGGCGAAGGATGTGTTCCTCTGTCGTTCTTTCCATCATTAGCGCCACGTTTATCAAGTGCAAGAAAGCTCGCGATTTAGTTAATTGAGTGAACTGCCTTAAGCATGAAGCGACGCTCGTTTCAGGTTCTGAGCGGCTACTACGACCTGCCGAGAGATGTAAGTGATACGTTCTTCTTCCATAACGCTTGGGCCCTCAGCGCTGTGCCGTGCCGCCTGCGCGCTGCTGCACGACAGAGCCTGCCCGCCCTTACCAACTGTCTCTGTATGGCAAAAGCTACAGATGCAATTAGCGAGAACTTAGCTAGTGGATTAGGCATTCCTTGATCCAAATCTTAAACGTTGCTGTGGTTTTAGGTCCCGAAACCGCTATATAGTGATTTGAGGCACGCTGTTGTGGACGTTTCCGCAGATCTGGCCTCGCCACGGTGGTCTAGTGGCTATGGCACTCGGCTGCTGATCCGAAGGTCGCGGGATCGAATCCCGGCAGCGGCTGTCGTATTTAGAGAGAAACGAGATGGTGAGACCCTGTGCGCTGTGCGTCGTCAGCGCAAGTTAAAGATCCTCAGATGGCGGAAATTTACGAAGCGCTCCGCTACGGCGTCTCCATTTATTTATCTATTGAGAAATACCGCAATCCCTGTTAGGCATTTTCGCATAGTGGGTTACAAGGTAATAAGAACATATAAACACACAAATATCTACAAAACACCTCAAGCGAAACAAGCATACCATTATCATATCGTGGATTTGGGACGTAAAACCCCCGAGTTCAATGCAACCCGCCACAACATTCTTTTTAGGTTTTCATTGCTTCACAGACATCTCACATACCGCAGGCACGACGTGACTTGTTTTCCCAACCTTCGTTGACTTCCGCACTCGTAAACACTAACGTGAAGGCGGTATCGGAACACGCCTCACTGAAAACTTCTTCTCTTCATTTGTCCTTGGGTCCTGGACCACTTTATTTCGATCAACAGCTTCTACAGAAGACATCGTTCGTTTTCTTTAATCATTAGCAAGCAATGTATAGCAAGAAATCTCTATGTTCTGAAAGAACCTGATGCTAAATATCACCAGTTGCCGGAATGAGTTAGCTAGGACTGAGTAATTAGGAACTTGTATATTTTGTAAATGTAACCATTTTCCATTGTAATAATGCCACCGGGCCTTCAGGGTTGAAATAAATAAATAAATAAATAAATCTCATTAGTTTCCTTTTCTGTGTATGAATATCCTATTGGACTTTTTCTGGAACAGTGCTAGAGGTTGGGTTCTTGAGACATGCTAGGTAGAATGTCGCTGGTTTCTTGAGTATAAAAATTCCGTATATCAGTTGGTGAAATTGTCTGCCAACTCGTTCTCCTCAACCACTTTTCCGAGGGCCTTGTTTCGTATGGCGTACTTTACCTTATCAGTGGTTACACATGAAATTCGGTGGCCTTCTTGGCTGTTATTTCAGTGAAGCACGATTAGCTTATCAGGAAGCTATACAGTTAAGAACAGAAGTCTTCCACCGCCTCCTATATTTCATCCGAATTTCTAATAACGTTGCTCTCCTTGTTCCCGTGCTTTATTCCTTTATTTTTTTATGATGGATGATTGACATGCACTAAAGTTTATGTCGGGAATAAAGAAAGGAAATCAAATGCGCGCAGTTCGTTGCTAAGTGTGTTGGCCTATACGGAGAGTGACACATGCATTGCAATGGCTGAAGTGTATAAAAAAAGTACTGACGCTTCGTTCTTTGCATCACATACAGTTGTTCGACCATGTCGATTACCGTAGTTTCGTAAGTATACACCTTGCACGATGGCATACATATTACCTTATTGCTTTGAGTTCTTAACGAGACCCCAGGCTTCTAATCGGTGGGCCGCCTCTTAAGATATCGCACAAACGAAGCACACTTATGGTGGCTCCCCGCTACCAAACTCTCAGATGACAACCTGTCATTGACCACAGTGATGGACAGTAATGGAAGGGCTTCGTTACGAAAGAACGATCCCTGTTGAGCAAAAGCAGCGTCTGTAAACCGAAATTTATCCTGCCTAACATGACGTAAAAAAGGAGGAGCACATTAAATAAAGTGGCAAAAAATTGTGAAGGTGACCTTAATGTTATTCGAATTATCTCGAATGGCGTGAGCCTCTTGCGTTTGCTGCACATTCGGTGACTGTGGTGGACTTTAGGTGACTGCATAATCTCTATGTTAACTTTAAGTGTAGTGGCTGATAACCACATATGCACCGCGGGTATAGGCCAAATGTGGTTTCTTCCTTTCTTTCTTTCTTTCTTTCTTTCTTTCTTTCTTTCTTTCTTTCTTTCTTTCTTTCTTTCTTTCTTTCTTTCTTTCTTTCTTTCTTTCTTTCTTTCTTTCTTTCTTCCTTTCTTTCTTTCTTTCTTTCTTTCTTGTGGCTCGTATCAGCATGTCCGATGCGGTGCGTACTTACCTCCAAGTAATTCTCCTCAAGGTGGAAGGACTCTTCCGTGTACTAAGCATGCGCTCTGATGTCACATCCGCTTCGTAAGGTCGTTTTTTATATTTTATTTTATCATGCATTTGTTCCCGTAACAATCTCTTTGCTGAAGTGAATCAGGGGTGCTGACCAAGGAATATGTCGTTAGCTGCTAGTACCGCGAAGTGCTGGACGTATTGGGAGCCAAAATAGTGAGCCATTCAAAGAGCAGCACTTGGAAACAAGAATCGTTGGAACTTTCACATGAGGGTTTTAGTGATTACGTACTTTTCGGATTGTGATTGTGAGAATGCTTCACTTCAGCGCAGATCATTGTGCAAGGATTTGACACCGTTCAATGTTTCACAGCAGAAATATGCATGTGATGAAAAGCTAATCTCAAATTTACCTTCAATGCTTCACCAGCGTTGGTGCCTTTCCTGTGCTTGAGTTGGAACAAGTATAGCGCGATCACGGACAAAAGCTGACTTAACCTGAACATCGGTGACGAAAAAAGAAAGATCGGTGCTCTAAGCTGTCGCAGATGTGAAGAGGGAAAATAGCTAAATAGTGATAAGACTCGCGAAGTGAAGATAGTGACATTGCAGGTGATATAATCAAGCATAAATGTAATGTTGTTCGAGGTATACTTACCTCTGAATACAGGGTGTTGCTTACCTTTTTCGGAAAAGCGTTTTGCAGAAACGCACTGGTGTACAGTTGAAGCAGTAAAACTGATGCCCTATTGAAACAAGCGGTGGGAGGTGCAAGCGGAACCGTGTGAAAAGCACATTTTTCGCTCGGTTACGTGATTGTGAGATGTGCAGGCGACAAGATAAGGATGAGTAACAAACGCGCCACCTGGTGAACGTGTTACTGACGTAGTAAGATGTTGCCGTCTGATGTAGTAAGGTGTTACTGACGTAGCTGCTCAAAGTGTTACTGACATTGCACAACATACAGTTCGAGGAAGGAACTGGGATAAAAGAGGTTTACAACGAGGCCATACATTGTAAAAAAAACAAAAACAAAAGCAAGAACAACTACAGCATTGTTTAGGCAAGATCACCTGAACAACTTCCGGGCAAGAAAAGTAGGTAAAGGGAAAGCGTGAGAAATGAGTTTCACTAATCAGGAAGTTGGGTGCCACAATCGAGCTCAAACAAAAATTCCGAAAGCAAGAGTCCACAAAAGATCCTAGGCGCGACTGCTTTGATCATGACCTATGCAACAGGCACCGACGTCAACTGAGCGGTGCCCGCGCTAGCAGTCAAAGCCGTAGTTCCCGATTACCTTGCGCTTCGTAAGTCGCCTACGTGCCTTGTGTATTGAGTGGAAATCCAAAGACCATTTCAGCCTTGTAATTTCCGCGATAAAAATCTGCCGTGTTCTGCCTTGAGTTCATGTTTGAAGAACTACACCTTTCTATATTGAGCCATCGTTCAGCCAAAATGGTTTACACGGTGTACTCGGTTGCGTGTGTTCCCCGTTGCTCCTTCCATGACGTGTAAGAAGTGCATTTAAGGTGGGCTGTCGTTAAGCTGCCTAAAGGCTTACGTGCCTGTGTCCCTTCTCACTGTAGGGCTGAAAATAATTTATTGCACTCGCTTGAAGTTTATAAATAAGCGTTGCTTATGATTACTAACATATTTTGGATCAGAAATGCCCGAGTGAAACTAGTTAAAGCTTAGCAGAAAGATTGCCAATTATAGAAAGTTGTACAGGTGCCATCTTCAAGCGTTGCTTATGATTACTAACATATTTTGGATCAGAAATGCCCGAGTGAAACTAGTTAAAGCTTAGCAGAAAGATTGCCAATTATAGAAAGTTGTACAGGTGCCATCTTCGGTGACAGCTCCTTTTCACGGTAAAACGCTACGCGTTGGACTGTGATATGTTAACTTCCTCTACGGAAAGCTTATAGTAGAATGAGAAAGGCTGGTTGTTTTCCCGTGAATCCGCCCGATCGCTAAGCTTAGTTCAAAGATTCCTTGGAGTTAAGCTGCTTTCACTGTTTTCACCAGGTATGTTACATGTTTATTTATTTATTTATTTATTTATTTATTTATTTATTTATTTATTTATTTATTTATTTATTTATTTATTTATTTATTACAATACCCACAGCGCCTTTCGGCATAGGACAATTGTAACATAGCCAACCAAAAGCCGGTAAATGAACAAATGTACAGCGGCAAGAAGCCAAATGCACAAAAAAAACATTTATAGTACGGAAAGTACACAAGCAAATCTCCTTTGGTTTTCGTACTTGCAGAAGCGCTTGGCAAATCGCAGTCACGGCCACGGCTACCCACCGCTTGGAATGGCAAGTCTGCCTCCTCGCAAGCACATACAGGTATTAATAGTTGTGCAAGACATCTTTGACACTGGTGTTTCTTGCGAAGCTGTCTGGCAGAGAGCAATTTAAATATTTTTCTTTAATGTGCCAGCGTCTGTTTTCTCACCCGAGGGCAATTACACACAAACTTCTTCTCTGCTCAAAATTCGCCGTCCTATTTACACCGTTACCACCGCTTATTAGTTGTTTATCTGTTGTCTAATCATGTAGGTTTCTTTCTGAAGCACAAATACGTATAGTGAATCAAAGTATTGAGCGCGCAGGTAGCTAATCTACGGCCGGACTGACTGTATGTCCTTGTACAGATTAGCTGGAATGGGGCTCGTAGTTGAAGCTGTACTGTGGTACGTGCATCAGATGTCAGCTATGGCTATACATTTGCAAATAATCATGAGTGTATTGTATCTTGAAACTTTTCAATTCAGCACTAGAGCTTCTGCGATCTGTAGTACGGCACCGAGACACATCTCGCTTCATTGGAATAAATGACACAGAAAACTTGAACGTGTTGGTTTTTTGAGATACACGTATCACGGAATGGCGGGGCGTCAGCGGAAGCGGAATGGCGAAGCTGCCACTGTCAGCGGAAGCTCGAAAGTCTTTTGGCAAATTATCCTTTAAAAGTGTGTCCAGCGATGCAAATGACGAACGGCATTGCGACACGTTATTGTGCCACAAGAAGATAAGGAAAGTGCTCATGGAACGTGGTGCACTGCCTTCCGTCAGTTAGCCTTAAAAGGACTGGCATCTGGCCAGAACGTGCGAACGGACACTTGTGCGTTTGGAAAGGCCTTGAATTAGGTTGGTGGAATCGAGCACCCCTTTTGCGATGTGAGTGAGATTTATATTATTAAACTTAGTTTGAAAATCGCGGCAACCGCAACCCTTCGTTGCCTGGTGGTGAAGCCTTAGTGACGAGTTCGGGAGTTTTTAAATGACTGTGCGCCGCCTGCTCCTGTTCAGCTAACCACAGCGCCGGCTTAAAACTGCAGCAGTTATATATGGACGCCGTATTAATTACTAGCTCTTTAACCAGTGAAAAGGCGTTGACACTAAGTGGTGCTGCCTTCGAGGGTAGCGAAGGCCTGCGTTTAACGGCGGCGGATGCGCGCGCCGTGCCTCTCGGGCGATGCGCCTATGCGCTCCGTCTCGGCAGAACATGGCGCAAACAAACCTGACGGCTGCGGGCCAGTGTTTGCAAGATGTGTTGCGTGTGAGACTCCATCGGGAGAAGGTTCTGATAAAAAAAAGTTTCACGTAGTTTTCTTCGTTGCTATTGCATATGACACTAACCGGTAAGCCTGCCGTTGCAATAAAAACGGTACCTTAAATATTGAATGTCGGTCCCTTTAAAGAACCTCCGTCTTGTTCTACTCCTTACTCCGCATCTGGATAATCAATGAGTAAGGGTTTCTATCGATGGGCTAAACCATCTGCTGCATGTGAATGTTGCTGTTACTCGGATCGTTAAACAGCCTCTAGTGGTTGAAATTATTCCACGGCCCGAAATTGGGCGTGTATTATTAGTTGTGTAGTGTCTGCGCTAAGTAACTCGGGAGATGAGTTAAAAGGCATGATTACTGACCTAAACAGGCAAAGTATAACGGTGGGCCTGCAAATTAATATGCAAAAAACTAAAGTAATGTTCAATAGCCTTGGGCGAGCACAGCGATTTCAATAGCTGGCGAGGCAAATGAAGTAGTAAGTGAAAATGTCTACTTAGGCCAGGTAGTGACCCCTGTTCCGAATCAAGAGGTTCAGGTAATTAGGAGGATTAGAATGGGGTGGAGTGCATTCGGCAAGCATTGTCAGATAATGAATGGTAGCTTACCATTGCCTCTGAAGGGCAAAGTGCATAACAGCAGCATCTTACCGGTACTCACCTACGGGGCAGAAACTTGGAGGGTAACTAAGAGGGTTAAGCTTAAATTGAGAACGACGCAGCGAGCTACGGAACGGAAAATTATAGGTGTAACCTTAAGGGACAAGAAAAGAGCGGAGTGGATTAGGGAACAAACGCGTGTTAGGGACACATTAATGGAAATTAAGAAGAAGAAGTGGGCGTGGGCGGGCCATGTAATGCGAAGACAAGACAACCGTTGGTCATTAAGGGTAACAAAGTGGATTCCTAGAGAAGGCAAGCGTGGAAGGGGGCGGCAGAAGGTTAGGTGGGCAGATGAGATCAGGAAAGTTGCGGGGATAAATTGGGCCCAATTAGCACAGGACAGGGATAATTGGAGATCTACGGGAGAGGCCTTTGCCGTGCAGTGGGCGTAGACAGGCTGATGATGAATGAGTGTCTGCGCAATAACTAAACCTTACAGTTCGTTCAATTTTTGCTCCATGTAAGATGCCATGTTTATTCGTGCCTTCCTGTTGCCCTTTAGTTAGAAGAACACTTGGTCTTCCGGAGTTTCCTATGATAACTTTCCCCTCGCATTCATTCTTTTCGTCGCAGACGGACCACTACGTCGCCGTCGTCTTGTGGGGATCGTGGCTCGTCTTGGATGTGAGTATCTGCTTTCGGGGGATTTGTTTTCAGCCTGATATGAGCCATATATCAGAGATTTAGGAGCCGCAACATACGACGATTAATCGCCAAAGTGACAACTTTTCGTTTGTAGGCGACTTTCGCCATTGGCTGGTCATGTACCTTCTAGAAACATCAAGGATTATAATACGGGACGAGTCACGACGAGCCGATATTTATGTGGAGTCTTCTGAGGACATTATCAGATTTTCAACCGTGGACATTGTTCCTCCATACTTGACGGGTGCGTCCGAGTGTGCGCCACTTCTGCTGCTATACAAGAAATGCTAAAAAGCGCCAGGGTCTCACATAAGTTCTCTCTGCAACCGACCACGACCGCCGGAAAAAGTTCCGGCGATGTAGGAGCCGGCTGTTTTTCAGAACCTCTTGTCCATTGACTACAACGCGGCCCGTGGCACGTTTTCTGTATAGTGGTGCTCACATACCAAGCGAAGAACACACGTGCGTACTGCTTGGAGGCATAAATGATGCCGGGGTGTTGTGATGCGTGTGTCCCTCGCGAATACGTAGCTTTATTGGCTATCCTCTTGTACAACGAAGCAGGTTTGCTGAAAGTTGCGTACGTATTATTATTTTTTTTTGGTGAGAAATCCAAACTAGAAGACAAGCTTAGGGGAAGATGGAGGCTTGAATCGATGGACCGATCGCTGAAAGCGATGTAGAACAGGGGATAGCGCTGGAGCCAACGGTTCGACAAGTGGACTTGTCTCCGCCAGGGCCGCAACTCTTGTACAACGAAGCAATTTCCTCCAGTTGCCGTGTTTGCGAAGACAAGTCCACTTGTCGAAACATCGGCTCCAGCGACATATCCTATTCTACATCGTTTTTAGGGATCTGCTCATCGATTCTTTGTGAGAATGCAGTCTTTAAGGCACACATGCCTCGCGGCTGTATGTGGGCAGAGCATAAGCATCACTAGCCAGGCCGCCCTATGCGTTCTGAATCGTCGCCTCTCGTATGCCGGAGCCTAGGGCATCGCCCGTCGGATCGGACGCGGTGTCGCACCGCGTATTCTCCTTTCCAAGAACATTACTGAATCATCGAGAGCCAGTGTGCCCTGAATACGTCGCACCATGTTCCGACTTGAGGCGTCATGGAAGACAAATATTCCATACACAGCTACTGAATATGTACTACGCATCGAAAATGGTTACGAGCTGCTGGGTCACAAAACACGGCTATCTTTTCGATGTCGGAGACATACGCTAGCGAAGCATTAAACCAATCGCTAGGCTCAGCATAGTCTCTCGCTGTCAGACTGCCTGGTCTTTCTTGACTTACCACTTCAGCTGCTCTGAATTCTCAATAAGAAATGAGTACCTTTACAATGCGTACAATTCGAGAAGGCTTCTTTAAAGCTACGGCTTTGGCATTACCCTGCTCACTGAGGGGATACTGGGGAAGAACCATTCTGCACTACGTTGTCATGCTTAACTCTAGTGGGCAGTCGTAATATTTGATTTCCTGCCAAAACCCCCAAAACTTATGGTGCTTAGGCGGCGTTTCTCCTGCGCATGTGCCCTATGCCATTTACGTGCGCGGCGCACAATCGTGATAAGGTGGCGCTTTGGAAAAGTTGTAGCGTATGCACGTTTTTAGACGTCTGAGCTCCTTTACTGATAAAGGACTTGATAGATCTCTGTGTTGGTCACAAAGGCTGTTAAAAATCGAGTTTCTATTAACAGGCTATGCCGCATCCATAGCGATGCTCCATTCACGCGGGTACACATTGACAGAAGAAAGAACTTTCATTCCATTTTGCAAATGCAATGTTGAAATGGCAAAGCTTTTAATTAACAGGCGCTCTTGGCGAATGAGTGGCTTTCGTGAATAATGTTATTTTTAAGATTACGATGGGCTTGCCCTTGCTCTTGTGTAAAGTTCTGTCGCTTGAACTTCCTGAGTGGTTGTAGATAGTGAAAAGAACAGGCATGCGAAACACGGACACAAGGGCAACACGAACGCCGACTATCAACTGAAGCAGAGCACGAGGCGAAAAAGAAAGAAGACACAACTTGTCTGCGCATACTCAGGAAAGGTAGCGCTACCTGTCAAACGGTTGCACATGCCGGTCTACACGATAGACAGCTGTTAAGGCATTGTACCTCTTCTCTGTTTGAGCTAATCGACGGCTGACTCATACACATGCTTCCACTAATACTGATGTGCCAGGCCTCGAACATTAAACGCTTTTCTTCATTCTCATTCTTATGTCTGTACAGGATCTCGCTTTTGTCTAGCATGGGCGTGCAGTTACAGACCTGGCAGTGGAAAGATAGGTTTGACGGTGGATTACAGAACTGGAATTAGGCCCTTAGTACTATTTTCATCCTAACCTAAAAGACGTTGACGTTTTAAGCTTACCTAGATCTATTACTAAGGTTATTTAGCAAGTTGAACGGTCTCGCTGTATTTCAGAATGCATCGCCAGCATCAAAGAATCGAACGATCCTGTTAAGGCCTCCGACACTATCCGACCGGTGGCAAATTATTGCGTGGAGCATAAGCTTAGACCAGTATTATCTGATAAGGAGGTTGTTTTATTATCATGCCGAATAGCACATTTTCAGAAAAAAAACGTCAGCAGCTATTGAAAGCAATTTTAGACCTGTTAAATTGAAACCTTCTGTAATCAAACAACGAGCTGTCGATCTCCTTTTGAAACATTATCTTGATAAGGTAGGTTCTAGTGTCCAAAAGGCAAAATCGTTCAATTTAGAGTTATTTTTCTCGGAGAAAACCCATAAGCGAGAAATTCCGTTTCGCTCGATTGTATCGTTTGTGTAGCTACGTGCAGAAGTGCTTAACACCTCCAAGTTTTTCTGACCCCTTCCGCGTACGTAATTCTCAGGCACTAGTTCAGATGTTAACAGAGAAAAATCCTGGTGCCTGCACAGCGTTTAGCATGGATGTAGAAGACCTGTATTACTCGTTTACCGCATGAAGGTTTGTTAAATTGCGTAAAAGAATGTATTGAAGAACAAGGGCAAGAGTCTGGTTTTATAGATAGATGCGGAGTTTCCACAGGTGCATTTCTAGAAATTCTTTCCATGTACTTAATGTCAACGTTGGTTGGATATAGAGAAGGGGTGTTTGTGCAGAAATCCGGGATTTGTGTAGGTTCAAAGGATGCCCCTGTTCTAAGTGATCCTTTACTTGAGCAAGTTTGACAGCCGCTTAAAAGAGGCCTTAGGTGACCACATCATATTTCGGTATGCTGAGGATTACTTGATTTTTTGTGGTAAGGATGATTTTGAACCCGTCGTCACCTATGTAAGCGATCTATTTAAAGTTAATGCAGATGGTCTAAGATTTACGAAATAACTGCATGAGAGAAACGTAAGACAGTTTCTAGATGTCTCTTTGTCATTTGAGCAGAATCACGTGTGTTGACAGTAGTCCCCTAGAGCATCTAAGCCGTTGTTTAACTTTCACTCCAAGCACTCAAAGGTAGTAAGAAAACAGAGCAGCCTTGTGTCTAAAGCCAGCCCTATCGAAGTCGTCTGTGCACCGTTTGAACAACAGCTTTAATGCGCAGGTCGAGTACCTTTTAGAAGCAGTTTACCCTAGACTAGCTATAGCCACAGTAGCTGAACGTCTACAGAAGTCGATTTCGACTGGAACGATTGCCGTAGCAGTGAGTAACAATAACAAGAAAAAAGTCGTGAGTATTCCGTATATCCACGCAGTCTCGCACAGGTTTAAGAAAGTGGGAAGTAGATATGGGATTAAGGTTGTGTTTACGGCTCCCATTAATTTAGGTAGGATTTATGCTGCTGTGGATAAAAAAAAAGAGCTGATGGAAGGAAAAAAAGCGAACAGATATCTGTTATGGAAAGCACACAGCAAAAAATAATTTTACCGACTGTCGCACGGGTGTGGTTTATAAGATTCCTTTTAGCTGCGGACATTTCTATGTAGGGCAAACAGCGCGTTGTATTAATCAAAGGTTAATTCAACATAGAAGGTCGCTATTATGTGGAACGCTGTGTAATATATCTTTGCACTGCTAGGTCTGTAACTGCACGCCCACGTTAGACGAAAGCGAGATCCTGTACCGACTTAAGAATGAAGAAACGCGTTTAATGGTCGAGGCCTGGGATATCAGTATTAGTGGAAGCGCGTGCGTGCATCAGCCGTCGATTAGCTTATTTAAACAGAGAAGAGATAGAATGCCTTAACAGTTGTATATCGCGTAGACCGGCGCGTGTAACCGTTTGACAGGTGGCGCTACCTTCCCTGAGCATGCCCAGATAAGTTGTATGTCTGCATTCTTCTTCGCCTCTGTGCTCTGCTTCAATTGATAGTCGGCGTTCGTGTTGTCCACTTCTTGTCCTTCTGTCCGTGCTTTGCATGTCTGTTCTTTTCACTATGGACCCTTACCAGCTCGCTCAGATTTCCGTCCTTTCGGTTGTCGAAGAGTGGTCGTAGAAACCGAACCGATGTCGCTGTCACGAATGCCCTCGGGTTTCATGCTGCTCTGAAGTAGTAACGCTCGTCGCTATCCAGAGATCATACGTATTAAGCATTACATAATTAGTCATGATCTTGACTTTTTGCGCAGATGTACGCAGTATTCCGGCTACAAATCTATAGGGACAAGCATAAAAGCTGACGACGTCATCACTGCGAAGGCGCCGGGCAATGACCAGCATGAAGACCACTGCGTGGATGTATCGTACCACAAAGTGGCTGATGTTCCTGACAGAGGATTGCCCACGAAATTATTGATCTTCCATATATAGAGCTGCATATTCAGTAATAAATGCTTACGAAAGTATTATTAATAAATCTTGCTTAGCAGATAGGGGGAGGGAAGAACAGAGCAGTGTGATTTAGCACCATGATTTTTTCCATGGGCCAAGATACACATACCGCGTATTTGCACCCATAAGTGTTAGTTTTGCACCGTGGCTTTTACGTCAGGTGGTAGGGCTGGACTTTAGGTGTATACTGGTGAAGCCATCACTGCTTGGCGACTTATTATGGCAAGTAAACGCATTTCCATCATAGAGCCCGAGTTACCTATGCTGATACACCCGAATGAGAGGAGTGAGGTTGCGTCTTTCAGCTGCGTTGCTTCAATCAATCAATGAATCAATCAATCAATCAATCAATCAATCAATCAATCAATCAATCAACCAATGAGGTTTATTTATGTCCAGAAGGGTAGACAAAGGAGCGGTGGATGAAAGTTCTTACGAGAGCTTTTATCAATGTGTGTCAGCGCACTCCCTGTTGCACAGTACGTTTGAACAACCGTTCATACCCAATGCAACACGGTAATACGAATAGTACCGTAAGGCCGCTTTAATGGCCGTGTCTTTACACGGTATGCGGCTGCCTTAGTGAACTCCTAGGGTGGCATTACGGGTGTGCTCGCTTACGATGGTTTAGGCCTCCGGGTCTGACACCGTCAAGTACCTTTACTTAGCTTTTATAAGCTTGTCTTATCGGTGCCAGGCACATAAAAGGGTAGACAAGTACAGGGTACCTAAAGAATAGTCAAGAAATATTAAAGCTGTGGAACGCCAGACGCCAATTACAGGTTGACAGCATTTCAAGTAAACACTTTCCGTAGCAGTCATTTTCATTTTTTTTGGCTTATATCAGGCTTCGTTGCACGACGTATCATAAGACATGCGTCTTTCAAAGGACAGAGTATGTCGACAGTGACACGCGGGATACCTTGGTCAGCCGAGCCCGCCATTACCGAGATTAAGTTTATGTACACGCAAACCCTCTTTCGGAGGCTCGCTATCTATTCGCTAATTATTTATGATGCCATGAGCAGAGCAATAAAACGCAAACGGCAGCGAGTTCCTCTGCTGCATAAATCGCAGCACTGCACCGTCATCATCACAATGAGGCTGTCTACGACCACTGCAGGGTAAAAACCTTCCCTTAGATCTCCAAATGTCCCGATCGTGTGCTGACTATGACCATGTTATCCCCGCAAACTTCTTGATCTCATCTGTATGCTCACCTAACCTTTTGGCGCCCCCTGCCAAGCTCGCCTGCTTTAGGGAACCGCTTCACTGACCACCACCATTGTACAGGTGACTCGAATATATGCAGTACGGCGAAATAATTATTTGCATTGAAACTGAAGGCTACCAGCTCATATTACATTGGCTGCACTTCGGATCCCATGACCTTACGTAACTTTCAGACATTACGGCCCACCTTACCGAAACTGACCTGTCCATCGAGGGTACACTCACCGCCGGTCAGACAGAAGCGAAAGTCTATCGATGAAAAAATAAAGCTAGGCTCCAGCTATCCGCAACCACAACCAACAAACTGTGCCCAGGGCTCCGGGGCGCCGGCGTCAGTCCAAGGTGGCCCAGGCCTCCCTGTAGAGCCTCCTTGTCAAGAGCTCTGGCGGTTGTGCTGTCGATATTCCTAGTGACATGCATATCGGCATACTGCAAGTATGCCGATATGCAGGAATGTATGATGACCGTCGTCATACATTCCTCTTGTTCCGTTAGTCTCATTACGCCTGTTCAAAATTTCACGAACTTCATTGTTGCGAGGCCTTCACTGTCGTGCCGATGGCACACATCTTGATATCTTTGCCCTCAGCGCGCCGAATTGTTGGTGTCACAACTCCGCTGTAAAGACTCAGCGCAATAATTACGTACACGGAAGCTACGGTGGTGGTCGTGTCATGTCACCACAAAGAGCATGCCTTTCGTTTAGTGGCTTGGCACGCCGGCTGTAATCGAACTGATCACGGGATGTGGGAAGGAACAAGGACTGGGGTGTACCACGCCGACCGTGCAGTTGCTGCTTTTCGGCGCCGCTGAAGTGTTGTGGCCCCGCGGTCTCGACAAGCTCGCTATTTGACCACAATGTTTCATTGATCACACCATCGCCGTTATTGCTCTCTACGTATACTGCCTCACAGGAATCTGCTCGTTCCATAAGTATTATACCACCATCCATAATCAGCTCCTAGCGCCGTAGTTCTCTAATGGGGGTGCATGGAGGGACTCCGGGGGTTTTCTAAGACACTTGGGGCATCCGCCATTCGCGACACCCGCAAACACACACACACAAAAAGAAGGTCATTTTGATAAGTTGCCTTCGTAGCATGGTTCTAGTGTGCCGTGGCAAAGCAAACTTTGTCATAGTACAACTTCGCCGCACGGCACTAATGTACCGCGATTATGCTAGTTTTGCAACAGTGGATCAGCGTCGAGCGGTGATACACTCTTACTCTCTTACTACGTGGCTTCTCCCCTCTTAGTACGCTTCACAAGCGTACTTAGAGGGGAGAAGTGGCCCCAAGCAAGACCACAGTACTCTATAGGTACAGGTGTGGCACAATCTAGCAAAAGCGTTTCAAGTTTCTTTTGCTATAATTGTCCCGCGTATTATGGCGCAATCTTCACAATGCTGCCTGGATTGGTTGGTTGGCTGGTTGGTCCTTGGGTGCCTTGGCGCAACCCACTCTGGGAGATCGGCCATGAACCGAAAAAGAGATTTGTATGGAAGAGAACTACTAATAACAGACAGAATGTATATAATTATAAAAAGAGAAGCGAACGCTATGGAGATTGGTTCTCACGTACTGTGACCATGATTAAAAATATATAAAATAAAAAGCTGAGCTGATCAACATTGCATTCCTTTTGTCTCACGAAGAAAATCGCATACGGCCTTGCAAACGTTCCTGTGAGTAAATCCCAGAACAGTCGCACCAAGAGAGAGCACTATCGGAAGAGATTGGTGTTAGTGACTACGTATTTCCCACTGTATGCTGTGCTATGGACACGCTTAGCGCTTAGCGGCTAAGACACTTAGCTTCGAAGGGTGAGGACTCTGGTTTGCACGTCAGCAGCGGCAACAAACTTCTTTTTTCGTTAGAAAACTCGAGCCATTTGTGTGGTTCACGTGTGTCCGCATCTCGCAAGTGTGCGGGCCGTGCTTCGAAGTCTGCGCCGGCAACAAATTTTCTTACATGGCAGAGGTTTCCTAATGGCCCCTGTATGTTGTCGGTGTAGCAGCAGCAGCAGTATAGTAGTGGTGGTGGTGGTGGTGGTAGTAGTAGTAGTAGTAGTAGTAGTAATAATAGTAGTAGTAGTAGTAGTAGTAGTAGCAGTAGTAGTAGTAGTTGGCAGTAAAAGGCCGACTACCACTGATACTCTACTTGGCTATCTAGTCGACGGCAACGGCGTGCAAACACGGGGAAAATATGTGCCGTCAAAAACTTTGCTGTTCCACTGTCTACCAAAAACAAAAGCCACTTCCCGGGCTATGCTCGGACTTTCGACCCAATTTCAATCTAGCGAAACAATTAAGGGACCCTTTCGGGCAAGATGTCGCCTTTGCTCGATGCCCGCAAGAGGCGTCCGTATTCTCTCGAATCCTAGCCTGCTCACCACTCCCCCGTCCTCGCCCACTTTGACACTCCTGCAAATACGCACGTCCACATTGATCCGAGTCGCTGCGGACTCGGTGCCGTTATAGCCCAACGTCACCGTAGCCAGGACCGTGTCAATGGCTACGCCTGCCGCCTCCAGTCAATCGCTGACAGACTACTCTGTCACAGCGCGTAAATGTTTAGCTCTGGTCTGGGCGGTAGCGAAGTTTCCACCTTATTTGTAAGGCCACTCGTTTTTTCTGGTTACAGACACTACGCACTCCACTGGTTGTCTGTTTTGCAACATCCTTCAGGGTGGCTCGGGCGCTGCGCCCTGCGATTACAAGAGTATCCACATCCAGGCGTGTACAGTCCTGAGCGCTTGTATCGGCATGTAGATTGCTTGTCCCGCTTTCTTGTTGACGACCCTGTCGACGACGATGAGCAAACGGTCAACTATATTTTGCCCGCTTTTGGGCTGCATCGTTTGTTGATTAGTAGGGAGCACTTGCCTTGGCACATTCAAAGCGCTTTAGCCACTACTGCCTCCCCGTGCTTCATGTAGATTACGTTCATTGCGGGCACTGTTTCTTTAGTTAGCCCACTGTAGCAGAGGTTTTCTGTGCTGTTCTAGTGGCGGAGACTGGTAGACAGCGGGAGTGCTAGAAAAGCAAGGAGAGAAATCTGGTCCTACTGCTTCTTCGCGTCGAACTTGCGCAGGAATCCGGTTAACTCGCTGTCGTTCGCCACGTTGCACCATCTCGTGTTGCCGAGAGGTTTGAATGCGTCGGCGTGTAGCATTTCTAAAATTCGCAATAGCTTTCTTCATAAATGGGTGTTATGTTCGGCGGTAGATCGGCGGGGAAGAATAGGCGACGGTGGCCTAGCGCATTGCTTTTCTGTAAAAACGTTGTCTTCACTCGGTACGCTGTAAAAGCAGGGGCTTTGTTCCCGCGATGCACGCGGTCAGTAATTGCTGTGACGTGCATAGCTGCACAGCAGAGGATAGCTTAGCGCTAACTCGGGTCGCAGACGCGGCGAGGTGGTCAGAGGTCGAGCTTGGCGCTGCCTCTGACGAGTTATGATGGAGCTTTAAAGCTTAGTGCTTATTCTCGTTTGAGTGCAAACGTTAAGGGCTCGGAACGAACCGCTTGGTGTGGATTGAGCCCAGTTGTGTTGTGATGTCTGTGAGAGTACTGGCCGCCCCGGGCAAGCGGTAAATAGCGTAAATAAACCTGAGTGTTTTGCTATGAGGACATCTTGCTCCAGACTCCGTCCTTCAAAGTGTCGCCGCGGTCATCGGAACCATCGAGAGAGAAGACCAATACCACAAATTTAACTCAGGGCACTTTATCTGTAGTTAAATGCTTGCCTTCGTAGTTTCGACATATCAGGTTTGCCCTATCTTGGCAGTTATTTGATTCACTGTGTGTGGTATGGCCACAGCCGTCGCACCTGGGCTGGTCTGAGCTGCGCAGCACCTTTTCCCATGTACAACTTTATGGCACATTTCACAGATTGAGGAACTTGATCAGCAGAAAACCACTGGCAAAAACAAACTAGAAAGATGCATTTAGCACGGCAGTTCAGAGCCCTGAATTTAATAAGAGCTGCGCCCTTGTTGTCCATTGGCCGAGCGCTAACGATCTTGCACGGCTAGCAAGGGAGGGTATCTATCCGGTCTTCATGGGCAGGTCTACTGGCACCGCGGATCTGACCGTTATGAATAGCCCCGTAAGCTTGAATTGGCACTGCATTGCCGCAGGCGTAAAGTGATTACATTGCAACCAAATGACCTCTCATTTATGGATACGACATGTCTACAGCAAGCTGAATGCTGCATGCTACAGCTCGTACCTGTAATCTGTTATGAAAGTATTTTGCGTATTTCACTGCCTATTGCAGCGTGCAAAAGGGGCGCAGGTATTTCGCACAGTCGTCCAGGTGACACTCATTTGATTATCATAGTGTGCTAACTGCTATTGCATCATCTGCAAGAATACTGTGCTTTTGGCGTACCGTATACGGTGTGCCAGCAGCCCTGATTGTCTAAGGAAAGCTTATCTCCTTCAGCACTGTCACTTTTGCAGCGACTTGCACGGGCTGCCTGGTCGTGGGATTTCACTTCGGCGTGTTTGTCTGCCTGTCGAGCCTTGACCTGAGCTGTCCGGATGACATTAAACCCACGCTTGGGTCTATTGGCAAATTAATTTATATAAGGAGTGTTCTGTCCTACATCAGAGAAGTTATTCCCAGCCATATCTTTATTGCTGAAAACGAAGAAAGAGTTGGAAAGCGGTATCGCCAGGAGCTCTCGTCACTGTTTGGCATGACAGCCAAACCATGACGTCATGTCATCAGTGGTGGCATTGCTTGGCGCCGATTCTACGCCTGCCACGCAGGCGTGGTCGGTGGACGTATCCAGGCAGTCAGTACGATTTTCCGCGGCTGCTTAGCAAATACAAGTTCCAAAATTTCTACTCGTCGGCGACGAAGAGCCAGACGGGGACGCCTCTCCCTTTTGGGGGCGTACGCTCAAAGTGGAAGGATTACTCGGGACATTGTCATGATTCTTTGCGACACTGCTCGCAGTGCGCCGCCATTTGGTCCTCTCATCGCTACGTGTGTTCCACTCATGTTCATTGAATCTAACGACGCACATTCCGGTCTGTCCTGTGTAAACACGCCCAGACGATAGTGGAAGGCTATACACAACATCCTTAGCACTGTCAGTTGGTGGGTGTCTGTGGCCCTTAGCGTAGCCCATCTTCTTACTCGGTCCTCTTGAACTTCTTACATTTTAAATGCGAAGCATTTCTTAGCGAACTTCGGCGAGTCTGAGTTTATCTATCTATCTATCTATCTATCTATCTATCTATCTATCTATCTATCTATCTATCTATCTATCTATCTATCTATCTATCTATCTATCTATCTATCTATCTATCTATCTATGTAGCTGCCTACGATTTTGTGCTCTCCTGGCCGTTTCGCTAATGGGATGTTTATGAAAATTGGTATGCCAGAACACGACTACATTACGAACATAAATGACAGGTCATAACATGAAAATCTTGGTATGCATGTCATGAGCGGCATGATTTACATGCCACGGTCTCGGTGCTCTCCTGGCCGTTTCGTTAATGGGATGTATACGAAAATTGGTATGCCACAACATGACTACAGGCGAACACAAACGACAGGTCATAACATGAAAATCATGTTATGCATGTCATGAGCGACATGGTTTACATGCCACGCGTTTCGTTTATGGGACGTATAGGGCAATTCCCATGCCACAACATGACTGCATTAAAATCATAAATGACAGGTCATAACACGAAAATCATGACATGCATGTCATAAATGACATGATTTACATGCGACGGTCTTGGTGCTCTCCTGGCCGTTTCGTTAATGGGATGTATACGAAAATTGGTATGGCGCCACATGACTGCATGACCAACATGACTGACAGGTCACAACATGAAAATCATGACATGCTTGTCATAAGCGACATGATTTACATGCCACGCGTTTCGTTAACGGGATGTATACGAAAATTGGTATGCCACAACATGACTGCATCACGAACGTAAATAACAGGTCATAACATGAAAACCATGACATGCGTGTCAAGAGCGACATGATTTACAGGCCACGGTCTTGGTGCTCCCTTGGCCGTTTCGTAAGTGGGATGTATAGGAAAATTGGTATGCAACAACATGACAGCATGACGAACATAAATGACAGGTCATAACGTGGAAATCCATGGAGCAGCAACTCATTGTTGAAGTCCATTAATAAAAAGAATAACCTTCATAAGAAATTAAAGTCGCAGCCTTTCAATCTCGCATCAAAATCCCGCTTCCAGAAATACTCAACGACATTATCTTCTTTACTAAGGAGTGCTAAGCGCAATTACTACCAGAATCTCATTGTAAAAAACATAGGTAACACGAGACGCTGCTGGCAAATCATTAACGAATTTTTGAATAAAAAGGAGTACTCAGCGCCTACAATAAAAATAAAGCAAGGCGACGAAATGTTTATACACCCTGAAAGAGTGGCCACGGCGTTCAGTGAGCATTTCTGCGTAACTGCGAATACGCAGCAATCATCAAGTCATTTACGTGATATGCCACGGTGCAGTCAGTCTTTTTACTTGCATCCGACGTCTGCAGATGAAGTTTTCCAGGTTATGATGTCATTTGAGACCACAGGTGCTGGATTAGATCATATCGATCCATTTAAAGCAAAGCTAGTTTCAAACATAATATCCCCACCTCTGGCAGTAATTATCAACAAACTGTTTTCTGCGGGTGTGTTTCAGAGCTCCCTCAAGGCCGGTAAAATAGTCCCAGTTTTTAAAAAGGGCGATAAGACTTCTGTACATAATTACAGGCCAATATGTATTCTACCTTTCTTTGGTAAGGTTATCGAAAAGCTATTTCACATTAGATTAATGCGATATTTAAAAAAATTTAACCTTTTGTCTCCACATTAATTCGGATTTCGGCAAGGATGTTCAACTGAGCTGGCACTCATTACACTAACTGAGGAAATTAAACAAGCTATCGACAGAGGACTACTTGTGGGATCTGTATTTATCGATTTCACGAAGGCTTTTGACACCATAAATCATCAAATACTACTTGCTAAGCTCGAATCATTGGGCATGTCTGGTCCGCCACTAAATTTTTTTAAAAGCTACCTCAGCAATTGGTCTCAAACGGTACACGTTAACGGCCATCTTTCATCGCCCAAGTTTCTTAACGTAGGTGTGCCACAGGGATCAATTTTAGGCCCACTTTTATTTTTGATGTTTATTAATGATCTACCTATAATTCTAACTAGGACAAAATGCATATTATATGCTGACGACACAACCATCTTTGCATCAGCTGAATCAGTTTATACACTCCAGACTCATCTTAACACAGATTTACATAGCGTGTCTTTATGGTGCAAAGGCAATCAGCTACAGATCAACGCTACTAAAACCATCTTTATGGTGTTCCATTCCGCACGAACCTCACTTGACGTATCACCTGCCGTTCACATCAATAATTCTGTCATAAAAATTTCCAGTGAAGCGCGGTTTCTTGGCGTCATATACAGAACTAAAATTTCATAACCATGCCGCATCACTCGTTAAAAAGATTGCATTTGGAATCTGTGTTATCGTCAAGATAAGAACCTATTTTCCGCCACACATCGTACGTTCCTTGTATTTTGCCTACATTCATAGCCATATTTCGTACTGTGTATCAACTTGGGCCAACACGTATTTCACACACATTGAACGGTTGCAGCGACTTCAGAATCAAGCAGTCAGACTAATGACTTTCAGTCCATTTCATTTGTGCTGTAGCTCCTTGTTCTCTGAGCATAACATACTCTCATTAAGACAGTTATTTTTTCATAGAGTAATAGTCGCCTATAGGCTCATCATGAAAGACATCTCCATTGCATGTATCGATCACCATCACTTAACTAATACCAACATTACCCGCTTTGCACAGCGCAATAATCTTCTTTTGCCGGCCGTAAGGACAAACTACGGCAAGTTTACAACCCTGTTCACAAGCATAGCTATTTGAAATTCATTGCCTTTCGACTTAAAATCATCACATAACATTCATGTTTTCACCTCGCGCAGCAAGTATTTTGTTCAGGGATTGATCAACCCATCTCATTTGTTTGATTAATTGTTGTAAGCTCTCAACTTTTACGTGTTGTTTTCGTATGTAACATTTGCCTTCGTATACCTGACACCTATGATGATGAAACAGGTTGCGTTTGTAATACAGCGCTGTTTATTATTCTTCCTCCGTTATTCTTGTTCTGACACTTGCTTTTGATTATTTCCATGGCATTTTTTTTCCTTTCAGTAGTATTACATTTTTATTATGTATTGATATGTTGATATTGTTAGTCAAGCTCGTTCTTCATTGTTCATGCGTCTCTATGCTTTTGCTGCATTTTTTGTAACACCCCATTTATGTAGCGACAGGAGGTCCCCCTGTCAGTTTCTCTGAAACTTTGGGACCTCCTTCTGTAATATGCTAACCATGTATTTCACTGAAGCATTTAATAAACTTGACTTGACTTGACTTGAAAAAAATCATGACATGCATGTCATGAGCGACATGATTTACATGCCACGCGTTTCGTTTATGGGACGTATAGGGCAATTGGCATGTTCTAAAGCTCGTACCTGTAATCTGGCATGAAAGTATTTTGCGTATTTCACTGCCTATTGCAGCGTGCAGAAGGGGCGCAGGTATTGCGCACAGTCGTCCAGGTGACACCCACTTGATTATCATAGTGTGTCAACTGCTATTGCATCATCTGCACGATTACTGCGCTTTCTGCGTACGGTATACGGTGTGCCAGCAGTCCTGATTGTCTAAGGAAAGCTTATCTCCTTTAGCACTGTCACTTTTGCAGCGACTCGCACGGGCTGCCTGGTCGTGGCATTTCACTTCGGCGTGTTTGTCTGCCTGTCGAGCCTTAACCTGAGCTGTCCGGATGACATTAAACCCACACTTGGGTCTATTGGCAAATTAATTTATATAAGGAGTGTTCTGTCCTACATCAGAGAAGTTATTCCCAGCCACATCTTTATTGCTGAAAACGAAGAAAGAGTTGGAAACCGGTATCGCCAGGAGCTCTCGTCACTGTTTGGCATGACAGCCAAACCATGACGTCATGTCATCAGTGGTGGCATTGCTTGGCGCCGATTCTTCGCCTGCCATGCAGGCGTGATCGGTGGACGTATCCAGGCAGTCAGTACGATTTTCCGCGGCTGCTTAGCAAATATAAGCTGCCAAAATTGCTATTCCTCGGCGACGAAGAGCCAGACGGGGACGCCTCTTCCTTTTTGGGGGCGTACGCTCAAAATGGAAGGATTACTCGGGACATTGTCATGATTCCTCGCAACACGGCTCGCAGTGCGCCGCCATTTGGTCCTCTCATCGCTACGTGTGTTCGACTCATGTTCATTGAATCTAACGATGACGCACCTTCCAGTCTGTCCTGTGTAAACACGCCCAGGCGATAGTGGAATGCTATACACAACATCCTTAGCACTGTCAGTTGGTGGGTGTCTGTGGCTCTTAGCGTAGCCCATCTTCTTCTTACTCGGTCCTCTTGAAGTTCTTCTTACATTTTTTTCTTTTGCTTCTGCTTTCTTGCTAATAGATGCGCAATTTTGTCTCGGCTTGTTTCGTACTAGAAAAATGATATCCACGCCAAACCTGCCTGCTACGTTTTTTAGTTCATGCAAAGTCTTACGAACATACGGCTTTACGGCAAATTTGTTTGTTGAGTTCCAGATTTCAGAGACGTCGTGCGAGTCCCACGGCTGAAAACCCGAGACGACGTTTCTGACGACACCTTTCAGACGCCCCGGGATGGAGCTTTTACAGCCGGGGGTCATGCTACGGCACATACGCGTGTACTAGTTGTCTTGAATGCTTGCACCAGAGAAGAAGACATCGCACTCATAACTCTGCTCGGGCTGTTCTTACTCTACATTTAGCGCGTGTAAATACAATTATTTAAAACAGTGTTCTGGTGTAACAATATATAGAGAAAGCAAAAAAAGCAAAGCGTCGTGATAAGGCAGAAAATTTCCTATTGGACGCTGCAGTAAAAGGGTTACTTCAATTGCCGCGCGTTGTGAGTAAAGGATTCTTTTCATTCTCTTATCCAGACGCTAAACCTAATCGTACGATAAGTGAGACATGACGCGGATGACGTCGTCACAGCAATTTCTCATGATAATACTGAAGACGGCTGTAGTCTCAGAAGTTTATACCCGAAGAAGGCGCGCCGTATAAGTAAAGGTTACAGCTGTGAAATCATCTCAGTAATACTACATGTCTCTCCCAATTGACGCAAATCTGAACGATGAATCTTCTGCAGTGATGTTTCGGTGACGACTGCAGCAGGTGTTCTAAAAAAAAGAAGGTAAGCGAGACTCTCGCCCGTGCTTTTTTCCTTTGCTGCTTTCCTAATCTGCGATGCGAGTACGTGAACGCGCCAGAAAAAGTTCTACAACGCCAGATGTTGTTTTGATTTCCAGATGCTCAACTTCGCATATTTATCGCTCTCAAAGGGCACTGAGCGGATGAACTGAAGAGAGCGTTACACTACGGCAGCTGTGTGTGCCAAATACAAGTACCGATATCATCGCATACGGTGAACAGTTTTAACTGTGCAATTTATATCGTTCCATACACTTTGAAAGATACGCTCTGATGAACAAGCAGGGCGTACGTTAGGATACATCAGTGGTGTCAGTTCTCTCCTTGTCGTCTTAATTCTGGAATTAGAGTTTCGTCATCTTACCGATCAGAGACAATAAACTATACAAGGTGTTTCGGAAAATGTGTCCAAAATATTTAGAAATATAGAAAACCATAGAAACGCGAACGTCTTTCGGAATTCATTGGTGCATGGCTACACGCACTGAAAAATGGGTAGAAGCAAAATTTCGAAGTGTAACAACAAAATTAGACTATTTAACATTTTTTATCAGTACAGCCAGGTGTTCGAACCTAATTTAAGAATGGAAGTGGATTGCAGGGAATTGGTTTATAGTATATTTCCGTAAAGGCAACGCTGCTAATTTCTAGAGATCGGTAAAGTTCGCGCAGTTCCACTGAAAGGACAGAAACTGGATTCTGAAAGAGCGAAGCTGCTACTAACTCCTGTAGCGACCTGTGTGATGTATAATTGCTCCCTCACCTTTACGAGTGAGGTTCAAGTGTCGTTCACAAGAGACCATCTTTCTCGTCCCCTTTCAGTGTATTCTCACGCTTACCATAGAAGCCACTTGAAAATGGCGCTTGCTTATGGTCACACAGCGACGGAAGCGCGACAGATATATCACACAGGGCATCAACGACGTGACCGAAAACTGTCATATTTAACCATGCATGTTCGGTGCACTGAGCGACATTTGCCAAATTACACCTGTGTTTAGCTATTAACCGCCTCGTTTTTTCCAAATAATAAAACGGGCATAGGCTTCCCGCATAAATATCGATCAAACAACCAATCAAATATTTAGTGTTTTAGCTTAACAAGCAACGGCACATAAATAAGAACGACGTGAAGCCCGTTGTGAAACGGACGTGAGACTGATTGTTCAAGCGCTATGAGAGAAGCAGCCGAATATGATCCCCGTTCGGTTGCTTGAGTTGTTGTTTGTATTCCTCTACAGTTTATCGCAGCCATTTATTTGATGCTTTAGTTCGCGCTCCTTCACTCGCAGTTCTCCGAGATCAAAAAAAAAAAAGAAAATGTGGTTGATCCCTCTGTCATGGGAGTCAGTATAGAAGGAAAGTGAAACCTGTCTTCTCGGAATTATGGAATGCATAAGCGGCAATCTGTCGCATCGAGGGTCGGGAGATGGGTTGGTACTGTGGATATGCGAACACGTTACATGTAGACATCAGCGGCACGCCGACACGGCGCAGAGATCCTAGGCAGTTGTACACAAGGGAAAGTTCTCGAACTACAGTACTGCTCCGGAGACACTGATTTGCACGCTGCAAAGCCCTGCGCAAACCTGCCGTAAACAAGAAGCGTCCGCAAACGGTGAGATCCTGCAAGCGAAACCGAACGGGTTATCAACGGATCCTTTTGTGAACCCAGAGTTCATTTCAGCGAAAGGCGCATCATTTGCTTGTCTACGGCCATCTTTGCGTTCCTGGAGCAGTTCGCGTGGCAACTTAACACGCCTGACCACGCAAGACAAATTTTGTAACGGCCGCTTTCGTACTTTGTTGGAGGAACGCGCCCTCACGATGCTGTCACGCCCCTAACTTCCGCGGCGATCGAGGCGCGAGGACTATCGAAACACTGATTGCAGGCGCGCGTCAGCACGACAATCTGCTTCGTTCTATCGTTCCTAGATGGCGGCACTACAGCAGCGTACCTAAGGGATCCAAGAGTGCAGGGGAAGGGAGGCAGCGTTAATTTAAGAGCAACACCTTTATTTTAACCGGCCAACAGCTAGCTGGAACTAGTAAAGCGCTGTAGTGAAGATATAAGGGCCGTATATTCCCGTATGAGCAATGTTGCGTTGGTGTATCGGTATAGCTTCCAGGTCCATCCTTCGATTCCCTGGTGAATGTGGGTACAAGTCCGAGCGGGTCCAAGTCCGATCCATTTTTTTCAGATATTCTCTTCCGTTACGGAAGTACGACACATATTTCTTGGTGGACCGCTGCATAGAACAGTTTTGTGTTAAAATTATAGAAGCTTGCACTAGTGGCGCAAAGCTAGCGAAGCAGTGAAGCTGACGGTCACTTGGCTGGTCCAGGTTTGTCTTCGGCACACCCGCATTTCGTCGGGGGTCCGAGGCTTCGGGAAAAGTCTCGCAAAGCAGTGAGAGAACCAGCGAGCGCTTCCCAGCGTTTCGCACCGACCTCAGCGTAAAGACGTTGGCATCGAAACACACACGGTGGCAGACGCGGAACGCGTGTCTTCGGCTTGACACCGTCCCACACCCGTGCTTTACTACACTGTGTGTGCATAGCTCCGCGCTATGAGATGACACACGGTCTCGTGGTGCGAAGCACGTTGACGATGGAAACGCTTTCTTCGATGAACGCGCTACCAGCTCGCAAAGGAGGAGAACGCGCCCTCACCCGCGAGAGACAACGTTGACGCAGGCAGCGTCTTCTAGCGAGTTTCTTGATTGAAAAATACCGACTGTTCGCGCTGGAGAACCGTTTACCGGCCACCCATATATACATATAGGCACTGGATCTTGAGTTGCAATGAAGTGCCGGCGGGAGATTTCACTTGTGCGTAGTTGAACCATAAGGATTCGTAGCGTGCGCGTTAACTAAATTAATCCGGAACTCGGCACGATCTACGATGAACCTCCGGAGCTTCGCCCACTCATCATCATTCACTCCGTGGACATGCGTGGATTTTTTGTCTTTTCTTCTGCTTGAACATGTGCGCCCGCCAGCTGCAGTTCTCCAAGTGTAGTAGATGATTGATTGATTGATTGATTGTGGTTCGCTTAAGGAAAGGACGCTAATTTCTGCAGCCCTTGTAGGGAGCACGGCTAAGCGTCCGTGGGGGTAGGGGAAAGGGACTCACAGAGACAGAACGGAGAGAAAAGCCGTAGTGAAAGGCTATGGAAATTCAGACCACCTGGGGTTCTTTAACGTGCACTGACAACGCACAGTACACGGGCGTCTGGCATTTTCGCCTCCATCGAAAATGCGACCGCCGCGGCCGGGATCGAACCCGCGTATTTTGGGTGGCAGCCGAGTGCCGTAACCACTGCACCACCGCGGTGGAAAAGTGTAGTAGTGAGTTGAGGTCATGTGCGAAAGAGAAGAATGGGAAATTGGGCGCAGCATAGAAGTGCACGCGCAATCTTTGGAACTTGAACTAATTGATGATGATAATTCTGTGATGCGGTCGCACCAAATTATGAGAGCCTAAAATGCTTCGCATTGAAAACTGCTGCTGCGAAAATATTCTACGCTCCGTTCGCTAGCGTCTATTGTGGACAAAATAAAGTTATCTCACTCACTGTGCGTTCGTGTTCTAAGCTAGGTCAGTGCCTCCTCTAAAAAAATAGAGGAGGCACTGGCTAGGTTCATTGAGAGCATGCACCTCCCTCGGCTTGCATCGTAAGATCGAAAACAGGTGTGTCTAGCGAGGCGCATTGTGCCGTACGAAGTCTTCGACAACTATATCAATAACTGTGGTTGCCGTTCGTTCGTTGGAAGACCGTTGTGCAACCGGCAGGGGAGTCAAAAGCAGCCGTCTATTTTTACAAGGCTGGATGGCTTCGAGTGTTCTTTCACATTGGTTACATGTACTTCGGAAAGTTGTTAAAATCTTTCGGAGTAGAACCTATTTTTACATTCCGCATTTTATATCCTTCTTAGCGGTGTATCGCTGATTGTTACGGTAAAACGATGAATGATTGATTGGTATTCTGTGTTCACGCGGGAGACCGATCCCTGTTTTAATATTTGCAGAAAGCGACGCGACTAGCATCAAGAGACAGGTGAAAAATGTGGTTGATCCCTTTATCATAGGAACACGAAAGCGAAACGTGTCTTCGCGAAGCGGCGATCTGTCGAATCGGGGGACAGGTATTGCTTGGGTACTGTGAACGCGTGAACACGTTAAATCTAGACATCAGCGGCACCTCGACACCGCACAGGGATTCTCGACAGTTGTACACGACAGAAGGTTCTCGAGCGACTCACATTGCTCTGGAAACACTGAACTGCACGCGCCAGAGCCCTACGCAAGCATGCCATAAACGACGATCGACCGCAAACGGTGACGCCTTGCAAGCGAAAGCAAACAGGTTTCAGCGGATCGTTTTGTGAACGCACAGATGGCATCTGAAAGGCCAATCATGTTGCTTGTATACGGCCATCTTTGCGATCCTGGAGCAGTGCGCGTTGCAACTCAACACACCTGGTCAAGCGAGAAAAATTTTGTAGCGGCCGCGTTCGTACTTTGCCCCTGGAACGCGCCGTCACGACGCCGCCACGGCCCTAACTTCCTCGGCGGTCGAGGCGCGAGCGCTACCGAAGCGCTGACTGCCGGCGCGAGTCAGCATGACAGTATGCTTCGCTCTGTCTATCATTCCTAGATGGCGTCACCACCGCAGCGTACCTAAGCCAACCAAGAGTGCAGTATAATGGAGGCGATGTTAATTTAAAGAGTAATTTCGCTTGTTAAACACCATAGTTCACTGTAGTAAACACCTTTGCTTTAACCGGATGACAATTAAATGCAAGTTCTGAAGCGCCATATAGTGAACGAGTAAGGCCCATCTGTTGCTATGCGAGCGATGTTGCGGTGCTGTGTCGGTAGAGCATCCAGCTCCATTCGTGAAATCCCGGTTGAAGGTGGATTCGAGTCCGCCCGCTTGGAACATTTTCAGTATGAATGAAAGTTCATTTTTTCATAGATCCTCTTCCGTTACACGAAGTACGTGAGTGATTTCTTGGCGGACCCCGGCATAAAACACTTTCGTGTTAAAACAGGTAATATCACTCAGTGCCCTGTAACTGAAGAGTTAAGGAAGGCAGTTGCCTTTCACTTCCCTGACGCCGTATGCGACGTATTTGTTCGCCTTCCATCGCCGAGTGACAATGAGCAAGCTTTGTCTTCTATGGCAAGCGTCGGCAGGCACAGCAAGACAACCAGAAATATTTCCATGTATATAACGCTTGATCTTCGCTCGCGAACGCGAGGTATGCAAGTACGTATAAAGCAGGTAGCTACAGGAGTTAGCGGCCTCTGCACTCTTTGTGGATCCAGTTTCGGTTTACTGAGTGTAATTACTCGAACCGTGACGATCTGTAGAAGTTGTCAGTGTCCATTTTTCGGAAATATTATAAAATGTACTACACTGTGTGTGCATAGCTCCGCGCTATGAGATGACACACGGTCTCGTGGTGCGAAGCAATGCACAAACGCATAGCTTTAGAGAGGCTGTGCACCTGAGAAATTGACGCACACTGTCTTTGTCTTTTCTTCTGCTTGAACATGTGAGCCCGCCAGCTGCAGTTCTCCAAATGTAGTAGATGCTTGATTGATTGATTGAGTGATTGTGGTTCGGTTAAGGAAAGGACGCTAATTTCTGCAGCCCATGTAGGGAACACGGCTAAGCGTCCGTGGGGGTAGGGGAAAGGGACTCACAGAGATAGAAGGGAGAGAAAAGCGGTAGTGGAGGGCTCCGGTAATTTTGACCACCTGGGGTTCTTGAACGTGCACTGACAACATACAGTACCGGGCCTCCGGCATTTTCGCCTCCATCGAAAATGCGACCGCCGCGGCCGGTATGGAACCCGCGTTTTTTGGTTGGCAGCCGAGCACCCTAACCATTGCACCATCGCGGCGGACAAGTGTGTGTTGAGTTGAGGTCATGTGCGAAAGAGAAGAAAGGACCATTGGGTGTTGCATAGAAGTGCACGCGCGATGTTGGGAACTTGAACTAATGATGATTTTGTGATGCAGACGCACAAATTATGAGAGCCTGAAATGCTTCGCATTGAAAACTGCTGCTGCGAAAATATTCTACGCTCCGTTCGCTCGCGTCTATTGTGTACAAAATAAAGTTATCGCACTCACTGTGCGTTCGTGTTTTGAGCTAGGTTGAGAGCATGCACCTCCCTCGGCTTGCATGGCAAGATCGAAAACAGGTGTATCTAGCAAGGCGCATTGTGCCGTACGAAGTCTTCGACAACTATATCAATAACGGTGGTTGCCGTTCGTTCCTTGGAAGACCGTTGTGCAACCAACAGGGGAGTCATAAGCAGCCGTCCCTTTTTAGAAGGCTCGATGGCTTCGAGTGCTCTTTCATATTGGTTACATGTACTTCGGAAAGTTGTTAAAATCTTTCGGAGTAGAACCTATTTTTACATTCCGCATTTTATATCCTTCTTAGCGGTGTATCGCTGATTGTCACGGTAAAACGATGAATGATTGATTGGTATTCTGTGTTTACGCGGGAGACCGATAGCTGTTTTAATATTTGCAGAAAGCGACGCGACTAGGATCAAGAGACAGGTGAAAAATGTGGTTTATCCCTTTGTCATAGGAAGGCGAAAGTGAAACCTGTCCTTCGCGAAGCGGAGATCTGTCGAATCGGGGGCCAGGTATTGCTTGGGTACTGCGAACGTGTGAACACGTTAAATCTAGACATCAGCGGCACCTCGACACGGCACAGGGATTCTCTACAGTTGTACACGACAGAAAGTTCTCGAGCGACTCACATTGCTCTGGAAACACTGAACTGCACGCGCCAGAGCCCTACGCAAGCATGCCATAAACGACGATCGACCGCAAACGGTGACGCCTTGCAAGCGAAAGCAAACAGGTTTCAGCGGATCGTTTTGTGAACGTACAGATGGCATCTGAAAGGCCAATCATGTTGCTTGTATACGGCCATCTTTGCGATCCTGGAGCAGTGCGCGTCGCAACTCAACACACCTGGTCAAGCGAGAAAAATTTTGTAGCGGCCGCGTTCGTACTTTGCCCCTGGAACGCGCCGTCACGACGCCGCCACGGCCCTAACTTCCTCGGCGGTCGAGGCGCGAGCGCTACCGAAGCGCGGACTGCCAGCGCGAATCAGCATGACAGTCTGCTTCGCTCTGTCTATCATTCCTAGATGGCGTCACCACCGCAGCGTACCTAAGCCAACCAAGAGTGCAGTATAATGGAGGCGATGTTAATTTAAAGAGTAATTTCGCTTGTTAAACACCATAGTTCACTGTACTAAACACCTTTGCTTTAACCGGATGACAATTAAATGCAAGTTCTGAAGCGCCATATAGTGAACGTGTAAGGCCCATCTGTTCCTATACGAGGGATGTTGCGGTGGTGTGTCGGTAGAGCATCCAGCTCCTTTCGTGAAATCCCGGTTGAAGGTGGATTCGAGTCCGCCTGCTTGGAACATTTTCAGTATGAATGCAAGTTCATTTTTTCAAAGCTCCTCTTCCGTTACACGAAGTACGTGACTGATTTCTTGGCGGACCCGGCATAAAACACTTTCGTGTTAAAACAGGTAATGTCACTCAGTGCCCTGTAACTGAATCGTTAAGGAGGGCAGTTGCCGTTGACTTCCCTGACGCCGTATGCGACGTATTTGTTCGCCTTCCATCGTCGAGTGACAATGAGCAAGCTTTGTCTTCTATGGCAAGCGTCGGCAGGTACAGCAAGACAACCAGAAATATTTCCGTGTATATAACACTTGATCTTCGCTCGCGAACGCGAGGTATGCAAGTACGTATAAAACAGGTAGCTACAGGAGTTAGCGGCCACCGCATCTGTGCATTGTTTCGGTTTACTGAGTAATTACTCGAACTGTGCCGATCTGTAGAAGTTATCAGTGTCCATTTTTCGGAAATAATATGAAGTGTACCGGATGCCTGCATTCCACTCCTACTATTAAATTAGGTGCGGGCGCCTGGCTGTACTTGAATAAAGAATAATTAGTCTAGTTTGTTAATTGCATAGCCAATTCTCATTTGCACCCATTCTACAACAACGCTTACCGCCGTAAGCAAAACATTTCTGCTAAACTGCACAATTGTGTGGTTTGGTTTACCTTAAAATTTTCGGACGCATTTCCCGAAACATATCGCAGGGTGCATATTTGCTACTTTGTGATATAACGAAGCTATAATTACACAAAAAATACAAAAAGGAGAGAGCTAACACAAATGATGATTCCAAACGTTGGCCCCGCTTGTTCACGTGATCGTATCAGGCGAAGGTTAGAGAAGCATGCAAATTACCCTGTTGAAACTGTCTTTTTGTCTTCGACCAGCTGTTCACAGTATGCTATGATATCGGTGCTTGTATTTGGCACACTTAGCTGCCCTCGAGTAACCCTCTGTTCAGTTCATCCACTCAGTGCCCTTTGACGGCGGTGAATATGCCATGTTAAACATCTGGAAATAAAAACAACATCTGACGTTGTTAAACATCTGGAAATAAAAACAACATCTGACGTTGTAGAACTTTTTCTGACGCGTTCACATATTCGCATTGTAGATTAAGAAAACCGCAAATCAAAGAAGCACAGGCGAGAGTCCCTGATATATATTCTTTAAAATAGGTGGTGCTGCTCACCGGAACGTCATTGGAAGAGAATAACCCTTCTGATTTGTTTCAAGTGCGAGAGACGTGAGGTCTTACTGCGATAAGGCCACAGCCCCAACCTAACTAATACTATGTGCCTTCTTGAGTTATAAAGCTGCGGCTGCAGTCGTCAGGATTATCATGAAAGTTTCCGTGACGATATCGTCAGCCTTATCTTACGCTTATCGTGCGCTGATGTTCCGCGCCTGGACAAGAGGAGGAAGCATAATCATTTGCTCATCACAAACTGCAACTGAAGTAACGCTTTTACTAGAGGCATGAAATTTTGCTGCGATAAGTTCACAGGTCTAACCTAACTTATGCGTTGTGCCTACTTCAGTTATAAACTAGCAAGGCTGCAGCTGTCATAACTATTGCCATTAGAAGCTGCCGTGACAACGTGAGCAGCACCATGTTGAATTATAGCATGAGTAGCTTCGGGCATCCCGATAAGAGGACGAAAAACAAGTCATTTAATCGCCATGCGTAGCAAGTGAATTCCACACCTGATTGCTGCCTTATCACGACGTTCTTCTTCTTTTTTTGATTTGTTTATATATTCTTGCGGAAAGAGAACGCTATAAATAGTCGTATTTACGGGCACTACCATAGCGACATAGAGCAAGAAGAGCCGGCTAAGTGTTATCGCATAGATGTCGCCTCCTCTGGCCCAAGCTCGAAAAACAGCTGGTACATGGCCACCGGCGGTGGAAGCCCTTTCCTCAAGCGCCTAAAATGTGCCTTCGCAAACACAGTTTAGGCCCTCAGCCGTGAGAAATGGTCTTCGTCACTGGATGAGAGATGGACAACATCTCTGAAACCTAGGACGAAGCCAGGAATTTGCCTTAGTACCCTGTGTTCATAAGATGGTGCATGGACTGAAGAACGGAGCAGGCCGCTTTGGTGTGGATGTTGTGTATTCACTACCAGAGAAGCTGGGGGGAAATTCGCGAACGTGTTAGTTAGAAAGAAGCAGCAAAAGAAACGTAGCAAGGCAAGAAGGTAGGCAGCGGTAAGTACCAAAGAACCTGATTGTACCAAAGATGTGCCTTCAACTATTATGTGGGCAGTGTTTATATACGACAGAATGGAAAGCGTGTCAATCTTAGATTAAAGGCACATGAGGCGAACGCGCTAGGCGAGGGGTTATCGCATATGGCGGCGTGCTGCAAGCAGTGGGGGAGTTCTCCTCAGCTCGAAAAAAAGAATTCTAAGGAATCATGCCCAGGAATCTTGCGAGATAATCGAGGCTTTCCGTATCACAGAGGATTCATGCATCAGCTTCCCTCTAACCACCTTGTTGCAAAAGCATTGAATCTGAATTGGGGATATTGCATCTTATTGTATGATTTTTGGAGGTTTCCTTATTGCGATAACAATTATATGGACAGTCTCGACGGATTTTTGCCGTCGTGCATTGACTGCACGCAGTAGTCATTTCGTGCCTGGAATATTCGCCTTCATCAAAAATGTGACCTCTGTGGCCGGTATGGAACCCGCGTTTCATGGGTGGCAGCCGAGCACCATAACTACTTCACCACGGCAGCGGCTGTCAGGTGCAGAAAACTACGCGAGATTGCAGTATCGTTAATCGTGATGTACGTGACTAGTATGTCGTGTTAGAGATGTAAGGATCAGTCAGTGGTGTTCACCATGTATTTATGCTCTACTTCCAAATATTCTGTTATACCAAGTGAACAAGAGGCAGCTAGATGAATAGACATACATACATACATACATACAGATACATACATAGATAGATAGATAGATAGATAGATAGATAGATAGATAGATAGATAGATAGATAGATAGATAGATAGATAGATAGATAGATAGATAGATAGATAGATAGATACGGTCGAGGTGATTTACGTTCGCCAAGAAATGATTCGCATTTAAAAGCGAGAGCGTGAAATATGATAGTGTGTCAAAAGTTGCCTACCGCTTCATTTTATACAGAGGCACTGCTGGAGATCCCGGACTGGATTTTTGCCTAAAAGATTGCAAGTGCTCAAAAGTGTCCCTATTTTGGCTAACGAAAAGAGAGAGGAAGAGAGGGAGATAAAACACTGATTGAAAGCATTGTGTCTAACTGAACTTTGTTCAAAGTTGTATCGGGTGCGTAAAAATAGGTCATGTATATTTTAAGAAGGCCTAGCGAAATTCTCCGTATTCCATCGTTTTAAACGACCTGTTCGTCATTAGAGTAACAAATGAGTTAATGAGACTATTGCCTGCACCCCTAGGTTAACACAAACACACCCTGCTTTGCGATAGGGAACAATGGAATTCACAACGCTTGTGCAACGAACATTGCAAATAGAATGGACAAGAGTTCGGTAGATCCCTGATTCGTTGAGATGACGTAAGCGGCAACGTATCGGGGTTCGGAGCCTGAACGACTACGGGGACGGAATGTACACTGGGCCACTTCAAAGGCGAGACATAATGTCCGATCAGACGAAACGTCCAACATGACTAAATGCCCAACCGAGACAGAATGTCTATCCAAGACAATGTCCTACCTAGCCACAGATTATGGAAGGAGACTGTATGTCTACTATCGCGCATTCGTGTGTTTAGAAGAAATGCGAACGATTTAGGACAATTACAACCAACTCCGCTAGAGCTGTTACAGCTATCTTAAGTAAAAACATAAACGATGAGATCTCCGCTAGTCCTCACGTGATCCATCGCCTGAATGTCGAACGGGACGAAATGTAGAGTATCAAATATCGTCCTACGAACACACAAAAGCTCAAGTGTTGATAAGTGTGTAGCGAAGAAGAGTAGCGCTCCTTATGGGCGCACTATGATCGCGGTCTCATCGGCGAAGAAGGGGCTCGCGCTCTCGGTGTCTGACGCTCGCCTGGGATGGTCACTTGTCCGAACCGGCAATTAACTGCCTTGCATATTTGCTGGAGCTTGTGCGGGGTCTTACCCCGAACCTGGAACTACGTACTCGAACGCTGCCGGTCATCACGCCTGACGACGCTAGCCAAACACCACCTCCGGCATTGCCAACATTGATTTGCCCTGGCTCCATGCGTCAACGAGATCCTCCCATCTACAGCTGTTCCGACGAATATGATGTAGGAGATTGGCTCTCGTTGTACGAGCGGGTGAGTGCTCACAATAAATGGGGCGATGCTCAGAAGCTCAGCTACGTGCACTTCTGCCTCACGGGTGTCGCTAGTGTGTGGTAGGACAACCACGGGTGTAAGCTCCCGACCTCGTCAGATTTCAAGGCGTGCATTACGAAAGTCCTCGGTCGCCCCGCGGTGCGGAATCCCGCTGCCGAAGAGCGCTTGCGCAGCCGTTCGCAACAACCAGGCGAAGGCCTCACGAATTACACTGAAAACATCATGGGCCTTTGCAGCCGCGTTGATCCATCTATGACAGAGTCTGACAAGATCCGCCGCGTCATGAAGGGTATTGGAGACGATGCACTTGAAATGCTCCTGTCTAAAAGCCCGCCGACTGTCGTCGAAGTCGCTGAGCTTTGCCAGAGCTATGACAGACTCAGGAAGGCAACGTCTCCTTACTCGAACAACACAAGGCCTCATTTCAGTCGAACAACACGAGGCCTCGCTCATCATCCCCGACGAACGTGATCGATGTATCTGCGGAAGGAGTCGCTGCACTTGCATTAGTTCACACAGGCGCCGCCGTTTCAGTGATTGCAGAATGTCTTTGCCGACAATAACGACGCCCTTATCTCAATTGTCACTACGGACGGCAAGTTCAGAGTGCATTACCCCTGCTGCTGCATGTACCATCCGCATCGCGATTAAAGAATATCCGCACACAGTCGAGTTCGTCGTCCTCTCATCTTGCTCATACGGCTTTATTTTGGTGTTGCACTTGCTTTCCGATCATCAGGCCGTCATCGACTGTTCTCGCAACGCAGGTAAATTTTCTGCGCTTTCCGATATCCGTTTACATGCGCTCGGAGATCTCGATGACAAAGTGGTCATGACCGAGGATACCATGATGTCGCCGCACTCTTCGGTGATTGCGACAGCTTGCACTAAGCGCGTCACCGATACTACTACCCTGTTTGTACCATCGCCAATTTTTGTTCGCCGACTTTCAGTTCCATTCGCTGTCCTAACTGCCCGTAGTGGCTGCACCCAACTCCCTCCCCGTCTTCAATGTTGAGGCCTTGTCCCTCACGTTACGTCGTGGCGAGTGCCTTGCACGTCTCCAATGTGCGGAGTCTGTGATTATCTTCGACACACCATTCGACAGCGCCTGTACAAACGTGAACACGTTGGCTTACAGCTCATTACGTTCCTAGCTTACGCCAGGTGTCTTTTATCGATCACTAGATGGCCTCCTGAGCCCTACCCAACGCTGAGAGCTCCTCAGTGTGCTACGAAAATACCTGTCCACGTTTGACTGTCAACAGAAGCCACTACGTGGCACAGGGACTGTGCATCACGACGTCGACACCGGCACCCATGCGCCATCACGTCAGAGGCCCTGTCGCGCGTCCTCTGTGGAGCGCCGTGTTATTAAAAACCAAGTAAGTGAAATGCTGGAGTCCGGTGTGGTAGAACCTTCCAACAGTCCCTGGGCGTCACCTGTAGTCCCACTAAAAGAAATAGATGGCTTCATTCGATTTGGATTGACTATCGACGTCTCAGTAAGATAAGTTGTAAAGACGTCTACCGCTTACCACGTATCGATGGCGCTCTCGGCTGTCTGCAAAGCGCTGAGTAAGTCCTGCAGTGCATTACTGACGCAGGCTTCCAGCTCAACTTGAAAAAAAAAATGTCGCTTTGGAGCCAAGCAGCTCACAGTACTCGGACAAGTAGTATCGAAAGATGGCATACTACCGCACGCTTCCAAACTTCGCGCCGTCACTGAGTTCCCAGAACCCACGTCCCTGAAGGAACTCCGAAGTTTTACCAGGTTGTGTTCATACTTTCATCGTTTTATCCGAAATTTCGCAATCGTCATTGCTCCCTCGATTCGACTGCTCCGGGACGATGCATGCCTTTCTACTTGGTCCACTGCTTGAGACGAAGCCTTTACAAGAATGCGTCGTTTACTCACTTTGCCTCCCCTACTGCGCCATTACGACCCATCGGCTCCCACGCCAGTGGCGTAGGACTTGGTGCAGTATCGGCCCAGCGAAGAAGTGGGCATGACGAATATATCGTCGCTTACGCAAGTCGTACGCTAACGAAAGTGGAACCTAGCTACTCTGTCATCGAAAAGGTGTGCTTGGCTATCACCTGGGCCCTTGCGAAGTTCAGACCCTACCTGTATGGTCGCTCCTTCGACGTCGTTACATATCATTAGACTATTTGTGCGTTATCGACTTTAAAAGATCCATGTGGCCGCCTTGCGCGATGGGCTGTTCGGTTACCGGACTTCGGCATGCGCGTAATTTACCCGTCTACCCGTAAACACAATGACGGTCGCTTTTGCGAATCGGCACTGAACTGCTTTAGAGGTGTCTATGCGTGATATTCGAAATGTGGTGCAACACGCGATTCTCCGAAAGATCTGTTCCATTGTACGTTTGCGTGCATGGTGCATATTTAAAACACAAAGAAGCAGAAGGACGTGATAGCGGAGCAATTAACGTGTCATATTTCCAACTAGATATTTCCGGTAAAACATTACTTTAGCTGGTGTTCGTGGAAAGGAATTGTTTTCTGTACTTCTATAGAGACGCTGAAGTTCAACATCCGATACATATAACATGGAGAATGACACCACCGCGGGAAGCTCTCTCGGCAGTAGCAGCGGCAGCTGCAGCCATCGTAGCTTATAACCAAAAGAGACATGCCGCACAAGTAAAGGCTAGGGTTGCAAACCTCTCGCAGTCATACTTAATGCATGTTGTACTTCGCAGAATTCTGCATCACGAATCGCGTCCAATGACGTTTCGGTGAGGACTAAACCAGCTGTTTCAAAAGATAAATAAATAAAATAGAATACGTGAGGCTGACGCCAGTGCTTCTTCGCTTTGAGGTTTTTGAAATCTACGATGCGAATATGCAAACGCGTCAGAAGTTCTACAACGTCAAATAATGATTTGATTTCCACGTGTTTAACACCGCATATTTGTAGCCCCCAAAGGCCACAGAATGGATGAACTGTCGAGAACATTTCATTGCGGTGGTTAAGTGTTGCAAAATACAAGTGCTGATATCATCGCAAACGGTGAACAGCTGGTTGAAGACAGAAAGACAGTGTTCCAAATGTAATAAATGCGAAGCATTTCTCGGCGAACGTGTATCTATCTATCTATCTATCTATCTATCTATCTATCTATCTATCTATCTATCTATCTATCTATCTATCTATCTATCTATCTATCTATCTATCTATCTATCTATCTATCTATCTATCTATCTATCTATCTATCTAATCTGTGTCAGCGCGTTTACTGTTTGTTTCTACACTTCGTATACCTCAATGTTTGGATGGTAGGGTACGAATGCATGACGAGCATTATTAAGTGATCTTTCTCTCAATATCATTATATACTGGTCACGCACGTGGCGGTTAACTACACTGCGATCACGTGTGGCTCATATCCGGAGTGCGCGGTCCGCATAATGCGTGTGTGCGCTAGGGTTGTTTGAATTTCTTAGAACCTATATCAGTCAAAGATCAACTATTATAGGGACTGAGCATATCATTTGAACACAATTAATAACAAGGAAAGCATACCGCTTGTCGTAGCTCGCGATTTAAATGTAGACATAACAAGAACCTGAACCTAGCACGTGGCAGGGGGAGGGGGGGGAGGGTATCCAACACAGGACCCTGGGGTGCCAAATGAGCACGCTACCATGAGGCTGCAGCAGCTCATCCCGCGCGGTGTATAAAGGGTCCTATAGCACCAGCAGGTGCTAGTGTGATGGGAATTGCGCTTCTGATATGCGTTAAGCGCTGTCGTAGCAATATACTAAACACTACATGCTTTACTATCAATTGGTATGCTTCTGTCCAACTTTTTTTTAAATGCGAAGCATTTCTTAGCGAACTTCGGCGAGTTTGAGCGTATCTATCTATCTATCTAGCCGCCTACGATTTTGTGCTCTCCTGGCCGTTTCGCTAATGGAATTTTTACGAAAATTGGTTTGCCACAACATGACTACATGACTAACATAAATGACAGATCATAAGATGAAAATCATGATATGCGCGTCATGAGCGGCATGATTTACATGCCACGGTCTTGGTGCTCTCGTGGCCGTTTCGCTAATGGGATGTTTACGAAAATTGGTATGCCACAACATGACTGCCTGACGAGCATAAATGGAAAGTTATAACATGAAAATCATGATATGCATGTCATGAGTGGCATGATTTACATGCCACGGTTTTAGTGCTGTCCTGGCCGTTTCGCTAATGGGATTTATGCGAAAATTGGTATGGCACAACATGACTGCCCTAACGAACATAAGTGGCAGGTCATAACATAAAAATCATGACATGCATGTCATGAGCGGCATGATTTACATGTCGCGGTCTTGGTGCTCTCCTGGTCGTTTCGTTAATGGGATGTTTACAAAAATTGGTATGCCACAACATGACTGCATGGCGAACATGACTGACAGGTCACAACGTGAAAATCATGATATGCTTGTCATGAGCGACATGATTTACATGCCACGTGTTTCGTTAATGGGACGTATACGGAAATTGGCATGCCACATCATGACTGCATAATAATCATAAATGACAGGTCATAACACGAAAATCATTATATGCATGTCATGAGTGACATGATTTACATGCGACGGTATTGGTGCTCTCCTGGCCGTTTCGTTAATGAGATGTATACGAAAATTGGTATGCCACAACATGACTGCATGACGAACATGACTGACAGGTCGCAACATGATAATCATGATATACTTGTCATGAGCGACATGATTTACATGCCACGCGTTTCGTTAACGGGATGTATACGAAAACTGCCATGCCACAACATGACTGCATCGCGAACGTAAATGACAGGTCATACCATGAAAGTCATGATAGGCATGTCATGAACGACACGATTTACATGCCACGGTCTTGGTGCTCTCCTGGCCGTTTCGTAAGTGGGATGTATAGGAAAATTGGTATGCAACAACATGACAGCATGACGAACATAAATGACAGGTCATAACATGAAAAGCATGACATGCATGTCATGGGCGGCATGATTTACATTCCGCGCGTTTCGTTAATGGGCTGTATACCAATATTGCTATGGCACAACACGACATCATGACGAACGTAAATGACAGGTCATAACATTAGAATCATGACACGTGTGTCATGAGCAGCATGGTTTACATGCCACAGTGTTGGTGCTCTTGCGGCCGTATCGTTAATGGAATATATACGAAAATTGCTATGGCACAACACGACTGCATGACTATCATAAATGACAGGTCATAACATGAAAATCATCACATGCATGTCATGATTTTCATGTTTTATGTCATGACCGGTACGATTTACATGCCATGGTCCTGGCGCTATACTGCCGTTCCGTTAATGGGATGTATACGAAAATTGGTTTGGCACAACATGACTGCATGACAATCATATATGACAGGTTATTACATGAAAAGCATGACATGCATGTCATGAGCGGCATGATTTACATGCCACTCGTTTCGTTAATGGGATGTATACCGAAAATTGCTGTGGCACAACAAGACTGCATGACGAACGTAAATGACAGGTCATAATGTTAGAATCATGACATGCGTGTATGAGCGGCATGGTTTACATGCCACAGTGATGGTGCTCTTGCGGCCGTTTCGTTAACTCCATATGTACCAAACTCTGTCTAGTGAGACAACAATGCAAACGCATTTTACGTTCCTGATGCGTGCTTCGCATTTCCTTGACTCCCACTGCACGGGGATCTGCCAATTTTTTTTCTATCCCGTAAGAATTTTCCGATGAACAACATTTATGACACACACATTTTCTGTATGCTTCCAATGTACTTCATTTACGCCGTTTATTTTGCCAATGCTTGTGGGCAAACTTGTTTTCGGGTGGGAGGACCCGGTTAGGCGTTAATGCCTTTTCTTCTTTCTTTCCTGAGATTATTTGAACACCTGAATGAATATCAATTTCCACATTAGTGCAGCGTAGCGTACACTTTTCTTCGCTAAAACACACGTCTGGGCTCCGGTCTAACTTGGGTTCCAACGTTACGTCATGCCATCGGCTATCACTCCGTCGCAGGCTGGAGTCGACGTTCCTCGTTAGCCTACGCTAAAGATACGACCAGTAGCGTGCTTTGCAAAAAGACCCTGAACACACCAGCAACACTTAGCTGAAAGCCAAGCAATTCATCGTAGGCAATATCCTCGCCGGCTGCTTCGTATGATGCCGATTCTCAGAATGCGTGTGATCTACAGGATTTTTTAATTACATGCTTACATAAATTTTGGAAGATGAGATGTTAAGAAGAAGCGGGGTCCACCATTGGATTGATCAAGCTCACTCGTTTTGGTATTACTTCTTAAATTATAGCTCCCTGATCTCACAAAGTAGAAAACAATACGTACCTTACAAGGTGTTTCGCAAACCGTGTACAAAAACCTCATATGTCCAGTGGAATTGGACAATTGTGCACTTTTTGCGGAATTCCCTTGTTCATGACAGTATACGCCCCGCAGAACTGATAAAAGAGAAAACTGGAAGTGCATTTACCGAAAATAAAGCAATGATCTTTTTAACCAGTAAGCCCAGGCGCAACAAATCGGGACCCTACAAGAGTTGCAAAATAGCGACGCTGGTAATTTCAGCCAACTCACAGAATTCGAGAAATTCCCGTGAGCAAACCGAGAGTGAATTTTGAAAGAGGCCAGGTATATAATAGCTCCAGTTGTATTTCTGAGCGAGGAGAAAGCGTTGTTTACAGGAGACGATCTTTTTCGTTGCATTGTTGTGCCTGATCACCCCCGCCGAAGAAGCCACTTTAGAACAGCAGCTGATCATGGTCACTCTGCGACGGAAGGGGAAGGAAGGCACTGAAAGCGCTGTCAAGCGCATTGCGCGAACATGAAGTTTCGATCCCCTAGGGCGAAGTTATAGCCTGGTTTCATCTGTCTGTAGAAAGTAGCCGCGTAGATTTCTTGCAAATATTGAAACGGCATAGGGCGCCTGAGGAAACATGAGTGTATACTAAGTTACTTAATCATCGTCCTTTGTGACAATCAATGACATAGCAATGAGAAATGATCAGAGGAGAAACCCACAGTAAAAGACTACTGTGAAATGATCCCTGGTGAAGGTTACACAAAAATTCACAGCATATCCACGTAGTGAATGATGATGAGTGGGCGAAGCTCGGGAGGTTCATCGCAGATCGTGCCGAGCTCCGGATTAATTTAGTTAACGCGAACGCTACGAATCCTTATGGTTCAGCTACGCACAAGTGAAATCTCCTACCGGCACTTCATTGCAAATGAAGATCCAGTTCACCGGCTACCCATATATATATATATATATATATATATATATATATATATAATATATATATATATATATATATATATATAATATTGGCAGCCGGTGAAGGTTCTCCAGCGCGAGCTGTCGGTATATATATATATATATATATATATATATATATATATATATATAAATATAATATTGGTAGCCGGTGAACGGTTCTCCAGGGCGAGCAGTCAGTATTTCTCAATCAAGAAACTCGCTAGAAGACGCTGCCTGCGCCAACGTTGTCTCTCGCGCGTGAGGGCGCGTTCTCCTTCTTTGCGAGCTGGTAGAGCGTTCATCTAAGAAAGAGCGTTTCCGTAGTCAACGCGCGCCTTTCGGTCTCTATCTCTCTCTCTCTCTCTCTGCATCTCTCTCTCGCACACAAGACAGCAGATGGAAGAGTGAGAGAGCTCGCGCGCCGGGAGGCACGAGCCGAGGGCGAGCGCGAGCCTCCCGGCGTTGCATGGCGTTGCATGGCGTGAGTGGTGTAGGTTACACGATACGCGTGACAACCGACCCACAGCTTAAGGAGCTTCGCCCCTAAAAATGTAAAAAGTGGCATCAGCCTAAAATGTAAAATGAAGAAATGTATGGCACAGATCTCTCTGTAAAAAACAGTTATATGGAAAAATATATGAATGGCAGCGCTAGAGAAAAAATTTGCAGCAAGTGCATGCATGCACTTGCTGCAATACTACTTTCGCGTTTCCATGGAAACGCAAAAGTAGTATTGCAGGCCCACCGTGTAGTGGATTTTTCTTCGACAAAAGATACCGCTGTGCCTCGGACTAACGTGAGCGCCAACGTTGCGTCGTAACATGAGTTACGGTTCAGTCGCCACGGTGCTGTCGACGTTCCTTGTTAGCCAACGTTAAGCATACTCATGGATGGGGACTGGTGCACTTTGCACAGAGATCTCGATCTTGCAACACTTGGCTGCAGGGCAGTCAGTTCGTCATAGGCAATTTTCTCGTTGGCTGCTTCACATGACCCTGATTACCGCAGTCCGTGAGATCTGCAGTATTTTTCTGTTTCTATTTTTGCCTTTAACGCTATGGGTACCCTTTCAGCAAGGACCGAATTGTTTGCCGCAGTATTTCGCAAGTAAATAATGATGCATACATTAATGATCTTCCTGACAGTACACAGGTAGCTGAGCGTTTTCGATTTACCATGTCCCTAGCCAGTCACAGGCTGCCCGTGGACGCCTCACTGGCGGACTTGACGTCATTATCACGTGATTCGAAACTCATCTGGCCTGCCTGTGGGCGGGGCTTCCAGAAGGTCCCCGTGAAAAACGAAAGAGCGGCAGGCGTCCGGGGCCGTCCGAAGCCCTTCGGGACTTGTAAAACGAACCCGCTCATTCCGTCCTATATCCTAACGACACAGCAATTTTTTTGCTGATAAATGCGTGTACAATGTCAGGAGTAAGGTAAATACTATTCTTTCTAGCACAACCCAGCAGTATCGGAAGATTTACTCGGTTACACATCCAAGTAATATAAAAATTATAATCATTTTCAAGCGTCATCAACGCAAGTTAGCTTCATCACCAAGCGTAAAAATTGGGTCGAGCTTCATTAGCATCAGTTAAAGTGTGCAGTTGCTTGTCATTCACCTTGATAATAACTTGTAGGTTTTTAGCCACACCGATCAGGTTAGATTGGTGACTCGGTTTTATAGTTTTCAATAAAAGACGCGGCTAATCTTTGGCACAGGTGTGATTTAACAAATGTCGCTCAGTGCACGGAAACTGCATGGTTAAAGATGGCACTTTCCGGTCATTTCCTCAATGCCCTGTGGGATATAATTGTTGCACTTCCATCGCCGTGTGACCGTGAGCAAGCGTCGTTTTCAAGTGGCTTCTACGGTAAGCGTGCGCAGGGATGGCAACGGATGTAGAAAGATCGCCGCTTGTAAACGCACTTGAACCTCGCTCGCAAATGCTAGGTGAGCAACTATATATCACCCAGCGCCCTACAGGAGTTAGCGGCAACTACGCTCTTTGAGCATACAGTTTTGGTTCGCTTTTACCGATCCGCAGAAATTACCAGCGTCGCCTTTTCGAAAATATTATGAAGTGAACCGGTTCCCTGCCTTCCACTTGCATTCTTCAACTACATTCGAGCGTCTAGTTGTACTGGTATAAAGAGGAATTAGTCTAGTGTTCTTAATTACAGTTCCAATTGCTATTCTTATACATTAAAGTGCGTATCGAGAGGAACAAAACAACTGCAAGAAAAGTGCACAATTGTCTGGTTTTCCGTATTCCTAAGATTCTTGGACACATTTTTCGAAACACCTTATAGGGTGCATTGTTTCAAGTCCGTGAGATGTCGAGTCTACAATCACAGGAATGATACCATAAGAGGAGATCTAACACCTACGATGATTCCAAACGCCGGCCTCGCTTTTAGGGGCGAAGCTCCTTAAGGCGTGGGTCGTTCGTCCCCTGTATGTATGTATGTAGTAACCACCGCTTGCCCTCAGCCCACTACTGAATAAAGGCAGGTATGCGGCACAGAAAGCGGGTATGTGTGTCCAGGCTGCTACCTGGACAAACGTATCATCATAGTCATCATCATCATCATCATCATCATCATCATCATCAGCTACCTCTTTCCTGAAGCCATGCACTACGCCACGAAGCGCACATGGAAACATGCACCACGATGACACTAAATACCCAACATTAACGAAAGACTGCCCGTTTCTAACGATGATGATTGGTGATGATGCGTTTGTGCTAGCGCGTTGTGGCGCGTGTAAGAAGCTGGTGTAAGACGCTGTGGCCTCTCCGCCTTATACTGCCCCGCCACGGTGGTCTAGTGGCTAAGGTACTCGGCTGCTGATCCGAGGGTCGCGGGATCAAATCCCGGCCGCGGCGGCTGCATTTCGATGGAGGCGAAATGTTGAGGCCCGTGTGCTGTGCGATGTCATTGCACGCTAAAGAACCCCAGGTGGTCGAAATTTCCGGAGCCCTCCACTACGGCGTCTCTCATAATCAGAACTGGTTTTGGGACGTTAAACCCCACAAATCAATCAATCATCCGCCTTATACTCTCTCAGCAGTGATGTGATGGCGTCGGCAAACGCGATGCGCGTTCCGGCCTGTGTAAGGGGCTGCGTAAGACGCTGTGGCCTCTCTCCCTTGCTAGAGTGTACTGCACGTTTCTAACGCGTTTGTGCTAGCGTCCCCTTAAACGCGAGATCCCAGCGTTGGAATACAATGTTTCTCACGTCTTTACATGATGATCGATCGACGGGGCGAATTACACGGAAGATTCACGGTATACCGATGATTCCCTCCGGAGCTTCGCCCACTCATCATCATTCACCCCGTGGATATGCTGTGATTTTTCTGAAGTGATCATGTCCCCGAAGTTTGTAGGAGCATGTAAATTACCCAGTTGAAACTGTCTTTCGGTGTTCACTGTATGCGATAATGTCGGTACTTGTATCTGGCACACTTAGCTGCCGCAGTGCAACGTTTTCTGCAGTTCATCCACTCAGTGTCGTTTGAGGGCGGTGAACATGCGATGTTAAACATCTGGAAATCAACACATTATTTGACGTCATAGAACTTCTTCTGACGCGTTCGCATACTCGCATCGTAGATTAGGAAAACCGCAAAACAGAAAAGCACATGCAGGAGTCTCGCTTGTATGAGTTTTTTTTTTTTGAAAATAGCTGATGCAATCCCCACCGGAACATCATTTTAAGAGATTGATCGTTATGAGTTGTGTCAAGTGGGAGAGACGTGAAGTCTTAGTGCGGTAAGTTCACAGCTCTATCCTAACGAACGCGATGTGCCTTCTTCAGTTATAAACTACCAAGGCTACGACAGTCGTCCGCATTATCATGACAGGTTGCCGTGACGACGGCATGAGCCTCATGTTACGTTTCTAGTACCATCAGCTGCCGCGTCTGGATAAGACGAGGAAAAGCACACATTTGCTCATATCAAACACGGCAACTGAAGTAGCGCTTTTAGCATAGGCGGAGACTTTTTCATTTTCCATGGTTGGGGGGGGGGGGGGGTGCGACGAGACCTTCGCTGCGGTCTTCTGTCCCCATTCTCCAATTACCCTTTCTCGGCCTTCTTCTCTAATTTTCTCCTCACCCTCTCCCGTATTTTTCAAAAACGCCGGGGAGCTCAGGCAATTTTACTTGTTTTTTTGTGATGAAAACAGGCAAACTGCCACAAGGCGGGACTGGAGGAGCGACGCGCGCGCACTTGCGCGCGTCGCTTCTCCAGTCCGGCCACAAACGCATCAACGTCGCTGTAAATTCTCATCTGACATTTTTCTTGTCCAAGAAATGTTTATTTTACAATAGCAATGTACTTCCAAATGACACAAAAAGTACAAGAGAAGAAACAAACGTAACAGCAAGCCACCTTCGTGCAAGTAATTTTTGAACTTTAGATGATTATTTGCGCTTCACATATGATGCTCACATCGTCATGCAATCATGACCCAGTGAATTAAACACCAGTTAAAGGAGTACTGACAAAAAATTTAAGGCGATCGAGATAACTTGCGGGATAGATTTGCGTCGATATACATGCATCATTTACAAAATATCAACGAATGATATAGCTTAGAACATATTTAATATAAATTTTAACGTGCGTGTCGCACTACTGCGTGCGAAACGCGCTTTTGTGTTTCATGTAAACAACCAGTCGCCATCATCGTGACGAGTTCGTGTTGCAGTCATGGTTCTTGGGAGAGCGCTCATCCTAGCAGACGTTTCCGACGGAAAGAGGGGGCAGAACTGCACCGGAGTACCAACTGACGTCCTCGCATCGGCAGCGTATTTCTGACGGATCACGCATGTTTGAAACTTCCCAGAGGGGATTTCAGCAGCATCCCGGGAGGCTTCACTCAAAAGAGTTGTCCACGCGGTGCTCATGCTGAACGCGGTTTTGTGTGCACATGCAGTCACCCATGTTTACATGAATACCACCTGGGTGCCGCCTCACTCATCGCTCTTTGAAACGGAATGTGCGTCTTGGCTCCACAAAATCGTATACAAAATATTAACAATCGCGCGCTCTAGCCCTCGAGGTTTGCATCCGGGGTAACTGGGTCATTAGCTACTTATTGCAAAAGAAAGAAAACAAGATGTATAATTTTTGCGTCAGTACTCATATAACATATCGACGTAATTGAAAAATGATTTACAAAACAGCGGCTGCTAAAAAAAAGATTCCCCGGGCTAGTGTACGAGGTTCCGTGCGCCGGCTGCCACGCCACTTACATCGGCGAGACAAAAAACTTTCCGGAAAGGATACGGCAACACCAAAATGACGTACGTAGCTTCAACGCTACGCGAAACGCGCTCGCAGAACACAGCGAAAAGAAAGACCATCAAATCAACTTCGATGACGTCCGGGTCCTCGACACAGAAGGTAACCGAACCAAAAGGCAGTTCTTGAGTCGTGGCACGTCGAAACAACAGCTGGAAATATCAACGGCTCAATTGGAACCCTGCCGAGTGTGTATATACATGATCTCCGGAACCAATGGAGAAAACCACACCGCAACAAGAAAGGCGGGTGGAACGGCGGTGGAGAGAGGAACAATCACTAAGAAAAGTCGCTAGCTTCGGAGCCGGCCGGACAGTCGCCCCCTGATGAAGAGACCGAATGCGTCTCGAAACGTTGGGCCAGTTTTTAATTTCAATATTAAAAACTTAGATTAAGAAAAGCGGCCAGAGAGTTTGCTTTTTGTATAGGCCAATTATTGGACTTCCGCCGCCGCTGCAGCGAACCGCTCCTTGGCGCCGCCATTATCCCCTTAAAAGGCGTAACCCACCTAAGATCTGCTGTCGAGGCTGTGCAGTCAGCCTTTGTACTCCCGTTAGAAACCTTTTTCTAGTACGCTCTACTCCCGTGGTACAGTCCCAAAAGGAGGTGTTTCTTCTTTCATCGCCGGTCACGATGCAGACACGTAGATCGGCAGACACGTGGATCGGCGAGTGTGGCCTCGCCGCAAGCTGTGGTTGCTAGCCGGACCTATGCGCAACTCACATGGGGAGGAAAGCAATGCATGCTTTCCTACCCATGTGAGTTCATCACCTTCGCGTGTATTGGCGCATCATTTATCAATATTATTAACGCTTTGGTGAGAGCGTTCAGCCCCTTACAGTTATACTTCTGAACTACACATAACGATCCTCCTCTCCGGGTTCCGGCGGGGGCTATGCCCCCCCCGCCCCCCTGGAAAGTTCAGGGTGGGGGGGGGGTAGGGCTCGAGCCCCCCTGTAATCTCCGCCTATGGCTTTTACTGCAGTGCGCAACGGGATAATTGGCCCACTAATTGCTGCTTTGTCACGACGGTTTGCTTTCTTTTTCTTAGTTTGCGTACTGGCGAGCAAGAACAACGCTCTAAATAGCTCTGTTTGCATACACTACCACAACGGCGTGGAGCAAGAACATGATTTGATTTGTGGGGTTTAACGTCCCAAAACCAGCTCTTATTATGAGAGACGCCGTAGTGGAGGGCTCCGGAAATTTCGACCACCTGGGGTTCTTTAACGTGCACTGACATCGCACAGCACACGGCCCTCAACATTTCGCCTCCATCAAAATGCAGCCGCCGCGGCCGGGATTCGATCCCGCGACCTTGGGATCAGCAGCTGAGTGCCATAACCAGTAGACCACCGTGGCGGGGCGTGGAGCAAGAACAGACCGCGTAAGCTTATCACTTAGATGTTGCCTTCTGCCCAAATGCGCAAGGCAGCTGGTACACGCGTGTGTGCCGTAGCATGACTCCCGGTGGTAAATGCTCCATTCCAGAGCGTCTGATGGGTGTCGTCGGAAACACAGTTGTAGGTTTCAGTCCGTGACGCGTGGCGAGAGTGATTTCGTGGGTGACAGGAGTGACTTGACGGCGGTATCGTCCAGCATATCGATAAATGAGCTTTTCGGATTGTCCCACACAGTGGCATGGAGTCCGGAGGAGCACAAGTTTACCAGAAGAAAAATGCAGCTCGTAATATCGAGCATTGTGGCGACGCTACCGACTACTTTTTGACGCCACAGGGTTCTCTGGGAATGTCAGCCGATTGAAGATGACCGGCTGGTAAGGAGGGGAGGGTGTCATTTTGCGACGTTGACATGATTCGCAGGCAATCACGTACGGCGTACCGAGCGTTCAAGCCCCCGCCAAGAGAAACGGTGGTGGACACTTTTGTATGTGTGGGGTACACCGAGGTGTCCGGTAGTGGGTGTGTCATGAGGTTCATACTGAAAAGGTGTGAACAATTAAGATGAAATACACACACACAAAAAAAGAACGGACACGAAAACCTAAAATTCTCAAATAAAGCTTATTCACATCTGCACGACATTTTTATGCACACGTGGCTACAAATAAAATCAATACAAGAAGGTACATTAACACACATTCAGATCAAAGAATTCTTTTTTCACCAACGCTACTGATGGTAAGCTGATGAAAGAATCTTTGTTCATATGAATACGTAAAGCCTCTATTATCTCGCGGGTTGTCTGGTCGTGATTTCTTGCGACAGTGCTAGCTCTTTCCAACTGCGGAGAACATCCACACTTCTCGCACTGCGCAGCTATATGCAAGAGCTTCTCGCCACGTGTGTTTGACTCATGTTTCCTCAATGTAACATTTGCACACCTTCTGATTGGTTCGTCATGAACACGCCTCCATGAGAATGGAAGATTATGCACAACACCCTTGGAACATCAGTTGGTGGGTTTTTGGGGCTCTTACCGCTGCCCGCGTTCCTTTACTGTTCTTTTTTGCTTCTGGTTTCCAACTACCGAGGGCGCAAACTCACCCCCAGCTTGCTTGGTATTGAAAAAGTGGCATAGATACCAAACCGGCTAGTGAGTGTGAGCTTCCCAGGTCATGTGGTCACCATGGTCAGTGAAAAGCCAATTAAAGCCTTAAAGTCTCAGGGTGGCCGGGACAAATAACGAAAAAGAAAACTTAGATGGCAACAGTAAATTTGCCTTATTGTACCGTAATATAAGATACCGCATGGACGGAAAAACGCAGTAGGCCGATTTCGTGTCGCTGTTGTTCTTCAATAATTTCTTGGTGTAGTCGAGTAGCTTTGACCTTATCAATCTTTCTAGCCTACGAAGTCTCGGTGTTTTTCCAGTCCTCTCGTTCATATTGTATATACGAAAATAAGTCTGGTAGGGTATAAACTTGTGAGGAGCACGAACGATTGACATTGACGTCGCTAATACGACACATTTGTCATGTATGTTACTATCAATGACACTTCGATCACGCGTGATCTGCCTACGCTATGCGGATATGCGCCATATATGCCTGAATTTTATATATGCCCATGTCAAACCAGAAGAAAACTAAAGTTCACATGTAAAATATCATTAGAACACACGTGATGCGAAAAAGACATACAGTTTGTTGAAACTTACAATCGAAATGTAGACATAACAATCGCACATAAACACGCGCAACCTACCAAGCGGCACGGGGCTACCGAACCCAGACTACCAAGTGTTAAGGAAGCAGGCTACCTTAAACTACGGCGGCCCCTCCCGCTCCATACACATACAAAATAAACCTATTGCATGAGCACAGTTGATGATGGCTCTTCTCTGATGTCAACTAAGCTTCTAATGTGTAATAAGCGCTATCATAGCAGCCTAAAAAACAATGCGTATGTTCTACATGCATTTCTCCACCTTTGATCTACCCCATCAGAATACTTCCACAAACGACATTTTAATACTGAGTTAAACGCTTCGTAGTGTGCATTTTCTTCGACAAAGATGACCTCTGTGCTGTGCACCAAGCTCAACGTGACGTCGTACCATGAGCTACTATTCGATCGCCACGGTACTGTCGACGTTGCTGTTTAGCGCACGTTAAGCGTCCAGTAACGCGCTAGACCCTACCAGTAAATACTTGCCTGTCGATGGCAAACGCTTGGTCATAGGCAATTTATTCGCTGACCGCTTCACGTGATAACGATTCCCAAAATGCGTGGGAGCTGCAGGGTTCGTTTACGTACCAAACAAGCTGGGGGCAATTTGCAGAAGTGTTAGTAAGAAAGCAAAAGAAAAGGAATAAATGTGAAGCTTGCACTAGTGGCGCAATGTTAGAAAAACAGCGATGCTGATGGGCAACTTGGCCGGTCCCGGTTTGTCCCCGGCAAACCCACTGGTTGATGTGGTTCGACGCTTTCACAAAGCACTGCGAAGCCCAGCGAAAGCTTCTCAAAATTTCGCACGAAGTCCAGCATAAAGACGTTCGCGTCGAACCACAGACGGTGGCACACGCCGTCCGCGCGCCGTAGCGTGCCCACGTCAGCGCATCGTAACGTGCCTTTTTCTTCGACAGAGCTGACGTTTGTGTTGTGCACTAAGCTCAACGTTACGTCGTACCATGAGGTACTATTCGATCGCCACAGTGCTGTCGACGTTGCTGGTTAGCGCACGTTAATTGTCCAGTAACGCGCTTCACCCTACTAGCAACGCCTACCTCTGAATGCCGAACACTTCGTCACAGGCAATTTCCTCGCTGACCGCTTCATGTGAGAACCATTCGAGAAATGCGCGGGATCTGAAGGTTTTGATTAGGTAAAAAGCAAGCTGGGGGAAATAGTAACGGGTTAGTAAGAAAGCGAAGTAAAAGGAATTGTAAAAAGAAAAAAAGAAGGGCTGTGGTAAGAGCCACTGAAACCCGACATGTATAATTTTGCATTATCATGTGGGCGTGTTAATATGGGACAGACCGGAAGATATTGTCAGTGTCAAGTTGAATACACATGGGGCGAACACACGTGGCACCGGCCTATCGCGTAAAGCTGCGCACAACCAAGAGTGTGGGCCCTTTACAAAGATGAAAAAACAAAAACAAAAAGCAATGTGGCTGACACCTCTGTCAAAAGAATCGGTATGACACGAAGTGAAATGTCTCTTCGCATTAGCAGCTGAATGTTTATCGTCACATCGAGGTGAACTTGCCGGTTGCTGTAGGTGTTTCGCTGGTACGGCATCATTTGACGTCGATGAGCCCACGTTCACACATCGCCTTCATAACTTCAAGGTCAAACTTTTTGTGGTAACTCAAGTAGTTTACCTAAAAACTGAGCACAGGCTGTAGTAAATGCCGCACGATGAATGTATCAGTCATATTTATTTGGGAGACATTGACCAGTCAACGTCGTTGCAGTGCTGTGGGGCCAAATGCAGCAGTTTTCTTGTTACTGGATGGCAGCGGTGAAACGCCACCCAGGAAGAAAGGTGACCGCTGCCCTACCACTGCGCTATCGCTCACCTGTCTTCCTGGGTTCCTGGGTCACCTTTCCTGGGCCACCTTTCTTCCTTTCTTCCTCTTCCTGGAGCCGGACGAGACAAGAAGGCGCTTTCATAGAGCATCGAACATGTGATTCTGGACGCCGACGAGTTCAGGCGCATGATGTCGTGCTCCTCTGGAGAGGTTTCAGCGGCCGTGTCTGGTCGCGGTAAAAGGGCCTTTGGCTCAGGAAACAGCGCAGGACAACGATTACCAGGTGTGGCGAGTGACGGCCCCCAAAAGGCATCCAACTTAGAAGGAGAGAAAGAAGACGTGTGTGTTATACACTGTGGTGCCGCTCGTGAAAGGCGCGAGGCCCGCGAAGCGCGAGGGAGCGAGACAGGCCAGCGAGCTTGCAGCGAAGACGTGCTGTTCTCGGGGAACGTCACGGCTACCGGTCCGTTGCGGTTCCCGACTGTTCTCGGGTGCGGGCCTGTTCTCGGGGAGCGACCGTCGCGCCTACCGGTCCGTGCGGCTCCCGACTGTTCTCGGAGAGCGACCGTCGCGGTACCGATCCGTGCGGCTCCTCACTGCTCGGGCAGCCACTAGCGGAGCCTGTGCTTGTGTCTGAGGCTAGACCGTGCAGCGAACCGGCGACTCTTTGGTCCGCTGGTCGCGGCCGTCCACGTGGTCTCGCCTAACTCCAAGACGACGCCCGCCCGGCCCATCGACGAAGACCGATTTGGCGCTACAGCTGCGGCGGCATGGTAGCTACCCCCACCGACTTCGCACAATCATACCAGTGAACACAGTGAGTGGTGCACGTGCACACGTGAATGTAGTGCGGGCGATCTGGGACGGGGACTAACTGTTTGTACGCCACGAACAGTTTAGCCTTGAAGGACGCGACCAACTACTTGCTTATTTGGGTCGCCGTGTTATTATACAGCCTAGGCAGAGAGCTCGGCTTGGAGGATGCGGAGCTGAGAGCATGTTGTTGTTTTGTGGGGTTTTACGTCCCAAAACCAGTTCTGATTATGAGAGACGCCGTAGTGGAGGGCTCCGGAAATTTCGACCACCTGGGGTTCTTTAACGTGCACTGACATCGCACAGCACACGGGCCTCAACATTTCGCCTCCATCGAAATGCAGCCGCCGCGGCCGGGATTCGATCCCGCGACCCTCGGATCAGCAGCCGAGTACCTTAGCCACTAGACCACCGTGGCGGGGCGCTGAGAGCATGGGTAGAGGAAGAACGCCTAAGGCTACGCGCCTGGCGAACAGAGGAGCGGAATGCAATCAAGGAGGAAATGGCCATGAAACTACAATTGGTTGAACAAGAGCGTGAGGCAGCACGCGAGAAAGCGGCGCAGCAACGAAAGCTGTTCGAACAGGAGCAAAAGATTCTTGAACTGAACCTCCGGCTGCAAGAAAATGCCGCTAGTCCACAGGTTGTTCATGGCCCAGCTGCTAGCAGTACGCATGCATCCTCTGCTTCAAACGTTTGCAGCCCCCATAAGCTAATACCACCATTTAATGAAGAGAGAGATGATTTAGACGCATACCTGCAACGCTTTGAAGGCGTCGCCATCTGCTAAGAATGGCCACGAGAGAAGTGGGCGGTCTCATTAGGTCTGTGCATGGCGGGGGAGGCCTTAACTGTCTTTGGGTGTATGGATCCATTGGCCGCCTTAGACTACGAGACACTCAAGCGGGCACTCCTGCAGTGGTTCCTATATTACGGCGGAAGGGTACCGGGATAAATTCCGTGGTGCAAAACCCGAGGATAGGGAAACCGCCAAACAATACTCGTCAAGGCTCGCGGGTTATTTTGACCATTGGCTGGAGCTCTCAAAGACGGAGAGAAGCTTAGTGGCCTGAGAGAGTTGATGATTGCGGAGCAATTTGTTAAAAGCTGCTCTCCGGCACTAAGGGTTTTCCTAAAGGAGAGAAACTGCCTAACTCTACACGAACTCGCTCAGACAGCCGACAACTTCGTTGAGGCTCAGTCGCTGATGAACCTGAGCAAAGAACGTCCAGAGAACGAAGATAGGCCAGGCTCAGGGGTGAGAGCGGAACCTACAAAGAAAACGTCGCGGTTAGACAACCAATGTTTCTTATGCGACAAAAAACGGCATAGGGCCGCTGAATGTTGGTCGCGTACAAGAGGAAACTCCACGGCAAATGGGTTGTATGGGGAAGAGGTGCATTCCAATGGTGCTAAACACCCTTCCGGTGGAGTGAACCGAAGAGAGCCCTTATGTTTGATATCCGAGGACCGAGCCGATGCGGAAGCAGCACAGGACAGCGGCTACGTCAGGCTAGGAGACAGAGAGAAAGTCCCGGTAGTTAGCACGACAGTGTCCCGAGGCATTCGGCTTGGTAGAACTGACAACTTGCCTGTTGTGCAAGGGTTGTTGAATAAGTGCCCAGTAACAGTATTGCGCGATACTGGATGTGACACCGTTGTAGTTCGACAGGCATTGGTGCCGAGAGAAAAACTAACGGGAACATACCGACCGGTGTTGTTAATGGACCGCACACTGCGATACTTACCAGAAGCTACGATCTTCCGAGACACACCATTCTTTGTCGGAGAAGTCCGTGCGCAGTGCATGCGAGACCCGCTTTACGATGTTGTGCTTGACAACATAAAGGGTGTAGTGCCGCTAGGCACTTTGGATGTGAAAAGTAACGCCAGCAATGCAAATAATAGCCGCATCAAGAGAGAGAGTACCGAGTCCTGGACACCGAACTGCAGAGGAAGGCAATGAAAGCAAGTTTTATCTGGAGTCGAGATGCGATCGACATCGTCACGGCCGAGTCCACAACCCGAGGCGTGGCTCTCCAGAGGTACCCCTACCATACGTCTGGAGTCACACCAGCCTCAACACGTGCTGTCCCCACCAACATCATACCGGGGAGCGAGGCCGCCCGTCCACACGGGCAGCGTAAAACGGTCCGCCGCTGCCGGTCCAGCCAGATGTTTGCACCATACTACATTGTCATGGACAACTCGGGCACACAGATGCATCAGGCGCTGCCTCCACCTCAACCACCGCCTCCTCAGGGGCAGACCCGGTGTCAGACAAAGGAGACAGGACAAGGTTGTGGACTACAGCTCGGAACGTCCCGTAACTATGACTAGTTGGAGGGTGGTGCATCGTCCGCGTTCAGCAAAGGCGTCTGAGATGACGTTGACGGGAGGAAAAGTGAACAGGTGCTGGTGTGTGTTGTGTGTTTGTGGGAGTAAGTGTTGTGATTCGTCACGCTGGCATGCAAGTTGGCATGCCCCTAGAGAATTCCCGTGCGGGGGGAATTCATGCAGATATGGTGTGTACTTCTTGTGCTGCTTCTGAATACCGCAATCGGGCTAACTGTGAGGCGCACTTAGTATATACAGTTATGTTCTATTGTGTGTGCCGTTTTGCCGCCTGTACAGACCTTTTTTCCGACGACATAACGTTCTGCAAGCATGGGGAAGTGTGGCGAGTGATGGCCCTCAAAAGGCATCCGACTTAGAAGGAGAGAAAGAAGACGCGTGTGTTATACGCTGTGGCGCCGGTCGTGAAAGGCGCGACGCCCGCGAAGCGCGAGGGAGCGAGACAGGCCAGCGAGCTTGCTGCGAAGACGTGCTGTTCTCGGGGAACGTGACGGCTACCGGTCCGTTGCGGTTCCCGACTGTTCTCGGGTGCGGGCCTGTTCTCGGGGAGCGACCGTCGCGGCTACAGGTCTGTTGCGGTTCCCGACTGCTCTCGGGGAGCGACCGTCGCGGCTACCGACTCGTGCGGCTCCTCACTGCTCGGGCAGCCACTAGCGGAGCCTGTGCTTGTGGTCACAGGCTAGGCCGTGCAGCGAACCGGCGACTCTTTGGTCCGCTGGTCGCGGCCGTCCACGTGGTCTCGCCTAACTCCAAGACGACGCCTGCCCGGCCCATCGGCGGAGACCGATTTGGCGCTACAACTGCGGCGGCATCCTAGCTACCCTGCACCGACGTCGCACAATCATACCAGTGAACACAGTGAGTGGTGCACGTGCACACGTGAATGTAGTGCGGGCGATCTGGGACGGGGACTAACTGTTTGCACGCCACGAACAGTTTAGCCTTGAAGGACGCGATCAACTACTTGCTTATTTGGGTCACCGTGTAATTATAATTGTTTTGTCCTTGTGTGTGCCTCGTCCTCGTCTGTCTGAGTTCCTGGGCCCACAAACCCCTTACACAGGTCATCCTTCCAAACTTGCCTTCAGGTCGTATTGTTCTCAATAGAGTTTTTCTTCATGCGGATGTCAAAGCAAAGCCTTACCGTTTTGAGGATTTCAGGGACGCGTTGGCTCGACTCGCTCTGCTACCTGACGTTACCGCGTTGGGAGCTTACCGCATGAGCCACGTCTGGGCGGTAGCCTTCCGAAGCGCGGAAGCCACAAGATTGTGGAAGCCAGAGAAGTGACTGTGAAGAACTGTCGGTGTCTTGCAATAGACCCGGCTAATCAGGACATCCGCGTCAAACTGCACTGGCTTCTCGGAAGTGTACCCGATTAAGATGTACGGGTGGCTTTTGCACCGTATGGACGAGTCACCGACGTCACCAGAGAACGATGGCGAGTTTATGGGTTATCGGGAAAAAGTTCGACCACAAGGCTTGGAGGAGGAGGAGGAAGAGAAAGGAGGAAAGACAGGGATGTTAGCCAGTGCTGAGACCGGCTGGCTACCCTGTGCAGGGGAAGAAGGGTAGCCAGCCGGTCTTTTAGGGACACAAGGCTTGTGTCCCTAAAATTGAAGACAGGCGTCAAGTTAGACGATCTGCCGCACCAACTGAGCGTCTACGCACCAAATGTCGAAGTGGAGCGAAAATTATTTTCTGAAGGTATTGAACGCTTTCTCAGCTGTGAAAAATTTTTACTACTGTTAGGAGATTTCAACTGTGTATATTTTGCTTCTGACAGAGCCAGAAGCCTTGCCATAAGAGATAAAAGGGCTATGAGGTTGATGAAACTGATTAGTGAATATAACTTAGAAGATATAGGCAGTGTGATGGCGTGCGGAACGCAGCCCCAGTATACACATTATCAGCGTGATAGTCATGCCAGATTACGTAGAATATATGCGTCCGTTGAGCTGGTATCATGCTGTAGTCTCTACGAAGTAGTTCAGTTCAGCGATCATTGACTTGTAACTGCCACGTTTGGTGCCAAAGAAAAACGAAATCGCTTCAACTGGAACCTTTGGAAATTTAATGAAAGCCGATTTGAAGAGAGAGAATTCGTTAATGGCATTGCAGAAGACATAAGGAAATTGCTTGCCGCTTTACCGAACAGCTTCATAACACAGTGGGAGGATTTCAAAGAGAACCTTAAAATAAAAGCAGTTGAACAGAGCAGCGTTAGACAGCATGAAGAAAAAGAAAAAAAAGAGAACTTAAACAGAACCTACAATTTATGTATACGATGGAAAGTGCTCAACCAGGTGCTTATGCGAAACTAATAAGAGAGGTTAAGTGCGAATTAGAACGTATTGATACTTCCAAGTATAAAGCCGCTGTTATAAGGGCACGAGCTGAGCATTTCTTTATGGGAGAAACACCAACTAAGCGGGCATTGGCTGATGAGAAAAGATATGCATGTAAAAAAGAAATACGCGAACTATACCACGACGGACAAATAGTCGATAACGAGGCGGATATTAGACGCCTTATTGCTGATCATTATTCCATGTGTAGTGAAGAATATGGACGCTGTACTAGGACAGACAGGTTGCGCTACTCGCGGAGGAAGAAGACGTTTGGGCAGCCCAACGCAAGTGCTGGCTCCGCGATTGCCAAGGCTTAGTCGTAGCTGTTTTCGCTCAATCTTCACAAGCAAGACCCTTGTCTAAACCGCCCTGTTTCAATTGGTGGAGTTGCTGGGTATCGGAAACCCTGTAACTACGAAGCCGTACGTTACCTCCAGTCTCTACTACCATGGCATCGGATGACAAGCAGCAGCCTTCTCCACCGACGCCAACAACACCAACTATCCTCTGTGCCGGCTCCCTTCGGCAACGCGACCCTCCTTTCTTCAGTGGCGCCGATGACAAGGACGCAGAAGACTGGCTCGAGGAAGACGACCGGGTGAGGAAGGTCAACAAATGGGACGATGTACACAAGCTCACTAATGTCATATTTTATTTGACCGAAGTAGCCAATCTGTGGTTTCATAACCACGAGACTGACCTCAACACCTGGCCTTCCTTCAGAACGGCATTCGTGGAACTTTTTGGTCGCCCGGAACTTCGCAAGCTACGCGCCGAACAGCGCTTGCGAGGTAGGGCTCAGCAAAGTGGTGAGAATTACACCAGTTACATCGAAGATGTAGTTAATCTTTGCAGGCGCGTCAACCCGTCCATATTCTTCACTACACATGCTTTTTGTCTGTAAACACACAATGGACGAACGCTTCAGGGAGGAATTCATGCGACGGATACCGACACTTGACGAAGACTAGACTGGAGTCTGACTAGACTGACAAGACTAGACTGGAGTTGCCTATTACAGTCAATAAAATCGAATGCGCTATTGAAAAATTACCAAATGGGAAGTCGCCAGGGCCCGATGGATTTGGAGCTGCCTTTTATAAATTCTTGAAACCTCAGATAGCCCAGATTTTGCACAATGTTTTTAATGATGCGTATGAACAAAAACAGGTCCCTCTATCTTTTAGGACGTCGTACATTACATTGATCCCTAAAACAGATGACGCTGAGACAAGAAGACTTGTGAGCTCTTATCGCCCGACAAGTCTTACTAACGTCGACTATAAGATATTCATGAAAGTGTTGGCAAAAAGGCTCCAAAGTGTAATTACAACGCTTATCGGGTCCCATCAAACATGTGATATTAAAGGTCGTAGTATCGCAACAAACATACATATCGCGCGAAGTGTTTTGGAAATTTGTGATGTAGTTGGTGATCATGTAGCAATGATTCAGTTGGACCTGGCAAAAGCTTTCGATCTAGTTTCTCACGATGTTCTATTTTCTGTACTTGAGCACTTGAAGGTGGGCAGTGTAATTTTTTAGGGTGTAAAATGGCATATAGAAATTGTTCGACTCGAGTAATCGTCAATGGAGAGTTGACTGATACTGTACCTGTACGATCTTCAGTACGCCAAGGGTGCCCATTGTCACCTTTGCTATTTGCTGCCTACATTGAGCCTGTTTGGCAGTAATTCAAAACGAAAATATCCGTGGGTAGAGCTTGCTTTCAGCTGAGGTAAAGTTACCTGCGTACGCGGATGACATTGCTGTTTTCCCTCTCTGACACAGACAGCATCATTGAGGCAACAACTGTGATTGAGAAGTTTTGCTTATACACAGGGTGTAAGATAAACTGGCAGAAAAGTTGTGGCTTTTGGCACGGTAATTGGGAAAGTACGCCAGATACCTTTTCACGCTTGCGTATGTCGTCTTTACGAACAAAGTATCTGGGTGTGCCTCTTGATAGGTATCGACATGCTGATGAACATTGGGCTGAGGAAACATTGAAACTAAAAGAAAAAGCAGATGCATGGCAAGGCAGGCACTTGTCTATGTTCTCGCGTGCTGCTGTGTGTAATGTGTTTCTGATGTCACGTGTATGGTATGTTATGAATGTCTTATGTGCGTCTCGTTCTAGTATCCAGAAGATACATCGTGTCTTTGCAGTTTTTGTTTGGGCATCGACATAGCAGCGGAGATAGCGGCGTGGCGGCGTCCTGCCATCGGGCAAAGTACGACCACGGCCGCTACGAAATGTGTCTTGTGTGGCCAGTTATGTTGCGACACGCTCTGCTAAAGAAATGGAAAGACAGCCGCTGACGAGAAAATGATGCCGCGTTCGCTGCAGCTGATTATTCACAAAACGATCCGATGACAACCCGTTCGGTATCACCTGCAAGGTTTCATCGTTGGCGGACGGATTGCGAACTACCGATTAGCGGTGCATTACTGATTGCTTCGCACCTTCCCAGATTTTAAGTTATTAGATCTGCATGCTTCGCCCCTCTTCATCGCCATCTACTGCGGTGAGTTTTCTGTCTTTTTTTTTCTGGTAGTGGGTTGAGGCCAACAGCAGATCCCTTTGGCGCAGCCCGAGCCTTTTATCGCTTCCTTTACCCCGCTCTCCACCTCTCATTTCCTTTTATCTGGCCCATAGGAGGTGATTTTACAGTCGTCGGTACAACGAAATCATAGGGTTCCCATATGTGCCTCATCTGCGGTCGCGGGTGTATGCCTGGTGGGTATGACGCCCGCCTTCTGATCGTAGACACCAGGGTTCGAATTCCAAATAGGCGAGAACGTTTCTCTTGTTTCATTTCACAGCCGACCTCGACGATTCTGCGGACTAAAAGGCAAACCTAGCAAAGCTTTCAAGCTTTGTAGTTGGTGTCTGCAGTGAAGTTATTTGTTGAATGAAGGGCGGGCGCTTTCCAGCTGCGTCTCAGACCAAATGGATAATGGCCTGGTACATGCAGTGCAGTAACATTTGGCTCACTTATCTGCAGGTGCACTCCCGACTCATCGGCGACATTTTCGACTGTGTTCAAGAAGTGTTGCAAGCACCCTTTAAAGACGAATATCAAATGTCCTTTAACTTTTCCATATGCTAATCTCCTTTCGCAGTCGATACTCATGCAATGCAGGCAGTTGAAGGCTGTCATAGCTGCTAAGAATACACGCCGCTATTTAATATTGTGTAGAAGGTGCCGCTTTACGACGTCAGCGCCGCGGTGTGGCGTAATAGAGTAGATAAGCTTTTCCGTAATGTTTAGTGACGCAGATGTGAAGTACTTAATTAAACATACTGTCCCTCCACACCCTCCGCCCCCTTTTTCTTGTCGGCTTCCAGATATCCGCAACTAAAAAAAATTGCTGCCGAGAATCCGGCCCGGTGCCATGATTTCACGCGACAGATTGCAGTGGGTCACGAACGTAGTGACTCAAAGTTTTTAACTATTGTTACCCAACGCTCTCATCGGAAAGTGGCAGGTTGAAGGTAGAGAACTCGTTAGGCGTGTTGGTATAAAATGCGGCACGAAAATAGCTCCGCACACACTACTGCACGAAATACCGCACGAAGGTTCGAGAGCCCATTCTATCGCGTAGACCCGACGATATACACTTCTACAGTATTCATAATCAGGGGTTCCCTTAAACTGTAAGTATAAAGTTCTTTTCTTACGTCGCCAGTGTGGTCTTACGGCGCATGCGTAGAAGTTCAGAAGCCTTACTGCTATTATATGCTGCCATGTTTTTTAACCTTAACGACTAGGTAAGTTCAAGGGGGCCATACGGAGGACTGTAGTGGCGCAGAAAGTCGTTCAAAACGTGGGACATACCGAACCACAGATTACAAAATCATATTCCGCCTTGGTACTCCCGACAGGTCAATGCTGCCTTGACAGACAGAATGGACCGACCCAAGGCCAGTCCAGAATTCTGTATTGTTCAGTTCTACCTTCAGAGGAGGAGTTGGCCAATCATAGAGTACGAACGCGGAATAATATTCCGCGTTGTGTGGCGAGGTATAGGCGTCAACATAATGTGTCTAGAGCCAGCCTATGGGCTAGTGGACCTTGGCTCAGCGACATTCCTTGTTTAAAGATTTTTTTTTACTGCGAACCTATTCCAGACTGAGCCTTCGGCACCCGATGAGAACCTTAACTGCAAGAAACCACCCGCACGACGCGCCTAACAAAGCACATAACGACTCATGTAAACTAGATAAGATACCAGCTCTAGACGAACGAGGCGATAGCCTTCATCGCCAAATATTCCAATGACACCAACGTACAGCGCGGTTACCATTTCGCTTCTCCGAAGTCTGCCTGAGGGGTCCCTGCTGGACGGGGCAACCAGTAGTGGTTGCCCCGTCCAGCAGAGTTTGCAGCACACAAAGCTCACCCATAGTGTGGCAGAGAAGTTTCGCGGCAGGTAAAGAACCATGGGGGAGTATGATAAAACTCTGGCAAGGAGAGGAAGCAGCAGCGGACGACAATCCATGGCGAGCGACCAGCACGGCAGCCACAGTACCAGTGGCCAACACAAACTGGTCGTGGATGGAAGAGGATTCTTTACGCAAACTGCTAGCTCTTAGGTGTCGATTTCGCAAGGCACTCAGTTTCCGGCTTGGTTGCCCTTCGCGCACCTTGAAATTGATTTTAATTATGTTCTGGGTAGTATTTCCCCTTGATATTTCTCAGATAATGTATGTGTGCTTAGAAAAACCCACAGATCCACTTTTCCAGTTATCACTACTTAAAAATTCTGTTTCAATAGTAAAACACGTTTTTGGCCTAGTGTGTATGGCATATTTGAAACAAAAAGGTTGCGCGAAGAAAGACATTCACAAGGGAGGGTACAGGGATTCGCTTGCGCTTGTCCCTGCACCTTCCCTTGTGAATGTCTTTCTTCGCGCAATCTTTTTGTTTCAAATGTGTTTCAATATTCCTCTAAACTTTGTAACCCGTGCCAGATTTTAGTCGCGCGATGTAAGATGACTTTAGAAATAAATTCATGTAGACTACGTCCAAGAATCTTTAAAACAATGCGGATTGGATTGCGCCGTCCAGTACTTTTAGGGTGCGATAAGGCACCGGTGAATCTTTCAATATTGTCCTACACATCTGTAACCTCGAATATTCGAAAATTTTTGGACACGATTGTCGAATCGAATTCGAAGGCTACAAACATGAAGTTCAATCCAAATTCAAAATTTTGTATATTCGTACCCTCCCTCTCCACATTTTATTGAAGAGATGTGTTTTTTTCACGTGTATTTCCAGGAAGGAACGCTCATTTATCGCCGTCATAGGTGTTACAGTTATGGATATGTCACGACTGTTCTGCTTGTTAGCAGCGATATGCCTGGCATGTTCAAATCCCATCCCGAACGAAGCCGACGAAGGCAAGTTTAAAGCCTGTGTTATTCTTCATTTGGACCTGTGGCTCAAGCGGAAGATGTTATGCGAAATTAGCTCGGTGTATACTGAATTCGTCATTTACAATGAGCATATGCATGGCATTCTCTGCTGAATTATAGCTTGTATCGCGTTAGATCTCGGTTGCCGTGTTGTAGATGTAGTCACGCCAAACCAGTGTCGCGCATGGATTTCTTTCTTCTCCCCCGAGCTGCGTTTGTGCGCACTTTTCTAGTGCCTTCTAAAAAGCAGTGGAAAAAGTCATGTGTATTGAAAAGTTTTGCATAATTAAAGTGGAACGCCTGGCACCCTTCATGAAGTCGCGGAATAAACTAAAATTGTAGTGGAGGAGAAAACAAAAGTTGCAGGTGCCGAGGCTTGAACCGTAGCCCCCAAGCACCAAAGGCGATCATAATCATCATTTATTTACCTTGGAGGACCCTTCATAGGGTGTCATCATACAGACTTGAACGACGTGCTCTGAAATCGTACTCTATAACAGTAAGCAGAAATGTCTCAAGTGCAGAACATAGAAAGTGCAGGTTTCGGCGACTATACATGTTGGCCACTCAATAAATACTATAATAATGGACATGAGAAAAGCATTGGGAGAAACATAACGAAGGCGAAATTAGTATGACACTTAACGAGACACTGAGGCACAATATTTTTAAATATCTGAAAAAATGTACAATAGGTACAAAAGGCCAATATCTCAAAAAATGGTGCAAGCGAAGAAAAATGAACGAATGACGTTATTTAACAAGAAGTGCCGTTACTGACTGTTTGCATTTTTCTGGATTTTTCTCAAGAGCAACCGCTTCAGGAAGGGCGTTCTATGTCTTTAATAGCTGCAGGAGGAAATGGCTTGTTAAATGCAAGAGTGGAACCATGTAGGCTTTGAACGTTGTTGGAATTCAACAGGTGGCGATAAGTCCGAAAGGAAGGCAATAACACTGTACCGTGTAAATGAGGGAAGCTGTGGTGTAGCTTATGGAAGAGATGAGTCGTAAAATTCCTTCTAACTACCAACTACACACCTACGCTGCCGAGGTATACGGATGCCTTGTCTTACAGTCGCATTTAGCAAAAAAGAAACTACACGAGGAGAGAAACGTGGCGTGGGTGTTGGTGGTGGTCATGACGGTGATGTTGACAGATGCACCTAAGGCGTGGCCCCCGAGAGAGCGACGGCGGATCGGTAGTTAGGCAGTGCTACCTCGGAGGCCAGGCATTGGGATACATCACTGAATTGGTGGGAGGCCAGCAGCCAGGGTCTTCGTGCACCCTCTGAAACCAGCATGCACACATTTTTTACAGAGTAAGCTGTTACGAGACCACAAGGGTCGTTTTCGCGCCGTAGTTGTCCGCCGCCGCCGCCGCCGCCGCCGCCGCTGCCGCCGCCGGTGTCCGTATCCACTATCGCGCAAATTTTAGAAAAGGTAACCAGGACCGAGGAGTATTCCAACTCGTCCTCTGCGTGGATTCGAACCCACACTCTCTGCGTGGTAGTCGAGCATTCTACCACTGAGATACGTCTGTTTTTTTCATACATGGTATTTATTACAGTGCGCTAAGAAATTCGCAAATTGCATAAGGCACTGTTGCAGTGACCTAGCGACAATAATCGCACAAACACTCCAAATGACATTATCAGCCTAAAATACAAATAAAGAAGACTTAACCTTTAATTCGCATACTATACGTTACCTTATGCCAACATCCCCGGATGAAGTGGCATTTGATATGTTCTTTCTTATGGGAATGCATAGCTTGTGGAAGACGCGCATGCAGGACCGCAACGCAGAACCAGTCAATGCATCAATAACTCATTTTGTTCAAATGACCATGCATCTAAAGGACATCTACGACGAGCTTGACGTCATGCCTGAATGGTACCCCATCTTGGTGAAGTGCTCATCCCTACCAGCCATGCTGTGCAACACATCTTGAACTCTCCCTGAAACACTTATGTGCATTCCGTCAGTGAATTTGTATTTTAGACTGAGCTACGCCGGTGGTTCAAAAATCATCGCTAAAAGACCTAAACAGGTATAACGTGTGCAGAGGTATCGCATTAACAAATGTAATGTTACGTGGCAGAATAATAAAACGCCACTATACGTCGCAGAAAGTGGATTGCATAACGAGTTCGAGGAATAATTTCAAAGGACACAGGGGTGCATGCTTCGTAGCTCCGCACCCATTACAGAGGCATCACCTACATCATCATTATGAAACAATCTTCTTCAACTTTACCGTCATCATTATTACGAACCGCTGCCCTTTATCGTGTCGTATCGTGCCATGCGACATGCGGCAGGTGACGTGCGCAGCCCCGACAGCAACTTGACTTGGGTCTTCGATATACCTGATGGCGCCTCCTCGTAAAGTGCGGACCGCTGCTGAAGAAGCGAATCGCAGAACTACGCGCGCGGCTGCAGCAAGGCAACGTCGGGCACAACAGACAGATGTGCAGTATACAGATTTGCAAGTTACAATGCCGCAGTAATTATGGCGTAGTGGGTACTTCCCTACTTGGCGAAATGACAAGAGTTATGGCGCAGGGGATACCTACCACCTTCAGTTGCACTAGTTTCCCCGAGCGTTTAAAATGGCCTCTAAGAACATCGGTCCTCCAGCTTACGCTGCCGCTGTCCTGCGGTTCCGCGGAGGCCTAGCAGTTCGTCATCTGGATTGATCGTCTTTTCGAAACTTTGCGCTCATCATTTTTATTTCTGTAATGCTGCGTTATGTTCACAGATCTTTAAGGAAATTCCCGAGGGCTGCAAGTCAGTTCTAAGAAGCCCGAGCCCCGGCTGCCCGAGTTTCGTTGGCACGCTCTGCCTGCAGCATCGCGCATGCGATCGCGTTTCTGCAAAAACAGTGCGGCTTTATAGCTCCCAGAGACACTGGTCGCAATCAGGAAGTGAAATATATTGTTGCTGAACTGTACGTACGAGCAAAATACTGCACTCATGCGCGCGTAGTGAGCGTACGGTCACTTGGTACTTCGTCAGTAGTTTTTCACAGTAGAACTCTCTTTCATATTTGTTTTTTGTTGTTCTCACGCAGCTCCACGGCTGTGTTAATAATTTATCCTGCGACGCTGCAAGACGGAATATCATTAGAGTGGCCCTGCAACACTTTTTGAACCAAGTAAGAAGCGCTGCCGATCAGTCGCGTGGGGCTCCTGCGAACATGTCAGCGAAATATTATTGCACTGCACACAACAGTAAATTCGCAGTTCGGTTTCGCTCATAGTTGGACAGCGCCCGCTCTTTTAACATACGACGTCATAGAGACGACTATCCAAGTCGCATGGGGCAGAAATAGCATTGGGTTCCAGATCACCTGCTACGCTTTATTTGTTCGTTTGGACTCAACGGATGAAAAAGAAATTGTGCGTGTCTGGTGCAAAGAGTCACTAAAAGAAGTTACATGCTTCATGCGACGTTATACGTTCAAAGAAGCACCGTCGCATTCGAGTTTTTTAAAACCAAATTGTGAATTGCCTGGAGCGGACAGTGGAATTACAAAGGGCTAACATGTTCACAGGAGCTTCCACTACTGATCGGCACCGTTTACTGGCTATGTTAAAAAAAGTGTCGCACGGACTTCTTAATACGTCACTCCTCGGTAATTGGAAACAGAATTGCACCATGTACACCCTTGGAATCCTTTAGCAATATCACGCGGGCGCTGAGAGCGGGATATGGTAGCGTCTAATATTCTCGAAAGGCAACGATATCTTTCCACAATGCGCAACAGAATACTTGTGGTTCCTGGAACCACAAGAAAATTAAGCTTTTTATCGACCTCATAAAGCGCATCGCAAACGGACAGCGCTAGCATCAGCGCAGCGTCGGCATCTTCAGCGGCGAGGCTCGGGCGGCCAGCGCTCTGTTCTCCCATAGCATCTTGTAGTTCGCCACCAGGGGAAGGCGCGGCACTACAAATTCTGGCTAGCTTCATAGCGTGCAACATCATTCGTGACCTCAAAGTCCCGCGAACTACGTCTGTAGTGCATAAAAAATGCACGCGAGGCAGATACTGAAACTGTTTGTTGTGGTACAAACACTCGAAACGGGCCTTTTCTTTTTATGTTCCGTAGTTCGCAGGTCTCATCACCCAGCTTGACATGCGCCTCGGCCGCCGTCATTATTACAAGGCAAATTGATTTGTTTCGTTTCCTTTGGCGTCATCTCTCACGTTTCATTTCCTAACAGTTCGAACAGCCCACTGCTAATCGGTTCTACAAGATTATTTTATACTTGAAATAAATTGTGCATGTGCTCGTTAAAGTAGCATGAAGATGGGAACCATTTCTTGTTCTTTAGCAAGTTTGTTTTGATTTGCAGATTTTCAAGTGTGTAGCACAGAAGCATGCAAAACAAGAGGTAAGCCATTTGTTTCGGGCTCTGTGTTACGTCGTTCTCAGCAGTAATGCTTTTTCAAGAAAATGCAGGCAGGAAACAACCTAGACAGCCCGTACATATTTTTTTCCGTTTTTTTAAGTAGTGAAAAGCTTTGATGTGCCGGTAGCGCATTTGATTGGTCGGCGTTGCTTTTTGCAGCCATGTTCTTCTTAAAACTGTTACTTGAATGCTGCAGCGAGCGAACGTCAAAGTTGCGCGCTTCAGGAGGCGTTTCCTTACATATGGCACGTCCACTGTCATATTTGATAGGAACACGTATGTTGACGGCCGGACGCTATCGGCGCGCGTGGGCTGCTCTCCCCGTGTTTAGGAAGAACATGGCTGCCGACGCGGGCTTTGAGCAGAGAGGTTGCCGGGAGAGGAGCTAGTTGTCACTACTTAAAAACGGAAAAATATCTAGGGACTTAGGGAATACTTCTGGAGGGCTGATCTTCAAAAGCTTTTGCAAATACCTTAGCGTCCTGGTGCGACCGACTGGTCTGCAATAATTAGCCTTAGCTACACTTTGTTAATGTTACTGAATGCTCAAGTAGCCCATAAACATATTGCTTAAGCTGAAGGATGTTCTTATGGGTAAGAATTGCACCAGTGATGGTTAAATGCATCTTAGACTGGTGTTTCCGCGCACGGGTAGTTCCTTCGAAAATAATTGTTATGCTTTGCAGGGCGAAGATGCTGTAAAGGCTTACTGATGTCTGAAAACGTTTCCCCCTAAAAAAAGACGAGATTGGGATCACTTGCAACACGAAAATCTTTTTCTTAGCGTACATATGATTGGAATAACATTTTCGTTTCATTATTTATTCAGGTCGGTTAGCCAATGGGTTATTATTGCAAACGTTACGGAGCGTGCACAATGTGACGTAACGCAGGGTCATAGCGACATCCTGTCGTGTATCTTGATACTGTTATGTTGGTATACACCATGCAGCGGCTCTAATTAGCATAGCATTTTTTGCCGTTACTTCATCAACGCAGAGAAGCCCTGGTGGTGCGGTGAGAACGTACACGAACCTTGTCACAGAGCGTGTGAGGCCCCAAAAAGGCCTGCACTCGGCCGCTGTGGCAGTCTTGCACACTCCTATGTCATTTAGATATTAAAGAGTTCCTGCGGAAGCTTTTCACGATCTTGAACAAGCACGTTGAACTGGTAGCGCAAGCCTTTCTGAGCATCGGAAGGTCGGTATTAGTGCTCTTTGTCTAACATTTCCACCACTCGCGCGCAAATCCCCGCGCAGATGGGAAGTTCTTTAGCGACAGTTGCAAAGTAACGTCGATATCTTTCCTTACACCCTCCACCGCGTTCATCCGACCATTTACCCTCTCCCTGTTGCAAATCTTGCATTTGCAATCTCTGGACACGACAATCTCTGAATCTCTGGACACGACAATCGACCCGACACTCGACCCGACACAGTCGCCCGACAATCGACACGACAAGGAATCTCTGGACACGACAATCGACACTTGTGATGATTTCTACTCTTACGCCTGCGGCGGGTGGATCAACCGTAGTACACTGCCACCGGACACGTCCTCTTATGACACCTTCTATGTCCTTTATAATGAAGTGGAGGAAACACTGAGGAGTAAGGGACGCCTCGAAACACATCACTAGCTGGTATACACTTGTCTGGATTTGTCTTCGTCAGGACGGCAGGTCCTGAAGAACACAAGTCCACATGTCGAAAAATTGACTCCAGCGATTAGAGAAGACCTGAAGCAAATCACGTGGGGATGCTCTACGCAACGCCTTCCATCTTCCTTTAGCAAAAAAAAAGTATTTCTTCTGAGTGCCTTGCTCAGCTCGAGGACCAATTTCGAGGATGCCATCTACGAGTGGGCTCAGAGGACGGAGTCGGCCTTCTTCAAGTAGTTCCATCCCCACCTTCTGGCCCATTGCCCCTTCCCTGTGTAACGAAGCACAAGTAAATCCTCCATTCTTTCGTCATTGCGTCTGTAATTTACTAAAGGCATAAGCGACTCGGCCCGTTTTAGCTCCCCTAGCCCGTAGGTGGTGCCACAGGCACGCGACATCGCTACCACAATTGATTTCATCGACTGCCTAGCTTACGCACGTCATGAGTAACTCGCGGCACACGGCGGCGCAGATTTGGGTCTCTTCAATAACCGGCGCGCGCGCACTATTGTTGGCCATAAAAAAAGACAAAGCGGCCACGTAGCGACGGCCGTGGGCGGTGTAGCTGTCGGTAGCCATGACTCAGCCGATCGAAAGGGGTCAGAAGTAAAACGAGTTCTGAAAATGACTGCAATGAGGAAGACCGCCACCACCTCGATGCAAGCCGTTCCGCATAATGCATGGTGTGAATGATACGGTAATGTTGCGGCGTAGTGCCTTACACAAGTGCAGAAAATCAATAAAGAAAAATACTTTTCACGGACCGTTTAGGAGCCGGAGAACATCTCTATCGAACTTGTGTGCCCCGCGACACACAAGTTAGGTAGGGACACCTTTTCATAGAGGAGCAGCAAACTAATCCGATTCATAATTTTTTGTTGCAGCAAAGCTAATCAACGAATCTCTGGACACGACAATCGACCCCTGTGAGGATTTCTACTCTTACGCCTGCGGCGGGTGGATCAATCGCAGCAGACTGCGACCGGACACGTCCGCTTATGACACCTTCTATGTCCTTAATAAAGAAGTGGAGGAAACACTGAAGAGTAAGGGACGCCTCGAAACACATTACTAGCTTGCATACACCTGTCTGGACTCGTCTTCGTCAGGATGGCAGGTCCTGAAGAAGACAAGTCCACATGTCGAAAAACTGACTCCAGCGTTATTCCCTCTTCTTCATCGTTTTTAGCGATCTGTTCATCAATTCAAGTCTCCATCTTCCCCTGAGCTTCTCTACCGTCACTACTATGTAACACTAATATGTACCACTACTATGTAGTGCTGTCGCTGTAACGTATCATTGGGCTCAGGTCAAGGGTGTGCGTAGTGGGTCGAAGGCAAGCACGGATCCCATTTTGACTTCTACGCCAGCCGAGGTTTTTCTTACTGTGTGAATTCCTTCAGTCCAGCGCAAGGGAAGAAAGAAGTGCGCGCACAAAATGCATGCTCATCGGGCTTCGCATAACCACCACCATCTAGTTACTAGTTGAGGCTTCGTATAACCAACTACGTTGTATGTCGAGGGCAACAGCGGGGACACTATTCCCTCCCACGTTACCACGGAGCAGAGAGGGACAGAGCACGATTTAAAACTGTCTCAGTGCTAAAGAGGAGGACTAAGCAAAGCAGCGAAGTTGCCGGTTCTGAAGACACCTAATTTACAGAATGCGGGATTTAGGAATCAAACCATCACGCGTGGTGGAAGGGTGCACTGCGCGTTCTTTCTTTTGTTGGTTTTTTACGGAGGAAAGGGACAACAGAATGATTTCTGAGTTGGTAGTTTTTAAGTAATGTAAGCTACATCGGAATTGAAACTAGCGACTTGCTGCTTTGGTTATTGAACCGAACTGGCATTGGATAACTGCGCGGTTGCAAGGATTTAAATTACGCTGCCTCATGGTTGTGCTTCAGGGCGTGCAGTGAGCACAGACGGGAAACGTACGCCGGTTGTGTGCAAACGTAAGCTCGCTATGCTGCGAGCCCAACAACGGGCAGTTCGCGCCACGACATCGGAAAGGGACAAAGGTGTCATATTTATTAACAGCGGCTTCAGCCTCCCCATAATCATGGCTTCGCGCCATTTCACGCATCTTTATCTCTCTAAGCACTGAACCGATTTGAATGTCCTTGCGGGAATAAAGGGCCTCGCTCGGTGTTTAACTTCTAGTGTATAACGGAAATTTTCGCGATCCTGGTAACCCTTTAAGTCTGGATTCATAGAGCCGTCCAACGCTCCGTCACGTCACTGAGACTGCTGACGTGTGTGATGATATAACGTTTTACTGGGCATTTTTAGTTTAAAAAAGGGACTCCAACGGCATCAGGAGCACCGGCGAATAATATTGGCATGATATTATTTGGTGAAACCAGCCAAGAAATCTCTTCTTCCCCATCGCCGGTTAAATACAGCCCAAGCTCAGCTCATTGAGTGACAATGGTTCAGTTCAGATCCATCGCGAATGCAGTTACACCTAATGTCAAAGCTGGGGGAGTGCATAGAAGTGATCTGCCTATGATTCCCTCGGGCCCGCATGAAACGCTGATCAGAGCCTTGACTCGTGGATTAGCCACACATGGATGCGGTCTTTCACGCGCAAGCGCCCGTTGTCGCTGAGTGCGCACTTGCAGCTAGGCGTCCATAGCAGAAAGAGCGTTCCGGATGACGATGGTGGTTGGTTATTGAGGTTCGGTCAAAGAAAGGATGATGATTGATGATGACTGTGCTTCCGTTAAAGGGCCCCTAAACAACCCAGAGGTCAAAATTTAGTTGTGGTGCTGCTTTTGTGCCGGTGTCCGCAACGAACACGTAGCCGCAAGAATTTTTCGAAACGGTGCCGAAATAGCGGAGTTACACGCGTTTGATTATTAAAACGCGGCGCTTGCTTGTTTCGCTCTCTCCTGTGCCCCACCGGCCGCTTGCCGGTGCCACCTCCTCGCCGAGTGCTCCTCCGCTTGCCACGTGACATTCATCGCCGACGTCTCGCATCCGGTTGACGCGCCTCCGCCGGGCTCCCGCGTTCGCGCAAGTGTTTTGTTGGTGCTGTACCAACGCTCTCTGCTAGCGCTATTCGTCGTGTTCTGACAGTTGCTGCAGTTTCTAGTCGGCTGTACCTCACTTGCACTTGCGTAGCGTAGCCCAGTTACGAATTCACAAGCCTGAACACGCGAACACCACACGAACGACACACGACGAGGAAAAGTAAACAAGCAGGGAGCGCGTTCATTTGCTAGCAGACTAACCGGAAGTCGACGTTCTCCTTCGACCAATCAGAGGAGCTCGGACTCTTCTGACGTCACCAAAACCCACAATGTCGTCGCGGCTAACTTTGGCGTGCCGGAAATGGCCGGCGAGGCGCACGGGATTGTTTTTCGAGTTTGTGGCGCGGCCGCGGCGCATAGCGCTGCCGCATTTGACATCGTTCATCGTAGCGCCATTCTCAACTCGATGCGCGTGTTAACTTGAAATGTTCAAAAAAATGTCGGGGGTGGTCTAGGGGCCCTTTAAGGAATGGACGCTAATTTCTGCAGCCCTTTTAGGGAGCACGGCTAAGCGTCTGTGGGGGTAGGGGAAAGGGACAGAAAGAAAAAGAAGGAAGAGGAAAGCCGTGGTCGAGGGCTCCGGAAGTTTTGGCCACCTCGAGTTCCTTAACGTGCACGGACAACGCACAGTACACGGGTACACGGGCCTCTGGCATTTTCGCCTCCATCGATTGTGGTTCGGGTAAGCAAACTACGCTAATTTGTGCGACCCATGTCGGGAGCACGGCTAAGCGTCCATGGGTAAAGGGGAGCTGACTGAAATTGATAGAAAGCATGGTGCGGCATCTTCAAACAAAGGCTAGTTCCTCCTCTCTTGGAGCACTGCGCATGATGGAGGGAGGCGAAGTAGAGTGCCCAGCCTCGGTTGTCTTGCGGCTATGGCACTCGGCTCCTAACCCCCCACCCCACACCCCCGCAGAAAAAAATAAAAGAAAATGGGTTGGATACCGGCCGCGGCGGTTGCATTTTCGAGGGAGGCGAAAATTCCAGAGGCCCGTGTTCTGTGCGTCGTCAGCGCATGTTAAAAAACACCAGGTTATCGAAATTTCCGGAGCCCTCCACTACGGCGTTCCTCCTCAGTGTTTCCTGTATTTCCCTTTCCCTAACCCGATAAGCATAGGGGCAAGGGAAAGATGGGTAGCAGAAAATAGCATCCCTTGCTTAACCGAAGAACATATAAATCGCAAGCTTGTGAGCCGGTGGCACCTTGGTGGCACCCTTTCTTGCGCAATGACGGTACCACCCTGGCACCCTTCTGGATGCGGCTGTCAGGGCTCTAGAAGTTGAGACTGCAAAGAGGAATAGCTGATTGTAGCATGTTGAGCTTTCTCGGCTATATCGCGCTTGCGTTTTTGGCATGCTATTATCTTTGGTATGTCGTCCCCCTTCACTTCCGTTGCTTCAGTCGGCCATTTGTAAGCTCGGTATTCTTGCAGTAAGTGCCGTTGTTAGCACTCGTGTTTTCGTGCCTCCTTTCACGTAGTCTGCACTGGGTGCTTTTTCGAAAATGTTTCATGATTAATTATCCCTGTTTATTTTGCACACATTAATTTAACTTAAACAAGCTCTAACCAATTCACTCGTTTTCAACATGTTTTGCATTTATGTTTGGCTAACAGGAGCACGACGACACGACACATTACACGGCGACAGCCATTGTCCATAAGGTGCTTTGGACTTGAAATATTATGCTATGACGTACACTCTGTGAACCGTGCCTCGGAATGTACGCTCGTAACTTGATGTCTTTTACACGTGCACATTAGGGCAACGTGCATGTAACAAGAACTTTTGTAGAAATTGAACCTGAAATGTGAAATCTCCTTGCCCATTTTTGTTCAGGCATAATACAAAATATATCTGAGGACACCACTGAAACCATCATCCGGAACGTTGCCGTGGTGTACAATGCATGCCTAGGTACGTACATCGATTCCAGCATGCTGTTTTGCTGTTGGCAAAAGTATGCGTATGACTTATGATAATTCTCTGGTATGCTGCTTCCCTGCGGTATTTTCACGCAACTTACGCGTAACGAGCTTCCTCTTACGCTCAGCCTTTTGCTGCACTCTGCTGATTTGATCTAATGCTGATGCGTTAACGACCAGGCTAGGCCGTAATAATAATTGTCATTCATTAACTAGTACTATTTCCTTTTAATTGTGGGAATTGGAAGATGGTTGCCAGATGTATTTCTAAGCGAAATGACAAGTTCCCTTGCTCGCAACTATATTGATTGACATATTTACAGGAGCCTTCGCGACTCACCTGCATCATTTCCTGGCTACGTTCAAAATCTATTGCAGGCGCTCTTGAAGACTAGTCATCAATGAGATAATTCAGCGACTTCGTTTTTATAGGTAGTTAAGTGTAGTCATACTGTCACTAGAGAGAAAGGCATATTATCTGTTAAAATAAAGAAATTATAATAGGTACGATTTTACTGTGTTAAGTGAGGAAGAGATGCTTTTGAGTGGGCATAGTTTGCAGAATAGCTGCGGGCGTAAATAATGAAACAAATTCTTCTTTTTTCGTCGGCGTCAAGGCAGCGCACCTTTTGGGTTCACACAGCTACTCTGGCAGCGACTCAGAACTGTCACCGCACACGCCGGGAGCAGTCAGCTCGAGAGGTGCATAGGAGCCGCCACCGCCACTGTGTGAGAGGAGAGACAGTTAAAAAAAAAAAACACCCCCACTAATGTGAAACCTGAGAAAGTCCGTAGCACGGGCGATCCAGCGATTCCCTTTGTGCGCCGGAGAAGGTGACGTGGGAGCAGGAATGACGCGCTGGACGAGGCGGCGGCGCTTCGTCTTGCGCTTCGCGGGTATCGGCGGAAATTGTGAGCACGCCACAGGAGGAGCAGACTGTCGTCGACGAGGCGAGAACTTAAAGTGCCATACACTTAAAGCGCGCGCTCTCGACTCAATTCTGAAATTTCAGGGAAAATTCAGCGAATTTCGGGAACATCAGTGAAATGGGGACTGACGTCTGTTTACCGCGATAATTGGTTTATATTTTTGTAATTGCCATAGGGTTGTTAGTTCGTTCCCACCTTATTATTTTTTTTGCAGCTGTTCCTACCGACGAAGACAGACCTGAATTTCTTTTGGACTTGCTGAACCGGTCGGGGTTCAGCGAGTGGCCCAAAACCTGTTATAGTGTCACATCGCCTGGCGATGTCTGTACGATGCTTCAAGTGACTGGCCTAGATCCCATATTATTATTCAACGTGGGGCGTGATCTGAAGAAGCCAAACTCGTACGTCCTTCAGGTATGTCCACCGAAATATCCGATTGAAAATCAGAGTCGAAGCAAGGGTATTTTGTGTGGCATTCCTGATTAACATTGCAGCGTAAAGAACAGAAGACACTGCACACATTCGTTGCACCATGTATGTATGTATGTATGTATGTATGTATGTATGTATGTATGTATGTATGTATGTATGTATGTATGTATGTATGTATGTATGTATGTATGTATGTATGTATGTATGTATGTGAAAACGCTTTCTTATGCTTTCTTCCATGCGTGGTGTTCTTTTTTCCTTCTCATCCCACCTAAGTTGCTGTACTGTATTAATGCGGAATAAGGCGGACGACAAATTCCGTCCTTGAACGTTGATTTGAGCCCCTTCGGAAGAATGTCCTTGTGATACAGGGTGTCCAAATGCCACCCGTACAGCTTATGCTTTTTTAAAATAATTTAATGCTATACTAGCTCACAAAAAGCGGTTTGCTGCGTCAGGTAAGTGGTCTGTCCGACATTTTATTTCTTCATTTCATTTTTCTTGGAAGGTGACACATTTGTCACAAAAATATTGGACGCCACAGGAGAAGAGCTCAGTCGTTATCGTACGTTTATTTTTTATTTAATATATCGAAATTAGTGCAGCCCTGAAGATTCCTTCAGCGTCGATAATAAGCCTTGCGTGCAATTCTTCAGTTCTTATACTAGTAATTAACTTGTCATATACACCAATTATAAAAATTAAATTAATTAGCAACTTCTCGCGGTTTTGCCTTCTCGAGGGTCCGCCGCACCTTACCATTTACTTTAGCCGAAATTTGTTTTGTTCCTCCCAGAACGCCTGTGTGTAAGAGCGCGTGAATATTTACGGAAAAGAGCTGGTATTTTTTGACGACAGAGCTTTCGTCGAGTAAATAGTGACATAACGGGGAAATTTTTTCTGGCTTACCACATTTTAAAAAAAACGCGCTATCATGTGCCAGCAGTCACAGTTATCTGACGACGCATGATAAAGGTAAGAAAGATGAGAACCTCGCTTCTCGAAATGCGTTAGAGGCTTTCCACGTTAACATAGTACTGCGGCAAAGATCTGTATATGAGTCGCATAAAGCAAGTGTTTTCATTTGGACGCTTGTTTGTTTGTTTGTTTGTCTGCGTCTTTACATGTTTGTTTGAGAGTTTGATTTTTATATGTTTGCTTGGTTGCCATTTGTTCATTCGCTCATTTACAAACTTTCTTGCTTGCTTTACCATATTTCTTTGTTTGCTTATATGCTTGTTCGCTAATTAAGTATTTAATTCCTGCATGTTTGCACTTCAAGCCCACGATATGATTGAGAGAGGTGCCGTAGTGTCGGGCTCTGGAAATTTCGACCAACTAAAGTTATTTAGCGCGCACTGACATCGCACAGTACATGAGCTTCAACATTTCGCCTCCATCAAAATGCAGCCTAGGCGGCCAGGATTGGATGCCGCGACCTGCAGATCAGCGACCGAGTGCTATAGCTTTAGAATACCGTTGCGCGGCGTCCTTATTTGTTTGTTTGCATGTTTGCTGGTTAGTTCGTTCGTGTGGTTGATTCGGTGGGCGCTGGGGGAAGAGCCTTTAGTGTAACGAGCACTTGTCTTCGAAAAGTTTAGATACCCTTCCTATTTTCTTTTTATGCTTCTATGGATATATAATAGTATTGGTACACTTATTCGCTAACCTGCTGGGCTCCCACAGTCCCTGCTGCTTGTCACAATTCACGGCACGTCGTAGACTCACAAGAGGGATTGAAATGCTTGCTTCCACTTCCATTTACGCCGGCGTTCACAGGTACAGCAGATACACAGCGGTTGCCCCTGCTTGCCACTACGTGTCTCTTAAACCTAAGGCTAATGCATTGCGCTCCTTCCTCTATCTAGCGAGGGGGTTGTAGAGGTACTGTTTGAAGAATTAGCGGGCATTAAATGGGACGTTATAGGACTCAGCGAGGTTAGGAGGACGGGAGAAGTCTTTACAGTGCTGAAAAATGGGCACGTCCTATGTTACTGTAGTCTAGTGGACAAAAGATAACTAGGAGTGGGATTTCTGGTCAAGAAAAAATTGCTGGCAACATAGCGGAATACTACAGGTTTAACGAAGGGTAGCCGGTCTTGTATTTAAGCTCAGTAAGAGGTACAAATTGAAGGTGGTCCCGGGCTATGCACCTACATCTAGCCTAGACGACCAGCTAGTTGAACGCTTCTACGAAGATGAGCAATCGGTAATGGCTAAAATACAAACGCAACAAAACATTGTTGTGGGAGACCTCAATGCTAAGGTTGGCAAGAAGCACTCTGGAGACGATGCAGTCTGGAACTATGGTGTGGGTTGTAGGAATGACAGAGGGGACTTACTAGTAGAGTTCACAGAGTGGAATAATGCACGAATCATGAATACCTTGCTTCATAAACGGAAGAATCGGAAGTGGACGGAGAGAAGCCCGAATGGCGAGCACAAAAATTAAATAGACCACATACTTTGCGATGACCCTGGCGTCGTGCAGGATGTGGAAGTGCTGGGCAGGATTTGGTGCAGTGACCACAGGATGGTGAGATCTCGAATTGGGCTAGACTTTAGGAGAAAGCACAATAAGCTGGTACGAAAGAAACACATCAATGAATTAACAGTAAGACGGAAAATCCAAGAATCCAGGATAGCACTGTAAGACAGAGATTCAGATCTTACCGAGGAAGCGGTAATTTGAGTTCAGGAACTCAGCGATAATCTCATACGCATTATCACGGAGAGGGCAGTAGAAGTAGTAGCCAAGATCGATACACAAATTACTATCAAACTTTCCCAGGAGACAAAAGGCTTGATTAGAAAACGGCAGGGAATGATAGTATCTAATGCAATTGGCGGAACGGAACTAGCGGAGCTTTCGAAGTTAATTAATAAGCGTAAGACAGGTGACATACGAAAGCATAATATGGAGAGGATTGAGCATGCTCTGAAGAGTGGAGGGAGCCTGAAAGCGGGGATGAGACGTCTAGGCATGGGCAAAAATAAGACGTATATGCATTAAGAAACAAGCAAGACAATGTCATCATGAATAGAGGTGAGATAGTTACAATAGCCGAAGAGTTCTAGAAAGCTCTCTACAGTAGCCGCGATGACTAGGATAATATTGAACGGGGAAATAGTTCTGAAGACCTCGACATTCTACCAGTAATGACTGAAGAAGTAATGAAAACTTTGAAAGAGATGCAACCAGGAAAGGCACCTGGCGAGGATCAGATAACAGCAGATCTGATAAAGGATGTTGGGCAGATTGTACTAGAAAAGCTGCCAACCCTATATTCGCAATGCCTAATGAGTGCGACCATACCTAAATCTTGGAAGAATGCGAACATCATCCTAATCCATAAGAAAGGCTACACAAAATGACTTGAAAAAATTACAGGCCGATTAGCCTACTGTAAGTTTTCTACAAGGTATTTACCAAGGTAATCGCTAACAGAATTCATGCCACCTTAGGTTTCAGTCAGCCTAACGAACAAACAAGGTTTAGTAAAGGTTATTCAACAGTAGACCATATTCCACTATCAATCAGGTGATAGAGACATGCGCGGAGTATACCATCCCCGTATATATAGCCTTCGTAGATTACGAGAAAGCATTTGACTCGGTCGATACCTCAGCAGTCATGCAGGCATCGCGGAATCAGGGCGTAGAACACTACGTAAGGGTACTGGAAGACATCTACAACGGCTGCACAGCCACCATAGTGCTCCATAAGGAGAGAAGTAAAATACCTATAAGGAAGGGCGTAAGACAAGGCGACCCAATCTCTCCAGTGTTATTCACAGCATACTTACAAGAAGTATTTAGAACACGATTGGGAACAGGTAGTTGTACGGCTTAACGGGGAATACCTCAGTAACTCAGATTTGCTGAAGACAGTGCCTTGCTGAGTAACTCGGGAGACGAATTACAAAGTATGATTACTGACCTAAACAGGCAAAGTAGAACAGCGGGCCTGAAAATTAATATGCGGAAAACTACAGTAATGTTCAATATCCTTGGCCGAGCACAAGGTTTGATAGAGATGGCGAGGCATTGGAAGCGGTAAACGAATATGTCTACTTAGGCCAGATAGTGACCCCTGATCCGAACCACGAGGCTGAGATAATTAGGAGCATAAGAATGAGGTGCAATGCATTCGGCAAGCATTGCCAGATAATGAATGGTAGCTTACTATTCTCTCTGAAGAGGAAAGTGTAAAACAGCTGCATCCTACCGGTACTCACCTGCGGGGCAGAAACGTGGAAGCTAAGAGGCTACAGCTAAATGTAAGGACGACGCAGCGAGCAATGGCACGAAAATTGGTAGGTGCAACGTTAAGGGATAAGAAGAGAGCGGTGTGAGTTAGGGAACAAACGCATGTTAAGGACATATTAATAAAAAATCCACGCATAACACGGAGTGAATGATGATGAGTGGGCGAAGCTCCGGAGGTTCATCGTAGATCGTGCCGAGTTCCGGATTAATTTAGTTGACGCGCACGCTACGAATTCTTATATGGTTCAACTACGCACAAGTGAAATCTCCCGCCGGCGCTTCATTGCAAGTCAAGATCCAGTGGCTATATATATATATATATATATATATATATGGGTGGCCGGTGAACGGTTGTCCAGCGCGAGCAGTCGGTATTTTTCAATCAAGAGAACTCGCTAGAAGACGCTGCCTGCGTCAACGTTGTCTCTCGCGGGTGAGGGCGCCTTCTACTTCTTTGCGAGCTGGTAGAGCGTTCATCGAAGAAAGAGCGTTTCCATAGTCAACGCGCCCCTTTCGGTCTCTCTCGCTCTCACTGTCTCTCTCTCACAAGACAGCAGATGGAAGAGTGAGAGAGCTCGCGCACCGGGAGGCACGCGCCGAGGGCGAGCGCGAGCGTGGCTACGACGCGACAACGAAACGGCTAGCGCCGCAGCGCCATCTATTGATCAATTCACGTACTAGCTAAGGAGCACCGCAGCGCCATCTCGTGATCATTCTGAGATCATTCAAGAGCGAGCACGAGACCTAGCGGTCTCGTGCGCCATGCGCTCCTATACTACGGGTTCCCATACATCTGAATGAAGCGAGCACCGCAGCGCCATCACGCCATCTAGTGAGCACTTCACGAACTAGACGAGGTGGCCACGAGGGACAACAGAGGATGGAACGACCATCCTCTGTCCGACCATCCTCTGAACGACCATCCTCTGACCATCCATTTTCTTAATTTTTAGGGGCTTCGCCCCTAAAAATTAAGAAAAAGAAATGGACGTGGGCGGGCCACGTAATGCGAAGGCAAGACAACCGTTGGTCATTATGGGTAGCAGTGCGGATACCTAGAGAAGGCAAGCGGGGCAGCGGGAGGGAGAAAGTTAGGTGGGTAGAGGAAATAAAGATGTTTACGGGGATAAATTGGGCACAGTTTGCGCAGCACCGAGATAATTGGAGATCTACGGGAGAGGCCTTTGCCCTGCAGTGGGCATAGACAGGTTGATGATAATAATCATGATGAGTGACAAATTCAGATGAATGCTGCGAGGTCAGGGAAATTTGAAATAGGTTCGGAGAGGCTCCTGTTGGAGATGCGGTGTAAACAGAAGAGACCGTGAATAATGATGATGATAATGAAGCAGTCCTTAGGTTTTTGTTTGAACAACGGAGCTGTTTTAGTGTGCGCTCTTGCCATGGTAGATGTTCCCCGAAAGCTCTTCCCGGCAAAGTGGAGGGCTAGTAAAGTGGAGAGAGTGTGTGAAACAATTAGATGAGGTGCGCAAACAAAATGACAGAAAGCTGGAGTAAGAAGGACGTAAGTAAACCAAAGTAAAATTCCTTGGCGAGGTTGCCGAGGCGGGATTGCAAACTGGAAGCTTAAGGTCCGAAGGCGATCATTGGAACCACTGGACTCTACTCCCACGCTTGCAGTACGTGCATTTTGGACCATATGAGTTCGTTCCACCTACAACTGACACACAACTTGCTATGATCGAGAGAAAGAGAAACTGAGAGAGAGAGAGAGAGAGAGACAAAGAGGAAGGAAGAGATCCACAGAGAAAGAACGGCCGCCCTGCGGAACGCTAGTGCCGAGCGAAGTCGTATCAAGCACCAAACATACTGATTATATGGTTCGCACTTCCCATAAAGGCATGACGTCAAAAGGCCGTTTCGAAAGCAACTCCAACCTATTGCATTCATCCGTCATGCGGTGGTGTAGTGCTTATGGTGCTCGGCCGCAACTCATAAAACTAAGTGTCCGATCCCTGCAGCGGTGGTCGCATTTTCAGTGGAGGCGAGAATACCAGAAGCCCGTGTGCCGTGCGTTGTCCGTGCACGTTAAAGAACTCTAGGTAGTCGAAATTTCCGGAGCCCTCCACTACGGCTTTTCTATCCCTCCTATCTCTTTCAGTGCCTTTCCCCTACCCGCACGAACGCTGAGCCGTGCTCCGTACATGGGCAGGAAAATGTAGCACCCTTTTGGTGAACCCAACTGCGATGATCATCATATTCATCATACGGTTGTGATGATTGTTTTGCGGCTTTCTTTGTGGTCTTGGGATCTTTATTGTCGGGCACAGAAGAGGCACATGGCTTTTAGTAAGACCTTCTTGCTATAGTCATGCAAGCTGGGAATATATTTATATTCTTTGAAACTACTTTTCTAGTTTGCACAACAAAAGCATGAGCTTTTACTGAAAAACCCTCGTCTTCGCTGGATTATTAGTCGGGAATAGTGAGATTTATGTTGTAATCCTGATTGCAAAGAAAGTCATGCCGTTTGCCTTCAGTTGTTAACCTGGCGTTTTCTGTTTACGCCAAAAAAATTTCCAAGCATCCGAAGGAACACAGCTTCGCAGTAAGAAATATAAAAGAGAGAGATAGACCTAAGATACGAGGAAGAGATGTAGAGAGAAAAAGGGGGATAGAGTAAAGAGGGTAATAAAATGAAGGTAAGTATTTCCTTGGTGCAGACGAAATAAATGCTTGATTTCCATGGTAAATGATGCTTTGATGGTTTCTTAACGTGGGGCTTATGCAGTACAAGAAAACTTGGGGTTCAGTAGAAAATTGCTTCTGCTTTATTTAACTTTGCAATGCTTTGCTAAGCCCCCTAGCTGCGCTGGTCATTGATGCTTGCGGTAGGGCCGGGACAAAATTTTTTTTCGTTTATCTTGCCACTTCTGTCACGTCTGTGAAGTACAACTTGACCTTAAGGTCGACTGTCGTCCTGAGTACGTAATTTTCGTGCAGGCTTTATTAGGACTGGTACAACGTGTTTAGTGGCCATGTTTGCGATTCATCAAAACAGGTTCATGGTCATAACACTTGATTGATTCTGTCCTTTCACGTGATGCAGCATTTTCCTGATCCGCATTGCAATGACTGTCTTTACATTGCAGATTGACGAACCGATCTTCGTGAAACTGGAAAGGCATCATCTTCTAGATCCATTCAGCGACGAGAATGCGCCCATAACTAACGCCTATAAGGTGCTTCTTCAAGTCGCCGTTAAATTCGTCAGACCAGACATCACAGAAGAAGAACTCGCGACAGTTGTCGACGGAATCATGATCCTCGAGAGGGAACTGGCAAATGTGAGAACACAGCCTAGTTTCTACTAAAGAAATCATCAGTAGCTTTAGTCTTACGAGTTTAAATTCATGACTAGTAAAGTACTTTGCGTAGTGGATACGGATGCTCGGAGGCAGGAGGTGTAAGTGCTTCAAAATAGTCGAAAGGCACGCATGACTTGCTGTCCGCACTTTCTGTGTGGTATCAGCGTGCGCACTCCGGCACAGGGCGCAAAGGCGTTTTTTGCACGTAAGAATGTTCCGGCACAATACAAGGGGCGAGAATACGCAAAGGCAAATGTGCTTTTGCTATACGCTGGTACGGGTGCTGTTTTTGGAGGTATCGGAGGATCAGTGGACAGGTGTGTTTAAACCTACACGACCTTCCTGTTAAATCAGCCGCGTAGTAAAGACAGGGACGTCGCCTCTTCTTTACTTGAAATACGTGCAGCCGTCAACACGTTAAACATGTGCGCCCCGCAGCGTGCGCTTGAATAGGATGGACTGACGCCAGTGCCAAGAAGTATTGGGCGCACTGTCTGTTTGCGGCGGCTTTCGATATAACCGTTCTACTTATGTTTAGCTAGTGTTTCACCGCGGGCGAGTTGTATTCTGTACCAGCTAGCGACCGCAGTCGCAATAAAAAACGGGCAAGTGGATTGAGAGCGCACTCTACGCCTGTCAGATACGATCGAAAGACCAATCCACCACAGTCAAATGGAGCTACGCTTCAGCTGTCGACAGCCACCGCCAGCAACCAACGCCGGACACTTCGTGCCGCTGGCTTCTCTGTACTGGTTGCTATCCAGGCAAGGCCACAGAAGGTCCAGGCCACGTGAACTTGCAAGACAAAAAAAGAATATCCCTTGATAACAAATTCTCCGATGCGTTGGAAGTGCTTCTCTTGTAGAACACATCGTGGCCCGTCTCTCTGCTTTTCTTGACTCTCGCTGCGTTTGCGGGGTCCACCGCCCGCTACATCGCGGGGATAGACGTACAACTTCCGAGGCAACATCCGGTTCCGGTTCTTCTGCGGGAATCGCTTCGAGGAAGCGTGGAAGCACATCGAGCGACAGCGGAGGAACACGGAGCTGTACTCCGTCTCAGGTGACGAATCCTCGAAGACGGCTTTGTACCTTGTCTTGCACCGCAAGGCCAAACGAAGAGCTCTTAACACATCTCGGCGTCAAGTTCGGCTACTGTGAAAAACTAGCCTCAGCGATGGCCTCACTCCATTCTGTTCGTGCCAGAGAACGCGGCTGACAATCTGCGCGTCCTGAACAGGCAAGCCCTTTCCTTATATCTGGAAAACACTTGTTTGTTTGTCTGCTTCTTTACATGTTTGTTTGAGAGTTTGATTTTTACATGTTTGCTTGGTTGCCATTTGTTCATTCGTTCATTTACAAACTTTCTTGCTTGCCTGACCATATTTCTTTGTTTGCTTATATGCTTTTTCGCTAATTAAGTATTTAATTTCTGCATGTTTGCACTTCAAGCCCACGATATGATTGAGAGAGGCGCCGTAGTGTCGGGCGCTGGAAATTTCGACCAACTGAAATTATTTAGCGCGCACTGACATCGCACAGTACATGAGCTTCAACATTTCGCCTCCATCAAAATGCAACCTCGGCGGCCAGGATTGGAGGCCGCGACCTGCAGATCAGCGACCGAGTGCTATAGCTTTAGAACACCGTGGCGCGGCGTCCTTATTTGTTTGTTTGCCTGTTTGTTGGTTAGTTCGTTCGTGTGTTTGATTCGGTGGGCGCTGGGGGAAGAGCCTTAGTGTAACGAGCACTTGTCTTCGAAAAGGTACATACCCTTCCTATTTTCTTTTTATGCTTCTATGGATATATAATAGTATTGGTACACTATTCGCTAACTGCTGGGCTCCCACAGTCCCTGCTGCTTGTCACAATTCACGGCACGTCGTAGACTCACAAGAGGGATTGAAATGCTGGCTTCCACTTCCATTTACGCCGGCGTTCACAGTACAGCAGATACACAGCGGTTGCCCCTGCTTGCCACTACGTGTCTCTTAAACCTAAGGCTAATGCATTGCGCTCCTTCCTCTATCTAGCGAGGGGGTTGTAGAGGTACTGTTTGAAGAATTAGCGGGCATTAAATGGGACGTTATAGGACTCAGCAAGGTTAGGAGGACGGGAGAAGTCTTTACAGTGCTGAAAAATGGGCACGTCCTATGTTACTGTAGACAAAAGATAACTAGGAGTGGGATTTCTGGTCAAGAAAAAATTGCTGGCAACATAGCGGAATACTACAGGTTTAACGAAGGGTAGCCGGTCTTGTATTTAAGCTCAGTAAGAGGTACAAATTGAAGGTGGTCCCGGGCTATGCACCTACATCTAGCCTAGACGACCAGCTAGTTGAACGCTTCTACGAAGATGAGCAATCGGTAATGGCTAAAATACAAACGCAAACAAAATATTGTTGTGGGAGACTTCAATGCTAAGGTTGGCAAGAAGCAGTCTGGAGACGATGCAGTCTGGAACTATGGTGTGGGTTGTAGGAATGACAGAGGGGACTTACTAGTAGAGTTCACAGAGTGGAATAATGCACGAATCATGAATACCTTGCTTCATAAACGGAAGAATCGGAAGTGGACGGAGAGAAGCCCGAATGGCGAGCACAAAAATTAAATAGACCACATACTTTGCGATGACCCTGGCGTCGTGCAGGATGTGGAAGTGCTGGGCAGGATTTGGTGCAGTGACCACAGGATGGTGAGATCTCGAATTGGGCTAGACTTTAGGAGAAAGCACAATAAGCTGGTACGAAAAGAAAAACATCAATGAATTAACAGTAAGACGGAAAATCCAAGAATCCAGGATAGCACTGTAAGACAGAGATTCAGATCTTACCGAGGAAGCGGTAATTTGAGTTCAGGAACTCAGCGATAATCTCATACGCATTATCACGGAGAGGGCAGTAGAAGTAGTAGCCAAGATCGATACACAAATTACTATCAAACTTTCCCAGGAGACAAAAGGCTTGATTAGAAAACGGCAGGGAATGATAGTATCTAATGCAATTGGCGGAACGGAACTAGCGGAGCTTTCGAAGTTAATTAATAAGCGTAAGACAGGTGACATACGAAAGCATAATATGGAGAGGATTGGGCATGCTCTGAAGAGCGGAGGGAGCCTGAAAGCCGTGATGAGACGTCTAGGCATGGGCAAAAATAAGACGTATATGCATTAAGAAACAAGCAAGACAATGTCATCATGAATAGAGGTGAGATAGTTACAATAGCGAAGAGTTCTAGAAAGCTCTCTACAGTAGCCGCGATGACTAGGATAATATTGAACGGGGAAATAGTTCTGAAGACCTCGACATTCTACCAGTAATGACTGAAGAAGTAATGAAAACTTTGAAAGAGATGCAACCAGGAAAGGCACCTGGCGAGGATCAGATAACAGCAGATCTGATAAAGGATGTGGGGCGAATGCACTTAATCTATATAAATGCTCTTGATATTCTGCCATCTTGCTTGAGACTTTCGAAGAACAAAGAAACAGGCCTAGGAAAGTGAGAGAAGAAAGAAAGAGACAAAGAAAGAATAATAATTCTGCGGTGTCACGTTCCAAATCACGATCTGATTATGAGAGACGCCATAGAGAGGGCCCCCGAAATTCCCGAAAAGAAGAAAGAAAGCAGGAAGGAAGGAAAGGTAGTAGGTCCGTTCCGCACTTTAGAAGCTCGCTTTTCCCAATTTTCTCGGCAGGGCAAGGACTGCTCTTTCTTGCTGTCATCGCTTATTTACAACAGGCAGATAAGCTATGCTTGCTACTTCGACAATTATTCGGAAGATCTGGTGGCGAAGCAACACGCCTTTTATTTTGCAAGACCCCGTTGTCATTGGCCGGCCGTCATCTGTAATAAGGTATTGAGCAATAAGATTACGGAATATTATCGCGTAAAAGCAATTATAAAGAATTCGGACGCTATTCTCTGAACATCACATGCAACCGGCACATACAGAAGAAGACAACGAAGGTAGGCATACTGTGTGTATTCATTTTTTTACTACTCTTAGTGCGTTTTACGCGCTGAATTGCGCACGCAAACCACACAGCAGGGGCTCAAATGGCCACCCTAAATATCTACGTCATGTCGTCTGAACCATGCTTGTCTGGAGCGGGTGATCCGCTGTTCAGGCCACTGCCCTTTTCAAAAGTCCGAAGACGTGGAAGCCTCGACGATAGCACAACGCCTCGTGCAAGACTCTATAACGGAAATATTTGTGGAACTGTGCAGCTATAGCGACGTACCATCTACGTATTCAAAGCGGTTAGCTGGGCTACTGTGAATGTAGATGTGTAATACACTTCCATCGGTTGCAAAGGAAAGAAAAAGAGGGGGGGGGGGGGGGAAAGACAGGACAGCAGATAGGCAGATCGAACGCTCGTCTTTCAAATAGGCTGCAGAATGCTCGTCTTTCAAGGACCAGCGTTCTGCATGTCTGCTGTCCTGTTGTCTTCTCTACCTTTTTCTTCCCTTCTTTAGCGCTGGAAATGCATTACACCTTTGGCGTATGGCATCACTGTGAGCGGGTGAACTGCCCGACCACTTCAGGCAAGTGCAATTTAAACCGTGCAACTGTAAGCACGTTGTGAGGCACAGTATGTCAAAGAAAGGCGTATATGGAACGAGCTTGCACCAAAATTGGCCTATAAGCGGTACGATGGTTTGAGAGTACTGCTCGAGTATTGTGTCAGTGTCCGAAAAGTATTGGCAGTGACAATAGCACGAGATTTTCAGCGTTAACACAGAGGCCCGGCTTTGCTTATACTTGTGTGTCCAGGAAAGGCCGTGCTAGAAGTAGACGCTGCGCTCACGGAGCCCACGACGAGAATAGAGGAGGCGGAGGAGGAGGAGGAGGAAAGAACTTTATTTAAGGAAGGTTCAGGGCTGTGCAGTAGATGACCGCCACCTGCTTGCTTAATTGTATTCCTTTGAATTTTTTCTCAGTGCACAAATTACTATACGTTTTGGCTACAGAAGCATAAATGACGCTTCATCGGCGATGTAAAAAATGTATGATGACGGATAAGCTTAAAATCCTTAGTGAAACGCATGACCACATAATCACTTTTATTTTCAGATTCCTCTGCTTCGTTTGCTTAACAATGAGTTCTCCCAGGTGGAAATCACGCTTAATGGAAGCGAGAGCGTGGAAAACTACGGTCCGAGCTACTACGAACGGCTGAATGAGTATCTGACAATAGTCGACCCGTAAGTGCACACGAAACTCAACAGAATCCTACGAAAAGCCGTGACATTTCTTTCTTTGAGTCACTTTTGCATAAACACTTCTGTGAAATGCTGTTACAAGCAAACATCCTGCTAGGAATAACTTATTTGGAAGAAAGAAAGTAGGAAACGCTGTAGGATATATTGCATTACTAAAATAAATGTGAGCTAAGCCGTCAATTACCCGGCGTGATAGCCTCGCGGCCAGGTATTGGCTTGCGAATATCAATGTGGAGGGACCGAATCACACGGCTGCATTTCGATGGGGCGAAGTGCAAAGGCCGCCCCATGTGCTTAGATTTCCACGCAAGCTGAAAAGGTGAAAGCGCAAAGGTGGTCCCAATTTCTGCGGAGCCTTCCACTACGGGGTGTGCCTGATAATCATAGAGCTGGTCTTGGGAAGTAGAACTTCATGATTCATTATTAGAGAAGTTGTCAACTGTATGGCACTCAGGTGATTTGGCGATATCGCATAGGCTGTTGTGTGAGGTTCCACTAACTCTACTGCCAATTCAGCACGCGGTGACTCTGTGGAGCTGGCGAACAGGCGTCAGCTGCAACCATTGTTGTTGAATCTAGGCTAATGGGCAGGCGCTGAATTGGACGATTGAGTCAATAGACATTTACAATACAGCGGCCCAAGGCATTTCGTTGACTGATTGATTTCCAGGGTTTTACACCCCAAAACAACAATAAGATTAAGACAGACGCTGCAGTGGAGGGCTCCTGAAATTTCAACCACCTGGGGTTCTTTAACGTGCGCTGACATCGCACAGTACACGGGTCTCAGCATTTCGCCTCCGTCAAAATGCAAACGTCGCTACCGGGTTTCGATCCCGGAACCTTCGGATCAGCAGGCTAATGCCAAAGCAAGCTAACCACCATGGCCGGGCCCTAGACATTTTGGTGCATCAAAAACCTGTACTTAGATATATCATAATCGACAGTCAAGTAAATATATATTCACAAAATTCTACACCAAGACATTACGCAGCATCAATAGCTTGCACTGATCAGATATAACATTGGTGTAATTCATAATCAATGTGAGAACACGTTTGTACTGTAGTCGACATGTGGTATGTCTGTGATTTGATGCAAATTGAGCTTCTTTGCTAACCACTGCATCTGAAGCAGGCTTAAGAACGATCCTTATACCAATTATGTACAGCGGATTTACTAATGTGCTCCACTTTGTCCGACTAATGGACTGAATATTAGAGTATGCAAGCTTGAAGCACCATCAGGTCACCGCTAGGCGTCTCAGGATAGTCTGTTGGTTTTTCCATGTGAAATGTGTAAACGTCAGGGCCTTTACAGGAAAGCTGCCTTTGTCGATCCGGAGTAGGCGTTGTAGTCAGTAGTATCTGCATTCACTGAGCAGGCAGGACATGTAATCTGGCTTTGACCAATCAAGTTGTTAGCGTATGCGTTTTAAAATCTAGGGTCAGCTTCACCACTTACCATACTGGACCTTTAGATGTACTAAGGAAGATAGAATGAAAATAAAATACGAAATAATCTTTGATGCAGGAGCTGGGGCTCAACCAAGGACCCATCTTGTGAAGCAAAAGTGTCATTAACCCGCGTTAAGCAGGCCGGGCCCGGGCCGGAAAAAGTCGGCCCGTGCAGTGCTCTATTCGTGCTACAGCTGCTGACACAGCTATTTATTGGGTTCGGACGGCTTGTCGAGGAACTTTGTGCCTTTGGTTCGCTCTTATCAAGGGCCATAGCTTTGCTGTTCGACGAATTTCACGGTGCCGGACTGGCTTTAACTTTTTGTGACAACACGCTATTTCGTAGATCTGTGTTTACAAACTATACCGTGGGCTTCGCCCAGCGGCGATTGCCACAGTATTTGCAGGATATGTATAATACCTCATGCACTTGAAAGGTTTACGTTAACTGGCTCAAACTATTCAAGTTCAGCCTTTACAACACACATCCACAGCAGGCCGTCGGCGACTTCAAAAATTGCTAACCGTCCAAAGCTTGAAATATGAACATAGTTTGTTTTGTTGATGTGCTGTTTCCTTCTCAGCTCAATTTTAGAACGTGGAAGTGTTGCACCACTTCTTTGCTTTTTCAGAACAACCCTGTTCAACTATGCCGGTGCGCGCATCGTTCTTGGCTGGGCGGCAGACTTGTCAAGCGCCTACCGAAATGCGTCTTTCCATTTTGCCCAAACTGCTTGGGGAGTTAAGATGGAAGCGCCAAGATGGGAAAAGTGCTTGTCATACTTGGGTAGAGGGATGCAGCACATTATGGAACACTTGTATGTGAAGGAGAAGTTTAGTTCCAATGCGAAACAAGAGGTAAGCGACATACGTGAATCAACTGGAGTACCTTGTGGTTGTTAGAACTTGCAGTAGTACTAATTCTAAGGCGAACTCTTTCCTTATGCCATTGAAAGAACAGCAAGAAGGTTTTTGAGAGCCTATCACTGATAATATAAATTGGAAGTGCAGCCCATGGACCAAGTAGAAAAACATTCGTTTAATGTGATCTACGAAGTGAAAATCGCATTAACATTTAAGCGTACATTGGGCCGAATAATTGTTGAGTACACATTTAGAGTTATACTGAAATAAGTGTCGTTCCCGCAGTATCAAGCGGGACTACAAGTCGACGCGGCATCGGTGGTGCATTCCTTGCGCACGACTTCCTGGTGACGCCGAAATAGATAGAGATAGATAGAAATAGATAGATATAGAGACAGGCCCTCTGAAAGGTGGGTAAGCCGAGCGACACGTGCGTGGCAATGAAAAACTTCCCTCATGGACCCTGAACGTTATTACAGAACGTGTTTCACCTACAAGTGAATTTGCCTAGCGAGTGAGAAAAGGACAGCGAGCAGAAAAAAAAAGAAACCTCAGCCAGTTCCACTGCGATGAAATTCGTGCGAATTGCGGAGGGGTGGTTCGGTCTTTCTTTCCCTTGTGTTTGTGTTGTGTTTTGGTCGGCGTTGGGGAAGTATTTTCGTTTAATTCAAGCTAAGTATCCAAGTATTTACCCAAATCCATATTTATTATTTCGTATTCTAAGCTGGTTTCTCTTAAAGTACAACTCAGACGGTTTTTTCCACTATCTTCACCATCTCTTTTCCAATGGTACTGTTACGCGCTATTCCGCGCAGTTAGCGGCGCATCCTGCCGAGCCTGGAGGAATGCACCAAGAAGATGAAGACGACGATCAGAGCAGCGCTCGTGCTGATGCTCTGCCATCTTGTCTGCTGCTCTTTCCTTGTATATATTGTGTAAATATAATTTCTACACTCCTCTCGTTATTCTTATCCCCGTGGCATTTTTGGTGGAAGTGCTGGGTAGCCCATACGGTGCAACGGAGCTTCGCAGCGGCCGACGCTTGGCTTTCTGCACAATGGCGGAAGAGGAACCGGCGCCCACCGACGCGGCTGCAAGAACAACGGTCGTCCTTGCTCAGCTGAAAGACCCAGGCACATTCTGCGGTACTGACGATGTCGACATTGAAGACTGGCTGCCCATGTACGAGCGTGCAAGTAGGAACAATCATTGGGACGCGACTATCATGTTGGCGAATATCTTATTTTACCTCAAGGGAACAGCGAAGGTGTGGTTTGAGAATAACGAAGACGAAATTGGGAGCTGGGATGTATGCAAAGAAAAGATGCGTGCCCTGTTTGGCAAGTCCGCAGGCAGAAAGGCATCGGCAAAGAAGGAGTTGGCATCCCGAGCACAAACGTCGGCAGAGTCATACCTGACTTATATACAAGACGTGCTCGCCCTTTGTCGCAAAGCCGACGACGGCATGGCGGAGTCTGAGAAAGTGGGTCATGTGTTAAAAGGCATAGCAGATGACGCCTTCAATCTGCTAGTCTGCAAAGACTGCGACACGATCGATGCCATCATCCAGGAGTGCAAGCGCTTTGAAGCCGCCAAAAGTCGAGGTATTGCCCATCAATTCGCTCGACTTCCGAACACGGCAGCAACATGGTCGTGCGCAGATGTACCTGAGCCGTCGGCGCCGCTCACCGCGCCACTCACCGCCGAACACGTCAAGACAATCGTCCGACGTGAACTTGACGCTGTGTCTCCTGCTTCAACGTGCGCCCATACTTGTGACCACAGTTCCCAGATGGTGCCACTAGTTCAAGCTATCGTGCATCACGAGCTCTCCAATGCTGGCCTAGACGCTGTGTGTGCCGCAGTTCCTTACCGGCCGATTGACCGCCGTCCTCCTTTTTCGTACGCGCAGGGTGAAAGGCCGCCATTCCGTACTCGCAATCCAGCCGAGTGGAGGACCGCTGATGACCGCCCCATATGCTTCCAATGCCGTCGCATTGGACACGTGGCCCGTTATTGTAACAGCCGGTGGTACTGGCACCAGCCGTATGGATCCAACCGCCGCCCCGATTCGGACCATGGCCGATTTCAGCCCTACCGCGAGCCTCCTCAGAACACCGGTAACGCCGTCCCTTCCACGCCGTACCCAGCTCACCATCACCGCATGGTCACCAGTCCCGCTCGCCGCAGTCTCGCAGCCAGTCTCGCTCGCCCCAATTCCGCCGCCCTACGTCGCCGTCTGAACGCCTCCCCCGGGAAAACTAGCCGATGCAGCTCCCGGAGGTGATGCTGCATCGACGACTAGCCTGCCAAATCCTCTGACTACGCTGCAGACCAGACGGAACATGATAGACGTTAAACTGGATGACGTAGATGTCGCTCTAGTGGACACAGGGGCTCAAATATCAGTGATGAATTCGGAGCTCCGTCGCCGCCTTAAGAAGGTCCTAACACCACCCACAGTTCCATTCATTCGTGTCGCCGATGGCGGAACGTTTCCGGTGCTAGGGATGTGCTCGGCTCGAATAAGTGTTGCTGACCGGTCCACAAGCGTACTACTTGCCGTGCTCGAGAAGTGCTCCCATGAACTTATTCTCGGTATGGATTTTCTGTCGGCCCATTCTGCCCTTATTGACTGTCGAACAGGCTCGCTTCAGCTTGACCTTCCGTATTACCATGACGTCCCTAATACACGCCCACCGCGCTTGTGCTCAGTGGATTACGTTCGCCTACCTCCTCAAGCTGTTACATATGTGGACTTGCGGTCTTTTTACCCCATCCCCGATGGCGATTACATCTTGACTCCGATCACCGAGGTCTTATTGGCGAGGAACGTCGCTCTTCCTCACACTCTTATTAGAATGACGGGTCATCGAACATCGCTACCTATATTGAACTTCAGCTGGTGCACACAACGGCGGGGGTTCTATGTTACGCGCTATTCCGCGCAGTTAGCGGCGCATCCTGCCGAGCCTGGAGGAATGCACCAAGAAGATGAAGACGACGATCAGAGCAGCGCTCGTGCTGATGCTCTGCCATCTTGTCTGCTGCTCTTGCCTTGTATATATTGTGTAAATATAATTTCTACACTCCTCTGGTTATTCTTATCCCCGTGGCAGTACTATAGTCCTGTAGCGGGCAGAATGATTAAGTATGGCCAAAGACTCTAGCGGGCAGAATGATTAAGCATGGCCAAAGACTCATCAATAATCTTAAATAACTCAGTTAACGACGTACTCAAACCGAAACCCAAACGGGCAGACGCATCGTTCAACATATGCGATGACGTAACAGTTTCCCCGCCATCAGACATATGGAGGTAGCGCCAGAAAAATAAAAATGGCGATGACATCCGACGAAGTCTTGGCTCATGGCAGCTTCTCTGAACTTGACGGCCGCTATTTGAGCGCTAAATTTATTTTATTTCATTTTATTTCCTTAAAGACCCCACATGGGGGTATTTCATAAGGGGTGGGGTCAGCAAAACATAAATAACAATGCCACGTGTGTCTATATACAGAAAAGGTTATTTAAGTTCTCAGCGAATGATGATGCACAGGTTATGTCGACGATATGTTGGGGAAGGCCGTTCCAATCTTTAGCTGCGCGTGGAAAGAAGGAAGCTGAAAAGTAAAAGCTCGATGATGATGTAAGGTGATGGAAGGTGCACGATTGAGTGACGAGTAATAGAACTTGTGGTACAATAATAGAGTGACTATGTGACGGCGAAATGAGAGAGGCGACATCGCAGATTTAGTTTTCAACGCTGAAACACTGACGTCGTACGAATAAGAAGAATAGATGAGCCCTGTAGCGCGATTTTGGACTGCTTCTAGATCGTTTATGAGGTTAACATGATGCGGGTTCCATATGGCAGATGCGTGTTCTAGTTTAGATCGAACGAGTGATTTCTAAGCGAGCAATCTTACGTGATATGGGGCAAGGCGCAGATGACGTTTAAGAAATCCCAGTTGGAGGGGCCCGCACGCTCGGGTAGGCAGCGTTGTAGACAATGACGTGAAACACATGGAGTGGTCTTCATGAGTCACCGCTTAAAGCACAGTTTGACCAGACTCGTGTGCGCGTTTCTGGCATGCGCGTATATGAATTTGCTGTTGTGTTGGTTTAAATGCGTTTTCTTCTGAATAAAAAGAAGTGGCGAGTTAGCGCCCGTCCTCCTTCCCTTACTGTCCGTGTTTTCTTTTGCGCAGCACCTTGCTTAATGATGTACGACCGACGCGTCCAGCAATACGTTTTACGGAATTGCCCTCCGGTCCCGCCGTGCTTTCCTTGGCAGAGGCTGAGGCGCACGGTGAAAGTACCGAGTTCATTCCTGAGAAAATAACGAAAATGACGCTATACAAGGATCGCCTGAACCGGTTATCTTTCTCCGCAGCTTTCTTTTGCGGGGAAGGGCAGTATAGACTGGAAAATATGGGGCTCAGAAGGAGCAATAACGACCGTCGCCTTGTCTCACATGCAGGTGCGCCGTATATCAGCTTTCCAAGCACTCATAAATTTGTTTTCTTTAATTTTATGGCTGCCAAGCCGCCACTGAGGGGCACCGAGCAGTGCGAATTGGCACCGACGGCCTACTGCAGCTTTAAGCCAGGAGCGCGCCGATGGATGGCCAAAGCCTGGCCGCATATATTTAGAGTTGCCCATCACATATACCCACATTAAAACGGTCAATTAAAACACAGAGTCGAGAAACGGATAGCACAATTTTTTACGTTTAGTCAGTCATTGCGCGCCACTGAGGTGTTGAGGACGTACGTGATGTTTTTGATGATATATACATATTCCAAATACTTTTCATGAACGTTGGTTCATAGTGCAGCATCAGGAAACTTACAACTTGCGTAGCGTGTTTATTGTGCTAATAACGTGATGTACTTAGAATTGCATGTTACACAATTTTCCTGACAGGCACAGTGTACGTACACTACTTTAATATAATTAATGTGTGCGCTCTAAACAGGTCATCGACTTACGAGAATTTATTCTCGCGAACACTCGATTTCTTTCGGAAAAAGTAATGCGACAGCCAAGAAGCGTACCATCATGCACTCTCGATACAGGCTGAGAAACTACAAGTTTCGCTTTTTGGCGCCCTAAAGAACACGTTGTGTGACAATGACGGGGATATAGACAGATGGCGATCTGCATTTGGAATATTCTCTATATGTGTGTGTGTGTGTGTGTGTGTGTGTGTGTGTGTGTGTGTGTGTGTGTGTGTGTGTGCGTGTTTTTTAGACACGGGGCGGCGTCACGTCGCGCAGCCGTCATTCAGATGCGTTCCATTTAAGGCGACAAGGGCGCGAAGCTGTCTGCGAAGCAGTCAGTGTGAGCTGTCTCCGATGCTACCCAAAATTTTAACACAGCCTATGTTGTTGCATAAGTTTGAGATATCTACGCGTAAATTTTAACGCGCTCATTTTAACAAAACAATGACGTTTCCTCTGGTTTAGGTCCAGCAGTATGTCAAAAATATTACAGAAGTCTTTGGTGAAGACCTCAAAAACTCCACTTGGATGGATGATGACACTAAAAGAGTCGCAATGGAAAAGGTAAGAAAGAGTTGCACAAGCTCTTAATAACTGTCTAACGCCTATGAGAGGGCAGTAAGCGTCATCTGATCCTTTACCTACATCGCCAACGGCAAATCATCGTTGTTCAGCTCGACTTGACATCCTTGACTCCTTGAGCTCCAAAGACGTCTCATGGTCGGTAATTGACTTAGACCTTAATCTAGAAAGTTGCAGACGTCACGCATAAAAGAGGTGCTGTGCCGTATACGTTCGCTTCACTTCGCAATGGTGAAATTAAAATTTCAACATGCGTGAGGGATGTCGGTGGTTAAAATATGTTCAGAAAAAACGTGGCCTGATCGCTCTGTCAGAGGAATAGGTCTAACACGAAGGAGAAATGTGTCGTCACCTAAACACTTGAATATTTATTGTACATCGATATGAACCTTTCCCTTGCTATCAGAGTTTCTCTGGCATGAATCATTTAACGCGCATGAACCCACGCTCAAGCATCACCTCCATAATATCCATGACCGTGCAATGTGCTTGTGGTAATGTGCTTGTGGTAGCTAAAGTTGTTCGTTTAATAACTGGACACATTAGACAGTAAGTACCGTACGACAAAGGCGTCAATCATTTTTACTGAAGCCACAATTACCAGACGACGTCGTTACCGTACTCGGGCACTTAAACCAGTAGTTTTCTCGTTGCCATCATACTCGATGAGTAGACGGAAACGACGCGCAAACGCCGTTTGCGACGAACGGCGCGATTTGCAATGGGCGCGGAACGGTGTCGCCATCCAGGAAAGGCGAAGTAAAGCCACGGCCTGACTGGAGAGGCACGCGCACCGCTCCAGTCCAGCCGTCGCTTCACTTTGGCTCTCCTTGATGGCGGCAACGTTCTAGGCAAAGTGCGTCTCGATGCGCGCGCGAAGAGCTGGACGTACGCATTGAGCAAGGGTGAAAGAAACGGGACTCGAAAGAATGTAAGCCGCGTTCGTATACCTTGGGGGAACGTGCGCCGATGGCGCAGTGGTAGAACATCGGGCACTTCTCGTCGTGGAGCTGGGCGCTGCGAGTTCCTCCAGATCGTGTTCGATTCCCAGCACAGCATCAGAAATTTTTCTGTGTGCGTTTCTTTGTTCTTACATGTATGCTTTACTGCATCACTTACATGAAGAGATGTTACTTGGAATAGCCCCGACAGTTGTGCTGCTCACTTCAAATTTGACCTCCGTAATTCCGGCATTCCGGAAGACTAACCAACAAAACTGGACACTTTTCATGGATTGAATTTAGAGGGCCCTGTTCGAACCTAAATACGCGCGAAATGGCTCACAATAATGACAGGCTCCGCTCGCTGAGAAGAATCGATCCAACGGAGCGGCTCACTGATTCACTTAAAGCTTTGCGTTAGGCATTGTCTGGTCATACGGCTTTTATAAAGAAGAAGGTAAGCGTATTAGCGCAGCAACGATGTATAAGTACTTTAAGTTTCTGGTGAGCGTTGAATAAATTCTCTTTCCAAAAGCGCTACTGTAACTTTAATTGACATGTTTCACATCGGTAATAATGTCCCTTTCGTGCTGCACCAATGAGTATGTGAAGATATTTCCAGAAAAGAAAATATTCGCAATGGTCCTTGTGATGATTTACTTCAAACTATAGTTGCTTGATACATATAACGAAAAGGCTACATAATTATAGATTTTATATACTTATATGCACACATGCCTCAATTCTGTTCTTTCAGATCGGCCAATATAGAGAAACCAGCATTTCAGAGCAATCTTTTTGTTTTCCTCAGCGAAAAGGCTGTCCTGAATACTGTAAATAAAACGTTCCAGCTACATAGTTCATTTGTATGTAAATCAGTACATAGTCGTTTCTTGAAAGAATAAAGAACCATGATTGTACTTGGGTCTAAAGATAACCAACGAAAACAAATATTACGCTATAAAATGACTCAGCGAACAATTCAGTCTTCTTGTATGCATGGTAGAAACTGTTGTTTGGTGTGTACGCATGGTAGATGCTGGTGTTTTACTGGCATTAACCATGGTTACAGGAAACCATGGTTACATTTGTAATTAGAAACATGAGACGTTCTCTTTTTCTTGTTATTTGCACTGGTATGGCTCAGTACACGGGCCTTTCACATAAGCAGGCAGGAAACATACTTCTCAAGACCTGTGGTTATGAGCCATCACCTAGCCGAAGCTAGCAAGCCTAAAACGAGCACTCGGCGAATGAACCAGCTGAAATAAGAAACTGGCCGCTCGCTAGGCATAGCTCAAGAAGAACGGCGATCCCTTCGTGACGAAACCCCAAACCGCAGTGGAATGGGCGGCGGGGGAGCGGCTACGCTGCTCCACACACACACACACACACACACACACACACACACACACACACACACACACACACACACACACACACACACACACATATATATATATATATATATATATATATTATATATACTAAAAAGAAAGAGAGAGAGGCAGCTGCTGCGAGCCGGGAGTTCTCGCTTTGCTTCGTCGTTTTCCACCTCTACTCCTCTAGTCAGGCCTCCAAGACAAGGTCCCACTACTCACTACACTCGGCGAAGCTGCACCTGGTCCGCTCCTGCAAGAAAAGGTCGTGACGTCACGTTTTTTGTCGACGGGCTTGCGTCACACATGCACAGCGAATTACTTTGCTTTCGGTGGTCTGTTCGCGAGTAGGAAGCCGTGAACTGCACCCGCTAAGTGGTCTTACCAAGGCGCTCGGTAATAGGGAAATTACCTTCGTACGTTATGCGCAGTCTCCTTGAAGAACAAGGTGCCCTCCAGTAATTATGTCACCTTGAGTGTGCAAAGGCATGCCTCGATCTGCTAAGTCAACGAGGTGTTCAAAGTTAGCGCAAACGTTGTATCTCCTTCCCTCTGGATCCTCGTCTTTTCCGAGCAATTCAATTTGTTAGCAGTGCTATACCAACCAAATGAAACACCTGTCGTGGTCATGAACTGCGCATGCACACTAGCGTCAGTTGTCATATATATCTGAACTAGCTGCCACGGACTCCATCAAGCATACATTACTAGGCCAGCCTGGAAGGTTTTATGAATTTAGTGGCCCTAACTTCGCAATGACAAGAAATTAACAAATTTCTTTTGCTACTTTCAGTTGCAAAAGATGGGCTCGAAAGTTGGATATCCGGATTATGTTATGAACATGACTTTCCTTGAAGAAACATATAGAAACGTGAGTAATAAAATTTGCATATATCGAATTACGTACCGCTGTAGTGAATGCCGGCGTTGACTTTCACAGAAAGGAATGTTCAGGAAACATTGTGAAACTACGATTACCGAAATAAGTTGAACTAGTAACGCACATAATAAATGATGACGGATACACATGAATTTTGTCGTTGAACGTAGAGAATACTTGCTTTCGCTGGAACACCATGAGAATAATGCGGTCTGATTAAGCTTTCAGTGCCCCGCCATGGTGGTCTAGTGGCTATGGAACTCGGCTGCTGATCCAAAAGTCGTGGGATCGAATACCGGCAGCGGCAGCTGCATTTACATGGAAGCGGAATGTCGATGCCCGTGTACTGTGCAATGTCAGTGCACTGTAATGAAATTCTGCTTGTCGAAATTTTCGGGACCTTTCACTACGGCGTCTCCCATAACCAAATCAGGATTTTGGAACACAGAACACTAGAAACCAAATCATTCATGATTAAGCTTTATAGTGTATAAGTACCTCGGTGCCATTTAAAACCATGACATATTAGGGTGTAGGCATATCTATCATGTCTGAAAAATGAATTGACTCACATCGTGCGCCAAACAAATCTCCAAAGTGCAGCTGGTAATATCACGCTTCATGATTTGAAAAAGGGATCCGCAAGCTAAAAACAATAGCGAAAAAGAAAAAGCCCCACTTGCAGTGGTGGCACAAGGCTGGAAGCAACCGCGGAGCTAGTGTTCGCCCTAGCTTCTTCTGATGGGCTTAGCTCAAAAATCTCAAGGTTTCGGTGGGAACGCGTCACATGAGTAGTCACGTGGTTTTACCTAGTTGAGACGGGAACACGTTGCATGACTAGTCGTTCCGTCACTACGTGTTTTTTGCGAGGACACGTAACGCGACTAATTGCGCAATCTTGGGTGGTTATGTTGGGGATGCATTTTGCCAGGAACGTTTTAAGTGACTAGCTGTTACGTGACTTGCGTGGTTTCAATCACGTGTCTAACTGTTAAGTCTCTTTACTTCGCCCTGGCGGGAGTAAGTCACGTGGCCAGCTGTTGCGTGCTTACACGTGGTTTACATAACAGGACTGGTAGTTACTTGACTTCACGTCGTTCCGATCACGTGTGTTGTTGTCATGCAAAGGAGAATCTATGCTAGGAGAGGCGAGGTGCAGCAGTGCTAGATGTTACTGCGGCAGTTTCCTTCTTAAGTTTTTCTGTCTCGTTCATTCTTGTTCTCTGTGTTTCCCCCCTCTCTATCTACGCCAATGCAGCCGCGCCTGCGGGGATCGAACCCTAAACTTCGAGCGGTGTCTGAAATATTGTGCCCCTCAAAGGGCGCACTCCCGCCGGGACCGGCAACATTTCTGTGAGCGCCTCCCTGCGGCTTACCCAGCATAAACACCTCGTTAAAGGGTTCCTGAACCACCCTCTGAGCTTGGTGAAAAATACATTCCTCCGCTAAAGTACGCTGTAATGAACGCCTCGGTCAAATTCTCTAGTATTCGACGACGTATAGCGTTCGCAAGCAGAGCACACATTTGCCACTTAATCAAGAGTCTTTTTCTGAAAAAGAGGCTTCTCCATGCTCTCTTTGTACCTCATTTAACGCATCGTCAGAGCAAATTCCTGCTATTGGCCGATCGCAGACATAAACTCATTCGCCTGCGCCCGCCGCGCCCGTGCGCGGGCCCTACCAAATGCCGTTCTTTAATCGAAAGCGCGCGCGTGCCATGCGCTTGCTTTGTTTTTGCATTGTGAGCGCCTAGGCAAAATAGCTGCTCTAAATATGGAAAAATATATTTCTCAATGTGCAAGGGTCATGTCATTGGAAGGTGTCCTTGCACGACCTCGTCGTCGACATGAACAGTACAGTGCAAAATTCGCAATAACCATTGTTTACCAATGAGCCAAAAATCCATGCGAGCAGTCTGTAAGAACTGATAAATGGTTACCAAAGTTAATAATGATCGATGACTGTTTGCAGATTGGCTTGCACCCTATGGGCCTCGAATGCACGATAATCTCGGACTCGAACTCATGACAGGAGTCCAACCAAAAATTTTATTGGATAACGTGGATTGACGTAGAAGGCAGACTAAGACGGATTGGGTGGGTTCGGGCGGTATGAAGCTCATTAAAGCAGAACAGGGTGGATTAAGACCGATTTGAACATCTTTGATATGTCGAACGTTTAAGCTTAGGCTCAATTTTTTTCTATTCGACCTATAACCAGCAAAAGGGAATCAATTCTTCGGATTAGCTAAGAGTGGCACACTATCAGTCGTCTTGTTTTTACCACAAATTTAAAGTTGGTAAATCTACCCCCCTGACTGATCTCACAACATTCTTTGTTTCCAAAAACAATTTCCGAGTGGTATTCCTTACCGGCCATTTGATTGGCCGCAAGACTGCGAATTCATTTTATGAATGCTTGTTGCCCCTGCAATGATGCCCGAAAAGGTAGTGCGGGTACTGTTCCAAAAAATTAAGAAAAAAAGTCGTATAGAGGCAGACTATGGTAGTTTAAGGAGGGTTAGGGTGGATTATGGCGGACTGAAAGAATTAGGATGGATTAAGAACTGTTACGGCGGATTGGCGTTGACTAAGGCGGATTAGTGTTGATTAAGCTGGATTATAGTAAATAATAATAATTTAGTATTACGTTGAAAGAACATCGATGCAATACAACACTGGCTTGCCAAAGCCTCATTGGGCTTAGAGGGCAGAGCCGACAGACCACAGATACAGGAATTATTTTAGCTAACACCAGTAATAAGGCATATAAAAGAAGCTTGGTGGTGGATTACGATATACTAAGGTGGAATAATATGGATTAAGAAAGACTGGGGTGGATTAAGGGGGATTAGGGTGAATTATGGAACAGTATGATGCGTTAGAGATATTTAAGCGGTTTACTTTACATTGTTGTGTTTTAATGCAGCCTATGGTGGATTATGACAGATTACGATAGGTCAGAGTAGGTTCAGGTGGATAACGGCAGTTTAAATTGGATTAGAAAAAGAATCAATTGAACTAGTGCGGGTTATAGTTCATTTAGACTATAATCCCAACTAATTCAATGGTGTCGATCCAAGAGCCACTGACTGCATCTTGTTCCTTTTCCCGACCACCTTCACAACATATGCGGAGGCTAAATTCCTGGTTATAGGGCCTAAAATCTTCCCGTTATGCATCTGCCAAAGTTAAAAGGTGTTTCCCTCCCCAGACGTCGATGCAGCCACATGTGACGCTGACTCCCCAGTACCACGGGATCGCTCTCGCAGAAAACTTTGGCCATACGTATTCAGGATAAGGAGGAAGTCTTGTAACTCGACCGTCCCAAACCTGCTCACTTCAATGTCCAGTTCCGATGTCATCAAAGACCAGCTTGGATGTCGAAACAGCTGATCCTGAATTGATTTGCTTCACAGGTGGTGTAGCCTCAGTGCCGCTGACCTGAATCGATCATTTCAATGGCAGCCTGTTGATGTGGTCTTCGGAGGGGGATCCTTGTGGCCGTAAGAGTCAGTGAGCGCATTGACGACAAGACTGTGGTTGGCTTCCGTAAGGCCTATTTCTTCGACGGCCAGCTCAGCAGCTCTGGGCAACTAGGTCCACAACTTATGAATGCCGGTGTGACGCGCCGTTGCGGCGGTGGGCCCGTGTGGGTTCCGGTTTGGCGTAAGACGCATCCAGACGCAGTGGCGGCCAGGAAGGGACCGGCCGCCCTGTTCTTCATTCCATGCGACAGCCCCCGGGTGCGTGGGCTCTGCTCCGGTGTTTACGATATTTCGTTATTTTATTCGCTCAAAGGCGCGAGATACGCGCCGAGTGTCGTCTGCTGCTCCTCGTGACATGTCGATGTTCTGAAAGTCAATAGTTCCGACTGCAATCAAGCAAGCAACATAAACGCGTGACAGTCCAACACCTTAGATACTAAGCTGCTGCCACGGAAAGGGGGGTGGGGAAGAAGGAAAGCATTGGAATGCTAGTTACAGTCTACAAAGTGCACCAATAACTCATCTACCCACCACTAATTTCTTAAACATTCTTAAAGATATAGATACAATTAATTGAAATGGGGTCACTCTTGAAGCAAGTATACCAAGTGTTTCAGAAAATATGCCCTAAACTATTATGAATACAGAAAAGCCGATATTTGAGAATTTTTTCGCGTAATTACTGCTCATGATGGAAAGCACTGCGAAAAGGATGGGAGTGAGATTCTGAACCGTGATTAGCACATTTAGACTAACTTTTAAACAGCAGAGCTAGACACTTGAACCAAATTGTGGAAGGAAGGCTATTTATGAATGGAATCAATTCATCCTCTGTAATACGCGCAAAATGATGACACCAGTAATTTGTAATCGATGAAATCCGGGTAATTTCACCCGGGAAAGCGAAACAGATTGGTCAAAGAGCGCAGTTGCTGCTATCACCGCTAATTGCTTGAGTGACATAGTTCTTCTCATCGCCTTTCCGAGCGACGGTGAGCAAGCGTCGTCATGAAGCAGATGTTTTTATCGGTAATGCGACGGGAACAACCGCGTCACACAAGCTGCTACCGAAAGTAGCAGCAGGGCTCTTTCAGCGCCCATTTTCTCTTTCATGGGCGCATGCAGTTAGCCGGATTTCATCGATCTGTAGAAATTAGCATTCCCACACTTTTCCAATTATTAGAACTGATTTGAATTCCATATACAAACAACTTCCATTATTGCACGAGGTTTGAAGATCTGGCGGGTTGCGGTTAAAAGATAATCCGTCAAATTTTGTTAATTGCCGCTAAGAATACCTTTCCTAGCCACTGTTCAGTGCGTGCCACCACGAACAAAGCACTGCCGCAAGAAGTGTAAAAAATATCTGTTTTTCTGTAGTGGGAAGATTTTTTATGCACGTTTTCTGAAATAGCCTGTATAATGCGCTGTCAGCCAATGTCACGAGTGATAACTGCAAAAAAATTGAGAAGCCTTTCCGTTGAACGTGTACACTATAAATCTGCATCGTTACAGGTGGGAAATCTGAGCAGCTCCAGTTACTTTGCGGAAATGAAGAAAAAGATCGAGGACAACAACCTTATTTTCTTTTATAAGAAGTTGCTCCTCCCATACGACAAGACGAAGTGAGTAGGAAACGCACGCTTCTGACACGTTTATTTGATCCTGACGTATGCGTTTATGAACTCAAACATAATATTGAGACACCGTGACATGCGGAAAACTTGAAGGTGCGTAAATAAAGCAAACAATAGGCACACTCGTCTGATAGGAAAAGTCAGGGATTTGACAACGCGAGGCTTCTTTAGTGGGCGCTAAAAAATGTACAGCGTTATGGGTGTACATAGGGTGTTTGTTTGTTCATGTTCCACACAACACCTCACGTTTAACAAGTTAGGTGAAATCGAAGATGGCACAAGATGCAGTGTTACTAAGCTGATACGTTTAGTTAGAAATAATATGGATGCGAGCTGCAACACTGGACACGAGCACGCAGTGAATAAGATTTTATCGCTACCAATTTTGTTGTGAAATACTTCCGCACACAGTGGGTGGTCGGGAACACAACCACGTGTTCAGCAATTCCCATGTTACTGTATATATCCTCAGAGATCACCGTCGCGTGTAATAAAATAATTTGTATCTATAAAGGTAACGGTGTTACTTACAGGACAGCGCTTTTCTTACGCTTCAGGGTATACAGAACTTACTAGAGTAATTTTACAAATTATTCGCAAAGGTAATACACCGGAATGACAGAAGCTTACATGTGATAAGTGCAATGATATGTCATTAACTTTGCTTCCGCGTGGGCAGTATATGACCATATTATCACCGTAGAAAAGGACCACTGGCTTGCTGTGTTTTGCAAACCAAGTTCTTTTTGTTGGAAGTGACAATAACTTTAGCTACATTACTTCCATATATATTCGCTTTTTTTTCTGGTGTCCTCATTGAAGCCTGTGCGTACTGCGGATCCTGAAAAAAAGAAAGGAACGCGTGAAATGTTCCTCAAAAGTAGGAACCTAATTTACACGTTTCTTCGTTCGAAATGCAGGTGGAACTTTCCCGCTACAGATGTGAACGCTTTCTACAATCCCAGCACAAACGAGATGTGTAAGTATAAATGCTACTTCAGCTCCACTAAGCTTGTCGCCTTTCAAGAGGGCCTTCCAGGACTTTTAGAATAAGGTTAGTAAACGGTGCGCATGAGATGCGGGGGCTCCTGCCCCCCTGCGAGTCAAATACCATTGTACTGCAGGCCCCCGGAGTATTCGTAGTCGGGTATCAAACACAGCTGGAAAGCGCCCGCTCTTCTTTCAACAAGCTACGTCCCATTAGGCCCCGGCCAAGTCGTCGGCGGCAGGAAGGGCATTGACTGCTTTCATGATCGGGGAAAGGTCTTATGCTCAGCTTTATTTGTTTCGATTATATAAGTAAAGAAAACGTGCGCGTCTCAGTTAGATAGCAACAAGAGAAGTCGCAGGAATTGGTCAGTCCATCAAATGACGTCATTGCTTGAACGAAGAGCGGTATTTTTTTCCAGTTGTATTTAAAACCGAATGGCGAACTTGCAGTACAGTAACGTTTGTCTTACTTACTAACACAAGCCTTCAACTCTGCTTAGCACTGTTTTCTGTCTAAGTCCAAAAAGTGGCCCCTTTAATATTCTTGTACAGCAGCACATTCTGCGAGCAGCGAGTAAAGCTCATGAGCTGTCAAACCGCAATTACATATGCGCATGCGTCTTGAGCCTGTGCATACCATTCGCGTTACGGAGAGCAGGCTTGTACGTAACGCGTTACAAATAATGAATAGATCACATGTGAGCGTATCTTTGTAGCGCATCATTTCGTTTCCTTAACCCTTGTCACCTTTTAACCTTATCCTTGTAACCCAACTACAGTTCTCACGTAATTAATTACAAGATGACAAAAATGCATGTCCCAGGTTTTTGTGTCATACTATGTTTTAAATTTTTTAGTGCGGTAACCTGCACCTTTGAGATAACTTCTGAAGGAAAATTTGTGTACGCTGACGCAGGCACCAATTTTTTCGACTCAGTCTAGCGGCTGCCGCCTTATTCGTGATTCATCGGTTTCTGGACTTTCACGTACCAAGATCGGTGATGTCATTATGAGAGGCGCCATAATGGAGGGCTCTGGAAATTTCAACCACCTGGGGTTCTTTAGCCTCCACTACCTAGCATAGCGCAGTACAAGGGCCTCAACATTTTGCCTGCATCGAAATGGAGTCGCCGCGGCCGGAATTTGATCCCGCAATCATAGGATCAGCAGCCGGTGCGACAGCCACTACACTACTGTGGCGGGTAAACCTCGTTATTTATACTACGCTACATCGGTGTACAGGGTGGTTGAGCGAAATATCCAGCCCGCCACGGTTGTCCAGTCGTTGATTATGGCACTGTGCTGGTGATGCAACGATCGTAGGATGGAATCCCGGCCGCGGCTGCTGCATTTCGATGGAGGCGACGTATTGTGGTCTGTGTGCTGTGCGATGTCAGTGCACGTTAAAGAACCCCAGGTGGTCGAAATTTCCGGAGACCTCCACTACGGCGTCTCTCATAATCATAGCCTTTCGAACGTAGCATGAATCAGCGAAATGTCTCAATTTTTTTTTATAGTTGGCTGTCTGAGCAAAGTAGATAACTTCCTCGGAAAGAAACTTTCTAGCTCTGGTAGGCATCACTGTCAAACATGTGCTAATTAGTTAGCAGGTTAATAAAATTTTCCTTATTGACTTGCCAGTTTGTGGGACTTGGAATTAATTGAGAATGTCATGTTTGGAACCGCGGAGGAGACGATCTGATATCGCTTTTTGAAAGAGAGAAAACGTTAACATATAAAGAAGTACAGCACCAGAAAACTGGGCTTTTCCCTCCTCCATGCTGCATTAGCGCTGATCGTATGAAGAGCGTCGGAAGACGTTCTAATGCAGCCTCCGCTAGCGATGCGTTGCAGATTTAGGCGGTCAATTCGAGGTTTACAGTGTGGGGCTTTTGATTTAGCTACGAAGCACCATAGGCAGCACAACCATAGGCAGCACCACCACGAAGCACCATAGGCAGCAGCCAGCGTTATGTTTCTCTTATGCGTTGGGTACAAGAGGCCCGTTGGGAAAGAAAGCTAAGCGGCCGTAGGTTTTTAGAACCCGCACATTGCGACTTGCCTTGCGGCTTTAGCGTTTACTCAACGAAGGGGGTACGTTACCTTGGAAGAGCAGGTTGATAGAAAAGCCCCTGCAGGATTGCCGCCTCTGTTCCACCTCTCGGCCTCTCGGCCACGTTGGCGCAGAGAGGCCGAAAGACCAGTCACTCTGGCAATCGCGTCCACTTCCGTTTTGCATTGCCCGCATGGAAGACTTGTTTTTGGAGGCTTTTATCTTACGTATTCCGCCCAGCGGCTTCCGTTTTTTTTTTGTTAGACCGGAAAGCAGGCACGCAATATAAGCGCTTTGCGACCTGTCACAACACTAGAAAACAAAATAGCGGTGAACTGCCTGTAAAATTTATCGTTTGCCTGCCAGAGGCTTTCTGGAATAAGGAGACCTCCCACGAATGGTAGAAGCGGTATTAACGAAAATAAACGCTTATTCATCGTCATCCCTAAAAGTGCTCCGAGGAGCAGAGAGGGAAATCAAAATGACGTCATGCTTCCATGCTTTCTTGTCCTCTTGATGTCATTTTCAGTGGTAATGACTAAAGGTATTAGCAGTAGTTAACATTGGGGGTATGCCTCTTGTGTGGCCTCGCGTCAGACTGGAGCGTTTTAAACTGCAGCTTCAGATTAAAACGCTCCAGTCTGACGCGAGGCCACACAGAACAGAACATTCGAAACATTAGCGCGAGAATTTAGGAGTTTAACTGCAGCTTCAGATAAACTCCTAAATTCTCGCGCTAATGTTTCGAATGTTCTGTTTATACCAAGTAGCCTGATTTTTACTGTGTTCGTTTTGACTAGTCCAGGGAAGAAATAAACAAACTGACCCGCAATGTCTATTTTCCAGATTATCCTTCAGCAATCCTGCAGGGGCTTTTCTATCAACCGGGTCTTCCAAGGTAACGTACCCCCTCCATTGAGCAAACGCTAAAGCTGCAAGGCAAATCACCCACTGTATTCTGTCTTTCTATTCACGTTCACTGATGATCACACCTCGTGGGGCTAAATTTCTCTCAGCAAATGCAGTTTGACAACGCGAATGTAGCGTTGTAGCGCGAATGTAGCGCCAGTAAGTATTACATAGCTTCAGGAAACCTTTATTAGATGCGAAGCAGCTCTTTGACTAGCCTGTGTAACGCAGTCCCTCCGTCCGTACGAACGCGCCGCAACGCGCTCCCCTCGCTGCAGGTGTTGGAGCGGTGCCAAGTAGGTCACGACGCAGCTGCGCGTTGACGTAACGCTCCCCTCGCAGTGCGCGCTGACGTCACTCTCTCCCTCGCCTGCCGCGCGCTCGCCGCAGCGCCCGCAGCTGCCGCCTGACGGAAATCTTCGATGAGCGCTTTCACAGCTCGCAAGGAAAGAGAACGCGCCATCGCCCTCGAGAGACAACGCTACCACCATAACAATGCTGACGCAGGCAGCGTCTGCTAGCGTCAAACCGATGCAAACGGGACACCTAGTCAAACCGATGCAAACGCGTTGTGCACGCCCCGTGCTGCGTCGCATCGCCTCATGGTACCCTTTAGCGGGAGATGGTGGTGCTCAACTGGAAGCATCGCAAGTACTCTTTTGTACAAATGTAACCACATCTAAAGGCAATATTTGACCTTCCTTATGGCTTGCATATATATATATATATATATATATATATATATAAAGCTCTCAGTGCCATAAAGCATTAAATAGGGAGTGCTTAAATGCAAAAACAAAGAGTAAAGTGAAATCAAATCATGATGGTTCAGCCGATTACAAAATCAAGTTTTTACACTTCACTCCGCAGATTATACGAGCAAGTTAGTTCGAAAGTAAACTAACGAGTGCAGTGGGTGCAAATAACAGAATAATTCTTCTGGTTATACAATGTTAGCAAATGCCTTGAAAAAGTTTTGTTGTTAGTAATGGTTGCAACACTTGTGAGAAGGAGGTTGCAGTTCTGAAATGTATGGGGAATAAACGAGTGGAAATACTTAGACGTGATGTCATTACTACCTTATTATGATGATCAAGACGATTTGAAATGTACTGAGGATGCAGTATAAAGGTATAATGAAGTGCTGAATGGTGAAAATATTTATGAAACAGGGAAAAGCGAGCGATTTTGCCTCGGTTAGCCAATGGAATGAGTGCTAGACTGTTTTTTGTTGAGGATATACTCGCAGTTCGGTTATAGTTAGAGAGGTCGAATGGAACAGAATTATTTTGCAATAGTTCAAGTGAGGTGATAAGGTTAGCATGACTAGGGTCCAATATCGTTGATTTATACTCCATTCCGGAGCATTTAAGAGGGTTCTATAGTAATGGGTTTAACGCAGATGGTGCTAGTAGATAGTACACTACTTAGAAGGACATAATGGCTTCCAGTGTTATGGAACAACGGGCAGCCACATTTAATGCCTCCACCTCCATTTCAACGTCCTATTCTTCCTTTCCCAGGATATTGCACCTTCTCCTCTTCTATCGGAAAGCTCATGCCGTTTCAGTGTATATCACGGATAGGTGCCATTTCAATGAAGCAGTTGGTAGTAGCGCTCGTTCTTGTCTCTACGTGCCTTTTGACGTTTTACAGCGCAAATTTCATGAATAGGGCAACCCTATTGTACTTAGTTCATCCCGCCTTTATGATTTAAATGTTAGGAGGGAAAATGAAGATCATAGTTTTTATTAGCGAATTTCAAGCCCCAGGATAGAGCACATAAAGTTCACGTACCCCAATGTTGTTATTATTATTATTATAACGTATCCTCAACACCTCATCAGATTTTTCTGAAGCATGCTAGTTTAAGTAAGAGTATTTACTAGAAGAGAATGGGGATCTTTTTATTGATAAATAATTATTTATGCTTTAGCAGACCCTCTGAGAAATCGATGACGTCACGTGTATAAGTGCAGTAACCCGATGGTGGCGTCGCGATTAGTACTTTCTATTTGAGCGTTGTGTGCTCTTCGAAACGTCTCCTGGTCGTAAGGGTGGTGCCTTTAGTATTGCGAATAGATAACTTATAATGCGTGAGCAACATTTTCTTGCTTAAGTGTCTCTTTAGGAATATTTAGTGCGTTGGCGTACTGACGATGCCGGAGATAAAGAGTTAGTTGAAGGCACTACATACACGTAGAGGCTGGACATTACGTTTTTTTCCCGTTACAAAAAATCCGACAGATCCCTTTGTGCGAATGAATATCATTAAAGCCAGTGAGGCTATGCCAAATTGTGTTACGTTCAGCCAAGTGGTTCGAGTAGGATTGGGGTTTTCCTGCAAATTTATTAGTTCTGTGTGTAACGTGGGTTTACAGGACACGTGGAGCTCATTGTGGTGACTAGCGGATAATTCATGGCACGACGTAAGGTCGGTACTAACGTTGGTGCAGAAGCGTCTGTAATGCGGAAGAGAAATGCACCATAGGATGCTGACATGTGCATATCAGAAGCGTTTTTGCTTAATTATTCCTACGGGGTCGATCAAAGCTGTGCAAAAGCATGTCTTGTGAGGGTAGTGGCCACGTATAGTTCCTTACATCGCTTTAAGGTCCGTTAACACACACTCATAACCGCAGTACGGTACTCGGCTGCCACCCAAAAAACGCGGGTTCGTTCCCGGCCGCGGCGGTCGTATTTTCGATGGAGGCGAAAATGCCAGAGGCCCGTGTACTGTGCGTTGTCAGTGCACGTTAAAGAACCCCAGGTGGTCTAAATTTCCGGAGCCCTCCAGTACGGCCTTTCTCTCCTCTCTATCCCTTTCACTCCCTTTCACTCCCTTTCCCCCACCCCACGGACGCTTAGCCGTGCTCCCTACATGGGCTGCAGAAATTAGCGTCCTTTCCTAAACTGAACCACAATCATCATCATCATTGTAGAAATCCAAGAGCACCACGGCTGACGGAATGGTTTTATTTGCGATATACGTGACGCGGGAGGAGCCTCCATTGGCTAGTGCGCGGTCACGTACAGGCGCGAGCAAAAGTATACGGACCACGCGAGCGCGTGCCAAACTGGCTTTGCGCGCCACCTAGCGGAACGCCGCCTAACGGCCATCGGAGAGCTCCACCGGAAATTAGTCTACTCGCTACCCGCTAGCATGTCAATTTTTCAGTGCCATGCACCGCATTGTTAGTTTGCTGTTTCCACGCACCACGCTCGTCGGCGGTAAGAACGCCACATATCTGCTTTGATAGCGGTATCACAGCCGTCTCGGCCTGCATCGACCGGTGGGCCGATGAAGAGATATCAGTTTCGCGAGGCGCTGTCGTCATATTAACCCGTGGATTGGGATACCGAAGAGCGCTTAGCGTTAGTAAGAGAAAGGTGGAAAATACATGTTCACAGTTGGAAGAACAGACAGGCCCTAGATTTAAGGAGGGATGCTTCTTGCACGTAGCTCTGCTGTCGATCGCAGCTGACGTGACGGAAGTGTCGCGTAGAGCCTGTGAGCCACGCGATGCCGTGGTCCGCATACTTTTGCTCGCGCCTGTACTTCCTTGCCACCTAAAGGACTCTCGTTGGGGTACTACTCTAGCTCCTAACACGTGATAGCTTGTCTTCGTTCGTTACAACATGGTTGCCTGTTTCTTTTATGACCAAAATACCAATCACAAGCTAAAACAAATAGTGTGTTCGTTGGTTACAAGATGGTTGCCTGTTTCTTTTATGTCCAAGCTGCCAATCACAGGCTACAACAAATAGTGTGTTCGTTACAACATGCTTGCCTGTTTCTTTTATGTCCAAACTGCCAATCACAAGCTACGATGACGAGTGTGTCTTTCAGGCGCTTAACCCACGTAACGAGTGTTCTAATGAACGTTTACAAGCCCGTATTTTTTCATACACGATTAACCAAAGTTGATGTGTTAACACTAAGTAAACTGTACCGCCTACCCGCGTACCCCGTGTCTGACCATTATCGAGGTATGAGCCACATGGGATAGCACTCGCTTGTTAGGCCGCATTGACATGTTCGAATAAACGTTTTTACCTTCAACAATTGAAACCTTGAATCTGTTGCCGGGAAAAGTCGTTCCTTATCATTGAAATAATTAATGGAAGGCCATTCACGATTGTTCATTCTATTGTTTCTTCTCATCCCACTCCGGCAATTGCATTACTGAGGCTGCAGTATGTATAAAATAAATAAATAAATAAATAAATAAATAAATAAATAAATAAATAAATAAAATCTACGCGTATCACAAGTATACTGTGTTATTGATACCTACATCAGTCATTCATGTGAGTCACAGTACCATACCATGCCAAGTTTGGTGGATATAAGACAACGGGGTAGCCAAGGGAGCACCGAGGCGTAGGCGGCGACACAGATAGATAGATAGATAGATAGATAGATAGATAGATAGATAGATAGATAGATAGATAGATAGATATGATACAAGTTGCTTAGTGTTCTCCAAGAAACGCTTTGCATTTTCAACGTTCGATATTGATTCCTGGTATAGCATATAAGTTACCGCAGTTGTAATGCTATTCTGTGTGCCGTTATCACGACAGTTCAATAAACTATGGAAGCGTCGGGAGCATTATCGGACACGAAATCTCCCATGGATTTGATCTTGTGGGTGAGTGTCTCGAAGGGTTTCCATTCCTTGTGTTAAAGTAGTGATCGTGCACAGTACTTGCCGTGTAATAATATGGCGGAAGTTTGGGCGAGCTGGTACTCCATTGCACATGGCTCCAACCGCGTGAACGAAAAGCAAAGGACGAAGCCAGGGGTATAGCAAGCCATTAAGTCCCGCATTCACACGCCTAGCTTACCTGCATCGCTTGCTTTTCTTATCGCTCCTCTACGATTAAGGTGCACAGAGGGCACTGAAGTGATAATGAATACGAAAGACTGTCATAATGCCTGTTTGTAATTACTGGACCAATTTTTTATGAAGCGCGGTGAGGGCACAGAGTCGGTAATCAAAAGAAATTAAATTGATGAGGTAAAGTTTGTGAATACGGTTTCGGCATAACTGCATTTAGCCTTTCTCCCAAGGAACTTGATTATCCCCTTCTAAGAACTTTGCTGGAGCAGTTTATTAGTAACGTATTTGCCGCTCTATCGTCTGTTGCCATAATGGAGTTTTCAGAGATAAGGATTTAGTAGAAAAGAGCGCTTGCATGTGGCCCCTGGTTTCGTCCTTGCTTTTTTTGTTCGCGCTGTTCAAGTATTCAGCAATTGTTATAGAAGTGTTAAAATTTTTGTACAATGAGCGTTGAGGGCGTAACTGCAGTAACCAGTCGGCGCCTCATTCTAAGCAAACCGCCTGCTATAAGGAAGCAAGAGACGAATAAACCCTATCGATACGCGCACAAAACTGTGTTATGCCTCATACACACTGCGCAGAGCATCCAAAACTTGTCTCCGAAATGTGTTAAGTCCAAGAGTGACCAATTCGATGTTTCGATCAGTTTGCACGCAACTATAAAAGATATGTATCAGGAGCTCTCTAGCGAAGTTTGTTACCCATATCGCCCCTAGAAAAAGTAAACTGCCAGCATAGTGCAGCAGTAGCCAGCCGAGCGGTGTTTACACGCCGTTGACGTGCATTGAAGTTGACGTGCGTCGATGCCGCTTTCGCGCGGCAGATCGAAATGCAATAAATATTCGCCTACTTCTGTGAATACAGATTGCATTTTGGTGTTACACCGATTACTATGAAAAAGAAATCCGCTCCGCTTTTTTTTCGTTCCTGGCGCTTAATCATCGGAGCTAAGTGCAAAACTTTGTAGAGTAGGGGAGGGCTAGATCAGGAGAGAAAAAGCTGACACGACGTTTAGGCTCACATGTAGGAGCTGAAACGCGGGTATTATAGTTTCAATGTTTTCTAGTCGTTTTCAATGTCTGCCTTTTCATCACTATACAACCAGGCATACCAGTGCAAGAGCGGAAATTTACTGGAAGCGAACTGTAAAGCCAAATCGTACCGCGACATTAGAACTGTCGCGTTTTGGGACGATGCAGTCCACGATTATATTCAATGACTTTTTCTTTCGTCGAAGTAGCCGTGATAATGAGTCACAAATAGAGCGGTGTGCGTTACAAAGCAAGCGAGTTTCAGGTATAAAAAGGGAACAGGGGAGAAGCAAATGATATTGCAGAAATCAGATAATCTATAGGCACTGGAAATAGAGTGGTGGTTCCTTACAATATGATAAAGTAGGCCCCAGTATCATATTCGGTGCGCGGTGTAATTAGATGACAAAATTTCGAAGCGTTTATTGTGGGGTCAGTTGACAGAAGACGTTTTAAATTTGGCTTGCAGGGGCTTAGCAATGACGATAACTCTAACTGTTGTCGGCAAATTTTCCCTCCCCCTTTCCTTTTCAGGAAGCCAGTATGATGCGGACGGTAATCTGGAAGGCTGGTGGACTGAGGAAACGCGCCAAAAATTCTCTGAGAAAGCACAATGCTTTGTAAACCAATACGGAAATATTACAGACGAGGCTACAAATTTGACAGTAAGTGGTTCTTTTGTCCCGCGCTCTGTATTTCAATATCAACGTGTGTGCTTAAAGAAGTGATGGCGTTCAAATGGGCCCGCACGGCCGGCATTGTTGCTGAACATTTAGAAATTAGGGCCTCCTGTAACGGTGCTCAATTGCTAGATGAAATTTTAACGTGCCTGAGGTATTCCTGGGGTGAACCTTTACAGATTCGTATGTTGATAACGCGTTCGTATTACTTTCGCGAAGATTTTGACAGTGGATGTATGTGTTTTAGGGTTGTGCGATTGGAACATGTTTCTGGCCACTGCAGAAGGCACGTAACATGTTCTATTTTATTGTATGTAATTGCCTTTTCTCTACAAAGGTATATAAGAACTTAGCAGTTGCTTCACTTAGGTTCTTTTTTATGCAGAAAGTTCTAGAGCGTCCCAGGGAGTAGCTAGCACAGAACACTTAAAACGTAACACGTTGAGTTACAAAGGATCTTCGAATTATCCCAGCAGATATTCAAGGGAGAAACAGATTACCTTTGCACTTTGGGCCCTGCCAACGGCCCTTTCATGGTGGTCTAGTGTCTGTGCCACTCGGCTGCTGACACGAAGATCGCGGGGTGGAATCCCGGTGCAGGTATCAGCACCTGGACGGGGATTTGCTGGACCGCGATTGGATCGTGGTCCATGAAACCGCACCTATGGCGCGTTCTACAACCGCCAACTGCCTCTTCCCTCCTTACCCACAACCGAAATGACCCCGTCCTGGCCCCTGTGCAATGCAGCGAAGCACATTCTAACGGACATCCTACTGGCCCCTCCATCTTCTCCCCGTGGGCCGGTGCCACTCTTAACCTGGGAGGACTGGCAGACACACTACAATCCGCGGACCCGGCAAGGCAGAAAGTCGCCGACAGCCGGGCGGCTAGAGCCATATATTTGTGATGTGCGGTTGAGTGTAGTGTCATAGTACGGACGTCCAGAGGACTTGTGAAGTCCTAAAGGAAGGAAAGGGGATAAACAGAAAGGCAGGGAAGTGAACCAGAAAGGCGTCCGGTTGGCTACTCCAAGTTGGAGAAATGGGAAAGGGGAATACGAAGAGGTCCTGAAACCGCTAGAAATAAAGATTTTAACTGCGTAGCGCTTTAGGTGCTCGCGTTGTCGACGACCATCACCTTTTCACGTCGCGTGCGCCCGATAGCATGAACGGGCAAGAAAGGTCGCTACGGCGTCGCCGACGGCGTTAGTTCTTTTCACACGGCACTCCTTCGGCGCACAACGAGATTCGCTGGCTAGTGAGCCCTAAGCACTTGCTCAGATTTCTCAACAGGGAACGCGAGGAGCACGAGCACCTTACATACGAAATCGCGGTACTTGTCCAAAACTTGCAAGAAAAAGGACATGAGATATATTTTCAGTGGATACCAGGCCATTGCGGTATCACTGGAAATGACACCGCGGATAAGGCAACTCGTACGTCGGGCGAAGACCGCCGTGTTCCCATTCCACTCTCAAGGACCGATACTGCGAGACAACTTCGCACTCTTGCGCGAACGATGTCCTTGATTGAGTGGAATACCCCATACACAAGGCGCACCAGACTGCACCGGCTAAACCCATCGCTGCAACTCAGCCCTCCGGCTGATTTGCACCGACGCGAGGCTTCGCTTCTGTGTCGGTTGTGGTTGGGAGTGGCCTTCACGAACGCTTACTGTGCGTTGATTGGAATGGCTGACGCTCCTGCGTGTGCTGTCTGCGGATGCGAAGAGACCATAGATCACTTGTTGTGCCAGTGTCCACAATTTGAGGAACATAGAGTGCCTATGACCGAGTCCTTAAAAAGGCTCGACGATCGTCCACCTAGTGAACAGACAATCTTGGAATACCTTCCTCACCGACCAACGGCTCAGAAGGCAATGAAAGCGCCTTTGGGCCTTCTGAAACCATCCGGCCTTACCAAGCACCTATCACATTATAAGGACTGCCTTCTAGGACCCCCCTCTCTTCTTCCCTTTACTTTTCTTCCCCTTTTCCCATCCCCCAGTGGGGGGTTAGCAAACCGGACTCCTGACTGGTTAACATCCCCGCCTTCCCTTCCTTATTTCTCTCTCTCTCTCTCTCTCTCTACAGGGGAGCTCTTTCCATTGTCGCACATTGGGCGCCTGAAGTTAATCTGCGTGAGTGCGCTTTGGCTGGCGGAGTTTGCGCATGTTAACCCACAAAAGTTAACTTTACGAGCGCTTCTTACGTTAACTCGTAAGGAGTACTCGTAAAAAAGCGACTTCCGGTGTATGGTTACGCAGCGTGCTCTTCCACTGCCTCTTATAAAAGGTTCAGGCCTGCGCCTGAGTTTTTCTCCTTCCTTCTTTCCTTTCTTTGCCATTTCATCTTCGGCATATATTACAAAACAACTGTACATGACGGGAGATTGCGGAGCAGTAATACAATTAAAGGAGAATTAAAGTATAAATGTCACATTGTAGGAGACCTTGCTACAATGCCATCACGGTTTTTGGTTTGACTATTGGTTTGACAATGACGATATTCGTTGGTTGTAGTGATGGTGACAACGCAGCCTGGCATACTTGCATACCTTGCTAGATTTATTCCTGTATGGCAATTGTTTGATCATTAATGATATCGCATTCTTACACAAGAGGTGTAAATAAAGGATAATAGCACACTCATAATTGTTGCTCAAGCCATGAATGTCCAACAATTCTTGCAACTGTATTTCTTAACAGAAATAGCAGAATTGACGAAAGATAGCAACCTTTTAAGGGGACTGGTCAATGTTTGTATGTTTAATTGTATTGCATTGAGTATATATTTTATATGGAGAGATCATGGCGCAGAAACGACAGAAGAATGCAACAGAGTTTCTCTCACAATACCCACAGTTTTATTCGCAAACCCTCAAATGAACAATCTCGCGGCTGGTCTCTCTTTTTAAAAAGCTTTCCAGAATCATCTTTCTCTTCATGACTAAAGCTCTTCCGCTACCACATGGAATTCTTGATGTCGACAATGCTGCCTGCACGCAGCGCACGATGCACCGTATGTCGCGCTCGACAAATGGCAGAAGTACTGCGGACTGCTTAGCAGTAAATGTGACCAGCATTATATTGTTGCTTATGTGTACCCTTTCATTGAGTGTGCAAGCGGAAAGACTTGTCACAGAGTGGCGAAGAATGCGGAATAAAAAAGACAGGATCACTGAAATGATAAAACTCAACAGTATCTTGTATTGTAGCGGAAGAGCGGCTAAATATGTATGCTGGGAAAATTTTGATGATCTGCAAGAACATTGACCCTCACCTTTACATGTTACATTTACCATTTTGCTCTTAGTATATTCTTCTGCCCTCTTCCTCAACGGAACTGCTCCTGTTCCCTGACTGCTGCAACGTACGACGCCGATCTTCCCTTGCAGCCCTCCTCCCATTTATTGAGGACACCGGTCTGACTGGGCGGCTTTAAACCCGCTCGCCAGGCTGTTTTTGTTGCCTGTTTGTCTCTGTGTTGCCTGTTTGTCTCTGCCCATCTCCTTTCTTCTCTCATTCCCTTTAATTCCCCCACCTCCTCAGTGCTTCGGTTGAGGAGTCCTCACTGAAAGACAATTACCGCGCACTATTCACCATATTTTCTTCACTTCCTTAACTAGGATCTCTATCTCTCTCTTAGTATATTCTTGTTTTATCCATCAGCGACTTGATTTTCCTGCAGGAAACGGTGCTGTTGTGCGCGTACTTAGACGTTAAGTGTGAGTTATGACATTTCTATGTTGGCATGCCATGAGGTCGCCTCAGCAATCGCTTTCGCGAGGATTGAGTGCAAATGTATGAAAGCTTTCCTTCGTGTAAGGGATTTCAGTTTGTGTAGCGTTCGTCTGAATCGTATAGTAACTGATATCTGCCGTGACATTTACATGCTGCGTAACGTTTGCAGTTAAACGGCTTCAATACTCTGGCAGAGAACATCGCAGATAACGGCGGCGTCAAAATGGCTTTCAAGGTACGTTAGGTGCACCTTGTTTTTGTTACTACATTCCTTCCAGTGTCAAGCGACCATGACTACGTAGTGTGTATCTCGCATAAGCTTTTACGAAATTCAATGGTTTTATAAGAATCTGTAAGCCATCCTATTTGAGGAGCAAAGTATCATAAGAAAATGTCGAGACTCCTCGTCACACCATGGCGTCACTCGTTCTCCACCAGAAGGTAACACAGTGTTTGCAGCATCAACGACTTCTTTATTATGGGTAACAAAAATTTAGTTGAATCCTGTGCAGAAGATGGTTCCAAGAAACATTGGATAACGTACGCAAACAAGCAGTTGTCAATATAAGTACCCTCGTAACGTAGCGTGTCTACGGGCACTGCTGTATTTGTACGTCTTGCTTTCTTTGTTAAAATTGCAGGAAACGTATTAAAGAGCGTGGAATCGAACACGTCTCTCTTAGCCGTTTTTGATAACGTCGTTTTACACGTAATGTAATGCATGTCAACAAGCTTAATGTTTGCAGTTTCTAGAATCTTTTGTAGACTGGAATTTCATATGTAGTATAACATTGCAGTCTTGTCTTGTCTTATTGCAGTCCTGCAATAATGTCATCATGCAATAATAATATGTAACAGACGCATATCTGATATTGCATGATATCAAGTGATCCCTGGTGTCTACGTATATATGCCTAACAGATGTGACAACTTGATGGATGTAATTCACGCAGAAGAGTTCGACACACACACACACACACACACACACACACACACACACACACACACACACACACACACACACACACACACACACACACACACACACACACACACACACACACACATGACTGACGAAGCCGCACGGACAGTTGGTTGAGATGACCGCTACTCGTTTTGTACATTACAGAAGCAATATTGCAAGCGGCTAGTTTTGGCACACCTTATACAATACAGTATATAGCTAACTTGTCGTTTCCGTCAGCGATAATATTTGATGTTCTTACGTGAAATTCTTTCTGGAGAGTTAGAGCAGATTTGCGGAAATATTTGTACATGAGAGCCCATGTAGCAATGTAGTAAATTATGTATGGAGAAACACATGCACAAGAAGGATTAATTAGTATTTCTCTGTGAAATATGTCGACACAATGAACTTGAAAATTACAGGCCGATTAGCTTACTGTCAGTCGTTTACAGGGTATTTACCAAAGTAATCACTAACAGAATTTGTGCCACTTTAGATTTCTGTCGACCTAAGGAACAAGCAGGGTTTCGTAAAGGCTACTCAGCAGTAGACCGTATTCACGCTATCAGTCAGGTGATCGAGAAATGCGCGGAGTATAATCAACCCCTATATATAGCCTTCATAGATTACGAGAAGGCATTTGGCTCGGTCGATACCTCAGCAGTCATGCAGACATTGCGGAATCAGGGCATAGACGAGAACTACGTAAGACTACTGGAAGACATCTACAACGGCTCCACAGCCACCATAGTCCTCCATAAGAGAGCACCAAGATACCTATAAGGAAGGGCGTAAGACAAGGTGACACAATCTCTCCAATGTTATTCACAGCATGTTTCAAGAAGTATTTAGAAGGCCGGATTGGGAACAGGTGGGTGTAAGGGTTAATGGGGAATACCTCAGTAACCTCCGATTTGCTGATGACATTGCCTTGCTAAGTAACTCGGGAGATGAATTACAAAGCATGATTACTGACCTTAACAGGCAAAGTATAAAAGTGGGCCTGAAAATTAATATGCAGAAAACTAGAGTAATGTTCGATAGCCCTGGGCGAGTACAGCAATTTCAGATAGCTGGCGAGGCACTGGAACTAGTAAGTGAATATGTCTAATTAGGCCTGGTAGTGACCCCTGATCCGAATCATGAGGCTGAGGTGATTAGGAGGATTAGAATGGGGTGGAGTGCATTCGGCAAGCATTCGCAGATAATGAATGGTAGCTTACCATTGTCTCTGAAGAGGAAAGTGTATAACAGCTGCATCTTACCGGTACTCATCTACGGGGCAGAAACTTGGAGGCTAACTAAGTGGGTTCAGCTTAAATTGAGGACGACGCAGCGAGCTATGGAACGGAAAATGGTAGGTGTAACCTTAAGGCACAAGAAGAGAGCGTTATGGGTTAGGGAACAAACGCGTGTTAGGGACATACTAATACAAATTAAGAAGAAGAAATGGGCCTGGGCGGGCCGTGTAATGAGAAGACAAGACAACCGTTGGTCATTAAGGGTAACAGAGTGGATTCCTAGAGAAGGCAAGCGTAGCAGGGGGCGGCAGAAAGTTAGGTGGGCAGATGAGATCAGGATGTTTGCGGGGATAAATTGGGCCCAGTTAGCACAGGACAGGGATAATTGGAGATCCATGGGAGAGGCCCTTGCCCTGCAGTGGGCGTAGACGGGCTGATGAAGATGATGATGATATTCTTCTGCCCTCTTCCTCAACGGACCTCTCCTGTTCCCTGACTGCTGCAAAGTACGACGTGGATCTTCCCTTGCAGCCCTCCTCACATTTATCGAGGACACTGCTCTGACTGGGCGACTGTAAACCCGCTCGCCAGGCGGTTTGTGTTGCCTGTTTTTCTTTGTGTTCCCTTTTCCACGGCCGGACATAATGTAGTTATGGGCTCTGCCTCTCTTCTTTCTTCTCTCTGTCCCTTTGACTCCCCCATCCCCTGAGTGCTTCGGTTGAGGTGTCCTCACTGAGAGACAGTTACCGTGCACTCTACATCCTATTTTCTTCACTTCCTTAACTAGAATCTCTATCTCTCTCTTAGTATAATCTTGTTTTATCCATCAGCGACTTGCTTTTCCTGCAGGAGACGGTGCTGTTGTGCGCGTACTTAGATGTTAAGTGTGAGTTACCACATTTCTATGTTGGCATGCCATGAGGTCGCCTCAGCAATCACTTTCGCGAGGATTGAGTGCAAATGTATGAAAGCTTTCTTTCGTGTAAGGGATTTAATTTTGTGTAGTGTTCGTCTGAATTTTATAATAACTGACAACTGCCGTGACATTTACGTATTGCGTAATGTTTGCAGTTGAACGGCTTCAATACTCTGGGAGAGAACATCGCAGATAACGGCGGCGTGAAAATGGCTTTCAAGGTACGTTAGGTGCACCTTGTTTTTGTTAATACATTCCTTTCAGTGTCAAGCGACCATGACTATGTAGTGTGTATCTCGCATAAGCTTTTACGAAATTCAATGGTGTTATAAGAATCTGTAAGCCATCCTATTTGAGGAGCAAACTATCATAAGAAAATGTCGAGACTCCTCGTCACACCATGGCGTCACTCGTTCTCCACCAGAACGTAACACAGTTTTGCAGCATCAACGACTTCTTTATTATGGGTAACAAAAATTTAGTTGAATCCTGTGCAGAAGAAGGTTCCAAGAAACATTGGATAACGTACACAAACAAGCAGTTGTCAATATAAGTACCCTCGTAACGTAGCGTGTCTACGGGCACTGCTGCATTTGTACGTCTTGCTTTCTTTGTTAAAATTGCAGGAAACGTCTTAAAGAGCGTGGAATCGAACACGTCTCTCTTAGCCGTTTTTGATAATGTCGTTTTACACGTAATGTAATGCATGTCAACAAGCTTAATGTTTGCAGTTTCTAGCATTTTTTGTAGACTGGAATGTAATATGTAGTATAACATTGCAGTCTTGTCTTGTCTTATTGCAGTCTTGCAATAATGTCATCATGCAATAATAATATGTAACAGACGCATATATGATATTGCATGATATCAAGTGATCCCTGGTGTCTACGTATATATGCCTAACAGATGTGACAACTTGATGGATGTAATTCACGCAGAAGAGTTCACCACACACACACACACACATACACACACGCACATGACTGACGAAGCCGGACGGACAGTTGGTTGAGATGACCGCTACTCGTTGTGTACATTACAGAAGCAATATTGCAAGCGGCTAGTTTTGGCACACTTCATACAATACAGTATATAGATAACTTGTCGCTTCCGTCAGCGATAATATTTGATGTTCTTACGTGAAATTCTTTCTGGAGAGTTAGAGCAGATTTGCGGAAATATTTGTACATGAGAGCCCATGTTAGCAATGTAGTAAATTATGTATGGAGAAACACATGCACAAGAAGGATTAATTAGTATTTCTCTGGGAAATATGTCGACACAATGAACTTGAAGTCCATAACATGCTGTCTGGATGACATTCCTTAGATGTAACGCTTTCAGAGGAGGATATACAACCGCTCCTCAAATTGTTGTTTGCTTGGAGCACTGTGATGAACACGTGAGGTACGGGACGTTATTACGCTCTAAGATGTCCCATTTTTCGGAGTGAGAAAAAGTGACCACCATTTTTGTAGTAATAAGTGTGATGGCGTTAGTTGTGCTCTACGGACAGGGACTGTGGTATTCAACATTAAGTTTTCTAATTCAGGAACTCTCATTAACATCTGATAGTAGATTATGCCCTCCGCGTGAAGCTTAGCAGTGCCGTTGACTTACTAACTGAAAAGGCAAATCCTTAACACATAAAAGCTAATGAGTAATTAAAAAGGCAATAGATGGCTTTGTATGAGAAATTATCTGCCATTGTACCAGCGACGCATTCCTTATGGCCTACCGGGCCGCCTCCAGGACGAAGTGAAGTAGCACCGACTGCGCAAACACAAAGAGAGCTATCGCAAACGTAGCGGTGATATTCGGCTGAAGTTCAGTTCTGCTAAGAAATGTATGCCATCTCTCTCAGACAACAAGGATAGAGGCAAGAAAGAGCATACAAGATTAAACAAAGAGCAAAAGCTCACGCAACCTGTTCTACTGATTGTCAAAAGCTCTTTGTATGCCTGTTGTAAGCTGTTTGTAAGCTGTAACACAGCCGAGTTGGTCAGAGAACAGACGGGAGTCGCCGACATAATAACCGACGTTAAGAAGAAAAATTGGACATGGGCAGCTTTTATAATACTTTGGGTATGTCTCAGCGTGGCCCTGCCGAGGAGGCCGCCCGTGGCATTGCTTTACGCAAGTAACCTACCTGGCAATGCTTCCTTGTGGTGTTTAACGTCCCACAACCAGCTCTGATTATGAGAGACGCCGTAGTGGAGGGCTCCGGAAATGCGACCACTTGGACACCGGGCAGCACACGGGCCTCAACATTTCGCCTCCATCGAAATGCAGCCGCCGTGGCCGGGATTCGATCCCGCGACCCTCGGATCAGCAGGCATGTACCATATGCGGGGACTCCTCTATATACAGGTGGCTCTGCCCTAGTACGCCGCTGTTGGTGTGGTAGGAATGTTGGAAAGAGGGTGTCTGTTTGAGCTTCCTCGCGAATGAAGTGTGTTTTCTCGTACAATGAAATTACAATCCGAACTTTCATGCGCACAGTTTGTAGTTTGGTAGTACTCTCACTTTTGTCACGGATTCCTTTCAGTATTCAGTGTTTGTTCATTAAGGCATTTGCGTCATGTGGTAGGGCATGCATGGTCGAGATCATTCGGGATAATATTTCTCTCCATGGACGGCGGCGTCTACGCCACACGCCAACGCCGGATTTTCTGCGAGACGAGCTGCTCAGCGCAATTGCGTTTAGACACTGAGACCCTCAAGGGGAGTCCATTTTGCCCACTACTATATGCATCGTCTGGCTTGCATGCGTAGCATTCATAACTCGTCGTTAGTCATTCGCACACCACGGGGGCTGTGTCACGCTGACAGCACAAAAGAAAATTGGACCATCTCCCCGAAGGGAACCCTGATGGAATGCGAAGCAGCAGCGTTCCGCACGGGTGGCGTCACGGGTTGAACGGCGCTAACGCGGGTGCTGGAAGAACAGTTTGAAGCGAAACTCGTTGTAGCGTTTACTGGTGTAAACGTTTGTTTGAAACGCAGACATGGGAGGCGAGCGGGCGTTGGAGCCGGCAGCTGCGGGCGCTCCGGCGGGTGAGGGAGAGAGTGACGTACGCGCGCACCTGCGAGGGAAGCGTGCGAGGGGAGCGTGACGTCAACGCCCAGCTGCGGCGTGACCTACTTGGCACCGCTCCAACACCTGCGCCGAGGGAAGCGCGTTGCCTCGCGTTTGTGCGGATGGAGGGACAGCGGAGGGACAGCGTTACACAGGCTAGTCAAAGAGCTGCTTCGCATCTAAAATTTCATCGTGCTTCTTTCAGGCGGTAGTCCTTCATGAGCTACCTAAACGAGAAAACATCAGCCAACATAGCTGTCGGTCGCTCGATTCAACTGCCCGGCCATAATCGAATCAACCGCGCGGTCAAACCAACCTATAGATTCTAGCACTTCTGGCACGGGTTCATAAACGCTGGTTTTATACAGGGAAATAAACTCAGGCCTGTTTGAGGCAAGATATATGCACATAACCGTGATCCGCAGTGCTCATTTTATTAAGAATGCGCATTGATCTAGTTTTTACACATTAGTAAATGTAAAATAAATGCTTTAGACGCGGTGTAGAAGAGACGCCAAAGTAACAACAAATAGGCTTCATGGTTGTCCCGTAACGCACTCTGATCCATAAGTTTCAAGGGCGTCATATTACCAGCGACTGCCGCCTATCGAATTCGCAGTTTCGAGGCGCTTCTAACATTTTTACCTCTCATAACCGCGAACCGACTTGAAAAATCCATGCTGCAGAAAGATGCCCACTGGGCGCTTAACATCTTTCGACGCATAAGAGTACTCTTTAATAAGGCCTGGTGAGGGGCTTTACGTACCAAGTAGGCAGCGAGAACTGAAAAGAGGGCGCTCGATATGTGTGAGGGCGCCGAAATATGTTCTTGCGTCACACAAGGATGACTCCCATAATAACATCTAATAAGTAATGGCGGTTCGGTAAAGGAAAGAATGCTATTTTCTACAGCATTTGTGGGAGCGGGTCTCAAAATCCTTAGGGGTAGAGGAAAGGGGCTGCAAGAGAGAGAGAGAGAGAGACGAAGACCGCAATGGAGGGCTCCGGAAATTCTTGAAACTAACTATTGTACGAGCAAGCGTTAATGAATGCCTCGCCACGGTGGTGTAGTGGCCATGGTACTCGGCTGCTGATCCGAGGGTCGCGGGATCGTATCCCGGCCGCGGCGGCTACATTTCGATGGAGGCCCGTGTGTTGTGCGATGTCAGTGCACGTTAAAGAACCCCGAGGTGATGGTCGAAATTTCGGGGCCCCTCCACTATACGGCGTCTCTTATAATCAGAGCTGGTTTTGGGACGTTAAAGCCCACAAATCAAATCAAGCGTTAATACATGCTCACATGGAAGTGGTTCCAACACACTTCTAGCCACGAAAATGTAGTAGCTCGAAAAAAAAATCTGCAGGATGCTTAACCTACGTCTCAAAGAGTGGAACGCGACAGCCTTATCGGGTCCCTTCACATCGCAGCGCTATCGCGTTCAAACGCAGAGAGAGCACTTTAATAAAACGAGCAGCTTTTTATAATACTTTGGGTATGTCTCAGCGTGGCCCTGCCGAGGAGGCCGCCGGTGGCATTGCTTTACGCAAGTAACCTACCTGGCAATGCTTCCTTGACTTGTGGTGTTTAACGTCCCACAACCAGCTCTGATTATGAGAGACGCCGTAGTGGAGGGCTCCGGAAATGGCGACCACTTGGGACACCGGACAGCACACGGGCCTCAACATTTCGCCTCCATCGAAATGCAGCCGCCGTGGCCGGGATTCGATCCCGCGACCCTCGGATCAGAAGGCATGTACTATATGCGGGGACTCCTCTATATACAGGTGGCTCTGCCCTAGTACGCCGCTGTTGGTGTGGTAGAAATGTTGGAAAGAGGGTGTCTGTTTGAGCTTCCTCGCGAATGAAGTGTGTTTTCTCGTACAATGAAATTACAATCCGAACTTTCATGTGCACAGTTTGTAGTTTAGTAGTACCTCTCACTTTTTGTCACGGATTTTCCTTTCAGGTAATTCAGTTTTGTTCATTAAGGCATTTGCGTCATGTTGTAAGGCATGCATGGTCGAGATCATTCGGGATAATATTTCTCTCCATGGACGGCGGCGTCTACGCCAAACGCCAACGCCGAATTTTCTGCGAGACGAGCTGCTCAGCGCCATTGCGTTTAGACATTGAGACCCTCAAGGGGAGTCCATTTTGCCCACTACTATATGCATCGTCTGGCTTGCATGCGTAGCATTCATAACTCGTCGTTAGTCATTCGCACACCACGGGGGTTGTGTCACGCTGACAGCACAAAAAAAAGTTGGACCATCTCCCCGAAGGGAACCCTGATGGGATGCGAAGCAGCAGCGTTGCGCACAGATGGCGTCACGGGTTGAACGGCGCTAACGCGGGTGATGGAAGAACAGTTTGAAGCGAAACTCGGTGTAGCGTTTACTGGTGTAAACGTTTGTTTGAAACGCAGACACGGGAGGCGAGCGGGCGTTGGATCCGGCAGCTGCGGGCGCTCCGGCGGGTGAGGGAGAGAGTGACGTACGCGCGCACCTGCGAGGGAAGCGTGCGAGGGGAGCGTGACGTCAACGCCCAGCTGCGGCGTGACCTGATTGGCACCGCTCCAACACCTGCGCCGAGGGAAGCGCGTTGCCTCGCGTTTGTGCGGATGGAGGGACAGCGGAGGGACAGCGTTACACAGGCTAGTCAAAGAGCTGCTTCGCATCTAAAATTTCATCGTGCTTCTTTCAGGCGGTAGTCCTTCATGAGCTACCTAAACGAGAAAACATTAGCCAACATAGCTGTCGGTCGCTCGATTCAACTGCCCGGCCATAATCGATTCAACCGCGCGGTCAAAAACCAACCTATAGATTCTAGCACTTCTGGCACGGGTTCATACACGCTGGTTTTATACAGGGCAAATAAACCTCAGGCCTGTTTGAGGCAAGATATATGCACATAACCGTGATCCGCAGTGCTCATTTTATTAAGAATGCGCATTGATCTAGTTTTTACACATTAGTAAATGTAAAATAAACGCTTTAGAAGTGGTGTAGAAGAGACGCCAAAGTAACAACAAATAGGCTTCATGGTTGTCCCGTAACGCACTCTGATCCATAAGTTTCAAGGGCGTCATATTACCAGCGACTGCCACCTATCGAATTCGCGGTTCCGAGGCGCTTCTAACATTTTTACCTCTCATAACCGCGAACCGACTTGAAAACTCCATGCTGCAGAAAGATGCCCACTGGGCGCTTAACATCTTTCGACGCATAAGAGTACTCTTTAATAAGGCCTGGTGAGGGGCTTTACGTACCATGTAGGCAGTGATAACTGAAAAGAGGGCGCTCGATATGTGTGAGGGCGCCGAAATATGTTCTTGCGTCACACAAGGATGACTCCCATAATAATATCTAATGAGTAATGGCGGTTCGGTAAAGGAAAGAATGCTATTTTCTACAGCATTTGTGGGAGCGCGTCTCGAAATCCTTGGGGGTAGAGGAAAGGGACTGCAAGAGAGAGAGAGAGAGACGAAGGCCGCAATGGAGGGCTCCGGAAATTTTGACCTCCTGGGGTTACTTAGAGTGCACTGACAACGCAGAGTACACGGGCCTCTAGCACTCTCGCCTCCATGGAAAATGCGACCGCCGCGGGCGGCATCGAACCCGTGTTTTTTGGTTGGCAGCTGAGTACCATAACCCTGTTTTGTAGCGCAGCTCGCGAGCGCCCGTTCCCTGCACTGAAAGTTGATCCGCCGCTTCACGCCGTAACTCGGGAGTGAACGAGCACGGCGAAAGACGGCCTGGCTCGCGCATCTAGGTCGATGCGGCGATCTTGTTGAGTCGAGGCGATCCGGACTACATTGGAGCTATTAGCATGTTTTGTAAAGGCTATAGTCATTCTTGGGCTACCTAAACGCGAAGAACTTTTTATGTCACTCGATTGAACCGGCCTGCCAAAACCCAGCCAGCTACTAGAACTCGTGGCACGGGACCACACACGTCAGCGTCGTACAGAGCAAAGGAAACCTCCGGCCTATTTGAGTCAACATGTGTGAACAGAACCGTGATCGGTGCGTTAATTTAATTATAAATATACATTGGCCCGCTATTTACGTCAGTAAACGGAAAATGAATGCGTGAGGAATAGTGTCGAAGAGACGCTACGCGTCAGAGAACCCGATAGCAGCCGTGGCTCTGCAGCCGGCTTTAAGACAACAGCAAAAAGGTCTCAACACATAGCGACAAATTACGCTTCACAAGGTGGCCTCAACCCGGACGCTATCTTTTCTCCGTAGCTTTCTTTTATGATGAAGGGCAGTACAGGGGCACGGACGATCGTGGCACGGTCTTATTTGCAGGAGCACTTACATCGGCCTTCTTTTAAGCTCCTTTCCTTCCATTTTATGTCCACCAAACGGCCTGTTAGGCGCGCGCAGGATGAAGTTGACGGTAGGAATACGATGCAGCTAAGATCATTGTAACTGACGGCCCGCTGCAGGTGGCAGTGAGCGTGCCGATGGACGTCAAAAGCTTAGCGGCAAATCTTTGCACCTAAGGATCGTACGTTGACTGTTAGGGGCCTTTCCAAATTATATTTAGATTAAAAATAACCAATAAAAAGTATATCAGCGGGAAACAGCGCAGATTTTCAAGTTATTCAATCGTTGCGCACCATTGATACTGGCGAACACAGGCTAGCAGTACACGTGCGCGGAGGTTTTGGTGGCACATACAGAATCTTGTTTTCACGAACACTGATCGTGGCGGAGCGTTAGGAAACTTGCGAGTAACGTATCATCTTTATCGTGCTAAGAAGATGGCGTTCTTAAAAGTGCATGTTGCACGATTTTTCGGAGTAACCTAATATAAGAGCACTGCTTTGATACAATTAAAATAATGTGTCCGTTCAAACCACGTTATAGACTTAGGCATGTTAATTCAAACGAAAAATCTTTAACAGCAATGACACAAGCAAAATGCGATCGATCATGCTCTCTCGCGTGTGCGTAAAGAACCCCTCCATTTGAGTGCGGCTCCTCTTTATTCTGTCATTGGTTTGTTCGCAGGGGAAATAAGTTATTGATTGATTTGTGGGATTTAACGTCCCCAAACCAGTTCTGATTGTGAGAGATGCCGTAGGGGACATCTCCGGAAATTTCGACCACCTGGGGTTCTTTAACGTGCACTGACATCGCACAGCACAAGGGTCTCGAAAACAACTCATACGCGCGGGAAAAATAGAAACTAGACGAAACGGCAATTATGCGCGCGTCAAGAACAGTTCAGAACATACGCAATGCCAATATCGTTGATAAGACGCTATTCGCGGCGGCGAAGGCATTTATTTTTAATCGCTCCAGTAATTAAAGATACTTTTTTAAAACAGTGTCAAGTCGCTCCCGGCATGTCAGGGATCCTAGCTGCGTGGACAGCCAGTGGCACGTAGCAGCGGGGAAGTATCGAAGAGAGATGCAAAGAAAGAAAAGTCAAGCAGCAGTCGTTAATCAGACATAATACTATGTTTCGGTTTCCGCTGTCCTGAAGAACATGGTGACGTTTACGGGGATGTCGACGATAGCACCCTACATTCTGAATATCGACTGTTATTAATTCTTTTTCCAGGGTAAATGAAGTCTTCAGGAACATGGAAGCTTTCAGCACTGTGTTCAACTGCAACGCTGGTTCACCGATGCATCGGGACAAGGAAGAGAGGTGTAGGTTTTGGGAAACGCCGTGAAAGGCGATGCGATACTCGTAATGATCAGACGACCTTCTGAACTATGTTGTCGCTAAGATTGTGACCTGCCTTTTAATAAAATTGATATTATTGCGTTACCAACCAGAACGAGTTCACCAGAAGCCTTTGTCCTGTGGCATCTTTGCATATTCTTGCGCCACCAAGACACTTGTACCGCAAATGACGGTAACGTAAGGGTGGAACGAAATTAACTGTAATCGTCGCTGCTGCACTTACTTCCCCGCAGCAGTAGTCTCGTGCTTACGGTGGTTATCTGGATCCGATAAATCGCGAGTTGAAAGCCGGCAGTGGCAATTGCATTTTCAATGAATGCCATAATGCAAGAGGTCTGTGCACTGTGCGTCTTGAAAGCTTCCGGATCCCTTGACTTCGGCTTTCCGTCCCTTTCCACGCTGTTTTCTTCTATTTTCCTAGGACTACGGGCGCTGAACCGTACTCCCACAAGGGCTGCCGAAGAAACAGTCCTTTCCTTAACCGAACCAAGGTTATTAACTGACTGAAGGCGTGGTCCGGACCAACGCACCCAAAATAAATTTCGTTGGCCGGACCGATTATGGGAACTGACAGTTCACCCCCTCCCAGCGGCGATTCGCTCTGGACACCCGCGTGAGCGACTACATTCTGTTGTCGTGTGTGAAAATAATTTATATTGGTTTCGTTATGATGGATGCCGGGCGGCGCCTCCCTCGGCACTGATGTACAGACTATGCCGCTAGGGTGTTTCGAGGTGGTGTGAAATTAAGTTACGGAGTTGCTGTCAGGTGACGAGCACTCGGAGTGTACGGTTGTCTTTCTTCGGCGCTCCGGTGTCGCGACCTCGCGGAGCTGGCGTCCCCAGCGACTGCGTCGGCGTGACCGCGGCCGCTACTTCGCCTACCCGGCTACCGTAGAAGCAGACACAGCACTGTCGTCACCTGTCTATACCATTACCCTCTTCCTTATGCCGCTGAGACGTGCGCTTGCAAGGACTGCAGGAAATAGCGCCATATTTACTTTCCCGAGAACCACCTGGTTTCCCGTTGTTTGCGGTCGTGCGCTTGGCTGTCACGGCCGTGTCGCAGTTTGTATTGTCGCGAACTCGTGTCGCCTTCAGGCCAGGAGTCCGCGGGGCAGCAGGTAAGACTACGAGGAGAGTTGGGAATGAAAAATATTTACAAGGTTTATTTACAACATGGTAGCTTATTGCCGTATCTGAATGCCGAACCCTCTGCTTTCTCCAAATGGTTAAATAGTGCGCGTCGTCCTGTGACGTCTTCTAGGGAGGACCCAGTTGACGTCTCTCCTCCAATGCCATGTCGAACGCCCGAAAGGGGAGAAGGTGTTGGACCTTCCGTTTAATTACGGAGGTCGCCGAGGCAATCCTTATTGCAGCCGGACCGTACGATGGCAGCAGGACCCCTTTCGGTGAAGATCAATCGCCACCCCCTGGTGAGGTAAGGTTGAAGTCGTTACCGGCACTCGGCTAGTTTCCTGTTTTCGGTAGGTCCATCGCCTCGTACCTGGCTTTTGTGTCACGACACCTACGGTAACGAGTTTTTGGTGGTGCCGCTCGGTCTCCGATGCACGGTCGCAACAGCTGTGCGCCGTCTCCGATGCCCGGTCGCAACAGTATGTTGTTCTTGCGCGTTCCCAGGTTCAGTGGTTTTTGTGGCCAGGCGCGATCGGATATGATGCGTGGTATGGGCTTTGTCAACGACGGATGAGTGCCACTTGCACCTGAGTTTGCCAAGTGGTCTATCTTGAGCAAGGTTTAACTTTCGTCTCCCGACGGGTTGGAAAGCGCAACCTTTCTCCATCCGTTAGATGCGATGCTTGCATCGCATCAAACGACGTGAAGTATGGATAGCACGGGGAAGTGCTGGTACATTCCGTCGAAATCGCTCGACGTCTGGCGTTTCCCTTGAGTCTTGTTTTTCCTTCGAAATATACGAAGGACACGAGAGGCAGATGATCAGGAGGAGGAGTCAGCGTTTGTTGACGCGGCATGGATTAATGGGAAAGATGCCTATTCAGTGGTGGTGGTAGATGGCAAAGGGGGTGTTCAAAATGCCGCTTCTGTTTTTACAAAGGATCCGGGGGTCGCTGAGATGGTGGCTATTGCTCTATCACTAATTGATTCGGAAAGGGTTTCAGTGTTTAGTGACTCACGATCTGCGATTAAAGCTTTCTCGAGGGGACTTGTTGCGGAACAATCTTACAGACTGCTGCAGGGCAGAGATGTCACCTTCTCATATAGTTACTTGGTTCCCGGCGCACATGGGGTCAGTGGAGGGAGCCCCACGTAACCTCAACGAGGTGGCGCACAGGGAGGCACGAGGATTAGTGTGCCGTGCACTCCCGGAGGGGGCTGGATCTCTCGTTCCCGAGTTCAGGGACCAGCTGTTAACCTACAACGAGATCACAAAGCAATATTACTTAGGGCGCATTGCATTCCCCCTGCCACACTGTAAATTAAACAGGCCACAGGCGGTTACGTTAAGACTTCTGCAGACACGGACGTACCCTAACCCGGTCATCATGAATAAAATTAATCCCGACTGCGGCGTTTCAGTCTATTGTAGCAAGTGTGGGGGTTTCCTCGATTTAGACCACATGCTCTGGCGCTGCTCGGCGTTGGCCGGTGATGGTTCTCAAGGTGAACAGTGGTGGCAGCGGATGCTGCACAGTGATGTGCTGACGGACCAACTCAGGGCTGTCCAGAGGGCCCGTGTGGTGGCAGAGGAGCTCGACCTCTCTGTCCCGACGTGGGAGCGGCCCGCATAAGTCCCCACAGACTGATCCCTCAGGACCTAATAAAGTTTTTCATACCATACCATACCCAAGGAACACGCTAGGCACCGAGCCGGGGCGCAGCATTGCATAGGCAATGGTACCTCTACCATAGGCAACGGTACCTCTACCATCGCCACTGCTGTAGGTTTCTTCAAGTACCGACGGATCGAAAGTTATGAGTCGAACAGCGGAAAAAGGAGAATGAAAGGAGCTGCCATCTTTGTAAGAATGCGAAACATGAGCAAAACGTGGGACTGAAAACGGAATTTTACATATATATTCGAACAAAGAAAGAAAACCTGAACATCGAATCGAACATTAGAAATATTTCCACAAAACTTAATGCTTACTGACTTCGAAGATAATGAAATAGTGACGTTCCATCGTTCAACCAAATATCAATACGGTGCTTAGTTTGATAATGAACATGCTTTTTACTGAAATCTTAGTGCACAGAAAATTTTACTGTCCTGTTCTTCATTATACAGAAGGGCCATCGCAAGTTTACAATATGTAGGCTATCGTAAGGTCAGTTTGCGCAACAGACAAAGGACAGTGCCCCACGTGATAAAGTTCGTCTACCTCCGCCAGGGAGAGGGGGAGGGGGCTCGTCTGCCTAGTGCTCGCCGGTTCTTTTGCGCCGAAATGGAAGTGATCCACTCATTAGGCGACGTCAAGCACGAGGTTATCCACGGTGCATAGGACCCGTGGCACTGTACAAGTCACTACATCGAATATTCTAACAGTCGAATGCTGTTTATATCATCTGGGATGAAAATGACCTGTGCACTCACTATTAGACTATTCACATAGGCCCTGCCACACTAGCGACTCCAAATACGTTTACATGTGCCCTCTTACGTTAACCGTTTGTATCGCATGAATGTGCAGTTGCATGGAATGCGCAGGATCGATTGACGCGTAAAACGAACTGCTAATACATAAGGGTGGTGCCATGCAACATTAAATCCAGTGGGTTTCGGCCCGGTAAACGAAGTAATATGTTTATTCTGTGCACGTTTCCGCGAATGCTGGTGACAGTATGAGCACTCGGCAAATTTGCGAATTAATTTTACAAACTGCATCTGTTCACATTGTCTTCACCTAAGGCGAAAGCTGCCGCTGTACGTTACGCGCATACAACAAGCACGCACGTGCAAGCAACACGAGAGTATACGCACAAACTCTTACCTTCCTTCAGAGCATCGGCATGCATCGGTGCAAAACGCAAAATGTCCTCCCGCACTCGGCAACAATCTTCGGGCACGTTAAGGGACAACTCCAATGGGTTTCTTTTTACCATATTCTGATACCGATGTTTTCCAATGATACTGATACTCCTGTAGCTGTCAGTATGGTTCTCTTCGCTCAGAAAGTCATCAATAGTTGTAAGTAACCGGCTGAAAGGCGTGTTCAAAACGAAACCAAAACGGGCAGACGCTTCTCGCAGCGTATGCGATGAGGTCACAGCGATGAGGTCCTCATCGCGTATGCGATGAGGTCCATCATCAGAAATATAGGGATGGTGCCAGAAAAATGACAGTGGTAAAGTCATCCGCCGATGTACTGAGTTATGCTAGCTTTTTTGAACTTGACAACCACGATTCGAACGCTGAAGTATGGCCGTTTTGCTTTTGACCACCGGCTGGCTCGTCTAGGCAGGAATGAAGGTGATGACGTAAAAAAAACACAGTATGTCTTGTGTGGTAACCCGCAAAAAAATTTTAAAATTCATTTCCAGGAAAACTGAATAACTTGAAACGGCCTCGCTTGATATATATTATTGGAGTACCGAGGAGAATACATATTGAAAATTTCACTGAGATCCGTGGGCAGTGAAAAATCGCCGGAGTTGCCCTTAAGGATGTTCCCAACTCCAAAGGAGTGTGCTCGAGTGCACCCCAGCGCGACTCCTTCGCAGCTTGGCTTAACGGCGTTTATCGCCAACGGATTTGAGGTAAGATGAAGGAAATACAGGAGCGACTCTGCCCAGTCCTCACGCTGAGTGAAAAGTCTGGAGGAAATGACGCATCTGCGGTCATATTAACGAAGCGCAATGGCGGCTTGTTATCCCACGTGCGCTTGCGGCGGCGTGCGCCGTTCCGTTGGTCTGGTGCATTGGTACGGCGAACCCCTAATGCCGCATTTTTAACTACGCAGTGTTCTCCCGGCGGTTGTCGCATCGGCGGACCATGCAGTACGCGAAGGATTTACAAAGTTCAGCGAAATCGCGCGTCACAGAACGGAGTCAGCGTGTCTCGGAATATGTACGATGAACACCGTACAGATCAGTGACACACCGTCAGTTGCGCAGTGTTCCTGCCAAGCACACGTTACATTTGCGGCTCGCAGGGATTTATTGTAGACTAACTGGGCATAGTGGACAACAGCCATAATACAGATTGGGCTATCAGTGCGTGTGCATGGCTACTTAATGTTTAAGATGGCGTTATAACTCAGTTGCACCTGATCATAGTGCTACTGTGAAACTCCTTGAAAGCAGGGCACCCCTATGTCGTGGTCGCCAGAGTGCGATGAGGCATTCGCAGTGCTACGTCGTTCACTCACGTACCCTCGAATGTCGCGCCACTACTATCCGACGCTACCTGCGGAGGCAGATACCAGCCGTGTTGACCTCGGCGCGGTCCTAGCGCGGTGCAAACCTGGCCTTTTTTTGAAGACGACCAGCTTATACAAACTGTACTTTATGAAATACAAGAGTAACTACAGCTTGACAAAAAAGAAAAAAAAAACATCTCACAGCGAGACGTAGAGAAAGAAAATTCGAGTTGACGTCATGTGAAGCAGCGTGCGAGATTGTTGCCTATGCCTAGATGTCGGCATTCAGCCAAGTTTTACGAGTAGGATCACCGTCTTTGTGCCAATTGCGTGGTTGTGTGCGCAATGTGGGGCTAACAAGGTACATGGCCAGCGCTGTGGCGATAGCATTGTAGCGACAGCAATGTAGCGACAGCAATGTAGCCTGTTGCATGACGCACCTGGGTACTTACGTTAGTACACGCACATCTCTCTTGCATAGAAGGGAAACTTGGACGGTATCTATCTAGGCACCTACGTCTCCTTGCTCTCCTGATCATCTAGTTCACTTGGTACGCACCAAAATTGCCATGGAAGAACATCAATGAATGGCGAAGATAAAAATTCATGAAGACGTAACTAACATTACATATTTGTAATTAATGTCGTGGTTGACAGTAATAAGCTTACATGCGGCTCGTGGCCGTAAAGTCCCGCCTGAGGTAGGCAGGTATACGCCACTCGTGATTGAATATTAACATTTTAGGTGACTGCAATCAAGAAAAGTCAAACTAGGCTTTCAAATCATTGACACACCTTGATTGGGTTAAACGACCGAAAGACAAGCCGATCGTTGTAGCTTGCAATGAAATTGTGCACATAACAAGCAGACAGCGATACACAAGCGTGTTTTATCGGTCGAAGGCAACCGGCCACGTGTTAGGTGCGTAGGAGACGAAACCGTGTTCTCAACGTGGCAAGGAAGCACTTTACCACTACACAATGGCGTCTCGTCCCTAACGCGCTGCATGTTGTAAATAAAACCATTACACATGCAGCTGTGGTGGTGGGGATATTCTAAGGGCAGTTGTGGTTGTAGTGTATGTTGCCGGATCTTGTAGTAACGTAAGAAACGATACGCCTGAATATTTTCTGCGGCATATTAGTTGTGGGGAATTCCCCAAGGTGGAGCAACGACTATGGAAGGGAAAATCAGCATCCAACCATTTGCTGCACGAAGCTCCAAAGAAATCCATACGAATTTCTCAAACATTAAAGCTTCTTAGTTGACAAAAAATTTGTGCTTGTTTGAGGCGCGAACCGGGGACTCTCGCTCTGGCAGTTGAGCTATCCAGCAGGCTAGGAATTGACCGCGTAAGGAAGAACTGATGAACAACTCAAAGCAAGCACTCATGAATAGGGGAAATCAGTTATGCAGAATTTTGGAGTGTAGAGCAACAATTATTAAAGGAGGAGGGATGTTAATTTTCACTTTGATAAATGTTATTCCACCTTGGAGAATTCGGCAGAACTCAGATGCCATAACCACGTTCTTGGAGTTGTCGATCAATTCACCGACCACGAGCACTCAGGCCGCTTAGCTCGTTGAGCACTTCGCCTGCAAGGCTATGATATCGCCACGCTGCACCGCCGTGGAAACCAGTAATCGGGCGCCAACGCGCTCTCCCGTTGTCCCCTGTCCAATGACAGTGGCCGCCACACGGCATCGCACATCGCTGTTTCTTCCGCCGGTCTCAAAACCACTGCTTCTGAGCAGTACAGAGACAACCGGACGGCTTCTCTGTTGTACTTCGTCTCTCCCCCATCGACGTAAAAAATCATACCGGTGTCTTGCCCTAAAGTTCACCATTTGGCAATTCACGAAGACCTCAAAGATCGATGCACGCGCATCTTCCGTTTCCTTCAGTGGCTGTTACTAGTTCCTCGCAGCCTGCGTTCAGACTTATGTGTATTATTAGAGTCTGATCGAGGAGGAGCAGGCCAGAGACTGACTCCATAATCCACCATCCCAACTTTTTAGCTTACTCTGGACACCTGCCCACGCAAGTGCTCGAGCTTTCATGATCCGAGCGCAGGCTGGACTAGGGCATGGTTCAGAAGCCAGTAATCTCCCTCCACCTTTTACCTCTGCTTACATATCACTACATTTCACGACATATCAAAGACTGCATACATATCACGACATTTGCGGGAATAACCGCCTTGGTCGCCAAACCAACCCGCCTTTAATGCGTCGGTCCTCACACATGCGTGAGGTTCTTTGGCGTAGAATACAAACTCGCTCATTTCTCTCCCGTGCCTTACGTCACAAAATTTACCCGGGAACGTACCCTAGTTCAGCTTGCAAGTTCTGTTCTGTCAACAGAGCTGACATAAACCACATTATGTGGCAGTGGAAGAACCATTCCCCTCCCCCAAACCTTCGTGCGCAGCTACGACCCCGCACTTTAGGAGGCAATCATGAGGTGGGCTGAGGTGGTGGAGGAAGCCTACCGCGAGTAGGATCCCTCGATGTTTTCTCGCATCCCTTTCCCTTAATATGGGATAAATAAAGTTATATATATATATATATATATATATATATATATATATATATATATATATATATATATATATATATATATATATATATATATATATATCTCCAGGCCGACATTTCTCAATAAATGCTATCTTCTTCTTTCTCTTCTTCTTGGCTCTGATCGATGGTGTGCACACTATGGTGTAGCCAAGGCTTCCCAGCCACTTCGATAGCGGTGCTGGTGGCAGGGAATGTACAATTACGTGCAGAAATTGGTTCGTTCTAGCACCGATTGTCACCGTCAGAAAACTTCACCGCATCGCTCGCCAGTGGGTCTACAATATTTACTTGGCCCAACATGGAAAAAGGAACACCGCTTAACGATAGTGGAAGGAAAGACTACGCAAGGAATTATAATATAAAAACGATACGACAGGATAGAAGTAAAGCATGGACATATATCTCCATCCGTTACGTGGAAGGTACCAGGGAAGCTCTCAGCCTAATATTGAAAACAGGATGCCTCAAAGTCATGCACGCATTAACATTCCCCTACCGAGACCAAAAGGCCGACCACTGAATGAAAAAGTTTAAGCCAGCTGTGGCGACTAGGAGGCGTACTACATAGAATAAACGGACAATTAATAGGACAGAATTGCACCATGAGAACGACGTTAAAACTGACAACCTAAATTGTAGCGCCATCGCTGAACACGCAGAAGAGGAAGACCAGAAAAGCGATTTCAAGGAGTTTAGATCGTCCCAACTAAAACGAACCTGCGGGAAAGTTCTACTTCAATCACCGTATACCCAAACTCAGCACGCCACATACACCGCCTGAAAGGCCTTTTTCAGTGTATATATAAGGCGTAACGGGCATTAGAGAAAAAAAACCGTCAGAAATGTCGCAGACTGAATGTCTGCACGCTGACTCCAACACGAAAAGCACTGGTGCTTTTCCAACACTTTCCTTCCGACACTTTACTCTTTTCCATAGTAATGCGACGCTGCCTGCGTACACGTGCAATTCTGTCGTTGAGCAACATGCTCCTACGTTCCTCGTGTAGTATGACCCACGGGAAAATTAAGCAATTGTGCTCGGAAACGTCGGTTATAAATAAAACTTTATAAGTGGATTGACTTGCAAATCAAAGTCCATATCGCTGCGAAATTCCCTCTCAATTGTCAAGAAAGGATGACGTGTTTTGTGCTGATTCCATTAAGAACACCACAATGCGATTTGGCATGAGCTCTCGATACTTTACCTGATTTTATTATCACGTAAAGCTATTGTGTTGTGACTTGTTATTTCCTAATCACTAACTGTGACATTGCGAGTAACCTATTCTGGTATTGATGGAGTGACATAGCGGTCATGTTAATCACAGACTGGTACCTTGCCATGCCAGTTGTGACATGACAAGGTACCAAGACATGCAGTGTAGAGTACAAGAATTTTAGACTTCGGCACCGGGCTTTTCACTAACTCATAGTAACCACAGTGCATGTTTTATGAGCCTCTTAAAGATGTCTTAAAGAGGCCCTGCAACATTTATTTAACGTCTTCTGAAAACGGTGCCTATCAGTCGCAAATGCTGCTGTGAACACGTGAACGAAATATTGTAGCCCGCTATGCGCAACAAGGAATTGGGAGTGTCGTTTCAAATGCGGCTGGAAATTGCGTGGTGTCTTTCAACATATGACGTCACAAGAAAAATTGTCTCCGTCGCATAAAGTAGAACTAGAATTAATGATTCCAGAACAGCAAAAATGTTCTCGGTTACGCTTGATTTTTTCGTTTTGAGCATAACAAATAAAAAAAACGTACGTATCTTTCTTTTATACCAAGAAAAGAACTCGAGTGCCGTCCGCGGCGGATGCCTTTCGATAAAAGCTAAATGGAGACTCGTGTACTGTACGAGTGCACCTTGAAGAAGCCTAGGGGATCGAATTTTCCGCGGCCCTCGACCACGGCGTCTCTCGTAACGATATCCTGGTTTCAGGACGTAAAACCCTCGAAATCATCAACAAGAGACTTAGTCTGTGCTACGTGTGTGATCATTTGTAAAAAGGAGAGCAAGCGAGTTCCAGCTATATTTGAAACTAAATAGCGAATTTCATAGTGCATGGCTGCTCGCGGCTATCTGCGTTGTCAGCCTGTATACTTTGTCACGGGCCATGGTGAACGGAATCTGTGCCTTTGCCCGCAAATAACAACCGGCGCTGCCGATAAGGGAGCGAACGTGCAACACAGTTCCCCTAGTGCATTCGCTTCTGATTGAACCCGAAGGATTCGCAGATTAATTATTGCCATTGCTTAGGATGAATGACGTAAGGCTGTCAGAGCTAGCACAGGCCCACCGGGGCACATCCACGCTTATCACGAGCGGCTATTCTTGCGCAAGCGATGGAAAGCAAAAAAGAAAAAGAGAAGAAACAGCGTATCTTTTACGATCTCTTCTGACAAAATTTAGCGGCCGATATCGCGGTTTGGCCACGAGTCTACATGCCGCCTGCAGCCTTCCGGCACTCGAATCCAACATGTCTACTCATAGGCGGCGTTCGTGTAGCCGTCAGCGCCTGCTCGACGGCTCCAGGCAAATCTGATTCAGGCAGTACACCTAGTGCATACGCGGGTCGCAGTCAGCCCCCTCTTTGTGAGTATGGGCGTACGGAGGAGAGATGCCACATCAAAGGGGCCCGCACAGAAGGACAACCAGGGACTAGCCTACGTCATGCAGAGGTAAAAACTTACTACGTCGCCGATGTGCGCGCGTGTACATTCTTTCTCGAGTTACAGGAGCTTACACCTCTCAGATTTATTGATGCCAGCCACAGCCTGTCATAAAAACGCACCTCGTGCGTTTTATCGATCTGTAGCGGTCCTGCGCCGGCTATCATAAAATAGCTGAAATCTGATAAATAAAGAAACATGGCAGCTTCGAAATCACAGGGAGCGCCACTTTCTCGAGACGGGGTGCTTGAAGAATTGTCATTTTTTGTCAGTTTCATGCTCTGCTTGTGAAACGAACCTCCCGCCCAGCACTACGAAATTTGGCTCAACTGACCTTAGCAGAATCCGGCACCAGCAGTACCTTTCCTGCTTCACCATGCGTGTCTGCACATTACTGCCCGTGTGTTTATTTCCCACGCTTTTCTCTACTTCATGTTTCCATCCCCTTTCCCGTCCCTCCGGAGTAGGGTAGGCAGCCGGACGCCTTTCTGGTTCAATTCCCTGCAGTTTCCTTTCTTTTATATTTCTTTAATTCCAGCCCACCGTGTGGTTCAAGTCAAGTTCAAGTGCGAATGCGCATGTAATGAGCAACCATACTGATAAAGAGAACGACTGAGCATTAAGTCGAATCGAGTGGAAAAGAAACATTTGCCCCTCTTTCGATCAACAAAAATATGCGGCACGCGCTTATTGCACTTAGCATGTATAATACAAGTACTTTTTAGAGTGCCTGGCGGACAAATTCTTCTCATGACAGCTACCTAACGATATGTGTAACACGATTTGCTTTCGCTCGAAAAAGTAGCAGCGCCTTGTTTTACTCTTAATCGAACACAATTTAGAGCAGTCGTCCTGTTAATTATTTATTTAATTATTCAAAGGCTGTTAATGCCGTTACGAGATTACAGAGAGAAGCGGGTTAACAAACTCATGAGGGCAGTCTTCAATGATGCATGATCACGGTTATACTAGCGATGGAGGCGCGGATGTGATTCCAATCGGACGGCGTTTTCGGTAGGTAAGAATGCAAGTACATACATGTTGGTCCACCAGAAAGGCACCTTAACTTTGTGGCTGTGACCAACACGAGATGAAAGGTAACACGGCGGCGGAAACAAGGTGAGCTTCAGCTGAGGATTTGTAAAAAGATTTGATGAAAGAGACCTAAGTGGGCCTGCTTCCTTCTGTTGGAAAGGCTGGGGAGGGCAAGAAAATTGTTTATTGAAGTAATACTATTAGTGTGAGAAAAACTAGCAACAGTGAACCGAGCTGAGCGATTCGGGACGGTTCCTAACGCAGTTTAGAGTGTAGTAGTGTGAGAGACCCGGACTGGAGCAGGGCGTTTTGTATTCGGCCGCATAGTCCACCGCGTTTCGTACTTCCAAGTTACGCGGCGCAATAGCTCTCCACAAGCTACGGTATAGTTTCGGTGTTCTTTCAACAAATGTGTGACAGAATGAATTATGAAGCGGCATATGAATGGTTTGTGATCCTTTGTATAGTATTTGGATCAGCAACGGAAGCCTTGGCCACCGACTGTCGTTGAGCAGCAGTCTGCTTGGTCAATGGGCTTCCGGGAGCTACCGTTACTGTTGGACAGAACCCATGGCTAGCTCTTCAATTACTTTCAACATTATACAAGAAAAGAGCCAGATGAAGGTGGCGTTTTGCGCAGATCTGTTGCGCAGTTCCCCCTCGCGCTCAAATCAGCGAAGCGTCGAACCACTCTTTCTCCTCGCCAACGCCCAGATAACGCCGCTAGCTTGCATGCAATGATGCGATCACGAGACTTTCCTTATCATTTCTCAAATACTTACGTTATACCCCAGTTTTGACATCGGTGCTTCCAGAGGGTAAGGTTACTCGTGTTAAATAGCCCTTACGCCTGTTTAATCCTAAACGAGTTCGCTGGCACTGTCTTTGGCTGTTATACTTGATTTCCATGTTTAGTCACTGACTTACACTTATTTAAAATGGTGTGCCAACGTAAGTTTATTCTGATTTCTTAAAGCGAACACTTTTCACTAGCACGAGGCTTCAAAGGGACGTCACGGACAAATAGATCGTGAATCAAACAGGGCATCACGCTAAGCAAGAGATGCTTTGATATGATGCAGAACGGATCTTCACTCTATGTCGATTTCAGGTGGGTACGTTGGACCTGCTCTTATATTTTTCACAGATAATATTCAATGTAGTTGTTAAGAATTCAGTGCTGTATGGAAGAAGTAGTGTCCTTCGTCAAGATGAGCTCTTTTATACATTTGTACAAATGATGATAGTGTTGACGCATTTCCACCACATTGGCACGCAGGAGTAAGCAGAAAAACCAAGCCAAGAAATCGCTGGTATGAAAGTTGCATCTCCACCATACCATCACTAATTCTTCAAGTAATCAGTGGATACAGCTTCCGGTTTGTACATTCGTGCCGATGTGGGGAGGACGTTTTGTGTACGACGCCATTAAAGGGGGACTGACACCAAAATCTCGCTGCTGAGATAGCCTGCGGGGTCGATTTTCGCGGACGTGCACATGTCACCTACCAAATGTCAAGGGCGAACACAGCTCCAAAGGTATTTTAAATGAATAGTGAATTTTGCATGTGCAGTCGAGTGCTAGACGCTGTACCTCTCCACATCGACGAAAACAAAAGTTACCCGAAGGGGACGCCCAACTTCTGCGACGTCATCAGGGCTGCCGAGCTCCGAGCGCTCCACCTAGCAACAATGGCGTCATGGAAACGAGTGCATAATTTGTGCACCTGCGTTACTATACTTCCGAGGACACTGCAGGCCTCAAGAAAATAGTTGCCACCCAACGACGATGATAACAAGAACGACAAGAACGCCCAGGACCTCCAACAGGCGGAAGAAAACGAGCACACGTCATATGTCGTGCGGAAGTTCGTCAGAGCTATGTGTGCTCACGCGGTCGAAATTGTGTACTCCATTCGCACCGACGCCTTGTCGTTTTTGCAGCTCTTCCAAAGGAAAACTGGAACTAGTCGGTAATAAACAGGCCTAAATAATTGCCTGTCGCGCGCTGGAGCATTTTATGCGCCGTGTTATGGCTAACAGATCCTCAGCCACGTATTACGGAAAAAGAAAACACCGGACAAATATTTTTGTATCAGGAGGCCCCTTTAAGCTCAGGATTGCAGCCAAAGCATGCCGTACTGCTGAGTAACTTAAAGATTGGTTCAGCCTTGGAAAAGTTTAGCGAAAGCTTTCATCCCTGTCACGGAATGACATTGCCTCGTCGTGGAATATCGGTGAAGATTTACGGTATCCCTGCACGCGTCAAGTTAAAAGGGCTTCCACCGCTTCAAACACGTCAAAAGGTCTCTACCATTTTCGGAGAAAACCAGGAGGAGATGGCTTTCTGAGCTGGGAAGCCCCCAATTGAGGATCTCCCACGCGAGCCCCCGGCGTGATTCTTGAAACCCCAAAGGCGGTCTTCGGACCAGCAATGCAGGGAAGGACCGCGGGGCACCGTTGAGCGGCGCATGGCCGTGTGCGGACGTACGCTATTGTGTGGTCGGCGGCCTCCGTGTCCAAAAAGGACGACTACGCATACCTTTGTTGTGACCGGTGAAGAAGGGACCCCCGCGACACTAATGACCTGTCAATCAGGCGAGTGGAATGAAGATGCCGACTCGGCGACTACGAGAAAGGCTTTGGCCATCACTCTCTCCAGTGCATTAATTGCGAGAGGGATATTTTGGGCGGAGCAAGAAGTGCAATGCCGGAGCAATTGTCTCACTAACACGCCCCGATTTTGCAGGCAGCGAATCAGGGAAAACATGCGAGTATTTAAGCGAGGAGCATAGAGGGCCACAGGGTTCTAGTCGCTTGGCTGACATGGCGGAGAAGCCGATCATCGTATCGCTCGAGAAGTTGTTAGCGTGGCTTTGTAATGGCTGGCCACCTAACCTTAGCCGCTTCGCCTAGTTGAGATGCGCGCTTACCGTCTGCAACGTAGGCATCGGGACTTCGGCTCGAGCTAGTTCGAACTGCTTGAGTTGGCCATCAAGCACTAGTTCCCCGGGAAACATCAACGCTGCAACTCTGTCGACTTCAACGCTGTGCCAGAACAACGGACTTCTCGCACCAGACCGTCGTGGACCCTTTAACGCTGCCGGTTATCATCACGTGTGCCATCACTCGTTTCTACCCCTGAACTCTCTGCGTGAACTTTCATAACTTTTGTAAATTAGACCCGTATTGTTAACATTGCCCTGCAGGGCAATGTCTACGAACGAGGGAGAATAACAAACAACAAAACAAAATAACTAACAAACAGTAAGCACACGTCTTTGCTGTTTGTTAGTTATTTTGTTTTGTTGTTTGTTATTCTCGCTCGTTAGCGTTTTGTAAAGCTCTTTCATCGCTATTAATTGCTTAATTGTTAGTTTGAGTGAAGCGCAGTTGTTTTCCTTGTATTCCTTGGGCCACTTTATTGTTATAAACTTTGTTGTTTTGTTTTCGAAACCACGACTCCCATCCTTTCACTGTGTCTGCTTGCGTACGGAACTACCGAAACTGCCGTCGTTCACTTCGCCGACTTAACGCCGGGGAGCTTGAACGACGGCCCTGTAACACACCCGAAACATACGAAGTGCAGATTTGAAAAATGAAGTTATGACTGCTTGTACGGAAAATTATGCGGATAATACTGTTACGGGGAAGAAAGACTCTAGGGACTTTTGGTGGAAGGTGCGGGTTCTCTCATACCGAAGACAGATTTACGCAGCGTTCACTGGCTTCAACTGCAATGCGAACCGCATGCGAGGGCGAGGATGCTCCGGGCAGATCACCAACCACGCCTCGACCAGCCGTCTTCAATCGCCCCGTCGTCGTCACACAGCCGCGTGACCCTGGTACATTTTCCGGCTCAGACGGCAAAGACATTGAAGATTGGCTTCAACTCTACGAACGAGTAAGCTCCAGCAACTATTGGGACACGACCCTAATGTTGGCGAACATCATATTTTGCCTAACCGGAGCGGCAAGAGTATAGTTTTTGAACCACAAGCAGGAAATTACCAGCTGGGACGTATACAAACAAAAGCTCATTGATCTATTCGGCAAGCCCATCGGACGCCGTCGCGCTGCACAGAAAGAACTTGCATGCCGAGCTCAAACTTGCACAGAGCCCTATGTGACGTACATTCAAGATGTGCTGGCGCTCTGTCGCAAAGTCGACGACAATATGCCAGAAGCGGAGAGGTTGCGCACATTCTCGAAGGTATCGCCGAAGACGCATTTACGCTTCTGGGTTTTAAGAGCTCATCCATGGTGCAAGACGGTTTGAATGCCGATGCTTTGAAGAAGCAAAAAGCCGCCGCATTACTCCGGAGCTTTACCCGGCACTTTCACCAAAATGTTACGGGGAAGAAAGACTAGCTAATATATATTTGCACGCTTTGTACAATGGGCAGAACGCAGGCATACAAGATGGAGCCCCGTCCGCGCGAAGATCGGCGAACGTCGTCTTCCTCGGTGCTGTCTCCATCGTCCTCTATTGCAGCGCTTCGTTGCAATATACTTCTGAAATTGCACTGCGTTTTAGGGATCACGAAGCGGTCATCTACCTGAGGCGGACTGTAACAGTTCTTTTGTTCCCACCCGGTCTCTAAGGACCAGTCTTAGATGAGAGACAGCATTGTTCCGATAGCGTTGACTCGCACTCGCTGTAGCACCTATACCTGCAGAGACAAGATTTCATTCATGCAACCTATTTATTGGTAATCATGTTTTGTTAGCCATAACTGTATTTATGTACAATAAATACAGTTATCACATCGAATGTCTGCCGCAGTAACTCATAATTCGCGAATGAAAAAGAAGTAAGAGATACATTGCAGGCAGTTGTGACACTGCGGGTCGCCTTAATCCTCTTGCCGCAGCCCTACCTTGGGCTTTTCGTTTAATGTTCTCATTTAGTTCATCTATGCTGTACTAGTACATAACCACACATAAACGCGGCGCCGACTTGTCGTAACTGCTACAAAATACAATTTTACATCATTTGCCCGCTCTGAGCGCTCGATGGTCATCCTGGATGGCCTTTGTTATGGGCTACGTGTTAGTGTTTTCCTGTTATGTCTTAACAGAAGCGCGTTTCAAGAAGGGCGGGAAAACAGTGGCAATACTTTCGGCGGAACGTTGCATCTCTAATATGCCGCAGCCTATGGAAAGATGTATCTCCATATCATTATTCCATTTTGTTTTTAAGAAACAAGGCAACACGTTTGCTCACAAGATAGAAACTATGTGTGGGGTGGCTCTGATGTTAGCGTAATCCTGATTCACTGAAAAGATACGCAGATAACCCACCTTTCGTTGCAGGTAGATCGTGTTGAAGTATTTTTAAGGAACGGAACTGTAGTTCATTTTTATTTTCTTTTTTTCAGTGGTATATATTGTTCGAATTGTGTGGGTGATATATAAGAGATGGGAAAATTGTAGCCCCGATGTTTACGGACGCTACCGTGTCACTGCAGATCTTCATATTAAGGTTCAGCTGCAGTCATGTTCGTCGCATACATCAGAAACCGAAAACAGCCACTCAGAAGGACAGCAAACTGAGCGAGTCCGAAAGGGTTCATTATTCAACGAAAATGTGCTCGCGTCGTCTGCTCATCCTTTATTGTGTCCGTGTTTGGACGTCTTTTCCTTTTATGATGGCCAATAGGAGAAGGCTTCACAAAGACACGAACATCCTGCGCATATTCACACTTGTTACAACACGCTAATGTCTCGACTGCTAGCCCACATTTAGCACTAATTCTGAAAGCCTACGGACGGTAGAACAGGTTCTTGAATTATAGCTGAGAGGAACTAGGTGGTACTAAATTGGCTGCGTTGCGTACTCTGCGTATTCACATATGATATGTATTTCAAGCGAAAAATAACAATAACAAAGAGGAATATCTTTATCAACATGTTTATTGAAGGGTATTTCCAATGCAACCACACGCGTGTGATATTGCCACGGTAAGTGGTGAATCAGCCACTTTTTTGGTCTGAAAGAAAAAAGGAAAAGTTAGCACACGTGTGGCGGAATATAAGGTTATTTAGCTTGAATTGTAAAGAAAAACAGTTTATGATATTATAATCCATAACAACTCCTTCCTCGTCTCACAGTGTAAAAGCAGCCATGACTATTACGTCGTAATGGATCAATTAATGCTTTACACACTAGGAATGTATTCATAGACAGCCATAAATAATGAAATGAAAAGAGAACGAAATAAATATAGCCCAAAGCAGAAGCATTGCACGTATTACATTTAAAATGTCTTTAAGTCTTCCGTAAATAAAACTTTTTCCTCTTTAGCAATGCTACTATATTACATTCAAGTATACTAACAGACAAGGGTGACCAATAAGAAGCTATTGTCTGCTATTATTAGAAGGAGTGAAATAGTGTGCGAATTCAAAAGCGATCTGAGGGTACGCATGTGGGAAGCAAAATAGCAGATGTGTGCTGATCGCAGAGTTCGCAGTAGACAGGGAAATAAGCGGTCTGCTGATGACGCCACTTCATTGGCGGGATCGAGTCCCGGCCGCGGCGGCTGCATTTCAATGGAGGCGAAATGTTGAGGCCAGTGCGCTGTACGATGTCAGTGCACGTTAAAGAACCCCAGGTGGTCGAAATTTCCGGAGACCTCCACTACGGCGTCTCTCATAGTCAGAGCTGGTTTTGGGACGTTAAACCCCAAAAATCAAATCAACTTCGCTGGCGAGCAACCCAATTTGTGTATATGTGCCCGCGCTGAACACGCCCGCATCAGTGTCGCTGACTGAAAGTGCCGTAGGGTTCATAAACGAGACAAATTGAGGTAGATCTTAAGAAATCCTTATAGGAGAGGGCAAGGTGTTCATCTGATGAAGGGGTCGCGAAAACAAACTAACGAAATAAAACATGTTTCTGCATGCGGAGATATCGCAGCGGCACCTATAAGTCGAGCACACGTGCCCATTTACGCATGAGAGAATTCCTTTCACATTTTCGTCTTGTGGCCTTTTATGAACTTTAACGCATTTCATTCCTTTTCTCTAGTATGTAAGTTCATGGAAAGCTGGCTAGCGTGTGAACTTGAACTGGTATGCCAAGAGATGACCGTTTATGGCATTTGTTGATTCGTGAGTCGCCGCATGATTGCATCCTCTAGAAATATGGGAATGCATTGTCTACAACAACGACAGCGCAAGCATATGCGTAGAGTACGAGGGTGTGGGGCAGAAGGTTTCGTCGTACCTTCAACCCCCCCCCCCCCCGCACTTGTTCAGGTGGCCGTTGTCCCGTCCGGTAAAGGTCACTTCTCATACCCCTCAACCTCCGAGCGAGAAAATTTAACGCCATAGCTTTGCTAAGGAGCGGCAAGGAGAGCTTTTGAGCATTACAAGGAAAAACAAAAGAAATCCATACTAATAAAACTAAAGCGAATTCGTATTAACGAAACTTTCTTCGGCGCAGCTAGCCTCGTCATGCCAATGCAGATATAGATGCAAGTACACATCACTAAAACCAGTAGAGAAGAAAGGTATCGAACACGGGCGCACGAGGGACCAAGCAAGTACGCTAGCACGAGGCTCGAATGGCTCCGCCCAAATGGTTTATGGAGTAACCAAACCTTTCCACCAGCATTTGTAATGATGCTGATTGTGTAGCCTGAATGGCGCTTCTAATTTGTGCTGTGTACTATCAGAGCAATACATATGTTCTGCTATCACTTTCTATGCTTTTGTGCAACTTCGCTCACGGCAGGAATACTTCGATGAACGACGCTTATGATACCATGTCAACGCACCGTTCAGTGCATTTATCCTCGACAAGACGTGGGTGTTTCGTGGGGCCGCTACATCACACCGGCTTTGGGGCAAAGCTGGTTCTTCGATTATTCGACTCCGCAGTTATTCGAATAGGAAAACCATATAAGCGGAGTGACCGGTTATTCAGTCGTTTATTTGGTTTTCACTATCCAGATATTCGGATATTCGATTAACCGGATATTATATTGCCCCACGTTTCACCTGTGCACCCACGATCATGATCATCCTTGCCATCATCATAGTGGGCTGCCGCCTTGAATAGCCGGAAGGGTAGAAGACGATATAGAAAACGTCCGTCGGTTCTTGGGATTTTTCCGCCACATTAAAGGGGCCCTGCGACACCAATTGAGCCGGCCGTTTTTATCACTGATTCTAGAGCTGTTGCACGCAGGGATGTCGCACAGAGAGTAGAAACGCCGAAAGCAAAGTGACTATAATTTTATTTCAGCGAAGAAACCGCCCAATATCGCCTCCTGTTTGAACTGAGGCGACACACAACGGAGATTTTTGTTACAGGAAGTGACATAGAGTGACGACATTGGCGGGGCCAGGTTGGGCGTTCTGATTGGCTTGACGCTCCAAGGTGCTTGTTACAGTCGTGTGGTGTCTGTTTGGTCACGCTATTCAGTACGAAAATATACTAAAAAAAATAGTTTTTATGCTTTGTAAGAAAGCAAGTATCTGACATTACTTGCAAAACGACACTAGGCGCGCTGGGCAATGGTTTGCGCGTCACGCCATCTATTGCAGGCGGCGAAACAACGCGCTGAGCAACCACACGCAGGCTCCTGCAGGTTGTTGCCACACGGTTCTAAAGCGATTGTAGTTTCAGTGCTCGCCTCTGGTTCAGAAATTGCTCGGAGTGGCTCGGAGTGTTACATAGGTTACGTTCGTAAAATAGCTGAGCGTCGCGGCAAAATAACAACGTTAGCGTACCCATCCGCTCATTTTCCCCGGGCTCCCGGGCTCGGTAGTTTTCCCCGTTAACTGCACTGAACGACTGGCGGCAAATCTCGGCGTTGTTCGTTATGGCTGGAATCGCCTGAAAAGACCGCACTGACAGGGTTCCGGTGGTGCGTTGTGCTCGTCGCAGGCAGAGCTTAACAATCTCTTCCTCTAGCGCTGGTTGTTTTGGCATCCGTAGACGACACAGTAGCAGCCAGACACCTTCACGTATGCAAAAGTAGCAGAATCAGGTACTTTTTCGGAGTCTGAGAGCTGATGCTTGCCATGTTTACTTGCCGGAGACACACGCGCCTGCATACGCCCTGTCCGTCGTGGCAGCTCGGCCAGGGGGGGGACATGTTGTGAGTTGCGCGTCCGCGCTCTCAGGTGGCGCCACCTCGGAGCGACGACAGCGCACCGCCGGCGGCAGCAGGCGAAACGCCATCTAAGCCTTTAAAGGGCCTACTTTGTTTGTAGAACTTCAAATCGATTCACACAAAAAAAGAGTTGCCTTTGAATTTCAAGTGACAGGAAGCGTATTGAGCGCGAACGCTGGAATGTTTTAAATAATGAAACTTCTTGAATGGGCGACGATGAGCGAAAGCGGGCAGTGAGTACCAGAAGACTGACAGTGGCGCACGCACCATTCGACGCCTGTGAAAGTTACGCGGTTATGTTCAAGTCAAGCTGCAAGATACTGGTACTCTGAACAGAGTGATACGACACCATCGTAAAAGTGCAGAGACTTTAGTGGTATACTCTGTTGACACGGATTCGTGCAGTGATACGTATTTTTTACCTTCAGCGGTGGATAGCTGTGCTCCGGATATCTGCGGCGGGGCTGCACATAGTACGTACATTTATGCGTACCGACGATTATGAACGGTACTCGCCGGTGCATCTCGTAAAACACTACTCACTTGTCCCTCATTTCATGTAAACATCGATGTCATTACAATAAAGCGGTTTACTTGCCGCTAGTTTGTATGATCAATGTTGTGGCTCTACTCGTCGTTACTGCGGCGGTAACCTTTCAAGTAAGTATGCAAGGTGCTTATAAGTCTCTAATATGTAAATGGGATGCAAATTACATTGTGCAAACGAGAGAGGGCGACCGAGGGAGCACCCGCAATACAGTAGCAGACGACAACGGCATATCGTCTGTTTTTGCCGGTCGCCAGCCGCCATTTTGACGCTTCGAAAGCGCCCTTGCAATTTTAAAGCGTATTTACCTTTCTAAGCAGTTATAAAATATATAAACAAAATTTACAGTTCTAAAACATGAATTGCGAGCGTAAACTAGCCAAAACTGTTCAAAGTGCTAGCAAAACATTTTTATTTTCTAGTGCGAGTGCCTTCAACAGCCAGACGGCACTACGATCGCTTCCAAAAATCGTCCCCATTGGTTCTATGGAAATGTCCTGGCTCGGCTCCGTCGTCTGCTCGCGTACCTTCGAAACCGGCTTGCTGTAGACGGTATGCGGGCGCCGGGGTGCGAGACAGGCGTGCTCTGGTAGTATGTTGACGGCCGGACGCTATCTGAGCGCGTGCGCTCTGCTAAAGGTGTCTTCCGGTGTCGCTCTATAAGACGCGCGTTGCTGTTGGACGCGACGATTGACGTCAGCGGGAGAGCGAAATACGAAAGGGAATGTTGCTTTTATGCTGTCTGCTCGTGTTCTGAACTTCGAGGACTAATAACTCCAGTTCTAGCTCACTGATTTGCATAATTCTTTTTGCGTTCATCTCAGCATTCGATCCTACACACACTGCAGTACTGCAGACGACAGTTGAAAAAGTGTCGCAGGGCCCCTTTAAAGGCGCCGTTCGCTATTCCTGGTGTCTTCCGTTTTTTTCTCTCGCTATAGAATGGTGGATGTGCTGGGTACGCCATATCCGAGGCGCTTTGGACCCGAGGTAGCAACCACCATCGGCTATAGAAGTCCCCCGGAGAAGCCGTCGCCTGCTTGGTCTGCCACCCGAGGCTGACCGTGGGACAAGCCAACCACGAACCACGTCTACCACTACCACCAACCTATAGCAAGAGGCCCAGTATTCCCAACAACTTTTGTCACTTGGATTATCCATGCACCGCAGGCACTACGACATTTCCATGGCGACGCACTTGAAGACGTCGAACATTCCTGGATGATTTGGAAGGAGTTGCAGCCGTCAACAACTGGAACCACAGAAGAAAGATGGTTAATGTCTATTTTCCCCTACAGGATTCAGCACGCATTTGGTTCGTCAAACACGAGTCATCCTTGACAAACTGGCAAGAATTCCGGCGACAGGTTTGTGAGACTTACTGAAGCACTGAACGGAAAGAGCAAGCCGAGCAAGCTCTCGTATCTTTGGGTCCAGAAGCCGAACGAAAGCGTAGCAATGTTCGTCGAAGAAATGTCTCGGCTCTTCCGGCACGCCAATCCTGCCATGTCCGAGGAGAGAAACGTACGGCTGCTTATGCGTGGGGTGAAAGAACAGCGGTTTGCCGGCCTCGTCCGCAATCCCCTGCAGCACTGACGGAGTTCATTCACGAAGCCACAACCATGGAACGAATGCTTCGAGAGCGCTCGTTCGCATACCAACGTCTAACTCGCTCGGCCACCATGGCTGAAAACGAAACCGAAAACCTCACAGATCTCGGACGGCCGGTTGTAAGGGAGTAGATTCAAAAGCTCCGGGCTGGCGGCCCCCAGCCAAGTACAACAGCAATTGCTTGTGCGGTCCGGGAGGAGATACGGAGGATAATATAACCTGTAACTCCGTATCGACCTGAGCCCCTTTGCTCACGTACGCCGAAGCTGCGCGTGTGCCAGCGACGACTCCGAACCGTTTTTGCCTCCTGCGACACAGACGACGGTACCAAGATTTCTTACCGCTACAGTGACGACATGGGGGGCCCCCGACGCAGCTTGACGAAGGCAAGGATGTGACGTACAGCCGATAACCGTCCGCTGTGTTATGACTGCGGGGAGACTGGCCATGTGTACCCGGAATGTCAGTACCGCAACATGGGTCTCCGCGGCTTCCTCCCGGATGCTCGCCGTCCTCAATACGGGGAGCGCCCTCAGAAAATGGAGCAGTACTTCGCAGGACGGTACCCAAGTCCGGTTCCACAGCTAGGACAGCCCCGATCGACGTGAGCGAGCGCGTGGTGTCGCCCATCCGGAATACACCCCTTCACTTCGGCTGGCGGCAGCGGCTCCAGTCCACCTCGGGGAAACTGAAGAAAGCGACCTGCGGGGGTGAGGCCGCTGTACGCTTAACTGCCAAATTTCCTCCCTCGACGCAACATGTGACTTTCGAGACACCTCCTAACGACCGGACGACTGATTTATCGCCTGCTTCCAAAATTTCCGCCGACATTATCGTTTTTGTTGACGGTCACAAATGAACTGCCCTCGCAGACACCGGTGCCGATCACTCGGTTTTAAGCGGCATGCTTGCAGCCACACTACGTAAAGTTACAACGCCCTGAAAAGGTCCACAGTTGCGCACAGCCGACGGTCACTTGGTCACACCGACAGGACGATGCACAGCCAGAATTCAGATCAGAGACTCAACCTTCATCGGCATTTCCGTCGTACATCGCCGCTGTTGAAGGGAAATGATTTTAGGTATGGATTTTCCTCGGGAATATGAAGCCCTGATAAACCCACGAGACATCTTGGTAACCTTTTCCAAGCACGGCAATGTTTCACCGGATGAGCGTCTAGCAGGGCGAGTTCCATTACGCGTCGCCGACAGCTGTATTACAGTTCCGCCCCGAAGCAGCATATTAGTCGTCGTCGAGTGCGAACGCGATGAACAACTTACCGGAATCGCTGAAGGAAATGTCTACGTTTTACTGGGTTGCCAACTTTGTGTCGCGAGAGGTGTCGTTGAGCTCCAGCGAATGCGGGCAGTGGTGATTGTGACAAATTTCAGCGGAGAATCCCAGCATTTGGTTCAACGCAGTACTATCGCCCACTTCGAACATCCCGATGCATCCCAGACATGTGCGTCCTTAGCCGAATTATCACCGAGCGTTACCGAAGATACGACACCCATCCCTGAGCTTAACGTGAGCCCTAAGCTGCTCCCGGCCCGAAAAGAGTGTCTCCTCAACCTTCTGCGATCGTTCAGCGACTGCTTTGCTTTAACATCTCGAGTGAAACAGACGCTCCTCACTAAACATCGAATTATCACTGACCCCAGCGGGAGGCATGCATGACAACGTGCCTATGGTATGTCGCAGACAGAACAAGATGTCATCCACAGTTAAGTGAAGCTAATGCTCGATGGCGACATTATCCGACCATCTACCAGTCTATCGGCTTCGCCGGTCGTCTTGGCGCCCTATGATTCTGCGTCGATTACCGTAAGCTGAACAACGTCACCAAGAAAGACGTTTATCCGCTGCCCCTCATCGACGACTCTTTAGATCGTTTTTGAAATGCCTGTAACTTTTCATCCATGGATTTGCGCGGCGGTTACTGTCACATCGAAACTGATGAACGCGACCGCGAAAAAACTGCCTTTATAACACCCAACGGCCTGTACGAATTTAAGCTTCTCCCCTTCGGCTTATGTTCTGCGCCCACCATTTTTCAGCGTATCATGGACACTGTGTTACGTGGCAAGCTACTTGCGTGTATTTTGACGGTGTAGTCGTATTATCCTCCACGCCCTAAGAACACCTGGTACGAGTAGAGACTGTCCACAGCTGGTCTTTCGCTGAAGCCTGGAAAGTGCCATTTCGCCCATCAAGAGCTGTCCCATTGTCAGTAGTGCTGGAGTTCGAACTGCTCTGGAAAAGACTGCTGCTGTTGCTAGGTTCGTAGTGCAAGCGAACAAGCGCGAAATGTGCCGCTTTCTGGGACATTGTGCATAATACCGCCGCTTTAATACAAACTTCTCACACATCGCAGAACCATTCACTCGCCTGACGAAAGACGACATTCCATTCACTTGGGGCCCACCACAACAACATTCGTTTCGAACACTTCAGACGCGCCTACAGAACGCGCCAGTGTTGGCCTAGTTCGATGCGGACGCTGACACCGAACGACACGCGGACGACAGCAATGTGGACAGATCCTTTTCTGCGAACCGTGTGCCAAATGAGGCTGGCCAGACGACTGCCCGAATATATTGTGTCAACTCAAGAGCGTGCGGGGTCGTTGGGTGGTTTCTACAGAGAAATAGTCTTCACTGTAAGATTTCTTACTGTACGTTTCACAAGAGAGTACCTCTGTTCTGTGAAGCGTAAGGAATTGTATTTTGCCCTGTGTGACGTTGTTTTCCCAGTGCCTTGGTTCAAGTCCCTGTACACTGGAGGCTCAGGTGGCAACGTCTTAAAGAAGGTCAAGAAAATGCAGGTGCCGCCGGCAGCAAAGACCTTTTTCTTTAAACTGCACACTGGCACGTTGCCAGTTACGACGTTTTTGAAGCAAAAAGGATTCTTCTTACCGTGGGGATCGCATTGCTTAATTTGCAAAGTGCCAGAAACTGTAGACCGTGTTTTCTTACATTGCTGGGAGGGCATTTATTTTTGGGATGTGTTACAGCGAACCATGAAGAAAGACCTCCCACTGGACCCGCATGGAATCAGGTTTTTAAATGTTGATAGGGAGCAGGGGGTGCCGTTTGATTTAATCATGCTCTTGGGCCTCCACTCTATTTGGCGATCTAGGATGGCAGGGTATCATGTGGATAAAGATGTTCGGACTGCGCGAATGTATTTCCGTGAAAGTGTACATTGGTTTATAGAGATCCAAAAAGCCTCCGCTGAACCTCCGGAGTGGCTCTCTCGATTAGAGCCGCTCACAGCATTGCGCGAATTTTAATGTCATGAAACCAGCACTTGCTGGTGGGTAACAGGTGACCTCATGTGCAGTGTGCATTGTGTAGTTGTATTGACAATTTGGTTTTGGTTATTGTATCATTTGTTGAGTGTCATGCACAATGAGTATTGTGTAGTTGTATTGGCATTTTTGTTTGGGTTACTGTATCATTTTTTATGTACCAAAGACAGGTAATAAAGAAAAAAAAGGACATTGGTGCTGTTCTTGTGCAGTTTTAAGAAGGAGCCGAACGGGTTACAGCGTATGCCAGCCGCACTTTATATCACGTCGGAGAATTGTTCTACCACCGAAAAAGAATGTTTGGCCATTGCGTGGGCGATCACCAAGTTCAGGCCATACCTATAGGGCCGACCTTCCCGCGTGGTTAGCGAACACCATTCTCTCTGTTGGCTGGCGAACCTTAAGGATCCCTCTAGTAGTTTAGCTCGGTGGAGTCTTCGGCGGCAGGAGTTTGTTGTCACTATCGTGCACAGGTCGGGGAAAAAGCATAGCGACATGGACTGTCTTTCTCGAGCTCCCATAAGTACTGGACAACCGATCTTCAAGACGACTGCGGTTTCCTCGCTCCGCTGACCACGTGTGATTCAAGCCGACACCAGAGAACCGATTTGCAGCTACGGCCACTTATCAACTACCTTGAAGGACGCTTGCCGCCCCCGCCTCCAGAATTTGCCCGACAGGGGTCCACGTTCCGTCTTCGAAACGACGTACTCTGCAAGGGCAATTTCCAACCGAATGCAAACAGTCACTTGCTTCTCATCCCTATGAGACTCCGTGACGAAACCCTACTGGCATGCAACAATGAACCTTCGGGCCATTTGGGTTATACCAGCACACTAGAAAAGATTCGCCAAAAATACTATTGGCCTGAACTACCGAAGACCATCAAGCACTATGTCGGGACCTCTCGTGACTGCCAACGGCGAAAGGCTCCGCCCTTGCGACCAGCCGGCTTTTTGCAACCCGTTGGTCCACCAAGGGTCCGATTTGAGCAAGTCGGCCTGGCCCTACTCGGCCCATTTCCGACTTCGTCTACTGCAAACCAATGAATTCTGGTAGCCACTGATTACTTCACCCGATACTGCGAAACCAAGGCAGTTCAGTGAACCACCGCCTCCGACGTTGCGGAATTCTTCGTGACTAATATCATTCTCCATTACGGTGCGCCAGCCATATTTATCACCGAGCGCGGCGTAGCCTTTACTTCACAGCCTGTGTGCAACATCATTCAGGTTAGCGGCACTGCACATTGAAAGGCGGCGGCGTATCATCCACAGACAAGTGGATAACGGAACGCCTGAACAAAAAAAAAAATTGCTGACATGTTGTCAGTGTACGCCGCCAATGACAATAAGAACTGGGATGAAATACTCCCTTACGTAACATTCGCATACAATACCGCAAACCAAGAAACCACAGGAGTCACCTCTTTTCGACTTCTTCACGGACGAAAAGTAACAACGACGTTAGACGCGATGCGTCTGCCCGAAACTTGAGAAAGTGCCCTCGCCGACGTGGAAGCTTTCACAGTGCAGAAGAGAGATCCCGTCAGCTTGCTCGACAACGCATTTGCCGTTAGCAAAGCTACGATGTTCGCCGTTATAACCTTCGCCACAGACAAGTCGTTTACAGCCCTGGTGATTACGTCTGGGTTTGGACCCCCATATGGCAACGTGGTTGCTCCGAAAAGTTTCTGCGCCGCCACTTCGGCCCTTACGTAGTGTTGCAACGCCTAAGCGACATCAACTACAAAGTTATCCCGGCCGAGCCTTCAAAGCGCTCTCGCCGTCAACCTTTGCCCGAGATTGTGCACGTCGCTCAGATGAAGCTTATATTATTCACGATGACTTTTCACTGTGGTACTACCGCCTATTTTCTTCTTCTTCTTAACCCTTTTCCGCTATTCTGACCTCTCCTTTACTGATTCGTGTTTTAGCATCGGGACGATGCATTTTTAAAGGGGGGGGGGGGCAAGAATGCCACACGTTTCACATGTTCACCCACGATCATCATCATCCTTGCCATCATCCTTGCCATCATCCTTGCCATCATCCTAGTGGGCTTCCGCGATGAATAACCGGAGGGGTAGAGAAGATATAGAAGACGTTCGTCGGTTCTTTGGATTGTGCCGCCGCATTAAAGGCTCCGTTCGCTGTTCCTGGCATCTTCAGCCTGTTTTCTCGCGACAATGTTACAGTACCAGAGCCGAAACTGGATCTTGGCCCCTACTGCATTCTTAATTTCTAGTCATCTTTGCAAGCGCTCGTTCAAACATGATGTTCCCGTCGTTATTTTCGTTACGTTTCCTGTTTCTCAATTTGCCCTTATTATAGCTCTATTTCAGAGCTTACTCGCCAGGTCACACTGTGCCAAATTCCCGCTGTATGGTGTAATACGACTTTCACACAGGAAGAACCCAGTCAACGATTACAGCCTATAAATGCTTTGCGGAACTACATATAGAGTTAATCCATGGTTTATTATATGCGTCCAAAAGTTTGCTCACACTGCACGAATACACTAAACGGGGCTTATCTGGCTGCGTCAAGACTTCGTATGAAATTCAAGTTTTATGTTCCAATATCCGGATAACGGGTTATGAAAACCGGATATCCTAGATATCCGGTTTTCTGGAAGCAGAATAACTGGATCACCGGTTTTCCAGACAAGATTGACTTCCCTCCGCTTCAACCTGATACGGGGTTTAACATATATTTAAAAGCACTAGTGCTTTGGACTAGCCTAAGCATCGACGTTACGTCGTACCATGAACTACGACGCAGTCGCCACGGACTGTCGACGTTCCTGATTAGGCCACGTTGAGCGTACTCATGAGTGGGTACTCATGCGTTTTACACACACCTTTATCGTATTAATCACAGTTGGCTGAATGCAAACACTTTCTCACGGACATTTTCCTTGTTGTCTGCTTCGTTCGCGCAGCATCGACTTACAGAATGCGTGAAATCTCCAGGATTTTTTAGGTCGTAGGCTCGCAACGGGCGCGGTATTTCGGAATGTCTTGCATTTCTCATGATGCTTGTATTAGCTATGCAGTGAAATTTCGGACTCTGCACGATAAGCGCTGCCAGCCGCTCTCGATTCTCGCAATGAAGCTTTATCAAGCATGTCTCAGTATAATTGTAGCGTCTTGTACCGTCATCTGGCAATTATTTACCCCATAATCTTGGTCTCTTCCAATTCTATTTTTGCCATGAGACTCAAAAATGTCACACCATAGTGCGTGAAGTTCGTTGCCAGCATATCTGTAATGTGCATAGCGACTTCATATTGCAGTGAGCTACTCTACGTCTCCGTCTACTACGCATGAAGAGAGGAAAGACAGAAAACAAAAAAGAGGAAAGAAAGGAACTAAGGAAAGAAGGAAGAAGTGTAGCTCAGGCATGCGCATGCCAAGCTTCACTGACCCTCCATTTTTTTAAGAGTGCAAGGGCAGCGCTAATTTAAATCCGTTATCGGGAGGCCGTGAGCAGTCATTCACGGGAATTTAAAGAAATAAAGGACAGGATGTTTAAATATTGGTTTTCGATGAGAAATCCCGTTTTTCAAAATTGAAAATTTCTGACTAATAATAAGGGTAGGCGTTTGGGCTATGCTAACCATATTTGGAGACACTGCTTGTCGCATTTAGTCTCGCATTGGACAATAGTTGAGGCTCCTAGGAAAAAAGAACCATATATATATATATATATATATATATATATATATATATATATATATATATATATATATATATATATATATTGTAAAGAAGAGACGTAGACACTGCGCCTTAGCTGCAGGCCGGCTGTTCTATTCTGCCCTCCGTCTTTCTCTGCTTCTCTAGCCCGCTTTTCCAAGCGCGCGCGTCAGAGCCCCAATGCAGCTTTTCGCCATCACAATATATATATATATATATATATGGTTGCTCCTTCATGCTGTTGCATTTACACCTCGTCTTAGAATTCGTATATCAGCTTGAGTTCTGGACTCACATAAACACATATGTTTCGACCATAGCAACGATTTTAAATGCGGAGCATTTCTTAGTCGCACGATGTCGCGTTTCGGCGTCGGCGGCGGCGGCGCCGTCAACACCCCCACTGCGCATGCTCGGCTCGTCTCGTGCCGGCCCGCCGGGCGTTCAGCAAGCCGAGCATGCGCAGTGGGGGTGCGGACGTCACCCCCGTACTCATCTCCCTCGAACGCGGGCGGTGTGTATATAAGCGGCGGAGCGCGCGTTCGGAATTCAGTCCATCACTCGGGCAGCGCGACGCTTCTGCCAAACGGCAATGCCGAGCTGCGGATTCCGAACTTCGTGCACGAGAAGCAGCGGCAAAACGTGAGCAGCGAGCTTTAAGACCCCAGGTACGTGAGCGAGAAGCGGCGTGCAAACGTCGTCAACGAGACGCGGCTCCGGACGCTGCTCGTGGACGCAAGCGCCCACCTTGGTGCCGTCCAATACAACGATGGCACCAAGCAATAAAGACACACTTTAACTTTACACTCCTTGCCTTCGCTTCTCCTTCATTCAATAAATGAGAATAATAAAGACGAAATAACAATTAAGCATTCCCAAACCATACCCAATTACGCTCATTCACGCGATACCCCCACCACTCTGCGACGCATTTACTCGAGTTCCCCCCGTGGGAAGATGCAGGCGGCATTTTTTCTGTGTACCCTGAGACCCAGATTCGACGAAAAAGCCAGGTCCTAAGGTACTGCTGTGTTTCCCATGGGAAACGTCAGCCGCTGCTACTGGGCTTGCTTTACCGTGGACACGACAACGCATTAGGTGCTGACACCCCGGGCGTAATAGCAGAAACACGTTAGAATCGTTCTGATCCGAAAACCCTACACATACACTGTCTGGGTGCACTCCCTGCAATGTCGTCCCACACATGCACCCACACCGTCTGGCTGCACTGCCACCCGGATGGGCTCACTGTGACGGACGGACGCATAACGGACAAGACTCGACCCTAAGGCGCTTCGCCCCTAAAGCGTCTTCTTTCTCGCAGTAGTATTTCGGATTTCTGTCGTTGAGAACTCCAGAAGAGCGTTGGTGCATGGAAACTGTCGATTTTGAGAGGAGAAATGTGAGCTCTTTTCTCCTAAATTATTCAGTTAAAGTATACGTTCTTTACTTTTGGGCATATGAGTTACACGCCCAGAAAATGCAAAGCGCTCATTGAAACACAACGTATCAGTTTTCCGACCAGTGTCGATCTCTCGAGGAATCGCACTACATAGTATTACTTGGCACTGCGGGAACTCGTAGCTTAAATTTTAGGTTGTTTACTATACAGACATAGTATAGTTTATTGTTGTTTCCTATTATTGAATAAACAAGCCCTAGAAACATTAAGTGGCCCCGCTGACGAGCTGTGACGCGTATATTTTGAGCCTATCGCCCACATTTTTAGGAATAGCTGATTTGCGAATTTCCACACATTTTAATGAGTCAAAAAATAGGAACTAAATTTTAGAGCTTGCTGGAAACAATTACGAAAAGGTAATGGCTGTAGAACCGACATCTCTATAAGCGGGTTTGTTTTCTTCGGAGCAAAGCTTGACAACGACAAGTCGACTTGCCGATATTGCCGACATTTCTGCCGCGTTCAAGAAGGCGTTCGTTGCTTTTATGGATCGTGTGCATAAGTGAACTGCCTCGTGCCGCACACCATACCAACTATTTCAATGAACACTTTGAAAAATTGCGATGTATAGGTTTCGCGGGTAAACATATTAATTTTCTTAAGGACTAAGTTCAAACGTTGGGCCGGTGTTCGCCTTTTGAGGAACATGCGAAAAGCACGATCAGGTAACTGATATTGTAACATCAACTCTAGCATGACGAATTTATACCTAAACGGAAGGCAGTGCTGTGTCAGTTTAACAGCAAAGATAAAAAAAAACCACTGTCATGACCTACTGCACTCTATACCATGGTTCTACTTCCGCGTTGAAATGACCACGGCGGCCAATACGAAATGTATCGCAGTGAGGACATCCTGCCCCATGGTTTTGAGACCTCTTGGTGTCTCTCCCTCGCGCCCGTCATATGGGACAGAGACAGCGCTGACTGCTGCCTACCTGTAGTGAGCATGACACCTTTCTCGCAAGAAAAATGACACGTCGTACATTTCTGATTTGCCGCAGTAGTCTATGCCACATGTCACCAGCGAACGTTGCGTTATCACTGGTATTCTCACTCAATTCGTGCGCAAAGTTTCGTTTGGCTCGAGAACAGAGCACAAGTTTGATTAATTTCTGAGCTTTTACGTCCAGAAACCACGATATCATTATGAGATACCGTAGTAGAGGGTTATGGAAATTTCGACAACCTTGGGTTCTTTAACGTGCACTTACATCGCACAGCACAGGGGCCTCAACATTTCGCCTCCATCGAAATGCAGGCGCCGTGGGGGCGTTATTTCTTATTTCTTATTCAATTACTTATTTCGTTGCCTTCAAAATGGATACGGCATCGTAGCGGCTGAAAGCGCGCGTTAATAATGGCCGCTATATCTGCTAAGCGCGAATATAATCCACTTGGTTTATTAGACTCTAATTAAACCTTCCTTGACCGTTATCAGCGTCCGCCGCAGCTAACAATGTCTGTCCGAGAGATTTGCTTGTTTTCAACGAAACACCAGTTTTAAGAACTCTCGAAAGAGTTTGGTGAAAAACGCTTTGTAGTTAATTGTTCATGACATTGTTTGAAATGACGCTAAATATCACTGTGACGAAATGCAGTTGAATGCACTTACTGCAAAAGCACACGCATACCCAGGAGGACGAGGTTAGGGTAGTGCACGAGATGGTAGATGTCCGGTGTACGCAGTCGTATAGAGGGTGCCAGGGTGTACCCCTACTGTCGCAGTCCTGTGGTTTTACTGTAAGATTAACAGCAAGTGAGAAATATTTCAGTGCTGAATGCACCACAAGTTGCACGGTGTAGTAGTGACTTCTGGCACTTTCTAAAGTTCAAATCTTGGTCCTATATTTCGTACCAAAAACGCCCTGCAACACCTTTCGAAATACTCGACTGACATCACCAAAAGAGTCGTTTTCTTGAAGGACGACCTGCAGTTCAGAACCGCCTTGAGGTACTGGAGGAAAACTATAAAAAGCTAGAAGAAGTCAGCCAGGAAGTTAGCAGCATCCATACTCAGACAGATCAACTTTCCGTACAGGTCTGCTCGTTACAAACACGCGTGCAGGATCACGATGACAGACTACGACGCAACAACCTAATTTTCTACGGCATTCCAGATTCTGAAGAAACCTGGCAAATGACAGAGGAAAAAGTTACTTCCACTGTCAACCGCCATCTCTCTTCTCCCCTTTCCTCTGATGCCGTTGAACGTGCGCATCGTTTGGGTGCCTTCAGCCAAGGCAAATGTCGGCCCGTCATAGTTAAATGCCTATCCTATAAAACAAAAGATGCATTACTTGCGACGCGCATAACGCCGAAGAAAGACAACATCACTGTAGCAGAGGATTTTTCACCTGCTACACGTGCAGCTCGGAAAAGGCTACTTGATTTTGCCAAGAGTCAACCAGACCTTATCAAACATAGACTGAGCTGCATTTAAACCATAAATGTTACATTTATGACCCGAATAATGATGCAGTCATCAACATTCCAAATCGTAGCGCACGAACACCCCTTCTGCGCCCCTTCTGCAACATTCAAGCCATAGGAATGCGCGGGGGGTCATGTGCCTGAAGCTTCCGTATCGTTCCTTTTTTCTAATATCAGAAGCGTTCTTAACAAATATAACTCTCTATCATCTGCGATCGACACGTGCTCCGCGAAAATCATCGCGTTAACTGAAACTTGGCTCAGCGCGCATGTGTGCGACACCGAGATATTTTTAAACGCTTATCGCTTCTCATTTTTTCGCCATGACCGCGTCACACAGTATCGTGGCGTACTTTTGGCTATTTCCAACGATATCCCATCATCATCTGTACACGTTCAAACTAATCTAGAAATGGTATGGGCAGTGATAACGCTAAGTCACCAGAATGCTGTTATTGGAGTATGCTACCGCCCACCCTTACCCTCGCCTACATTCAGCAGCGAACTTCAAGATGCTATTAACATTGTTAGTACACGCTTCCCTGCATCTCCGTTGCTCTTGCTAGGTGATTTCAATTTTCCCAACATCACCTGGAATTCCCATTCCCCTTTAATACTTCCACTCTCGTCCCAAGCTCGCGATTTCTTAAATGTTTGCTAGATATTTTCCTTACAGCAAATGTGTACACAAGCAACAAGAATAACAGCTCACGCTGCAAACACATTAGATTTAATACTAACAAACACTTCCGATATAATGTCGCCCATAACATACCTTCCGGGTCTTAGCGATCATTTGCTCCTGCATTTTGCCATTAATTTGGCCCAGCCGAAAACAAACAAAAACCAAAAAAATCATTCGTGAGTACAACAGGGGTGACTTCGAGGCGATCAACAATGAACTTTCTACCATCACTGATCTTTTTCTCGATGGTTTCGACGATCGCAGTGTCCAAACTAACTGGAATATGCTTTCAGATAAAATCACCCAGCTCACTGAACAGTATATCCCACACCGTAATGTTACCAACTGCTCAGGTGCTCCCTGGTACAACAGCCATATCCGGCGTCTATCAAATAGAAAAAAGCGTTTCTTTCGCGCCGCAAAGCTTTCACCTACTAGCGGACGTTGGGCTCTGTACACGACAGCATCTGAGTTGTACATTCAAGCCCTTCGAGATGCAAAAAAACATTTTCAATCCCATGTACTGCCTTCTATGTTAACGACAAATGTTAAGAAATTCTGGCGAACTATTAATCCCTCAACCAATGACGTTATCACACTGACCGATTCTTCTGGTGACCCCATTTCATCAGATATTTGTGCCACAGTTTTTAACCGCACATTCTCTGAGAATTTCTCAACCATTTTTGTTGCTCATAAGCCCACAACTCACAGCCATACCTTTGAAACTCTGCCGCCTATACTAATCAGTACACCTGGTGTTCTTAAGCTCATTGGTGAACTTAGCCTTCATTCAGCTCCCGGCTGTGATAATATTAGCTCTAAGTTTTTGAAGAACACCTCAGCCTATGCTGCGTTAATGTTAACAAAACTTTTCCAACAGTCTATTGACCAGTCCGTGCTTCCAAGTGAGTGGAAAATTGGGAAGGTTATTCCAATTCACAAGTCTTGCAGCAAAACATCACCTCTTAACTATCGCCCCATTTCGTTAACCAGCACATGTTGTAAAATGTTTGAGCATATTATTTTTACTAACCTTGTCAGTTTTCTTGAATGCAACTCTTTCTTCAGTTCAGCACAACATGGTTTTAGAAAACATTACTCATGTGAAACTCAGCTAATATCCTTTACTCACGCCCTGCATCAAGTTCTAGACCGTTCATCAATTATAGATTGCATATTTTTAGATTTCTCTAAGGCATTTGACAAGGTGTGTCATAAACTGCTTCTTCTTAAACTAAACGCGCTTAATATTGATAGTAAATTACTGAAATGGATTGAGTGTTTTCTACTAAACCGTTCACAATTTGTTTCCTTTAATGGCTTTAACTCTGAGTTTGCAGATGTGTATTCAGGAGTTCCTTAAGGCTCAGTCCTTGGCCCTTTATTATTCCTAATCTATATTAATGATCTTCCTTCCGTTGTAAACTCTAATATTCTCCTATTCGCGGACGACTGTGTTGTTTTCAGAGAGATAACCAATACTAATGATTGTTTCTCACTTCAGTCTGATCTTAACGCAATCGTAGGTTGGTGTACTGAATGGTTAATGCAACTAAATATTAACAAATGTAAAGTCATGCGTGTTTCCAGAAAATCTTCCTACCCACCATCATACCACATTAATAACATTCATTTAGAATCAGTAACATCATATAAATCCCTCGGTGTTTACATTACTTCAAACCTAAACTGGACTACTCATATCGAGCACTTAATTAATAAAGCAAATCGCATGTTAGGCTATCTTCGACGAAATTTTTATCACGTTCCTTCCTCCTTGAAACTCCTGCTCTATAAAACACAAATCCGTTCGAAATTGGAATATGCGACACCGGTGTGGGACCCTACCCATATAAATTTAATTACTGCTCTAGAGATGGTTCAGAACAACTCCGCACGTTTCATTCACGCTAATTACAGTCCCACCGCCAGTATAACTTCTATGAAATCAGACCTTTCCCTTCCATCATTATCATTGCGCAGAAAAGTGTCCCGCATTGCCCTGTTTCATAAAATGTATCATCATCCTGCACTACGCGATCGTCTCATCCTTCAATCATTTTATGTATCCCATCGCACTGATCATCGTCACAAAGTCGGACTCGCTTCATGTAATACTATGTACTTTCATCAATCGTTTTTACCACGAACTTCTCGCGATTGGAACGGCCTTCCCGCTGAGGTTGTAAACATTAATCATTATGATCATTTCCGTAATTCCGTAGCTCATATTGTATACTCAAGCTCTTTATAACTTACTGTATGTTTCTATTGTACTTGCATATTTTGTTCATTTTCGTTTCTTATTGTTTTTTGAATGTATGTGCTTTTACCACTCCCCCTCTGTAATGCCTCTGGCCCTGAGGGGTATAATAAAATGAAATGAAATGAAAGGAAATAAAAGATCCTCAAACAGGTCTGGTAGTTTGAGCCCAGTTGCACTGGGAAAGCGTTGCACTTTTGTTCTGATCGGCGTAATGGAAGCTATACGAACGGGGGAGGGGGCGGTGATAAAAGCGGAAGAAGCCACGCAAGAGCGCCAGCACTGGCGTAGCTTCTTTCTGACCCCCTTATGACGCTGAGCATTTTCTCCTTGTCTTTTCGCATCCACGCTGTTTTTGGTCGATCCTGTGCCGGCTCATTTGTGCGGTGAGCTTGTCGCGCTAGTCGAGTGGGCCAATCAAAAAGGCAGCGCGAAACCTTGTGAAGTGCAGAAAGCCACAGTTTCTGTTCGGAGTTCGTGGGCGTACGTGTGCTCAACTCTCAGTCGCGGGTACGACCCCGCAGCCGCCGGAACGTTTTCATACTCGAAATGCGAAGAAAGAGTCTCGTCGCCTCTTTGTCGGCGTCATGGAAGCGCGCCTTTTCTTGTGGAGGGCCATAGGTGAGCTCTGGGCTGCCAAAGATTAGAACTTCCACTACACACGCCGGGAGCAGTCAGTGCGAGAGGACCATAGTACGAGATACATATAGTGGTTCTTGTGGAGGGAAAAGACACTTCTTTCTGTCTCCTGTAACGGGGACACGGCTAAGCGCCTTGAAGAAAGGGAAGAAGGGATATGAAAGAGATAGAAGGAGAAGAGGAGTGAGTTCAGCAGCAACACAAAGTGTGTCATCGGTCCTGGCACGAGCGAGGCAAGCCGACCTTCTAGATACTGTAGAGGTTCGCAAAGTCCGCATACTTTAGGAAAGCCTGCAAAGCAGCCAGTGGCTTCCGCGCGGGAAAGAGGATGTCATTCGCTGATGCACTTGGGAGCCTCGGGAGCTTGTACCGACTAACCAGTCCGCGCCGTTGGGCAGCTAGCGCAGGACAGGAACAAATGATGTGCTCGAGCGTATCGTCACCACCGCATCTGCTGCAGGCCGGAGAAGTGCGGGTGCTCTTGAGTTACATACTGGCCGCGGGCCAGGGGCTGCTGGTCCGCAGGCGTAGTAGTAGCCACCGCTCGCTTCCCTACAGACCATTCTGTAGAAGCGGTGATGTTTTGCCGCAGGCCACCCGCTTATCCGCGCGGATAGACAGCAGTAGTTTCCGGGGCTGCTGTCTGCTGAAGACGACCGCTACCAAGGCCGGGGTGTCTGAGGCACCGCTGTGAGCTGCCTTGGCGGCGGCGTCGGCCGCTTCGTTACCAGCTATCCCAAAATGTGAAGGGAGCCAGCCATTGGAAGGACAGACGAATGCCGCATCCTGGATGGCAGTGAGCTTGGCATGTAGCAGTGCCACGATGATCCCGGCTCGGTCAAGGCGCAGGAGTGCCTGCAGGGCCGGTCGGGAGTCGCATATGACTGCGACAGGAAGCTCGGGCAGCGTGGCTGCGAGGTGTTATGCTGCCAGATGAAGGCCTGCCAGCTTCGCAGTAGTGGAGCTCGTGCGGAATGGGAGGTGACACCGGAGGGTTGTACCCGTTGATGTACGAGGGAGCGAACGCTGCTGCCACCAGTCTCTGAGGGAAAGGAGAGCTAAACATATACGCTGCTGCGAAACCCGAGAAAGTGCGTAGGACGCGCAAGTTAGTGGTTCTCGTTGTCCGCCGAGGAAGTGCCCTGGGAGGAGAAATCGCGCGCTCGGTGAGGCGGTGCTCCCCCTCTGGCACCTCGCGGCTATCGGCCGCTAACTGCAGCGCACGACAGGAGAATACGGTCTTGGACAAGGCGAGCCGCTGAAGCGCTACACTCTTAACAAAGGAAGAAAGAGCGTGCGCAGCCGCGGCTCCATTTCCGTAGCCCTAAATGCAAACAAACGAATAGAGGAAACATAAGGATAGGAGGGAAGAACGGTAAGGCCGGGAAATGAAGCCGGCGCAGAAACAAAGAAGGTAATGAAGATGAAGAAGGCATGTATGGCACCAGCGTCTCGGTAAAGCTTTCCTGTTAGTCGATTTACACAGGTATTCGTGCTTCCACAATGACGACACACATGTCGCGTGGGCAATGTGGCGTACGTTAGCACTTTATAAAAGTACATCAGATGCGTATTGTCTCGTTTACGGTGCTAGGGTGTTATCGAAGGCTGACATTATGGCGATGAATGAACGACTACGGAAGAGGTGGTGTTTAATTAAAGCAAACCCATGAATTAAGTACCGTTATTGGCTTCAGAGCTTGGCAGTATGCAGACTTTCTTGATATTATCAAAGCCCACAGCAGCTACAGAAACTGGAAGAACCGCACCATCCAAGGGACGAGCGCTATGTCGGAAAGAGGGTTGTTGTTGTTGGTTCCTTCAACACCTTGGCGCAACGCACCCTGGAGGATTGGGCATGAACTGAGAAGCGATTTGTGCGGAAGAGGACCAATAATAAAAAAAGAAAAAAAAAATATTCTGATGCAAATTTTGTAATGAAATCGAGGTTAAAAGCATAGCTTCCTGCGAAGACTGAAGGTGTGTATGTATATACACATTTTCGTATTGTGCTCGCATGTGATGTAAAAACTATATGTTCGAAATTGTTCTTTACATGTCATCCAGCATTGAACTGTTTCCTTGAAGTGTATTCGTCACTTTCGGCATAATTGCACCCATTTTATGTACTACCATTCCTGCTTCGACCGAGGTCTGCACTATGCTTAAATAAAGTAAATAAATAAAATAAATAATACAGAAGCGAAAGTTGTGGAGATTAGTTGTCACATCCTGCGATCAAGACGAAAAAGGTGTAAAACAAGAAAAATCCATGCATATCCACGTAGTGAATGATGAGGAGTGGGCGAAGCTCCGGAGGTTCATCGTAGATCGTGCCGAGTTCCGGATAAGTTTAGTGAACGCGCACGCTACGAATCCTTATGGCTCAACTACGCACAAGCGAAATCTCCCACCGGCACTTCATTGCAAGTCAAGATCCAAGATCCAATGCCTATATATATATATATATATATATATATATATATATATATATATATATATATATATATATATATATATATATATATATATATATATATATATATATTGTAGTGGAGCACACCGGCAGCAGCTCTGACTCATCGCGAAGAAGACGACGTTGACGTTGGTGTTGTTCTGAGCTCAGCTGGTTCTAATATAGTGAGCGTGCCCTGTTGACATCTTGTCTTTAATTACACCTCGTTACATTTGGTGGAGGTGCGGGGTACTCTGCAACCGGGCGCAGTTTCGCAGGATCTGGCAAAATGCCTTCTTTGGACACGACGTGGCCTAAGATCGTGAGCTGGCGCGCGCCAAAATGGCATTTTTTCAGGTTCATTTGCAAGCCAGCAGCCTTGAGACAGTGAAGGACTTGCTCTAGGCGAGTGAGGTGGCATTCAAAATCTGAAGAAAAGACCACTATGTCGTCCAGGTAGCAAAGGCAGGTGTGCCACTTGAACCCTCTGAGAAGAGTGTCCGTCATCCTTTCGAAAGTCGCAGGCGCATTGCAAAGACCGAAAGGCATTACATTAAATTCATATAATCCATCTGGGGTCACAAAAGCTGTTTTGGAACGGTCAGCCTCGGCGATCGGTACCTGCCAGTATCCAGAGCGCAGATCCAGCGAAGAGAAGAACTCGGCCCCTTGAAGGCAATCGAGAGCGTCATCTATTCGTGGTAGGGGATAAACATCCTTGCGTGTGATATTGTTGAGTCGGCGGTAGTCTACGCAAAATCATATTGAGCCATCCTTTTTCCGCACCAGTACTACCGGGGAGCCCACTACCCTCAAAGACCCCATTGGCCGCCTCGCTCGTTGGGCTTTACGTCTTCAAGAATATGACATACGTGTCATTTATCGCTCTGGACGTAAGCACTCAGACGCTGATGCCCTCTCACGCTCTCCCCTACCTCCTGACCCTGCTCGCTCACCTGTCACCACCTGCGATACGTCATCTCTGAGCATCAGTGATATGCCGGCCGAGCAGCTGAAGGACCCCTGGATCGCGTCCCTGTTCCAAGTTCTCTCCCGACGTTCCTCTGAGCCTCTACCACGCTCTCTTCGTCGTCAAGCGCAACACTTCATCGTACGCGAAGGCATATTGTACCGACGCAGCTACCTAACCGACGGCCGCCGGTGGCTGCTTGTAATTCCTCGTCACCTGCGCTCGCATATTTGCGCCGCATTCCATGATGACCCTCAATGCGGCCACGCTGGCGTTTTCAAGACGTATACCCGCATTCGCCTACGCTACTATTGGCGCGGCATGTACCGATACGTTCGCCAATACGTTCGGTCATGTTCTGCGTGCCAACGCCGCAAGACACCTCATAGCACCGCTGCTCCGCTACAGCCTTTGCCCTGCCCAACACGACCATTTGACCATGTTGGAATTGATCTTTACGGTCCCCTGCCCAACACACCTGATGGCAACCGGTGGATTATTGTCGCCGTTGACCATCTCACCCGCTATGTGGAAACATCTGCGCTGCCAGCCGCCACCGCTAAGGATATCGCCAACTTCATCCTTCGTCGTCTCATTCTCCGACACGGTGCACCACGCGAATTACTCAGCGACCGCGGCCGCGTCTTTCTCTCCAACGTAGTCGAGGCACTGCTCCACGAATGTCGCACTATTCACCGCACCACCTCCGCGTACCACCCCCAAACAAACGGGATGACGGAACGTTTTAATCGCACCTTGGGTGACATGCTTGCCATGTATGTTAACGACGACCACTCCAATTGGGACCAAGTGCTGCCTTTCATCACCTTTGCCTATAACTCTGCGCCACAAACTACCACCGGCTTCTCCCCATTCTTTCTTTTGTACGGACGCGAACCATCCTGCTCCATGGACACTATTCTCCCTTACAAGCCGGACATGTCCGAAGCAACGCCTGTATCCGAAGCGGCGGCTCATGCCGAAGAGTGCCGCCAACTCGCTCGGTCGTTTACCGCACAAGACCAGTGGCGCCAAAAATCGCACCTTGATGCCTCCGCATCTGCTCCCGAGTATACCCCTGGAATGCTGGTGTGGCTGTGGGTGCCCTCCACAACTCCCGGTCTTTCGACGAAGCTGCTGTCACGCTACCATGGCCCCTACCGCATCGTGCAACAAACTTCACCCGTGAATTATGTGATCGAGCCACTCAACCCTTCCTCCGATCACCGTTGCAGAGGGCGCGAAATAGTTCATGCCGACCGGCTCAAACCGTGCTACGACCCTCCTGTCGTGACATCTCCCTAAGTCGCCAGGTTGGCTCCTTTCTGCGCGGGGAGTGATTGTAGTGGAGCACACCGGCAGCAGCTCTGACTCATCGCGAAGAAGACGACCTTGACGTTGGTGTTGTTCTGAGCTCAGCTGGTTCTAATATAGTGAGCGTGCCCTGTTGACATCTTGTCTTTAATTACACCTCGCTACAATATATATATATATATATATATATATATATATATATATATATATATATATATATATATATATATATATATATATATATATATATGGAGGTCAACAAGATTTTCTTCTGGCTACTGTGAAAGACTTATAAGAACGTTGAAGTAAACTGCAATGTTAACAGCTAAAAATTAAATGCGAAGCATTTCTTAGCAAACTTCGGCGAGTTTGAGCGTATCTATCTATCTAGCCGCCTACGATTTTGTGCTCTCCTGGCCGTTTCGCTAATCGGGTGTTTACGAAAATTGGTATGCCACATCATGACTACATGACGAACATCAATGGCAGGTCATAACATGAAAATCATGACATCCGTGTCATGAGCGGCATGATGTACATGTCACAGTCTTGGTGCCCTCCTGGTCGTCTCGTTAATGGGATGTATACAAAAATTGGTGTACCACAATATGACTGCATGGCGAACATAAATGACAGGTCATAACATGAAAATCATGACATGCGTGTCATGAAGGACATGATTTACATGCCACGCGTTTCGTTAATGGGACGTATACGCAAATTGGCATGCCACAACATGACTGCCTAACGAACATAAGTGGCAGGTCATAGCATGAAAATCATGACATGCGTGTGATGAGCGCCATGATTTACATGTCATAGACTTGGTGCCCTCCTGGTCGTCTCGTTAATGGGATGTATACAAAAATTGGTGTGCCACAGTATGACTGCATGGCGAACATAAATGACAGGTCATAACATGAAAATCATGACATGCGTGTCATGAATGACATGATTTACATGCCACGCGTTTCGTTAATGGGACGTATACGCAAATTGGCATGCCACAACATGACTGCCTAACGAACATAAGTGGCAGGTCATAACATGAAAATCATGACATGCGTGTGATGAGCGCCATGATTTACATGTCACGGTCTTGGTGCTCTCCTGGTCGTCTCGTTAATGGGATGTATACAAAAATTGGTATGCCACAACATGACTGCAATGCGAACATGACTGACAGGTCACAACATGAAAATCATGGTGTGCATGTCATGGTCGACATGATTTATATGCGACGCGTTTCGTTAACGCGATGTATACGAATATTGGCATGCCACGAGTTGACTGCATCACGAACGTAAATGACAGGTCATAACATGAAAATGATGACATGCATGTCATGAGCGACATGATTTACATGCCACGGTCTTGGTGCTCTCATGGCCGTTTCGTTAGTGGGATGTGTAGGAAAATTGGTATGCAACAATATGACCCTCGTGCTAGGACCCTCAATTTTACTAGAAGAGTGCTGCATGGAAAACTTAATGCTGGGATGAAAGTTGTTAAAATGCTCAAAAAAATGTGCCTAGTGCACTTACACCATGCTCCCAAATAATAAAGATATCGTCTATGTAACGGAGGTAGGTGCGAGGTTTTAGCGGCGACAATTCCAAAAGCTGTGCTTCTAGTTGCCCCATGAAGATATTGGCGTAGGACAGCGCGAAAGGAGTTCCGATGCTGGTGCCAAAAATTTGCAGGTAGTTGGTCGAGTCAAATTCAAAGTAATTAAGTGTAAGTACTAATTTTAGTAACGTGATGTAAACTTCAGCGGCGTGTGCACGTTTGCTACTCTGTATTGCTTTCGAGAACGCTGGATAAGGCAGTTGCCGCCCTGACGAAGACAAGTCCGCTTGTCGAAACGTTGGCTCCCGCGACATTCCCTGTTTTAAATCGCACCTTGCGATTTGTTCATCGATTCAAGCATCCATCTTCCCCTGAGCTTCTCTTCTAGTAAGGTTCACCATAGTAGTTTAGGTGGAAATATTCACCACTCGATTTCAGTACTCACTGCATCTTTCGCTGACATCTCCATTTTCGTCGAATAGGCAGGATTTAATTTTAGGGGGGTCGCATATGATACCCACGTCTCTCCTGCAGGTTTTGTGAGCTGAAACTGAAAAAAGAAAATGTTCTTTGGAAGTGAAAGTAAATATTTCGTCGTTGTTGTAAAAGCGCCTTGTAAAAGCGCCACAAGAAATATACCAGCAATCAAATATCCGAAGAAGTAAAAATGATACTATTTTTCCATTTGAGCAAAGTACTTATATTAATTACATTGTACTCTGCAAAATGTTTGGCATAGCACATTTCTTACGAAGAAACAATTTGCGTTTTAGGGGCGAAGCTCCTTAAGCTGTCGGTCGGTTGTCACGGGTCGTATCGTGTGACCTACACCACTCACAATACGATGCAACGCCATGCAACGCCGGGAGGCTCACGCTCGCCCTCGGCGCGTGCCTCCCGGCGCGCGAGCTCTCTCACTCTTCCATCTGCTGTCTTGTGAGAGAGACAGAGAGAGCGAAAGGCGCGCGTTGACTATGGAAACGCTCTTTCTTCGATGAACGCGCTACCAGCTCGCAAAGAAGGAGAACGCGCCCTCACCCGCGAGAGACAAGCTTGACGCAGGCAGCGTCTTCTAGCGAGTTTTTTGATTGAGAATACCGACTGCTCGCGTTGGAGAACCGTTCACGGGCCACCCATATATATATATATATATATATATATATATATATATATATATATATATATATATATATATATATATATATGTTGTTTTGTGGGGGTTTTACGTCCCAAAACCAGTTCTGATTATGAGAGACGCCGTAGTGGAGGGCTCCGGAAATTTCGACCACCTGGGGTTCTTTAACGTGCACTGACATCGCACAGCACACGGGCCTCAACATTTCGCCTCCATCGAAATGCAGCCGCCGCGGCCGGGATTCGATCCCGCGACATATATATATATATATATATATATATATATATATATATATATATATATATATATATATATATGAACTGGATCTTCACTTGCAAGCCGGTGGGAGATTTCACTTGTGCGTAGTTGAACCCTGAGGATTCGTAGCGTGCGCGTTAACTAAATTAATCCGGAACTCAGCACGATCTACGATGAACCTCCCGAGCTTCAAACACTCATCATCATTCACTCCGTGGATATGCTGTGAATTTTTTTTTGTAGTTTCTCGGCAATGGAGCACTATTTTCTAGCTTTTAGGCCCGCCTTGTGGATTTAAGTTTATCTTGTCAGATGTTCACTAAAAGCTATGAAGGAAAGGGCTGCTGTATGGTGTATGCATTAACCAGTTCCAGTTTTTTCAATGTGATATAGTGGAGTAAACATGCTTAATAATTTTTTCCGCCTTGTTCAGTGTTTTTCATAATGTTAGTCAATTGAGTCATTTAATAATATTAATATTTTCGTCATGTGTGCCATTGCGCATTTCGCTCGCCTTTTTCGATCCGTGCATTCTTCACTTCAGCGCGTTCTTGTCTTTTTAAGCAAAAAAAAAAAAAAAACGAAAAGAACATTGCTTTTCATACCAGCTATGTTCTCTGCGAGATTGCAGTGACAGTTACGTGTCACAGGAGCCTATTACGGTAATTACACTGCTGCCGTTCGCTCCTCCATTTTCTTTCGTACGCATTTTTTTCATTTGATTTTGAAACAACGCACAACATCTCAGCAGTATTTTGACTTTCTGTCGGTTGCAGTGGTTTTCTTTTCCTCATTTGTGACTCTCTCTCTCACAGTGCCATTAAATCATTGTATCTTACACACTCGCAAAAAGAGAAAAGACAAAAGTCGGGTCGCATATTGGCTGAGCATCAAGTTAATGCGCTTGCAATGTAGGACAGCTATTGATTGCTCGACCGGGCAGTCGTGGCAGCATGAGCCTCATCAACAGTAGTGCATTTGCGCTGCCTTCCTTGCTTGAGATGAGGGACTGCACACTATGGCGTCGCTACTCTCCCCTTCATTGACGTCGCTACAGCTGGCGACGAAATTCCCCTGCTGCGTATTTACGACGCACCTGCAAAGAATGCAAGCATTAGCGCGTCCCTCGACGTTGGTCTAGTGGCTGTGTCACTAGACTTCTGATCCTAAGAACGCGGGATCGAATCCTGACAGCGGCGGCTGCATTTCGATGGAGGTGAAATGTTGATGCCCATGTAATATGAGATGTCAGGGCACGTTGAAGATTCCCAGGTAGTCGAAAATTCCCAAGCCGTCCGCTACGGAGTCTCTCATAATCAATTCGTGATTCCGGGACGTAAATTCTCAGAAATCAATCAATCAACGCACCCTTAAGTACCTGCCTTTGTACACAAATATACCGGTTGCTATTGAGGTGCAACGCGGATGCGTGGTGTGACAAACTGTACGTCGAACGCATGGGACATCCTCTTCAGTACGCTGAATATTCTTCTCGCAATCGATAGCCTCGGTTCGCGAACAGAATCGAGAGGCGAGCGATCGGAAGTGTACACTGGGAATGTCCAGCTATTGTAGGCAAATTCCTGGCCATATGCGCAATGCACACAGTTTCTGGAGAAGTGGAACAAAAGCGAAAGTTGCTGAGCGACGCCAAACTGGGAGGGTTTCCGGGTAGTCACGGCAATGCGTGCGTCGGAGGCCTCATACAATTCGGCATAAAGCAATAGGCGTTCGCAAACTGTGAAACCGTGCGAGCGAAGCACGACGGGTTGGGTGTACCGTTTCGTCAACTCGCCTTCCTCTGCAGCGAAGGGAGGATGACCTGCTGGCAGGCTGTCGCCTGGTGTGTGCTTCGCACACGCTGTCGCGCTGACCAGCGGCGTGCTTCTGGCTGACCGCTTGGGAGACATTGCAACCTATTCGTTCCTGCTATGCGGCGTATATGGCAGCCAGTTGGTTTGGTACACTCTCAGCTTTGGGAAAGTGAGTCAGAGTTTGTAGCGTGAGCCAAAAATGCAAAAAGGCGTTCCGCTTTCTGCTGTAGCGTCCCTTGCTGCGGTAAGGAATTGAACGACATTCGAACGTCAGTGCCGTTGCCTTTCGGCGGCGCGTCTTTCCTTATTTCTGGGGCTTGTTCAGTGAACTGTATGGAGCGCTTTTTTTCTTCGCGGAATCAGCTGCGAAGCAGAAACTGGCTTATTGAAAAGAATTATGAAAGGGAAAGCTGCAGTACGCTGGTGACGAGGCGTCAGACGCTATTATGACGTGAAACATCGAGCACGTAAAAGCAGAGGTACCTCAGGAACCGTATCAATACACCTTGTGGCCACGGGCAGCGTACACTTTGCTGAGAAATATGGCGGCGGTCGTTAGTTTGGCGATGCAGTACTTTGCTTCACCGACCTTGATAGATTGCTGGGTAAATAAACGTGTACTTAAATAATGACCCACTCGGCATCTCTCTCCCTCAAACGGTGATACGACAGTACGGCGGCAGTGCCCACGTCTGACATGCAGCTTTTTCAAAGTGTATAATTGTTGAACGCTTCGCAAAAAACATGCGCATTTCTGTGGAAGACACGTTATCTTCTTTGTTCAGTTAACTATACTGATTGACAAATGACTGCTATGGCGTTTGAGTTCGCAATAACAGTGAGAAGAGAAGAGTGCGATAGCAACTTTCTGTGAAATATATATGTTTGTTCAACGTTCTTCGCTTCGATGCTCACCGCCTTTTTTTCAGACACGGCACAGAGATAAAAATTCTTTCTTCAGGCCAACCCATGTCAAGGCTCGACTGAGCAGTAATTTTTACTCGTCGGGGTTGTGTATGTTTAAGGGTTGCAGCGACGTTCCCGTGTTGGAAACGCGGTGGTTTGGGAAGCCTACGTTATTCAACATGAGCTGAAGAAGCTTTCTCAGGATTACATTTCAGTGCATGTAGGGCAATTGAACGTGCAGGTAACGCCAGAGGTGCATTTGCTGAGTGGTGATACCCATCGTTGGCTTTTTCTTTTGGGAGAGTGGGAACGCATTCAAGACCTCGTTTAATGAACGTTAAGTACGCGGTGAGATAAAATTTTGGTTTTGTTTGCAGCGACCATTATGGAAATTTAAACACTGATACAGAACTGTCACCAGAATTGTCCACTGAGGTGCGTATATAGGCTAGGTGTGGTGAGATGCACGAAATGTAAATGTTCACAGCTGCTAGCGCGTCATGCGTGTGGAACGCGTACACCACGAAGGACTGCATGCTACAGCTCGCAGCGACGAAGTGCGACGATGCCGCAAATGTTCGCAGTGTCCTCACACCTACCGAAATGAACTAATATTGGCCCCTGTGCAGAGCCGGTGAAAGTAGCGCCAGCGTCTCTTGAGGTGGTTCCATTTTGTGCCGCACTGTTGCCAGTGCACAGTCTCCCACTTTACGGTGCACTCCAGCTACCCTCTCACTGGTACCATTGATACCCCATTCGATTACAGCTTGTCCCAGTGCAATCCCAGCGTGTCCCAGTCCAAGTATCCCTTCGCAGATTACTACCACTGCGGAAAACGGACTAGAAATGCACTGGGTGCGGTGGTTTCGCAATATGGTCTGCAGGATGGTGTGTAGGCTCCGCCAGGTTTCTACTAAAGTGTAGAGAAAAGGTTTCGTATTGCGAGTTTCTTTCCATAGGGAATAACACACTTAGTTCGGGGCCATTCATTTAGTTGCGGACAGAAAATTCAGACACTAGGCGTTCGGAGAGCTGCCATTGCGTGTCAGAATCGCTGACGATAACAAAAGCTGTCTAAATTTCTTCTCACTGCCTTGAGACACCCTTGTTCCCTAGAGAGCAATCCACGTAACAGTGGCAACTTGGAACTGTTCTCTTCTCTCAACTTTTATGCAACTGTAGTTCATTTGATTTGTCCAGAACCGTGCAACAGACAGTATGCCGCCTGATTCTACCTGTAATTTACGCAAAGAGCGCAGAGCTCTAGGAGAAACAGCTTACAAGATACACAGCAGACATTCTTCTATTCCAAAATAGAGGGCTAGGAAAGCTCGGCCTCTGCGGCCGTTGTTCTTCCTTCCTTTATTGCTTGCGCTTCCCTTTGCCTCGCTGTTCATCTTTGTTTTGTTGATTTAACTTTTTCTCTTCCGGTAATTTCTTTCTTTCGTTCTTTTGATGTCGTGATTTCCCTGTTCTTTTCACTTTTTGATTTCTTTCTTGCTCTGTCTACTTCTTTCTTTGCTTCCTACTTTCATTTTTTCTTGCCCTATTTTCTTTTCTCTTTGACAGAAAATCAAAGGCATGCATATGAGAGGTATTACCACGTGTTCTTCGTTTGCCGAGCTTGCACTGGAGAACGTGCAGGGCTTAGGTCGCCCGCCATCCTGATAATGAATCCACAGTGGCCCAACAGGCTAGCGTACTAGCCTAGCAAGCTGGTGACCGATAGTTGGAATCCAATGCCCGGCAAGTAATTTTTTATTTCAGCATTTCATAAGCTTTTGCTTGAAGACCACGACTTCGCTGGCTAGCCAATAGAGCCGTCGCTTAAGAAACTGGGGTGCGGGCTCGATCGATTCAGCATCGCCGTAGCGAGAAACGCCTCGTGTCCGAAACCATGAATTTGCACTTTCTCACTTGGCGATAGCACTACTCGCCAGCGAAATTATGGTATCTTACATGTTAAGGTCGCCTATCCGCAATAACGATAGAAGTAATTAGTCGACGACGAGATTGTCGGTGGACACCGATTTCCATCCAGTATTTAGCGAGGCGTCCCGGCAGTCTGATATGCTACTAGGAAACATTTACAGACATCTACAGAGCTGATTTAGTATTATGTTCTTGCTCCTCCCTTGGCGATGCCTTTCTTTATCGCGTTCTTGCAATCGCATCTATTTCCATTAGTACAAGAAGTTCCGCAACAATATGCTTATGTTCAACCTAATTATACTGTCTCGCTGGCAGGAGTAGCACCAACATTTTTCTTCGAAAGGAGCTTGTTATGCGAAAGTTGCAAACATTCGTTTTCCATAAACATGTGGTGAACGCTTACCTGTAGCCAGGGTGGCTGTCAGCACGAATGCCACAGTCACGTGACCGAATCCCATTCCTGGTATAGGAAGAAAGAAACTCGTGATCAACGCAAAAGAATGGGAAGAGAAGTTCACTGGCAACTAGCCAATGTAGATTGGTTCAATTAATTCCAACGCTTCTTGCAGTGCCCACTCGACTGCCGCGTCGGACCCTCCACAGCACCACACCGTTATGTCGTCTGCGTACAGGGCGTGATGGGCGTTGGTCACTCTCATCAGCCAGTCAGAGAGCCCGGCAATTGCCAAATTTAATAAGAGCAGAGAGAGCACCGCCCCTTGTGGCGTGCCCTTCGCGCCGAGCGTATACCTGTCGGACTTGGCCTGTCCTATTTTGATCGTGTGCTATCCCTGAGAAGGGAACCTATGTAGGAGTGGAATTTTCGGCCGAGCCCCATCACCGAGATGCTTTCCAGCAGAAATGTATGTTTGACAATGTCGAGCGCTTCCGCTAGGTCTAGGGCCAATATACCTCTGGTGTCTCTGGTGATGCCATGGATTATGCGCTTCCTTAGGAGTAGCATAACGTCCTGTGTGGGGAGGCCCGGTATAACGCCCACCATGTTGTGTGGGAACAGCCTCTCTCTCTCTCTCTCTCTCTATGTCCCGCGATACTCGGTTGTGTATGGAATGTTCCGCCACCTTGCCCACGCACGATGTTAGCGATATTGTTCTCCGGCGTGAGTGGTTTCCTGGGATTTGGTATTAGTATAACCGAAGCATCTTTCTAATCCTCGGGTACTCGTCTCGTTTCCCACACTGTGTTGACTTCTTCGGTGAGCTTCTCGACCGACTTTCCGTCCAGGTTTCTCGACATTTTGTTCGAGACCTTAGCCGGGCCCATCGCTGAGCGTCCGTTGAGGCCCTGTAAGGCCTCCCATATTTAAGATTCCGTGAAGAGCGCGTCTTGTTCTTTGACCTCTGCGCCGCGATATTGCGGATAGTCACCGTCGCACGACGGGCGCAGCGGTAGGTACCTCTCCGCTAGCTCCTCCAGGAGTTCACTCTCCGTTTTGCCCTGCTCCTTTTGCTTGTGTATAATCCTATCGATTGCCAATCTTTGATTGCCTTTGATCTGCAACTTTTCCATTTATTAATGTAAAAGCCAACGGAACGTGTATTCTTAAATAAATGAACACTGCAGATCACGGTTAGCGCATTTATTATGCCTCGGAAGGGCCTGAAGTATCCTTTGCAATGTATAAGAAAAATAATTGTTTGCAATGTTAAGAAAAATAAATGTTTGTGACATACAAAACAGAAACATTTAAAAAAAAGGTGGTCTAGTGGCTACGGTACTCGGCTGCTGATCCGAGGGTGGGGGGATCGAATCCCGGCTGGGGCGGCTGCATTTCGATGGAGGCGAAATGTTGAGGCGCGTGTGCTGTGCGATGTCAGTGCACGTTAAAGAACCCCAGGTGGTCGAAATTTCCGGAGACCTTCACTACGGCGTCTATCATAACCAGAGCTGGTGTTGGGACGTTAAACCTCACAAAACAACATTAAAAAATGCTGTACATTTATTAGTTTGCAAGTACGACCCCTACTTCTCGCCCTCATCAGCTTTACTAGATCTAAACCTGACACCTATTCCGGTACGTCGTAACGTAGAAGCATCAACATTTTTGCGCAACATAATCAAGACTGCATATGGCATTTCAAACACATCTTGCATATCATTTGCCGGGTTTTCCTCCACGCATAACTATCACGAACTTGATGTTGCCACGTTTCTTGCACGCTCATATACATTCATATATAGCTTCGTCGCCTCCTCACCAGAGAATTTGGAATTCCATATCTGGCCACAACGGGTCAGAACCAGCTAATTACCGAAATTCAGGGCCTAAAATCCCAGCTTATGACTACAGACAAAAATATAATGGACTTGAGTAAACGAATGAGCGACCTTGAAAGCCATTACCAGGCGCTTGCGCTGATCAGAGACGAAATGGTGTCCGTGCGCGCTGCTACTGAAGAAGCTGCTAACCGTATCTCTGAGCTGGAGGCACGTATCGAGGATGCCGAGAATCGATCACGACGGGACAATTCAATTTTCTATGGCATTCCCGAGCCTTCCAGCCGTGAAACTACTGCCGACGCAGAAAGGCTCATTGTTGATCTGTGCCGCGAGAATTTAGAAGTCAACATCGACGCTAAAGAAATTGAACGAGCACATCGCGTCGGTCTTCATTCCCCCAACCGCTGTCGTCCACTTATAGCTAAATTTTCTTCCCACAAAACGAAAACAAACATCCTTTCGAGAGGGCGTATGCTTAAGAACACCAGTCATAGTATTGGGGAAGATTTCTCGCAGGAAGTTCGTAATTCACGAAAGCATCTTCTGGCGTTTGCGAAAAGTTCCATATTCGCTCCGTTTTAAAACCTTATTCATCGGGCCTAATAAATATGTTTTTGATGCTGTTTCTAACGGTGTCAAGGAAGTCACATAACAGCTACCCCATCGCCAACAGGAATATACCCAAGTGCCGTATCGCTCTTCGAACAGTGTGTCACTTTCTATAGTCTATGCCAACGTGCGCAGCTTACTTCCGAAGCGTGACCTGGTATGAAGCACAGTTTTATCAACAGGTAGCGATACACTGCTACTGACTGAAACGTGGCTAAGTAGTGACGTCACTGATGGCGAAGTCTTAAGCGACTTGCCCAATTTCTGCCTTTATCGAAAAGACCGTGCAGGAGCCCGCGGTGGTGGCGTACTAATAGCACTACACGAGCGTCTACCATGCTCACCAATAAGCATTCCATCAAGCCTGGAGGTACTATGGGTACTAATCCATACCTCTCCTAAAAAAGTCCTACTCGGTGTTTGCTACAGGCCCCCTGGTGCCACTTCTGAATTCTGCTTTCAGCTTAATGACATTGTAAGCAAACTGGTGAAACAGCACACCACCGCGCAGATTCTCTTATTTGGTGATTTTAATTTTCCACAAATAGACTCCTGCAACCTACAATCATCGTCAGCGCCAGGGAGCACAGACACGCGCAATTTTGTTGATTTTTCCCTGAACTTTAATCTTTCTCAGTTGGTAACAGAACCTACCCGGGTTACCCAACAGGTTGCTAACGTCCTTAATCTTGTACTAACCGACTCCCCGACAGCCTTTCATCCATTAGCTGTTTACCTGAAATCAGTGATCATAAAGCCATCCATGCCATTTTCTCATTCACTCCACCAGCACGAAATACCTTTGAGAAAACAATACGTCTCTATGACAAAGGTAATTACGAAGCGATTAACGAAGCCATGGCTTTATTCTTTCCTGTATTCCAGTCAACATTTCATGAACATTCCGTAGATGGCAAGTGGAAGCGCTTCAAAGATGAACTAAGTGAACTAACAAACAGATTTATTCCGAAAGTCTCTTTTCGTTCCTCCCAGCAAAAGCCATGGTTTACGACAGCCCTAAAACGCTTGGAAACTAGAAAAAAAGCGCCTTTATCGCACCGCCAAGAAAAGTGGGCACTCACGTGCGTGGGATAATTATTATGAAGCAGAAAAGAACTACCTACACGCATTACGTCAGGCCAAACACGCATTTTACCATAACGACCTGCCAAACCTATTAGTTAATAAACCAAAGCAATTTTGGAAAGTTGTTAACCCTAGTGAGACACACACCGTACAAATAACAAACGAATCAAACGAAATCCTCAGTGATGCCGACTGTGCTAATGTGTTCAACTCTGCCTTTGCAAGTGTCTTTACGAACGAGTCAAATGCACCTCCTGCATCACCATCGCTTTGTATAAGTTCTGCAATGCCAGCTATCACGTTTAATGCAAACGGAATTTGTGCTATAATTAACAAGTTGAAGTGTTCATCTTCCTCAGGTATAGATGAAATTAACGCAAAAATCTTGAAAAACACAAAGTGCATAACCGCAGGCTATTTATCTTTGCTGTTCACCCAGTCTCTTTCTTTAGGCCTTATTCCAGATGACTGGAAGGTTGGGAAGGTCGTTCCAGTCCACAAAACCGGTAACAAAACATCCCCGCTGAACTACCGTCCGATCTCATTAACAAGCATTCCTTGCAAAATCATGGAACATGTCATCTACTCTCTTGTCATAAACTTTCTTGACTCGAACGACTTTTTTCATCCCGCTCAGCATGGATTCCGCAGAGGATTCTCTTGTGAAACACAGCTTGCCATCTTTCTACATGACATTCATACCAATCTTGATATTAATACACAGAGTGACGTAATCTTCCTGGACTTCTGCAAGGCCTTTGATAAGGTTCCCCACCAGCGCCTATTATTAAAGCTAGGAAAACTTAACTTGCATGCGGATGTCTTGAAGTGGATTAGTGAATTTCTTAGTAACCGCTCCCAATCCGTAATTATAAATAATCACTGATCTAGCTCAGTACTAGTAACATCTGGCGTTCCGCAAGGATCGGTCCTCGGCCCTTTACTATTCTTAATATATATTAATGACCTACCTTCATATGTCTCTTGTAAAATTAGAATGTTCGCGGATGACTGTGTCGTTTATCGCACTATATATGACACCCACAATCAAATTGCTCTCCAAAAAGATCTAGATAACATAGCTACTTGGTGTGATGATTGGCTAATGACCTTAAATGCAAACAAATGTAAAGTTATATCATTTTCTCGCAGTGCTAATCCCATAGAACCTTCTTACAGAATTAAAAGCACGCCTCTCGAGAATGTACATTCTTATAAATATCTAGGAATCACTCTTTGCAACGATCTTACCTGGCATACTCATATTTCTAATATCATATCATCAGCGAACCGAACCCTAGGTTTTCTTAGACGTAATCTTCGTCAGGCCCCCCGAAATGTGAAGTTGCTCGCCTATCAGTCACTCGTAAGACCAAAACTGGAGTATGCATCAGCCATCTGGAACCCACATCAATCATATCTCATCGATTCTCTTGAAGCTGTGCAGAATCGCGCTACTAGGTTCATTCACTCAAGCTACTCATATAATATCAGCATTTCAGCACTTAAGGCAGAATCCGGCTTGCCGCAGCTTTCTGATCGTCGACGCACTTCCAGTCTTGCTCTTTTTCACAAGTTATTTTACAGCACCCTTAATCAAGCTCCATACATCGTTCCCGCTGCACGCATTTCTCACCGCACCTGTCATCCGCAACAAGTCGCACGCCCACGTGCCCGAACTGCTCACTTCTCTGCCTCATGCATCCCTCGCACTGCCAAAGACTGGAACGGCCTTCCTGCTGACATTGCCGCCATCACCTGCCCGTCCTTGTTCCAACAACGTATAAAAAATCAATATGAAACTATTTAATGTATAAATCATGTGAAAGTTTTGTTAACCCACCCCTTATGTAACGTCGCCCTCGGGAGACCTTTAAGGTTAATAAACTGAACTGAACTGAATGACTGTGAATGTTATTGTTGAAAGTCATTATGTTTAGAAAAGCTTAGTACCGCAGTTCTAATCTTCTTTTTACAGTGTTGATGTGTGTGAGACGTGAGCGGGCTCCTTTGGGACTAGTTTATTATTATAATTTCTTCTTTTAATTATTTTTATTACGTTAGCGAGAATGGGTAGCCGTCACCAAAAATGGTGACAAGAACTCCTTAATTTATATTTACATCAATAAAAAAGCAGTTCTAATTGCTTTTGCTATTTCTCGGTGTACTTGTTTGTACTGATCTTTTCAATTTTTTAGGTTAGTATAACCCCACTGCTACTATTGCACCCTCTCAGGGTGCAATAGTAGCAGTAAAATGAATAAATAAACATACCTAATGTGGACGTGTGTGACCACATGCCACCAGTGCTAGTAACTCGGTTGGTTTTGATAGCCGGGTTGAATCGGTTTCGTCCTTGCGATTGCGTGAAGCCACAGGCAGACAGGCAGGCAGGCAGACAGACTAGGTCTTTTTTTGAACGTTTAGGTAGTTGAAAAAAGACTATCAGCTTTAACAGTCCTATCGCACCAGCGGTCCTAATGATGGTGTAAGTGTAAGGTGAATTGCGCTTATAATGTGTGGTTATAAGGTATTCATCGACAATAGCAATAGTATTATTGTGCTACCGCTTGGTGCGCTTTTCTCCAAGTTTCATCGGTCTCGTCGGAGTACTTCAATGCAAGACGCTTATGATGTCACATTAACGCACCGCATACGGCATCTTCAGCAAAAAGGGCTTATTTCGCTTTGGAATAACGTGAGTGCCAGCGTTACGTCGCACCATGGCATGCCTTTCTTTTGTCACTCGACGTTTCTCGTTAGCCCACGTGAGCCTCAGTCATGGCCGGCTACTCATGCGTTTTGCAATTTTATCATACTGGGAACACTTGGCTAAATGCCAAACGATTCGCCGTAGGCAAGTTCTTCGCTGACTGCTTCGCATAACATCCATTCCTACGATGCATGGGATCTGCAGGATAATTTTAACGCCATGGTGTTAAAGAGCTCGTTTCGACGAAATTCCGGTGGCTGAGTCGGCGTCGTTGATTGTGAGCGAAAAATCAGCGCTGTCATTTAGCGAAAATTCGAGGTAGGTGGATCACCCGCGAGATGGCGCAAAGTGCCCACATCCCGGGTTTCGTCGCGCCGCATGCATGAATATTTAAACGGCGGGTGCTCAGACTTCGGCTTACGGGCTTGGTAGTGTCTCCTCGCGCCTGTGCTCGCTAGCATATAGAGGTTGCCTAACGCCACCGGGCTGTTGACACGTTTGTGATGAATCCTGTGCTGTGTGCAAGCGTTAGGCGAACTGCGACGCCTTCTTCGTCAGCGAGTTTCGATGGAGCGCTGCTACGTTTTACTTTGCCCATTACAAGGGAGTAATTCGAGTAATTCACAATCTAAACTTCGCGAGCAAATACATACAAGTAATTCGCGGCTTCTATCAAGTGGTGGCATGACGTTTACTTGGTTAGGCGAGTGAAGAGCACGGCAAGCGACAGAGAGCGCGATGAGAATGGTGTCACTATCGCGTTCAACTCTTAAGGCGAAGCTTAAGCTTCACACAATTTTTAAGTGGAAGGCATATTAGAAAACTCTGATGCTCGTCCTTGTTATTCTTTTTAAATCATTGCCTATCTCCGCTATTTTATTAATCATTTTCTTCCTTCACCTCCTTCACCGAGGCTTAGTTGTGATCCGAGCTAGGGAGCCCTCCTCTACAACATCAGCTAAGGGCCGTACAGAGGGCCACGACGCGGTAGTGAGGCTCTGCCTCTCCGTTACACGTGGAAACGGCCTGCGGTGCTACCGCCCTGACAGGCTGCAATGCTCCTCAGGACATTTAATAAAGTTGATTGTCTGTCTGTCTGTCTCTCTGTCTGTCTGTCTGACTCCTCCCATGGTGCAGGGCGGCAAGGCGAAAGATTTAAGTGTCGCCAGCCGTACTGCCGCCACTCTCTCCACACATCTATACACAACTTCACTGGTATATTAGCTGTCATATCCATATTGGCGGTGACATTGCCCCTTCCGCCGCCTAGTGTAGCGCTTATGGTTCTCGGCTGCCACCCAGAAAATGTGGCTTTAATCGCTGCTGCGGCGGTCGCATTTTCGATGGAGGCGGAAATTCCCGTGTGCGACGCGTCGTAAGCCCACGTTAAAGAGCAACTCCGCCGATATTTAGTGTCAGTGGATCTCAATGAAATTTCACCCCTTGGCAAACAGAATGGCGCTCCGCCAGCAAGACGAACGTCGTGGTTATGCCGCCTTTCAACACGACGACCCACCTCCTGCTCCTCGATTTTAGCCCCATTCTGCTTGCTATGCTGCCTCCCGCCGATCTCCATCTCGGGCAGAATTCTCCAGCAGATGCATCTCGACACGCCGCTCCCCAGCGCCATTCCGGCGCTCTTTTTCTCCTCCCCGGCCTGTATATGAACTTCCGGTGCAACTACCAGAAAACTACTGAGTGCAGTCTTAGGGGCTAGCACCTTATGGCCGAGCTTGCAGTATACAGCCGGCTTAGCTGTCTAATTACAGTTGCGCCCGTTATGGGGCTCAGCGTCTCGTTCGAGAGAGCGAACGGCGTAAGTTCACTATGGCAGTGCTCTTTCTGCCGAACCACGATCATCATTATCATCTGCGATAAACGCTTTACCAGCTCGCAAGGAACGCCCGCGAGAGACAGCGATGATGCAGGCAGCATCTGCTAGCGATTTTCTCGATTGAAAAAAAAAAACCGACTGCTCTTATACAGGGTGTTTTTTTTTAGTTGCAACACATTTTGAAAATTAGAAAAACATAAATCGCGGGAATGCCTTGTGTACCATTCGAGTATACGGAATGGCGGCCTCTTGATACAGAACAATTTTCGCACTTGTATGCATAATTAGAGAAATTTGGCTAACTAACTTTTTCATTATCAGTAATTGGTGGCTACAGCAAATGCGTACTTTGGAGCCCGTCCTCGACGCTACCTGTCCCAATGATCAAATTTTGAATAGCGGAGTGCATGTCGGAGCTACGCGAACTATTAGTTCCCCGTGGCAGGCTCCTTGATACCGAAACTGGACGGAAAAAGATCGTCTGTGACGTCGATCGTCTGTGACGTCTGTGACGCCCCCACGGCTTTCGTCACTCGCCACTCACCCTTGGTCACCGCCGCTCCGGCCGCTTCGGCCGCGCAAGCAGCTTGCGTTATCTGCTTATTATCTGCGGGGTCGGGCGCCGCGGGAGAGCGACAAAAGCCATGGGGGCGGCGACATCGACGTCACAGACGCTCTTTTTCCGTCCAGTTTCGGTATCAAGGAGCCTGCCACGGGGAAATAATTGTTCGCGCAGCTCCGACATGCACTCCGCTATTCAAAATTTGATCACTGGGATAGGTAGTGTCGAGGACGGTGTTATGTTCGGCGGTAGATCGACGGGGAAGAGCAGGCGATGGCGGCCTAGGGTATGGCTTTTCTGTAGAAACGTCGTCGTATGCACTCAGTACGCAGTAAAAGCGGCGGCTTTGTTCCCGCGACGCACGCGGTCAGTAATTGCTGTGACGTACATAGCTGCACAGCAGAGGGGACATGACGGGTGACAGGTCTCTTCACAGCGGGCATAGTAGAGCATTTGGGAGGAAACGGGGCATCCGAGAAAGGAACAAAAGGGGGGGGGGGAGTCGCTTGCAAGAACAGCGGGGGCTCCCTGTCGAAGTAATCCTTTGACCTTTATACTTGGTCGAACTGTCGTCAAGCGGTTGCCCCTTCGGAGGAGATGTCCCCTCCGTGGAAATGTACGGAAGTGCTTTTTGGTACAATAGACCTGTCTAGCAGTTCTCTTGAAGCGGCGGCTTGGTTGCATGCCGCCGGGTAAATAGAGTGGCAATGTGGGCCTGCTGCAGAGTTCTGCTAAGTGATCACGGGATTAGTGGCCGATGATATCTTTCGGAGAAGCTCGGTGCAGCAAGCGGGTCGAAGTGTGGAAACGCGAAGGCGTAACCGTAGGCTGTGATAGAGAGTGAACACGCGTTTTTATTGGTGAAATGCTGCATGTGGGTTGGTCCCAGAAGGCGGTCGTGGAAGCGATCAGGTGTATTTAACCGAGAAGAGATAAGAGAGGAGAGAGGAGAGCTTAGCGCTAACTCGGGTGGCAGACGCGGCAAGGTGGTCAGAGGTCGAGCTTGGCGCTGCCTCTGACGAGTTATGATGAGGTTTGAAAGCTTGGTGCTTGTTCGCGTCTAAGTGCAAAACTTTAAGGGCTCGGAATGAACCGCTTGGTGTGGTTTCAGCCCAGGTGTGTTGTGATGTCTGTGACAGTACTGGCCGCCCTGGCCAAGTTTTGTAAATAGTGTAAATAAACCTACGTGTTCTGCTTCAACGTGTCGCCGCGGTCATCGGAACCATCGAGGGAGAAGATCAATTTCCAAATTTAACTGACGGGCTCCAAAGTACTCATTTGCTGTAGCCACCATTTACTGATAATTAAAAAGTTCATTAGCGTAATTTCTCTAATTATGTATACAATTACGAAAATTGTTCTGTATCTAGAGGCCGCCAATCCGTATACTCGAATGGTACACAAGACATTCCCGCGATTTATGTTTTCCTAATTTTCAAAATGTGTTGCAACTAAAAAAACACCCTGTATATAGACACGGGACCATGACCTGCAATGTAGTGCCGGTGGGAGATTTCTCTTGTGCGTAGTTCATCCATAAGGATTCGCAGCGTCCGCGTAAACTAAAACTAATCAGGAACTCGGCACCTTCTACGTTGTACGAGCGCAGGAGCCTCATAAAGACCAGGCGCATGAATGACAGTGCGTGTGTAAACATGCACACGCATTTTCACTCATTTACACTCAGAGTGGGCAATGTCATGGGGGATTCACGGTAACACAGAACGATCCGCAGTGCTTCGCCCACTCGTCATGGTTCACTACGTGGCGATGCGTGCATTTTTGTCTGCGGAGATCGCAGTAAAGGCCATTCCACGCGCCTGTCCCGCACATGGCAGGACACTTGCCACGCGCAAGAGGGGGGAGGGGGGTGAAAGAGCAGGACACTTGCCGTAGTTGTGGAAGTGCGAATGAATGCCAGCGAGTGTGAGTGGAAGTGAATTCGAGTGCGTGCCAGTGAGTGTGAGTGGAGGCGGAACAGCATCAAATTTCCGCGTGGAAACACGTACTTGAAACACGTCTCAGCTTATTCCCGAAATAAAAAGGAACGAGATACCGTGTCCTGCGTAGTATGGCAATACGGGCAATACATGGTAAAAGTATTTCACTACGGAGATACAAATACATTTTCAAATGGTACCCCGATACAGCAATACTGATACTCAAAAGCACCTCTGAAATACTATCGCGATGCTCTTGTGTCGCCATACTGCCCAGCACTGATCTACCGCCTTGGGTGACTGTTTACTGCTGTGGACTAGCGCACGACCATCTGGTTTATGTGAAGAGCTCGAGTTTCGTTATATTTGCCCCTCCCTACATTGTCATCGAGCAGAGCTCGCCGGTGAACTACCGCGTTACACCTACTCATGCTCCAACTGATTGGCGCTGCCGTGACAAAGAGTGCATGTTTCCGGCTTTAAACCCTTTTATCTGCTTTCCATTGTCTAACTCGCGGCCAGGTTGGCTTTTTCCGTCCATGGGGGAGTTGGTGTAAGCATTTAGTCGGACTTCATCTTCATCACCTGTACAAAACTATCATGAGTGATGGCCCAGTGCGTCTTACTCGTCGACGCCATCTTGTCTTCGCGGAATAAGGCGTAGTCAAAACCCTGGTATTTAAATATGCTCTAGTCGTCAATGTAATAATATATGCCAAGCCAGGCTGACGAAAGTAATTTAGTTATCTTGAAAACGAACTTTGACTCTTTTCAGCGGATTCGCATATGGGCCACCTGTGTTTTTGAACTCATGACTGTCAAGGCTGCCTATCCAAGCAGGCTGGCTTTGATGATCAATACGGTGACAATTCAGCAATCACACCTTGTGTCTCAAGTGCGCAGCTGTCATATAACAATATATTGCCGGATGCATGGGTCGGCAGTGTGGGAGAACACTCACTCTCAGACACCACAATTTTTCCAGGGCCCGCACTCGCAGTCGCACTCACCTCCGCTCACACTCACTTGCACTCTCTCGCATTTGCACTCAAAGGCACTCACTCCCACTCACACTCACTGGCACTCACCTCCACTCACACTCGCTGGTATTCGCACACGCACTCACTTCCACTCACACTTACTGGCGCTCACTCGCATTCACCTCGACTCACACTCACTGGCACACACTCGAATTCACTTCCACTCACACTGGCTGGCATTCATTCGCACTTCCACTCACACTCACTGGGACTCACTCGCGCTCGCGCTGACTACCACCCACAATCACTGGCCCTCACTCGCATTCAGTGGCACTCACCTCCACTCACACTCACTGCCACTCACTCGCACTCACCTCCACACATACTCAGAGCACTCATTCCCACTCGCACTCTCTTATGAGCTAACCCGAGAATTATCGTAAATCTTTTCTTCGGGCATTCCCTGCTTCAAAGTTCTGCAAGTTTACAGGGTCCGGCACAGTGGCGCCACGGCGTGGCAGTTCCCCAGGAAAGCTTCGCGCTCCCCCGTGTATTCGCGCTGCGCTTTGGCCGTGTTGTATATCGATTGCCATCAGCACATTACAATCCCTTTTGTTACGATGTCGACACCATTCTACGCGATTTTTTAGTGAGAATGCTGCTTTGCCGAGACTTAAGTCGAGAGAGCTCTAACGTAGCATTAAGGATGATCATGCCGAAAACAAAGCGAATGCTAATAGTACGGCCAAAAAAAAAAAAGAACGTGTCTCCGCGATTGAAAACCAGACATTAGAAGTAGTACAAGAATAATTATGTCGGGGACAACTAGCAACAGGAGAGCCCACCCATTTAACAGAAATCCACCATAGAATAAGCATGGGATAGCGCGCACACAAGAGACATTCCCTACTCATGAAGGGAAGAAAAGGGCACGTTTTGTTAGTTGGTTGATTTCTTGAAAGGATAGATGTGGCGCTAAATCAACGGGGCAACACAAGGGCGCCTGTGTAACTTTTGTCTTGTCTTTGAAACGACGATTTATCGCCGTACCTATTCCTTCATGAACAGGAACCTACCACTAGCACTCAGGCGGAAATGATATAACTACTGTATTTTGCCAATACTTAGACGCGTGGCAAAAGCTCGTGAATAAGTTAAGAACCACACAGCGGGTGATGGAACGCAAGAAGGTAGGCGTTACATCGAGAGATAGGAAGGCAGCCGAGTGAGTGAGGGAACAGACTGGGGTTGCTGACATAATCGGTGTTAAGAAGAAAAAAAAAACGCTCTTTGTAATGAGAAGGCTAGATAACCGATGGACAGTTAGAACTTTGGGACGGATACCAAGAGAGGGTAAGCGTAGCCGTGGACGACAGAGAGCAAGATGGCGTGACAAAATTAGGAATTGCATGCATGAAATGGAATCACCTCGCGCAGGACCGGAAATGATGGAGAGGATTAGGAGAGGCCTTCGTCCTGCAGTGGACGTAAGATAGCCTGATGATGATGATGATGAAAAATGCACGCGCCATTGCTCCGTGTTGCTACTTCGACGCACAAATATAAGAACCCTCGTTGGCCCTCCATGCTAGTCCCCGTCTACCGTTTTCTACAAGCTGCACAGTTTATGCGCGACACAATGTTTCGAACATTGTTTTCCTGAGATACATGCTTTATCTAATAACTGTACATTGCGGCGGAGTTGCGCTGGAGCCTATGCGCACTGCCATTGATTGATCCGTCGGTCATGCGCCATGCTGTTGCGGCTGAACTGTCGTGTCTTGTGGCCAAAGTGCTGCTTGCTATGCAGCATGTTCTCCGCGATTTTCTGTGGCTTCAGGGCCCGTTTCAGTAACCCGGCGTATAGGCCGTAAGCTTGGAGTTCGAAGTACCTCAGTGCTTTTCATTAGATTGTCGTTTTACTTTCTGAAATTTCCGTGATCAAACATAATTAGACGTGGTACCTGCCGTTACCTCTATGAAAACTGAAAACTTGTGTACTCGGGACGGGCACTATTTTGAACTCTCTCTAGATCCGGGGCAACACGATTCCAGCCTTGGAGCTACGTGGCGAGGCGCTACTTTGTGTGAGGCCGGGTTAATATATACAGACAACTAATCCCGAAGCTTGAAGTTTTCATGCGCTGCATTTCTTTGCCATGCATGAATGTGGAATTTTTCTACGGTTATTTCCCATGTTATGCTACCGGGTGTGTGCATGATTCCGTCGAAGCGACGAGAGTTCCTTTATTGTCTCATCGAAGTGGATCAAAGCCGCGTGCATTCGGGGAAATAACTTCAAAAATTCTGTTTTCGCCTAAAACAAAAGAAAAAATCATGTAATAAGACTGCTAAAGTCATACCAGTGAAGTGTCGCATAATATGCCGCTTAGATAATACATTTAGCAGGAGCGTGACAGCAAGAAAACATCCTCTGAAAACGCAATAAATCGCACATTTCACCCCATTTCACATTTTTTCCGACTGATGCTCAAATGACGTTATACCCGTAACCATTTCTGTGTGAAACTACGTGTTCTTGGAAAGCAAAGAAATGTTTATATTAGTCTTGGAAAGGGCTAGTTGTCTCTTGAAAAAGTTATGAAATTTCAAGATTTTTGCTGTTTTTGCGAGTACGTAACAGGCAGTAGGATAAAAATGTCAAAAATTCTACAAAAGTATGCATAACCAGAACTTGAAGTAATAGTTATGGCGCTAAAACAACGGGACACAGAAAAGACGAAACACACATGGCGCCAGTGTGTGTTTCATCTTTTCTGTGTCCCGTTGTTTTAGCGCCATAACTATTACTTCAAGCAATGAACCAACTAGCTCAACAACATATCCTATTTAACCAGAACCTCAGCATAACCGCAGACGAAATTCATTGCTTCAACATACAAAAGTGTGCGTTTAAGACATTCTTCTAATAATTGTAGTTTAGTAAAAAGGCGCTAACATTGGCGTGACACTTGACATGCAATGTCGCAATAAAATGCAGGATAATGAGCGCTGCTTTGAACTCTAACTAGTACTTTTCTCGCAGTCTTTGCTGAAATACTCAAATAACACGAAACAGATACTCACTGGTAATATTGCTTTCTGTCTGCTTTTCCTCTGCGCACTCAGTCCTCTCAGAGCGCTTTTTTTATAGTGTAAGAGAGGACCCAGACAACCATATTCCCGTGACCTCCTAAGTTATTATGCCGATTTATTTTGTTTTGGTGACAATTGTGAAATTTTACCGTTCCTATGAGAAATAGCTGGAAAAGTGGAAGAACCACATGGGGCACGCCAGAATAAAACATTTTTGCCACTGATGTCTAAGCTGTAACGCACTGAACTGCAGTTCAGTGTGGTAACATGCATTTACGTCAATTCTTTCGATGTATTTAATATAATAATCTGGCTGATAAATAATCGAGCAATGACTTAGTAGTCATTCTTTGTTGTTTACAGAGCATAGGAGGTCTTGCAGTGCTTAGTTATTATCATCAACGCGGAATAACGGGGTGCCACATCCATCATGTCCATTTTATTGTTTTAAAAAATTCCTCTCGGGTTCAACGCATGCGAAAATCCTCCCGGGAAACGCTTCCTTTACGCAGTCGCTTGCAACACAAGCTGAGATCATGCTTTCACGTAGGAAGATGTTCTGCGCGTTCCTTCCATGTTGTTCCCGGTTATCTCAAATCATAATAAGTGAGCAATGTCAGAGTTCGAGCACACTGTCAAAAATGATGTATTATTGAGAATTTAGAAAGACATCCAACTCCTGTTCAAAGCGTTTTTCATGTTTGTTATTTACTTACAGGAGATGTTCCTGTATTGAACGAGCAGCCATGCCTTGTTGTTTACCGGGCAGAAAAAATGTGGTAATGCTGGCTTATTATCATCAGCGCAAATTATTTTGTTGACTTACTGTTTGATGGCTTACTTCATGACGTACTTTTGTTTTAAGAAATATTTTACAGGTTCAGTGCATCCGTGACGTGTTTCGTACACCGTTGGATGTAAAGCTGGTACTTCTCCCGTGCACAGCCGGCAGGAAATTATCATCATCATTGATCGGGCGTGCTGATATTGGTGCGCGTGCAGTTCTCCTATGCAGTGCCTTATGTGTAGCATTATCCGGCACAGAAAGCGGGTAAGTGCCAAGCAGCTTCTAACATAGCATAGCCATGAATACGGTAGTCATGCATAGCAAGGGAATTGAGTATGAGGGTGAGTGGTGTGATCAGCAAGGGAAAAAAATGTGGCAGATCCTTCTGTCAAATGAATCGGTACGACAAGAAAGTAAGATGTCTCTTTGAAAAAGCAGTTGAATGTTCATATTTACACCCAGTTGAACTTGCCCGTTGGCATCAGTATTTCTCTGGTACAGCACCGTTTGACGCAGATGAACCCACGTTCACACATCGCTTCCATAACATCAAGTCTTGCCCAACGCTTTATAGTAACTTAAGTACTTAGCCTAGCAACTGGGCCCAGTCTATAGTAAGTGCCGCGCCACAAATGTATCAGTCATGTTTACTTGCGGCACACTGACCCGTCAACATCGTTGTCGTGCTCCGGCGCCTAACGCAGTAGTTTTCTTGTTGCCATCACGCGAAAAGTGGTCGGCACGGAAACGCCATCCACGAAGAAAGGCGACTGGTGCCCTACCACTGCGCCATACTATCGCGGCCATGCGCGCGGTTCTGCACGCGTTCATCGAGGCGGACTTTGCAAAGCGCCTGGAATGGTGCCGCCAAGCAGGAGCGGCGAAGTAAGGATGCAATGATGATTCACTTTTCCTCTCCCGGATGGCGGCCTCATTCCAGGCAACCTGAGCCTGGATGCGCGCGTGCTGAGCCGGACGAGACAAGAAGGCGCGTTCCTACAATATCGACACGTGCGGCGTTAGTGCACAGGTCATGGCGCAGGCGGCTGTAAGTTCCATTCCCAGCGCATCAACAGAAGTTATTCTGAGCGTTTCTTAATTTCTTACATCTTTACTTCACTGCATCATATCCGTGACGGTAGTGACGTACGGGGTCGTGGTGGACCCTGGCATAAAACACCTTCGTGTCAAAAATGATAATCAGTAAAATATGGCATAGCCCTGCCCAGCTGTCCTATGCCAGCTAACCACGTGACATTTTTCCTACAAAACCGCTTAAACCCAGCATGTCGCTAGTCATGTGACTTGTTCCCGCATAGACCTAGTCATGTGACATTTTTCCGGAAAAACCAGGTAAACGTAATCACGTGAGATGTTCCCGTCGAAAGCGGGTGAATTTAGTCGGGTCACGTTTCAGCCATTATCCCTCTGCGGTGCGCTTTACCGATCACGCGAACACTTCGTGCAGCTGCAGCTCTTTCCAGCCCAGTCACCTCCTCTATGGATACACCGGGTAGGCTGCTGTAGTTACGACTGTACAACTGTACTAGTGGAGTACTGATCTAGTAAATGTTCTGTACATACTGCAAAACCCGCTTGTGTAGGAGTACTTGGCCTGACCTTGCGAATAGATGCAAACCAAACAATTGGTATCTAAACCTGGCATCACTTAACAAAACCGAGAACACTTGGCGAAACCGACAAAAAACTTAGCCAAGCTAGGACTACCTAGCTGATGACCAGCTCTGCTGTGAACCACCAAGGCACTATTCAGTGCAAGTTCCCGTCATTTCTTTCTTTGTTTTGCTTTTTTCCTTACCGGAGCTGATCATGTCGAGCTCGATGGGTCCGGTCTGGACAAAAGTGACTGTAATCTTTAAATATGGGCGCGTGCACTTCCACGATATACAGGGCACTCGTGCACGTGAATTCTTCCTCTTTCGCTCATGCGCTAATCCCACCGAGGGCTAGCGTTACAGGGCGGATGCGTTTCACAGCTAGCATAGACTGGTGTAGTGCACCAAGGGGGTGAAAAAAGGACTAAAGGTGAGGAGGGCGGGGAAAACTAAAGCATAGTGTGGCCTTGGATATAATCGTAGAAAAAATGGGCGGCCAGGTGAGGTGAGGGTGAGGAGAAGCATACAGGAGTCAAGAGGGTGGACCATAGGGTAGGCATGTGCAGTTTAGTATAGGTAGGTGGAAGATAGGGCAGTGATGTCACGTGACTAGCTTAACTGCAATTCCCAAGGCACCTTCCCGTCGTGACCACGCAACAGCCGGTCACGTGAAAATCACGTAATTTAGTTGAGCTTGTAGAGGCCGCAGAAAGCCTGGTCGGCGAGGTGCTTCAGGTTCGTGCCGTTAGTGTAGGCCGCGTGCATTTTTAGGAACGCCGAGTTTATACATTAGGATAACACTTAAGTCATTCTCATTCCTTGGTGTACAGAGATAATACGCATATTTATTACATTTTATTCGAGGTTTTATCTAAGGAATTATTAATAAATAGTCGTTGCCTGAGTTTGGACACAGAATAAAAGTAAGTGAATTACTTCAAAGTTATCTCAGGAATATATCATATTTAGCATATAAAAACAACTCAAATAAACGCATATATCTTAAAGGATGGTTGGTAGATTATCATAAGAAAACGCGCTAACTTGTATATGTCATGGCTAATGTCTGGGTGTGTACCGGAGTCACGGAAAAATGCGATCATCCTAATCCATAAAAAAGTGACTTCATGGGCTCGAAGAATTTCAGGCCGGTCAGCTTACTCTTTTGCAGCAGCAAGGTGCTTATGAGGATAACCCCTAACACAATTTGTGCCAATTTAGATGTAACTTTAGATGTTTCTTTCCTATTCGCGGAAAGAATACGATCTACCCAAGTGTCAGTAAACATAGAACCACGTTGGTTTATTCGTTCAGCTTCTTATGCGTTGTGGGTAAGAGAGGTTGTTGATTTCGCGGTGATGATATTTGGTGCTTTCTGGCCCAAGGGCCAAATGTAGCCAAAGAGCGCCAAGGCAGATTTCACGGTAGAGGGGAGTGCATAATAGCGCTTAATTGAAAAGATGTTAACATGATGCGCTTTTCTTTATCAAGCACGATACACCTAACGAGCAACGAGTCTTATATATAATGGTTATTTAAGAACTGGCCATATTTACACGATGAATCGGGTGACAGTAAAATGCGCGTATAATGACTACACCCTATATATAGCCTTCGTGCATTACAACAAATAATTCGACTCTGCCGAAATCTCAGCACTCATGCAGGCGTTGCGTAATAAGAGCGCACACGAGCATCATATATGAATACTAGAAGATAAGTACGACCGCACAGCTACCAAAGATCTTCACAAACGGAGCAGACCGATACAAGTAAGAAAAGTTTAAGGCCCTGCGGTATAATCTCTCCAATGTTATTCATGATTATTTTTCTTTCTTTTTACGTTCCAAAAGCGCTCTGTGATTCTGAGATGCGACATAGTCAAGGTCCTCGGAAATTTAGACTACCTAAGCTTCTTAACTTGCCCTGACATCCCACAATATATGGGCCTCAACATTACGCCTCCATCTAAATGCAGCAGCCACGGCCACCAGTGTTATTCATGGCATGTGTACATAAGCTATGTAGAACGTTGGATTGAGAACTGATTGGTGCAAAGGTTAATGGAGTGTACATCGCTAATACCAGTTTTACTGTCATTGCTTCGATAACTAACTCGGGAGATGACTAGCACAGCATGGTTGCCGGACTAGACAGCAAAGTGGAAATGTGGGCCTGAAATTAATACGCGGAAAAATAAACTATTGCTTCATAGCCTCGTAATAGCACTGCATTTTGAGAGAGGTGCCGAGGCAATGGAAGTGGTAAGCGAATATACCTACTGTCCGGCGTGGCAATGCGCACCCCCCCTCCCCCCCCCCTACCTTAGAACGCGCCAACGCACCGTACATAAAACCGAGTGTTCGGAGAAATGCGGTGGCCGGCACGGATCGCCGGCTGCTTCCGCGAAGTTTGTCTGGAAGTGCGCCCCCTACCTGAAGTAGCAATGGTGGCCAGGACATCTCCGTCGACAGCTCGTACACATGTTGGGAGGGAGCGGACGGCTTCGGCAACACGGACGGCGGCGCGCCGAATGTCGCCCCCACGAGTAGCAGGCCCCGATTTATGACCTGAGGTACGAGCTACAGCGAACAACTCTCGGTGGCCTGCAACGGTGACAGTGGTGCGTGGGAATGAACTCTGGCTCGTGACACCTTTGGCTGAACCTGAGGAGATGCCGTGCATCGGTGTTTTAAGGACAGACAGTAGGGGAGGGCGGGGAGACGACCCGGAAATCGCGCCGAGTGGGCATCATGAATGAACCTAATGCATTTATTCCAGTTTGAGTCGAGTTGGCTTTCGCAGAAGCGATCAGCATTGGAGGAAGGCGCTCGCGAACATAAGTTATTCCTAGGCAAAGCAGAGAGCCCTGATCCAAACCATGAGGCTGAGATAACTAGGGTAGAAAGGGGTGTAACGCGTACAACAGCTGCATCATAACGGTGTTACCTGGGGCTAAGAAACGCAGAGGCGTGCTTAGGGAGTTCTACTTGAACTGAGGACGGCGCATCGAGAAATTGAATGCAAAATTATAGGTGTAACCTTAAGGGTCAAGTAAAGGGCAGAGTGGTTCCCGAAAAAAAAAAACCAGTGTAATGGGAACAAACCTGTAGAATTCAAAAAGAGAAGAAGATGGGCATGGGCAGGACCTGTAATACAATGGCAACATGATCGTTTCTCAGCAATTGTAACAGAGTGCACCACCAGACACTCGAAGTATGGAAGGAGGCAGCAGTGAGTTTTTTGGGCAGGTGGAGTAAGGAAGGTTGCGGGGATAGCGTGACTGCACTTTGCCAGGAGCGGAATAAGAGATCTGTTGCAGAGGTCTTTCCCTGCAGCGGGCGTAGGCACGATGGTCGTGATCCTTGGAATAAGAAACTAGCATAAAGGCGCTGCTGAGATATGTCAGGGTTTTGAACTGTAGTTCAATCTTCTAAAGTGCTTCATGAACACGATTTCCCGATTGACGTTTTTGAAACGGCGGAAAAACTAGGCGGTGATAAACTGCTCGCAATTCCATATTCTTTACACAGCACACTTATCTGGAGATTACTCTGTAGTGGCACCTGTCACCGCCGAAAGCGCGCAGCAGAAACACCGGAACCGCGCGGCTCCCGTCGCGCCTTTGTGTAAGCACGCTTAAACCGGAAGCGCATGGCTCTCGTGACGCCTTTTCGTAAACCCGCTTGGTGACTTTCCCTCTCCTTTGGCTTCCCCAAGTCTCGCCCCTCCGGGGTTTGCTCGGGAAGAAAGTAAAAAAAAATATTCTATCTCCCGCTAAAAATGTCCATGAGACGATGCGAAGCAGCACGGGGGTGCACACCGCGTTTGCATCGGTTTGATGATGATGATGATCGTGGTTCGGTTGGGAAAGGACGCTAATTTCTGCAGCCCATGTAGGGAGCATGGCTTCTCCTCCGCAACTCTCCTCATTCACCCAAATCCGGACTACCCCCTGGCATTGATGACCGACGCACCAGGCTCTGCGGTGGGAGCCGTTCTCCAACAGCAAAGTGATGGCGTATGGCAATCCCTTGCTTTCTTCTCTAAGCGCATGAACCCCGCCCAAAGCCGCTATAATGCGTTCGGCCGTGAACTCCTCCCGATGTACCTGTCCATGTGCCATTGCGTCACCTGCGCGAAGGCCGATCGTTCGCCACCTATAGCGATCCCAAGCCCCTCACTTACTGTATCGGTGGTGCCGCGTTGCAATATACGCCACGAGATGTGCGTCACCTTCCTTCCATATCGGAATTCACAACGGACATTCTAAACATTAGTGCTTGCATAACAGCCCGGTGGATGCTCCCAGCTGCATTGACGCCATCACACCCAGCCACTCGAACACCATGACAACTTCGTATCCACTCGACATCCGCGAACTCGCGACAGCAAAAGAGAGCTGTTCTGACTTGACTAATATGCGCGAAGCGATCCCATCCTTGCAACTGCAGCCAATAAATTTTCAGACTGTACCTATTGTGTGCGATACATCCCCAGACACACCGCGGCCACCCTTACCGCAAGATCTTTCGCAAGCTACCCTTCAACACCTTCCACAACCTGGCTCATCCTGGTATTCGTGCTACTCAAAAGCTCGTCCCAGCTCGATTTTTGTGGTCCCGCATGAACGCGGACATTCGCGATTGGGTACGCGCGTGTGCGCCTTGTCCGCTCGCCAAATGTTACTGTACGCAGTACCGCCTCCTAACCGCGAGAAGATTCGCTCGCCAACGTCCGATGTGAGCGGACGCGTTTCGAGCGCGCTCCGTCGATATCGACTACTTGGCCCGCGCTTCGCTGTCAAGCCATCGGCGCAGCTGCTGCTGCGCTCGCTGCTCGTCTGCACGTTATCTCCCGTTTGCAGCGGCTGCTATCTGGGACGCTGTTTTCTGAGCTCGTCGGCGGCACCGCCGCCCGGCTTGCCGCCGGCGGCCATTGCTGCTAGTATTAGCCACGTCAAACTTCAGTGCATTCATGGCCACTCCGAAGCCCCCCGCGCTCCCAACCGAAGTGCCACTACCCGAAGATATGGACGTACATGATCCAGACAACCTGACTGCCTCGGTCACGCCGCTGACTTCAACGAGGAACTCGGCCGCCGCTGCCACACCTTCAAGGCTGCTGCTGCTGCCGGACACGAACCCATTCGCCCCACTCCGGGAGCTCGAGGAACAGAATCACATTGAAGGCAAGTCTGACAATGCTTCTAATCAAGCTCGCATTATCTCTACCGCACCGTATGGAGAAAAACGCGCGCGAGGCTCGCTCTTGCCGACGCCCGAACGACAGTACACTAGCATGCCTAGGGATTCTTCCCACGCGAGACGCGCACGTCAAATGCTCCCCGCTTCCGTTCGTCAGCAGGACGAAGAAGACGGTTGGATACCAGTCAGCTATCGACGTAAACAGCAAAACCGTGCAACGGTCGCACCGACGCCGAGCTCAGGCTCCCCACGCAAATATCAGCACACCGTCATCCTTCGGCCTAAGGAGCCGTGCCGCATCATGGATGAGCCGTTCATACGATTAGACCGAGTCATAACGCGCCACATTTCGGCTCATCTCAGTCTCTCCGAGGAAGACCCACTGCCGGAGTTCGCGGTTCGCTATTTAGGCCACAGCAACCAGCTCGCTGTCGACGCGGCTGAACCCGAGGTGCGCAACGCCCTTCTCGCGATAGCATCTCTGCCGATCAGCGGAAAGGACGTGCCCTTTCAAGCATACGAAGCGGTTAGTCAGAATAAAATCAGAGGCATTATTCGAAACGCCGGAGACATGACTTCCGAGGAACTAATGAACTAATTGCACTGCCGCAAGTGCAAAATCCTGCAGGCACGCCCACTTGGTGACAAAGGCACCGCCATGGTCACATTTGAAGGTAACAGCTTACCCTATAAGGTCGGCCTGCGGTCATTTACCATCCGTGTTTTTCCGTACCGTGTACGAGTGGCCCTTTGCGACATCTGCCACAAGATTGGGCATCACAAGGAGCAATGGCCTAATACTTCGGCAGCAAGATGCCCTACATGCGGTTTGCGGCAGCACGAAGAGGGCACACAATGCCCGAACGCAGAACCGAAGTGCCGCAGCTGTGGTGGTTCTCACTTCGCCACAGCTACAAACTGTCCAAAAAGGAGACAAGTAAACAAGAAAATCGAACAAAAACGCAATCCGGCTGCCAAAAGGCAACGCAAGAAAAGGCAGGTGCAGGGGCATCAGCACCGCAATGCCGAAACAGAACGAGGTTTTTCAAGGCCAATCATCAAGCCAACACGCCAGAGTTTCTACACCGGGCCACCGGCACCTTCAGCTGCGCCGTCAGAAGACAGCAATAGAATCACCTTCGCGGACGTAGCCAAACAAACGAACGCACACCTAACACATGGTTGTAGCAATGGCGTTCCGCATCCTTCATGCTCAACACTCGCGTCCTCTGCGCCGCAGCCTGCCTCGGGTGGAGGGGCGAAGCATCCTCGAAAGGACGCAGCTCAGTCAACGGGGCTTCCGCCTCTGAACGACCATCAACACCTTCCCACCCCAACGTCACTCCAAGATCTCGAGTGGCGTCTTGAAAACCGTATGGCGGAAATAGAAAAGTCCATCTATGAAAAAGTTGAACAGCTTATTAGCCGGGCCATTGAAAAATGCGTCCACACCATCATGGAGCGTATCATGCTTTCCGGCATGCTTCCTCTTGGCACAACTTCGCCGACAACCGCAGGAGCACAGGGGATGAGTACGCCTTTGGCAGCGTCAAACTCCATTGCTCCTCACTCAAAAAAGCCTCACCATGGCTAGCTTTGCAATGACATCGCCATGGGCAACTGTCCTGCAATGGAACTGCCGTTCGTTTCGTGGCAAGAGGGCTGAAATGACCACGCGGTTCGCCAGCAAGCAAGACACCAGTCCATTGGCCATTGCCCTTCAAGAAGTCAACGGCCCGGTGCTGACAATAATGGGCTATGACGGCTACGCCCCGTCAGAAGACCTAGCTGCACCCACGAAGACAGCATTATACGTAAGACGAGGAACTACACACGTGCAATTAGATACGCAACCGTGGTGCAGCACCACCCTTAGCGTTGTCGGTTGACGGTTGGAAGTCTCATCACAGCGTACAATCCTCGTCTTCTGCATCTACGTGGTTCCCGAAAACACAAGGAATAAAGCCAATAAGGCGTCGGTCGATCTCAGCTTCGTCTCCCACTTTAAGAAGCTCTATCCACAAGACACCGTACTGTTGTGCGGGGACTTCAACTCCCAGCACGTCGCCTGGGGATACAAAAAATGCAGCCCGCGTGGCAGGCGCATCATGCAAGATGCCTCGGAGTACGGGTTGACACTTCTCAATACGCCCCAAACACACACGAGGCTGGGACAGACAGTTCACCAAGCAAACACGTCACCAGATCTTACCTGGAGCACCCGTCCACAGCTATTTCAATGGGAGGTGCTAGACGATTGCATGGGAAGCGGCCACTTTCCGATAATCATACGTTTTCGCACAGGCCAAGCCAATGCGAAGATGAAGTCAAACGCCACTACACGGCTAAGTCACATCACACACTGGGACAAATACCGCGAGTTACTACAGCAGCAACATCCAGCCAAGAACATTGACCAACTGGTATCACAGCTATGCGCAGCAAAGCGGAAAGCCACGAAGAACCTAAGGGTTCCTCTTGACCATCCAGAACCTGACAGACATCTGCTCACCTTATGGAATAGAAGGATACGGATTCCCGCCCAGTACAGGCGGTCTGGCCACACTGCACACCACAAAGCACGGTTGCGCAAGATACAGCGTTCTATTGAAGAATATACGACGGCGCTCGCGTCAGACCGTTGGATGGGAATATGTGAATCCATCAATGGGCAGACCCACACATCAAAGGTTTGGGCCATTCTGCGCTCTCTCCTCGGCCAGCGCAAGACCTACAATGGCGCGGCTCGTGTGGCCCTCCGGGAAGGCATCAGCGCTCAGGAGCTCGCCGAACAGGCCGCTCAAGTGTTTTTCCCGCAGACGTCTCACCCCACGGACACCACGTACCAGAAGGATGCAAGTTCTGAAGACAGCGAGCCACTTAATAGTCCCTTCACCATGCTTGAGCTGGAACACGCCTTGCAGAATGCTAACGCACGTAGTACCCCAGGAGCCGATGGGGTGTGCGTTGCTCATCTACGCAATATGCCCCTTGAGCACAAAAATGCTCTTCTAGAAGAGTTTAACCGAGTCTGGGATACCGGGATTCTGCCCTCCACATGGAAGTTTTCGGTGGTCAAGCCCATTCCGAAGCCTGGTAAACCACCGCATACCTTATCCAACCTCCGTCCGATCTCATTAACCTCGTGCGTCTGTAAAGTGATGGAGAGCATGGTCAACACACGCTTGATTTGGTACCTTGAAGATCGTGACCTTTTGGCCCCCACAATGTACGGATTCCGCCCAGGGCTATCAACTCAAGATGTACTCCTCCGCCTTAAAGAAGATGTCCTCGACTCCAATTCGGTGCACCCACGAGCTGTTGTCGGAGTGGACATACGCAAGGCATTTGATGGCGTCCCACACAGTACCATCATGAACAAAGCACGTGCCCTTGGCCTTAGAGGAAAAATGTACTTCATAGCGGGTTTCCTAGAAGGGCGAAGCTACCAAGTCGAAATTGGCCAAGACGCCAGTGCCATACGGATCAACCACGTAGGTGTTCCCCAAGGCTCGGTGATCTCACCCACCCTGTTTAATATAGCTATGTACCAGCTACCAAGACGCCTTGCCGACGTACCGGGCCTAAAACACGCGGTGTATGCCGACGATGTCACCGTATGGACACATCAAGGATCCATCGGTGAGCAGGAGGATGTCTTGCAAAGAGCCCTGAACATCATTCACGACTACGCAACGGAAACAGGTTTACACACTGCCCCAGATAAAACAGAGTTCGTCGTCATTCATGGTGGCCGATCCACCTCTGCCAAACAGGCAGAAAAGCGGTCTTTTAAACTTTACATCGGTAATCGACCCATAACAAGGAAATCTACTATCCGAATACTCGGTATGCACCTCGATGAGAACTGCACAGTGAACACTTGGTTCCAACGCGTTTCGAAGACCAGCAAACAAATCCTGCACGCTTTACGCAGAATTTCTAACCGCACTCGTGGAGTAAACGAACGTGAAATGCGGCAGTTTGCTCAAGCTTTTCTCGTCTCTCGTATCATGTATGGACTGCCATATCATCCGGTCAACCGTACGCAAATGCTCGCGCTCGACCGGCTACTTAATGAGGCCAAACGCATTGTTACCGGACTTCCAAATTACACACGCCTCGATGCGCTCAAGAGCTGTAGCAAGCTCAACAACCTGTCCGAGCTCGCCGACGTGCACATACAAACACAGGAGACGAGACTTCGCGCAACAAATGCCGGGCGATACACGCTCATGCTCCTCGGGTATGACATCCACAAACTTCCTATTTTGCCCACCAAAACGTCGCCATGGGAAATCACGGTACTCACCGATGGCAAGCCACTGCCACGCAATATGGACCCGACTCAGCGAGTGCGGCGCCTTACCTACGCCAAGAGGTATGCTAAGGCTACGAGTTCCCTCCCATTGAGTGAACACGTTATATACACGGACGCTGCGCTTCCTACAGACGGTACCAGTAACACATGTTATGCCACTGCCTGGTACGACCAGACAAATGGAAATCAGAACCGGCACTATCATGTATCAACAGAAGCAGTGTACAGCACCCGAGCCGAGCTAGTGGCCATCCTAGACTATTTGGAGTGGGCCCTCGAAACTGCATCTGAAACTGACCGAATTCACCATCGTGTGTACACTGATTCTCAGGCTGCCTATCGATCATGTACTAACGTTCATTACACAGATCCTGTACTGCAGAAGATCCGGCACCAGGCGCGCCTGCTCCGCGATTGCGGTCACGATGTTACCATCCTCTGGGTCCCCGCACACTGCGGTATCCCCGGAAACGAGAAGGCTCACAGATTAGCGCGCGTTCATCTCTCCACCGCGCTAGCCAGAGCCTCTGATACTCATTTTCCTCTTCTCGCTACCCCCCAGCCGAGCTAGCAGATCCGATGGCCGACAAGCATATAGCCAAACAACGTCGTGCCGCTTACCTCACAGCAGTGGGAAATCCACTCTCAATACCGTCGATTCCCTCGAAGGTATTCACACGGCGAGAGTCTGTCCTGCTTCGGAGAATTCAGACAGGAACACTCCTTACTCCTTTCTTGCTTAACCGCTTTCACAGGGGTGGCACACCACTACCCGTAAGTGGTTTCTGCTCCACGTGTAACTGCCGTGCTGATCTCAACCACCTGTGTTGGGAATGCCCCCTCTACATCCCAGCTAGGCTTCGTGCCCTGGCCACCATAAACCGGGGACCCTGGCCTTCTTCTCTCCGGACATGGGCCTGTCCGGATCCCACGCGTCCGGATCGAGCCATCGAGTTCTGGCGAGCACTCCTCATGTTCCTCCAGGACCCGGCGGCACCACCGGTCGGCGATCGGCTCCGCGACAACCACAAGATTCAAGCGGCCCCCACCTAGCTGCCTCCAGAATGTCCGTTAATAAAGCGGAGGCAGCTCTACCCCTTCCTTCCTATACTATCCTCTCCCTCTCCACCGCAGCGCCTTCGGCGCATTACTATGTGGAATAAACGTGGTTTCATTCATTCATTCCTCCTAACCGCTTCTTGCAGCCTGACGAATGGTCTACTGTAATCCACATTGACATAATTGGAAATCTTCCACCTTGCCAAGGTCACCGGTATTTGTTGACACTCGCTGACCGTTCTACCCAGTAGCCCGAGGTGACGCCAATTCCTGACATAACTGCAGCCACAGTGGCAGATGCATTTGTCTCCACTTGGCTCTCACGGATTGGTTGCCCGACAACATTAATCACTTACCGGGGCCGCAAGTTTGAATCTTAGCTTTTCGAAGAGCTTTTAAAGCTCCTTGGAACCATTCCCAAAAAAACGACCTCGTCAAGCGCTTCCATCGGCATCTGAAAGCAGCAGGATAGCACGCAGGTCCCGAAACACATGGGTAGAAGCACTTCCCCTAGTTCTGCTGGGCATCCGGTCCGCATACAAAGAAGACCTCTCCAGTGCCACGACAGGGCTAATTTTACAGCGTAAGCTGTTATGAGATCCCAACAAGGGCTGTTTTTGCGCCGTAGTTGTCCGCCGCCGCCGGTGTCCGTAACCGCTATCGCGCAAGTTTGAGAAAAAACAACCAGCACCGAGGATTCAAACCACGTCCTTTACGTGGATTCGAAGCCACACCTGCTTGGCAGTCGAGCATTCTACCACTGAGCCACGCCTGTGCTTGAAAAATCTTCGCTAAAAGACCTGAACAGGTATAACGTCTGGCGAGGAATCGCATTAACAAATGTAATGTTACGTGGCAGAGTAACAATACGCCACTACACGTCGGGGAAAGTGGATTGCATAACGAGTTCGAGGAATCGTTTGAAAGAACACAGAGCTGCATGGTTTGTAGCTCTGAACCCATTACAGAAGCATCATCACCATCATAATTACGAAACAATCTTCTTCGACATTTCCGTCGTCATTATTACAAAGCGCTGCCCTTTGAAGTAGTTTTGTTGTATCGTGACACGCATCACGCCGCAGGCGACGTACGCAGCCCCGGCAGCAACCTGACTTGGTTCTTCGATATACCGGATGGCGCCTCCTCGTAAGGTCCGGGCCGCTGCTGAAGAAGCGAATTGCATAGCTACTAGCGAGGCTGGAGCAAGGCAACGTCGGGCACAACAGACAGCTGGGCAGAGAGAAGCCCAAACCGCAGCTCGCCGTCGACGCCGCGCCGAGAGTTCAGTTCGTTCTTGGGAAAACGACGCCAAGAAACTATCTAAGATGTGCAGTTATACACATTTTCACGTTACAATACCGCCGTAATTATGGCGTAGTGTGTACTCCCGTACTTGGCGAAATGAGTTATGGCGCAGGGGATACGTACCACCTCTATTTGCACTTGTTTCCTCAAGCGTCTAAAATGGCCTCTAAGAAGGTCACTCCTCCAGCTTACGCTCTCACTGTCCAGCGCTTCCGCGCAGGCCTGGCTCTTTATAGGACCACACTGCGTCTCCCGGCTGCGTTCTTTGACTATACAGCACATTCAAGAGCTCCGGCAGCCAGCGAATATGCGAACCTCCTTCAAAATTCTTTCATCGACCTGCGGCCCCTACCGACGCGAGGGAACCCAGCGCGTGTAGCTTACAGTGTGCCAGGACAATGAAAAGGCTACACATGTGTTTGTGTACGACACTGTGCGTGGTTCACAGCAGCCCCATTACCTCGGACCCTTCCCCGTGCTTGAGTGCCTCTCCTTGAATTTTGTTGTGGATGTTAATGGTTCCTGAGAAAACATTTCGCTGGAGCGCCTGAAGCCCACGTACAGTGAAAACACTGTCTCCTCCGTGTCGGTTTCTTTTAAATCCATGTCCCAACGCAGTTCTGTGCCCTCCACACTCTTCCCCATCTCCTGCGCGCGGTGTCCACAGGGACGCACTTTGTCCTAGGCGGTTGTAATCATTCGTCGTATCTGTCTCCTCTTTTTTTTTAGGGGGGGGGGGAGCTGGGTAGCGTCCCCTGCCACTGCCGAACGCCCAGCAGAGAAACCGGAACCGTGGGGCTCTCGTCACGCCTTTTTGTAAACCCGCTTGGTGACTTTCCCTCTCCCATCGCTTCCCCACGTCTCGCTTTCCACGGTTTTCTCGGGAAGAAAATAAAAAGGAGTTGCACAGCAATCGTGGTTGTGGTCGGTTCCTCCTGCGCACGCTCTACAACTCATTTGTTACAATTACAGCAGTCTAACTGTTGCCATAAACGATCACATACTTACTTTTTGTTGCTTAAATAAATTCATACAGCTCAATGTCTCGCGAATACTTATTGAAAAGACTGAGTTTACAGATTCCACTAGAACAGAAGTGACCAGAATCCATTCAAATCGAAAGATGTACAGTCTATTGGTTCCCGTTTGCTGACTGATGGATAAAATAAACCGTAGAAGAAGCATCGGAGGAATAATTGGGAAGTTTGGCGTGCAAGATATAGCTGTTCAATATTGCTGACATGCCTAAGCAATGGCTTTGGGTACTGTTATACAATGAGGGAAGAATTTCTAAAGGAGAGGCTGGTGGGCTAAGTAGGTAAAGCGCGCTTTTTCAAGTAGCTGTGTAATGTCTTGTTTTTTATTTTTGGTCCAAGTTTGGTATGCGGTAATACTTCCAGAAAAGTTTATAGCGTAATTGATAACCCTTTCTAGTCCGTGAGACTCCTGCACTGGTTCCTTGCCGTGTCCTATGCTGGTTGCATCGGCGCGGATTTCAGTATTGGCGTATTCTTCGAAATGCGCAAGTGTTAGCAGCGACTGCATGCATCGCTTCATTTCCTGGTTTAAATCGATAGAGAGAGCGCTCAAATTTATTGGAAGGCTCAGAGGTCGACCCGAGCAGGTACACTATGGCCGGGTATGCTGACCAGGCGGGAACCAGAAAGGTGAACAAAGGGAAGGAGTATGATGACAGGGACAGATCTTTGTGATGCATGTGTACTTTCGCAAGACAGACAGGCAAAGAGACAAAGAACCTTATTGTGTCCTTATGAGCTACGTCAAGGCCACCCCATCTCGCAGTGGGGGGTCCCTTGTAGTAGGGGGCTGCGCTCACGCAGGAACACGGACGCCGCGTCTCTCCGCATTTTAGCAGGCCCTCTGGACATTACGTAGATGCTCCGAGGGATCGCCAGTTTTAATGGCCTCCTCCTAGTGCTCTTCTTGGCTAAAATCTAGTTATTATTTTTCAAATCTAAATAATAATGCCTTGTTAATAATTTTAAGATAACGTGCTCGAGAATTTCACAACTACGGCACGTTAAAGAAACTGGCCGAGGTGGGACAGAAGCGTCACCAGATTTGTGTACTCTTAAAGCTTCCGCAATTTTCCTGTCCATCGGGAGAAGGCAATCGCTAATTGACTTTGTATATATGAGATGAAGATATCTGCTAATGGGTTCAGCACAGCATTTAAGAGAGGTGTTTAGTATTTCATCTGGATCACTGCTTTTCTTCTCATCAAGGTCCAACAGCAGTGAAAAATGACCGGATGCTGTTATATTCAATGACGGAAGTGATCTACCTTGGCCAACGTGAGGAGAGCGCGCTCAAATCCTTAGGCTTTTATCACTACTAAAAGCTGAGTCCGATTGAAATAATTCACCTTATTCTTGTCCTCTTGAGCTAGAGACGCAGGTATTGTCGTCCGTTTAGCGCTTGTGTAGCGCCAGAATTTCTCGGCTACGCTTTTGATAAACTCTTGTAGTCTGTGTCCATAACAGTGCGGTTTCATGCCTTGTAATTTTCCTAAGGTCGATGTTAGCGTTGCTATTGCTATTTGTGAGCTAGCGCTTCCTAACGTGTTTTCAGTCTTCCTTACATGCTTGATTTTGCGTTTAAGATGAATTACGTCGCGTGGAATCCACGGCTTTCGCTTCCTTGAAATCTGTCGTCGTTTGGGAGTAAAGTTAGATATAAAATTTCTTACATGATGTTTATGCTGTGCCAACAAGTCATCTGTACTTGCCTTATTGCCTGCACAAAGCTCTCGTGGGACACGTAGGTACTCGTGGGACACGTAGGTCATTATTACCGCTTTATTGGCTTTAATAAAGGAGAGCGCATATCTTACTGAACGAGAATGTTGTATTGGAGCCACTAAAGGCGAAGTGCACAGAACTATTCCATCATTTGATTTGAGTCATGAAACCGTCAACGGTTTCATGACTTGCGCGTTCGGTGGAGAAATGATCACTTAAAAATACGAGGTCTAACAATGAGTCCGACTCTCCGTGCATTTGTCTATTTCCAACAACAAGCCGAGTTAGATTGAAAGCAATAAGAAGTCGATTACTATATTATTGGATAGAGAACCTGCACTTAAGGAGGACCAATTCACATCTCGTAGGTTGAACTCACTCGCCATGATAATCCTGCTACCGAGCATCTAGAGATTCTAGTAATCCAGGAGAGGATTTAGGTGCGTCGCATAGGGATCCGGAAGCCTGTAAACGGCGCCAACGTACACGGAGCCGTCGTTGAGGAGATACACCAAATTGCTTCATTCATTCATTCATTTTATTGCACAAAAATGGTAGTTACAATTGGGGATTATACAGATACAGAGGGAGGTCCCAAAGTCAACAGACTGTACAGCGGAACCTCCCATAAGGAATGAGTAACAAAAGTATATACAATGCAGCTAAATATGAACACAAACTAAACACTGTAACAAAAGAAGCATAACGCTAACAAGGTTTGATTATAAAAAAAGAGCAAAAAAAGTGGTAATGATGAAATGATTATGCTGAGTGCAAGTAAGATCGCAGGTTGAACTTGAATGTGTGGAAATTAGAGAGAGTCTTAATATGGCATGGTAATGAGTTCCAGAGTTGTGTGGCTGAGAAGTTAGTAGTGAACTTACCATAATTAGTTCTGGGTTTCGGTAATAAATAGCTATTGCTGGAAGCGAAACGGATAGAACTATAGACACTATTCACGTCCGGCATGACCGTGTAAGCGGTTCCCTGCCGTGAAACAATTGGTACGCCACCGCCTCTAGTGTCGCTATCCTTCGCGGACAATTGTGTAACCCGGCGGCATGATTTCATGGTCACATATATTCGAATGTAGCCACATTTCACTCACTATAACAATATAAGTTTTAGATCCAATAAAGCGGCTTCAAAATGATCTGCCTTATTCGCAAGAGTTCGCGAGTTAACATTTAGAAGGGTTATGGGGGTTGTCGTCGATAAGACTGCGCTGTTGATAGTTGCTCCTCGTTTTTTCAGTTCTTCGATATTTTTACTGCGCTAATTCCATGTGAGAAGACGGCCGTTTCTCGTAACCCTGTCATAAGTAAGCCGTACCCGTTCCCCTCTATCGCGGTTTTCTTTCGTAAAATTCCACAGTTTCCTTTTAATTTCACGCACGCGAGACGAGTAGTCCTCGCTTATTGAATAACCGCTCCCGTTGAGTTTGGAACAACACTGGAGTATTCTAACTTTATCGCGATAATCAAGCAACATGAAAATTATTGCGCTGTTTCCTGATTTGCCTTCTTTAGTTCAACCAAGTCGGTGGATGCGTTCAATACCTGCAGTCTTTACGTCTAGAGTATCTTCAAAGATTGTCATTGATAGGAAGCTTTTGAAATGACTCCTTTTGTGGTTCCTGAACACCATAGACAATCAGGTTTGACCTCCAACTTCTGTTCTTTAGTTCTTCGATTTTGCAGGTCCTTTATTTCCTTTACGCAATAAGAAATCTGCTTTTCCACTCACTAAATTTTTCAAGCTTCTTATCAATTGCAGCTAATTTCTGGTTTGCGATAGATTTTTCTTTGTTGATTTTCTTTATGTCGTCAGCGATTGCATTTAGTTTTTTTGACCAATCGCCTTCTGTAGGCCCTATATTAGTGTCTATGTCGCCGCTCAGTAACAACAGGAAACGAAGAGAATTAATCATGTTGTAAGCACATCGCACATTAACCATCAGCGTGGCAGCAAGATTGAGCAAACGTTATTGCTATGGTAACACTTACCGTATTGTTCCATCACCAGCAAATCAAAATATTATCCGGTTTAATGACCCTCTCATGGCATCGCTGCCATGCCCAGAGTCGAGTGCAGCGGTGAAGAGCCGCATTGTAGCCCCGTTGACGGGCGCATCCGTCAGCGACCCCGGTGGATTCGACGACGTCATCGTTGCTCCTCCGGGAACGAGGTTTAGCCGATCGAAGACCACGGGCATCAGCTTATCTTGATCAGTGACCGATAACATAGCTGGCAATATTGGGCCGTTGCCATTCAGTGATAGCCCCCCTGGGACTAACAGCAATCCAAGCATTATCTGTACAAAAAACATGATGGGGTTTGAATACCGTATCATGGCACCGCTGCCGTGATACGAAGGCAGCCGAGTCTGGGCAGTTTGAAAGTGGTTTAACCAGGGACCCTAGCTCTCCCCTTTGATTTGTAGGGTTTAACGTCTTAAAACCAGCTCTGATTATGAGAGACGCCGTAGTGGAGGTCTCCGGAAGCTCTAGCCTTTCGGCGGGCGATGTTGTGCTGCGGATGTATTATTCTAAGGAAAACAGCCACTGCTACACAAGACACAACAGTGCATGGAAAAAAGAACGTAGGCCGCGTTCATGGGCTCCTAGGAATAGGTTGTGTATCAACTCGCTTTCTCTTGTGGTAAGCATACGTCGTTCCTGATGCTTAAATGACCGAATCTGAAAATACAGAATAACATCGGCAAGGCACGCAATGAGTGGTTGGCACTGCACTGTGGAATGTGTGCACGAGAACGCCTGCTTACAACTACCACTGGTGGTATTGCCACATCTTGACGAATTTATGAGGCTTATTATGGAAGCACACAAAACAGCAGCCTTAGGTACTAACTGCGTCAACGTTCCATCACTAGCCTTAAAGGGCAACTCCGGCTATTTTTCGATGTCCGTAGATTTCAAGGAAATGTTCAGTATATGTTATCCTCGGTACTGTAATAATATGTGCAAAGCCAGGTGGTTGCAAGTTATTTAGTTTTACTGGCAATAAATTTTAGAAATATCTAGCGGATTTCCATGCTAGCCACACTGTGTTTTTGATGTCATTCACCTTCAACGCTGCCTACCCGAGCCAGGGCGCCATCTATAGGAAAACGGCGATACTGCAGCGTTCAAACTCTTGCTGTCAAGTTCAGAAACGCTAGCATGACTCAGTCCATCCAATGACGAGATGATCTCGTCATTCACATTTTTCTGGCACCAACTCCATATTTGTGAGTGCGGGGAGGCTGTGACGTCATCACATACACTGCATGAAGCATCTACCCGTGTCTGTTTCGGTTTGAACAGGCCTTTCGTTTGGTTATTTAAAGTTGCTCGTGCGTTTCAGAGCAAGCTAAATCACCCTGGCTGTCACAGGACCGTCACTACCATTGGAAAATACTGATATCAGAACATGGTGAAAAAACCGCCGGGGTTGCCCTTTAACAGAAAAAAACCTGTGGTTCGTGCACGTCACTTAAGAATAGCAGGCTGTCCTCGTTTGTGCGAGCTTGAAGAAAAACAATTTTTTCCAAAATTATTCGGGTTTTCTTTATATATGGTACCATTTATTTATTTGCCATTTTTTGCAAAATGTCCTAAAAAATGTCCAAATGCATTTACTTGTCTGTGGCCTTGGCATTCACTGTGGCGACTGGGTGCCACGTTAGTACTTATATATGTGCTTCACTTCCAAGTAAAGCCAATCGTTGAAAGTTAGCCCTCGGGTTCTTTTCCTTCCTGTCGTCGTGTCTTTTCAAGCGCTGTGCATCTTCACTAGATTGGTGCGTTCTAGGTGTAATACGACGTTTTTCACGCCCACTTATTTCAATGACAATAAAAGATGGTTATTTTTTTCTTTTCTGCCGTGGTGGCAGTACTTTTCCGCAGCGAGAAGTATTGTGCGCTAGCAAAAACACAACAACAAAGAACGGCGAGGCCGGCGCACGGCGCAGCACAGCGGTAGCATTAGATAGATGTTGCTCCGTGCTCTCACGTCCATTTATTTCAAATTAATATATTATGCTTCTCCCTCCCGCTATGCCTATTCCATTCTGTGCTTTTCCAGTTTCCTATATTTTATTTTGCCATGATCCGCTTCCCTCTTTTCATCGTTCTCGTCGCCTCGTTCTGCCTCTTCGTCTTCTACGCCGTCTCCTCTTTCTCTTCATAGTCTTTGTCTTTTTCCTCGATCATGAAAGCACAGCCGGTAGTTGGCCACATATAATGGACTGAGCGGCGCTATTACGGATAGACCCGCCATGGTGGTCTAGTGGTTATGGTACTCGGCTGCTGATCCGAGGGTCGCGGGATCGAATCCCGGCCGCGGCGGCTGCATTTCGATGGAGGCGAAATGTTGAGGCCCGTGTGCTGTGTGATGTCAGTGCACGTTAAAGAACCCCAGGTGGTCGAAATTACCGGAGCCCTCCACTACGGCGTCTCTCATAATCAGAGTTGGTTTTGGGACGTTAAACCCCACAAAACAACAACAGTTACTGATAACAGTCGTGGCTGAGAGCACATATTCTCCTACTGAATTACTAAAGAAAGCTGGGCTATTAGGACAGCCATGCCGAGCAAAAGTAGCTAAAGCATTTTTCAATTATTCCATGGGGGCATTGTACATCAACATGTCAAGCCTTATTTCTTTCAAATTCTCGTAATCAACATGCCATAGGCACGTCCACACAAATAATGAATGCATCTTTTACTTGAATTGCTTTAAATATTCCTAGTTCCCTGAACTATACGAGAATTTACTCAACTTATAACACCTGTTGGTAACACTTTACCTTTAAATACGTTCCAAGATGCAGTAGAAATTACGCTATATGATGATCAGTTGCTATGAATATTATTGTTTTTTGTATTTTGTACTTTTTATCTTATAAACTCAATTTTGATATTGCGTTTCACTACCAAGATTGCACCATTCCCTTATAAAATCACTGCTGGCTCTTCATTTATAACATGTTTCTGAAATGTTGACACAACAATTTGGCAACATCAGCTCAGTTTCGTCAACATTTCGTCACGAATATTCTTGTTCAGAAATTTCTATAATTATCATTATTGGTGTAATATTGGTAAAATATTTTTTTCAAATTACTTTCTGCTTTTGTTGGAGTATCTGTAGTGCCATTATCTGCTGTGCAGCATCAGATCAGATTCCGCTGCCTATTTTCTGTATGTGCACTGTTACGCGACGCATACTGCATGTCTATCCGTAGAAAGATGTCTGGTTACGGAAGTCTAGGTTGAGATGTGTGTATTTTGAATGTGGCCCATTAGTCAACATTTTGTCAACAATTCGAACATTGTTGATAAAATGTTGAAAAAGATTGTTGATAATATTGTTACGCACAAACAAGGCTACCTACACCTGTATTTACAGGCTCGAGTTTAACCGTGCACAGCAAGAACAGCCAGCGTTCGGTTATCACTTCGTCGTCGTCTTCTTCGGGCCAGGCATGAAGGACACTCGCGTATGTGCCGTAGCATGACCCCCGGCGGTAGAAGCTCCGTCCCGGAGCGGCTAAAAAGTGTCGTCGGAAATAGAGTTGTACGGTTTCAGCCGCGAGACGTGGACGACGTCTCTGGATGAGTGGGAATCGGCCGTCGTGGACGAGACGGGAGCAATTTCGTAGGTGACTGGTGTCACTTGGCGCAGCACGCGGTAGGGTCCAGCATACCGGGAAAGGAGCTTTTCGGATAATCCCACTCGGCGGCATGGGGTCCAGAGGAGCACAAGTTCACCAGGCGAAAAATATAGCTCGCGATGTCGAGCATCGTAGCGACGCTGTTGATTTGCTTGGGACGCCATAAGCCGAACACGGGCAAGCTGGCGAGCGTGATCTGCGCGTGCAATGGCTTCATGGGCATATTCAGTGGTAGCAGTGGTCGGTGGAGGCAGCATGGTATCAAGGGGTAACGCCGGCTCTCGTCCGTACAACATGTAGAAAGGCGAAAATCCAGCAGTATCATGGCGGGAGGAGTTGTAGGCAAATGTTATGTACGGCAGCACCACGTCCCAATCGCGATGATCGTCGGAAACGTACATAGCTAGCATGTCTGTAAGGGTGCGATTTAGGCGCTCGGTGAGGCCGTTGGTCTGTGGGTGGTACGAAGTGGTTAGTTTGTGCTGAGTTGAACAAGAACGGAGGATGTCGGCGATTACCTGGGACAAAAAGTTACGGCCACGGTCAGTAAGTAGCTGTCGGGGAGCACCGTGAAGGAGGATAACGTCACGCAGCAGGAAATCCGCAACATCAGTGGCACAGCTGGTCGGTAGTGCGCGAGTGATCGCATATCGCGTGGCGTAATCTGTCGCCACCGCTACCCACTTGTTGCCGGAGGCGGACGTAGGGAAAGGACCTAGAAGGTCGAGTCCGACGCGAAAGAAGGGTTCTGCGGGGATGTCAATCGACTGAAGGTGACCCGCAGGTGGAAGGGAGGACCGTTTGCGACGCTGACACGACTCGCAGGCAGCCACGTAACGGCGGACAGAGCGTGCAAGTCCTGGCCAAAAGAAACGGCGGCGGACACGGTCGTACGTGCGGGATACACCGAGGTGTCCGGCAGTGGGTGCGTCATGAAGTTCGCGGAGTATGCTCCGGCGTAGGTGTTTCGGTACGACGATGAGCAGGTCAGGTCCTTCGGGCCGAAAATTACGTCGGTAGAGGACGCCATTCTGGACGACAAATCTTCTGACGGAGGGGTCATTGGGCGATGCCTGTATGTGCTCGATGATCGGTCGTAAGGAAGGGTCACGATTTTGTTCGTCGCCAAGGTTAGCGAGGTCGGACACTGAGAAGATACAGTGGACTGTGTTCTCGTCGTCGTCGTGAGGGTTGTCGACGGGATAGCGAGACAAGCAATCTGCATCGCGATGCAAGCGGCCAGATTTGTAGACGACTGAATATGAATACTCTTGTAAACGCAAGGCCCAGCGCCCGAGCCGTCCTGAAGGATCTTTAAGAGTAGACAGCCAACAGAGTGCGTGGTGATCTGTAACTACGGAAAATGGGCGACCATACAAATAGGGTCGAAACTTCGCTACCGCCCAAACAAGAGCCAAGCACTCACGCTCGGTGATGGAGTAGTTTCTCTCAGCGGCCGATAGGAGGCGGCTTGCGTAGGCAATAACACGATCGTGACCACGCTGACGTTGGGCTAATACTGCACCGAGTCCGTAGCCACTTGCGTCAGTGCGGACTTCTGTGTGGGCAGACGGGTCAAAGTGGGCGAGGATCGGGGGCGTCGTGAGCAGGCTGATGAGGCGAGAGAATGCGGACGCTTCTTGCTGGCCCCAAGAAAAGGAGACGTCTTGCCTCAAAAGCTCCGTTAGTGGTTTCGCTATGGTCGCAAAATCCTTGACAAAACGGCGAAAGTATGAGCATAGCCCGAGAAAGCTGCGGACATCCTTGATGGACTGTGGTATAGGGAAGTTCTTGACAGCGGATATTTTTCCCGGGTCTGGTTGGACGCCGTTGGCGTCGACTAAATGGCCAAGGACCGTGATTTGGCGGCGGCCAAAACGACACTTGGACGAGTTGAGCTGGAGCCCGGCCTGACGAAAAACGTCCAGGATTGTCGAGAGGCGATCAATGTGCGTTTCGAATGTTGGTGAAAACACGATAACGTCGTCTAAGTAGCACAAACATGTGGACCATTTAAAACCTCTCAGGAGGGAGTCCATCATGCGTTCAAAGGTGGCAGGGGCGTTACAGAGGCCGAAAGGCATGACCTGTTGTGATGGGTGAAGTGACTCGCACTCACGGGTAGCGGTTGCATACTCTCCGTTTTAATAGACGTTCCACAAATATATACAAGCACAAGGACACAGTGTTGCCAACCTAAACACTAAACCGAAACTGCCAGAACTATGTACAGGATACAACATTATTCCCTCCCTCATTTATTTTTTTATTTTTTTTTATTTTTGGGAAGGTGTTAGTACGTTAGTATAGGTTAATCGCGCACAGTTTATATATGGAACGAGAAATACACAGCAAGAAATACACATCCATATATACACAAAATTATCTATACACATGCCAAAAATATTGAATGCATTAGGTAATTGGTCCACAAACTAAGGAATATTTATACATTCACAATTAATAACCATATCTGTCCGGTCGCCGTCTGTCTCTGTGCGGCTGAATGCGACGACCAGGTGGGCACGACACCACAGGTTCTTCTGTAGTGTTCACGGGCGGGCGTGAAACAGTTTCTGAAGCCGGAAACTGTCCGGCGGCTGATCTTGTTGGCGACCTGGAATCGCAGTCTGCGCTAGGCACAGGTTTCGCTGCGGGAACACTTGCCTCGGCGGACACTGGTTGCCATGTTGCAGAAAGAAGCGTCGCATCAACGGGATCATGATTTAACGAAGATTCACGCCCTGCAGAATGGTGCTGAAGGCCATTGTCGCCAGGGCGCCGAGCAGGCACCTTGCACAGCTTGGCCGCGTTCCATGTTTTGCCGTCGTCGAGAATGAAGGATGCTGGACCGCATTTCTCGATGACTTTTCTTGGCTTCGAGAAAGAGATGTCACCCTTGAATGAAACCGATTGTTTCTTCACCCGCACCATGTCTCCTACTGCCACTGTTGTCGGTTTTGCCGCTCGCCTCCTGTCGGTGTAGGCTTTGCTGTACTCTTGCCTGCGCTTGACACGTTGCCTCAGCCTGGCCAGTTCCTGGTAGGGTGCCTTTGCGAAGGACTCAGGAGATAAGCCGAAGATGTCAAGCTTCGTTCTTGGCAGCCTTCCATGTAAAAGTACCGCAGGGGCCACTCCTGTTGTGGCGTGTGGTGTACACCTGTATGCGGCGAGGTAATCCCGTACAGCAGTTCGCAGCGGACGTTGTTCTAGACGGGCCAGTTGTAGGTAAGTTTTGAACGTGCGGTTGAAGCGCTCGATCTGTCCGTTTGCCTGCGGGTAATAAACAGATGAATGCGACAGACGGATCACTCGTTCTTGTAAGAAGTTGACAAATTCCTTTGACGTGAACTGGGGCCCATTATCACAGACTATCTCTTCAGGATAGCCTTCCCGGGCAAATACGTTGAGCAGGAACTCTGTCACGGTTCTTGTAGAAATTTCCCTTGAAAACTGTACTTCTGGCCATTTTGAGAAGTAGTCTACGAGTGTCAGCACAAATCTGCAATCCGGAGGCGCCCTCTCCAGGGGACCAACGATATCTATTGCAAGTTTCTGCCATGGTCTCTCTGGTAGCTCGACAGGTTGCAGCGGGGCAGGCGACGTCTTTGCCGATTTATCTGCTGCTTGACAGATGCTACAATTGTGGACTGCTTCTTCCACGTGAACGTCCATGCGGGGCCACCAAAATTGTTCTCTAAGTCTGGCTTTGGTGCGTCCGATACCCTGGTAAGTTTCATGTGCTGTTGCCACCAGTTGAGCCACGAGAGATGATGGAACTACAAGCCTCTCTGCACGCAACAACAATTCGCTCACCACTGACAGTTCGTCTCGAACTCTGAAATATGGTTCCAGACCTTCCGGCAAGTCTCTGTGTGAGGGCCAAGACCCATTTACAAACGCCTTCACCTTTTGAAGAGTGGCGTCAGCAAGAACCGCTTGTTCAAACTGCTCTTTGGTCAGGCAAGTTGGTTGAACCATGGAAACAATTTCTTCCTCAAAAGTCAGCTCTCCATCTGCCATATGAACGGGTAACCGCGAAAGAGCATCGGCTACTGTGTTAGATGAGCCTTTCTGGTACTCCACCGTGAAATTGTACCGTAGTAGCCTTGTGCACCAACGTGCAATCCTAAGAGGGCGTCGGCCTGAGCCCTGCGAAGACAGAAGCGAAACGAGGGCCTGATGGTCTGTTCGGAGAGTGAAGCTCCGTCCCCACATGTATGCATGCCAATGTTCGCATGCCCAAATGCATGCAAGTGCTTCCTTCTCACCCACTGCGTACTTTCTTTCAGCCGGAGATAGCGTGCGTGATGCAAAAGCAACAGTACGAAGCTTATTACCGGCGTGCTGCTGGAGAACTGCTCCTAGACCACATTCGGATGCATCAGTGGAAATGATGATTGGAAGCGCAGGATCAAACATGTGCAAGACCAGATCGGAAGATAATACCGCCTTTACCGCGCGGAAACTGTTATCCACCTCAACAGACCAGGTGACGGTTTCGCCTTTCCTAAGAAGAGCCCTCATTGGTTCAACCATCTCGGCCAAGTGTGGCACAAACTTGGCGTAGTATTCCACCAACCCAAGAAAGGAGCGGAGTTCAGCGGCATTTCTTGGAACTGGGGTTTCCACAATTGCGTCCACTTTCCCTGGGAGCGGCGAAATACCGCAAGGTGTCACCTTGTGGCCCAAGAATTCGAGCTCCTGAACTCCAAACACACATTTGCTGTTGAGCTTCAGACCTGCGTCTTTGATACGCTGTAACACTGCCTCCAAGTTCTTCAGGTGCTCCTCAGCTGATTTACCAAAAATAATGACATCGTCAATGTAAAAGAGGACACCCGGACAATTGCGAAGGATTCGAGACATCATACTCTGGAAAGCAGCAGGTGCTGAGGCTAGCCCAAAACAAACGCGTTTGAACCGGTACAGTCCTTCATGTGTGATAAAAGCTGTCAAGTCCCTGCTCTCAGGATGCAGGGGAACTTGGTGGTAGGCAGACGCTAAGTCGAGTTTAGAAAAGTGCGTGGCACCCACCAAGGCATGAAGCAGCTCATCCATGTGAGGCAGCGGAAAGCTGTCCGAAACGATGGCCTTGTTAGGTTCGCGTAAATCTACACAAAGCCTAATACTTCCATCTTTCTTCTGAATGACTACAATAGGGGACACCCATTCTGACGCATCGATACGTTCAATGATGTCCAAGCTTTCCAAGCGCTGCAGTTCGGAAGACACGCGTGGTCGTAACATGAAAGGAAGCCGGCGAAGTTTTGATGCTACTGGCTGAACACCCGCACGTGTCTTAATCCTGTGAACAAAACCTTTTGCAAGGCCCAGCTCATTTGTGAAGAGCGAGCAAAACTGCCGCTGAAGTGCTGATGGCAGCTGCATAGATGGCTCTATCGGATATGTCCGAGCTACTTCGGCGTTCGGTACCGTGCTGGTTTGAAAACACTGCAGCTCAGAGCCTTCAATGCGCAGCTTCAAGGCCTTAATACCATCCAAGCCAATGAGAGAAGTACCCTGCTCGACGACATAAAACAAAAGCGGTGCGCTGCGATTCTCGAAAAAGACCTCTGAAAAGAAGCAGCCTCGAACCAAAATTGGTCTTTTGGAATAATCCAGAAGCGTCACACGAGGAACGGGAAGAAGCGGCACACCAGAGAAATGTTGGTCAAACTCCTTGCCTGAAAGAATGGAAACGGAAGAGCCAGAATCGACTAACAGCTTCATAGCGACTTGCCCGACTTGAATGATAACGTGAATTCCGGATGCAAGCGGCTGTTGAACTACAAGAACCTCGACGGTTTCATCCTGCAACGGGCTATCTACTGAAACCTCGCGGACCGCTGCTTGCGACCGCTTCTGGTTGCAAACGTTTTCAAAATGTCCAATACGGCCACAAAAGAAGCATTTTTTTCCTTTAGCTGGGCAGCGTTTCCAAGAAGCGCGATGCTGCTTAGAACCACATCTGAAGCAATGCGAAGAAATCGCGTGTTGCTGCGAGTTCGATGGGGAGCGCTGTCGAGATGGGGGGCGGTTCCCCGATTCGCGTTGACTGAAAGTGCGAGCACGCGGCAGTGAATTCGGTGATTGCAACGATGAACTGCCTTTTGTGCCAGACTGCGCAGATACTGGTTGCACAGAAATGGAAAATTCCTTCATTTCCACTGCTGCCTGCTCGATTTGACTCGCGAGAGCAACTGCTTTGTGGAACGAAAGTGAAGACCCTTCTAACAGAAGACGTTCCCGAATACGATGCGAGGACACACCGGCAACAAACTGGTCCCGTAGTGACTCTTCTTGCGACGTAAATGAGCACATCGCGGCACGCTCTTGTAGCGCGGTCACGTATTCTGGAATAGACTCGCCTGGGAACTGAATTCGACGGTGAAATCGGTGGCGCTCGACGACCAGGTTGCAGGTGGTATCGAAGTGCTTAGCCAGTGCCGCTACCGCGGAGTCATAGACGTCGGGCGTAGCTCCGGTCCCTTTCTCCTCCGTCTTTTCGGCAGCCTGCGAAACAGACAGAGTATTGAAGATACGTTGACCTTCGGGTCCCAAGGAATGTAGTAGAAGAGCCTTGCGTCGCTCTGGGGAGAACTCTGAAGCACCGGACGCCAGCAGGTAGACCTTGAACATGTCGTGCCATCGGGGCCATGGCTGCACGGGACGACCCGGTGTCGGAAGGAACGGATCCGGTGGGGCGATGCCGGCAAAAGCCATCTGGGGGGCGTGGCTGGTTATCACCCGGGAACTATATCAGCAGGGATCCCATCCTCGTCGCCATTGTTGTGATGGGTGAAGTGACTCGCACTCACGGGTAGCGGTTGCATACTCTCTGTTTTAATAGACGTTCCACAAATATATACAAGCACAAGGACACAGTGTTGCCAACCTAAACACTAAACCGAAACTGCCAGAACTATGTACAGGATACAACATGACCTTGAATTGATAAAGGCCGTCCGGTGTAATAAAGGCTGTCTTTTCACGGTCCATATCGTCGACTGCAATCTGCCAATACCCGGAACGTAGATCAATCAATGAAAAGTAGCGAGCTCCGTGTAGGCAGTCAAGAGCGTCATCTATGCGTGGCAACGGGTACACGTCTTTTTTTGTAATTCGGTTAAGGTGCCGATAATCGACGCAAAATCGCCAAGAACCATCTTTCTTTCGCACCAAAACGACAGGCGATGCCCACGGACTCGACGATGGTTCGACGATGTTCTTTGCGAGCATCTTGTCAACTTCGCTTTGAATTATCTGACGTTCGGCCGCGGATACACGATAGGCACGTCGATGGATAGGAGGGGCATCGCCAGTATTTATGCGATGGGTCACTTGCGTAGCTTGGCCTAAAGGACGACCGCCGATATCAAAAATATCATTGTATTCACGCAAAAGGCGACGTAGATCTTGACTTTGCTCAGGGGTTAGGTCTGGGGCAATCATCGATGTAATAGCCTTATCAGAGGGACAGGCATCCTGCTGCGCAGGTGAATGTGGCGAACCGGTGACGGTAAAAGCCTGCACTTCGCGTGCATCGAGTGGGCTGAGCAGGGCGAGGGAGATACCACGGGGCAGAACTTGGGGCGTGAAGTTGAAATTGACTACAGGTAGGCAGGCGCAGTTGGCAACAACTGAGAGAACTGTATGAGGAAGTGTGATGCCTCTGTCGAGTAACACGTCAGTTACTGGCGTCAGAAGGTAGTCCCCATCAGGTACTGGAGGCGACGACACGAGATCGACGTAAGTAAGTGTTTGAGGCGGCAAGCGAACGTAGGCGGCGGCATTGAGGCGACTGGGGCGTTGGTCGACAGGGTCCACTAGAGGCAGATCGAGGCGTAAAGTGCTGGCCGAACAGTCTATGAGAGCTGAATGGGCTGAGAGGAAGTCGAGACCAAGGATGACGTCATGCGGGCATTGGGCAAGAACGGTGAAGAGAACAACCGCATGGCGATCGGCGATGCTAACACGGGCAGTACACATTCCAATAACAACAGCGGTTCCACCATCGGCGACCCGTACAGCATTAGTGCTTGCTGGCGTCAGAATTTTCCTTAATCTACGACGAAATTGAGCACTCATGATCGATAAGTGTGCTCCAGTGTCGATGAGTGCGGTGACATGGACGCCGTCAACGTATACGTCAAGTAGGTTCTGTTTGGTCGGAATCGTCAGAGGATTTTGTGCCTTGTCCAACAATGCAGCGCCACCTCCAGGAGCTGCACTGCCTAGTTTTCCGGCTGGGAGCGGCGAAAGATGGTCGGGGAGGATGGTCGGCGAGGTTGAGGCGAGCGAGATTGGCGGCGTTGGGGCGAAGGTGAGCGGGTGTAGCGAGGCTGAGCAGGGTATTCTTCAGGGTCGACGTGTTGTGAGCTGGATGGGTACGGTTGTGGACGGCGTGTTTGAGCAGAGTAAGAGGCGAAAGAATTCCAGGATGGAGTCCAGCGGCTTCGGCAGTAGCGGGAAATATGTCCGACGCGGTGGCAGTGAAAGCAAATAGGTTTGTCGTCCGCAGTTCGCCATTCAGCTGAGTTCCTAAACCGGGGAGGGGCGAAGGTTGATACGGGACGGGATGGGGTGGCAAAGTTGGGGCGGACATCGGGGCGTGCTGGCAAAGACACCGCATGAATGCCCATGTTGTGAATCTCCTCGCGAACGACGGCTTGAACTAGCGAAACCGGAACAACAGGTTCCGAGAAGGTCTTGACTTCGGCAGTACTAGGACAGGCGGCCTCTATCTCACGCCGTACAATGCGTGTAACGTTGTCAGAGTTAGCGGACGCGTGAGAAAAACCCTCACATGACGACGTTGCTGCGGTGTTGGGCAAGCGGGCGAACTGATGAACGATTCGCCGGCTTTTAGCCTGTTCCAAGCGACGGCATTCTTTCATGACGTCGTTTACAGTGGTGACATTATTGAAGACGAGCAGGTTGAACGCGTCGTCAGCGATCCCTTTTAGAATGTGGGCTACCTTGTCTGCCTCGGACATGTTGACGTCGGCTTTGTGACATAGAGCCAAGATGTCCAGAATATAGGCGACGTAAGGTTCAGTTGATGTTTGGACCCGCGTGGAGAGTTCCTTCTTAGCAGCCAGCTGCCGACCGTATGGGTTCCCAAACACGTCGCGCAGTTTCTGCTTGAAACTGTCCCAGCTTGTGATGCCAGATTCGTGAGTTTCGAACCATGCTCGCGGTGGTCCGTCAAGGAAGAACAGTACATTTGCGAGCTGAAGAGTGGGATCCCACCTGTTAGTGGTGCTGACACGTTCGTACCGAGTAAGCCAGTACTCCACGTCTGCGCCTTCGCGGCCCGAGAACACGCCGGGATCTCGCGGTGTGGTAACGGTGACGTACGTTGTCGCAGACGGATTGGCGGGTGTTGGCGCCGGTGTATCAGAAGCCATCGTGGGAGCTTCAAGAAAACGGCCGCTGCGAAGCTCCGTGGCGAGGTCAGGGATCGCGCACTTCCACCATGATGTTACGCACAAACAAGGCTACCTACACCTGTATTTACAGGCTCGAGTTTAACCGTGCACAGCAAGAACAGCCAGCGTTCGGTTATCACTTCGTCGTCGTCTTCTTCGGGCCAGGCATGAAGGACACTCGCGTATGTGCCGTAGCAATATTGTAACGAAGATGCCAAGAGGTCCAACGAGAAAAGGCCAGAACCTTCTTTAATGGCGGCGAACCGTTCCGAAAACACCACGCGCGCCCGAGCGTTCTTCGTCGTCATCGCCCTGGCGATCGGTGCCCATAGTGGGTAGGCAGCTTACTGCGTCTCACTACTCCCCCCGTGAAAAACGACCGTCCCGGTCGCTGGTTGAGCTGGGAGAGAAAGAAAAAGGAAGAGGGCGGAGAAAGTTCTCCACGCGTTCAGTTGCTGCAGGCGTAGTACGGCTTCATCCGTACTACGTGAACATTCTCTGGACGTGGGCGCCGTCGGCTCGAGCTCAAGGTAGTACCCTCAGCAACGACCTCGTAGTTTACGTCGCTAAGTCGTTGGACGATCCTGTACGGTCCGAAGTATCGGCGCAATAATTTCTCCGATAGGCCCTGACGACGGACAGGCGTCCACACCCACACAGTGTCGCCGGGCTCGTACTGGATGTGCCTTCTTCCACTGTTATAACGGCGGGCGTCGACGCTCTGCTGATCACGGATGCGGTTGCGAGCAAGCTGTGGGGCTTCTTCAGCTTTCTGTACGATGTCTTCGGCGGTGTCGCTTCTCGTTGTTCCGTTGTCGACAGGCAGCATGGCATCTAAAGGCGTTGTAACGTGGCGCCCATAAACGAGCTCAAACGGGGTGAATCGCGTGGTTTCCTGCACCGCCGTATTGTAGGGAAACGTCACATATGGGAGAATTTGGTCCCAGGTCTTGTGCTGGATGTCAACGTACATTGAGAGCATGTCGGCCAAAGTTCTATTGAGGCGTTACGTTAATCCATTAGTTTGTGGATGGTAGGCCGTAGTTTTCCGATGGTTTGTGTGGGTTAGCGTGACGATTTCCCGGATTAATTCAGCAGTAAACGCTGTCCCTCTGTCGGTTATTAAGACGGAAGGGGCCCCATGATGTAGGACGATGTCATGCACAAAAAACGTGGCGACTTCCGTAGCGGTTGCACGGGGAACAGGTTTGGTTTCCGCATACCGTGTCAGGTAGTCGGTTGCGACGACTATCCATTTGTTTCCTGTGTACGATGTGGGGAAAGGACCAAGGAGATCCATTCCCACCTGCCGGAATGGTGCGTGGGGAGGTTCCAGGGGTTTCAGAAGACCAGCAGGTTTTATAGGTGGCACCTTGCGTCGCTGACAATCCCGGCAGCTTCTGACGTAGTGTTGAACGGAAGAGAATAGCTGCGGCCAATAGTACTTTTGGCGTATGCGCGCTAACGTCCTCGCGAATCCTAGGTGACCGGCACACGGGTCGTCATGGCACGCCTGCATTACTTCGTCGCGCAGAGAAGCTGGGAGGACAAGCAAGTACGTTTCTTCGCTGTTGTCAAAGTTTTTCTTGTAAAGAACGTTGTCGAGGAGACAGTAAGTAGTAAGCCCTCGTGATATAGGGCGTGGCACGATAACGTCGGCACCCTGAAGGTGTCTGATAATGGGTAGCAACGTAGTGTCTTCGCGTTGGCGGCCGGCCATTTCGACTGTATCGACTGCGCCGAGAAACGGGAAATCCTGCTCGATGTCATGTGGCTTCGAAGGCAGAGGGGCACGTGAGAGGAAGTCAGCATCGCCGTGCTTCTGTCCAGACCGGTATACCACTGTGATGTCATATTCCTGAAGGCGCAGACTCCAGCGAGCAAGGCGGCCTGACGGGTCCCTAAGATTCGCAAGCCAACACAGGGAATGATGGTCACTTACTACGCGGAAAGGTCTGCCGTAAAGGTAAGGCCGGAACTTGGCGATAGCCCATACCACAGCCAAGCACTCCTTTTCCGTCGTGGAGTAGTTGACCGCCTTCGTAAGACTGCGGCTCGCGTAAGCTACTACCCGTGCGGTGTCGTCTTGCCACTGGACGAGGACAGCCCCGAGGCCCACGTTGCTAGCGTCGGTGTGGATTTCCGTGTCTGCCTTGTCGTCGAAATGCGCCAGCACAGGGGCTCTTTGTAGGCGGTTTCGCAACTCTGTGAAAGCTTCCTGTTGCGCTTCGGACCACTCGAAGGGTGTATCTTGGCGTGTTAGTCGCGTTAATGGTTCAGCGATCCTTGAGAACCCTTCGACGAAACGACGGTAGTATGCGCAAAGACCCAAGAACCGCTGAACTGCCTTCTTGTCTGTGGGACGTGGAAACTCCGCGACGGCAGCTAGTTTTTCGGGGTCCGGTTGAACACCATGCGAGCTGACCACGTGGCCGAGAAACTTCAACTCCCGAAAGCCAATGCAGCATTTTTCAGGCTTGATAGTTAAATTTGCTTTCCTGATAGCAATGAGGACCTGCTTGAGCCGTTCTAGATGTTCATCAAACGTACTTGAAAACACGACGACATCATCTAAATAGACCAAGCACGTCTGCCATTTAAGTCCGGCGAGAACTGTGTCCATCATCCGCTGAAACGTTGCTGGTGCCGAACACAGGCCGAACGGGAGCACTTTAAATTCATATAATCCATCGGGAGTCCCGAACGCCGTTTTTTCTCGGTCACGCTCATCTACTTCTATCTGTCAGTACCCTGACTTGAGGTCCAATGACGTGAAAAATTGGGCGTGCCGTAAACGGTCCAAGGCGTCATCGATCCTCGGCAGGGGGTAGACGTCGCGTTTGGTGACACTGTTAAGCCGCCGGTAGTCTACACAAAAACGTAGTGTGTTGTCCTTCTTTTTAACTAAAACGACGGGTGACGCCCATGGACTCATGGACGGCTGAATAACGTCGTCCTGTAGCATTTCTTCTACTTGGCGTTTTGTCACATCTCTCTCTGTGGACGAAATGCGGTACGGATGCTGGCGAACAGGGCGCGCTGACTCGTCTGTGAAGATCCGATGCTTGGTAACGGAAGTGCGCCGAACCTTTGACTCAGTAGCGAAGCAGTCAGAGAAGTCACTGATAAGGTCTAGCAGTTGCTGTTTCTGTGGTTCCTGTAAGCCTGTGTTTATCTGAATACGACTGCTCAGGTTAACTTCTCGGGACGCACTGTGTGAAACAGTTCCTAGCGAGGCGAGATCAGTGATGTCAGCAATTTCCTGGAGGAAGGCGAGAGCTGTGTCTTGCGGTACGTGCTGATATTCATTACCAAAGTTTGTCAGCAGCACCAGTGAACGTCGGTTCTGGAGCTGAACGAGGCCTCGTGCAATACAAAGCTTCCGCTCCAACAGTAACGGGATGTTTGCATCAGCGATGCCCTCGCAGCCGTCGAATGCGTCGCACATTACCAAGGTCAGCAGGCTGCTTCTTGGCGGTACTGTTACGCTGTCTGCGACGATTCGCTGGGCGTTTTCTGCGTTTCTGTCGGCGCCAGGGTCATTTGCTATAGCTTTCGCCGTAGAGAAGGTGACGCTTGATTTTTCCAGATTTATTATCGCTCCGTTCGACTGCAAAAAGTCCATCCCTAGAATCAAGTCCCTCGAACAACCGGGCAGCACAATGAAGGACCCGACGTATGTAAATCCTCGAATGTTTACCCGAGCCGTGCATCTGCCTACAGGAATCAGTAAATGACCTCCAGCGCTGCGGATCTGCGACGCTGTCCATTCTGCACAAACTTTCTTCAACTTTGATGCAAGCTCCCCGCTCATGACCGAGCTGTCCGCACCAGTATCGATTAACGCTGTAACTTCTTCGCCATGTATAGTAACCAGTATATCCGACGTCACGACTTGCCTTTGAACACCCGAGTGTGCCTGGACGGTAGCCTGCTGTCGTCGTTGTCGTCGTGATGGAGGATGTTCGATGCAGTCGGCGTCAGCGGCCTCACCTCCGGAGGTCGCTGGACTCAGTTTTCCGTGTTCGCAGGGCTGGGTGAACGACGTCGGCGAGCGTCACGAGGAGACACGGGGCTTGGCGGTCGGTATCTAGCAGGCGACGACGAGCGGGGTTCGTGCCTTCGATGCTCCGATGAATAATCTCGGCCCGCGATGAAGTTCTCTATCTCTGCTGGTCGCTCACCAGGCCTCGGGCGGGGTGCATTTGGCGGAAACCCACGAAGGCCTACGCGTCGATAGGGACACATCCTGTAGACGTGGCCAGCCTCTCCGCAGTGGAAGCACAGAGGCCTGTAATCAGGGGCCCGCCAGACGTCGCACTTCCTGGGCCTTAACTCATCGACGAACTGCGGACTGCGACGCCTGAATACTGCTTCGGTGTATCCGGGGTGCGCGACGTTTGAGGCGACGTACAGCGACGGTCACTGTATGGCTTCCGCGTAACTCATCCGAGCTTGTTCCGGCGGTTGCGGTGCCTCGTAGCGTTGAGGTACCTCGTAGCGTTGAGGTATCTCGGAGCGATTATGTACCTCGTAGCCTGGAACTTGAACTGCTTGCCGAATTTCGTCGCGCACAATCTCCGCCACAGATATTCGCGGAGTCGGCGCATCGGTTGACCGCATTTTCTGCAGCTCTTCTCTGATCACAACACGGATCAATTCACGCAAGTCCTCGATGTTACTGCACGCAGGAGTCCCATGCGAAAGTTCCTGCACGCTACGGTTGTACTGCCTGGTACGTTCTCGAAGGGCCCTTTCCATTGCTGTCGCTTCAGTGAGGAAGTCCGTAAGTGTTGCCGGTGGATTTCGTACAAGACCTGCGAATATTTCTTGCTTAACTCCTCGCATGAGATGTCTGACCTTCTTTTGTTCCGTCATTGATGCATCCGCACGTCTGAAGACGCGAGCCATGTCTTCAGTATACGTCATGACACTCTCGTTCGGCGCTTGAAATCTAGACTGTATCGCCAGCTCCGCTCGCTCCTTGGTGTCGGCGTTAGAGTACGCGGCGATCAGTTGGCGTCGAAATTCGTCCCATGTAGTCAGTGTCGCTTCGTGATTGTGAAACCACGTCCTCGCAGAGTCTTGAAGCGCGAAGTACACTCGCCGCAGCTTGCCGTCTTCGTTCCATCCCTTGCACGCGGCGACCCGGTCGAAATGGTCCAGCCAATCGTCAACGTCTTCAGTAGGATCACCATGGAAGGCAGTCGGGGTCTGTGGCTGGTTGACAATGTATTGCTGGACCAGAGCAACACCGGCAGCAGGGGTCTGCGAGTTCAGGTTCATCATCCGGGAACGATCAACCAACGGACCGTGCTCAGGTTGAAGCCCTTGTAGACGACGGCTAGTGCGTACGTGTACTGGAGTGACCTCACCGGGACTACTCACAGGAGTCGAGTCAGGAGTACGCTGCGTCTCCGGCGATGCTATCATTTACCCCGCACCTCCACCAGAAAAATGTAACGAAGATGCCAAGAGGTCCAACGAGAAAAGGCCAGAACCTTCTTTAATGGCGGCGAACCGTTCCGAAAACACCACGTGCGCCCGAGCGTTCTTCGTCGTCATCTCCATGGCGATCGGTGCCCATAGCGGGTAGGCAGCTTACTGCGTGTCAATATATTGTTTATTAGGAAATTGTGGAATCCAATCTCGAAAAATTGTTGGCAAAAGGATGAATGCAAACAGTGAAACGTCACTGAAAGGTTGTTGAAAAAACGTAAAGTGTCAACATCGAGCGTGTTTGCTCTGGGGAGAATCGCATGAATAATGACACACACATTGACATGATTATATGTCCCATTATGAAGCCATAAGTGCCTCGGAAGGTTTATCATTTGCATTCTCTACATTTAAATGGGCACATATCAATAGCAAGCAGGCTATGCACTTGGTTTCATGGAGCTCTATAAAGCTGGTTTAATTGTTCCTCGGAGCACCTGATAATTGAAGCATTGTTACTAATATCGTTCTTATTCGCTAAAGAGGAGTAACATGAATTAAACAACTAAAAGAAATTTTACAGTGCAAATTTAGTAGCCTTGGTCTAAATTACAAGCACCTGAATACTATATCGAATTGTTGGAGATTATAACTCACGTGGAAGAATTTCTGAAAATATCGCAAAATACGATTCAGAACAGGGAATGTCGCAGGAGCCAACGTTTCGACAAGTCGACTTGTCTTCGTCAGGACGGCGACCTGTTTGCGATCTGTTCATCGATTCAAGCCTTCTTTTCCGCTGAGCTTCTCTTCTAGTGTGGGGGAATGTCGAAATTCGCCAGCAACAAAACAGCACACGCTTCGCAGCAAGTCTCACATTGTACGCCTCTGAATTTCTGGCATAAACCTACTGTCCTGATTTATCAAGAATTTTAGTGGGCGTGTGGACAGCACTGCGATGCGGCTGGCTAATCCGCTCTGCTTTTTCGTCCAGGTGACGACATGGATCCACTTTAATGCCCTACTTCGATCTACACCTTCCGGTGATACCGGCATGCTGCCATGTCACCAAAATGACTCAACAGGATCTGCATGGCTGCGCGACCGACGTGCCTTCAGACTCATGCCAAGACCACATCAAGAATTTGCATCGACGACGACATCACTTCCTGCGGCCTACATAAAGAACTGGCAGAACCCCGGCGCCCTTAGTGGGCGTGTGGACAGCACTGCGATGCGGCTGGCTAATCCGCTCTGCTTTTTCGTCCAGGTTAGTTCTGTTACGCCTCTGTACGCTAAGAAATCTAGCAATGTTTGTTTGTTGCTGTTCCCACGTCCGGGAGTTTCGTTTTGCGTGCTATGTGAGTGTTTTGACGTCACTCAACTTCTGATGATGTCCGGGGATGTTGAGCCCCACCCAGGTCCTAACACTAGAACTCAAGCGCACAGTCCTCTTACGGACTCGCGGTCTAAGCAACTTGATGATATGTTTGCAACGTTGCAAGCTGTTAACACACGAACCAAGAAAATGGATAAGGGCTAGGCAGAATTAATCAAATCCGTGGAAGACCTGAAAAAAGTTCAGGCGGATTTCCAGGAGAATCTATCAAACATGGATAAGAGATTAGCAGAGGTTGAGTGCAAAACTGTTGCCCTTGAAGAAATCGCGGATGAGGTGCAGCGCCTTCGTCAGACCATTAACGAACTTCATAGCGAAAATGCTCAATTATGCGCTAAGCAGCGTCAGCTGGAGGACATGCAGCGGCGCGACAACCTTCTATTCCACGGCTTACCTGATACCCAATCTGAGTCCTGGGTTCAGGCAGAGGAAAAGGTGGTCAGCGTGCTTTCAACCTGCTTGACTATGTCGCCATCCGAAATACTGATCGAGAGAGCACACAGACTCGGCAGGTTCAACCCGAATAAGTGCAGACCGATTATTGCAGATACTCCGATACAGCTATGGTCTGAAGGAAAAAAAAACATCACCGTTAGTGAAGATTATTCACTCGCAACTCGCCTAGCTAGGAAATAAACTGGTAGAATTTGGCAAAACCCAATCCTTTCCTACAAAGCTTCGTTTTAACAAGCTCTTCATAAATAAAATGTGCTACGTCTACAATGCCTCCGAAGACTGCGTGCGTGAGTCCTATAGTTCTCTCAAACCTTCTGCTGAAACTGTAGGTTCCTTGAATGGCGTGCCTAGTGCCTGCGAGCGACCTACCACCGAATAGCGATGCGCGAGGGGCAGTGGATCAAAGCTACAGGCCATTAACCAGCTTTCATTTCTTTTCACGAATATTCGAAGCCTAATTCCAAAACGAGACGATATTTGCTCTACTATTGATGCTTCTGATGGCGACATAGTCTGCCTTACGGAAACTTGGTTAAGTGCACAGGTTAAGAACACTGAATTGTTTGATTGTAGAAAGCGCTTCAACATTTACCGGTGTGACAGAGGTGGGCGGTACGGTGGTGGTGTGCTTATAGAATGTTATAAGATGGATTGGAAAAGATACGACGCTGTCGTATCTTTTCCAATCCATCTTACTCACGATTTAGAACTTGTTTTGGCTGAAATACAAACGTGTTCGTAAAAGATTATATTGGGTGTCTGTTATCGTCCGCCGTCCTGCGCAGCCACATTTACTGACGACCTTCACGATGTCATGAACAGGATTATAGTGCGGTATCCGAATTGTCCTTTTCTGTTACTAGGTGACTTTAATTAACCGAATATTGTATGGTCTGGTTTACACCCTTATTGCCATCCTCCGGGGAAGCCGACAAATTTTTGAACTTGTGCTATGATTTGAACTTGTCTCAGCTTGTCACGCAAGCCACTCGAATTACGTCTAGTACATCGAATATCTTGGATCTAGTTCTTACATCTACGCCTGATCTTTTCCATTCTGTATCGTACTTACCGGGGATAAGCGATGATGCTTCATGATGCTTCATCTTTCCCTTACCTGCACTGTACCTCACGCAAAGAACTACAGAAAGTATATCCACGACTATAAACGTGCGGATTTTGAAGCCATTAATCACGAGCTCGCAGAGTTTTTGGATACTTACTTGCCCTGATTTCATGGCCGCTCCGTGCATACCAACTGGAATTTGTTCAAAGGAAAAGTTTCGTCACTCATCGAAAAATATGTTCCACGCGTAGCCATAACTTCGAACCGGCACTCACCATGGTACACGCAGTCGTTAAAAAAGCTGGCTAATAAGAAGAAACGGATTTTCCGCTCTGCAAATACAAGAGGAACTCAAGATCGCTGGGCTGCCTATCAGGCCGCGGCCATCGAATACAAAACAGCCCTCAAGCAAGCTAAGGATTCCTTTTTCAGCACAACCTTACCATCCCTGTTAATTAATAACCCAAGACAATTCTGGAACGTAGTAAACAGGGAAGACAATTCAGCTATCACCCTTAAAGATTCAAGCGATAACTTAATCTCACTCGACGAATCTGCTGACGTCCTGAACTCCGTGTTTGTTTCCGCCTTTTCTAAAACTGTGTATTCTGTATGTCCTGCCTATCCCAGTACAGACTTTTTGCCGATGGACCATATTGTTTTTGACATTTCTGGCATGGAAAAAATAATAGAAAATCAGAAAGTTTCTTCATCTTCAGGTATAGACGACATCAATTCGAAATTCCTCTTAATGACCAAAGTGTACAGTGCTACTATACTGTCTAACATATTTCAGCAATCTCTTCAGACAGCCTGCCTTCCGGACGACTGGAAGGTCGGGAAGGTGATTCCTCTGCAAAAGTCTGGAGATGCACATTCGCCGTACAATTACAGACCCATTTCACTCACGTGTATTTCATGGGAAATTATGGAACATGTTGTTTATTCTCACATTGCATCATTTCTACAGTCAAATGCATTTTTTACGGATAATCAGCATGGGTTTCGAAAGTCATTCTTCTGTGAAACACAACTCGTATCATTTATGCATGATATGAATTCCATACTTGACGGGGGTTGCATTGTTGACTGTATCTTCCTAGATTTTGCTAAAGCGTCTGACAAGGTCTCTCACCAACTGCTTCTCTTTAAATTGGGTAAACTTAACCTTGACCCTAACGTTCTTCATTGACTACATTCTTTTCTGACTGGTCGTTCCCAATTTGTCGCAGTTAATAACACTTCCTCGAACAATTCCTCAGTTGAATCGGGCGTGCCACAAGGTTCTGTGCTGGGACCTTTGCTTTTCCTCATCTACATAAAAGACTTACCTGACTGCATACGTTCATCAGTTAACCTCTTTCCAGATGACTGCGTCATATGCCGGGAAAGCCTTCTTCAGTCAGACATTAACCGTGCTCTAGACTGGCCTAACACATGGAGCATACAACTAAAGATAAAGAAATGCAAGTTCATGCGTGTTTCTCGTTGTCATTCTACCCCGCCTCCATACTACCTTAATGCTACTCCCCTTGAGTGTGTGCCCTCGTACAAATATCTATGTGTATTTATTTCTTCTAATCTTTCTTGGAAGGCTCATGTAAATCATATAACGAACAGCGCTAATCGCATGCTGGGTTTCATACGCCGCAATTTTTGTCGTTCATCTAGTTCCGTAAAATTACATCTTTATAAATCATTAGTTCGTCCTAACCTTGAGTATGTTGCATCCGTCTGGGACCCAAGCCAAGAAAGACTCATATATGAAATCGAATTAATCCAGAACCGGGCCGCTCGCTTCATCCTTTCAAATTATCACCGTACTTCAAGCGTCACCCTTATGAAAATAAACCTATCATTACAGCCACTATCACAACGTAGGAAAGTATCTCGCCTTTGCCTGTTCCATAAGATATATTACGACAACTCTATTCTTAGAAATCGCTTGATAACCCCCCCCCCCCCCCCTAGCTACGTTTCTGCCCGCACCGATCATCGTCATAAGGTCGGTGTTCCTTCGTGCCACACGAACCATTTTTTAAATTCATTCATCCCCGATACGTCAACAAAGTGGAACCACCTTCCCTGCTCCGTCGTCGAAATATCCGAGAACGCCAAGTTCAAAGATGCTTTGAATAACCATATGTCGTCATAAAGAAGTCATGTGATTGGAGTCATATGCACATTTGTTATTTGAATTTGAATTTGAACTTTATTCAGACAATCAATTGTCTGAATAGCGCGTGTTCATTTTTTTATTGCTCGTGTTCCTGCTTTATACGCCCATTTTCGGCCTTTGGAGTTACTTTTTGTGTTTAGTTTTTGTTGCCATCGCTGCTGTATAATCATTACTTGTATTTTGTTCACTCACCTGAGTTCTTTTACTTTGTTTTATGCTTTGTTGCACAATGTATAGTAAAATGTACCACTCCCCTCTGTAATGCCCTCGGGCCCTGAGGGTACCGAAATAAATAAATAAATAAATAAATAAAAGTATTGATAAAATGTTATTTTCATGATTATTCTTATTGTTGATTTTAATTCTTTTTACCATTTGTGATTCTTTCAAATCTTATTCTGGCATTACTTTTCTGGAAGTGTGTCCTCTGAGAGGAGGAATGTTATAGTATCTCATTTTTGCTTGTGAGGACACTTAGCCAAGAAATGGTTGCCTTCAGACGTTGCACCTAATAGTACCTACCTCTCCCGTCTCCTTTAACCTAAGCCACTAACCTATTTAAACTAAACATGTAGTTATATTGTCACGTGACACACAGTGCTATCGCAGTGCGACGAAAAAGGTGACGGTATTCGTTGCTGAAATTCGTAACAAGGAGCGTAGAACATCCGTCGCGAAGTGTGACGAGGCTGCGGGCAGCGCAGATGCCAAGAGTGAACAAAAGCGACGTGTTGCCTTCAGCAACTGCCTCACCGTCAGGTAGCTCGTCACACACGACGTAAACCACGACGCTAGACCGGGGTGGCAACGTTATGCTGTCGGCAGGAATGCGAAACGTACTGAGGCGGCTGACGTCGGTTTTTTCTGCTGATCTCTCTGTCGAAAATGTCACTGTTCGCTCACGGAAGGTCGATAACTGCCCCGTGCTCCCAGAGAAAGTCTATTCCCAAGATGAGGTCTCTGGAACATTCACGAAGTACAAGGCAGCTGGAGTGAAAGGTACGTCCGCGAATTGTCGCCCTCACTGTGCACATACCGTGTGGGCTGACTACATGTCCGCCGACAGTACGAATTTGCGTCCCATACCACGGCGTAACCACTTTCTTTAGGTGCGTCGTTAATTTCCCGCTCATAATCGAGTAATCGGCCCCTGTGTCCAATAAAGCACTAACGTTGTGACGGCCGTCAAGCACCACAGGTATTTCCAAAGAAAGTCGGCTTCCGAGACCGGTTGCTGTCGTCGTCGGATCGTTGCTGGTCCGCGTTCGCGTCGATGGGAGGCCTTGCTCGCGTCGATTGTCAGCGGCCTCGCTCCCGAAGGTCGCTGCCGTTAGTTTTCCCGTCGAGGGCTTGGGGAGCGCCCCTGCGTCGCCACTTGGGAGCTTCTGAAGTTTGGGGAAGGCCGTCTTGGAGATGGTGATCGTGACTGCCGCCGGAACGGCAGCGTGCGCTGCTGCGACAGGTACTCTTCTATCGCCCTGGGTCTTTCGCCAAACCTGGGCCTTGGCGAGTCGACGGCATAACCCGGGAGTCCGAGGCGGCGATACGAGCATTCGTGGTATAGGTGGCCGGCTTCTCCGCAGTGAAAGCACAGCGGTCGCCTGTCCGGTGTGCGCCAGACGTCAGATTTCCGTCGAATCGGCTGCCTATTGTACGGGCGCTGGATCGGTTGCACCAGCGGCGGTATCGGGTGCACAAAGCGTGGCGCAGCGGGAGTAAAACGGCCTGCAGCTTCCGCGTATGACAGGCGTGGCATCTCTGTCGGTGCAGGCGGGGCAACGGGGTTGGAAAGCGGGATTTGCAGAGCATGCTGTACCTCGTTCCTGACGAGGCTGGAGGTTGATCCTGCGGTATGCTGAGGCGGGCACTGAATCCTTTGGAGTTCGTAGCGCACGACAGATCGGATGAGGTCACAGAGGGAATCGATGTTGATGCTACTCCCGGCAGCACCAATCTGGCCCAATGATGAAGCGACACTGATTTGCCGGTCGTACACTGCCGACCTTTGTTGCAGGACTCTTTCCATGATCGTGGCTTCCGTCAAAAATTCGGCCACAGTTTTTGGAGGACGGCGGACGAGGCCAGCAAAAAGCTGTTCCTTTACTCCTCGCATTAGGTGGCGTAGTTTCTTGTCTTCTGTCATATCCGGGTCTGCTCGACGAAAGAGGCTCGTCATGTCCTCCACGTACATCATAACACTCTCGTCGGGCATTCGGATACGTGACTGTATGGCCCGCTCGGCTCGTTCACGGCGATCGGGACTGGCATAACTTGCTACCAGGTTACGGCGAAACTCGCTCCACGACGACAAGGGTTCACGGTTCTCGTACCAGGTGCGAGCGCCATCCTCCAGGCTGAAATACACGTTTCTGAGCTTGTTCGCGTCGGTCCACCCATTGAAATTTGCGACGCGTTCAAATTGAGCGAGCCAGTCATCGACGTCCTCGAAAATGGAGCCATGGAACACTTTTGGCACTCGTGGGGTGTAATGAGCAGTCGTCCTGCCTTCCGTACCGTCTTGAGGTGACGCTGACGCCATTTCTGGAAGAGGTCCGTTCTCAGGAGGCAGTCCTCTAATTCTTCGACTGGCCCGGTGCACATGCGTTGTTACTCCAGCTACAGGGCTACCAGGAGGAGTCTGGTACATTAGTTGGGGCTACCCGGTACCTCCACCAGTTTGTCACGTGACGCACAAGGGACCATGATAGCAGAGGCCGCACCGTCTGGTAGACAAGAACTGCTAGCTGAGCAAGATGGCTCCGACTGGGGCGCGCGCTGAGCCAAAAGCAACTTCTTCCTTTTCTTTCTTTGTCCATGCTAGCTCGCGCCCGCTGCGCATGTCCCGGTGGCAATATAAAAACTCAAAGCGGTGTGCAGAGGACGCAGCGCTGTTGCAGCGCATGCTAGATTTTGCTGCCTGCTGTCTCATTCTTCTATTTCAGTATTCAGCCTCTATTGCTTCGCTTCCGTTTCTGCTTCCTTTTGCACAGTCTTCCTCCCTGCTCCGTGTTGTGCTTATTTTGTTCCTTGTCCCATCTTTTGCTTTTTCGCCGTCCAATTTTTCTGCTTCATATTCGTCGTCTCCTTGCTGTTCTTTTTTTCCTCATCACCTCCTTTTTCTTTACATTGATCAACCTACTGCCGACGCCTGACACAACAGAGTGCCCTGTAACAACCCCTTCTCCGTTGTCAGAGCCGTGGTTGCAAACAGAAACTGCCCAGCCATGTGGCGAGAGTCAAAGGTACATGACACTACTAGCTATTATTGTGCTAGGTCCACACAGGCATGGATGAGCGATGGCGGTTGCAGATACTGGCAGCGGCAGCGGACGCCATCGCTACTAATCCAAGTCACATCAACGAGCCCATAACATCCTCGGCTGTAATATCACATTGGCTGTAGTTACTTGTTTGCCAGAAAAGCCCGTTCCTTGAAAATGCGCGTACAAGTTCTTTGAATTCTCGCGTGCATTGCGCTTAAGTGATCCGCCATACTGTCGGTGTAGCGCTCGAACAAAAAAAAAACTTGGAACGCATTTTTTTTATATTCTTTCTGCCAACGATAGGACAAGCTTTCACATTCCTATGTTGAAGAGCAGTTGAGGTAAAATAGAGCCTTGTGGGGGGTTCCGCGGTTGGGCCTTTGCATTAGTGTTGATCTGGCTGAGCTCGTGCCGATTGTGGCCATTCCATACGTTAGGAAAGAGGTAGTGTAATTATACGCTTTTTTCTGCACATCCTATGATGCGTATTGTTACCTCGAGTACTGTTGCATAGGTCGTGGTTTCAAAATCTTTTTTGATATCCAAAGAAACGATAAACCTGTCCCTGCTCCCGTTTGGGGGATTGAGCGCTTCTTGCTTGAGGAGTAGGAAGACGTCCTGTGCAGCCGCGCGCGGTCTGAAGCGGAATATGGAATTGGGGAGATGTCGGTGCGTCTCAATATATGAACCCAGTCGCGTTTGAATGACTTTCACGAAAAGTTTACCCATACGTGATGGTAGAGATATGGGTCCGAGGCTGTGGAAAGTTCTAGGTTTTGCAAGTTCAAGAGATTTCGCGACGTTTTGGACAAAGGGACATTCGAAGATGCTTCTAAGTATGCACGTCGACTGCCTAGTGGACCTCGGTTCAATGAAGAAGTGTAAAGACAAAGAAAACCATGTGGGCAGCAATTGCAACCGAGCCAAGCAAGAACGGCAAAGACATCACCACTTCAGTGCGAAGTGTTTTTTCTCTTGTTCGAATGGTTCATTTTTCATTTATCTTTTGCTTCAATTTCTTAAATTTTGTGTTGTTCATAGATTTCCTGCAAGTTGTTATAAATGTATTCTTTTTTCCCATGCAGCGCATGACAGTTCGCAAACACGTGTGTATGAGGAGATCCCCCGTAAATTCTCGTTACTATAGGACCTGCAAATGTTATACTTATCACTAACGATGTTACGTTGTATACGAAGAAACTGAATTGAAGAAATTAAATCGACTTGAAAACATGTTCAAGGCCATTAAGGAGCACTAGAACGCGATAAAGCACAGCACGCGCTCCGGCTTTAGCCCCGTCGACATCCCGTACGCAGAGGAAATAGGAAGGCTTGCGGCGGTGGGCTCTGCAGTAAACACCCTATACTGAGGCACGTCGGAGGCGCTGAACGAAGTGCGGCACAGTAATGTAGCACACAAAGGGAAGCGATCCTACCTCCGGATCATATAAAGATGAAAACACATGAGAGACTCGCACTTGTAACGACATTTATTGATCTTAGAGAACACATAAAACAAGGAGTGCTGCTTTTGTAAGCATAAGTTATCAACGAAAAGATTGCGCCAATGCAAGTCATTTTGCTTCTCCCAGTTGCATGAGCATACGAGTGTAACGGTCTTCTGTCGCGTGTCTTGCCCTTGCGTGCGCGCGTGGGAGCGGTCATGAGAACTCTTCGGCTCGTCGTCCAAGCTTGCTCCCCATTAATGACACATCTGTCTTGCAAAGCAAAGCAGCGTAAAAATAATGTTTTTGCGCCTGTTGAATGAGTGAACCTCAAGCGTCCTAAGCTGCTGAAATCCGGTTTTAAGAATTCCAAGTGTTCTCGATGGGAGAGCATGTTTGATTCAGCGTCTGGTTGAACCGCTCTGTAGCGGCAGTCATACGAACGTGATAAATGTAAGGGGTCATGTGTTCACACAATGGATACGCCGCGTCTACAACGACGGGGAAATGGCCAGCGTCGCAGATTGCAGGCAGCTGCTCGCTAATGAAAGAAAAGCGTAAAATGTTTGCAACATGCAACCGACGCGTCGGTCCGCAACATACATCTAAAGCTAACCTGTCTGCATTGCAGATTCCTTTCACAGCACAGGCAGGTACGTTGTTCCTATCGATAAAGCTATCTTTGAGTTTATTATCGGGACTCCTAGTCCTAATGCGTGCCCTGTCCAGGGCTCGAAGTGTGTTTGTCAATCCCGCAATCTGGAATAGAGAGAGCAGGAATGAAACAGTACTTATGGATGGTGCGTATTGCATATGCGATCCATATTAGTGCACACACAAGAAGACGAACTGTCTACGATAACTTGAACGGTAAGCGTTTATATGGGCTATAGGTGTAATATCATTCTAGAACCTAAATTTGAACCGTAAAAATTGCTTAGGCGAACGCTGATCAATTGTGGTTTAGCCGCGACGAGTTTCTACATCGAATTCACATCATTGTTGCTGACGTGGGCTGCTGAAGCGCTTAGCCTTAGTTCAACGATGCATCCACAAAATACACATTTGCACGCCGGTTCGAAGCACTCACGCGAGCGCAGTTTCTCTTCTTCCGTAAGTAGCATTTTCACGCTCGCAGGAGCTACAGCCTGGAGAATGTCGGTCCGCGACTCCGTGCAACGTACTTTCAGCATTTCCAAGTAGCTGGGCTGCCGACCGAAAAGTGGACTTGGTCCCTGAATGCCTGTGTGTGTGTGTGTGTGTGTGTGGGAATACGTTCACGTGAACAGGTGAATTTTTTAGGCTTTCATTTCTATGACGTTTGTGAATTGTCATGTGGATGTCCTCGTAAGCACAAAAAAGCTATCATGTGTTCTTCGGTGCTTTTGTGTGGCGTCCCACTATGTGAGCGTTTTTTTTCAGTACTAAGCAGAAGCTGGAAACTGCGCTGTCAGGTTTTTGCAAGTGCTCCTACTTATCTGAACTTTCTCCGAAACGAAAAAAATAGCGAGAACAAATGTTGAAGTATCGAACGCCAAACCTTACACAGTGCTTGTACGCCTAATTAACATCACAATAGTGCCACAACACTGGCGAAGAAATCGCCCTCCTTTGGCCGCTGTTCGCGTCGATGCTCGCGAATGGCAGCGACGACCTTGTCATCTTCGCTTGCCTATGAACTGCTATAGAATTGAATAGAAGAAAAATGAGTTTCGCCAGAAGGGCGAAGCAATGAATGCGATAGTAATGCATGGTATAAAATACGAAATAAGACTAGCAGGTTTAGGGGTAATCTGATCATTAGTGAACGTGTGTGCTTATCAAGCAAGCTTAGAGTTGCGTAAAGTGCCACGTGACGGTGTTGCGACAGAGACAATGGCCCAGAAGAGCTGCGAGCTAAGTCATGTTTTTTTATGTCTCCTGGCACGCGCTTCACACCGCGCGACCGCTGTAAGCAGCGTGCACTTTGCGCCATCGAGAAACCTGGCCCAGCACAGCCGAATCAACTGAACGCATCAAGGCGCTGTTGCGCAGTACCTAGCAGGTCTGATGGCTGTCGACATAGCGCGCGTCAGTCGAGATGACCGCGACGTCGACAGCTGCTCGAGCGACCCCTCCCCCTTTGTTCTTTTGTGGTTGTTGTTGTTATGTGGTGTTTAACGTCCCAAAACCAGCTCTGATTATTAGAGATGCCTTAGTGGAGGGCTCCGGAAATTTTGACCACCTGGTGTTCTTTAACGTGCACTGACATCGCAGAGCACACGGGCCTCAACATTTCGTCTCCATCGAAATGCAGCCGCTGCAGCCGGGATTCGATCCCGCGATCCTCGGATCCGCAGCCGAGTACCATAGCCACTAGACCACCTTTTTTTCTTTTGATGCTCGTTAAAGACGGGCGGGGCGTTTCCTTGCTTTTCTCTCCCCTTCGGCGCAGGCCTCCGGAGCGGCGCGATGTTATCGCATACGCCCCCTGAGCGACGGAGATGGGCCGGGCCTGTTTGACCTTTACCTCGGCCGCGTTCATCACCCCCACTCGCGTGCATTTACCCGCGGGTTGAACGTACGATGTGCTGCAGGTTGACTTTATGCGGGACATGACGGCGGCACCACACGCGTGGCACCCAGAAGAAAGTTGGCCACGGCACGAGTGCACAAAAACGCCACCATTGCAGCCAGCCGAACATGCCATATAATTTGACTAATGGCTTCGTTGTTAGTAAACTTGGGCATGTCATTAAATAGCCGATCAATACGCTAACACGCCTGAGCCCCTGTGTCAGCCCCTGTGTCAGTTTTATTATTTTATCTTGAGTGTTGCACAACACACTGACAAGTTTGCAGCAATTCCTTATTTTTTAGAGAGTACGCGAATTCTGACAGTATTTTTTAAATATCACCAAAGCAGACTAACCTGATGGCACAAGCACGTGCCAATGTTTTGTGGTTTTAATAAAGGATTTTCGGGTTACATGCGTCCGGGAGGCATCTTCATGAGAAGGCGTAGTTTATAGGCTCAGACGGGAGGCATGCGTCAATAATCGATTGTCGTCGGTAGATAATCTCGACATTTCTTAACTGTTGGCTTACGTTTGTAGGAAATCAACACATGCGCGAAAAACGGAATGAACACTCATGGAATAAAGTCAGGCATGTCACAGAATATCAGCTGTTTAATGCGGTAATACGCCTTAGTAACGCCTTTCTTTATCATTTATTCTTACACATTAAGCTGAGGATATTTCAGGAATAAATTACTAGAATTTCGTCATTGTACACTCAGCACCCGAATTCGTAACACTGCTATTATCACGTGATGGTGATGCTGAAGGACGCCTCGAGGAGACCAGTGAAGATCAAACCATTTATTGGGTGTTCTTGTTCCTTAGAAGAACCTCGGCCAGCTAGACTGTTCAGCACAATTTTAGTCTTTGGCCTATTCTTTCTTAACCCTATTTAAAGAATTGCTCTGTTTAGGTGCTCAATTACGTTTTGTAGTTCATCTCCATCGTTGCTAAAGAGCACAATGTCGTCTGCAAATCTTAAATTGCTCAGATATTCTCCGTATATTGGAATTCCCTTTTCTTCCAGTCTAGACATTTAAACACCTCTAAACATGCAGTGAATAGCATCGGGGAGATTGTATCTCCTTTCTGATTCCTCTCTTGTTCGTAATTTTTCCGCTCTTTTCATTTAGGAGTAGTGTGGCTGTGCTACGTTTGTAGATGGTACTTATGGTTTGTGCAGATACGCAAGGTACACCTTGTCGAAGCAGAGCTTCTAGAACTGCTTATATTTATATATTTATATGGAATCAAATGCTTTCTCGTAGTCTATGAAGACTACGTAAAGAGGTTACTTATATTCAGCGAGCTTCTCAATTATGAGGTTGACAGAATGGGCGTGGTTCATTATTGAGTAACCTTTCCTGAAACCACCTTGTTCTCTTGGTTGAGTCCAGTGTTTGTCTTGTTCTAGCAGAACATAGTTTCGCAAATAGCTTGTATATTTCCGGCAGTAAACTTATTGGTCTGTAGTTCATTAATTCCTTTATGTCGCATTTCTTTTGTTAGGATTATATTAGCGTTTTCCCAGATGAGTGGTACACTAGATGCCTTGATGCATTTCGTGAAGAGCGACGCAAGTTTTTCAATTATGATGCCTCCTCCGTCGCTGATCAAGCCGGCTGTTATGCCTACTTCACCTGCTGCTTTATCGCGGGTCACCCCGTTGACGGCTTTTCTGACTTCATCAGTGGTTATACATGGAACCTCTGTGTCCTCCTCTCATTTTATTTCCATTAAGGTTGTGTGGTCTCTCTGGGAGCTTACAGTTCAGAGTAGAAGTCTTCTGCTACCTTTACTATTTCTTTGAAGTTGTTGATAACATTAGCTTGTTTATCTTTTAGTGCGTGCATCTTGTTTTCTCCTAACTGCGATTTTTGTTGACCGATTTAGTGCCGCTGCCTTTCTCTACTGATTTCTCTATTTCACGTTAAATTTCCTTACATCTCTCTGCCTTGCTTTACTGATGAGCTTTGATAATTCTCAGAATTCTGTTTTACCTTTTGACGACGTCACCTTCATCTGCTGGTATTTTTATTAAGTCTCTTATGGATTGGGACAACTTGCTTACATCTGGCTTTGTAGTTTTACCTCCAACTTCAATCGTAGCTTGGAAGATCACTTCCGTTAGGGTTTTGTTTACTATTTCTAAATCTTGGTCTTTTTTTTCTAACGCGTCAAATCTCTTTTTAGTGCAAATTTGAAATCTTCGTTCTTTGCTTTGATGGCGTCCAGGTTTGCCTTTTTTCTAGTAACTAATTTAGTTCTGACTTTCTTTAGGATACGTGCAATCTTTGCCCTTACTAATCTGTGATCGCTACATTTTACCTTGCCTGGTACTTCTATGCCTTCTATTATGCCTGGTTGCTCGCACATTATTAAGTCAATTTCGTTTTTGATTTTCCCGTAAGGGCTTTTCCATGCCGGCTTTCTATTCTTATGCTTCTTAAAGAACATATTCATCATTCGGAGACGGTTTCTTACGTCAAGCTGTACTAGCACCTCTCGACGGTTATTCCTATGACCGACACCATAGTTGCTTGTTCTCCACCTTGTTTTCTTCCTACTTTTGCTTTAATATCTGTCATGATTATTGTGAATTCTGCCCTTATTCTTTTCATTGCTAATTCGATGTCCTCGTAAAACTGCTCTACTTGCTCATTGTCGTAACTCGTTGTTGCCTCTCATCCTTGCACTATAACAAGTTTATATCGCTTAATTAGTTTTATGACGGCACATGCTACGCTTTCATTATTTCTGTAGAATTCTGCCACGTTGCCCGCTATATCTTTGCGAATTAGGAACCCGACGCCATATTCTCTCTTTTCGGGCAACCCTCTATGGCAGAAGACATGCCCGTTATTTAACGCTGCGTAAGCTCCGCCTGCTCCCTTAACTTCGCTAAGGCCAATCATGTCCCAATAACGCCTTCTAGCTACTAGAGCAGCTGCGATAGCCTAGCTTCGCTCGAGAGGGATCTTGCGTTGAAAGTTCCATTATTAGGGAGTTTTCGAACAGGGGCCCCAAACACTTTGGGGCCCCAAAGAAATAGCGTCGACACCACTGCGGATGCCCGAGACCCAAACTGCCTTTGGGTTTTGGGTTGGGCACGCTATTTCTGGAATTTACCGTGAGCCCCAAAGCTTGCCCCAAACTTTTTAGCGTAAACATACATGGCCGTGCCCATCGAAGCGGCGGCTCTCGCCTAGGACAAAACTGAGCTGATTTCTGGTTAAGTGACGACTTAATCAATCAATAAATGGTGGCGTAGGTCATCGCTTTCTTCCATCTCACGCAGTGCAACAAAAACTGGCCGTGAAATAGCCCCCGTTTTTAAGATCGGTTGTCGAATTGAGAGCTCGTAGGCTTAACGCGACCGGTGGCTCGAAGCTGGATTACCTTGGCTCACGACACCAAATTCTTAAGACTCGCAGAACGATGGGGATTACAAGTAAATTCATTGCCACTGCACGCTTTAAATTGCAGTTTTAAAGGGCAGGCTTATGAAACGCAAATTCGTTTATTAATCTTCAATTTTTACTTGTCGTAGCCTGCCTTTTAGGTCACTTTGGCGCTGCAAGCGCAAGACGCAAGGAGCGAGCGGAAAACCCAATTCGAAAACTCCTACTTTTTACGTGATCCCAAGTTGGCACACGCTAAGCACTTTGGGGCCCCAAACTTTTGGGGCCCCTATTCGAAAACTCCCTATTTAGTTTCCATTGGCGCCCTGTTTGGATCCAGTGATTATCAGCGCTCTCCGCTGCTTCACAGGGCCTGTGGCCGCCATGGACAGACCTTCTGCAGCTGCTGGACACTGAGGGTGAGGCTTTAACTGTAGACGTCGTGTGGGAGGTGGTGGCCAAGTACTACAGCAGGGTGGCCTGCAAAAATAGCAACTCTTAACTGTGGAACTATAGCGGCAACAAGGATCGTCGGTCGTTGGTGAAGCTGACCAGCGGCGAGACGCATCGTTTTCTGAACGTGCACTCCAATAAATTGCTAGTTTTATTATTGCTGATAGCGTCCAACTTAGAAGGCGCACGCAAAGTTTGCAGAACGACTTAACAGTTGTTTCTCGCGTAGCTGGGACGTGTGCCCGTTTGAGAGAAGGCTTGCTTCCACAGATTTAGGCTCGGAGGTGTGCGCTTTAGGTTCGAGGCTCCTCCGTTGTCCGTGGTCATGGCACAGCACCGTGCCTATAGTGGGTGGTTGTGGGCGGTCCAACCTGGTGGCAGTGCACCCAGACAGTGTCGTCTTCTGTCGTGAGAGATGATGATGGTGATGATGATTGTGGTTCGGTAAGGTAAGGACGCTAATTTCTGCAGCCCATGTAGGGAGCACGGCTAAGCGTCGGTGGGGGTAGGGGAAAGGGAGTGAAAGAGTTAGGGAGGAGAGAAAAGGCGTAGTGGAGGGCTCTGGAAATCTAGACCACCTGGGGTTCTTTAACGTGCACTGACAACGCACAGTACACGGGCCTCTGGCATTTTCGCCTCCATCGAAAATGCGACCGCCGTGGTCGGGATCGAACCGGCGTTTTTGGGTGTCAGCCGAGTACCGTAACCACTACACCACCGTGGCGGACAATGTCGTGAGAGAGAGCGAAAGGCGCGCGTTGACTGTGGAAACGCTCTTTCTACGATCAACGCTTTATCAGCTCGCAAGGAATGAGAAAGCTCCCTCGTCCGCGAGAGACAGCGCTAATGCAGGCAGCGTCTGCTAGCGAGTTTCTTTATTGAAAAAACCAATTATTCGCGCAGCACAACCATTCTCCAGCCACCTAATATATAGAGGCACTGGATCTTGACCTCTCATGTAGTGCTGGTTGGAGATTTCTCTTGTGCGTAGTTGAACCATAAGTATTCGTAACGTGCGCGTTAACTGAAAGTAATCCGGAACACGGCACGATATACGATGTGGGAGCGAAGGAACCTCATAAAGAGCAGGAGCATAAATGACAACGGGTGTGCAAACATACACACGCATTGTCACATGCATGAGGGGGCAATGTCACAGGTGATTTACGGTAACACCGAACGATCCCCAGTGCTTCGCCCTCTCGTCATGGTTCACTTCGTGGAGATGCGTGGATTTTTTACAAAGCTCATGAATACCCATTTATGAGTATGTTTACCGTGAGATAACCAGAAACGTCGACAGCACTGTGGCGACTGGCTGGTAGCTCAAGGTACGAGGTAATGTTGGCGCTCACCGTCCAAAGCACAGACGCTTGTTTTGTGGACTAAAAATGCGCCATACGGTGCGCTGTTGTGCCATTATAAGCGTCTTTCGTTGAGATATTCCTACGGGGTCCAGCAAATTTGCACAAAAGCAAACCGCGCCACCGTATGGAACAGGGTCATGCAACTGCCAACCTGCCCTTCCTACACAACGAGTGCATTCCTCGCCTGGCAACCTGACTGTACTATCAGCGCGGCCGCCACGCGCCAGCTGTCACTATTTAGTCCACCATTGCTTCCCGGCCAGTCGGGGCGCGCCACCATATGGAACAGGGTCATGCAACTGCCGTTTTTCCTGCAGGTCAGTTACCTTGCCAACGCAAGATGTACTCGTTCTAATGATCCTTATTTAATTACGGTGTCGTGCCCCCTGAGTTGATTGACAGTTGTCGCAATCTACTATGCAAGCTGTTTTCCTCCAGCTACCTTACGTTTCACATTGTATCGCTTCTGCTTGTACAAGCAGGCGACGTAGAATTGAACCCCGGTCCCGCCTCCGGCTCTGTTTCATCGCTGGAGTCAACTTCGAAAGTGCTATCTCGTTTAGAATTATCCCAAAGTACCATGCTCAAGGAACTCTCACTGATCCGTAGTTCCCAAACTAACATTGAAGCTTCGTTCAGTGCACTTTTTGCTCGAGTTGAAATCCTAGAGGAAAGAGTTGATGAAATCCGGTCATTGCACTCGCAACCTTCTTCTGGCGCAGGTGCTTGTCTCGATAATCTTGCTTCCCAATTAAAAGCCCTCGGAGAAAAATGTGACGACGCAGAAAACCTACTAAGACGTTTCAACCTCTTGGGTATTCCCGACAGAAACAACGAAAGCTGGGCGCAGTCTGAATTGCGTGTAACATCATTCTTGTCAGAAAAGCTAAACATTTCCATGGCAAGCAACTGATTTAGAACGCATACACAGATTAGGTCGCTTCCAGGAAAACAAAAATCGACCGATCATAGTTAAGTTCGCGCGGTTAAAAGATAAAACTGCTGTCCTTGAAGGTGCTTCAAAACTTAAGGGCTCCTCTTTCGCTGTTCGTGAAGATTACTCGGCGCGCGTGCACGCAGCCCGTAAGAAGCTACATACGTTTGGTGTGCAAATGGGATCTCAATTCAAGGTCCCTTTCGACAAGCTCCTCATTGACGACAAGCAATTCGTCTAGGACGCCGATTTCGATTCAGTCAAACAAGTAACAAAGTAGGAATCAACTCGTAACGCTGGTCTTCCACTTTCCCATCGTTCCCAACCGAGCCACCCGCCGTCCAGAAGCCCAACGTTTCACACGATCAGGGTTATGCTAACTAATGCTCGAAGTTTCTTGCCAAAAAAAGAAACGTTTGAAACGGTTATCACAGAAGACGACTCTGACCTTGTAATTATCACTGAATCATGGCTGAACTCGAATATTGAGGATGACGAGCTTTTGAACAACACTTCGTATACCGTTTTAGGCAAGACAGGTCCGATCGTAGAGGCGGTGGGGTCTTGGTTTTTGTCAAGCGATATCTGGTCTCTTCCCTCGTACCTGTTGTAGATCAGCACGAGATTCTTTGCCTCAAGATATCGCTACCGGCCAGCACGAACATACTGATTGCTTGTTACCGTGCCCCTGACTCCGACATTTCATTTACAAATGAACTTAATTCCATCATATCCGATCTTATCTTCCGCTTTCCTCGTGCTAATCTCGTGATATGGGGCGACTTCAACTTTTCGGACATTGATTGCGATAACTACGTCGCATCGGCCCGGGCATCCAAAGATTTCCTTGAAGTTGTCCTCATGTACAGCCTAAGCCAAGTTGTTACCAGACCTACTCACGGTAGTAACATCCTTGATTTGGTTCTTACTACCGATAATGTCCTAATTAATTCCTTGCAGTGTGTCCAAGGTGTTAGCGACCATAACATCTTGTTTTTCAACATAGCCATTGAGCTCCCTGACCGTCAGCCATCGACCAAGTACATCCGAGATTCTAATAAAGCAAACTTTTCCGAAATGAACAATCGGCTGGAATCTTTCTTCGAAGACTTCCAGCGGTCAGCGTCTCTCCTGAACAGCTCAGCAAAACTGGTCACTCTATAAGGGCAACCTTTTGTCTCTTATTGATGCCTATGTTCCTCTCGTGCGCATTCGCGGAGATGCCGGAAGGCCCTGGTATTCCAACAACCTCAAAAAACTATCGGGTAAAAAAAGGGCATTTTCCGTAAACTCAAGCGAAGTAAGAACCTGCAAAAGTGGGATAGATACTCTGCAGTTCTCCGTGAATGCACCAGCTTGCTGAGGCACTCTAAGCGTAAGTATTTTCAGCTGGACCTCCTGAGCACTCTGCACTACAACCCTCGCAAATTCTGGAACTCATTGTCATCAAAGCGTACCTCGTGTCATACTATAGCGCTTATCAACTCTGACGGGTCACCTGTTCCAGTGGATGAGCATCCAGATGTCATGAACTCCTATTTCTGCTCTGTTTTCACTAATGAACCTGCTGTCAATATTCCTACGTTGCCATCTTATAACTATTCGCCAATGTCAGAGGTTACTATAAGTATCGATGGAATCGCGTACTTAATCGATAACCTGAAACTTTCCAGTGCACCAGGCCCTGATGGCATAACGGCTAAAGCATTGAAGGGCACCAAATCGCAATATAGCCGCGTCTTGCAAGTGATTTTCTCTCAGTCCGTGAAGGCGTCCGACACAGCGGACGCCTTCACGTTTACACGGATGGGTCAGTTTCCTCTGTGGGCGCATCAGGAGCAGTGATCATTCCAGCCAAGTCTGTCACCATACAATTCAAGACGTCCCACTTCACAACTTCGACGGCTGTAGAACTCGCCGCCATTCATGCAGCGGTAGAAGTCATAATTGCAGAACCTTCCCATGCATGGTCCATATTACAGACTCCAAGGCAGCTCTTCAATATCTGATATCGCCATTTCGTCATGGACCTCACGAGCAACTGGTTGCTGACATAAGAATTCTTCACCACCATGCCGTCGAGCAAGGACACAACATCACGTACCAGTGGATACCGGGGCACTGTGGGATCAGCGGCAATGACCTTGCTGATAAATCCGCCCGATCTGCCCACGATGATAACCACTGTAGAGCAATACCATTCTCCCGGACCGACGCATCTGCAGGGCTTCAATCCCTAGCACGTGAACTTACGCGCGCACAGTGGAATTCGTCAGATTTCACCAATGCTCGTGTACATAGTTTGCACCCAGACGTTCAGTTCCGCCTTCCGTCAGGAATACCTCGAGCTGAAGAGACACTTCTTTGTCGCCTGTGGCTTAGCGTTGCCTTCACAAACGCCTACTCATTTCGTATTGGAATGGCAAACGACCCTATGTGCGAGAACTGCGGCTGCGACGAAACGATCTCTCATCTTCTGTGTGAGTGTCCCGGTTTCAGTGGCCCCAGAAGAGAACTTACTGCTGCTCTAGACAGACTTGACAGGCGCCCTTTGTCCGAGCAACGAGTCTTGGGACACTGGCCATGTCCATCGTCAGCACGGAAAGCGCTCAACGCGTTGTTGCGATTTTTACGGACGAGTGGTCTAAGGGACAGACTTTAAGCAGTGTCGCGTTTGTGTGCGTGTGTGTGTTTTTTTCTCTCTTTTTCTTTTTTCTTGTCGTGTCTCCTTCCTGCTGTCTTTCATTCCCCTTACCCCTCTTCCCCTGCACAGGGTAGCCAGCCGGTCTCAGCACTGGCTAATATCCCTGTCTTTCCTCCTTTCCTCTTCCTTCCTCTCAGTCCGCGGCCTCTTCCACTGTTCCGAATGACTGGGAACTCAGCCATGTTGTGCCCATACACAAATCTCGTAGCCGTTCCAATCCATCTAATTACCGCCCAGTTTCTCTAACCTGCATACCTTGCAAACTCCTAGAGCATATTCTGTATTCCAGCATCGCATCTCATCTAGACAAACACTCTTGTTTCTTTCCCAAGCAGCATGGTTTCCGACAGGGCTACTCATGTGAAACACAGCTCTTCGAGTTTACCACAGACCTTCACCTCAACCTTGACTCCCGTTTTCAAACTGACGTTATCTAGCTCAACTTTTCAAAGGCGTTCGATCGGGTCGCCCATCGTCGTCTAATTGCTAAACTTGCTTGCCTCAACCTTGATCCCCATGTGCTATCCTGGATTGAATGCTTTCTCACAAACCGCTCACAACACACTGTCATCGACAACACTCAATCATCAAGTAGCTCTGTCCTATCAGATGTACCGCAAGGCTCAGTGCTCGGACCTCTCCTGTTCGTGATGTTTATAAACGGCATCCCTGCCCATCCGGCTATTCGCTGATGACTGCGTTCTTTATCGGCGCCTATCCTCCCCCAATGACCAGCTTATCCTCCAGGAAGACTTAAACAAAACTGTAAATTGGTGTTCTGATTGGCTTATATCCCTCAACGTTTCTAAATGTAAGTACATGTGTGTTACCCGCAAGCACACAACCCTGAATTTCCAGTACTCTCTCAAATCTTCAGCTGTTACCCATGTCGACTCTTACCGTTACCTCGGAGTTATAATCACTGATCAACTCACGTGGACTGCGCACATAACAAAGCTTATAAAGGACTGCTACAAATCACTTGACCTCCTGAAACGATCACTTTTTCTGTCCCCAACTCCTGTCCGCAAACTCGCTTACGAAACGTTTATTCGGACTAAAGTTCAGTATGCCTTATCAATTTGGAACCCTCACCAGTATTTTCTTAACTGACTCGAGGCAGTGCTGAATCGCGCGGTACGTTTTATTGCTTCAAACTATGACTGGCATTCTAGTATCACTCCCATCAAATCGTCCTTATGCACACCTAGTCTATCTCATCGCCGTAAGATTTCACAACTTTCCCTTTTCCACAGACTGCATTATAAGTTCCCTCGTCTCAGAGACACTATTTTGCTTCCTCCCAACCGAACCTCAAACTGTCTGTTTAATAACTTCAGTGTTCAACGCTTACATGGCACCACTAAAGCATTCAAGAAATCCTTCTTGCCAACTGCTATTGAGCTATGGAACGCGCTGCCCAAATATTTAGACTTAACATCGAGACTGCTCACCGACGATTTCTGCGGTTTCGCTCTGCAGCCATAAGGGCGCGGCGTACTTCGTAGACCTCTAGCAGATCCGCCTGCTTTACTCCACCCCTTTCGGGGTTTGCCCACATGTTTCGACGGGGTTTGAGAGGCGCAGACTCCCTTCCCAGGCAATTCACCCCTGAAGAAAGCCGAGTGTCGGGCCGGGGGACGCCTGTGCCCATTTTGTGAAACCGGTGGGTGACCGGCGGCAGTGAGAATCGAACCCACAACCTCCTGCAGCCGAAGTGGACACTCTACCACGAGGCCACGGCTGCGGTAAATGAACAAGACCGCAATAAATTTACACTTATTTTCATGTTTTTCAAACCCGTTATCTGCCACCTTCAAACTGTTACTTCATGTACTATCCATTTGCAACTGCATTTATATCACTTGTCCTACCTGTTGCACTGTATTTTATTTCGCTTTTGCAATTCAAATCATGTATGCTGTATTTTGAAAACTTTTTTATCGTTGTATAATGACCATGCTGTTGCTTATGTAATACCCTGAAAAGGGCCCTTAAGGTTGAAAAATGAAAATAAATGAAAAAGAAAGTTAGCAGAATGTACTTATTGTTATTGTAGCGGCAGATAGCGGTAGCAGCATCGGCGTCGCGTTGAAGAAGACTGAGACGCTCGCTCTTGCACGAGGCAGGTGCCGCTTCCACGGTCCTGCGCACGCTAGTTTTTTTACCAGTCATTAAAATACTCTTGATCACAGCGGACCTGTCGGGCTCGCTCTCTGTAGTGTAAGGCCCAGACTTCGTCGATCTGCGAGGTTGCTCATCGCCACATTTTCGTGACCCAGACGCGGCTGTGGCCACATGTTTCGTTGCAGAAACGCCCATGGAACAGACCGAAAGTAGGAGCTTTCTAGACCAGAACCTTCCCTAGCAACGCGGTGAGCCCTCCTGCTCCGCCATAGCTGTCCGCCTTCGTTAGTACTGGGACCAGCATCCGTCGGCGTGGTTTCTTCGGGCGGAATAAGAAATTCAAATTGTTGGTATCCGCTCCCAAGCTATTGTTGTGTTTCTTAAAAAACATATTCATAATTCGGAGTCGGTTTCTTTCGGCAAATTGTACTAGCATTTCCCCACGGTTGGGATAGAAGTCGGGGGTAAAACAACAAAGCAAGCAACAAGTAAGTTGTCCCAATCTACCAAGAACTTAATGAAAAAACGCCAACAAATGAAAGTAACTTCGTCAAAAGATAATATAGAATTCGCCGAACTATCAAAATTGATCAGTAAAGCCAGGCACAGAGATGTAAGAAACTTTAACATGAGAGAAATAGAGAAAGTAGTAGAGAAAGGCACCAACATTAAATCGGTTAAAAGGAAACTGCACTTAGGACAAAACAAAATGCATGCGCTACAAGATAAACAAGGTAACGTTATCAACAATTTCAACGAAATAGTAAAGGTAGCAGAAAATTTGTACTTTGAAATGTGCAGCTCTCAGACAGGCGATACAACCTTGATAGAAATAGAATGAGAGGAGGACACTGAAATTCCATGTATAACCGCTGACGAAGTGAAAAAAAATCCACGCATATCCAGAAAGTGGATGATTATGAGTGGGCGAAGCTCCGGAGGTTCGTCGGCAAAAACCGTGAATCTTCCGTGAATCTTGCCCATACATCATCGAAGACGTGACAAACACTGTGTCGCCATCTAGCGCTCTCCTATCACATTAGAGCACGCAGCGAGCGCCTCCGCGCCATCTATTGATCAATTCACGTACTAGCTAAGCAGCACCGTAGTGCTCGGACGGACGGACGAAGAGACAGACAGACAGACGGACGGACGGACGGACTGACGGACAGACAGACAGGCAGACGGACGGACAGACGGACGGAAAGACAGACAGACAGACTTCCATACTACGCGTTCCCATACATCTGACTGAAGCGAGCACCGCAGCGCCATCACGCCATCTAGTGAGCACTTCGCGAACTAGAGGTGGCTACTACAAACGGAGGACGGACAGACCCGCGGCATAAGGAGCTTCGCCCCTAAAAAGCTGTCAAAGGCATGTCCCGCGGTAAAGCAGCTGGTGAAGATGGTATAACAGCCGACTTGATCAAAGACGGAGGAGATATCGTACTTGGCAAACTTACATCGCTCTTCACGAAATGTATCAAGACATGTAGTGTACCACGCAGTTGGAAAAATGCTAATATAATCCTAATCCACAAGAAAGGTGACATAAAGGAGTTAAAAAATTACAAACCAATTAGCCTACTCCCAGTAATATTCAAGCTATTTACGAAAATAATTTCCACGAGGGTAAGAGAAACACTCGACTTTAACCAACAGACAGAACAAGCTGGTTTTAGGAAAGGTTACTCGATGACCGCAGCCACGCTATCAACCTCGTAATTGAGAAGTACGCGGAATATAACAAACCTCTATATGTGGCGTTTATCGACTACGAGAAAGCATTTGACTCCATAGGAATACAAGCAGTTCTACAAGCTCTACGTCGACAAAGGTACCTGGCGTATACGTGAAAACCATAAACAACATATACAAAGATTGCACAGCTACACTACTCCTACATGAGAGAAGCAGAGAAATCCCGATTGGGACAGGTGTGAGACAGCGATATAAGATATCCCCGATGCTATTCACTGCCTGTTTAGAGGAAGTCTCTTTAAATGTCTAAACTGGGAAGAAAAGGGAATTCGAATAGACGGAGAATATCTAAAGAATTTCAGATTTGCAGACGACATTGTGCTCTTTAGCAATGATGGAGACGAACTAGAAAACATGATTGATGACCTGAACAGGGAAAGTATTAAAATTGGATTAAAAATGAATAGGCAAAAGAGCAAAGCTATGCTCAATAGCCTAGCTAAGGAACAGGAATTTAAAATCAACAGTGAACCCTAAGAATATGTAAACGAATACGTATACCTGGGACAGTTAATAACAGGAACTCCTACCCATGAAAAAGAAATTCTCTGTAGAATAAGGATAGGCTGTAGCGCATTCGGAAAGCATTACGAAATCATGAGTTGAAACTTACCGCTCTCACTAAAGCGAAATGTATGCAATCACCGCATTCTCCCAGTACCAACGTGCGGTGCAGAAACAGGGAGGAAAACGAAAAAACTAGAGATGAAACTAAGGAGCACGCAACTTGCAATGGAAAGAAAAATGATAGTGGTAATGCTAGGAATAAAAAACGACCGGAATAGATCAGAGAACAGACAGGAGCAGCCGATATTATTATATCAATTACAAGAAAGCAGGGGACCTGGGCAGGGCATTTCATGAGGAGAAAAGGTGACAGATGGACAGTAAGAGCGATGGAATGGATACCAAGAGAGGGAAAACGCAACAGAGGCAGGCAAAAGGTTAGATGGAGCGTTGAAATTAAAAAGTTTGCGGGCATAAAGTGGAACCAACTCGCTCAGGATAGGGTGGATTGGAAATCGTTGGGAGAGGCCTTAGTCCTGCAGTGGACCTAAACAGGCTGATGATGATGATGGCGCTCCCAAGCTACGATGTACCACAACGCTGTTGCCGCACTCTCGCCCACCGCCATTGACGACTTAGCAGATCTGTTGAACACCCCGCCGTCGGCGAACGCCTATGACGATCTCAAGACGACCACGCTACAGCGGACGGCAGTTTCACAGTGTTCTCGTATCCAGCAGCTCCTGTCTGCTGAAGACCTCGGTGACCGACACCCCAGTCAAGTTATTCGCCCAATGAAGCAGTTGCTCGGAGACAAAGCGAGATCCATCGAAGACGCGCTGTTACGCGGGTTGATTTTACAACGACTACTGGCTAACGTGCAGATGGTTCAGGCAGCAACTTCTGCCATGGACCTCACCGGACTGGCCGCGTTGGCCGATAAGGTGAAGGAAGTAGCCGCCCCAACCATCACAGCCTTGACGGCATCTACTGGTGAGAGTGTAACCACGCTGCAAACGCTGCCGTCTTCTTTGATGGTGATTGTGGTTCGGTTAGGAAAGGACGCTAACTTCTGCAGCCCATGTAGGGAGCACGGCTAAGGGTCCGAAGGGGTAGAGGAATGGGATCCAGGTAGAGAGGAGAGAAAGGCCGCAGTGGAGGGCTCCGGAAATTTAGAAGACCTCGGGTTCTTTAACGTGCACTGACAACGCACAGTACACGGGCCTCTGGCATTTTCGCCTCCATCGAAAATGCGACCGCCGCGGCCGGGATGAAACCCGCGTATTTTGGGTGGCAGCCGAGCACCGTAACCACTACACCGCCGTCTTCTCCGACAGCAAAACCGCCGCTTGACGCCCTGTGTGAGTGTCTCGAACGCATCGTCTCTGCAGCAGAACATCGCCGCGGGTCACCTCGTTGTGAACACCAAGGACATTCGAGCAAGCCGAGACGCATGCACACCAGCCGAGATGCGTCCCCGTGCCTGGCGTCTGCTACTACCATCGCCGTTTTGGAAACGACGCTCGTAACTACCAGCGCCCGTGCGCGTGGCAGGGAAACAAGGCCGGCCGACCTCTGACAGCAACAAGTTGTCCGGCCCAGCCCACAAGCCGCCTCTTCTACCTGACCGACAGAGCCACTGGACAACGTTTGCTAGTCGACACAGGAGCAGACGTGACATTCCTGCTCAACGCTCCGACCGAAAAGCGACACTTCCGTCCTTTTTGCAAGCCGTCAACGATACCAAGATTCCCGTTTTCGCATCACGCTCCGTCATGCTAAATCTTGGCCTCCGACGAGCGTTTCGCTGGTTTTTGATGGTTGCAGACATCCGACGTGCCCTGATCGGAGCTGGTTTCCTGCACCACTGTGGACTCCTTGTCGACGTGAAACAGCCTCGTCTTGTCGACACTGTCACCCACTCGACCGTTACCGGCGCCCCTGCAACAACCACATCGCCGATTGCGCCCACATCTTCTATGCTGGAAGAACCATTCCCCGAGCTCCTCCGTGAGTTTTCCACAGTGACACGACAGCCGGACTGGACGCAACCGGTCCAACACGACGTTTGTCACTACATCGTCACCTGCGGTCCATTTTCAATCTCGGCGTTTGTCCCTGAGAAACTGAACGTTGCTCGCGCGGAGTTTGAGCACATGATCGCACTCGGTATCATACGACCTTCTTCTAGCAAACTGAGCTAAAACACTGGAGAATGGCACCCATGTGGCGATTACCGGGCGCTCTACAACATCACGGTTCCCGATCTCTACCCACTTCCTTCTGAACATCGAAGACTTGACGGTGGCGCTGCACGGCGCGACAATCTTTTCCAAGATTGATCTTGTTAGCGCCTATCATCAGTTGCCAGTCGCAGAGGAAGACATCCCGAAGACCGCTATCGCCACACCTTTCGGTCTTTTTAGAATTCCTCCGCATGCCCTCCGGCCTACGAAACGCTGGTCGAATCGTTCCAGCGTATTATCATCTACGTCACCCGAGGCTTTACCTACAACGACGACCTCCTTGTCGCAAGCCCTTCTGTTGAAGAACATGTTCAACGCCTGCTGTTGTTCTCGCGTCTTGCCAGCCGAGGAATCGTCACCAACGCTGCCCAAAGTGAATTTGGTCGACAGGTACTCCAGTTTCTTGGACACGTAGTCGACGCGAAAGGCAATCCACCACTGCCGTCCAATATCCACGCAGTCGAAGATTTTCCACAGCCGACCTCAAAGGCCATGCTTCGCCAATTTCTCGGGTTCGTCAATTTGTATCGACGGTTTATACCCCATTGTGCATGACTTGTGGCCCCTCTAGACAATCTCCTAAGCTACAAACGGAAGCAACAGCTTCAGTGGACTGAAGAAGCCGCCAACGCATTCCCAAGAGTCACATGTGCCCTCGCCAGTGCAAAAGTGCTGAGACATCCGAAACCAGATGCACCGACTGCTGTCATGACAGACGCTTCGAACAACGCTGTTGGCGCCGTTTTGCAACAATTGATCAAAGGTACATGGCATCCAATCGCTTTATTGTCCAAGAAGCTGAAGCCTGCACAGATCTGCACCAAACGTTTCGGCCGCGAGCTACTCAGTGTGTACTTAGCTGTCCGACACTTCGGGCTCTTCCTACAAGGTCGTTAGTTTACTGTCTTGACCGACCATAAATCCCTTGTGCACGCGATGAACCAATCAGCGTCCTGCTACTCGTCTCGTGAGAGTCGACATCTCGCCTACATCGCGGAGCTCACAACAACTGTTCCGTAATTTCAAAGGCACCGACAACATTCCTGCAGATGTTCTGAGCCGCATCGATGCAGTCTCCACACCGACCACAGAGCCTCCCATCATCGACGTCGGCCCTACTCACCACTCACCAGCGTGACGACACCGAGCTACGCACTCTTCGAAATCCGTGAACGTCCCTGCAACTGGAGAACGTTCTTTTGAGTTCCGATGGTACATCAGCAGTCTATGATACATCTACCGGCACACTCCGACCTTTCATTCTGGCACCACTCTGCAGACGCCTGTTCGATACGGTACACAGTCTGTCGCATCCCGCAATTCACGCGACACAGAAACTCATCGCCAGTCGCTACGTTTGGCCTAAGCTTAAACGCAGAAGTTCGCGACTGGATGCGCTGCTGTTTGCCGTGTCAACGTTCCAAGATCCGTCGCCCTCCCGTCCCCCCTGCGAAGCCCTTCCTTCCACCGGACACGCGTTTTCACACCGTGTACTTGGACCTCGTCGGCCCTCTCCCACCTTCCTAGGGCAACAGCTATGTATTGACATGCATCGACCACTACACAAGGTGGCCAGAAGCTACACCCATCGCCGACATATCAGCGCCCACAGTTGCAGCAGCCTTCGTGTCCACCTGGATTGCAAGGTTCGGCTGCCCATCTACTGTAGTCACTGATCGCGGTCGGCAGTTTGATTCGGCCATCTTCAACGAAGTCCTCAAGCTTCTAGGAATGACACGCCTGCGCACGACCTTTTACCACGCACAAACAAATGGACTGGTCGAGGGTTCCACAGGCATCTCAAGTTCTCCCTCATGGCACATGGATCACCGGAGAAGTGGGTCGTCCAACTAGCACTCGTCTTGCTTGGCACCTGAACTGCCATCAAAAGCTGACCTGGGCTGCTAATGCGCCGAGTTGGTCTGCGGCAGTTCGCTACGCCTTCCATGCGACTTCTTCGATACCCCAGCCAAAACACCTGTGTCACCAGCCGGAGACTATGTCTCCGAACTGCAAAACATCTTCCAGCAAATACGCTCCGTGCCTACACGTCCGCACGAATCGAGATTTCCTTACGTGTTTCCGCTATGCTACACACGTTTTCGTGTGAAACTGCTGTGCGGAAGCCTTTGCAGCCGCACTACTCCGGGCCGTATCGAGTTCGGGAGACGGCCGTCGACATTCTTCGTCAACGTCAACGGACGGCCCGACACACCCGCTGTAGAACGTCTCAAGTCTGCCTACTTCGAAGCAACGTTGCGATCGGCCCCACCATCGTGCGACACAACTTAACTGCATCCCGGATCGCAGCCTTCTTACGCGACATTCAAGGCATATCGTGTCTCCTGGAGTTCCGCTCGTTCGTTCAGACTTTCCTCCTCTCTAGGGGGGGGGGGGGGAGCCCTCTGTAGCGGCAGCTAGTGGCAGCAGTATCGGCGTCGCATCGAAGAAGACCGAGACGCTCGCTCTTGGTCGAGGCAGGCGCCGCTTCCACGGTCCTGCGCGTGCTAGCGTTCGAATCTGTCATTAAAATACTCTTCATCACAGCGGACATGTCGTGCTTGCTCTCTGTGTGGTAAGACCGAGACTTCATCGGTGTGCGAGGTTGGTCCTCGCCACATTATGATAGGACGTATCTCACATTAAAAGCGCAATTCACGTTAGAGAAGGAGCATCATTACAACAGCATATGCAATAGAATTTTTTAGTCTCTATACGATGTAGGAGGAGCTGCAGTGGCATAGTGGTAGCGTGCTTGCTTGGTACTTCGAGGTACCGTGTTCGATATCCTCCTACCTCTTGGTAAGCTGCACCGTGTCTCTGTGCGTGTTACATTTACATTTCACTCGCAAGCAAGGAAAATGGTGTGCCTTCCTTGTTTGAAGAGCGGAGCTCTTTAAGTCACCGTCTGGTGTGTAGACTGATACTGGAGGCAGTGCACCATGTGAGGCACTGAAGGCTGCGCGAGATTGCATTATAGTTAATCGTTACGTAGTGCATGACGAGTATATTATGTTGGTGACCTAGAGATAACTCACTCATGCTCGTTATACATTTATACCATAGCTCCTAAATCGTGGGGTATACTAGGTGAATGAGTCGACCAGGAGAGCCCCGAGATGTAAGTGGCTAGATAGATGGATAATAGATAGATAGACAGATGCATAGATAGATAGATAGATAGATAGATAGATAGATAGATAGATAGATAGATAGATAGATAGATAGATAGCCTAAGAAGTGCTTAACATTTATCACAAGTCATAATTACTCCTATGTGCTCCTGCAGCGTTGCAGGTGTGGAACGTAAGACAGCGGAAGGAAGGGAGAGCGAAATGGAACAAGGAAGTCAGGAAAGGACGGGCGGCCTACTTATAGCTAGTGTCTTCGTGCAATTAAGAGGGCTCCGCTTTTAGACCATCTCGACGGAACAAAGAGGCAGTGTTTTCTAACGCTGAATGGTTATTGTAACAATAATGCTTTATTTCATTGGAACAAACATACATGCTTCAAGCGCGAGGTGCTGCTGGGAGGATTGGCCAATCTTCAGTCGTCCTGATGCCCTGCATATCAAGAATGGAAAAGTTGACACTTAGAAAAATCACCCTCAAGATATTGTAACAGGTTTTCATCAATGCTACACTCGTCGTAAATGGACTGTTAGTTCCTTTATCACGAGTATCTTAATATTGTAGTCATATTCAACAAGCAACGTAATGCACGTGTTAACAAGGTATTAAAAGGCCCCCAGACAGGGAACTGGCATGTAAGGGCTGAAAAAAGCAAAGAAAGGACGAAAATGAATCATAGGGAAATTAGATAAAGAATCGACATTTAAAGTTGGTTAGGTTCCCGAGTTTAATGTTTCAAAACCACGGTATGATTATGATAGATGCCGTAGCGGAGGGCTCCGAAAATTTTGACCGTCTCGGATTCTTTGATGTGCGCTGATATCGCACAGTACACGGGCCTTAACATTTCGCCCCCACCAAGGTGCAGCTGCCGCGGCCGGGATTCTATACCTCGGCCTTCGGATCACCAGCCGAGTGCCACAGATACTCCAGTACCTTGGCGGGCTACGTTTGAAGTATTGTGTGCCAATGGTTCAACGATATCCCTAGCGGCACCACAGCTTATTCATTGCAGTCATTTGTGGCGGAACTTAGAAGTAACCATTTAATATTGCTTGTTTCATCACAAAGTACCGTGCCCTCATAAAATGAAGTGCGCACTGCGCGGAAAACAAGAGAATTATTCGATGAGCTAGGATTATTAAAGTAACCAATTTCAATATTCACGTGATTACTGTCCGCCGGGATTTTCACTTTTTGTCGGCACATATATGTCTTGCTACACAAACCACGTTTCATTTAGAGCATCAAATTAAATGCGCTGGCTCAAGCACAACGTCTCATTCTTAGCGCGTGTACTAGTTCCGTGCGGTACGGTAGTGAGCGGTACCAAAGCAGCCAATCTACTCTCCTCATAATCACATAAGATCTTCCGCACGAGGGAGCACTATAGAGCTGGGCTGCAGCACGCGGAGAACTCTGTTGGAGGGCAGTTTCGGGTACGTTAATACGAAGTATTTCTTGATCTCCGTAAATATCTCTGCGTATCAAAAAGCTAGCATCATCATCATCGTTAGTGTGGTCCTCAAGATTGCACGTGCACTTCTGTGCAATGCTGGGTGCCTTACCATACCTTCATATCAGTCCAGTAGCGACATGTTTTCTCCTCTCTGCTCATGCGCGTGGACAGATGCTTGCGAGAGGAAAATTCTAGTTACGCCTGCTCCTTGAACATCTAGCTTCCCCGAGGTACTACTGCGGATGGGGATGTTTCGTCCGTTTGTCCCCAGGATCCTCAGCGTGCATCAGCCAAACATAGACAGGCCGTTTGTTGTCCGTGGTTTGCTCGTGTCACTGGGGGGGTAGTTAACATAGCCTTCGGCACGCTCACTACTTTGCTCGTCTTACCACTGCAAGAGCCAGTAGCGTCTGCGAAGGGCGCTCGCGCACCTGCCTCTGACACCAACGCGATTCTGTAGTACATGCTCGTCGTTTTAGTGAAGGCATACTGCAGAAGGGCGTTGGTGTCAACCGAAAGCGCACCGCGAAGCGGCGACCTGTGCTTACTGGGCCCCTTACGACATGGGCAATACATGGCTGCCGTGAACTCGACTGAACGATGTCACCCTCTGTAGTACCTAAGCGAAGCTAGATATTCAAGGAGCAAACGTCCGCAGACTTCTTTCTACGCCGCTCGACGGTACCCATTTGAGATGAAACTCTCGAGGTGCCTCGATGCCCTACCCCTCCACATACGGTTTCCTACTAAAATACTAGAGGGAAAACTGGCGCTAGTGTCTATGGGGGTTTCAAACAAGGTAGTTGAGCTAGCATGGGAACGATGGGTATGACATGGATTTGCCTAGTCTTCGTTCTTCTGGCTTCATATCGCTTTGCCGCTTAAAAAAAGCCGTTTACGGCAAAATATTTTTACGGGGATACTTGTATTTACAATATATACAAAGGCAAGTACCAACCAACACTAATGGCAGGCCCGAGTCTTGTCCGAACACTTCGTTTCCTTCGCCCGTGTCCTGCGTACAGAGTGAGCCCCTCTGCTACCTCCCTCGCAACACTGCAGAGTAAGCCCCTCTGCTATCTTGTGACATTACCCCGCGGCGTAAAAGAAACTTCATTTCTAAGGCACGATAATAAGCTCTTTGGTTTGGCAAGCATGTTTGTATGCGTCGTTTTCATGTGTCGAGCACGAAAGTTTAGCCATGTCGCGTAGCCCCGCGCCTCTCTTTCGATGGCCTGTGCGGTCAAGCGGCTGGTTTGATCCGAATGGCGGCTGCGCCTTCTCGTAAGTAGCGCTAGTGAGGTCCTGCATGCGATGAGCCAATCTAGTTTGCTGTAATTGATGTTCCCCCACTGTGGGATCTGCTGTAATGTCTTTCTATCTTCTCTCCTTTTCTTGCGCCCGTGTGAAGGCATAGCTTCGTGTGGCGGATGCTGCCTTGTAGCTGTGCACATTGGCCGCGCCTTGTCGGGTGCTTTAACGTTCTCGTTTCCGTGCTTGCTGTTTAAGCTAGGGCGACGAAGCGAATACGGACCGAAATTTTGTCAGTACTGGACCTAAATCCACTAAAATATCAATTATCGGTTGCGATCGGCCCCATCCTTTCTTTTTTCCTTTATCTGTTTATTTACTTGATACATTCCTCTGCTCAGGAATGTGCCTGCATGTGCTTGTGTGTGCGTGCGTTCTTTTTTTTTCTAAAACTGCCATATTTGATCACTTTCCCAGAAAAAAATCTGCCTAACCGCTTCAACTTTGGTCCAATGCGAGACTAAATGCGATAAGGAGTTTCCCCAAATATGATTAGCCTAACCCGAAAGCCTACCTTTATTATCAGTCAGAAATTTTCAATTTTGACAAATGTGATTTCTCTTCGAAAAATAATATTTAAACACCCTGTCCTTGATTTCCTAAAATTCCCATGCATGACTGCCCACGGTCTCCGGATAAGGGATTTAAATAAGAGCAGCCCTCCCACTCTTAAAAAAGAGAGGGTCAGTGAAGCTTGGCATGCGCACGCCTGAGCTACATTTCTTCCTTCCTTCCTTAGTTCCTTTCTTCCCTCTTTCATCTGTCTTTTTTTCCTTTCTGCGTTCATATTAGACGGAAATGTGTAGTAGCTCTCTGCACTATGGAGTCGCTATATACACGATAGGTATGTAGGCAATGAACTTCACGCATTATGGTGTGACTTTTGTGAGTCTCATGGTATAAGTAGCGTAGGAAGAGACGAGGATAATGGGGTAATTAATTGCCTGATAACGGTACAAGACGGTACAACTTTACTACGAGAAAAATGCGCACGCTTGATAAAGATTCATCGCAAGAATCCAGCGCAGGTGGCAGCGCTTATCGCACATAGTTCGAAATTTCGCTGCGTAGCTAACGGAAGCATCATGAGAAATGCAAGGCATTCAGAAATACAGCGCTATTTGCGAGCCTACCACCTAAATGTTCCTGTACATTCCACGCATTCCGTAAGTCGATGCCATGCAAACTAAGCAGTCAACGAGGAAATTGTCTATGAGAAAGTGTTTGGCATTCAGCCAACTGTGATTAGTACGATCAAGGTATGTGTAAAACGCACGAGTACCCACTGATGAGCACGCTCAACGTGGGTTAATCAGGAACGTCGGCAGTAGCGTGGCGACTGGGTTGTAGTTCATGGTAAGACGTAAGGTTGACGCTCACGTTAGTCCAGAGCACTTGTGCTTTTAAATATATGTTAAACCCCGTATCCGGTTTAACCGGAGGGAAGTAAATGTGGTCTCGAAAACAGGTTACCCGGTTATTCTGCTTTCGGAAAGCCGGATATCTAGGATATCCGGTTTTCATAGCCGGCTATCCGGATATTGGAACATGCGCCATGAATATCATACGCCATGAATCCAGAAACTCTCTTGCAGACGCTGCCTGCGCCAGCGTTGGCTCTCGCGGGCGAGGGCGCGTTCCCCTAAGAGAGAGAGAAAGCGCACCGAGAGCGAACGCGGTTTATTGTTGTGGCCCACGTCCGGCGCGGTGGTGGAGTGGTTATGGTACTCGGCTGCCATCAAAAAACGCGGGTTTGATCCCGGCCGTGGCGGTCGCATTTTCGATGGAGGCGACAATGCCACAGGTCCGTGTACTGTGCGTTGTCAGTGCACGTTAAAGAACCCCATGTGGCCTAAATATCCGGAGCTCTCTACTACGGGTTTTCTCTCCTTTATATCTCTTCCACCCCCCTTCCCCCACCCCCACGATCGCTTAGCCGTGCTCCCTCCATGGGCTGCAGAAATTACTGCCCTTTCCTAACCGAACCATAATCATCATCATCATCAATCGTAGTTGTGGCCCTCTAGTGGTCTACTATCAAACTAGAGCACGCACCGGAGTGGAGCGAGCGCCGCAGAGCCATCTAGTTGGCGCTCCGAGTACTAGCGGCTGGCTACGACGCGACAACGGACAAGTTAAGGAGCTTCGCCCCTAAAACATTTATCGACAGCACGAGACAGCACACACACGTGCTTGGAATGGCCAAACAATATAGTGCAAACAAGACACTGTGACCGCCACACTCTCGCGAGTAATCGGCGCGTCCCTTCTGCGTGAAGTCAGAGGTCCGTCGATCACCACTCATGGTACCGTTGTTACTAGAGGCGGCATACGTTGACAGCAGGAGGTCACGACGAGCCGCATGTGCGGGGCACGAGCAGATACTGAGCTTCTCGCTCAGGAACGAGTCGGGATGCTTTGCGCCCGACGTAGCACCAAGGCCACGCCCTCAGCGAACAATTGTGCCAGACGGCAATATAGGCGGCAACGTTACCACGCCCTCAGGAGGCGGTAGATGGTCGTAAATTCAGTAGATATTTTTTTCCGTTTCTGAAAAGCGAAAAATCTAGGGACTTCAAATGGCTGGTCCCGGCCATACCACAGTTCCAGCGGCTCACCCTGGCCCGCTCGCACGTCCACCACAGGAACAGCCAGTAAGGCCCAGTCCTGGAGGACGGGTATTTGGGATTCCCCGAGTAGTCGTACCCGCGAGAAGGAAAACGCGGAGCGCGAGCAGAGCACGTGAGGGAACCAGGCCGGTCGACGGCTGTTCCACCGCTCGCTTGCACCCCTGTTTTTGGTGGTAGTTAGCACGGCCGGGGTGGCAGGGGTTTGCCCGTGTCACTGGGGGCCAGATAACATAGGTTGCCGCTTCGCGGTGCGCCTTCGGCTCTCTCACTATTTCGCTCGTGTCACTACTGCCAGAGCCAGGAGCGTCAGGCGACGGCGCGCTAGCGCTCCCGCCGCTGACACCAACGTGCATTCTGTAGTACGAGCCAGCCGTACTACAGCGAAACAGCGAACGCGATTCCGTCCACCGGCCTGGTTCCCTCACGGGCTCTCCTCGCGCTCCGCGTTTTCCTTCTCGCGGGTACGACTACTCGGGGAATCCCAAACCAATACCCATCGCACCAACTCAGTGCGTCTGTTCTCCAGGGTTGAACGTCGCGCTTCGGCCGCTGACAACGCTCGATGAGCCTTCGGTGTTCTGAAGCCCACGCGCTTCACGTTCCGCATGCCCAAGCGCGCGCTCTTCGTCGTCGTCTTCGTGCCTCCTTTCATCCGTCGAAACAGCCTCTTACTGGAGGTGACTATTACGTTAGATCCGTGTACTGTGCGTTGTCAGCGCACGTTAAAGAACCCCAGGTGGTCTAAATTTCCGAAGCCCTCCACTACGGCCTTTCTCTCCTCTCTATCTCTTTCACTCCCTTCCCCCACCCCCACGGAAGCTTAACCGTGCTCCCTACATGGGCTGTAGGAATTAACGTCCTTTTCTAACCGAACCACAATCATCATCATCATCATTATAGCTTAATCCGATTCACTGAAAAGATATGCAGATAAACCACCTTTGTTGCTGGACATTTTATGAAATATAACGTTGTTGGTAGATTGTGCTGAAGTACCTTTAGGGAATGGAACCGTAGTTCATCCTTTATTGCCTTTTTTTTGTGGTACATGTTGTTCGAATTGTGTGGGTGATATATATGAGATGGGAAAATTGTAGCCCCTATGTTTACGGACACTTCAGTGCCACTGCAGATATTGATATTAAGGTTCGGCTGTAGTCATGTTCGTCGCATACATCAGGAACCAAACACAGCCACTCAGAAGGACAGAAAACTGAGCGAGTCCGAAAGGGTTCATTATGCAATGAAAATGCGCTCCTGTTTTCTGCTCTTCCTTTTTTGTGTCCCAATTTGGACTTCTTTTCGTCCCATACATGGCCACTCGGAGCAGGCTTCACAAAGGCACGCACATCCTGGACATATTAACATTTGCTCCAACACGCTAATCTCTCGACTGCTAGCGCACATTTAGCACTAATTCTGAAAGCCTACGGACGGCAGAACAAGGTTTTGAATTATAGGTGAGAGTAACTAGCTGGTACTAAATTGGCTGCGTTGCGCACTCTTTGAATTGCACCAAATATATGATATCTATTTCAAGCGAAATATAACGATGACACAGAAGACTGCCTTTATCGACATGTTTATTGCATGGAATTTCCAATGCGACCACGCGCATGTCATAGGGTCACGGTGAGTGGTGCATCATCAGCCACGTTTTGGGTCTGAAAGAAAAAGGAAAAGTCAGCACACATGTGACAGAATATTAGGTTATTTAGCTTGAACTGTTAAGAAAAAATAGTTTATGATATTAATAGGTAACAAATGCTTTCTTGTGTCACATTGCAAAAGCAGCCATCACCATTACTTGGTAATGGATTAATTAATGCTTCACACACTACGAATGCATTCACAGAGATCCGTAAATAATGAAATAAAAAAATAGTGAAATAAATATTACAAATTGCGGAACCATTGCACGTAATGCACTTGAAATGTCTTCAAAAAGGTCTTTCGTAAACGAAACTTTTTCCTGATTAGCAGTGCTGCTATGTTGCATTCAACTATATTAGCAGACAGGGATGACCAATAAGAAGCTCTTGTCTGCTATTATTGGAAAGAACGAAATATTAGTGTGCGAATTAAAAAGCCATCTTTGGGTGCGCATGTGGGAAGCAAAATACTAGAAGTGCGCAGTTCGCAGAGTTCGTAGTAGACAGTGAAATATGCAGTCGAACTGATGACACCACTTCATTGGCGAGCAACCCAGTTTGAGTATATGTGCCCGCGCTTCACTTTCCCGCATCAGTGTCCCTCGACTGAAAGTTCCGTAGGGTTCATAAATGAGACAAATTGGGGTAGATCCTAAGAAGTCATTATAGGAGAGGGCAAGGCTTTTATGGATTGGAGGGGAGCACGGTGTCGAAAACAAACTAAACAAGAAAACATGTTTCTGCATGCTGAGGTATCGCAGCGCCACCTATAAGTCGAGCACACGCGCCCGTTTACGCGGGAGACGATTCCTTAGACATTTTCTTCTTCTGGCCTTTTACAAATATTAATTTTCTTAGAAAATTAATATTTATTAACATATTTATATTTACAATTAATATTACAATTAATATTTATTAACATTAGCACCAACTAGCCCGACAACGCATTTCATTCGTTTTCTTTAGTATTTAAGTTCATGGAAGGCTGGATAGCACATGAACTTGCACTGGTATGCCAAGAGTCGACCATATATAGCATTTGTTCATGCGTGTGTCGCTGCATGTTTCCGCTCTCTAGAAATATGGGAATGCGTCGTCTACAACAACGACAGTGCAAGCATAGGCGTAGAGTACGAGGGTGTGGGGCAAAACGGTGCGTCATCCTGCCACCCCCCCCCCCCCTGCATATGCTCAAGTGGGCGTTGCCCCATCCGGTGAAGTTCACAGCTCATACCCGTCAACTCCCGACCGAGAAACTCTAGCGCCTGAGCTTAACTAAGAAGAACCGGAAAGGAGAGCTTTTGAACATTATAAGGAAAAACAAAAGAAATCTATACTAATAAAACTACAGCGAATTCGTATTAATGAACCTCGTCATGCCAGATATTGATGTAAGTACATATCAGTAAAACTAGTAGGGAAGCAATATAACAAGTAGGCAAGCGAGGTACCGAACACGGGCGCTCGAGTGGCCAAAGAAGCACGCTAGCAGAAGGTTCGAATGGTCATCCCAAACGCTATATGGAGTAACCAAACTTTTCCACCAGGATTTGTAATGATGGTAATTGTGTAGCCGGAATGGCGCTTCTCATATGTGCTATGCACTGTCACCGCAATACATATGTTCTGCTATCACTTTGTATGCTTTTGCAGAACTCTGATCGCCGTAAGAATACTTCGACGAACGCGCTTATGATACCACGTCAACGCACCGTTAAGTGCATTCATCCTCGACAAAACGTCGGTGCTTTGTAGGGCCGCGACATAACACCGATATTGTGGCATAGCTGGTTCTTCGATTATTCGATTCCCCAGTTATTCGAATAGGAAAACTATATAAACGGAGTGACCGGTTATTCGGTCGTTTATTTGTCTTTCACTATCCAGATATTCGGATATTCGAATAACCGCATATTATATTCCAGTACCTGCACCGAAACTAGACCGTGCCCTCTCTTGAATTTTTCATTTTTAGTGATCTTTGCAAGCACTCGTTCAAACATGATGTTCCCGTCGTTATATTCCTTATGTTTCCTGTTTCTGAATTCGCCTTTATTTCAGATAATCTTACTCGCCAGTTCACGCTGTGACAAATTTCCGCTGTATGGTGTAATACGACTTGCCACACAAGAAGGCTGCAGTCATCGATTACAGCCTCATAAATATTTTGCGGAACTACATATAGTGTTAATCCATGGTCTATTATATGCGTCCCGAATTTTCCTCACACTGCACGAATACGCTTAAACGGGAGCTCACCTGGCTGCGTCATGGCTTCGTATGACATTCAAGGCGTATATTCAAATATCCGGATAACCGGCTACGAAAACCGGATATCCTTGATATCCGGTTTTCCGAAAGCAGAATAACCGGATAACCTGTTTTCGAGACCACATTTACTTCCCTCCGGTTAAACCGTATAGGGGGTTTAACGTATATTTAAAGCACTAGTGCTCTGGACTAACGTGAGCGTCAACCTTACGTCTTACCATAAACTACAACGCAGTCGCCACGGTACTGTCGCCGTTCCTGATTAACCCAAGTTGAGTGCACTCATGAGTGGGTACTTATGCGTTTTACACATACCTTGATCGTACGAATCGCAGTTGGGTGAATGCCGGACACTTTCTCATAGATAATTTCCTCGATGACTGCTTCGTTCGCATGGCATCCACTTACAGAATGCGCGGAATCTACAGGATTTTTTAGGTCGTAGGCTCGCAAATAGCGCAGTATTTCTGAATGTCTTGCATTTCTCATGATGCTTCTGTTAGCTACGCAGTGAAATTCCGGACTCTGCACGATAAGCGCTGCTACCTGCGCTGGATTCTTGCAATGAAGCTTTATCAAGCGTGCGCGTTTTTCTCGTAGTAAAGTTGTAGCGTCTTTTACCGTTATCTGCCAATTAAATACCCCATTATCATCTTCTCTCCTTACGCTACTTATACCATGAGACTCACAAAAGTCACGCCACAATGCGTGAAGTTCGTTGCCTACATACCTGTCGTGTATATAGCGACTCCATAGTGCAGAGAGCTACTACACATTTCCGTCTAATATGCACGAGGAAAGGAAAGAAAGACAAAAAAAGAGGGAAGGAAGGAACTGAGGAAGGAAGGAACAAATGTAGCTCAAGGATGCGCACGCTAGGCCTCACTGACCCTCTATTTTTTAAGAGTGAATCCCTTATCCAAAGACCGTGAGCAGTCATTCACGGGAATTTTAAGAAATCAAGGACAGGGTGTATAAATATTAGTTTTGGAAGAGAGATCACGTTTGTCAAAATTGAAAATTTCTGACTGATAATAAGGGTAACGTGTTCGGGCTACGTTAACCATATTTGGAGAAACTGCTTATCGCATTTAGTCCAGCATTGGACGAAAGTTGAAGCGCTTAGGCGGTTTTTTTCTGAGAAAGTGATGAAATATTGCAGTTTTAGAAAAAGAAACTTATGATATCTAGAACTTATAGAAAATACGTTTATTCTAAGGAAAAGCTTCATACAGTGCGATTGCTTTTCATTACACCTACGCTACACGCAAGAATCACCGCATCTCCACTAATTAATATGAATCATGACAAGTGAAGAACTGGGCATCGTACCGGTATATCACCGTACGTCACCCGCGTGTTGCCACTGCGAATGTGAGTTCATTTGTGGGGTTTAACGTCCCAAAACCAGTCTCATTATGAGAGACGCCGTAGTGGAGGTCTCCGGAAATTCCGACTACCTGGGGTTCTTTAACGTGCACTGACATCGCACAGCACACGGGCCTCAACATTTCGCCTCCATCGAAATGCAGGCGCCGTGGGGGCCTTCGACGATTGCCTTTTTCTTTGCTTTCAAAATGGATACGACATCGTAGCGGCTGCAACCGCACGTTAATAATGGCCCCTACATCTGCTAAGCGGGAATATAATGAACTTGGTTTGTTAGCCCATTAATTAGTTACCCGTCCGTAACCATTATTATCGTAGGCCGCAGCTAACAATGTCTATCCGAGAAATTTGCTCTTTTCATATTACCAGTTTTAAGAACTGTCGAAAGAGCTTGCTGAAAAACGCTTTGTAGTTAATTGTTCATGACATTGTTTGAAATGACGCAAAATATCACTGTTATAAAAGACATTTGAATGCACTTACTGCAAATGCACACGCATGCCCAAGAGTGCGAGTTTCCGATACTGCACGTGATGGTAGATGTCGGGCGCTGGCAGTTGTATTTAACGGTCCAGGGGATACGTGTGCAGTCCTCTGGGTTTACTGTGAGATTAACAGAAAGTGAAGAATGTTTTAGAGCTAAAAGCACCGGAAGTCGCACGGTGTAGTAGTGACTTCTGACATATCCCATAATTCCAGTCTTGGTGCATATATTTCGTACCAAAAGGGCCCTGCAGCACCTTTCTAAATACTCCTCAAATAACATCACCAAAAGAGCCGTTTTCTTAAAGGACGACCTGTAGTAAAAGATTCTCCAACCGGTCTGTTGGTTGGTTTGAAACCAGTTCCACTGGGAAAGCGTGTTCATTGCACTTTTGTTCTGACCGGCACACTGGAAGCTACACGAACGGGGGAGGAGGTGGTGATAAAGGCGGAAGAAGCTACGCCAGCGCGCCAGTGCTGGCGTAGCTTCTTTCTCACCGCTCCATGATGCTGAGCATTTTCTCCTTGTCTTTGAACATCCACGCTGTTGTTGGTCGATCCTGTGCCGGCTCATTTGTTCGGTGAGCTTGGTGTCGCGCTAGTCGAGTGGACCGATCAAAAAGGAAGCGCGAAACCTTGTTAGCTGCAGAAAGCTACAGTTCCTGCTCGGAGTTCGTGGGCGTACGTGTGCTCAACTCTCAGTCGCAGGTTCGACTCCCGCAGCCGGTGGAACGTTTTCATACTCGAAATGCGAAGGAAGAGTCCCGTCGCCTCTTCGTCGGCGTTATGGCAGCGCGCCTTTTCTTGTGGGGGGCCATAGGTGAGCTCTGGGCTGGCAATGATAAGAACTTCCACTACACACGCCGGGAGCACTCAGTGCGAGAGGACCATAGTGCGAGATACATATAGTGGTTCTTGTGGAGTGAAAAGACAGTTCTTTCTGTCTCCTATAATGGCGACATGGCTAAGCGCCTTGGGGAAAGGGATATGAAATAGATAGAAGGAGAAGAAAAGGAGTGAGTTGAGCAGCAACACAAAAGTGTCATCGGTCCTGGCACGAGCGAGGCAAGCCGACCTTCTAGATATTGTGGAGGTTTGCAAAGTCCGCATACTTGAGGAAAGCCTGCAAAACAGGCAGTGGATGCAACGCAGGAAAAAGGATGTCATTCGCTGATGCACTCGGGAGCCCCAGGAGCTTGTACCGACTAACCAGTCGTCGGCGTCGTTGGGCAGCTAGCGCAGGACAGGAGCTAATGATGTGCTCCAGCGTGTCGGTTTCAAGAGCCGTCGCTCTTCTCCGGCTGCAAGCCTGAGAAGTACGGCGGCTCTTGCGGTACATCCTGGCTGCCGGTGAGGTGCTGCTGGTCCTCAGGCGTAGTAGTAGCCACCGCTCGCTTCCCAACAGGCTATTCTGGAGAAGTGGTGGTGGTTTGCCGCAGGCCACCCACTTGTCTGCGCGGATAGACAGCAGAAGTTCCCGGAGCTGCTTTCTGCTGAAGTCTACCTCTGCCACGGCCGTGGTGTCTGAGGCACTGCTGTGAGCTGCCTTGGTGGCGGCGTCGGCAGCTTCGTTGCCAACTATCACAACGTGTGAAGGGAGCCATTGGAAGGACAGACGAATGCCGCACGCTGGATGGCAGTAAACTTGGTATGTAGCAGTGCCACGGTGATCCCGGCTCGGTCAGTACGCAGTAGTGCCTGCAGGGCCGGACGGAGCCGCAGATGACTGCTACGGGAAGCTGGGCCAGCGTGTTGCGAGGTGGTATGCTGCCAGATGAAAGCCTGCCAGCTCCGCAGCAGTGGTGTTGGCGTGGAACGGGTGGCGGCACCGGAGGGTTGTGCCCGTTGACGTACGAGGCGGCGCACGCTGCTGCCGCCAGTCTCTGAGGGAAAGGAGAGCTAAACATATATGCTGCTGCGAAACCTGAGAAAGTGCGTGGGACGCGCAAGTTAGTGATTCTCGTTGTCCGCCGGTGAAGTGCCCTCGGAGGAGAAATAGCGCGCTCGGTGAGGCGGTGCTGCCTCTCTGGCGCCTCGCGGCTATCGGCCGGGAGCAGCAGCGCACGACAGGAGAATACGGTCTTGGACAAGGCGAGCCGCTGAAGTGCTACACTCTTAACAAAGAAAGAAAGGGTGGTGCCCAGCCGCGGCTCCGTTACCGTAGCCCTAAATGCAAACAAACGAATAGAGAACACATAAGGATAGAAGGAAGGAACGGTAAGGCCAGGAAATGAAGCAGGCTGTCGATGGGTTCTGAGGGAGATGTATTTACGCTGGGAACGCGGGCGTTCCCATCGAAGCGACGAGGCTGTTTGTGCGTTCCATTTGACAATTTATATAGACAGAAGACACGCACTGCACACACACACACATACACTTCGGAGAGTGGATAAACAGCAAAAGAAGAGGAAACAAAACTTAGCGTCCCTAATGAGAGAACAAGAGAGTCAGTCGGCACAGGCTCACCCTCAGGCGGGACGGTTACTGGAGGGAGGTGAGGTAGCGTTGCCTTGCGTCGCGCGTGGAGTGGAGCGCTGAAGAGACGTAAGAGCGAAGGCTTGAAGGAATACTCCTCTGTCCCAAACGGCCTTGCAGCAGGGGATGTGGTGGGCAGGACCCACAGGCGGCCACGTGAAGCTCGGAGCTCCAACTCGTGGACCGCTGGCAGAGAGGCTCGACACTCGGGACCGGGCACCCGACTGTGTCGAACGCTGAGGTCCGTCTGTCCTGTTCGCTCCTCTTCTCACCTCTGCCTCGTGCTCTTGCGCTCGCGCAACCTTGCGCGTGCGGCCCCTTCGTCGTCGTCATCGTCGGCGTATTTTTGCCAGCTCCTCTAGGGCACCAAGCACAGGCCCATATTTTAGCGCGCACATGACACAGGCCCAGAAACAAAGAAGGGAATGAAGATGAAGAAGGCGCATATGGCAAGAGCGTCTCGGTAAAGCTTTCCTGTTAGGTGATTTACACAGGTATTCGTGCTTCCGCAATGACGACACACATGTCGTTTGAGGAATGTAGCGTACGTTAGCACGTCATAAAAGTACATCAGATGCGCATTGTCTCGTTTAGGCTGCTAGGGTGTTATCGAAGGCTGATATTATGGCGATGAAGGAACGACTACGGAAGGGATGGTGTTTAACGCAAACCCATGAAATAAGTACCGTTATTGGCTTCAGAGCTTGGCAGTATGCAGACTTTCTTGATATTATCAAACGCCACAGCAGCTACAGAAACTAGAACAACCTCACCATCGCACTATATCGGCAAGAGGGTTGCTGTTGGTTCCTTGGATAACTTGGCGCAACCCACCCTGGAACATCGTCCATGAACTGAAAAGCGATTTTTGAGGAAGGGGACCACTAATAAAAAAGAAAAAATATTTTGCTGCAAATTTTGTAAGGAAATTGAGGTTAAAAGCATAGCTTCCTGCGAAGACTGAAGGTGTGTATGTATATATACATTATCATATTGTGGTCGCATGTCCTCTAAAAACTGTCTGAAATTGTTCTTTACATGTCATCCAGCATTGAACTGTTTCCTTGAAATGTATTCGCCACTTTCGACATAATTGCACCCATTTTATGTGCTACCATTGCTGCTTCGACTGAGAAGGTCTGCAGTATACTTAAATAAAATAAATAAATAAAATAAATAATACAGAAGCGAAAGTTGTGGAGATTGGTTCTCACATCCTGCGATCAAGACGAAAAAAGGTGTACAACAAAAAGTTGAGCTTATCAACATTGAATTCTTTTTGTCTCACGAGCAAACTCCCGTACGGCCTACAAACTCTGACTGAATCTGAGTACAGTCGCACTAACAGAGAGCCCTACCGGAAAAGACAATTTGAACCGATTCTTCGAAAGGCTACTTCTAGAAACCTTTTACATTGAACACTGAATCGTCGACACGACATGAAGTGCTCCAGCGACTCATCCTCATCGCAATGCGGATGCAACGGTGACTCAGCGAGACAACACCTGTCTATGTAAAGGTTCAGGGGAGGGGGGACCCGGCATCGCAGTTTAGTGATCGACATTTCTTAATTCTCTTCTAGACGTACACCATCGATTTTTCCACGGATAAACCAAATTCGGGAACTCGGATGTGGCTTGTGCAGATCTGATAAAGTTGTTGGATATAGCATATTTGCTAAAGCACGCTGCTGCAATAATCGCTGACGTCGACAATACAAAAATTGCCGGACCGTGCATATCTGATGATAATGATAATGATGAGCCTCCTTTATGGCGCACACCCACTGTGGGGGATAGGCCAAGCATCGGGCGGTAGTAGTTAGTCAAACTTGAATGATATCTGACACTCCAAGCTCGGGTGACCAAACTCGTGTGGCTATCGCCATCAAGATGTCTTCACGTACTATAAGATACTGGTGAACCTATGCTTTGAAACGCGCGAGTTTTGCAATAATAGAATGTAACAGCGACGGCGGAAATTTGCCACGAGTGGGCATATAGTTGCTACGAAAAGAAAAGCTACTAAATGACTTATTTTGCGGCGTATTTTTGTATTCTTGATGACCATCTCGCGATGCATGTCTCCTCTATAAACCGTCTTCATTTGTATGACGGTGCTTAAGGGAAAGCTCCTGCCTGTTCACATCATAATAAGTTGGCCCAAGTAGTAATTTTCTAGCTATTCTATGTGTGCTACACGTACAAAGAGAAGTGTTGTTTCAGTGTCAGCACCCTCATATTTTTTTAAAGAAATATTGTCCCGCCCTTTGTAACTATCGCGTAGCTGCACTGTAGATGGGGCGCCTAAATCCTGGCGTCTCGGTAAGATTTCTGCGTTTACTGTGTCACAGTATATGCACGTTGAAAAAAGAGCTACAAAATACTAAAATATACGATGCATTCGTCGTACACGAACCACTTTTGTCAAGGATACCAAGATTTATAATACAAAGTACTTCACTGATCCCTTCTGTCCTTGAATACCTCATCTTGAACCCCTCAAGCACTGCGCGGTTTGGATAGTACAATCAGTTGAGAAGTGAGAAAAAAAAAACGGCCAGACATTAGGCCGGATAATATGTGCTCTTCATTCCGCCCCACACTTTCTCCCTTGAATTTAGCTTCGCTCTTTTCAAGGCTTCTCACTGAACCCACAAATATCTTGCCCTTGTTCATGAACCACTAGATTTCTATAATTTACATGTCGTATCTAGGATCCACTCATCCACGAGAGTACATCACAGCTTAAAGTGGGATATTCTACCAGGTACACCCAAATATTTTCGGCAGTGAAGTCGAGCTTGATACCATTTTCCACTGAAGATAGAAATTCCTAGCGGGGTCTGTCTGTCCATCCAGCTGCTGACTGTTTCCTTGCGCCAAAAGAAACACGTGGGAAAAGTACGTTTTCTCCTGGTGGTCATTTGGGTTTACTGAGACCGCATTGTTTTGACGCGTAATGTAGCCAATGTTAATCTACTCCTGTCACAATTTTTAGCGTACTGCATTATGTACAAGGCAGAGAAAAAAAGAAGAGCCAGGCCTGCATGGAGCCGCAGGACAGTGACAGCGTAAGCTGGAGGAGCGACCTTCTTAGATGCTATTTTAAACGCTCGAGGACACTAGTGCAAGTAGAGGTGGTAGGTATCCCCTGCTCCATAACTGTTATCATTGCGCCAAGTAGGGAAGTACCCACTACGCCATAATTACTGCGGCATTATGACGTACAATCTGTAAACTGCACATCGTAGAGATATCTTCACGTCGTTTTCCCGAACACGAACCGAACTCTCGGCCCGGCGTCGACGGCCAGCTGCGGTTCGGGCTTCTCTCTGCACAGCTGTCTGTGGTGCCCGACGTTGCCTTGCTGCAGCCTCGCGCGTAGCTCTGCGATTCGCTTCTTCAGCAGCGGTCCGCACCTTACGAGGAGGCGCCATCAGGTCTATCGAACAGCCAAGTCAGGTTGCTGTCGGGGCTGCGCGCGTCGCCTGCCGCGTGATGCATGGCACGATACGACAAAACTGCTTCAAAGGGCAGCGCTTCGTAATATTGATGACAGAAATGTATGATTGTTTCATAATGATGACGTTGGCTAAACTTTCCTGCTTATATTGCTTTTGATCTTCACAAAGCCTTCCACCGCGTAGCTTACTCTCGGTTAATTTAGGAGTTATCAGCTGTGAAGTTAGATTGTTTAACATTATCTTCGATTCGACACTTCCGAACAAATCGTCAGCAATTCACAGACGTATACAATTTTACTTCCTCCCTTACACATGTCACTTGTGGTGTACCGCAGTGTAGCGTGCTAGGACCCTCGCTTTTTCTTATTTATATCAATGATTTGTCAAATAATATTTCATCCTCCATGCGTGTTTTCACTGGTGATTGCATATTATACCGACCAAACAAGAGCCTCGATGATCATCTCATTCTTCAAAAAAGAACTTCAACTCGTTGCCAACTGATGTGAAGCCTGGCAAATGGACTGAACTCATCTAAGTACAAGGTAATGACACTTCACACGGAAAACTGTATATCATAGCTTCGCCTATTTTGTAGATAGCCACCCTAGTATCAGAAGCATCAGCATGTAAGTATTGAGGCATTAATTTATCACCAAATGTCTCTTGGGCCTTTGATATTTCATTCATATGCGACAACGCCTTGAAATCCCTTGCTTGGCTACGCTCGTCGCAACTTACGCAACTACAGATGAAACATCCTACGATTAGCATTCTTAACCTGTGTACGTCCGCAGTTTGAGTTCGCTTCTCCTATATGATTTCCTTATCAAGAACACTTAATCCGCATGTCAGAAGCCATCCAAAACCGTGCTAGCCGATTTATTTCTCACAACTACACGCACCAGTCTTGCATAACCGCAACAAACCTCAACCTTTCCCTTCCAGCACTAAGGAGCCGACGTGACGCAGCACTCATGTGCTTACTGCATAGGTACGCCCACCAAATGAAGCCATGAAACTTGCCACTGCAACGCGTGTCTTACACTTACCGTCGGCTTCATAACGCTATAACACCGATGCATTCAATTTCTCTGCGTTACCGCGAGCCATTCGTCTATGGAACTCGCTTCACAGCAGTACCGTTGCGGAAACAGGCAAAGATAAACTTCGATAGCTCCTAAACGAGCATTTTTTCCTCATAAGAAATATCTTCGTCTGCTCACATGTCACTTCATATATCATGATGTAATGCTCAATGCAAAAATGTTTTCTTTCAGCATTTCTTGCAGCTATACGCGAATTGTCTTTTTTCTTTCCTTCCTTTCTTGCTTTATTGCTGTTTAGTTTTTTTTGCAGGGGAATTAAGCCGTTTCTTTATCATTTCCACGAACTGTACTTTTCCTGGAATTCATAGTAGTTATTTTGCATTTCTACTCTTTTTCTTGCATTGTAAGCATACCTTTTGCAAATTTCGTGCGTTCTTTGTTTCGTTTGATTGATTATGTGCATATGAATGCGCCTTTTTTTCTGTTCCTTCCATGTTTAGTATATTTTATTTGCTGTATTTTGTGTTCATTTCTCGGTATATGCTTTTTCTGTTCACCTTACGTTTCGCTGCTGCAACCACTCTTTTGTATAGTTTTTGCGCGCATAAGTACATCCAGAATTGTCCCCTACCCAATTCTCCTCGTTGAGCCTATGAGTTGCTTTGAAATCAAGAAATAAATTACCACGTGGCCTATATGGGTCCGCACTTATATTTAGTAGTACTGCATTGATTTTAGCTGGATTAGTTAGACAACTATCAGTGAGATCAACAGCTTCCGACCCCAGAATTACAAGGTTCACCGAAGTAGTTTAGGTGGAAATATTCACCCCTCGATTTCAGTACTCACTGCATTTTTCGGTGACTTCTCCACTTTCGTCGAATAGGCAGGATTTTATTTTAGGGGGGTCGCATATGACACCCACTTCTTTCCTGCAGCTTCTGTGAGCTGAAACTGAAAAAAAAAAACGTTGTTTGGAAATGAAAGGAAATAGTTTTGTCATTGTTGTAAAAGCGCCACCAGAAATATTCACTAATAAAACAACCGATGAAGAAGTAAAAATGACACTATTCTTTTTCAGGTCAGCGAAGTAATTACATTAATTACATAGAACTCTGCAAAATGGTTGGCATAGCATATTTATTACGGCAGAACAATTAGCGATTTTGTATTTTCTGGACAATGGGTCAATATTTTCTAGTTTTTACGCCACGCCTGTGGATTTGATTTTCTTTTGTCAGATGTTCATTAAAAGCTAGGAAGGAAAGGGCTACTGTATGGTGTATGTACTAAGAAGTTCTAGTTTTTGCAAAGTGATACAGTGGAGTGAACATTCTTAATCTTTTCTTGTGCCTTGTCCAGGGTTTTGCATAATGTTAGTCAATTGTAGTATTTCATCATAATAATATTTTCGTCACGGGTGCCATTGCGCCTTTTGCTTAACGTTTTCAATCCCTGTATTCTCCACGTCAGCGCGTTTGTGTCTTTTTAAGCAAAAAATACGTTGATATATCATATCCGCTATGTTCTGTGCGAGATTGCAGTGACAGTTACGCGTGACCGTAGCCTATTACGGTAATTACATTCTTGCCGTTCGCTTTTAATTTCTTTCGTACGCAAACCTTTTTCATTTGCTTTTCCAACAACGCGCACTATCTCAGCAGTATTCTGACTTTCGGTCGGTTAAATTGGTTTCCTTTCACTCATTTGTGACTCTTCCTCTCTCACAGTATCATTAAAACAGCGTATCTTACGCCCTCGCAAAATGAGAAAAGACAGAAGTCGGGACGCATATTGGCTGAACATCAAGTTTATGCACTTGCAATGTAGGACAGCCATTGATTGCTCGACCGGGCAGTCGTGGCAGCATGAGCCTCATCAACAGTAGTGCATTTGCACTGCCTTCCTTGCTTGAGATGAGGGATCGCATGCTATGGCGTCGCTACTCGCAACGACGAAATGCCCCTGCTGCGTTTGTACGACGCATTTGCACAGAGTGCATGCATCAGCGCGTCCCTCGACTGTGGTCTAGTGGCTGTGGCAGTAGACTTCTGATCCTAAGAACGCGGGATCAAATCCCGACAGCTGCGGCTGCATTTCGATCGAGGCGAAATGTTGATGCCCGTGTGATGTGCGATGGCAGGGCACGTTGAAGATTCTCAGGTAGTCGAAAATTCCCAAGCCCTTCGTTACGCAGTCTCTCATAATCAATTCGTGGTTCCAGGACGTAAATTCTCAGAAATCAATCAATCAACGCACCCGCAAGTACCTGCCTTTGTGCACAAAGGTACCGGTTGCTATTGAGGTGCAACGCCGATGCGTGGTGGGGCAGACTGTACGTCGAACACAGGGCACATCCTCTGCAGTGCGCTGAATGTTCTTCTGGCCCTCGATAGCCTCGGTTGGCGAATAGAATCGAGAGGCGAGCGATCGGCAGTGTACGCTGGGCATGTCAAGCTATTGTCGGCAAATTCCTGGCCATATGCGTACTGCACAAAGTTTCTGGAGAAGTGGAACGCAATCGAAAGTTGTTGAGCGACGCCAAACTGGGAGGGTTTCTTCGTAGTTACGGCAATGCGTGCGTCGGAGGCCTCATAAAATTCGGCATGAAGCAAGAGGCGTTCGCAAACTGTGAAACCGTGCAAGCGAAGCACGACGGATTGTGTGGGCCATTTTGTGAGCTTGCCTCCCTCTCAAGCGAAGGGCGAATGACCTGCTGGCGGGCTGTCGCCTGGTGTGTGTGCTTTGCACAAGCTGTCGCGCTGTCCAGCGGCGTGCTCCTGGCCGGCCGCTTGGGAGATGTTGCAACGTATTCGTACCCGTTATGCGACGTGTATGGCAGCCAGTTGGGTTGGTACACTCTCAGCTTTGGGAAAATGAGTCAGACTTTGGAGCGTGAGCCGAAAATGCAAAAAGGCGCTCCGCTTTCTGCTGTAGTGTCCCTTGCTGCGGCAAGGAATTGAACGACATTCGAACGTCGGTGCCGTTGCATTTCGGCGACGCGTCTTTCCTTATTTCCAGGGCTTGTTCACTAAGCTGTATTGAGCGCTTTTTTTCTTCGCGGAATCAGCTGCGAAGCAGAAACTGGCTTATTGACAAGAATTATGAAAGTGAAAGCTGCAGTACGCTGGTGACGAGGCGTCAGACGCTGTTATGACGCGAAACATCGAGCACGTAAAAGCAGAGGTACGTCAGGAATCGTATCAATATACCTTGTGGCCACGGGCAGCGTACACTTTGCTGAGAAATATGGCGGCGGTCGTTAGTTTGGCGATGCAGTACTTTCCTTCAACGACCTTGATATATTGCTGGGTAAATAAACGTGTACTTCAATAATGACTCACTCGGCAGTTCTCTCGCTGAAACGGTGATATGTCAGTATGCCGGCAGCGCCCGCGTCTGACATGCAGCTTTGTCAAAGTGCATAATTGTTGACCGCTTCGCAAGAAGCATGCGCATTCCTGTAGAAAACATGTTACCTTCGTTGTTAAGTAAACCATACTGATCGACAAATGACTGCTATGGCGTTTGGGTTCGTAATAGCAGTCAGAAGAGAAGAGTGCGATAGCAACTTTCTGTGATATATATATTGCCGCGAAGCGTCAGTTTTGTGCATGCCGATAGCCGCACAAAACTGCATGCGGCCTTATCATCTCGGATCGTGATGCGAGACGCGTCGTGATTATCTGGCATGACCGTGGCCTCGCGCGTTGGCGATGAGATAGGCCTATACTGCGGGCTAGCTGAGCACGCTGAATGTACTAGCTGATTTTGGGGGCGTAACCCGAGCGTTCGATACAGCCTTAAAATAGAGCCCGGGTGATTACAGCGGGTATTCTGTTCCCCGACGGCTGCCGAGGACTTTGTTCGCCGCCGCTGAAGCCAAGGTGTGTATTTTGCTCTTATAGGCGCAAGTCCGCCTAATAAACGGATTCTCTTCATCACGAGCCTCCCAGTCTCCTGTCTTCGGGCTGCCGTCACGGCTACGTGACATCTGGTGGAGGTGCGGGGTATGCACAAGACCCATCCTGCAACAGCCACCGCAGAGAACAAGGACACCGAAGGCAACTCGAAGCAGCCGCCGGATACTCGAAGCAGCCGCCGTCTCCAAAACTTGCCGCCTGAGCTGGGACTGCTACCGGACCCCACGCGACCCCGAAAAGAACCTTCCACACCCACCATGAGCAACCCGACGGCATCCACTCCTGTCATTCTGCAACAGCCCCGCGTGCCTCCGACCTTCCATGGTTACCCTACTGAAGACCCGGAAGAATGGCTCGACCAATTCGAGCGGGTGGCTACCATCAACAGGTGGGATGAAGAAATGAAGTTGCGATATGTTTTCTTTTCCCTGGACGGCCCCGCTAAAACGTGGTACGAAAACCACGAGACCACACTGACCACCTGGGAATTATTAAGGCGTGACGTGCTGAGGACGTTCACCAGCATTATGCGAAAAGAAAGGGCCCAACTGCTGCTAGAATCAAGGACCCAACAACCTAACGAGACTGTGAACATGTACGTCGAAGAAATGAAACGCCTTTTTCGGCGAGCAGACGAAAACATGCCAGAAGACAAAATGGTCGGTTACCTAATGCGAGGAGTGAAAGAGTCGCTTTTCGCCGGCCTGATAAGAAATCCCCCCAAAACAATCGATGAATTCGCTCAAGAAGCGCGCACCATCGAGAGGACCCTGGATGCCCGGACTCGGCAATACAACCGTCCGCTTCAGCTCAATGCGCTCTACTCGGAACCAATGACCACCACTAATGACTTGCGGGAAGTTATTCGTGAAGTGGTTCGAGAGGAACTACGCCGACTGCTGCCGTCTGCCTCACAGCCCCCCCAAGCAGCATCTCTCTTGGACGTAGTGCGTGAAGAAGTCCAGCAGGCGCTTGGCTCTGCGTCAGCGACGACTGGAACAGAGGCCGAAGCCATGACATACGCCGCTGCAGTGCACAGCAGCCCGCTCCGACGAGACGCGCCCAGCCCCCCGCGACGGGAACCAGCAGCCCCAAACCGCCACCCTCTATTCCCCGCCCACCCCACATACGAGCGACGCCCGAGCCTAAGAAAATGCGACGCCTGGAGAACTCCCGACGACCGTCCACTCTGCTTCCACTGCGGTGAGGCCGGCCACATCCTTCGACATTGCCCCTACAGGCGAATGGGACTGCATGGCTTCTCCTCTGGGGCACCGCGACCACGCCCTGGGCAGCGGCCTCCGGCAATCGAAGATTACTTGCGCCATACGGAGTACTTGTCCAGCCGTTCACCATCCCCTTCATCCCCACGCTTCGAGTCCCCTGGCCGCAGCCCCACCACGGCCACGCGAGGGAGGTCCCCAAGCCCCCGTAGGGGAAACTGAAACCAGCAACCTTTGGAGGCGAGGTTGCTTCAGGACGAAAAGCCAAAGACCTTCCACCGGCGACCATGCACGACGACGACACCACCTCATGTACGACGACAACGATGGCGCGACAACGCCGGGACATAACTGAATCGCCAATAAAAACGGAAGCGCCAAGGCACAACAATAGTCAAAGTATCCGACGAAGTCGTGACCCGAACCCAAAACCAACGCGCAACTCCAGCCCACGTGTCACCGACCTTCAAGTATCTATCGACGGCCACACGGTAACTGCCTTGATAGACACAGGCGCCGACTACTCAGTCATCAGTGGGTCATTAGCAGCGAAATTGAAGAAGGTAAAGACGACTTGGGACGGCCCGCAGATTCGCACAGCGGGAGGCCACATCCTCACCCCATCGGGACAATGTACTTCAAGAGTGACATTTGACGGACACACATACCTCGTGACTTTCTTGGTGCTGCCGCAGTGCTCCCGTGACGTGATTCTCGGCATGGACTTCTTGACTCAAAACAGAGCGGTTATCGATCTGTGGTCTAGGTCCATCACACTTTTCTCGGATGAGGCTATAAATTCGTCCTCGCCTCTGCACAATCGTACGGCCCTCCGTGTGCTCGAGGATGACGTGAGCATCCCGCCCCGATCTACTGCTCTAGTCACCGTAACCGCTGCCACTGCCGAAAACGTCCATGGCATCGTCGAAGGTAACATACAGCTTTTGCTGGACCGAGATGTCGCAATTGCAAGAGGAATTGCGGATTTCCGCAATGGACACAGCTCAGTGCTGCTAACGAATTTCAGCCAAGAGCACCGTCGCCTATCCAAAGGCACGACCATTGCCTTCCTCGAAGAAATTGTCGAAGTGAGCGACGCCCTCGTCCTTTCAGACCCGGCATCCACGACCCCACAGATCCAAAACTCGGTGCCAACATTCGACATCAACCCTTCCCTGCCCCAGCACAAGCAGCAACTGCTCCAGAACCTTCTTCAAAGTTACGACGACTGCTTCGCTAGCTCTTCACAGGTCCGACCAACTTCTGTTGCAAAACATCGAATTATAACCCAAGAAGACACCCGCCCTCTCCACCGAAGTCCTTATCGTGTGTCGGCACGTGAACGCCAAGCCATCCGAGAGCAAGTTGAGCAAATGTTACACGACGATGTTATTCAGCCATCTAAAAGCCCATGGGCAGCACCGGTCGTTCTTGTCAAAAAGAAAGACGGAAGCCTCCGGTTTTGCGTCGATTACCGACGATTAAACAGCGTCACCAAGAAGGACGTCTACCCCTTACCCCGGATCGACGATACTTTAGACCGTCTGAGCAATGCAAAGTACTTCTCGTCCATGGATCTGAAAACAGGGTATTGGCAAATCCAAGTTGATGAAAGAGATCGAGAGAAGACCGCCTTCATCACGCCGGATGGGCTGTATGAGTTCAAAGTGATGCCATTTGGACTTTGTTCCGCTCCAGCAACCTTCCAGCGTCTAATGGACACAGTACTGGCAGGCCTCAAGTGGCAAATATGTCTGGTGTACCTGGATGATGTTGTCGTCTTCGCCGCTAACTTCAGCGATCACCTCAAAAGGCTTCGGACTGTATTGGAGGCAATCAAGTCATCAGGGTTGAGGCTGAAGCCAGAAAAATGTCATTTCGCCTACGAAGAGCTGCAGTTCCTTGGCCACATTATAAGCAGAAATGGGGTACGACCCGATCCGCAGAAAATAACCGCTATCGAACAGTTTCCCCAGCCGGACGACAAGAGAGCGGTGCGCAGATTCTTAGGGCTGTGCGCGTATTACCGGCGGTTCGTTAAGAACTTCTCGCACATTGCGGAACCTTTGACACAGCTCACAAAATCAGACGTGCCCTTCAAATGGGAAGCTGCGCAACGCGACGCATTCAAGGAACTTCAGCAGCGTTTGCAGTCACCGCCGGTGCTGGGTCACTTTGATGAAAATGCCGAAACTGAGATACATACGGACGCCAGCAGCATTGGCTTAGGCGCCATCCTCGTCCAGAAGCAGGAAGGCTGCGAGCGAGTTATAGCGTATGCAAGCCGGTCATTGTCAAAGTCGGAAGCGAACTATTCCACGTCTGAGAAGGAGTGTCTTGCAATAGTATGGGCCACGTCAAAATTCCGCCCATACTTGTATGGAAGACCCTTCAAGGTTGTAACCGATCATCACGCGTTGTGCTGGTTGGCCAATCTAAAAGACCCTTCCGGCCGCCTCGCTCGATGGAGCCTACGGCTGCAGGAATTTGACGTCAAAGTGGTCTACACTTCTGGCCGTAAGCACTCCGACGCAGACTGCCTGTCAAGAGCCCCCGTCGGCACACCCCCAAACGACGATGATGACGATGCCTTTCTTGGGCCCATCAGCAGCAGCACATTTGCGCAACAGCAGCGCTCAGATCCGACCCTGCAACAGCTGATCAAGTACATCGAAGGCAAGGCGTCCATGCCCCCTGCACCGTTCAAGCGTGGCTTATCTTCCTTCTTTATGAAAAACGGGATGGTCGTCAAAAAGAACTTCGCACCGAATAAGGTAGCTTACCTCCTTGTCGTCCCAAGCAGCCTCCGAGAAGAAATTCTGCAAGCGTTACATGATGAACCCACTGCTGGTCACCTCGGTTTTACACGTACACTCCGCAGAATCCAGGACAGGTATTACTGGCCCCGTCTCTCAGCAGATGTTGCGCGATACGTCAAGAGTTGCCGTGAATGTCAGCGCCGGAAAAGACCCCCAACAAGACCAGCTGGACTTCTACAGCCAATCCAACCACCATCGAGACCATTCCAGCAGATCGGTATGGACCTGCTTGGACCCTTCCCCACGTCAACCTCCGGTAACAAGTGGATTATAGTGGCTACCGATTACCTCACCCGATACGCTGAAGCAAAGCCTCTACCGAACGGCACAGCAGTAGAAGTCGCCAAATTTTTCGTCGAATCAATTCTCCTCCGGCACGGCGCACCTGAAGTACTAATAACAGACAGGGGAACGGCGTTTACGGCGGATCTCACGCAGGCCATCCTACATTACAGTCATACAGATCATCGAAGGACTACGGCGTACCATCCGCAGACAAACGGCCTCACAGAACGCCTGAACAAGACCATTGCAGACATGCTCGCGATGTACGTGGACACAGAGCACAAGACCTGGGACTTAATACTACCGTACGTGGTCTTCGCCTACAACACCGCGGTGCAGGAGACCACCAAAATGACACCCTTTAAGCTTGTCCATGGAAGAGACGCCACTACTACTCTGGACGCCATGCTGCCTAATGTCACCGACGAAAACAACCTAGATGTAGCCGCATACCTTCAGCGCGCAGAAGAAGCCCGGCAGCTTGCACGGCTACGCATAAAAGATCAGCAGCGCACCGACGCCCGCCGCTACAACCTCCGAAGGCGCGAAGTAAAATACAAGCCAGGCGACAGAGTTTGGGTTTGGACTCCCATCCGACGCCGCGGGTTAAGTGAAAAACTCCTGCGCCGTTATTTCGGCCCGTACAAGGTCATCCGCCAACTTAGCGAACTCGACTACGAGGTAGTCCCTGATGGGGCTAGCGCATCCCAGCGACGCCGCTCCCGACCAGAAGTGGTGCATGTCGCCCGCCTAAAGCCTCACCATGCGCGCTAAAGGACGCTTTCTGTTTGCATTTCTAGTTTCTTTTTTTTGTGTGTGTATGGTCTGTGCTTATTTCCCTATTTGTCTTTGTACCTGCTGTTTCGTTGTTTTTTTTTAGCATCGGGTCGATGCTTCTTTGAAGGGGGAGTAATGCCGCGAAGCGTCAGTTTTGTGCATGCCGATAGCCGCACAAAACTGCATGCGGCCTTATCATCTCGGATCGTGATGCGAGACGCGTCGTGATTATCTGGCATGACCGTGGCCTCGCGCGTTGGCGATGAGATAGGCCTATACTGCTGGCTAGCTGAGCACGCTGAATGTACTAGCTGATTTTGGGGGCGTAACCCGAGCGTTCGATACAGCCTTAAAATAGAGCCCGGGTGATTACAGCGGGTATTCTGTTCCCCGACGGCTGCCGAGGACTTTGTTCGCCGCCGCTGAAGCCAAGGTGTGTATTTTGCTCTTATAGGCGCAAGTCCGCCTAATAAACGGATTCTCTTCATCACGAGCCTCCCAGTCTCCTGTCTTCGGGCTGCCGTCACGGCTACGTGACATCTGGTGGAGGTGCGGGGTATGCACAAGACCCATCCTGCAACAGCCACCGCAGAGAACAAGGACACCGAAGGCAACTCGAAGCAGCCGCCGGATACTCGAAGCAGCCGCCGTCTCCAAAACTTGCCGCCTGAGCTGGGACTGCTACCGGACCCCACGCGACCCCGAAAAGAACCTTCCACACCCACCATGAGCAACCCGACGGCATCCACTCCTGTCATTCTGCAACAGCCCCGCGTGCCTCCGACCTTCCATGGTTACCCTACTGAAGACCCGGAAGAATGGCTCGACCAATTCGAGCGGGTGGCTACCATCAACAGGTGGGATGAAGAAATGAAGTTGCGATATGTTTTCTTTTCCCTGGACGGCCCCGCTAAAACGTGGTACGAAAACCACGAGACCACACTGACCACCTGGGAATTATTAAGGCGTGACGTGCTGAGGACGTTCACCAGCATTATGCGAAAAGAAAGGGCCCAACTGCTGCTAGAATCAAGGACCCAACAACCTAACGAGACTGTGAACATGTACGTCGAAGAAATGAAACGCCTTTTTCGGCGAGCAGACGAAAACATGCCAGAAGACAAAATGGTCGGTTACCTAATGCGAGGAGTGAAAGAGTCGCTTTTCGCCGGCCTGATAAGAAATCCCCCCCAAAACAATCGACGAATTCGCTCAAGAAGCGCGCACCATCGAGAGGACCCTGGATGCCCGGACTCGGCAATACAACCGTCCGCTTCAGCTCAATGCGCTCTACTCGGAACCAATGACCACCACTAATGACTTGCGGGAAGTTATTCGTGAAGTGGTTCGAGAGGAACTACGCCGACTGCTGCCGTCTGCCTCACAGCCCCCCCAAGCAGCATCTCTCTTGGACGTAGTGCGTGAAGAAGTCCAGCAGGCGCTTGGCTCTGCGTCAGCGACGACTGGAACAGAGGCCGAAGCCATGACATACGCCGCTGCAGTGCACAGCAGCCCGCTCCGACGAGACGCGCCCAGCCCCCCGCGACGGGAACCAGCAGCCCCAAACCGCCACCCTCTATTCCCCGCCCACCCCACATACGAGCGACGCCCGAGCCTAAGACAATGCGACGCCTGGAGAACTCCCGACGACCGTCCACTCTGCTTCCACTGAGGTGAGGCCGGCCACATGCTTCGACATTGCCCCTACAGGCGAATGGGACTGCATGGCTTCTCCTCTGGGGCACCGCGACCACGCCCTGGGCAGCGGCCTCCGGCAATCGAAGATCACTTGCGCCATACGGAGTACTTGTCCAGCCGTTCACCATCCCCTTCATCCCCACGCTTCGAGTCCCCTGGCCGCAGCCCCACCACGGCCACGCGAGGGAGGTCCCCAAGCCCCCGTAGGGGAAACTGAAACCAGCAACCTTTGGAGGCGAGGTTGCTTCAGGACGAAAAGCCAAAGACCTTCCACCGGCGACCATGCACGACGACGACACCACCTCATGTACGACGACAACGATGGCGCGACAACGCCGGGACATAACTGAATCGCCAATAAAAACGGAAGCGCCAAGGCACAACAATAGTCAAAGTATCCGACGAAGTCGTGACCTGAACCCAAAACCAACGCGCAACTCCAGCCCACGTGTCACCGACCTTCAAGTATCTATCGACGGCCACACGGTAACTGCCTTGATAGACACAGGCGCCGACTACTCAGTCATCAGTGGGTCATTAGCAGCGAAATTGAAGAAGGTAAAGACGACTTGGGACGGCCCGCAGATTCGCACAGCGGGAGGCCACATCCTCACCCCATCGGGACAATGTACTTCAAGAGTGACATTTGACGGACACACATACCTCGTGACTTTCTTGGTGCTGCCGCAGTGCTCCCGTGACGTGATTCTCGGCATGGACTTCTTGACTCAAAACAGAGCGGTTATCGATCTGTGGTCTAGGTCCATCACACTTTTTTCGGATGAGGCTATAAATTCGTCCTCGCCTCTGCACAATCGTACGGCCCTCCGTGTGCTCGAGGATGACGTGAGCATCCCGCCCCGATCTACTGCTCTAGTCACCGTAACCGCTGCCACTGCCGAAAACGTCCATGGCATCGTCGAAGGTAACATACAGCTTTTGCTGGACCGAGATGTCGCAATTGCAAGAGGAATTGCGGATTTCCGCAATGGACACAGCTCAGTGCTGCTAACGAATTTCAGCCAAGAGCACCGTCGCCTATCCAAAGGCACGACCATTGCCTTCCTCGAAGAAATTGTCGAAGTGAGCGACGCCCTCGTCCTTTCAGACCCGGCATCCACGACCCCACAGATCCAAAACTCGGTGCCAACATTCGACATCAACCCTTCCCTGCCCCAGCACAAGCAGCAACTGCTCCAGAACCTTCTTCAAAGTTACGACGACTGCTTCGCTAGCTCTTCACAGGTCCGACCAACTTCTGTTGCAAAACATCGAATTATAACCCAAGAAGACACCCGCCCTCTCCACCGAAGTCCTTATCGTGTGTCGGCACGTGAACGCCAAGCCATCCGAGAGCAAGTTGAGCAAATGTTACACGACGATGTTATTCAGCCATCTAAAAGCCCATGGGCAGCACCGGTCGTTCTTGTCAAAAAGAAAGACGGAAGCCTCCGGTTTTGCGTCGATTACCGACGATTAAACAGCGTCACCAAGAAGGACGTCTACCCCTTACCCCGGATCGACGATACTTTAGACCTTCTGAGCAATGCAAAGTACTTCTCGTCCATGGATCTGAAAACAGGGTATTGGCAAATCCAAGTTGATGAAACAGATCGAGAGAAGACCGCCTTCATCACGCCGGATGGGCTGTATGAGTTCAAAGTGATGCCATTTGGACTTTGTTCCGCTCCAGCAACCTTCCAGCGTCTAATGGACACAGTACTGGCAGGCCTCAAGTGGCAAATATGTCTGGTGTACCTGGATGATGTTGTCGTCTTCGCCGCTAACTTCAGCGATCACCTCAAAAGGCTTCGGACTGTATTGGAGGCAATCAGGGCTGAGGCTGAAGCCAGAAAAATGTCATTTCGCCTACGAAGAGCTGCAGTTCCTTGGCCACATTATAAGCAGAAATGGGGTACGACCCGATCCGCAGAAAATAACCGCTATCGAACAGTTTCCCCAGCCGGACGACAAGAGAGCGGTGCGCAGATTCTTAGGGCTGTGCGCGTATTACCGGCGGTTCGTTAAGAACTTCTCGCACATTGCGGAACCTTTGACACAGCTCACAAAATCAGACGTGCCCTTCAAATGGGAAGCTGCGCAACGCGACGCATTCAAGGAACTCAGCAGCGTTTGCGGTCACCGCCGGTGCTGGGTCACTTTGATGAAAATGCCGAAACTGAGATACATACGGACGCCAGCAGCATTGGCTTAGGCGCCATCCTCGTCCAGAAGCAGGAAGGCTGCGAGCGAGTTATACCGTATGCAAGCCGGTCATTGTCAAAGTCGGAAGCGAACTATTCCACGTCTGAGAAGGAGTGTCTTGCAATAGTATGGGCCACGTCAAAATTCCGCCCATACTTGTATGGAAGACCCTTCAAGGTTGTAACCGATCATCACGCGTTGTGCTGGTTGGCCAATCTAAAAGACCCTTCCGGCCGCCTTGCTCGATGGAGCCTACGGCTGCAGGAATTTGACGTCAAAGTGGTCTACACTTCTGGCCGTAAGCACTCCGACGCAGACTGCCTGTCAAGAGCCCCCGTCGGCACACCCCCAAACGACGATGATGACGATGCCTTTCTTGGGCCCATCAGCAGCAGCACATTTGCGCAACAGCAGCGCTCAGATCCGACCCTGCAACAGCTGATCAAGTACATCGAAGGCAAGGCGTCCATGCCCCCTGCACCGTTCAAGCGTGGCTTATCTTCCTTCTTTATGAAAAACGGGATGGTCGTCAAAAAGAACTTCGCACCGAATAAGGTAGCTTACCTCCTTGTCGTCCCAAGCAGCCTCCGAGAAGAAATTCTGCAAGCGTTACATGATGAACCCACTGCTGGTCACCTCGGTTTTACACGTACACTCCGCAGAATCCAGGACAGGTATTACTGGCCCCGTCTCTCAGCAGATGTTGCGCGATACGTCAAGAGTTGCCGTGAATGTCAGCGCCGGAAAAGACCCCCAACAAGACCAGCTGGACTTCTACAGCCAATCCAACCACCATCGAGACCATTCCAGCAGATCGGTATGGACCTGCTTGGACCCTTCCCCACGTCAACCTCCGGTAACAAGTGGATTATAGTGGCTACCGATTACCTCACCCGATACGCTGAAGCAAAGCCTCTACCGAACGGCACAGCAGTAGAAGTCGCCAAATTTTTCGTCGAATCAATTCTCCTCCGGCACGGCGCACCTGAAGTACTAATAACAGACAGGGGAACGGCGTTTACGGCGGATCTCACGCAGGCCATCCTACATTACAGTCATACAGATCATCGAAGGACTACGGTGTACCATCCGCAGACAAACGGCCTCACAGAACGCCTGAACAAGACCATTGCAGACATGCTCGCGATGTACGTGGACACAGAGCACAAGACCTGGGACTTAATACTACCGTACGTGGTCTTCCCCTACAACACCGCGGTGCAGGAGACCACCAAAATGACACCCTTTAAGCTTGTCCATGGAAGAGACGCCACTACTACTCTGGACGCCATGCTGCCTAATGTCACCGACGAAAACAACCTAGATGTAGCCGCATACCTTCAGCGCGCAGAAGAAGCCCGGCAGCTTGCACGGCTACGCATAAAAGATCAGCAGCGCACCGACGCCCGCTGCTACAACCTCCGAAGGCGCGAAGTAAAATACAAGCCAGGCGACAGAGTTTGGGTTTGTACTCCCATCCGACGCCAGGGGTTAAGTGAAAAACTCCTGCGCCGTTATTTCGGCCAGTACAAGGTCATCCGCCAACTTGGCGAACTCGACTACGAGGTAGTCCCTGATGGGGCTAGCGCATCCCAGCGACGCCGCTCCCGACCAGAAGTGGTGCATGTCGCCCGCCTAAAGCCTCACCATGCGCGCTAAAGGACGCTTTCTGTTTGCATTTCTAGTTTCTTTTTTTTTGTGTATGGTCTGTGCTTATTTCCCTATTTGTCTTTGTACCTGCTGTTTCGTTGTTTTTTTTAGCATCGGGTCGATGCTTCTTTGAAGGGGGAGTAATGCCGCGAAGCGTCAGTTTTGTGCATGCCGATAGCAGCACAAAACTGCATGCGGCCTTATCATCTCGGATCGTGATGCGAGACGCGTCGTGATTATCTGGCATGGCCGTGGCCTCGCGCGTTGGCGATGAGATAGGCCTATACTGCGGGCTAGCTGAGCACGCTGAATGTACTAGCTGATTTTGGGGGCGTAACCCGAGCGTTCGATACAGCCTTAAAATAGAGCCCGGGTGATTACAGCGGGTATTCTGTTCCCCGACGGCTGCCGAGGACTTTGTTCGCCGCCGCTGAAGCCAAGGTGTGTATTTTGCTCTTATAGGCGCAAGTCCGCCTAATAAACGGATTCTCTTCATCACGAGCCTCCCAGTCTCCTGTCTTCGGGCTGCCGTCACGGCTACGTGACAATATGTTTGTTGAAAGCCCGTCGCTTCGATGCTCACCGCCTCTTTTTCAGACACGGAACAGAGATAAAAATTCGTTGTTCAGGTTAACCCATGCCAAGGCTGCACTCAGCAGCAATTTTTACTCGTCGGGGTTGTGTATCCTTAAGGGTTGCAGCGCCGTGTGGATGGACTCAGCCGGCGCCATATGCATAGGCTTCCCTGGGAACATGCTGGGAAAGGCCGATCTGAACGCGGCGGTTTGCGAAGCCTACGTTATTCATTATGAGCTGAAGATGCTTTCTCGAGATTACCTTCCGGTGCATCTAGGGCAATTAAACGTGCAGGTAACGCCAGAGGTGCGTTTAATTAGTGGTGATACCCATTGTTGGCTTTTTTTTGCGTGAGTGGGAATGCAGTCAGGACCTCGTTAATGAACGTTAAGTATGCGGTGACGTAAAATTTTGCTGTTGTTTGCAGCGACCATTACGGAAATTTAAACACTGCAACAGAACTGTCACCAGAGTTGTCCGCAGAGGCGACATTGCGTTTATAGGCTAGGTGTAGTGAAGTGCATGAAATGTAAACATTCACAGGTGCTAGCGCTTCATGCGCATGGAACCCGTAGGTCAGGAACTGCTGCATACTGCAGCTGACAGCGACGAAGTGCGACGATGCGGCAAATGTTCGCACTGTCCTCACACCTACCGAAATCAACTAATATTGGCCCTTGTGCAGAGCCTGTGAAACTAGCGCCAGAGTCTCTTGAGGTGCTTCCATCTTTTGCCGCACTGTTGCCAGTGCGCAGTCTCCCACCTTACGGTGCACTCCAGCTACCCTCTCACTGGTACCATTGATATCCCATTCGATTACAGCTTGCCAGTGCACACGAGTGCAAGCCAGCGAGAACTGAGGACCTCAGTTTTTCGCCCAGTGGTTCGCAGATTCCTTCCACAGCGGAAAACGCACTGGAAATGCACTGGATGCGGTGGTTTCTCAATAAGGTCTACCCTTTTCCTCACCTGAACATCACCTTTCTCGAGCTCGTCCTACGCGAACGTGCTCCTTCGTCGAAAGCTAAAGGCTTGGGCTGTGCCCTGTGAGCACGGGGGGAAATACTAGGGGGAGGCTAAACGTGGTTCCAGTACCCTCGGCAAGCAAACATCTTCCTATGTCTTGCGCCCTGTGGCTCTCGGTGAACATTAGACCGGGTGACTCGGTATATGGGTGCGGTATACTCTAGGGGTGCAACCGTAAGCTATCGTTTAGCTCTCACGTGACGACAGACTATTTTCCATGATTCACTCCAGTATATTATGATGACTTGTCGTCAAGCTTGGCACAATACGCCCGCTTCTCAGCATTTTCCCGTCATCCATGCCTAGGACGTACTTCAGGCTGGCGGGCCTTCACGTACCTTCAACAACATTCTACTCTATTGCTTTCTCTGGCAGTCACAACGAGAAGGTCTGGCGTTAAGCATAATGGCCTTGCGTGTCACTTATAGTGAAAGTACGTCTGCCGCGATTGTGTGGTGGTTGTGGTGCTTAGCTGCTGACGCAAAAGACCAGCCTACGATCCGGGTCGCGGCGGCCGCGTTAAGACGGGCACGAGATGCTTAGGGCGAATGTGCTGCGTGATCTCCGTGCGCCCTAAAGACGTCCAGGTAGTCCGAAGAGACACAGGATGTGCTGTGGCTACAACGTCACAGACTGTCATGGCACCATGGCGGAGGCTCAGGTGGGTAATAGCAGTTTACCTTAGAGACGGCGGGTACATCTCGCCTGAATTTATACAAGGCAACCTCTCCGCATATTCCCTTTCTTAAGGGATGACTGAAAGTTAACTCTGTGTCACCGATTCCAGAAGGGGATCTGAGAACCTCGCAAAAAGCTTCCCAGTGTCCGGAAATCCGCCATGGGCCCAGCAGTGAAACTGCTTCAAGAACGCAGAGTCTTATTGGCTTTGCCATAAATGGTCTATATTCGCATGGATGGTGCGTAGGCTCCGCCGGGTTTATACTAAAGTGTAGAGAAAAAGTTTAGCTGTGGGAGTTCCGTCCCGAAGACACGAACACAGTTGGTGATCATCCTTTTAGTTTGGCACGGAAAATTCAAACAGTAGGCGTTCGGAGAGCTGCCGGTGCTCGTCAGAACCCCTGATGATAATAAAGGTGTCTAAATTTCATCTTACTGCCTTGAGACGCCCTTGATGCCTAGAGAGTAATCCACGTAACAGTGGCAACTTGGAACTGTTCTCTTCTCTCAACTTTTATACTAGTGCAGCTCTCCATTTGATTTGTCCAGAACCGTGCAACAGACTATGCCGTCTGACTCCATCTGTAATCTATGCAGAGTGCAGAGCTCTAGGAAAAAGAACTTGCAAGAAATGCGGCAGACATCCTTCTATCCCAAAAGTAGGGCAAGGGAATCTCGGCCTCGGCGGCCGTTGTTCTTCCTTTCTTGATTGCTTGCACCTTCCTTTGCCTCCCTGTTCATCTTTGTTTTGTTGAATTAACTTTTTCTCTTTCGGTCCTTTCTCTTCATGCCATCATTTCCCTGGTCTTTTCACGTTTTCCTTCCTTTGTTCCTCCGTGTAGCTTTTTCTTTGTTTGCTACTTTCATTTTTTCTTGTTCTATTTTCCTTTCTCTTTGACAGAAAATCATAGGGATGCATGTGAGTGAGGTATGACCCCATGTTCTTCGTTGACAGAGCTTGCACTGAAGAGCGTGCAGTGGATAGGGTCGCCTGCCATCTTCATGTATTTAAAAGCAGGCTTTAAAAGGTGCCGACAAGGAACCGACAGTGGCCCAAAAGGCTAGCGTACTAGTCTCGCAAACCGATGACCGGTTAGTCCTAATCCAATGAAGAACAACCAATTTTTTATTTCCGCGTTGCTTAAGCTTTTGCGTGACGACCACGACATCGCTGGCTAGCCAATTGAGCCGTCGCTTAAGAAACTGTGGTGCGTTCTCGATCGATGCAGCATTGCAGAAGTCACAAAAACACTTTGCGTCTGAAGCCAATAATTTGCACTTTCTCACTTGACGATAGCTATACTCGCCAACAAAATTATGGTATCTTACATGTTATGGTCGCCTATGTGCATATACGATGGACGTAATTATTCGACGACGAAATTTCGTCGGTCGACATCGATTTCCGTCGAGTATTTAGCGAGGCGGCCCAACAGCCTGATACACTACTAGGAAACAATTACAGACATCTACATAGCTGATTGAGTATTACGTTCTTGCTCCCGCCTTGGCGATGCCTTTCTTTGTCACGTTCTTTGCGTCGAATCTCTTTGCATTAGTGCAAGAAGCTCCGTAACAATATGCTTATGTTCAACCTAATTATACTGTCTTGCTGACACGAGTAGCGCCAACATTTTTCTTCGAAAGGAGCAGGTTATGCGAAAGTTGCAAACATTCGTTTTCCATAAACATGTGAGGAACACTTACCTGTAGCCACGATAGCCATCAGCATGAATGCCACAGTCACGTGATACAATCCCATTCCTGGTACAGGAAGAAAGAAACTCTTAATCAACGAAAAGAAATGTGAAGAGCCGTTCACTGGCAAACATTCAACGTAAAGTGGTTCAATTGTTTTGAATGTTTTAGTTGGCCTCAGATTATGCGTAGTGTGTTTGCAGCGGGGAGTTCGAACGCCGCACACCCGTCTCTTGGAGTGACCAAGCAAAGGCCCCTTGCGTTGCCGTCGCGTGCAATTTCAGGGACATAAATGCCGTGAAGTGTCTACGTAAACTGCTTCAAGATGAGATGTTGTCATGTACTTCGCTCAAGCCTGTCCACTTGTTACCCGTAAATGGAAAAAAAGCAGCCCCGCTCGCCTTAGAAATCTCGCATCTGATTCTTATTGTTGCAGGACTCAACATTTGCAGGGCGCAGACATATTTCGTATCAGTGCAACTAACCTGCTGAGCCTGTGTTCTGTGGTTACGGACATGTGCGGCTGCGTGGGGCGCCATCATGTCGTTTAAAACCCATCTGTTGATTGCTATGCTGAATGAGAGGTCGGAGGGGGGAGCGCGTGATTTATCACCATGATGTGGTGCTCGCTGCTAACCCACGAATACGATTAAACTTGGGGCAGCTACGAAACAGTGGTGTGAAAAGTGAGGAACCAACGGAGCTGATGGAGTTTCCCTCCTCCCCTCCCTCACTTTCCTTCCCTGCCTCTTGCTGTACTTGCAAGATTGTGATTGAATGGTGACCTTCACATAACGACAATCCCTGTGTTGGCTATATAGTCGGTTGTTATTGAGAAAGTCTGTCCTGTGCTGTGCACTAACTCAAGCTTGACTGAGTGCAAACGTTACGTCCTACCACGAGCTAATATTCAGGCGCCACGGTGCTGTCGAGTTTCCCAGTCAGCCCATGTTAAGCATGAACGGACGTGCTCAAGAACTCTGCACAAGAACATTCATCCTGTTCGTAAAACTTCGCCGAATGCCTAGCGATTCGTCAGAGGGAATGTCCTCGCTCACTGCTTCATATGACACCTATTTCCACAGTTTTGGGTATCTTGCAAGTTTTTTTATTTAGTAATGTAAAAGCCAATCGAACGTGTATTCCTAATTAAATCAACGGTGCAGATCACGGTTAGCGCATTTATTATAGCTCAAAGGGGCCTGAAGTATTCTTTGCGCTGTATAAAAGAAGTAAATGTCAGTTATTGAGACATACTATTTCAAGGGATCTTCTTTAAGCAGAGTTACTCAGTATAAGTATCTTTGTGTCACATTTACACGTGATCCTTCATGGTCTGTTCATGTTGCCTTAACATATTCCAGAGCATTCAAGCAAATAGGATATCTACTTCGAATAATGTAGAATACTCTAAAAGATATTAGGCTTTTAGTGTACAAATCTCTTCTTCCCATCAGCGATTAAGCGTTCACGTTTTTGTAATATTATAAATAACCTGACATACAAAGCAGAAACAGTTAAAAAAATGCTGTACGTTTAACTGTTCGCGGGTACGACCGCTACTTCTGACGCTCATCAGCTTTACCTGAACTAAACGTGACACCTCCTTCGGTACGTCGTAACGTATTAGCATTAATATTTTTACGCAACATAATCGAGACTTCATACGGCATTTAAAACACATCTTGCATATAATTTACCGGGTTTTCCTCCACGCGTAACTACCACGAACTTAATCTCGCCACGTTTTTTGCGCGCTGAGATACATTCATGTACAGCTTCGTCCTCCACACGATAGAATTATGGAATACCATATCTGGCCACATTCTTTCACTCCCTCTGAATGAGTGTGAATGTTATTATTGAAAGCCATTATGTTTAGACAAGCATAATACCGCAGTTCTAAACGCTTTTGCTATTTCTCGGTTTATATGTCTGTTATGGCCTCTTCAATTTTCAGGTGAGTATAATCCCACTGCTGGTATTGCCTGCTCACAGGGCTGCCGTATATAAAATAAATAAATAAACATAACTAAAGGGGACGTGTGTGGTCACATGCCACCAGTGCTAGTAGCTCGGTTGGTTTCGACCACCGGGTTGAATCGTTTTTGCCCTTGCGGTTGAGCGAAGTCACAGACAGGCAAGCATACTAGGATTTTTTTGTACGTTTAGGTAGTTAAAGAAAGACTATCATATTTAAAAGACCTATCGCACCAGCAGTCCTAATAATGGTGTACGTGTAACGTGAATTGCGCTTATAATGTGTGATTGTAACGTATTCATCGACAATAGCAATACTATTGTTGTGCTAACCGCTTGGTGCGTTTTTCTCCAAGTTTGATCGATCTCGTAAGAGTACTATACTCCGTGCTCTCTTAAATCCCACGCAGACAAAATCACACACCGCTAACGCAATCCGCACCATTCTCCACAAATCAGGGCTCGACGATACCACTCTGCTGCACACCTTAAAGCAACGCTATGTATCCACGGGCGCCCGTCCCGCCTACCGTGATTATCCACACGTACACGATACGCCTCTAGATGAGGACATTACAGAAGCAGAGGTTAGGGCAGCCTTGCAAAGCATTAAGCGTAACACAGCACCCGGGACAGACGGGATTACGTACACACTTCTGCATAATTTAGATGACCAGGCCATCGAACATTTAACCGCTTTTTACAACGAACATTGGAACAACGGCACGCTACCACAGGAGTGGCGACACGCAGAAATCATACTTATTCCAAAGCCTGGCAAGCCTCTATCCCTCCAGAATCTTCGCCCTATATCTTTAACTTCATGTGTAGCTAAACTCTTTGAACGCGTTGTCCTCTCCCGACTACAGCCATTTCTCGAAGACAATCACTTTTTTTTCCTGATACACTCTTCGGCTACCGTCCTGGTATCTCTACACAGGACGTATTATTACAGCTTAAGGAGGACGTGTTCGATAGCCCCACTTCAAACCAGGTCCGAGCAATTCTGGCCCTGGATCTGAAGGGTGCTCTGACAACGTCTCCCACGACCTAATTCTTGACAATCTCGCTTCATCTCAGTGTGGCTCACGTATCTACAATTACGTCAGGTCCTTTCTTTCTGACCGCACGGCCACTATTGGGATTGGAGACCTCCGGTCGGACGTCATTCGTCTCGCAGGCAGAGGAACACCACAGGGCTCAGTTCTTTCGCCCACTTTGTTCAACGTGGCTATGGCTAAACTCCCTTCCCTATTACAACAGGTTCCCTACATCCAGCATGCCATCTATGCAGATGATATTACAATTTGGGCAACCAAAGGATCAGACGGAACCATTCAGGACGCCCTCCAGGAAGCTGTGTCTGTGGTACAAGACTATGCTGCTGCCGGCAGCCTTACGTGCTCAGTGGAAAAGTCGGAGTTGTTATTGGTATACAAGCGGCGCCGCAAAACCGATGATTCTCCTGACATTTCGCTGTTTCTTGATGGCCGTCCTATCCCTCTGGTACCTCGAATTCGTATTTTAGGCATCTACCTTCAGTCTGATGGCAAGGCCTCGCACAATACCCACCTTCTGGCTCAGCAGATAACTCAAATTACACATATGATCCAACGCATCACCAATCGCAGGAGAGGCCTCTGTGAGAAGGATGTCCTCCGCTTAGTACAAGCACTCATAGTTAGTCGGCTCACCTATCATCTTCCCTTTCACAATCTCACGCTAGCTCAAACCAAAAAGATGGACATCCTTCTACGGACAGCTGTGAAGGCGGCTCTCGGCTTGCCGCCACACGCATCTACACAACGCCTCCTTCAACTCGGTGTCCACAACACCGTAACCGAACTCATCGAGGCCCAGCACAACAGTCAGCTCCAACGGCTCAGGCAGACCCGTCAGGGCTGCGCCATCCTGGCTACCCGATTCCCAAAAAACCCACACAGGTACCGCAACATAAACTTGCTCCTACTGTCCGCGCACTCATCAAAGTGGCTCCGATTCCACGCAATATGAATCCCTACCGCCACGCCGGTCGTCGACGTGCCCGAGTTCAGGCTATGACACGCGTCTTTGGTGATGGTACCGCAGACTTACAAGTCCTTTACACTGATGCGGCACGCTACCCAGAGAAATCAGCCATGTGTTTAGCCGTGATAGACGACACAGACGCCCTTGTGGCGTCTGCCACACTTCGCACTACAGACGGTGGTTTGGCAGAGGAGGGAGCTCTCGCTCTGGCAATTGTCCACGCTACGACATTGCCACATGACTCCCCTGTCACCATTGTAACAGATTCACATGCTGCTTGCCGTGCTTTCGCTCAAGGACTTGTGGCTGCACATACACCATATATCCTCTCTTCTGTCTCACCGTCCGCATTACGTCCTGTGCTTAACGTCTGGACTCCTGGGCACGCCTCTCTCCATGGTAATGAACGCACTCATGCGGTTGCCCGAGAGCTGACCGGCCGGGCACCATTGGAAGAGCTGTCCAATCCAGACGACGCCTGAATCCTCCCATGGTGCAGGGCGGCAAGGCAAATGATTTAAGTCTCGCCAGCCGTACTGCCGCCTCTCTGCACACATCTCTCCACAACTTGCTCATGCTCATGCTACACCTGCTCGTGCCCCAACTGATAGGCGCTGCCGTGAAAAAGTGGTCGTGCATGTTTACAGCCTTAAACCCTTTTATCTGCTTTCCATTGTCTAACTCGAAGCCAGATTGGCCTCTTCCATCAACGGGGGAGTTGGTGTAAGCATTTAATCGGAATTGAGCTTCTTCACCTGTACAAGAGCATCATCAGTGGTTGCCTTGTGCGTCTTCCTCGTCGACGCCATCTTGCGCTCGCGGATTAAGGTGTAGTCGGAGCCGTGGCGTTTCAATATGTTGTAGTCGTCACTGTAATATAATATGCCAAGCCAGGCTGTCGAATGTAATTTAGTTATCTTGAAAACGAACTTTAAACTTTTCAGCGAGTTCGCATATGGGCCACCTGTGTTTTTGAAGTCATGACCGTCAAGGCTGCCTCTCCATGCAGGCTGGCTGTGATGATAAATACGGTGATAATTCAGCGCTCATATCTTCTGTCTCAAGTGCCCAGCTGGCATATACCTCAATTTATTGCCGGATACATAGGTCGGCAGTGTGGGAGAAAACTCACTCACTCTAATTTTTCCAGGGCCTGCACTCGCAGTCGCACTCACCTCCACTCACACTCACACATACTTGCACTCACTCGCATTCGCACACACTGGGACTCACTAGCACTCGGACTCCATCCCACTCACGCTCACTGGCAGTGACTCACACTCACCTCCAGTCACCCTCACTGGTATTCGCACGCGCACTGACTTCCACTCACCACTCACTGGCACTCACTCGCATTCACTGGCACTCACCTCCACTCACACGCACTGCCAGTCACTCGCACTCACTTCCACCCACACTAAGTGGCACTCATTTGCACTCGCACTCTCTCATGAGCTAACCCGAGAATTATCGTAAATCTTTTCTTTCGCAATTCCCTGCTTGAAAGTTCTGCAAGTTTCTAGGATGGAATGGATGCTCTGAGCAGTCCCCTTTGTAACGGGGCGGTGACATGTGCGCCACCAGGCTCGTAAAAAAAATTTAAGAACTTTCCCCCTCTCTCTTAAGTGTCCTCATGCCTTTTAAATCTACTTCAATTAAATCGATCATACAGTAGCTAAAACGTAAATTCATAGCCCAGTTCTCTGCCCCTTATGGAAGAAGGTCCTTATTTTTCCCTATAATTATTTTTGTCCGTTCTCTCTGATTTTCTGCCACCAGTATTCTAACCGTCTCTAACTTATCTCAATCGCGGGTATGTTCAGCTTTCCATTGTTCTCCATAAAACCCAATGCTTCACGTAGGGTAGTGCCCAGACGTACACCTGGTTGGATATTGCCGCATTCAATCAGAACATGCTCCGCCGTTTCCTTACCTCCCTCACAGCATGTGCGTTTTATTGCGATAGCAATTATATGGACAGTCTCGGCTGCTTTCGCCGTCCCAGTTGCCGCCGTCATGAAGCGTATATGTATAAGTATATGTATATATATATATATAAAAAAAAATAATTCAGAGAAATGTTTCCGAAGCGCGGAATCGAACCAGGAACTTCTCGCTCCGCAGCGCATGGTGCTAACCACTACGCCACAAAGAGCAGATCCTTCAGGGAGCTAACAGCGAGCCTTACGTACACACCCTTTACAGCTGGCAGAGCTCAGACACGGCAGGCGCTTATAAGCGTTTCTTCATTACCAGCGAGATGGCGCGAGGAGCGCAAGGGAGCGTACGAAAGGCACTCGAGCTCAAGGGACGCCGCTAAGCGAACAAACAGAAGATGAGAGCGAACTATCAAGTGTCACAGCTCGACACTTGAAGCACGCTAGGTTCCTTCGCTGCTTCGGCCGCCTTTGCAACAGGAGCGCTGTTCACACTGAGAGTATCCATTGTGACAGCTTATACGCGCTCGTTCGGTGTATATCTGTGCGTTTGTTTCGTGCGTGCTTCACTTGATAGTTCGCGCTCATCTTCTGTTTGTTCATTTAGCGGCCTCCCCTAGTTTTGTATGTGTAGCTTTCTGACACACGACGTATGAAGCCCTTCGTACCAGCACGCGCTGCCCACGGGAGGTGCTCACTTAGCAAGTGCATGTTTGCTACAATTGAATATTGCTCCTGAAGCTGCAAGCCTCACTTCGTATAGCATTACAGTTTCTTGCTGTCGCATTCATTGCTTCGCCCTTGCGGCGAAACTGTGACATCTTTCTTCTTCTTCACTGAATTTCGCTTTATAACTACGCTTTCTAAAGCAGTCCGATCTCGCTTGAGGGTCCGGCACAGCAGCGCCACGGTGTTGCAGTCCCCACGAAAGCTTCACGCTCCCCCGTGTACTCGCGCTGCGCTTTGGCCATGTTGTCTATCGGTCGCCATCGGCATCTTACGATCTCGATAACATTCTATGCTGTTTTTCAATGAGAATGCTGCTTTGCCGAGACTTAAGCTGAGAAAGTGCTCAGGTAGGATTAAGAATGATCATGCCGAAAACAAAGACAATGCTAGATGGTACGGCAAAAATAAACATGTCTTCACGATTGAAAACCAGACATTAGAAGCCCTACAAGAATACTTATACCTGGGACAGCTAGCAACGGGAAAGTCGACCCATTTAAAAGAAATCCACCGTAGAATAAACATGGGATGGCGCGCAGGCGAGAGACTTTCCCAACTCATGAACGGAAAAAAGGACATGTTTTTGCTATTTCTTGAAGGAATAGGTTGGCGCTATATCGATGGTACAAAGAGAAGACAGAACACACAAGGGCGCCCGTGTATCTTTTGCCTTGTCTTTGAAACGACGATTTATCACCGTGCCTTTCCCTTCATGAACAGAAACCTACCATTAGCACTCAAGCGGAAATGATATAACTAATGAATTTCGCCAATACTTACATACGGAGGAAAAGCTCGAGAAAAAGTTATGAACAACAAAGCGGAGGATGTAACTCAAGAAGGGAGGCGTTGCATCAAGAGTTGGAAGACAGCCGAGTGGGTCAGGGAACAGGCAGGGGTTGCTGATATAATAATCGGTGTTAAGAAGAAAAAATCGCCATTGCCAGGCTTTGTGATGAGAAGGCTAGATAACCGATGGACAGTTAGAACCACGACATGGATACCAAGAGAGGGTAGCGTAGCCGTGGACGACAGAGAGGAAGATGGCGTGACGAAATTAGGAATTGCACGCATGAAATCGAATCACCTCGCGCAGGACAGGAAAGGTTGGAGAGGATTGGGAGCGCCCTTCTTCCTGCAGGGTACGTAAGATAGGCTGACGATGATGATGACAAATGCACGCGCCGTTGCTCCGTGTTGCCACTTCGACGAACAAATATAAGAACATATAAGAACCCTCGTTGGCACTCCACGCTAGTCCACGTCTACCGTTTTCTACAAGCTGCACAGTTTATGCGCGACACAATGTTTCGAACATTATTTTCCTGAGACACATGCTTTACCTAATAACTGTACATTGCGGCGGAGTTGCGCTGGAGCCTATGCGCACTGCCATTGATTGATCCGTCGGTCCTGCGCCATGCTGTTGCGGCTGAACTGTCGTGTCTTGTGGTCAAAGTGCTGCTTGCTATGCAGCCTGTTCTCCGCGATTTTCTGTGGCTTCAGGGCCCGTTTCAGTAACCCGGCGTATAGGCCGTAAGCTTGGAGTTACAATTACCCAATGCTCCTCATTAGATTCTCGTTTAAGTTTCTCAAATTTTCGTGAGGACACATAACCTTCCCATTAGGCCTGTTACCGGCTGTTACCTCTATGAAAGCTGAAAACTTGTGTAGTCGGGACGGGCACTATCTTGAACTGTTTGTAGATCCGCGGCAACACGATTCCAGCCTTGGAGCTATGTGGCGAGGCGCTACTTTGTGTGAGCCCGAGTTAATATATAGAGACAACTAATCCCGAAGCTTGAAGTTTCCATGCGCTATATTTCTCTGCCATCCATGTTGAATTGTTCTATGGTTAATACTCATATTATGCTACCGGATGAGTGCATGATTCCGTATCAGCGACGAGAGTTCCTGTATTTTCTCATCGAAGTGGAGCACAGCCACGTGCACTCGGGCTGACAAGTTCAAAAATTGTTTTCTAGCCTTAAGCAAAAAAAAAAAAGATGTAATAAGACTGCTAAGCTCATACCAATGAAGTGTCCAATCATATTCCAATCATTTAGCTGGAACGCGACAGTAAGAAAAACTCCTCTGAAAACGCAATAAATCGCGCATTCTCCTTCAACTGAAAAATTTTTGCCACGGACACTCAAATGACGTTTTGCACTTAAATATTTCTATATGAAAGTACGCCTTCTTAGAAATCAAAGAAACGGTTACATTAGTCTTCGAAAGGGCTAGTTTGCCCTTGAAAAAGTAATGAATGTTGAAGAGATTTGCTGTTTTTAGGACTATGTGACAGGCAGTAAGATAAAAATGTCACAATTCCTACAAAAGTACGCGTAAGGATAACCTTCGTATAACCACAGACAAACTCGCTTGCTTCAACACTACAAAAATACATATTTTAGATATTCCTCTAATAAGTTATAGTTTAATGAAAAGGCCCAAACTTGCATCAAAATTTCTTGTCCTGGAACGTTCTACCGAGATGCCTCGTGAAGCAGACTGAACAGCCTCAAATTTTATCAGCAAGCTATGCGGTGAGCGAATGCCACGTCTGGGCCACTTCCCATGGAATGACGCTAAACAATGCTGGATAATGAACGTTACTTTGAACTCTAAAGAGTATTCTTCTCGCAGTGTTTGTTGAAATACTCAAATGAAACGGAGCAGATACTCACTGGTAATGTTGCTTTCTGTCGTTGCTTGACGTCTGCGCACTCACTCCTCTCTGAGTGCTTCTTTTATACTGAAAGTGTGGACACAGGCGACCATATTCATGTGACCTCCAAAGATATTATGCAGATTTATTCTGTTTTGCTGAAAATCATAGAATTTTACCCTTGCTACGAACAATATCTGCAACCGTGAAGGAACCACTTGGGGCAGGCCAGAATATGACATTTCTGCTACGTACGTCAAAGCTGTAGCACATTGAACTGTGGTTCACTGTGCCAACACGCCTTTATACCATATTATTCGGTGCACTTAGTATAATAACATGGCTGAGAAATATTCAAGTTACGAATTCCATTCCTTATAGTGTACAGAGCAGAGAAAATCTAACAGTGCTTACTTAATATAATCAACGCGAACTAACGTGGTGCGCACTTATTACCATCAACGCGAACTAACGTGGTGCCACATCCATCAAGTCGATTTTATTGTTTAAGGAATTCCTCCCGGGTTCAACGCATCCGAGAAAGTCTTTCCTGGGAACACTTCGTTTATGCAGCCGCTCGGAACCCAAGCGAGTATCATGCCTTCACGTAGGAAGATATTTTGCATGTTTCTTCCGTATTGTTCCCAGTTATCTCTAATGATAATAAGTAAGCAATGTCAGAGTTCGTGCGCACTGTAAACGAGGAGGTATTATTCAGAATTAAGGAAGGCATTCAACTCCTGTTGAACGCGTTTTTTAGGTTTGTTTTTTACTTACATGAAATATTCGGGCGATGAACGAGTAGCCATTTCTTGTAGTTTAAGGCGGAAGAAAAAAATATGATAATGCTGGCTTACTATCATCAGCGCAGGTTCGTTTGATGGCTTAAATGCTTCTTGATGACTGAGTTACTCGATGACATGCTCTTCGTTTTATAAATATTTCACAGGTTCAGTGAATCAGCGACATGTAGTTTACAGCGGTAACTCTAAATCTGTTAATTTTCCCCTGCCCAGCCGGCAGGAAATTTTCATAATCATTGGTCACGCGTGCTGTTATTGGTACGCGTGCAGTTCTTCGGTGAAATCTCGAATGTGTGGCATTATCCAGCACAGAAAGCGGATAATTGCAAAGCAGCTTCTAGCATAGCATAGCCATGCCTAGCAAGAGCATGGGAATGGAATTGAGAGTGAGAAGGATGATGCAAGGATGATGAGCACGGAAAACAGGATGATAGGCAGTAAAGTATGGCATATCCCAGCTCAGCTGTCCTATGCCAGCCAAACACGTGACATTTTCCCTGCAAAACCAGCTTAAACCTAGCCACGCGACCAGTTCCCGCATGTCGCTAGTCACGCTATACGTTCCCGCATATTTACCTAAGGTGGCGGGATCGAATCCCGGCCGCCACGGCTGCATTTGAATGGAGGCGAAATGTTGAGGCCCGTGTACTGTGCGATGTCCGTGCACGTTAAAGAACCCCAGGTGGTCAAAATTTCCGGAGCCCCCCACTACGGCGTCTCTCATAGTCACAGCTGGTTTTCGGATGTAAAACCCCAGAAATCAATCAATGAAACCAATGGATGTTTACCTAGTTTTGACGGGGACATGTCATGCGACATGTACCCGTCTAATCTTGGTAAATATATTCACGTGAGGTTTTTCCGCCGAAACGACGTAAATTTAGTTAGGCCACGTTTCCGCCAATATTTCTCTGGTGGTGCCCATTGCTGATCACGCGAACACCTCATGCAGCTGCAGCCCTCTTCGGCCCAGCCACATCCTCTTTGGTTAGACCACGTAAATTACCGTAGTTACGACTGTATAACTGTACTAGTGCAGCACTGGACTACTAAGTCTTCTGTACATGCTTTAAAGACCGGCTTCTGTAGGAGTAGTTGCCCTGGACTTGCGAATTGACGCAAAGCCTAACAACATGTATGGAAACCCGGCATCACTTAACAAAGCCGAGCAACACTTACCGAAACCAAAGAACGGCTTAGCCAAGATGGAATTACCTAGGGGATCATGAGTTCTGATGTGACCCAGCCTTACGCGGCTCAGTGCAAGCATCCCCGTTATTTTTTTCTAAGTGGAGCTCTTCATGAATAATAATAGTGTTGCGCGTAAGACGCGGACAACAAAGAAACAACGCGGTGACATACACAGAGCGCAAACTATCAACATTTTATTTATGGGAGCAGCATGACCGTTTATACATTGCCCCAACAACATTGCGCATGACAGAAGAGGAAAAGAAATTTACAAGAAAATATTACGGTATATGTCACGTACTACTGGGATAAGTTAGTTCCTTGTTGGATAGCGTGATGGAGGCGGTGCTAACACACCTTTCTCCTTGACTGGTGATATTATAAGCCGCGATAATGAGGGGCGTCAATTCATTCTTGCTTCTTGCTAAGATTATGCACGATTAAAACTTGGGTTTACAAACGCACCTTGTCACAGTGGAGTGCCAGTCAGCCTCCCGTCTTGTTTTTAACGTTAGTGGCATGTTCTCGTAACCGGTCGTTGAGGCGACGACCGGTTTGTCCAACATGAAAAGAGTTACATGTTAAAGGTATCTGGTGGACTACGTCCTCAGTACATTTGGCATAAAAGGTATCGTGTTTCTTGAATGCTTTCTCGCTGCAGCATTTGAGTTAGTCATCTTACGCACTTTAGCGAGCTTTTGTGGTGCTGAAAACGTCACGCGAACATTTGCTCTCCGGGCGAGCTTTTTTAAGTTTCGTGAGAACCTGTGAAGATGAGTAATTACAACATTTTCTCTTTTTCATTTGTCACTATCGTGGGAATCCGAGCGTAGAATAAATTCCAGAGTTCTGAGATTCTTAAGAAGTTTTTTCGCTACAGACACAACCAGGTGCCTAGGAAATCCTGCGTCCGAAAGGCGGGAGGTTTGCTCGCCGGAACTTTGGCTTATTACGTGGGGGCCGGATTTTACCAGTGAGCTTTTTAGGCAAGGATTGGGAATAGCTCGTTTTAGTAGTTTTGAGTTGGCCCAACTGAAAGGGAGGAGAGGTTTGTTTGCTCTCGGTTATGTCAGGAATGCCGAGAGTAAAGTGTCCGGTCAGGACAAAAGTGATGATCATCCTTAAATATGCATGCGTCCCCTTGTATGATATGCACGCAATACGTGGGCGCATTTCTTTCTTTTTTGCTTATGCTCCAAGCCCACCACTACATAAAGGCGGGCGCGTTTCATAGCTAGCATAGAATGGTGTAATATAGCAATGAGGTGAAAAGGAAACTAAGGGTGTGGAGGGCAGGGAACAGTAAAGCATAGTGTGGCCTTGCTTATTATCGCTCAACAAGTGGGCGGCATAGTGAAGGGAGGGTGAGGAGGGAAATTAAGGAGGCAAGAGGGTGTAACATAGTGCAGGCATGCGCAGTTTATCATAGCAAGGTGGGATGAAGGGTAGTGATGTCGCGTGACTAGCTTGACTGCCAGTCACACGACATGTTCCCTTCAAAGCCATGTAACAGCTAGCTACGTGAAAATCACGTAATTTATTTGAGCTTGTAGAACCCGCAAAAAGCTAGTTCGGTCAGGCGCTCAAGCTTCGTGCCATTGGTGTAGGCCGCCTACATTTTTTAGGAATGCCGAGTTTATACATTAGGACACTCATACGTCATTCTCATTCTTTGGTGTGCAGAGGTAATATGCATATTTATTACATTTTATTCCAAGTTTTCTCTAAGGATAATAAAGAAGTATTGCCCGAGTTTGGGCACAGAATAAAAGTTAGCGAATTAGTACAAAGTTATCTCAGGAATATATCCTGTTTAGTATATAAAAACAGCTAGATAAAAGCAAAGACCTTAAAGGATTGCTGGTAGATTATCATAGAAAAACGCGCTAACCTGTATACGCCATGCCTAATGACTGGATGTGTACCGAAATCACGGAAGAATGCGAAGATCATGCTAATTCTTAAAAGGTGACTCATGGGCTCGAAAAATTTCAGGCCTATCAACTTACTGTCTGGCATCATGATGGTGTTTATAAGGATAATCCTTAACACAATTTGTGCCACTTGAGATGCCACTTTGGATGTTTCGTGCCTATACGCGCGAAGGATACGATGGAGCCAAGTGTTATTAAACATAGAACCACGTTAATTTATTCGATGAGCTCCTTATGTGCTGTGGGTATTGATTTCACTGAGGTTATTGATTTCACTGTGATGTTCGCTGCTTTCTGGCCCAAGGGCCAAGTGTGGCCAAACAGCGCCAAGGCAGATTTCACTGTAGTGGGGAATACGCAATAATACTTAGTTGAAAAGATATAAACATGATGCACTTGTCTTTATCAAGCACGATACACCTAACGAGCAACCACCAAGACAGCACGTCGACACAGGTCTTATGTAGGCGTGCAGTCGGCCGAAGTCGGCGGAGATATCTGGCCTAATTCGGCAAATCGGGCTGGCGCTACTTTCACCCACATCTGCCCGATGATGGCCAGCCAGAATGGCTCTGCTGTGGCAAAGCCAGAATAGGTATAACTTGGCCAGACAGCGTGACTTGAATTTGGCCAGCCAGTATGTGGTGAATTTGTCTAGGCTGCATTGCACCTGTGCCGGTATTCAGGCCAATTTGGCGTGCTTTGCGCGACCGTTCACAACTATTACTGTGTTTCTAGTGGTTTACCCCACATCTATAGTACCGTTTGGATTGAAAATTTTTATTTTTGTGCTGTCTCATTTTCGAAGGGCTTAACAACGACTCCATTGCACTATCAAGTGGACCAACAGTAGTTTGTGTAGATGTGCCTCTGATGCATACGTGAAAACTCTCTTAACACAATAATAAGTGGGGCTAATTGGATCCTTTGTATTTTCTATTAATGCAATCTAAACATAACAAGTAAGACAAGAGAAGAGGTTTCTAAAGAAACGCACTGTTTCATTTATTTCAATCATAATACGCTGCTCTCGCGTTGCACCGTCGTAGTGGAAAAGCTTCGCCAAGGGTACAACCTGCGAGAAAAGGTGTGAAAGGTTAGCACAGCTTTAGAGCACATCAGCACAACACTAACATTATATGCAACTTGTCGACAGTCAGTGGGACTTATTGAGAAATTCAAGAAATGTCATATAGAGCTCATAATTGGACGGTACTTCAGAAAATTGCAGAAAACGTTGTCCTTTTACCTAAATATTGAGTCTGTGTTCTATATTGAACCACCAGATCTTGGCTTCCTGTCGCATTAGATACCCAAGGAAAAAAAAAACATGAGTAAAGGTTCTGTTGCAAAGCAATTTTAAATGCAGCAAATTAGTTCAAATAGGTGAACTTTGTATTATAACAAATTTTATATTTTTCGCATACATACGAAAGGAAAACAGGTAGACTAGAGCTAACACGACGCACACCAAGCATGGGGTCTTTAGGCAAAAAAATCCACCTAAATGATAGATGCAAGGTGTATTATGAACAGATATTAGAGGAGAAACATCTTTTCAAGGCTACTTAAACGCAATCGCATGCCGAACTGCCGCACGTGTCCTACACCAAGGAGCACGTGTTCTGAATCACGTTGAATTTAAAAATACGGGCAATAAAAATGTTACAAAAACTGTAATTCACCGCACAATAAGTGTTTGATACAAGCACAGGATTAACTATATGAAGTAAAATTGCTATAGGACAGCACTGCTTCGCTATTAAGAGAATTAGAAAATAAAGAGCCTACACACATCACGACACAAATAACATATAAAGGTGGAACTGGCACTTGAACATCGCAACAGAAAGTGCCACGTCCCATTTTGAAAAACTGTCGAGCAATTTACCCAATTTTGCCGTCTGCTGAGCACTCTTCAGTTTTGGTATAGCGATACAAATTCGGCTACGACACTGTCGTCGCACCAAAAGGCGCAGGCTTGTGTTCATATACAACAGCTGTCACAGTTGGGATGGGCATTGTCTTAGGAGATACACCCGCCAAGCAATCGTGAAGTCAACTTGAATGATCGAAAAACGTGAAACTGCGTGCGTCCGTTGAAACTCGCTTGGGCACCTTGCATGTTGGGCAGACGCTAGTTTCTGCAGCCACGACGAGAGTGCACGGAGAGAAAGTTCTCAGTAAACAGCGGGGTGCCCCCACCGAAGGGAGTTAATGCCACCAAAAGCACGTTCAGAAGGACATTCTTTGCAAAATGTTGATGCGCACAATGGATGTGAATAGAGGGGGCCGAGACAACCGTGGTCATCTCGGATGGGGACGCGCATCCCCCTCACACAGTTTTTATGTTTAGTTACTGCCGGCTGAGCACGTTCTTGGTTACTTCTAAGCAGAATACGCGCGTTTATCTTTCTTTCTTCTTTTGTGGTTGTCCAAAATGTGGAAGACAACCTTTCTGCGGGGAAACGTTTATGCACAATGGCGGCGACACCCGCCGGGACTGCATTTGTTAATAGCAGCCTGGTGCAGCCTGTGGAGTATGCTGGCAGGCATATGTTCTCTTGCAAGCTACCTGCAGTACAGGATTTAGCAGAACCTGAACCACCCACTCCAGCTGAAAACACGAGTGAAATGCTGCACTGCACGTAACAAATGCAGCGAGGACGCGCGGCACTGCTTTTGTGCATGAATTTCTGCTAGGTTCTGCAGCGCAGTAACGACGTGCTGCCTTCCCGCACGTCAAGAAATACTGCGCTGACTCTGTCGCTACTCGCACGCTTCTTTTACTCTTATTGATTACAAATAAATTAGCGGTTAAGTACCAGAAAACTCAGATGTGGGCTTATATCAACTCCGTGGTCTCATATGAACGTCAGTGACAAATCCTACATTCACTGCACAGAGCATGCAGTCAAGCTCGATATATTCTGCTCATCTAACTAGTACAACGTAACCGATGGGTGATGTGGAAACGAATTCGAATGGTATGGAAAGAACGCAATGACGGCCGTTACATAAAAACGAAGGAATTATTAGCCTATTGCATCTACATGGTAGTAGGGAGCATGGAGGTGGAAAAGGAGGTAAAATTTGACCCGACCAGTAGACAATTGTTTTCTGCTTCTGAGCTTATGCGAGCTGCGATACATGAGTGGGGCTGCACTGGAGCTGCTTTTGAAAAGAATGTACTATTGTCGAGAACGCACTGATGAGATGTAGTAGATGGGCACGTCGTCAGCAACAGCTTGACTTAGGCGAGTTGGTTTATACTGTTACCATGGAACAACAGATGAAGAAAATATGAGACAAAAGAGAGCTTTGATTTGGAACAGATATTTTTCAGTGCATGCTTGCTGTTTTAATATACTATAAGATGCGCTGATCACCTGCACAAGAACACTGTGTGATCACGTACACTCTAGTAGAACTAACCAGGAAAACTTTCTGTATGTCAGTTATATGTGTTTGCATTGGTTTTCCAGCTTTGAGATGAAAAATACTTGCCATATGACTGCCTTATTTATTTCGTATTTGCCTTTTCACAAATGTCGTGGTCTTGAGAAGAGCACTTCATTTGAATTTGCAATGCAAAGGGAACTATGTATTTCATGGCTTATAAAAACCGCTAACACTCTCTGAATATAAAGTAAGCACTAGATCTGTTCTTTCTCCTTGCTGTCGCGCTGTTAGCTCCATATACCCTTCCTTGCATACGTTGCAAAATGTCAGTAGTATAACCCTGGTCACGAGAGTTTGTCTCTGCTTCAGCGCACCAAAATGTCTGCGCAAGACCTCTCTTGTCTCCTCGCTGTTGCACTCTTAGGTCCGTATGCCCTTTCCTTCCATAGTTTGCTAAATGTTATTAGCATTGAGCCGCTTCCGATTGTTCATTGTTACGTTGGCGGCGGCCACGCCGCCTCTGACAAGAAGGAGTCAGTGTCACCATGCAGAACAGCCAAGTTTATTTTCCGTAGCGAACATATACTAAAGAAAAGAGGGAAAGGGCAGGAGGAAAACAAAGGGAAAGAATGGCGCATGCGCGGTCCGCACTTGCGCTTATCACGGGAAGCGCGTGTACTGTGACACCTCTTCCGTCTTAGTAACCATAACGTTCAATCGGTTTCCGTGTTCCTGTAGACCGTAGTGGTACGGCTGCCTCTGTAGACGAGTCCTTTGCGTCTTCCGTTGTCACCCTGTTGTCTGGGAGCGCTGGTCCCCTGGTATCATCGCCATTCGCGAGAACATCCTTGCTGCACTTCCCTACTTGATCCAGATGGCGACGGACCAGTCCAGTGTCGGTCTCCACTTCCAACATGCGAGCGCCGGTCGTGGCCTTCACCTTTCCTGGCGTCCACTTGTCCCCGGTGCCATAGTTCCGCACGTAGACGTATTCCCCCGGAGCGAAGCTCCATCCGGCGTCTTCAGTAGACTCGCCCGAGACGATGTGGTGGCTCCTGGATGGAAAAGTCAAATCCAGTCTCGTGCGTAAACGGTAGCCCAAAAGCCTCTCGGAAGGGGAAAGTCCGGATTGTTGCGGAGTATTTCTACAGTTGCACAAAACGCGGGCTAGAGAGGTCGCTAGTTCGGCGCTTCCGCTCTTCTTTAACCCGTCCTTGACCGTCCGCACCGCGCGCTCAGCCAGCCCATTGCTCTGTGGGTGATGTGGGGCTGTTCGAATATGTACGATGCCGTTCAGTTGTGTGAACTGACGGAATTCCCAGCCCGTGAAAGGTGTTCCATTATCTGACACCACTGTGCGTGGCACACCGAACTGGGAAAACATTGTTCTCAGAACTTCGACGGTGCGTCCGCATCACGAGGCGGGAGAGGGGGGACCGTTGAACGGTTGTGAGGGAGAGGGGGAGGGGAGAGAGGGGGATAGAGGGGAGAGGGAGCCAAAGGGAGAGAGTGGGGGCGAGAGAGGAGAGAGAGGGGGAGCTCGACTGTTGTCGAGCTCGGCCGCGGCATATTCACCGTGATGACGCCATCTAGTGTCCAGTCACCCAACCGCCATAATGCACACATCTCTATGGAACAGCGCTATCTAGGAAACTAGACGAGAAAGGGCGATGACGACCAACGCGGTCTAGTATATCGTCACCCAACTGCAGTTTGCATGGATCTCTATGGGACAGCGCCATCTATTGTATGCTACGGGAGACGCTACTGGCTACGGCGGATGGACATACCGGACGGGCCGCAGGTGATGCCATAAGGAGCTTCGCCCCTAAAAGTGATTTATTGTTGTAGCGTCTTGTCTTTTGTATCTAACACCGGCCTCATGGTTGTTAGCCCAGCTTCACGATTCCGATACACTGACGGCCATTTGGCTCAGTGAACAAAGCATGAGAATGGCGCTGTTCAGCTGGCAGAGTATGCGTGTTTTTTGCGGGCAGGTTTACTGTTATCTCGTCGCTGAACGCGAAAGTTGTGATGTGACGGCAGGGTAACCTATGTCACGCTGCGAGAGTGATGGTTTTGTCATGTCGAGGAGCACAGCTAGGAAAGCTCGGTCTCTATATAGGAGGCTGTGGCTCGGTACAGTCCGGAGCACGCATGGCAAATATGCACTTGCTTTCTTTGTGGTCCTTACGCCGCTGATGCATATGTACGTGTCGTTCTTTACAGAGCGCTGTCTACGCGAGACAGGCAAAAAAAAAAAGAGGCGGAAGAGGCATACAGGAACGACGCGAAAAAACTTCGAGTTTAGGAGAAACGCCCATGGAGGCACTATACAGGCGTCGCAAGGTCAGTCGATCGGATCACAAAAGCGCCCCCTGATAAAAAAAATTGGGCGATATTATTTCTCCCAAGAAGCGTTGAACCGAGTTTCATACTTTCGGTGGATATAAACTTAGGCGAAAGGCTGCGACTATCACAATTAATAATTACTTCCCTATTACGTGCCGACACCACGCTATGATAATAAGGCACGTCGTAGTGGATGGCTGTGGAAGTGGAAGTGTTATTTGGTATTCTTTTGATGTGCGGTGACAATGTGCAGTATACGGGCCTCTAGCGTTTTCGCCTCCTTCAAAAATGCGACCGCTTCAGTCGGGATCTAACTCTCGTCATTACGGTCAGCAGCCGATGTGTTTATCACGTCGTTATGCGTTTATATGTGCATGTAAGCCATACTTTGAACATCCGCGCTGTTCCCGTAATCGGTTCGCTTTCTTTTCGCCCTCATCCGAACAATATGTCCATCTGTGCATATTATTGGCGCCTAGTTACACGGGAGCACCTTTCGACAAGACGCTTGAGTGCAACACGTGTAACTGCGCGATGGCCTTTACTAATATTGACGAACCCTTTAAAGCGCACATGTGACGTGTTTTGCCTTCCTTTGCTTTTGTGCATTTCGCATAAATGTGTTTGCGACACCGCAAGTGCAAAGCTCCCAACAATCTACTTACCTGCATCTCATTGTGAAGTCTAACATGTGTTTAAGAAGTAGACTGCTATGAATGAAGTGAAGTAAGCATGTTCTATGAAGCTTTCATTTTTATGTGCATAGAATGTCTAATCGACTTCCTCATATCTTTTACTAGGAAGATTTTTCTAATGAAGCAGCGAGAGTTGCTGGCCCGCCACTTGCTCCACAAGAAAGTCGATCATGGAAGGCTCTTCTGTGTCTCACAATGCGCTTTACCAAATTCGCATATCTTTAAGAATATGAACGAAAAATGGAACTTGTAGCGCAGACTATGCACAATACTACTTGCAAGCATTTGCAAACATTCCGCTGTTGGAAGAATTGCACTGTTTGAAGAGCAGCTTCTGTGGAAGTAAATATACGTCACTGCTTAATTCAATGCGACTTTCCAGCCATGCTGCTTGGTATTCAGTGCTGTATGCTTAATTATCTTTTTAATTTGCTACAGTGTTAGTGCTACTTTGTGCTTGTAAACATATTTGTTATTACAAATGCATTAGCGTATACAAAATGTCTGTAAATTATGTTGTTAGTTATGTAACATATGTAACATATTTATGCAACATATCATGTAACATATTGATGTTTGTTACTCTATTGCACAAACTTTATGTATCCTTTTGTGTTCTATGCCACCTCATGCTGCCGCACTGTTGGAGCAATGTATGGGTGGCAAGGCCTTAGTCAGGCAGACAATGTTCTGCCTTTTGCCTCGTCATCCAAGACTCACTCTGTGTCTGAAGTAAATCACTTATTATTATTATTATTATAAAAAACGGTAAGTAGGCATCAGCTATGTACTGTGGCATTAATGTTAAGCAAGAAAAAATTCTGAAGGTCCTCCAGAGTGTGTTAATTGGTGTCATGTGAAGCAGTCTGCAAGCAACTTGACAATGACGAATTCTTTGTCATTCAGTGAAGTGTTACGAGTAAGATCAAGGTCCTTGTGCAAAACGCATCAATACCCAATCAACATGTATGCTTAACGTGTGCTAGCCAGGAACTTTGATAGCATGGAAACTGAGTGGTCGCTCACGGTACGATGTAATATTGATACTCACATGAGTCCATAGCACAAATCTCTATTTTGTCGAAGAAAAATGCACGATACGGTGCGTTAATGTGGTCTCATAAGTTTTGTTTGTTGAGGTATTGCTACGGTATAGAGGAAAATTGCACACTAGCACAGAGACACATATGTGTTGCTATGATAGTGCTCATCATACATTAGAAGTGCAATGCACATGACACAAGCACAATCATAACAACTGCTTGTGCAATACGTGTATTTACTCTAACCGCGTTGGAGGAGCGACCGTAGTGGTAGCGTGCCAGCTTGGCACCTTGAGGGCCTATGTTCGATACCCGTCCTACCGCTTCGTAGGCAGTGTGTGCATGTCTGTGCGTGTGTGCGTGTGTGTTATGTCTGCATTTCAAGCGCACGCTCCGAGAAATGGTGTTCCTCTCTTGGTTTAAGAGCGGAGCTGCTTAAGACAGGCTATTCTATGCCAATCGGGAAGAGCAAATTCTGTGCCGATCCTGGAGGCAACGCCCCGTGAGAGGTGCAGGAAACTTCATGCGACGCTCGTATTTGTGGATTCGATCCCTCTAGCCACGGCGTTTCATGTGTCTATTTTAGTTGCACCTTGATTGACATAGGCCTTATCGAATTCAAACACCTATGGAGCATTCGCGTATACTGTGGGCCGAGCACCACGGTATGAGCCATAAATGATTTCAATATTGTTAATCGTGACATATTGAGGAGTGTATTAGGTTAGCGATGTAAAAATTTGTCGGTTCTGTTCGTCATACATTTGTACTTTGCTTCCAGAACATTGAGATCTACCAGGTGATAGATAGATAGATAGATAGATAGATAGATAGATAGATAGATAGATAGATAGATAGATAGATAGATAGATAGATAGATGAGTTCAAACCAACTACGTTCTCGAAGAAATGCTTCAGATTTATCTGGTCCCCACTCATGGCCCCAGCTAGCGCGTAAACAGTAACAGTTAAGTACCCTGATGTAGGCATGCGATTTATTGACAGTTGGCACAATTATTCACAGCGACATCAGTTAACCTCCCTTCTTCCTCTCTCTCTCTCTCTCTGCATGTGTACGTATATGTGTGCCTGTGCATGCCTGCGTGCCGGTGAAATGCCAGAAAGTTCTGCAGCTTTCCTCAAGGAATATGTATCAGTATGACATGTGTCTGATTAGGTGATAAAAAGATTTTACAATTTGTCAATTGTGTGCGTTGCTCAGTGCTTTTACGGATTACGATTTCAACTTGCATACCAACACGCCTTTGTGCTCTGTCGCGTATCTGTAAAGAGTGATGCTAGACGTAGCCTATGTTACTTTTGTCTGTTGGCAGACTGTAAGTACTTTATGCTTGCCATCTGATTATAAACGTACCAACACATTGGTACACTGTTGTTAACAAATATGTGAGCCACTGAACGTCATAGTGACCCTGACAACGTATCACTGAACAGTTTTTTCACACTGTTTTACTGCATCTAATTGCGCAGTATTCAGGCTGTAGTGTACACATCATTGTTCCATGTGCTCAAGGTTCAACATCAGGGGCCGGATTCACAAAAGTCACTTACGAGAAAATTTTCGCGTAAGAGAAATTTTTCTGCGTAAGTGGATTCACGAAGCGAAGAAAACGTCGTAAGAGGACGCGGTTCTCACATCGGCCGCTGCTATAGCGAGCGCTGGGGTTGCCGATTAATATATCAGCGATAGTGATGCATTTGCGACGTAGGCGAAAAAGGCTCGTAAGTGGATTCACGAAGCGAAAATGGTCGCAAAAACAGCGTAGCTAAGCGGAAATCCTAAGAGTGGTCCGGAGCACTCTTACGAGCAACATGGTGGCGTTGGAACGGGCAACCGCGGCGGGTATTTGGGTGCCGTAGGTCATACTAAAAAAATTATGGCCATGTAAGCTGGCTGATGATTGCCGCGTATGTACAAGGCTCACAGCCTTGAGGTTGCTGTTGCAATTCTCTCTTACGCATTGGACAATCTTGCCACTAGCACTTGTCCAGTAAGCTTGGCGCTGGATTTATTAGAGGTGCCTATTGGGTATTTGCAGCAAAATAACTTATGCATGCAAAGCTTGCGATTGGATGAAAAATGAAGAGTTGCGTGAATGATGCTTGATGCCAAAATCGGTGCGGTGTATGGTCAATATTTTTTACCTTGTTTTTGTTGCGTCTCCCAATAAGGCGTACAAGACGTGTTACCGTTGCAGCATTGGTCGCACATGTACCACCATAAGGGAACGGACAAAATTCTGTCGCACACTATTGGAATGGAAGTTGAACAGTAGGCTCCAGTGAGCCATTCACGAACTCCTTGTGTCGTTTACAGCTTCTCTAGCTGCAGTGGTCTTTATTATTTCCCAATAGGAACGCTCACCCAAATGCAGCTTCCGCTGTACATTATAGGCTGATTTACTGAAAACATATTGCTTCAACATATCCGCACATACAAGGTATGTGTGATTTTGCGCATAAACTAAGAAATAAATTGAGTTTAATAGACATTCACTGTCCGTAAAAGAAAATGAAAAGGTTTCGCTATGGCAAATACTTCGGACGGAATGCAAGCGCCTAAACTGCACGCGAAAGCCTGTGCTAATGCAGTGCAATGTCACCTCGACTGCACTCGCGCATTTGACGATTAGTTTCTTTTTAACTGGGCGTCAGTCTCTCAGCAAAAGGCCGCTTCGTCCCTTGAGGTGCGTATTGTGGCTGGAATGTTAACCTAACCGAAGTTATCGCGTAGTGATATGCCGTGCATCACATCCAAGCCTACGCCAGGCATCATAATAAATATCGTAGCAGACGACGACAGCAGACGACGGTTTGAGCGAGAGGCCAAGCATGTGACTGGTTAGAACGAGGTAACTCTCTACAGCAGGCCATTTTATGACGTCACTAAAATGATGTCACTCACTTCTTTCACCGCGCATTTCTGTGGTGGTCGTCACATTATCCCCCTCGCCCATAAGAGAATTTTTCATATCACCGTAAAGAACGCCTAAGTGTTTTTTAAGAGCTCTCTTAAGGCGAAAAGAACATCATGGCGACGTAAACATAGTGTGTGGGTGTTGTTTCGTGGTAACGTTTCTTGCTTTTGAGCTCCTTTACGATTCCATGGGATGTGTTGTGAATGCCGTCGCTTTTTCGGTGCGTGAAAGTTTTGTGAAAACCATCGCCAGTGTCTGCAATTGAGCGGTGAACCGTGTTGAAGCCTCTTCCTTTGTGCTCGTGAACAGGGAACCGCGGTCAGTGTGCTGCCGTGGACTCACATTTAGGAAGCCTGCATTGTGTGTTTGAAGACCGGTCAGTTCGTTTGCCTTGCTTTGTGGTCGTTTGTTTTTGTGGCGTACGCCGTTTCGCATCGACTGTGTTTGGGCGCGTTACTTCAAGGATAACTCCGTGTTTAGAAAGAAACGACCTAGGCGTGTGCGTAGGTGCTGTGTTGACACGTCGAAGTCTTTTCAAGAGGCAGAGACCATGTGGAAGCAGTGCAACAGGTAACATAATTGTCGACTGCACTACGCTTTGCCTTTGTGCCCTTCCACACCGTCACTTTGCTTGCGTTAGCGGCTAATGTGCGGAACCTGAAATAACACACCGATACGTTCTGTTGTGCGTTTTTTATTTTATTTATTTTATTTATTGACACTGTATGGCGTACAGGCCAAAACAGGAGTTTCCATATTAGACACAAATGCAGTTGCTAATAAAAAATGCAAAGATATTGTAGTTTCTTTCACGGAACTTAAAAAACCAAAAAGAGTTCAGAAAGAAACGTAATGAAATAAGTGCACGAGGTGCTATTTTACGCCACACATATCAACTTGCTCAGCAGAACACTCAACAAGACAACGCTTTCGAATATATAAATTGCTATTCCGACACTATTAAACGACATTAAGTACAATCGGTAAAATCGCTCAGCAAAGCCCTTTCAAGAATTTTAACCTCATTGAACGTTGCAACATCGTGCGGTAACCTGCTGCACGCATCGATAGCCTACACAATAAAGAAGTTTTTAAAATATTGTGTGTTGTGTCTCAAAGGCTGTACGTAATGTCTGGGGCCACTGCGCGAAAGTGATGTCAATAAATAATGTTTTGGCTATTTCGGTTTCATATTTCCCATACAATATCTGGAAAGAAAACATTCAGGCTGTTGAAGCTCATTCTTCGCTGCACATTAGGAATCGATGCTAGCGCAGCGCTTTCAACGCCGTTACCGAATGCGTTCGTTGGAATGAGTTAAAAACAAATCGTAAAGCCCTATTTTGAACGCGTTCACATTTAGCAATGTTTCTGCGTGTGTGTTGTTTCCATATCGGAGATGCGTATTCTAGCAATGGCGAAATTGTAGTCTTATATGCTACAAGGTTTACCTCAGTTGTCGCATCACTTAGGTACGACGAAACATCCATGGTTTACTTTGTGACACTGTCAAAAGCGCAACGATTTCGGTGGAGGAAAAACTCGGCTTCAGCGCTTTCGGCATGGCGATGGCTGAACAGCAATCGGGTATGTCAGAGGCGTCTGAAGTTCGCGCACACACGGAAAATTTCGTTTCGGCTGTTGAGGAGCTTACAATAGCAATTGGCCAATGCAGCTCTCACGTCACTGGCGATAAACGCTCTCTCCCTCTTAAGGCGCTTAGCACTCAATGTCCGGCATAACGTAATAAAAAAGAAGTAAAATAACTTGTGTAACGAAAGGAAGCTATGGAAGGCTCTTTCTGCGCGTGCGCACAAACAGCAAGAAAAGAAAAGGGGGGGGGGGGTGACGTCTCGCTTTTGATGATTTCTGGGGCTTAACCTCCGAAAACCACTCAAGGATTATGAGAGACGCCGTTGTGGAGGTCTCCGGAAATTTTGACCACCTGGGGTTCTTCAACGTGCTCTGACATGGCACAGTACACGGGCCTCAACATTTCGCCTCCATCGAAATGCAGCTGCCGTGGCCGGGATTCGATCCCGCCACCCTCGGATCAGCAGCCGAATACCATATCCACTAGACCACCGTGGCGGGGCTTCGGACTCCTTTTGTTACATTTTAAGTGCATACGCCGTCCATAACAAAAGCAGCACTTACTAACGTATTGAAGATACAAACACTACCTAAATTACCGAATTTTCTCAGTGTGTCATGAGAATAGCAGTAGTATTCAAAATTCTGATGACTAATGTATTCAAAGTGGGCCTATTTATAAGCATATGTATCTTTCGGTATGTCGGATTTATTGAAATCCATCCATGGCTTCAATTTGACACATCACGTGGAGGATGCATTTTTGGAACTTGTTCATCAAGCCCAACAGCTTTTATATGGCCTCAAAAGCTGCATCGATGTTTGTTCTAAGATTTTTTAGTAAACAACAATTTACGTCGAGCTACAAGACATTATCATGCAAATAAGTGTAATGCGTACGAACGACCCGAATCAATTGTGAGGCAGTGCATATTCATCAAAATGCATCTGAAATGGCAGTGAAAGGAGCAAACCTTGAGTGACATCTGCCGACCTTTAATACTTTACCTTAATTGCGGCTTCATGATAACGGTCCTGTTGTTCGGCGGCACCTGCCGGTGTCACCAAGTGCGTCATTCCTTTTTCTTTTTTTTTCTTCGAGCTATCGTCGTTGATAAAGCGCTAGCGCACGGGTTCACGCTGACCACGCGGGCGTCTGCTGCAGCGCGATGTGCATAGGCACCGTAGCAGACGCCCGGAACAGGAAGATGAGGTGCAGCGAGGATCGATTCGCGATTATAACATAAACTCGACACCAGACGTTTTGAGTGCTGTGAGGCTATCACGTGACCGACACATCTTTCTTTTGTTGTCGTTCCGTCTGCTTTCACGTTTCCTCCTTGCCCTCAATAGTGTAGAATATGTTAAATGCGCACCATTCCTATCGCATGCCTTGTCGCTAAGAGATTTCGTAGCTAAGAATATCGTCCGTAAGAGAAAGCTATGTGAATCCGGCCCCAGTTTTGTGCACGGTATGGAAATGTATATATTTGCACTGGCATGAGAGTTTTCACTGTTTAATTCCAATAAAATAATAGAACAAACGTTTGTTGTATTGCTTGTGGTGGGACAAATTGTCGTGCATCGGAAAGGACGAAGTAAAGGACGAAAAGCAAAGGTAGCAGACGGCAACCTTGTCTCAGACAAGACCTAATCGAAACAGCTTCTGATCATCAACGATCGAACATGTGTCACAATGCTTATAGTAAAATTTTACCCCTGTAAGCATTGTGTAGGTAGCGTTAGCGCGTTCTAGAAGGGAAAGCAGAAAACAATGACAGAACCGATCGAGCGCCTTAGCTAAATCTTCTCGGGGCATGCGCAGCTGTCCATGTGAGTGAGAACGCTCTCCTAGTACCTGACGGGAATGTGTGTGTTTGTATTGATCGACCGCTAAGACCGCATGTCTTGCGGGAACAAATAGAAATGACGCTGCGTATTGAAGTGTGCAAGGACTTTTGCGCGAATTTTATAATCAACATTACAAAATGCGGTCGCTGACACGACGAACCTTTTCTTTGTCAGAGGACTTTGGCATTACCACAGTGTGGCATGTACAGAATGACTGAGGAAGCATGCTAAGGTTAAAACTCTGTGCAAAAATCTCAACTACCGCTGGACAGGGTAAGGATTTGAAAGCTTTATAAAAATCGCCAGAAATGGCATCAGGACCCGGTTTTTTTGTCATGTGTAATTGGTCGATGGCATCTTCTATCTCCTTTTGAGGAATTCCAACGCTATGCAGGGTACACTCTTCATAGCAGTTCATACATTCAACAAACGGCAGCAACTTTCTTTATCAGATTCTCATTTTTGTTTTCTGAAGAGGCGCTGAACAATTCCGCGTAGGAATCTACAATAACCACCATGATATTCCGTGTCTCAGATACCAACGCCGCTTCCGAAGAAATATCTGTTATTAGCCTGCCTTTTGCATGTCGGCAGTCGTCGAGCAAAGCTTGGCGTGTGGGCTCCTCAAAGTGCACAGTGCGACTATTGCGTGATCGAATACGGGCGCTTCTATAGCGTACGGCCTCATGCCCCGGAGCGAATTTTTGGCATTAACAATTTCTTCTGGATAACAACCCTCGGACTGAAAGTTTAATTCATGGAAGTTATGAGGATGTTCTGTAGCATTTTTTGTATTCTCTTTTTATAGAAAGTCATACCGGATCCAGCTTCCATTGATATTGTCCGAATTTCCTCTTTGAAATATTCACAACAGGCAAACAAAGACATATCACCTGAGAAACAGCACTTCAGTGTTGTGTGCATACATGCAGTAAACTCGTGATCACTCGCTCTTGATGGGTGAAGCTTCCACAAGGCCCACTTTAATTGACCGACTGTTGCTATTGCTGCTGTCTATCTCCACTGTGAGAATATGGTGGCCTGAGAACGAAAGTAACTGTTTTGCAAAACAGAACATATTGATGCAAGCCTTGCTGGAACATAAATGCGGTCAATTTTCCTATAGGCGCCGTTATTTTCGGTGGCCGATCGACGGGACAACTAGGCAACGGCGGCCTAGCGGATCGCTTTCCTGTACAAACGCCTTCATGTTTGCGTGACGGGTGACAGGTTTCTCCATCGTAGGACCGTAGAGCATTTTCAGTGGGAGTGCTGGGTCCCAGAAAGGAGCAGAAGGGGGATATCCGCTTGCAGGAACAGCGGGAGGACGTGGTCGAACGAATCGTTTGACCTTTCTACGCGCATGACTGTCGCCAAGGGGTCGCCCGTTCGGTAGAAATGACCGCGCCGCGGCAACGCAGGGAAGTGCTTTTGTTGACAATACACCTACAAGGCAGTCCTCTTCAAGCGCCGGTTTGGATGCATGCCATCAGGTAAACGAAGTGGCAATTTCGCCCTGCTGCGAAATTCTGTACTCATTACAGAATTAGTGCCCGGAGCTAACTTTCGCAGAAACTCAGTGCAGCTAGCTGTTCGAAGTGTGGGAACGTGAAGGCATAGCCGTAGACTCAGACAGAGTGAACACAGGTTTATTAGTGATGTTTCTGCATATGAATTTGTCCCAAAAACTGGTTGCAGAAGCAATCGGTTGTATTTTACGGGAAAAGAGAAAGGAGAAAGGAGAGTGCTTAGCGCAGGTCGGGTCGGAGACGCGGCAAGGTGGACAGAGGTCCAGCTTGGCGCGGCTTCTGATCGAAAGATGATGATGTGGAAAAGCTTGGTGCTTACCCCTTTCACTCTAAACGTTAAAGGCGTGGAATGAACCACTTAGTGTGGTTCGCCCCAGTGCTCATTATGCCTGCTGACAGTACTGGCCGCCCCGGCCAAGGTTTGTTAAATATCGATTCTGATTCCACTGTGAATAAACCTTCGTGTTTGTTGTGCAGTTATCTTGGACAAGACTTCGTCGTTGAACGTATCACGACGGTAATCGGGACCGTCAAGAAGACAGACCATCGAAAATTAACTGGCACTACCTTGTGTATGCGTATACAAGGTTAAGCAGCTGAGTGTCCCTGTGTGGAGAAGCTCGGCATTTTCAAACATCAGCTAAAGTGCTTTAGCGCTCATATCGCTACGGCTCAACGCAGCACGATCATTTGTACTGCATACGCAGTTCAAGTCTCCAATGCAAACAACAGTACTATCAGAATCCAGCTAGCCAGCCAAGCTTTCAAAGAAATTACCATGTCATGGTACATCGTTAGATGTATGTACATTGATTAGGCGTCATGGTAGACCACACGATCTGAAATCGAATTGTATAAATCGCCACTCTCAGTAAAGAGTATAGGATAGCGTAAAATGTACTAAGCCCTTACCAAAAAACGAAGAAGCATCCCACCGTAAATCACACAGCATGCCACACAAGGGCATCGAATAGATGGAAAAACGGCTTGAAGGCCCTGTCAGTGTCCACTTCCCTCTCAATCCGTTTCCTCAACGGCTACGAAGTCGAAGTGTCTGCTCAAGAGCAACCGGTGAAGCTGCGTCTGCTTCTGTTTAGATAGTAGCCTGCACATATTGAACGCCGCATAGTTGTTGCTGGGACAGCGTCATGGCGTCTACAGGCATTGCTAGCATAGTTGCATGCGTTTTCATGGTGCGTAAAGAGGGGAATAGTCCTCCGCATTACCAGCACCAGGTCTTCTTGATCTTCAGCGTCTGCACTTTTAACGCGATAGCGTTAGAGAGCTCGTTCCGCAGAAATACCGCCGTCGGTGTCGGTGCCTCCCCGCGTCTCGTGCGTGAGCTTCTCGTTTCCTTTGTCTCAGTGTCCGTCAGTTTCTCTTACTCTAGTCTATAGCACATTGTGTTACAATTGTCGGTACAACGCAGTCATCGTTTTCCTCTACGTGCATGGCCCGCAAGTGCGGGTCTATAGACTACGTCTTCGCCGGGTCTATAGACTACGCCTTCGGACCGTCGGCACTGGTTTCAGATCCTGCTTCACCAAGAAAGTTTGCTTAGCTTCATTCTTTTTTTCTGATTGAAGGAAAGAAAGAAATTACGCTTCTGTGTAACCCGAGTCTTTTTCTGTGCAACCCGACACGATTTTCCCGATGCCTCGCCGTCCCCCCAACACTGGTACAGCAACTGCTTTTTGGTGACGTTTTCTGACTGCATTTCTTACATTTATTTGTTTCGTATACTTTGATTTCTTCATTACGCTAGATAAAATACCAGATTCCACAGAATCCTCTCAGATAGTAATTATACTCCTGTCACAAAAGACAGCTTAAGTGCATTTTGAGGGAGTGCACTTCGCCGAACTCACTTCGCGGCGACTGACTGTGTAGCCTCGGTAGCAGTGGCTTACAAACAAATGATATAATGCATAACACGGGCCAGTTGTGCTTTAAAATATTGTTCTTCCCTATTGAAAATTCTCTCTTGGTGGTTGCTGGAATTCGTGGTGGTTAAGATGGAAATATTAGTGGATATGGTGGAAATAATGACGGATATGCTGGAAAGCGTGATGGCAAAGATGGCTCATGGTGGTGAATAGTGGATGCATTTGGTGGAAATGGTGGCTGACGGTGGTGATGGCGAACGTGTCATGCTGTACTGCTTGCTGGAAGACGGTGGCGTGGTGGAGTCACGGAGGTGCCAAGATGGCAAGCTTAGTGGTTGTGGACAGCGAGATGGTGGCATGGTGGAGGAATGAAGGTGCCATGGTGGCACACTTGGTGGCTGTGTACAGCAAAATGGTGGCGTGGTGGAAGCATGGTGTTGCAGTGATGGCGAGCGTGGTGGTTGTGGGAGAAGGTGGCTGCGTTAGCATACCTGGGATGGTAGTAATCATTGGCAGTAAAATGTTTAGGGTCTATAGTTGGTGCGCGATTAACGAATACGTTTAGAGTGCCCGAGAAATGCGGGACTCGGTTCTTTGAATTGCGTGCACCGGCCTGTTCGTCACTGCCGTTGTAGATTCTACGCCTATTGCACCTGAAACAGCATTATTCCGATCGAGCTGAGCTTTCCCTCTTCGCGAACGTGTGCCCTTACTAAGGGTAATGGTAAGCGCATATGTGCAACATTCTATGTTGAGAACACGCGCCAGCACTCGTGCTGCATAGGAGGACGGCGGCAGCTGTCCTGGAAGTGCGCGCCCCGTTTATACACATATCACTGGTCACTGGAAGTATGCTGGCAAATGCTGCAGGGATGTACTGCACGACGGCTACTCTTAGTTACGTACAGGATGGTACTTATCATGTTCTAACGAACAGCGCTAGACAAGGGACGGTGAGTGAACAAGATGTGCAATTAAGGTGCTGAAGTAACAATTATAACCAATGGTTTACTGCCGCAGGAAAATGCAATATCTGTGCAGAAAAACTACAAAACATAGCCTGTGTGCATGCAAGATGCAACGCAGAAAAACTACAAGACATAGCCTGTGTGTATGCATACTGTGTTGGTTGGTCTTATATGCAAAGCATTTGTTTATATATCCAGCAATAATAAAACCACTGGTTGTTGAGCGCCTTGTGTGTCATTCTCTCACCGCCCTGTGTCTCCGAGTTGGTGATACAGGTAATCGGCATGGTGCACGCGCAGGAAAAAAAGAAAACGAAAAACGAGGAGAGAGACCTTGCTGTGTTTCGTTGTATCTGCCCTTGTTTTTGTTGTTTTTTTCCTGCACTGTGTACCATGCCTACTACGCTGTCCTCCTCTTCTTTTTACTTTTCGTTTTTTGCTTGTTGCAATCAATATTTGTACGACCACCACACATACGGCTCAACAGTATTAATTGCTAAATAACATCATTTTGGCTGCAGCTGATAATGCACAGACTATGCGCAACAGGGAAACTGTGTACTGTTGCGCATGCAATCTGGCGTTACACATGCAACATGAAGTGGTGCGGAACACGTTGGACCGAGGCCGAGGAAAACGTCGCGAAATGCAAGCTCGCATAAGTTACGGAATGTGCAGAGCTTACGGCAAATTCCAATTGCAGGATGGTATGTAAAATAAATACTACATTGTGTTTGCAGTTTTTAGCCTTAGAGCATTTGTTTCTGTATTTCCTTACACTGAAAACATGAGAATTGGTCTGAAATTTTGAAACCGAAACCGCAACCCGTGGTGTCGCCACCATCGCGCTATTGCTGTTTTTTTTTCTTCCAAACATGGCGGCGCGCTGCGGCTGTCGTGTACAACGTGGTGGCGATATTTGTTTTCGTACGGACGATTTCTGGTTGCGCTGCATCTCGGTGTATGTTTAGCGTTGTGCTCATTAGCTCCAGTGGACCTTCTTGAGCCAGTGTGAGGTGCGGTGTGCGATAGACTGAGAAAGCAGCAGCCGGCAGCGTCGACACCTCGGAGATCCTTTGTTGACATCCATTCGCCGAGGGACGTGAGTCGTCGCGACACCGTCTGTCAGTGTGTACGCGGATCAGTGAGAAGCAGTGCCGGAATGCTTTCTACGTTCCGTGATGTGTGTTCCTAGGAAATGCGTTCTCGTTCGCACACATCGAGGGTCGGCACATCGCTTCTCGATCTACGGACGAACGACGCGGCTCGGCACAGCGCCTCAAGGCCGTCAGACGACGCAAACTGGAATCAGCATGTTTCTTAACTAAGGTAGGTGGCTGTGAATGCTGCGCTTTGTGCCCTATCATTGTTGTGTGCACTCTTTACAGCAAAGGAAATCGAGTAGCGTGGTGCAGAGTGCGGTGCCAGTAGCGTTAAACTGGCGTGTGCACGATGTCTGTGCAGAGCTTAGTCGTAACAATTGCGAAGTGCTGGTCCGCCCGCGCTATCGTGCGTGAACATTCCATGAAAGGGTGCATAAAATTGTCGCCACGAACATGATCGTCTTGCTTTTTATACGTGTAACTACATGACTCGCGAAACGTGCCTATTGCTGTGGTTATCGCTGATGTATGCAAGCGTTCGTGCATTAACTGCCATTTTAGGGCTGCAAACAACTGCGATCCAAAGTCATTATGCAGGTATAAAAATGTGTTAGCTGCTATTAAAAAGGACAAAACTGAGGAAGTTCGAAGGATTATACTGCCTTAAAGGTAGTAGAATCGCTCGGCGTTGTAAGTGTGCCGCTTTGCTGTTAATTGAGAGGCTACGCTGTCGCTTCGTTACTCGCCGCAGCCGATCACATGTTCTATCCAGGAAGACTTCATAGCCATTCCCTGTACAGATATACGCCTTTGTAGCCGCACTCTCTCCCCTTCCTGTACCCTTAAAAGGAAGGTGCTCTGCAACACCTTTTTACTCTGATGAAGGCCGGTCCACCGGTCGCAGCGTGAGAAAAGCTATATTGTTTTGTTAATCGTGTGAATCTCTTCTTTTGAATATATATATATATATATATATATATATATATAGTGGCATCATGAGTCACCCTAATTCAGATGTACTTGGCTGCTACATTAATTAGTATTATCCATGAACATCACAAAAGGGCAGAAGTGGCTAAATGTCTTACAAAACAATGTGGAACAGAGAGCATGGCCCTTACCAGCAGAAACTTCAGTAATGGTAGGAAAAGCAGTGCTTCGTGCCTAATTGCAACATCGCATATGACACAGTGGCCCTTACACACCTTCAGAGCTTACATTTGTCATTGATATGAGCGCATTGTAGTTGAGCCAGGGTTCATTTGCAGTGCATGCAGCACTTGGTAATTTTTAATCAGTGTGTGTAGGCTGCATGTGTTCCATTGACACTTGACGCTTGTGTCAATACTTGCTCTGGTTAGTTCTGCGCCAGCAGGCCCGGCAGTTCTGTTTTTCTTGGTGCACTATTTTTTAACTGTTTGGTTGCCGTCCGAGATTGCATTCTTAGCTGCCAAGATTTGATTTGCTCAGTAGTTGTGGCAGTCTACTTGTACAGCCAGCTATATTTTTCAAGGGGGGGGGGGGTTATAATGCAGTGGGTAAGTGTACCTGGAAAGGGGTCAAGAGGGGGCACAATGAAAATTTTGGTGGGTTGTTAAACATAAAAACACTTGCCTGGCTACACTCTGCCGTGAACCATTGTTTTGCTTTCCCTTGGTGTTCATAAGCTGCTTGTGTGCCTTCAGAGCTGCGTTAACAATATCTAAGATAGTGTTCATACTGACCATGGTTTAATGCACAGAAGATGAAGCACTCACTAGTTAGTTTTCTCTTGCTTTTGTGTGATGTGCACACTGTCAGAAACGTTGAAGCTGTCAAGAATGAAGAGAATTTTTACTGCACTCCACATGCTAGATCGAATCGCTGGCTACGTTGTGGTTTTTGGAAGATTATTGCCAGGCCCCAGGCAGACACACATATATATACTTATATGTAGTACCTTGCAGAAATGTCCTGGATGAAGAAATGGCACTTGCATCACGGCCTCATCGTGAAATAATTCAGTTACAAGATGACGAGAATTCCAGCTTGTACACTTCTTTTGTGAAAAATGAGAACAGTTTTTGTTCATTTTTCAAATAAGAGGTCTGCTTATTCTCGTTGTGACACTATCACTGTTCGCTTAATTCGGACCTATTTTTAGTCTTAAATGACCTTTTATCTTCACATCAACTAAAATTATACAGACTCATCAGTATTTTTTATCACAAAAGAACTGCATGGTTACAGCGTCTTTAGAAATTGGCAACATGAAGTGAATTTAAATGTAGTGTTGCCTTCTTAAACTGTACGTTTAGTGCAGTATAGCAAGGCCAGCATCTGTCTGAAATAACTAGATGTTAAATACGTTGTGAGCTATGCACATTGTCTGAATTAAATTGTTGGTGTGTTGCTGCAAGTACTTATGTTCATTCACATGTGAATGTTGATTTCAAAGCCTAAACAATGGCATTTTTGCACTGTTTCATAGACTGCCTGGAGAAGTATACCAGCAGCCATCCACAACCTCCACCAGCACCACCGGCAGAAAGCAGGCTTGCTGCGGTCCGGAAGCACCTGCGCAGCTATTTTACGGAGGCTGGCCGCCAAGGCAAGCGAAAAAAGCCGACAGCTGCCAACACAATATGCAATGAATAAAACTTGACTGCATTTCAACATACTAGTGAGAAGTTGGTAGATAATTTTGATCCTAAGGTTGATATAATGCCCTTGCACACTGTATACTAGCATTCTTCAACCCTCGTAAGGAAAAGTGCATGCTTTAAAGGCTACCATCAAACCCCTGAACTGTTCTCAGCAGCTCCAGAACTACTGTTGTGTACTACACGTATGTATTCAAAATATCTGCAGCATTCTTCACTATTTTGCCATCGATACACATCTTAAATATATGCATATGCTGTCTCGTGCCGCGTTCCTACCATCATGCCCATCCACTATGTTCCATCATGTTCTGGCATCCATCATGGTACACTATCCATCATGTCCCAGCTTACATCATGGTACACTATCCACCATGTCCCGGCTTCCACCATGCCACCGTGCCATCACCATAATCCACCATGATGATGGATGGTGGATTCCACCATTCCACATACTGGCAGTATTTTCAATAGGGTTGTTATTAAAAGTATTCCTACGTATTAAAACATCATATTTCAACAAAATACCTTGCTATGCTTGCCCTCGGGCAGTTTGTGGCCACGTCTGCTAGGGGAATGCCATCATTTCCAAAGCACACTTCTTTCTCGTGTAGCAGTGCATGAGCGTAAATGCACGCTGCGAGCGTACGTGCACTCGATCAAAGTGCACTTAAATTGCCTCGTGTGACAGGACTATTTGTGGAGACTCTTGAAGAAATTTATTAGATCCCACAAGTGCCATTTGTCTTGTAAATGTGCGCCTTGGTCGAGGGAATGGCTAAGCCAGCGCCGCCATACTTCTTTTTACGTTACAAAAATTAAGACAGGCGAAACAAGCTTGCGAGCTTTCTCTCGCACAGCTCGGCGACGCCGTGGAAGGCTTGATAATTAAAGCGAGGTGCAACATATTTGCCGTAAAACAAGAAAGAGAGAAGGCTACAAAGAAGTAGATAAAGAGAGGAACAAAGGTGTCGGGTAACGCAAAAGGGAAAAATGGACCCGCCGTTGGCTCGGTCCACTGCTGCAGTATTGTGATAGTTTCAGTGGTAGTGCTATGCGGCAGTGATGGTGAGCTTGTCGAGGGAGAGAAAAAAAATTTATTAGTTCCGAAGGAACTAAAGCCCCAGTCCGGGCCTCTTGGCAGGCTCACGCATTCTGGCCCAACACGTTCTTCATGTGCTGTACCAGAAACGGCGACCACAATTTTGCAGATTTAGGGGCGAAGCTCCTTAGGGTGTGGGTCGTTCCCTCCTTCGTACATAGTATGTAGCCACCTGTAGTTTTATGAAGTGCTCACTAGATGGCCTGATGGCGCCGCGGTGCTCGCTTCATTCAGATGTATGGGAATGCGTAGCATGGGAGTCTGTCTGTCTGTCCGCCCGTCTGTCTGTTTGTCTGTCTCTCTGTGCGTCCGTCCGTCCGTCCGTCTGTCTGTCTGTCTGTCTGTGCGTCCGTCCGTCCGTCTGTCTGTACGTAGGTCCGTCCGTCCGTCCGTCCGTCCGAGCGCTGCGGTGCTGCTTAGCTAGTGCGTGAATTGATCAATAGGTGGCGCGGAGGTGCTCGCTGCGTGATCTAGTGTGATAGGAGAGCGCTAGATGGTGACACACAGTGTTTGTCACATCTTTTATGATGTACTGGGCAAGATTCACGGAAGATTCACGGTTTTTACCGATGAACCTTCGGAGCTTGGCCCACTCATCATCATTCTCTCCGTGGATATGCGTGGAATTTTTTTGAGGGAGGTGGTGCACTCCTTCCAGCGGCCAGGCTTAGCACTGCGTCACGATTAACCATAAAAGCACATCTCCGCTGTGCCCGCGGTTTTCACAGTGGGGAAGTGGCATTGATATTTTTCTTTAGTAGAACAGATGGCAATCCCCATATGCTGTTGGGCGGTTCAAGGATGCCACGCCATGAGAATGCAGACACCTGATCGCCAATTATCTGGTGTTCTGTCAATGATACACGGTATGGTCGCTGCCATAGTGGCGAGTGAGAGGCGGTGTCCATCCGATGCCGTACATTCGACGTCCGGACTGCCGACGTGCTATGGTTGTCGAGAGCGGGCCACGGAAATGAGTGATGAACTGGTGACGTGAGGGACTATCCCAACGAAGAACAATTTAATGGGATCTGTGGCGGCAACCGAAGACTCCAGCTTGTGTATTTCTCCTTGAATTTTAACTATGGCGGTCCGCACAGCCGATGTGCCACGCTATTGACCGTGCAAAGTAATCGAATGAGGGAGCACGTGGTGACTTCTCATATTGAGCAGCAGAGATACCGGCCCCTGTGTCAATGCGCGCAAACACGGAGAAACCATCTATAGCGACATTAGCTAGTTAAGTTTGCCGACGAAGGAAGAGGGCTTTAGCTTTGCGACGATGGTGCAGTTCTTAAGTAGGGAACTCCGTCTGCGAAATGCTTTATGGTTTACGCACTGTCAGATTCACAGTACAAAAACGATAAAAAATTCTTGTATCACCCATACCGCATTCTATCAGAGAGAATGCCATGACAGCTGCTATCTTATGTAACATGACCAAGAAAAGTACCCGAAAGAAATAATACAGAAAATAGAGTGCAAGAAATGTCAGACATAAATACTCTTTGTATATGTCGTAGGACGACAACGAAGCGGCAGGAGCGAACGATGACGCGAAGACAAAGAACGATGTTCGCTGTCTGCCCGAAAGGCTGGGAAGGGAACTTTCGGTTCGAGATGTGAAGCATGAGACGATGCGCGCTCGTACGCCTATGTGCCTTCCTGCTGCGGACGGTGGCGGAAAAAGTGAGGGACGTGTCCTGCATACCCGTACGAACGAAAGACGGGCCGTTTGTCCGCTGTGCACTAGGGATTGATGACTCGATTAGCTGGTAACTTTGGCGCCATTATAGTAAACAAACACCTTGGAAGCTCATCATGCAACGTTGGTGGTCGTGATCGTGTGACGGCTTCGGCGTGCGCCGAAGGTGTTACTACTTGTAACACCCTTTCCTGCGGAAGCACCTCAGGAAGATATTGCTATATATTGCGTCTTAGTGCCGGAGTAAGAGAACTTGACTCCGGTCGAGAGGAAATCACCGACAGTTCCCTATTGGAAAACCCAGCGCCACTGGAAGCCAGCGTCCAGCGCCATGCCGGATTATGGGCTCAGTGTGACGCTGTATACTGGCACGCTGGCGTGCCACGGGATACTGGGAGGCGCGGGTTACTGGCACGCAAAACCGCTTTAGAGCAAAAAAACGTGGTGCTTCCCTGCCATGCATGTATAAATAATATACTAATATAAAAAAGCGAGAGCAAAAGCAAAAAAAGAGCACTAAAAAAGAAACTTCCGACACCAGGATTCAAACGTGGCACCTTCGCATTGCCAACCCAGTGCGCTACCGCAGCGCCACGCCTTTTTTTCTTTTCTTTATTACCAGACACAGTAAAACAACGGTCACTTGAATACAAAACCAAGTACAAAGGTGAACAAAAATTGAGTCTCACTTGACGCGATCACTTTTATGTCATACACGAGATGAATTCGTCCCGCGCACTTTCATTCAAAACTCCTTTAACGCAGTTAGAGGTTCGATCTGGCTAAGCCACTCAGGCACACACTCTTGCTGCTTCAATTCCTCAATGTATCGTGCCATGCACCGTCGAAAATATGTACGTGCTGGCTGGGCATCAGGATCGCAATGGTACCCAGCCATTCTGGAGCGCCATAAGCAGTGGAGGCCCGTAAGCATTATTAGGTCGTAGGGTAATCCATCATCACTTTTTATCGCCAAGTACCTTATACCATGGGGGTCAATTGGAAATTCCTTTTTCATTGTTCTTTGAAGGACATCCCAAAAATACACGCCTTCCCAGCAATGATGAAAACGTGGTCTATATCTTCCGGCTTTTTACAGATTAGACAGTCAGTGCCCCATGGTAAGAAAAGTCCTCGCTCTTTCATGAAAGTTTTAACCGATAACGTGCCCGTATGGAGCTTGAAGAAGAACGTTTTTGTTGCAGGCTGGACTGGCATCTTTTTGACACGCTTCAATACGTCAAGACCAGGGCCTCCACTGAAAATGGCCCTGTACCACGCCTGAACACACTGAAGTGGCCGTAAACAGGTTAGTCAGTGGTGTCACCTGCCGTCAGGCTTGTTTGCAATGGTACACACAAGACGAATGCACTTTTTATGAGCAGTTGAACCTCATACGTTTGTCAGACAAATGAAACAAGCCGCTGATCACGCATGACATTCGAATAATGGCGACAGTAGTCAGTATATTATACAATTCATATCTAATACTGAAAAAAATATAAGTAGACCGACGGGCAGGGACTACCGGCTGTTACGGCCGAGCTCGATAGCCTTTTCTTGCTCTTATGAATTGTCGACATATATGTAGATGCGTTTTGTGTAGACTATAATGCCGCTCGATAATTCAACGTGTACTTCAAGTGGCACTTAGCAGTTTTCTTGCTCAAACGGTGATATTTCAGAAGAGCGGCAGTATCAGTGTCTGACATACACCGGTTCATCGAAGCTAACTGTCAATCGCTTCGCACGCAAAAAGGAAGCGCATTGCAGTGGGAATGCTATCATTATCTTTGTTCAGTAAGCCGTACTGATCGACAAATATGTGTGAATGTATTTGAGTCAGAGAAGAGTGCGGCAGCAACTTTCCGTGACATACATGTGCTTGCTCAAAGTGCGTCGCTTCGATGCCCACCGCTTCATCTTCAAGCACCGGGAAGAAATAAAAATAATCTCTTCAGGTTAACCGATGCCAAGGCTGTACTGAGCAGTAATTTTGAGTCGTCGTAGTAGCGTATTCTTAAGGCTTGGAGTGCCGTTCGCGTGTAGACGAGCTCGGCCGGTACGCTATGCCCAAGCTTCACTGGGAGCATACTGGGGCAGACCGATCGGGGCTATTAGCTCAAGAAGCTTAGTCATATGATTACTGTTTCGCGCGTCTAAAGTAATTGAAGGTGCAGCAATCGCCAGAGGTGTATTTGCAGCGTCGTGATACCGATCGGTGTTTTTTTTTCTGCGTGTTGGGATCGACGCTTTGAGAGGGTCATTAAATTGCGCGGTGATGTAAAATTTTACTGTTATTTGCACCGATATCCTCCACACAAGTAAACACTACAGCAGAACTATTACCAGAGTGGTTCATAAACGTGACATTGCGTGTATAAGCTAAGTGCGGGGAAAATGCACAAATGTAAACATTCACAGCTGCTAGCGCTTAGTGCGCGCGGACGCCGTATGCCGCGAATTGCTGCACACTGCAGCTCGCAGCGATGAAGTACGGCCAAGCCGTAAATGTTCCCAGACTCTTCACACCTAGTGAAATCAACTAATACAGGCCCCAGTGCAAAGCGTGCGCCTGTGAAACCAGCGCCAGCGTCTCTTGGGCTGCTTCCAGTGTGTTCCGCACTCGTGCCAGCGCGCAGCCTCCCAGTGCACAGCGCTTTCCAGCGAGCCTCTCACTGGTACCAGTGACATTCCAGCTATGCCAGCGTGTCCCAGTACAACACCAGTGCAAGGCAGCGCTGCCAGCTTCCCAGTGTGTACCGCCCAGTGAAATATCATCGTTCCCTGCGCGTTTCCAGTGCTCCCAGTACGGAAAACATACTGGAAATGCACTGGGGGCGCTGGTTTTTTCAATAGGGTTCGGAAGTTCGGTGACTCTCGGCCATATTTCGTAATATTTGATTAACTTGCATTAATAAGCCTGTATAATGTGATTAATGTATGGCTTGTGTATGCTTACGTCTCTTGTTATCTTTTGTTAAATGCTTATATTTGCTTATGCAGTATGTTCTCTTTCAAGTGTTTCTTTTCTCTTCATGTAACATACCACTTGCAGCAGTGTTGCTTTTGACCCACCCTGTAACATCCGACAGGCCAACAGTATGAGTAAACAAAAGTAAAACTCCTCTCTGCTTGAAACACTGTCCTCGTGAGAAGGGTTGAATCTTCCCGCGTCAATATTAAGCAGCACAACGAGCATTGACGTGGGACAAACCATTGGGTTACGAGGCATTGTCAGTGCAGCTCGCAATAGCTTTATCTTTGGTGGAAACGCGCTTTGGACGCGGACAGAGAAGAAGGCGAAACACACACAGCGCAACTTTCAACTTTATTGGGAAACGAAGGCAGCATCACTTATATATGTTCATAGTTCATTATGTTCATACGTTCAATAAAGTTGAAAGTCGCGCTATGTGTGTTTCGTCTTCTTCTCTGTCCGCATCGAAAGCGCATTTCCACCAAAGATAATGCAAAACCAACTAGCCCAAGTGAGTGCCTTGACGATCGCGATAGCTTTTGCGCAGGTCAGTAGGCTAGGCAAGACTCCTGCAAGGGCTTTTAAATAGTCTTCGTCAAACAGACATCCTCGTGGATAGCCTAAAATAGTCCTCTATCTGTCACTGACGCATATACCAGCATACATAGGTCTAAAACATTTTCAAGATAGCTGGTAAAATTTTCGCAAGGTCGTTGAGATCTCCACTGCAAACGCTGTTTCGCTCGAAGCTTTACCGACATTCCCTTGAAAGCAATGTCTTCACCCACAGGCATCACTAAGACTTCGCAGATATTCTCTTTAAGGCAATCTAGTTTGGCATTCGGATAGGATACTCGCGGTTCTGAAAAGGAGGAAATACAGAAATCGCCTAGTCTTTCATATAAGCGGGAGTGCACTTTTGACAAGATATGTTATGGGACAGGTAAATACGCCGTATCGCCATAAAAGCCGCACAAATCACATTTTAAAACGACGCAATTATGCCTTGCGTCACAAAGCAATGATTTCCTATTTTGGTTTTGCCTGAACCGTACATCAGTGTCCGCGCTTACCACATGCACGAGCTTAAAACGGATATTTGTCCTACTAAAGAACAGTGCTTCTTATTGGGTAAAACACATTTTACGGACAGACAACAAAAAATTGTTTAAGGAGAATGTCATGGTCTCATTCAACTTATATAATTACAAAATTTTATGTAATATAAGAAAGAGTAACAGAAATCGTTGGAGCTCATATCTAATTTGGCGTTTCCAAGCCCTTCCAAATCTCGGTCCGCACCGATAGACAACAGCCCACATGTCACCTGCTGTAGGGAGAAATTTTGGCTGGGAGACGATGAGATAGAAACCACCACTGCATTTAAATGAGTAAAACAACTCGAACATTTATTTTGACATTTATACTACGCATCTGTGCAATTGCGTTGTTGTTCAACAAGTTACAACAGTAGTTCCTTCGTATCGCACATACACTGCGTCCCTTAATACACACAAGTGGAAACACTATTCGATTTACTTGGAAATTGAGGTGCCCTCCTTGATCTTATTTTTTTTTACCATGCGCCTCAGGTTTGCGGAGATGATTCCTAAGTTTGTGAGTTTTTTTGTTATCTTTTCGTATATATCACAGTAATCGCTTCGCCTTTAGCTTCTTGTTAAAATGGAAGTACCTATTTTTACTAGCTTTCTAGGTGTTGCCTGGTGAGAAATAAGGGAGACCATATTCAAGCGTTTCTGGTTTTTTTCATGTGACACCTTCGGTCAATCCATTGTATTGATAGGTAAGCTATTATATTAAGTAGGCAATTCTGTCTGGGCAGAACAAAACCATCGTCGATGTATTGTGTTCTCCCATTTGCTGTGTGCGAGCACGAGTTCATAACTTGGCAGCCAGTCGTCCACGCAGTGTTAACAAGTGCCACTGAATGTGACAAAATTCCGCTAACGGACCATGCTGGTGCAGGAGGCAGTCACGGGAGCAGGTTGCTGGTGAGGTCATGTGGATCTAGGTGGCTACGGTAGAACTGACCTGCTGATTTCAAGCATGACAGGTTATGCCCACCCCACACCGATTATCACGGGGAAGTATGCCGTAGTCGTGGTCGGCCCACAGTAAGACACAGTAAGAAACCCACAGTAAGACACAATTGTGTAAGCCTAGTTAGTGGATACGGCAACAACTTGCACGTTCTGGCCGACCAGCGCAGCACTGGCGATTTGTGGGCGGAGCTCCACCTGCCCACTTCATTATAACACCAGTAAGTAACAAATTTGCCCTCAAGGCTCTCACTATTGGTGGATAATTTTGTTCTTTCCCTGTCGTAGGCTCCAAGCAAGTGTGTTGTTTACAAATTTCTCGCATTTCTAATGACTCTGCCGCACGCTACCCAATGAGATTCCGAACGCCCCATGATTACATCAAATAAAGCTTTATCAAACATGCACGCGTGCCTCGATGTAAAATTTTAGTGTAGCAATAATTTGACCCCTTCATAATAACTTTCGCATTTGGCTAACGCTAGAGAAGATGTTCCGGATCTAGACTGTCCACCACTTGGGGGCAATAGGTGAGGCGCTAAAGCGATACGGTTTAGCTAACACAAGTTACTTCATAATGGGTGAATTGCGTTATATGAGTTTCTGCCATGTATACAACGACTCTTTAAGAGAGTGCTGCTACGCATTTCCCATTCAGGACTTGCACGAATAAAGAAAAGAAGGAAACAGGGAGCGGAGCGTAGGAAAGAAGGAAGGGCTCTTGGTTTCAGCTAGTTGGCACTGGTTCATAACTGAAAGCTTTCGGTCCCGAAATGTCGTCGTTCCTTTCTCGCCCAAAAGATTTCATTTATGGATCACTACTGACTAGCTCAAGCAAACGTTCTGCTAGAAGAAATTTTTCCTACCTTAAGCTTGGTGCGAACCCTGTCTCCTTTTTTTTCATCATCGTTCTTTTGCGCCCGAAAGCTTTCAGAAGGAAGAAAGGAAGTGAGAACCAAAGAGAGAGAGACAAGAAGCGAGAGAGAAACGGAGAAATAAAACCAGGACAGGCACGCATGCGCCAAGCTTCGTTTTCCCCCTTTTCTCGCCAGGGGAATGGTTGCTCCTTTTTATACCCTTGATCCAGACTTTTGGAACGCATTCGTGGGAGTTGGAATAAAAATGGCCGGGTATTTGAATATTGTTACATGACGCGAGAGCACACTCAACTTCAAGTAACTGCAGTAGAACCTATGCTCGGTGGTGTCCGTTGGAAGAGAAAAGAGTAGGAGGACGACGAGCACACTTTGACTGTCATGCGGCTCTCTGCTTGTCAATCTCAGTATATATACTGTAGTTTCCCAGTTCTTTTGTCAACGCAACATTTTGGTGGGAGTGCTGGGTAACTATTTAACGACGGAGCTTCAGTGGACGCCAGCTCGAGTCAACAAGCATGCCTCCCGGCGAAGACACGTCTCAGCGAACTACATCGGCAACTCCAACCATAACAACCCAGTATGTAGCCCTGTCACAATATCGCGATCCCGGTATATTTTCTGGGACGAATGACGTTGATGTTGGCCATTGGCTGGGAATATACGAGCGCATCAGCAAAGACTGTGGCTGGGATCCCACCGTAATGCTGGCGAACGTCATTTTCTACCTGGACAAGACTCCTCGTGTCTGGTTCGAGACCCATGAGGAATACATCACAAGCTGACACACGTTTAAGGAACAGCTCCGCGACCTTTACGGAAATCCGTTTGGTCGGCAGCTTGCTGCGAAGAAACAGCTCGCGGTACGTACTCAGACGTCAACTGAGCCCTACTTGGCCTACATTCAAGACGTTCTGGCCTTGTGCCAAAAGGCCGAGCCGAATATGTGTGAGGCTAATATGGCCTCTCACGTTTTGAAGAGCATCTCGGACGACGCATTTAACTTGCTGGTGTTTACCAACGTGACGGCCGTCGACGCCGTTATTAGAGAGTTTTAGTTTGTCCGTAAACTTCTTCCCGTTTAGGGATACCGGTTTACCGTGCGTGTTTACGGCTGAAGTAGAACTGCTAGCGCCACCTATCTGCGGTTTCCTTAACTACAATGAATTCGATTTTCTTTTTAGTAGCGTGAGTGTTTTCTTTGAAAGAGGTAATGAAAGTACTCTGAGTCAATTATCTCACGGCCAATGCTTTGCACTACCAGTCAAGCAAAACGGGCAAGCCACAATAATATTAGCATTTTGTTTGCCTGGTTGGGCTCCGCATCATCAGGTGTCGCCACCAGCGCCGATGGTTACGTACACTTTCCCGGTAAACTGGTAAACTAAAACTCTCTAAAGAGTGCCGGCGCCTAGAACAAGCGAAGAGCCGGCGCATTGCACACCAGTTCGAGCGCCTACCGAGCACTGCTCCAACGTCCTCTTGTGAAGCAAGTCCATGTCAGTCGTCCGCATCTGAAAATGTAACGTGAATCGTTCGGCGTGAACTTGAGGCCGCATGCTGTTAACAAGGCGTCCATATCTCCGACGCACAGACGCCAGCCGTCCCTTTAATCCAGGCCGTTGTTCGCCAACTGACTTGGTTCTTCGGCGGGGTGTGGACCGCTGCTGAAGAAGCGAGTCGCAGAGCTACGCGCACGGCTGCAGCAAGGCACTACTTGCACTAGTTTCTCGAAGCGTTTATAATGACCTCTAAGAACATCTGTCCTCCAGCTTCCGCTGTCACTGTGCTGCAGTTCCGCGCATTCCTGGCTCTTTTTCTTACAGAAACTCATAATTAGCGAATAAATATGAAGTAACAGATACAAAGCCGCCCTTTGCGGCATAAAGGGTCGCCTTAATCCTCTTGCCACATCCCCACCTTGAATCTTTCATTTAGTGTCTCATTTACATAATCTACGCTGTACTAGTACATAGACCATGACGACAATTTGACGTATGTCCCACAATTTTAAATCTGGCGCCTCCGAGCGTTTGATGATCATCCTGCATTGCATTCGTTGTGGATTACGTGCTGATAATTTTCTGTTATGACATAACAGAATATCGTGCATACCGGAACAATGTTATGGCGTAACAGAACAGTATCAGTCGTCTCGAAAAACTGTTGGAAACGAATAATACTTTTGGCGCAAGGTTCTGTCACCATGGCGCCTCAGCTTGCGCGAAGATACATTTTCATATCAGTACTGGCAACCAGTTTCAGTATCATTACTGGCAACTGGTGTCGTGTGATTGCTACAAGGCAACTCGTTTGTTCACCAGATAGAGGCTATGTGTGCGCTAGATCATGAAGTTTCTTACTAAAATACTAGAGGGAAATCTGGCGCTGCGATCGTGAAGCTGCTATGGGAATGAGGGGTAAGGCATGGATTTGTCTAGTCCTCGTGCTTGCGGCTTCAAACGTTCTGGTGGATTTGTTTATTCCTGTTTAGCTTCAGTGGCGCGAGTGACATTACCGCCCTTTTTTTTTATTATGCGACGAAGGAAGTGGGTGTTGTGTACGCTTTACTGCTAGAGATCATGGGACTGTCGCTTGTACTGAAGCCCTTTGCAGTGATGAGATGCCATGCAGTCAGTTGTTTTGTTGTGTTTGTTGACGGCTACACATATTATTTGCAGTGGTATTTCGTCTTACTTCGGAAATATTTGCACAGCGTCTCGCTAACGTTATCGATGCGATTTTGCTGTGTTTATTTTCTTTTCTGTCAGATTCGACATAATTAATCTGTTGTTGTTATGTGGGGTTTAACGTCCCAAAACCAGTTCTGATTACGAGAGACGCCGTAGTGGAGGCCTCCGGAAATTTCGACCACCTGCGGTTCTTTAAAGTGCACTGACATCGCACAGCACAGGGGCCTCAACATTTCGCCTCCATCGAAATGCAGCCGCCGCAGCCGGGATTCGATCCCGCGACCTTCGGATCAGCAGCCGGGTACCATGGGCACTAGACCACCGTGGCGGGGCCATAATTAATCTGTAAGCGTGGGGCTGCTTTGACGGCTGACATACATGGTACCGACCGTTCTGAAAAATTTCCATGGCCGAAGCACGCATTTCAGTGCCTTCTAAATTCTCAGTGATAATACCAGGACACGCTGGGAGGAGTGGAGAAAATCCGACACATTTCACTGTTAGTGAGCTTTTTTTTTTTTTTACCGACGACCGACGAATTTTTCCTTCGCTAACGTATTGCAGTCTGACCCCCATTGCTTTTCTGGGCACAGGCCCCGCCACGGTGGTCTAGCGGTTATTGCGCTCGGCAGGAGGTCTGAAGAGCGAGGGATGGAATCGCGGCCGCGGCGGCTGCATTTCGATGGAGGCGATATGTTGAGACCTATGTACTGTGAGATGTCAGTGCACGTTAAAGAACCCCAGGTGGTCTAAATTTCCGGCGCCCTCCAGTACGGCGTCTCTCATAATCACAGCTGCCTTTGGTACGTTAAACAGCACAAATCAAATCAATTATTCTGGGCAGAGGCTCGCTCATTATACAGTTCGACTGACAACGCCTTGAGTTGCGATGCATCCTTCATTATCACGATCACATGTCAATATTCACACTTGCTCCAATACGCCAATCTTTCGAATGTTAGCCCACATTTGTAACTAATTCTGAATGCTACGGACAGCGGAAGTTATTCGGATTATAGATCAAAGGAGCGTCGCGCCACTCCTTGAATTCATCAAATAAGATTTGTATTTCAAGCGAAATATGAAAATTACAACAACGAATGCCGTTATCGACATTTTTATTGCTTGCAATTTCCGATGCGGGCCACACACATGTCGTAGTGTAACGATGAGTGGTAATGATCAGGTACTTGCTGCGTCTGAAAAAAAAGAATTTATCACACCTGTGGATTAAGGTATTTAGCGTGCACTCTAAAAAAGTAATTTATCGTATTCTAATTGATAACCGATTCCACATCGCAAAGCAAGCAATCAGCCGTCATCACTAAGTTATAAATCATCAACTAACGCATTACACATTAGGGATGTATTCACAGCGGGCCAAAAATAATGCAGAGAAGCAAGATGCTGAGTGGACAAATGAGAATAACATAAATATAACACGAAGGAGAATAATTGTGCCCATTACATTTAAAGTGTTGCTCGAGAAGTCTTCAGTGAATAGCTTTTACTCATTAGCAGTGCAACTCTATTACCGTCAGCTGTATTAGCAGACAGGGATGACCAATGAGAAGCTCTTGTTGGTTATTAGGTAGAGCTATACCCTGTGCGAATTAAAAAGGAATCGTGGGTTGTGCTTGTGGGAAGCAAAATAACAGAACTTCGCAAGCCGCAGAGTTCGCAGTACGCAGTAAAATACGCAGTCTGCTCACGACAGCTCTTGAATACTAGGCGAGAACCTTCGTTTGAGTATATATGCCCGCACCCCACACTCTCGCATCACTCTCTCTGACTGTAAGTACCGGAGGATTCATAAAACGAGTGAAATTCAGATGGTCAGAAAGGCATCATTATGGGAGAGTGCAATGTTTAAAGGAGGGACACAAAAAAAAACAACACTAAACGTGAACTGTCATCTGAAGAGGAGCACGGCCGCGAGAGGAAAGTAAACAGTCAACATGTTTCTGCATACCGAGGTATTGAAGCGCCACGTATAAGTTGAGCACGCGTTTGCGTCTACGAGAAAGATAAGTGCTTAGATTTATTGTGTTGTGGCCTTTAATGAGTTTTAATGTTGTAATACATTAGCACCAACTAGCCCGTCAACGCATTTCATTGTTGTCCATTCTGTAAGTTCATGGAATGCTGGCTAGCGCATGCACCTGCCCTTGGGTTATTCCGAAAATCCACTCTTTATCGCATTTCTTCATTCGTCTGTCTTTGCACGATTGCGCATTCTACAAGCATGGGATTGCATCTACTACAGCGACAGCGCAAGTAAACATCCGAAGAACGATATCCCGATTAACGCCATTCGATATCTTAATCTCTGATTGAATCAACGACCCCTTACAAACAAGCGGCGGAAGCTAAAGGTGCGATGAAACTAAGGAGCACGCAACGTGCAATGGAAAGGAAAATGATAGGGGTAACGCTAAGAGATAAACAACCAGCGGGATGGATCAGAGAACAGACAGGAGTAGCCGATACTATTATATCAATTAAAATAAAGAAGTGGACCTGGGAAGGACATGTCATGAGGAGGAAAGGTAACTGATGGACAGTAAGAGCGACGGAATGGATACCAAGGGAGGGAAAGCGTAACAGAGGCAAGCAAAAGGTTAGATGGAGCGATAAAATTAAAAAGTTTGCGGGCATAAAGTGGAAGCAACTCGCTCAGGATAGGGTGGATTGGAAATCGTTGGGAGAGGCCTTCGTCCTGCAGTGGACCTAAACAGGATGATGATAATGATGATGATGATGATGATGCTACACTAATACACAAGAGGGTCTCTATTCCTAGATATGTTTCAAGAGCGTAGCCCTTTAGAGGCCCGCATGGTCGATATTTTTTCGCTGAAACTCTCTTCATCTGCTCATCTTTTGTTTCTTATGTCCTTGATCTAAAGTCTGTCAGCCATATTTCATGAAAATTATGAAAAATCGAAAACACGATTTTCAAATATTACTTACCCAATGAAGGTCACGTTTGTGAAAATTGGAAATTTCTGACTAGTAATGAAGCTAGGCGTTTGTGCTACGGCAATCATATATGGATAAACTGCTTATCGTGTTACAGTCTCACAGTGCACCAAGTGTAGGAAGCTAGACGAGTTTTTCTGAAAAACACTTTTATTCCGTGCAGAACCTTCATGCAATCTTGCCTGACTTGTCATTACACCTACTCCTCACGCTAAAACGTTTCCTTTGTTGCATCAATACTTCGCAATTCCTCTCGTTGCGAATTTGTGTAAAATCTTAATGCCTGAAAAGCGTGGCGTCTGAGTGATAAATGCGATATCTTTTTCTAAATTATGCACTTGCAAAGTATACGCAGTTCACTTCTGGGCTATTGAGTCATACGCCCATAATATGTAAAGGCTCATTAAAACACAACGTATCAGTTTACGGAACCTTGTCCTCTCATGGATCCGCGCAGCTTAACATAACACTAGGTGGATTTGTGAAAAATCGCCGCTTAAATGATGCGCTGTTTGCTGTACAGATACACTATGATTTATGTTACCTACTATTCTTGAATAATAAACACCTACAAATACTGAGTGGCGTCGTCAACAAGATGTGAAGCATATATTCGAGCATATCGCGCTCATTTCCAGCAAGAGCTAATTTGTAAATGTTCAGGCACTTGAATGAGCTAAAATAAAAAAAAAGTATTTAATACGGAGTTGACGCACGAATTGTTGAAAAAGTTGTCGAAAAGAATTAAGAACAGATAATGTCTCTAGAACCAACATTCCCGGATTTTTTTTCTTCGGAACAGAGCTAGACAACGACAAACCTACTTGCCAAAACATTGGTTGCAGCGGTATTCCCTACATTTTTACCGCCTTCAAAAATCTCTTCCTCACTTTTATGAGCGATGTTCCCTGAGTTAGTAGTACTCCAACGTGCACGATAACATAGGCATGAGCCAAATGATTTGGTTTGTGTTAATTCAGGAACTAGCTTTTGAAGCATAGCATACCGGCTGTTTCAGTAACCACTTTAAAAATTGCTAAATATAGGTTTCCAGAGCAACATATCAATTTTCTGAAAGACCAAGCTCTCACTTTGCGCGGGTATTTCTTTTTCGGCGAACACGCGAAAAGCATGGCGAGGTAACATGTATAGTGCTAATTAACTTTAAGATTAGCAGCGTTTGGAAGTTATTGCCGATGAATACTTTATAGCTACGCACATGACCATGCAATATGATTTACATACCTGACAAGAAAAGTGTCTCAGGACTTGGTGCCCGCGATACCCCTGGTGTTATTTCCGCATAAATCCAAAACTGGCGGCAAAATACCGCCACAAGTCACGCTAAAACGCAATTAACGCTGGTGACGCGTTTCAATGTCCTCGGCGGCCAATTCGAAATGTACCGGCTGTGCGAACATGGTGCCGCATAGTTATGCGACCTCTTCTGTCTCTCGCTTGCACCCAGCATATAAGAGAGGGAGAGCGCTGACTGCGGCCTATCCTGTGGTGAGTGTGGAAACTTTCTTGCAAGGGAAAATCGCAGGTATTACATTTCGACTTGGTTGCCCCAATCTTTGCCACATGTCGGCAGCAAAGGCCGCGTTATCACGAGCCTTCTCGCAGCATCCCTGCGCTAAGTTTCGTTTTAGGGCGAGAAGAGAATAAAAAATTAAATCGTTCTGCGTTTTACATCACGAAACCACAATGTGCTTATGGGAGGCGGCGTGGTAGGGGGCTCAGGACATTTCTACCATTAGGTGCTGCTAAACGTGCACTGACACCACACAGTATAGAAGCCTCAACATTTCGCCTTTTTTCGAAATACGGCTGCCACCGCCACGATGAAGATCCAAGTTTTTTCACGTCTCCAGGCCTAGGACAATTATTTTTATTTGCTTATAAAACTGATACGACATCGTATTGCCTGTGGCTGCAAACTCGACGTTATTAATGATCGCTACATCTGCTAAACATGAAGATGGTAAACTGCATTTATTTCCTTATCTGCGTAAATAACTGGCCCGCCCTTGAGCTTTAGTGGCGTCTACCACAGTTAACAATGTCCGTTGAGGAATCTTTGCTGTTTTCATCGAATCACTGGTTTTAAGAGCTGTCGACAGTGTTCGCTGAAACGCGCTTTCTAATAGATTTTTATGGTATTAATTTAAATGAGTTAAGCTTCGCTATTATAAAAAGTTCAATATACTTACTGCACCTGCACTTGCATAGAGTGTAATCCGGGTGTTCAAAAGAGCATGTAATGTGTGATGTAGGCCTTTCGCAGTCGTGCTGAGCCGTAAAGGGTCTATTTTCAGTGTTGCACTGCTTCGCTCCTGTAAAATTGACAGAAAGTGAAAAATGTTTCAGTCCTCAAAGCACCGCATTTTGTTCACTGTAGGAGCCGTTTCTGACATTTTCTAGCATGCGAATCTCGATGTATATATTTTGTACTAAAAAGCTGTGCAACACCTTTCGTAATAGTTCTAAAATTACACCACCAAAAGCGTTAATTTCTTGAAGGATGACCTGTAGTAAAATATTCTCAAACCCGACAGGAAACAAACGAGTTAGTCTTTGAGGCCAGTTCCGCTGAAAGGCCGTGTTCATTCCACTTTTGTTCCCACCAGCGCAATGGAAGGTTCACGAAGGCAGGGAGGGGGTACGGTGAGAAAGGCTCAAGAATCTACGCGAACGCGCGTCATGGCGTTGACCATTTTTTCCCTGTTTTTTACCATCTACCCTCTTGTTGGTCGGGCATGTGCCGGCTGTCTTGCGCTATGAGGTCGGTGTCACCCTAGTTGAAAAAACCGATTCCGAAAGCAGGGCGAAATTTTCTGAGGTGCGAAAACTACTGGCCCTGTTCGGAGGTCATGGGCATAAGCATGTTCAACACGAAGTTCGAGGTTCGATCCCCGTTGCCTCCTGCACATTTTTGTACTGCAATATGCAATGAAAGAGTACCGTCGCATCTTCATCGGCGCCAGGGCAGCACGCGTTTTCTTCTGACCTCACACAGCTCGGCTCTGGGCTGCAAACGATTACAAGAGACACCACACTCGCCAGGAGCCGTCAGTGCGACAGGAGCATAGTACAAGGTAGGGACCGCCCCTGCCGCCGCCGATGTGTGAAAGGGAGGACAGCTAAAGACCCACACTGCTGCGAAACCTGAGAAAGTGTAGGACGTGTAACCTAGCGATTCTCCTTGTGCGCCGGAGAAGTGTTGTCGAAGGAAAAATCGCGTGCTCGACGAGGCGTTCGCTCCCTCTCTGGCACGTCGAGGCTATTGGCCGGAAGCAGGAGCACGCGACAGCAGAAGACATTCTTTGACAAGGGGAGGCGCTAAATTAGTACGCCCTTAACAAAGAAAGCGTGATGCGCGAAAGAGTGGTATCTATCTATCTAGCCGCCTATGTATAGGTGTTCTCCCGGTCGTCGAGATCACCTGGTATACCCCGAAACTTCGGAGGTAGGACATAAATGTATGACGTACATAACTGCTGATGTCTACTTTACTAATATGTCATCCTCGTCATGTGCGCCACAATTAACGATACTGCAATCACGTGTCCCTCCTCCGGTAGTGCTTGGCCCGTGCTATATGGGTGTGCGCCGTAGGTATTTGAATTTCATAGAGCCTGTCTCAATGAGCAATCCACTAAAATGGACATATAATGCATGATTATAACACACTTAAAAGCAGGAAAAGCATGTCACAGCTCGCTATTAAAAGCACACACCTGAAAAGCACACAGACAAACAGAGGCTTCCAAGCTGTAGGTAGGTGTTGAACCTGAGCCCCCTATGTGCCATTCAAGCGCGCAAACACTAAGATGCGCCGGATCCTCCCAGACGGTTTCTATGTTGGAAAGCAACCTTCTGCACCAGGATTTGTGATGAGAGTGCTTGTGTAATGCGAATAGCGTTTCCAATGTGTGTTAAGCGCTACCATACCAAAGTAATATACGGTATATACGCTCTACTCTCGCTCTGCACGCTTTTGTGCAATTGTGCTCGATTCCGTAGGAATATTTCAACCCACGATGCTTAAATACGTACACTAATACACCGCAGCGAGCATTCTCATCCTACATAAAAAAAAAAACACTGTGCTGTGCACTAATACTACCGCGAAGATACGTTGTACCATGAGCTATAATTCAGCAGCAAGCTAGTGCCGACATTTCTGTTTAGCCCACATTTGTTCCACACTCACTGATACTCTTTTCGCAATGAATTTGGTACTACTCGTCACACTTGGCGTAATTCTTTTCGCTCGCTCACTGCTTCCGGTGACAGCGTTTTCCACAATCCGTGGGATCTGCAGTAATTTTTGAAATAACATGTAATAATTTGGTGCGTACAGCGTTTACAATTTGGCTGACGTGTCCATTCTGGCGTAAACGGCTGACTGACACGTTTTTTGCAAGGATAGCTCAGGGCAAAAGTATTATTGGTATTGTTCCCCAGCATGGTGATACAGTGGAACGCGCCACTGTACTTTAGAATCCAAAAAACCTACTTGCTGCTGGAGCAATGCGCAATAAACGAAATTCTTAAGGAAGGAAACGAAAAAGCAAGACTGCTGCAGTCTCGCAACTAGTATATTTTTAGAAGTACACAGGCTAATAATCAGAAGGAGCGGTAGACCATCTCTAGCAATAGATAACAATAATATAACTGGTAAAAAATTCTTGTAGAAATGACATTTCACAACTTTGAGTGTTACCGACGGTTTCCTGCGGTCGTTTACGTTCATGGATATCGAATGATTCTGATTTATCCGGTAACTTGACCCAAATCGTGTAATAGTATTGCCATCTCTCTGAACAGCGGCATGCAGCCCCAATCCGAGCAATGTCCCATTTATGTGTTCAAGTATTCGGTAGCGGATTGTCGGAAAGACTGAATGAGTTTCATTCGGCAGCACCTGCGCGTGCTGTTCTCGGTTGCGAGTGACAATGCACGCACGTGATATTCCCGGAATTTCTTTACCCGCGGCTTTTGCCAGCTTGGATCTGCGCGCTGGCGGCCGTGGCACTTTTGCCCCGCACCCATCGTCCAACCTTGCCAGGGCGGTTTCCTTTTCTTCTCTCTCTCTTTAACAAAACTTGATACTGGGCTAGATGGTGCAAGATCATTGTCACGGTAATATAGGCGCAGGAACAACATTCACATAGACACGAGGAGACCTGTCCTGTCTCCTCGTGTCTATGTGAATGTTGTTCCTGCGCCTATATTACCGTGAAAATTCTCTCTCTCTCTCTCTCTCTCTCCTGTCGAACCGACACGAGCACGCGACTGAGTTCCGAATAAAGATTCACTTTCTTGCCAGACACCGTCGTTGTTGGTCCTGCGTACACGTGCTCTACAAATTCCAAGGTACGCGCAGCTGCAGGCAAACAATAGCCATGCAGTCGTTCCGACGATCTCCTACAGTTCTAAATTAACAGCTTGACATATCGCTGGTTAAAGGAGCGTCAAGCCCGAATCCACCTGACACTGCAAAGCACCACTATATCGCCCGTGCACACTGGTCCTCGGCAATCTCCTTGAATGTGGCGACGCACAATAACGCACTTCTATCTGCTGCGAATGGTATCTGTGGAAAATTCAATAAAACGTCGCGCGGACAGAGCTTTTTCAATTTACAAACAGTCCTTAACACTTCGCTTCATGTAAGTGCATGAGTGGTGAATCCTGTCGTTTGCGGTGCTAGGATTGTTAACGACGGCTCACATTCGGCCGACGAAGGAACGACTATGGAATGAATGGCGTGCAACAAACTTGAAACCATGAAACCAATGGCGTAATCAGCCTTAGTGGTTGTAAATATAGAGACTTGATATATCGTATGCACGATATCAAATTGCTGGTTTAATCAGTTCACGGCCGCAGCGTCTTCTTTTACCAGTGGAGCTATGGTGTTACCCACAGGTGGGCCGTTTCACATGTCTTCCTATGGCTTGGCGACCCACCGTTCGATAGCGCGGCGATAGCGATAGCACAGTGAATGCCGTTTTGAAAACTAGTAATCCGGTTATTCGGCATAATGTAAATATAATAAGGATATCCTGTTTAAATAACAGGTTACCCGGCTACTAAAATTAACGGCTTCACTATCACACGTCGATACCCACGCTAAACTACCGGGTAAACAAAGAACCGGCTTGACTATCGGACGTCGATAACCACTATACCTCCACTGCAGACAAAAATGTGAGGCCTTTGTTGAAAACATTTATTAGTTTGATAAATGTTAGAATTTATGGGGGAAGATTTGGCACATTTCGATGTTTACATCCTAGCAATAGTAGAAGTGAAGGTAGGTTCCGTCTCGGCTGACTTGTGCTTTGACCTCAAGCACGACTGATAGGGGAACAGCTCTCATCCTAATGCACTTCGCCGATGTTCTGGTACTGATGGCCGCCTGTTTATTGGCCTAAATAAAAAGGTGCCGTGTCCTTCATTATCGGAGTGCTAATACCATCAGCCGGCTACTTAAGCATCTACATAGAACTTTTATATTTTTTAGGAGCCAAAGCGCGTGCTTATAGCACATATATGGACTATTTCAAGTTCATATCGCTTGTTTAGCCATGCTGTTTAGCGCATGCTGGCATTTCATTCATGTGGTAGAACTCATCCACGTTACCTGCGATATCCTTGTGGATGAAAACACTACATGATATTCGCTGCTCTTTGGGAGCGCTGCGTAGCAGAGATGTCCATTCTTTATTACTTGGGTAGGCTTCACCTCCTCGTCTAACTGTTCCAAGGCCAACGATGTCCCAACGAACTTCTTCAAGCTCATCAGATAGTTCCGCTAGCGTAGTTTCGTTTGAAATAGGTCTTCGAATTAACGTTGAAGGCTGCAAGTCCGGGTCCAGTGATTATTAGGGGCTTCTACTAGTCTTCACTGCTGGACGCTGCTGTGGTCCGCATTGCCAGAGCCGCTGGTGCACAAGGACGAGAGTTGAACTGTACACGTCATGTGGAAGGTCAATTTCTGGGCGGGCGCCAGGGAGGTCAATTGCTGTTTTGGTTTAGGAGTTAGTTGGACGCGAGTAGCAGGGAGACTGTAAGCTTTGTACGCGCCGTGCCGGCACAGGACCTTTGTACGTGTACAGCTGTCTAGATCACTCATATTTTCGAATAGTGTTTTTTATTTTGTATCGCGTTTCGACCGCATATGTTCCTGGTTTCATTTCACTATATTTCACTGCATTTTTATGTTCAACTGCATTTAGGAAAAAAACTATTGGGGGAGAGACCCTAGTTAAGGCAAAGGTAATCTGCCTTTTCATTCCTTTCAACCTAAGCATGTGTTTTGTCTAAATAAAACGAATTGAATAAACTGATGTAAGCTCGAGCAAACAAATCAGTTTGGACAAAATATGAGAACGACACTTGGTTTTATGGTATGGAACCTATTATCGAATTTTAAAAGTAACAGAGCAGCCAATCTCGTTGAAGAAATGATTATTTGCGGTGTGAAATGTTTCTGTATTTGTGTTATTTTTGGTCTTGAAACATCTGAAATTTGAATGGTGTTATGTCCAGGGTAGCCAGAATAACAGGCATACGTGGGAAGAAAAACTTGTTTATTACTTCAGCCGTAAGCACCTTTTTCCAGCCAGCGCGAGCGGTCTGTATTGTCCGAGCGCACACGTTCGACTGTCGTCGTCGGAACCAGACTGGGGAGGCGCAAGAACCAGGCAACGGGAGTCCGCCAAAAGCGAGAGGGGGAGCCGGGGGGGGGGCCGGCCTGCGCGTCCTTGAAGCTTTCCGTGAAGTCCGTGTTCGCGGTTGGAGACATGGCAATTCCTTCCCCCCTAGGTTTGTGCCTGGTAGCGGTCTGGAGGGCGTCGCTGTCTCGTTGATTTTCGCTGGGCGGGCGCTGTATGGGCTGGGGCGCAGCTGCTCGTTTTCTCCACGGAAGCTGCTGGGTGAGCGGGAAGTGTCTGTTGTTGACTGGCGTCCTGTTCTTTTGTCAGCAGCCAAGCCGCGTTGGAAGGTGCCGGGGGGCTGCTGCCTTCAGCGTGTCCACAGGGCGGATAGCGTGCGCGCACGTGGCGTAGCTGGTTTAAGTGTCGGCGAGAAACAGTCCCATTCACCTCAACGAGCCAAGATCTCAGGCCGATGCGTTTTTTAACGATGGCCGGGACCCACTCGGGCTTCTGGTGAAACTGGCGGGCGAGCACCGCTTGTCCTTTGTGGAGTTTCCGGCAACGCGGGGCATCTTCGTTATCTCGGTTGACCTTGGAAGGTGGCTCTGGCAGAACGGCCGTGATATGCGTTCGCAGCTCACGAGAAAACATGAGCGTTGCTGGTGTCTGGCCCGTCGCATTGTGCACTGTCGCGTGTTGTTTGAATAGAAAGCGTGCAATGCGGCGCTGCAAGGACCCTGTAGAGTCTCTTGAAAGAGCTCGTTTTAGCTCTCCCACGTAGCGTTCGGCCTGTCCGTTTGTGGCTGGGTGGTACGGAGCAGATGTTACCGCTGTGATGCCGTTGTCGCGGTAGAATTTCTTTATCTCAGCCGACACGAATGCTGTCCCGTTGTCCGAGACCACCTTGCGGGGCAATCCGAATGTTGCGAACAACGAGCGCAGTACCTCGATGACAGCTGTCGAAGTTGTTTTGCTCATCTGGCGAACTTCAACCCATTTGCTGTAGGCATCCACAATTACTAGGAATGTGGACCCGTCAATTGGGCCTGCAAAGTCGAGGTGCACGGTGTGCCAAGGCGTGCTCGGTCTGTCCCAGTCCGGTACTGGAGCTCGTGGCGGAGCGCGTTGATTGGATTGGCAGGCTGTGCACTCTGCCGCTAGTGTCTCGATATCCTTGTCGATTCCCGGCCACCACATGTAGCTGCGGGCGCACTTCTTCATTGCTACGACGCCTCGGTGTCCGGCATGAATGAGAGCCGTGGCTTGTTGTCGAAGTGGGCCTGGAATGACAACTCGTGACCCTAGTGTGATGCAACCTCGATGACAGCTCAATTCCGTTGCTCTCTTGCGAAAAGCGTTGAAATTGTCATCCTTGAGCTTTTGAACGCTACCCTCCTGTAGGGCTTTGTACAGCTTGGACAATGTCGGGTCATCTTGTGTGGCCGCTGCGACTTCGTCTGCTGTTAGTGGGGGCCTTGGTAGTGCTTCGAACATGAGCACGCAGCCAACTTGAGGCGGGTCCTCAATGATTTCGCTGAGGGGTAAGCGGCTCAGTGCGTCGGCGTTTTGGTGCTTGTTTCCGGGACGGTACACAATGTTGTAGTCATATGCTGACATCTTAATGTACCACCGGATCATACGAGGCGAGAGTGTCTGAGGAATCTGCTTTTGGGGCCCCGGGATACCCAGAAGTGGTCTGTGATCAGTCAGAACAGTCACATGTCTGCCGGCGATGTACTGATGAAAATGCGTGGCACCATAGACGACGGCGAGTCCCTCACGATCAAGCTGAGAATAATTGCGTTCCGCAGGTGATAGCGTGCGGGAAGCGAAGGCGATCGCTGCTTCTCTGCCTTGATCGTCAATTTGTGAAAGCACTGCACCGACGCTGTAGGGCGAAGCGTCACAAGCAAGAAGCAATGGCTTTGTCTCGTCATAGTGCCTGAGCACCACACTTGCACGGAGCAGCTCTTTAAGGGCTTCAAATGCTTCCTGATGGCGTGGCGACCAAGTCCAGGGGACCTCGTTTTTCAACAGGTTGTAGAGGTCGTTGGCCACCGTTGCTCGGTGTTCTAGGAAACGGTCATAGAACGTTAGGAGACCCAGGAATGATTGGAGCTCTTGTTTGCTGGTTGGCGCGCGTGCCTCCGTGATGGCGCGTACCTTGTCGCTGGTGGGGTGAATGCCCTCGGCATCAATCAGATGACCTAAGAATTTCACCTCAGGAACCGCGAAGCAGCACTTATCGATGCTCAAGCGTAGGTTTGCACTTGCTAGCCGTTTCAGTACCAGTTCTAGGCGAGTAGCATGTTCCTCGCTGGTTGCGCCACTGATGATTACGTCGTCTAAGTAGACGCACACGCCAGGAATTCCTTGAAGCTGCGATTCCATGTACCTTTGAAATATGGCTGGCGCTGCCGCTACCCCGAATGGAAGTCGCTTTACCCTGTACAGTCCTCTTGTCGTATTAAGCGTGAGCACCTCAGAAGTTTTGTCGCTCACCTTCAGCTGTTGATATGCCTGCGTGAGGTCCAGGGTGCTGAATAGTTTCCCTCCTCGTAGCGTGCTGAAAACTTCCTGTGGTGTTGGCAGGGGGTATGAAGACGATTTTGTCGCCAAGTTCACGGTGAACCGGTAGTCCCCACAGAGACGTAGGCTTTTATCTTTCTTCCTCACTGCAACCAGAGGTGTGGCCCAGTTTGAATGCTGTGTTGGCGCAATAATACCCTGTCGTTCCAGCTTGTCGAGCTCCTTCTCGTAGGCAGGTTGCAAGGCAAACGGTATCGACCTGGCCTTTAGAAACTTCGGACGGGCCTCTGGGTGAAGCTCTAAGTCAACGGGTGGCCCGTTGTGTCCAGAAATTTCGTCAGAAAAGACCGTCCCGTACTTCTTCTGCAGCTGCTCGACGAGTTTTTGTCGCCCATTTGAGCTTCCTTCTGCTGCCTGGTTGATGCCGCAGATCGCGATGTTGAGAGCGTGGAACCAGTTTCTGCCCATGAGGCTAGATCCAGTGCCCTTCACAATTACGATAGGCAGTTGGGTCACCGTGCCGTTGTATGCAACTTCTACGTTGGCACTGCCTAGAGTTGGCAGGTCTTGTCCTGACCATGTTCTCAGGTGCGTGTCTTCATTGAATAGATGTGGAGCATTTCGTGGCCATCGGTTGCGGTACGTCTCCTCGCTGATGAGCGTCAACCTCAAACTCTATGGGCTGGCGGTTCACAACAAGGGTGACCATTATCTTTGGTCGCGTGCCGAGGTTGACGTTGTGCAAGTCATACAACAATGTTGGTGCCGGTAGGCTGTGCTGCGTCTCAACTTGAGTTATCGACCTTGGGGAGTTCCCGCTTTTGTGTCGTTGGGGTGGCCCCTTCGCGAGTTTCTTCTTTGATATGCAGGTCTTCTCAATGTGACCGCGTTTGTTGCAGAAATTGCATATAGCTGCTTGGAATTTGCATGTACGGGGGTTGTGTTGCTCATCGCAACGCCAGCAGCGTTGTGGTTTAGCCGACTTTCCTGCACTTGCCTGGTTGTGATGACCTCTGTGATCCGCTGCATGGTGAACCGGCTCGGTGGTCCCTCGCATGTCTCGCTGCTGTTGGCTAGCGCTTTCCGCTCGAACAGCGATATCGTAGGCTTTCGTGAACGTTAGGTCACTCTCGGCAAAGAGTCTTTGTTGCAAGAGATCGTCCCGTAGTCCACACACAAACCTGTCGCGCAACATAATGTCCAAGGGTAACATCGTTGCGTTGGGAGGTGGCGTTGTTGTCGTCTGTTGTCCGGTGGCTGCTGCATCTGCCTGCGTTGGGCGCAGCATCCCGAAGTTGCAGTCGGCGGCCAGCGTCTTTAGCGCCGCGACGTAGGCGCTTACTGTTTCACCCTCCAACTGGTTTCGTCGTGGGAAGCGCGCTCGGCTGAATACCTCGGACGGCCTGGGGTCGTAGTGTTTCTGAAGTGCCGCAACGATGTCGTCGTAGGCCACTTCAGCCGGGTTGCTTGGCTGAACCAATGCGCAGACAGTGTCGTACGTCTGCTCACCGCACAGCGTCAGCAGGTGTGCCCTCTTCTTGCTGGAGTCTGAGATGCTGTTGGCCTCGAAGTAGAACTGGAGGCGTCCGAACCACGATGTCCAGGATGAGCCATTGAACTCCGGTATTCGGACTGATGCGTGCGTTGCCATTGCGTAGCACCGGTGAAGATATACGCGAGCTTCAATTCCACTACCTCGTCGCCACTGTTATGTCCACGGTAGCCGGAATAACAGGTATACGTGGGAAGAAAAACTTGTTTATTACTTCAGCCGTAAGCACCTTTTTCCAGCCAGCGCGAGCGGTCTGTATTGTCCGAGCGCACACGTTCGACTGTCGTCGTCGGAACCAGACTGGGGAGAGAGGCGCAAGAACCAGGCAACGGGAGTCCGCCAAAAGCGAGAGGGGGAGCCGGGGGGGCCGGCCTGCGCGTCCTTGAAGCTTTCCGTGAAGTCCGTGTTCGCGGTTGGAGACATGGCAAATGGGAATGATGGTTTCTTTGTTGGGAGGATACTGTCTTGTCCCCAGTATGCTATGCAAGGTTGACGACGAAGTAATTGATCAACTATATCCCTCGAGAGGACAAGCAATATATGGAGAGGCAAATATTCTTACAAATTTCGGTATCGGCTGTAATTCCGCAGTGCAACACTTTGAGTAATTAAGCGCCCGCGTTTAAACAACCGCGACATCGTCTGCTCGTCTCATTTTCGTCGTATATATTTCATATGGCAATCTGGCATAAACAATATTACGTATCACAATATCGGCTTTTGCAATTGACGTATGTCTTAATTTATAAGACGCCCCGCCACGGTGGTCTAGTGGTTATGGCACTCGGCTGCAGATCCGAAGTTCGCGGGATCGAATCCCGGCCGCGGCGGCTGCATTTCGATGGAGGCGAAACGTTGAGGCCCGTGTGCTGTGCGATGTCAGTGCATGTTAAAGAACCCGAGGTGGTCGAAATTTCCGGAGACCTCCACTACGGCGTCTCTCATAATCAGAACTGGTTTTGGGGCGTTAAACCCCACAAGTCAACCGATTACGCATACTTCTTGAACCCCTTAAGCATTATTCTGTGTGGATAGTAAAAAATTGCCCGCCAATCCACCCTGTGAAGGTGGTTGGAAAGCGAAGCTTTTTACGCCACCCTCACGGTGACGGCGAGAGCTGCTGGGTTTTGCCTACGACGCTGTTGAGCGAGACGATTTTGTTCTTTCCGCCGAGCCTTATATTCATGCTCTTCTTCTGCCGTCTTTACTTTCCGTGGTCTACCCATAGTGGGGTAGTCTAGAAATGATCCGAAGCAGTTACTAGGCTGGAAGGGTTTCGAATGACGTCAACCCTCTTTCAAGCAGCTGCATAAGCTTTGCAACAGCTGCAATCTAATCTTACGGACTGCGCCGAGCCTGTTTCCGTTGTTTGCCCGCAGCCCTTATCATCCATCATGTTGGCTCATCACTTTGAAGCTTGTTTTGAAGTTCGCTAGAAGACGCTGCCTGCCTCAAGCTCGTCTCTCGCGGGTAAGGGCGCGTTCTCCTTCTTTGCGAGCTGGTCGAGGGTTCATCGAAGAAAGAGCGTTTCCATAGGCAACGCGCGCCTTTCGCTCTCTCTCTCTCTCACACAAGACAGCAGATGGAAGAGTGAGAGAGGTAGCGCGCCGGGAGGCACCCGCCGAGCGCGAGGGCTACCTCGCGAGCGCTCGCGACGAGCGCTCGCGAGCGGTTCGTCGGGATCGTTTTTTGCTTACAACGACGGACACGACAGAACCCTTGGCTGGTAGAGGTACAAATCTTCGCTTTAAAGCAATAGAGAACAATAGAATGGCAGATCCCAAGTGCAGTGGCAATCGAGGAAATGCGAAGCACGTATCAGGACGTAAAATGGATCTGCATTGTTGTCTCGCTATAACGATTTTGGTACATACGAAGTTAAAGAAACGGCCACTACAGCAGCAGGACTGTGGCATGTAAACCACACCGCTCATGACACGCATGCCATGATTGTAATGTTATGACCTGTCATTTACGTTGGTCATACAGTCGTTCTGTGCCATAGCAATTTTGGTATACATCCCATTAACGTGGCATGCAGATCATGCCACTCATGACATGCCTCCAATGACTTTCATGTTATTGCCTCTCATTTAGGTTCGTCATGCAGTCATATTGTGTCATACCAATTTTCCTATAGATCCAATTAACCAAACGCTTGAAATATAAAACACGCCGCTCATGATATACATGTCATGATTTTCATGTTATGACCTGTCGCTTATGTTCGTCATGCAGTCAAGTTGCGGCTTACGAACTTTCGTACACATTCCAATAACGAAACGGCCAGGAGAGCACAAAGACGGTGGCATGTAAATCATGGCGCTCATGACATGGATATCATGATATTCATGTTATAATCTATCATTAATGTTCGTCATACACTCATGTTGTGCCATACCAATTTTCGTATACATGCCATCAACGAAAGGCGTGACATGTAAATCATGCCGCTCATGACATACAGGTCATGCTTTTCATGTTATGACCTGTCACTTATCTTCGTCATGCAATCATGTTGTGGCATACCAATTTTCGTATACAACGAAACGGCCAGGAGAGCACCAAGACCATGGCATGTAAATCATACCGCTCATAACACCCATATCATTATTTTCATGTTATGCAATGTGGTTTATTGCCAAAGCAGCAAAAGTGACCGTGTCAGGAGAGCTTCAGACACAGAGCGCGAGCCCCTCTTCGTCGGTGAGACGGTGATGATAGTGCGCCCGTAGGGTGCGCCACTCTTCTTCGCTACAACTGCCCCCTGGAGAAGAAGGAGCCATTCTGGCGACTCAAGGCGTGGTTAGGATGAGAGGGTCATAATAACGTTTCAGCCTCTGGACGTGCACTGTCTCCCGCACACGACGCCTTAAGTCAGTTGACGGCGTGACCGGCTCGACGACGTAGTTGACAGGTGTAGTCTGTTGAACGGCACGGTAGGGTCCATGATATTTGGCGAGAAGTTTCGAGGAGAGACCAGGGGTGCTTGAAGGTATCGACAACCAAACTAATGAGTACGGCTGGTAGGCGCAAGTAGTACGGTCATCGTCGCGACGGAATTTTTGGAAGCTTTGTTCTTCCGCCGTGAACGAACGGGCGAGCTGACGGCACTCCTCGGCGTACTTGAAGGCTTCGGACAGAGGTGTGCCCTCTGAGGGGTCAGGCCGGTAGGGGAGAATGGTATCGAGTGTGGAGGTAGGTTCACGGCCATACACGAGGAAAAATGGCGAAAATCCCGTTGTGGCTTGTGAGGCGGTGTTATAAGCGTACGTTACATACGGCAAAACAAGATCCCAGTTGGTGTGGTCCAATGCAACGTACATGGACAGCATGTCGCCCAATGTGCGATTGAACCGCTCAGTTATGCCGTTCGTCTGCAGATGATAAACTGTATTGGTGTGATGGACGGTACGGCAGGCTGTCAGAAGAGCGTTGAGAACTTCTGAAAGAAATGCGCGCCCTCTGTGATTTAGAAGCACCCGTGGTGCGCCATGACGAAAGGACGAAGTTATGGAGAAGAAAGAACGCAATGTCGCGGGCTGTCACTGTTTTCAATGCTGCCGTTTCTGCATTGCGCGTGAGGTGATCTACAGCGACGATAATCCAGAGATTGCCAGCTGGTGTGTAGGGAAGAGGACCGTAGAGATCTATGCCGACGCGGTCGAACGGACGAGACGGACAAGGAAGTGGCTGCAGTGGACCAGAAGGACGAGGAGCAGGAAGCTTGCGGCGTTGGGACGCTGTACACGATCGAATGTAATTTCGCACAAACTTATACATGCCGCGCCAATAAAAGCGCGTGCGGAGCCTGGCGTAAGTTTCGAAGAGGCCAGCATGGGCACATTGCGGGTCGGAATGGAGAGCAGAGCAGACCTGTGCAGAGCAGTGCAGACCAGAAACGACTAACAACCATTTTCGGCCGTTGGAATCGTAACTGCGACGGTGGAGAACTCTATCCCGCAACTTGAAGTGACAAGCTTGGCGGCGGACAGCGCGTGAAGGGCTAGTTGTTGAAGTGCCAGAAAGGCAATCCATAAGCGCCGCAATCCACGGATCTTGGCGTTGCTCCTGAGCCATGTCGACGACCACTTGTGACGAAAGCGCCGTCGACACCGACTCGATGGCAGAAATGCAAGCCGTGTCACGTGGTGTGGGCGACCGAGAGAAAGCATCCGCGTCGTTGTGTTTACGGCCAGACCGGTAAATGACGCGTATGTCAAAGTCCTGTAACCGAAGAGCCCATCGTGCAAGGCGGCCAGACGAATCTTTTAAAGTCGGTAACCAACAGAGAGCGTGGTGATCTGTAACGACGTAGAAGGGGCGACCGTACTGGTAGGGTCTGAATTTCGCAAGCGCCCAGATAATGGCCAAGCACTCCCTTTCGGTGACGGAGTAGTTAGCTTCCGCTTTTGTTAGCGTTCGACTTGCATAATCGACGACATATTCGTCATGCCCACTTTTTCACTGGGCCAACACTGCACCAAGACCTACGCCACTGGCGTCGGTGTGTACTTCCGTGGGGGCTGAAGGGTCGTAATGGCGCAGTATGGGAGACGAAGTGAGCAAACGGCGCAATGTTGTAAAGGCTTCGTCGCAAGCAGGGGACCAAGTAGAAAGGTGTGCGTCGCCGCGGAGAAGCGGAGTCAAGGGAGCAATGATGGTCGCGAAATTCCGGATGAAACGACGAAAGTAAGAACAAAGCCCAATAAAGCTTCAGAGGTCTTTCAGGGACGTTAGGTTTTGGGAACTCGGTGACGGCGCGAAGTATGGAAGAGTCTGGTAGAATGCCATCTTTTGATACCACGTGTCCGAGAATTGTGAGCTGCTTGGCTCCAAAGCGATATTTCTTCAAATTGAGCTGGAGGCCTGCGTCAGTGATGCAATGTAGGACTTCTTCGAGACGGCAAGAGATGAGTTCGAAAATCTGGAGAAAATACGACGACATCATCGAGGTAACATAAGCAGGTCTTCCATTTTAGTCCACGGAGGAGATTGTCCATCATTCGTTCGAAAGTTGCAGGGGCATTGCAAAGCCTGAACGGCATAACGTTAAATTCATATAGGCCTTCTGGCGTTATGAAAGCGGTCTTCGGGCGATCGGCCGGATTCGCAGGCACTTGCCAGTAGCCTGACCGTAAGTCGAGCGAGGAAAAGTACTCGGCGCCTTGCAGACTATCGAGGGTCTCATCGATGCGTGGTAAGGGGTAGACGTCCCTACGAGTTATCTTATTCAGACGTCGATAGTGGACGCAAAATCTGATGGAGCCGTCTTTTTTCTTTACTGGAACTACCGGCGACGCCCAGGGACTGCTGGAAGGTTGCACGACGCCACGCTCAAGCATTTCGGTCTCTTGATTTTCAATAACACTACGCTCTGCATGGGACACACGGTAGGGCCTCTGGCGCAATGGTGCATGGGTGACGGTGTCACTGTCGTCATATCATATACAGTTGTTGTGCGACCTAGTGGCTGCTGGTGACAGTCGAACGTGGAGGGGTATTTTCGTAGCACGCCGAGGAGCTCTGAGCATTGAGGGGGGCTAAGGTGGGCATCTAGTGATCGATCAAAGACATCTGGCATAGGCTGGGAGCGTAATGAGCTGTAAGCCAACGTATTCACGTTGGTACAGGTGCTGTCGAATGGTGCGTCGAAGGTAACCACGGACTCGGCACACTGGAGGCGTCCAAGGCACTCGCCTCGACATAAGGTGAGGGGCACGGCCTCAGCTTTGGAGAGGAGGAGTTGAGTGCAGCCACGACTGACAGTAAGGACAGCGAAGGGTAGTGCATATCGTCGTCGAACAAGAATGGGCGATGGCACAAAGAGGGCAGTAGTATCGGTGACGAAATTAGTGGACGCTGTCGCAATCACAGAAGAGTGCGGCGGAATCTTGATATCCTCGGTCATGACCACTTTGTCGTCGAGATCGTCGAGCGCATGTAAACGGATATCGCAAAGCGGAGAAAATTCAATTTCGGCGCGAGAACAGTCGATGACCTCCTGATGGTCGGAAAGGAAGTCCCACCACAAAATCACGTCGTATGAGCAAGATGAGAGGACGACGAACTCTACTGTGTACGGACATCCTTGAATCACGATGCGGGCAGTACATGCACCAACAGGGGTAATCCACTGTGAACTTGCTGTCCGTAGTGACAATGCAGAGAAGGGCGTCGTTACTTTTCGAATCCTACGGGAAAGACATTCTGCAATCACGGAAATGGCGGCACGCGTGCCAACTAATGCAAGTACAGCAACTCCTTCAACAAGTATATCGATTACGTTCGTCGGACATGATGAGCGAGGCCTTGTGTTAGTCGACAGAAACGCAGTTCTCGCCTTTTGAACTTCGGTTGTTTGTTTTCCTGCTCCGAAGACGCAGGTCGACGACGCATGGGGGACAGCGAACGACGTCGTGGAGATTGCGAGCGATAATCACGGGCAGCAGGAGTGACGTTGTATGTAGGCGGCAAACGCGAGTCATTCGGCGGCGAGAAGGGCGAAGATCGAGCACCGTAGGCCTGGACAGGTCGGTGATTACCTTGAAGCCCTAAGCGACGGTGGCAAAGCCGCGCCACATGACCAGCGATACCACAGAAGTAGCAGACCGGGCGATTGTGGGGTGTACGCCAGGATCCCGTGTTAGGTACTGGTGCGGCGGCGTACACAGGATGTACCGGACGTGACGGTACAACAAACGGCGGAGCTGAAAAGGTCTGTTGAGGTGTGTGCGGCAACCTCGGCATAGCTCAGTGGCGCCGGCGCTGGTGGCGCTGCACGAGGCGACTGGATTGCTTCCGCTACTTGCTCTTGAAGCACCTGGCGGAAACTAGGAGCAAACGATGGTGTGAGCCCTGGGACGGCGTTCAGCAGAGACAGCTGCCGGGCGACTTCAGCGCGTATGAAATCCTTGATTTCTCCGAGAAGACGTTCGTGGCTAGTTGCAGCTGCCAAACTTGAGACAGGTGCCTCATGCGTGGGAGGACCTCGATTAAGGAGACGCTGCCTCTTGAGTTCGTCATAGCTCTGACAAAACTCTGCAACTTCGACGACGGTCCGTGGGCTTTTAGAGAGGAGCATTTGAAAAGCGTTGTCTTCAATGCCCTTCATGACATGGCGGATCTTCTCAGACTCTGTCATGGACGTGCTTGCAAAGGTCCACGATGTCTCCGATGTAGTTCGTGAAACTTTCGCCTGGTAGCTGCGAACGGCTCCGCAAGCGCTCTTCGGCACGGAGCTTCCTTACCGCGGGGTGACCGAAGACTTGCGTAATGCGCGCCTTGAAATCTGACCAGTTTCGAAGCTCAGATTCGTGGTTGTTATACCACACGCTAGCAACACCCGTGAGGTAGAAGTTCACGTAGCTGAGCTTCTGAGGATCGTCCCATTTATTGCGCGCACTCACCCGCTCGTACAGTGACAGCCAATCTTCGACGTCGTATTCGTCGAAGCTACTGAAGATGGGAGGATCTCGCTGACGCATGGAGCCAGGGAAAATCAATGTTGGCGATGCCGGGGGTGGTGTTTGGCTGCCGTCGTCAGGCATGATGGCTGGCAGATTACGAATACGTAGTTCCAGGTTTGTGGGGAAAGACCCAGCACAGCTCCAACAAATATGTAAAGCGATCTATTGCCGAAGCAGCAAAAGCGACCGTGTCAGGCGAGCGTCAGACCCGGAGAGCGCGAGCTCCTTTTCGTCGGTGAGACGGTGATGATAGTGCGTCCATAGGGTTTGCCACTGTTCTTCGCTGCAGTTATAATTTTTCAATTATGTTCGTCATACAGTCATTTTGTGGCATACCAATTTTCGTATACATCCCCTTAACGAAACGCGTGGCATGTATATCATGCCGCTCACGACAGGCATATCATGGTTCTCATGTAATACCGTGTCGTTTATGTTCGTCATGCAGTTATGTTGAGGCATACTGTTTTTTGAGTATATCCAATTAAAGAAACGGCCAGGAGAGGCCCTAGGCCATGGCGTGTAAATCGTGCCGCTCATGACATGCATATCATTATCTTCATGTTATGACCTGTCATTTCTGAAGCGAGGAAGAAGAAGTTTGATCTGAGCCAGCTGTTCTTTTCCGGCTGCCTCCAAATTTCACCTTTTTTCACCGTTTTGTAATACCCCACCACCTGATTTCTTCAAGACGCCGGGGGAATCGATAAGGTTCGTTCCTTATCGGAGGGAGGCCGGCGGGGCCGAGTTCTCCTGCCACTCCTCAAAGGGCCCAGAAGATGCCAGCCGAGATCAGTACCGGCTCGGATGTGCCATCAGTCGGCGCAGCACCTGCCACTCCTCAAAGGGCCCAGAAGATGCCAGCCGAGAACGGTACAGGCTCGGACATGCCATCAGTCGGCGCAGCACCTGGTCACAAGCGCCTGAACAACGAAGGCCCATCGGGCCCTCCGGAAAGCAAGCGCCAACAAACAGAGCCGTCAGACGATGAGTCGACCGTCATCGGAGACGACAACGTGGCTGATATGGAGGATGTGGATGAAGAAGGCTTCAAGGTTGTGCGTCACCGCAAAGGTCGGACAGTGGGAGTTCCCGTTCTGATAACAGCAACTGAACAAGGTCGAGACCTTAGGCAAGTGAATCCAATCACGCTGTACTCAGATATAGAAGGAATGCTGGGTGCAGCCCCAATGAGGAGCCGTTTTACCATACAAGGAGCGTTACTTCTCGATGTGCAAACGGAAAGGCAAGCCAATACGCTACTTCAGCGCAAGACTATTTCCAACATAGCCGTCAACACGCGCGTGCCGAACGCCTATTTAAAAAATACGTGCGTAATTAGGGGAGTCCCCAAATGGTACTCGGATCAAGAGCTTATGGCATTCTTGAGGCCACAAGGTGTTTTCAGTGCAAGGAGGATGATTCGTCGAAAACAGACGAATTATAGTTGGGAGTCGAGACGAACAGACTCAGTTGTTTTGACATTCGCTCCAAACACTGAGCGTCCTGAAGAAATTAACCTTGGCTTCGCACTACACAACGTCATCGACCACGTGGAGGTGCCACCAAGGTGTTTCAAGTGTCAACATTTTGGACATGTAGCAAAGCACTGCACCGCTGAGCAATGATGCAAGCGCGGTGGAGGGCCACATAATTTCAAGACCTGTGACCGCACGGAGGGTTTTGTGTGTGCAAACTGTGGCGGAAACCATCAAGCTAGTTACAGTAGGCGCCCCATCAGATCTGCAGCTCTGGAGAGGAAAAAGAGATTCATCGCAGGGCCCAAGAGCCATCGAGACTCGTCCAGCGAGAAGGAAGCTGCGAATTCGCCTAGAGAGGGCTCTCGCTTTGACGACACAAGAGACTTTGCTCGGCTAAAATTGCTTGACAATACTTCAAACATTTCTGCTAAGACAGTGAAAAAGTCTGTCACCACGGCAAACCAGAAAGCGATCCCGAAAAGGAATTCACCGCTAGCACTCGAAAACACCACCACTTTTGTGGATACGCCCGTGGCATCTACATCGACTGAGGCAGTCGCGTCTGATAGCGTATCACCAAGGTCATCTAACCGACCCTATGCGTCCACACTCTCGCCCACACCAGTGACAACGGAGGCTTCCCACTCATCATCGTCAGACTGTGACCAAGTGCTGCACGCCTTGTTCATGGCCCTAGCATCGCACATCGCCCGGATGCCTGAAAGCTCAGCGAAAGAGTTATTGCAAGTAGTACTGGCCCTTGAGTCAGTAATCCTGAGTGCTGCCTCGTCTCATTGAGACTCGGTGCACCATGGCCCTGAACAAGTCGCCAGATTTCATTTCACGCCCTAAAGTGCCCTTATTAATGCAATGGAACTGTGCCGTTCTTCATTCCCGCCTGTCTGAACTCAATTTACTCCTGCGCGACACACCTGTACCTATCCTCGCCCTCTCTGAGGCCGGTCTGCCAAATAATCAGTCAATACCTGGCTACGTTGGTCACGTCAACCACACCATTCCCTCTTTCGCCCATGGAAGTGCCACGCTGCTCTGCAAGTTCAAGACCTTTGCTTCGCCGCCGTGGAAGTAGTAGCAGTACAAGTACGTCTAGGCAGAAGATGACTGAGCGTAGTGTCCATTTACGCATGTCCAAAGAAAAACGTCCCCATGAAATCCCTCATCAAGGATATTTGTAGCCGTTGCCCTCCTCCTCGAATATTATGCGGAGACTTCAACGCTCACCATGCGCTGTGGGCTGACAAGATGGTCGACGCACGTGGGAAAGAAATCGTTGATGCTATGGATGCAGAGAACCTGTGCGTGGCAAACGACAAGAAACCAACGTCACTGACCTCGTAATACACTCTGCAGATGTTACGGTGTCATCGACGACAGCTCTGGATCGAATGGGCAGCGAGCATTTTCCCATATATACCAATGTTGCTGGATATCAAAAGAGTCACCAAAAGTATTCTCCTGTCACACGATGGGACACCTATCGCGAAGTCCTAGAAGAGTCTACCAGAGACCTATTTGCCGACATGCTCAGAAGTAAGAAGGAGGCTACTAAATCGACGAAACTGCCAGATCATTTTCCGGCTCCGGACCTGAAGCTGCGGAATCTTTGTGCCGCACGGAGAAGAGCAGAACGTCTACTCCTGAGAAAAGGGGCCGATCCTACGCTGAAAACAGAGCTTAACCGCATCAATGCAGTCATTCGTAGGCACACTAAACGATTAAGGCGACAACAATGGGCTGCTTTCTGCGCGAGCCTATCTGTGTTTACCCCCTTAGCGAGAGTTTGGGGAATTATTGGTACGCTGGCTGGAAGGACTTCCCACAAAAGACCTTTTGAAGTTCTTGCCTTGAAGCTCGGGAAAACACTTGCAACATTAGCGGAAGACTTTGCGGATGCCTATTCCACCCACACTTCGTCACAACCCATTGATCCCGTGCCACCTCTTTCCCATTCCTTGATGGATGCCCCTTTTACGTTCCGTGAATTGGAGTCAGCGCTCAGCGGTTTGCGCAGACATTGTGCGGTTGGCCCTGATCTTATCAGCAATCAGATGATCGCGAACCTGCCGAAGCCACGGAAACAAGAACTCCTTACCATCTTCAATGCCGTGTGGAGCACAGGAGATATTCCGGAAAGCTGGAAAGTTGCATGGGTGGTGCCCATTCTAAAACCCAAGAAAGATGCTACTGTCTTAGGCTCGTATCGCCCGGTGTCACTGACGTTCTGTGTAGCGAAAGTCACGGAAAAACTAGTCCAGAGCAGGCTGAATTGGTTTGTGGAACAGAACTTCCATCATGCATGACTGGATTTCGACAGCGACTGTGCGCTCAAGAGAGTGTTTTAGATCTGGTAAGCCATATTGAACACCACCGAGAAGACGGCCTCTCAACACTTGCTGTGTTCATGGATATTTCTAAGGCTTATGACTGCGTCTTGAGAGGAGCCATCATCACCCAATTCCAATCTATGGGAGTTACAGGCAACACTCTGCGCTTCATTTACGCCTTTCTCAGTGACCGTGTTATTCGGATTCGCCTTGGAGGCACTGTTAGCTAGGAAGGACTCATTTCTCGTGGGGTACCACAGGGATGCGTTCTCTCTCCTCTCCTCTTCAATATTTCTCTGGCAGCTCTCCCGAACTCAGTTGGCTATCTGGGTGCTTCTGTCAAAGTGTTAATATATGCGGACGACATCTGCATTTGGGTGTCGGGATACAGCCACAAACGACTGGCACGTATAGCACAAGGAGCGACTTCTTCCACGCAGACCCACCTGTCAACGCTCGGCCTGTCAATCTCAACGGAGAAGTCATGCTTTATTCTTTTTCCGGGACGACAGCAAAAAGCCACGCGGTTGCATCTCAACTTGAGAAGCCAGCCAATACGACAGGCTGCAAGTGTTCGTTTCCTGGGTGTGATATTGGACAGCAAGCTGTCATGGCGGAAGGCTGTAGACTATGTCTTTGACACATCACTGCAGCGACTTCATGCCCTCAAGCGAGTCGCCGGCATGCACTGGGGTTGTCACCCAAGGTCTATGCTCGCTCTACACTCCGCCCTTGTGACCAGTCGGATACTTTACCAGCTGGCGTTGATACGCCCATAAGAGACCCAATATGAACGCCTAGAGCTGCTAAATCGGAAAGGTATTCGCGTGGCCTTAGGACTTCCACAAGCGGCCTCAAACAAGAAAGTATTATTCGAGAGTCAATCGCTACCATTGCGCCTTTTGGCCTCTCAAGCCCTTCTGACACAACTCCTAAGACTGAGTGAGTCCTCACCTGGAAGAACCCTAATCAGAAGACTCAGAAATAGGCACAAGTCTCACTTCTATGCCGCTCTCAGTACTCTGGAGGTGCTCAGTGCCAAGAGTCCCAAACGAAGGCAACGAAGTGACCCTCCTTGGATGTTCGAAGACGTCTCCTACGAAATGTGCATTCCTGGGCTGAAATCCAAGCGATCAACCCCTCCTTCTGAAACATGCTACCGGGTGCTCGAGTATTTGTATGATAAATGCAACGGCTATATACATGTATACACGGATGGATCTGTTTGTATGGACACAAACAGCTGCTCTGCGGCATACTGGATTCCATCTGCTTGTTATGCGTGGTCTGGACGTTTGGACAGCGTAGTCAATTCAACGGTTGCAGAGAGTGCTGATATTGCTGCTGCACTACGCAAACTGAAGAATGGACCCACAAATCAAGCCGTCATTCTTTCAGATTCTAAGTCGGCGATTCAGCAGCTTTCTCGTGGAACTCCTCGAAACAAGTTCTGCCGACAATCATTGGTCTCACTCAAAAAAGCGGCCCAAAGAGGAATTAGGATAACTTTCCAGTGGACACCTTCGCATGTTGGTATCAACATCAACGAAAGAGCAGATGCCCTGGCCAATGCAGCGCTTTCACGACAACCGACGATAAGAGCTCCTATTAATCAGATATCAGCAAAACAATCAATTCGTGATCATATCCGTTTTTGTGGAGGCCACCACACCAGCCTTGCGTGAAAAAAGGACTTAGCCGCAGCGAATCAACTCTACTGTACCGAGTCAGAACGGGGTCAGCATGCACTCCCGCATGGTCTTTTAAAGTTAGGGGCACTGCTTCGCCATTGTGCACGGAGTGCAATGAACTGGGAGACATTGACCACTACATCTGGTCCTGCAAGCGCTTTTGCACCGAGAGAGAAGCAAAAAGGAGGGCTTCCGCATGGGAGCACTGAAGAAATTATATATCCGGAAGGGACACGGTCGGCTCGCAAGAGGGTGTCAGCTCTGCTTGTAGCGTTTCTTCAAGAGACAGGATTGAGTGACACGTGGTGACTAATGCGACATGGACAGAGACGCTCGGGCGGAGCAATTGCCAGCCAGGTCCGCCAGGCTAACACCGCCTGTAGCCACAAGACCACTACTACTACTACTACTACTACTACTACTCCTACTACTACTACTACTACTGTCATTTCTGTTCGTCATGCAGTCATGTTTTGCCATACCTATTTTCGTATACATCCCGTTAAGAAAACAGCCAGGAGAGCACCAAGACCATGCCATGTAAATCATGATGCTCATGACATGGATATCATGATTTTAATGTTATGACCTATCACTTTTGTTCGCCATGCAGTGTTGATGCGCCATGCCAAGTTTCGTATAAATCCCTTCAACGAAACGGCCAGGAGAGCACGAAGGCCGTGGCATGTAAAACATGCCGCTCATGATGCGCATATCATGATTTTCATGTTATGACCTGTCATATATGTTCGTCATGTGGTCGTTTTGTGGCATACCAATTTTCGTATGCATCACATAAAAACGGCCAGGAGCGCAGAAATTCGGAGGCGGCTGAATAGATAGATAGATAGATAGATAGATAGATAGATAGATAGATAATAGATAGATAGATAGATAGATAGATAGATAGATAGATAGATAGATAGATAGATAGATAGATAGATATGCTCAAACTCGCCGAAGTTCGCTGAGACATTGTTCGAATTAAAAAAAAAAGCAGCCGACATACGAGGTTGGATAAAACGTTCGCTATGTTTCACCCCGCACTTTCTTAGTTGAGTTTCACTTCACTGTTTCCCCTGCTTTCCACTCGACCTAGAAGTTTCTTTCCATCCTTCGCCAACCACTCGGTTTGTGTCAATCTAGCAATTAGGAGCAACTCATAAAAGACATTGCATCGCAGTTTCAATTTGATATCCTACCAGACACACCCAAAAATTTTAGGCAGTAAAGCTGAACTTGGCGCCTTTTTCCACTCAAGTACCAAATTCCAAGGTGGGTCTATTCATCCTTCCCCCTGCTGCCCATTTGCTCGCTCTACATGAAACACATGGCAATCGCACATTTTCTTCTAGCGGTGACTTCCGTTTCCTGAGATCGCTGTTGATTGTTTCGGTGCGTAATATATCTACTGTTAACCTACCCCTGTCTTAACATTAACCGCGCTGCACTGGGTACGAATGAGCAAATAAATATTGCGCGGTGTGACAATCTCCTGCTTAATTGCTTATAACTGCTTGATTATAAGGCTTTCTAAATGCCTACGCATTTATATTTGCTAGCATTGTGTTGATTATAATTAGATAAGTTCGACAACTACCAATTAGATAGAGTCCGCGCTTAATAACATGGTCCGTCCTGACGAAGACAAGTCCACTTGTTGTGACTTTTGCTCCACCGACATTCCCTGTTCTCTGTCTTTTTTAGCTATCTGTTCAAATTTTGAACTTAGAAATTTCGGAGCAAAAATTCATTCCCCGTTTTCAGTACTCACTGCATGTTTCCATTGCGTATCCACCTTCGTCGTATAGGCAGAACTTAGTTTCGCCGGGATGGCATATGGCACCCACATCGCTCCTGCAGGTTTTGTGAACTGAAACAGAAAAAAAAGTACTTTCGAAATGAAAGGCACCAGTTTCGCCAATAATGTACAAGCACCACAAGAAATTTTTGAGCAATAAAAAGCTTAAAGAAATGTAAAAAGGAAACCATTCTTTAGGCGTACAATTTCGTATAAGCTAGTAGCCAAATAAGGACAAGCAAATAATTTTCCTTCTGTGCTTAAAAACTACTTGTTTAGCCTGAATAATCCCTTTCAATAGGAAAAAAAAGCATAATGCCCTGTTGCATTAGCAACTCGTTGAAATATTCGAATAATATCACTGCTAACTAGCGTTTCTGAATTCTTCAGAATAACAGAGAATACTTGGACTTCGCAATAGCGCACGAACTTGCCCACAGTTTTGCTATTGGGTAATGTGTGGAATATTCACTTGAAATTTTTGACTTTGCGTTCATCATTTAGCGTTTTTCTTGTGCGCCGGTGCAGTTTGATCGCGCACGGTAAATATATCTGCATGCACCTGATGCACATGACTCGTTTTGTATGTGTGAAATTTTCATTTATCTTTTTCATTGGAACCGCAGCTATCCTCTGAGTCCAACCAGTTTTGGCATTTCTGTATGGTCCGCATTTGAAAAACAAAGAATTGAAGTACATTCAGCTCTGCAATATTGGTTCGCATAATAAATATTTACGGCAAGACAAGCAGCCCACGTTTTGTTTTTTATTGTCTCGACATTCGGTCAGTAGCTTCTTGCTTCAAGGTCACCCCTGTGGCTGTGTGTTTATTTTGATAGACGTTTACTAAACACTAGCGACGAAACGGCTACCTCTTTGGTGCACGCAGTAAGTAGTTCTAGTTTTCGTAATGTCATGCTATGGAGTAATATCATTATCTTTTTTGCCTTGTAAAAAGCTATTGTTCATTCGCGCCTTTTTTCTTGTTTTTTTTTTTTGCTTTGCCATTCCAATGCATTCCGTGGGATGAACTCCGTTGTTTAATGAGACCATTATTTTCGTCATATGCGCCGTTGTGCATTTCTCTCATCATATTTGATTCGTGCATTCTTTAGGCGCAGGTGTTTGTACCTTTTTAAGCAAGAGAAGTACCTCGAAATCTCTTATCCGCTGTGTTCTCTACGAGATTGCAGTGACAGTAAAGCGTGCCAGTACACTGTCGCGGCAGTTAAAAACCACCCGTTCGTTTTTCATCTGTTTGCAGGCCTTTTCTTCGCATTTGCTCTTACCTCAAGCCACGGCATCACAAAAATACTTTGACTATCGCTAAACGTTGTTTCGTTCCCTCCTCTGTGAATACTTCTCTCTGGCAGCATCATTACAAATAATGGGGCTCTTAAGCTCCGCCTTAAAAGGTCAACGCGATAGAGATACCTGGCTCCATTCTCAACGCGCCCTCGCCTAGCCGCGTAAATGTCTTGGCACCGCTTGGTTGAAAGTGCGAGTTACTTGTTGTATGTATTTACACGTAAAACTGACGTTTTGAATCCGCCTTTTGCATGGTCCAGGTGCGCATGCGCCGAATCCGGCACAAGCGACCCGTACGGCACCGTAGCAGACGACGCAAGCGGCGCGCAGTGCGGAACGGTGTACTCGTTACCGAAAGTAATGATACTCGGCGTCAGCTGGGCCGGTACGCCATCCAGACACACATTTTTGGTAACATGAAGTTCTCTCACATCATCGTACTGTGCAGGCAGGCAAATATGGAATATCTGACACGGTCTTAGCCGTGAAGACCGCGCGCCGAACACATCGGAGCTTGTATTTCAGTGAAACCATTGCTCCCTACTCCCGTAAACAATTTTTTTTTTGTAAGAACGACACGGATAGGCAAAAACAGACATCCGGCAATGCGCATGGTCACTCGGATCATCACAATAACGAGATCTTACCCTGCAAGATAGAGGTGTTATTCCAGCACGCTGCCTCTTGTATCCGGTGATGGAGGACGAATACTTCACAAAAATCCGTGAGTTGACGAGGGGTTCAACTCATTAAACATTTGATCGCGCACACACACATCATCCCCGAATATTCCTCTTTCGTTGCTGCCATGAATTCATTCAGTTGCGCTTCGATTGGCATTTTTATTGATTCTGGCCACGTTTTTCATCAGTTCGTTACTCCGGCCAGGTATGCTGGTGCCCTGTGGCTTGAACAAATGCTACTGGCAGCAAACCTTACGCGGACTGAGCTCTAGCTCTCTGTAGGCACAATCGGACAGAAACTTCGGAGAGTTGGAAAAAGCACGACACGTCCGTTCACTTTCAGCGCACCAGGACGACTGCTTTATTTTCGAAGGGAGAAACGGAAAGGGGACGTATAGAAAAACAACGAATAACAAAGCACAAAAAGTCAGCAAAAGCGATCATCGCGTTTATTGTGCAGACAGCGTGAGCTTGGGCACAGCAGTGCAAACTTGCTTTTTAAGGGGTTGACCTGTCTGTCGTACTGCATGCACGCCCTACAGGTGTCGATCCCGGGTGCTTTCGTGCTGCGTTCCCACACTTGGTGTGGGCTATTTCGTTGAACTAAGAGCATGCCGCTTATTTCTTTTTTTTTTCCAGAAAGCTTGCCCTTGGCATAGTGGCATACAATACCGCTCTTCAACTGAACGTCGATGAGAAACGAGTGGTATTTGCGTGTAATCGCGCTTTTTGCATGGTCTTCGTCGGGTAGCCGTGACCCACGGCACTCGTAGCGGGAGCAGTGCCGGCCACTACCACCGACACCGTGGCATTGGCCTTTGTGGGAGGCAGGCCCACGGGCTGTGTTGGTTGCAGGGGCAGGTGCCGTACGCTTTCACGAGAAGTCCCCCCTCCCCTATTTCTTTTACGCACGCTGTCTCAAACAAACCGGACTCAAGCGAGCGGCGTCTGCTCGCTTGCGTGCCTTTCCCGTTGGGGCGACATTTTGCGACGTTTTTAGACACCCAAGGCTTTCCCATGGTATTCTCTTTTCGTTGTAAGTGTTCACCATGCCGGAAAGGCCTCCCTGAAATTCGTACAGCGTTTCAAATCGAAAATAACCGCAACGCTCACTGCGTGTGTCGCTGCCAGACCATGTTGTGCAATAGAGAAACGCTGGGTTAGCGCACTACAGGTTCGGCGCGACGCCGTACAGATTGTTTCGTGCCGTGTCCGCGAGAGGGCGCCACACAGACATGCAAAAGGCGGATTACTACCTTGTAATGGTCAATGTACAAAGTGGCGATGCGCCATCAAAGCTCGCCGATGAAGAAAGCACCGCAGTTCACCTCGCGCTTGTATACAGCACACAAACCATAACAAACGTCTAAACAGCCCATGGCGTCAGGAAACGTCTACACGCTAGCTACCACAGGCGCCAGCTGAGGCGACCGCGTCAGTAAACCGAAGTGCCGTCCGGCGAAATATTCATGCATACGGCGCGGCGAAACACTCGCCGTGGGCCCTTTGCACTATCTCGCAGATGAGAATGAATCCTCTGCCGCGCTGAAGCCGCCCCCCCCCCCCCTTCCCGACATGCACCTTCGAGAAGAGCGTGGCAGCACCGGTGAAAGGAAACAAGGGGTTTTCTATGTAAATTCCTTTGTTAATTTGCATTTGGCGCGCGAACGAGACGCGGCTCGGCTTTCGAATTACAAGGGCCGAGATGTGTACGCATATTATAGTTTGCCCACCGCAACGGCAGCCGGGGACGACAGCGCGGAGGCCACCGAATCAGAAGACGCTACAGCAAGCGGTCAGAAAGATCTCCTTTACGGATAATACTAACAAAAAGTCCACACATCTCCACGAAGTAAACCATGATGTGTGGGCGAACCATGATGAGGGGGGACCATTCTCTGTTACCGTAAATCACCCATGACATTGCCCACTCATGCATGTAAATGAGTGACAACGCGTGTGTATATTTACACACGCGTTGTCATTTATGCTTCTGGTCTTTATGAGATTCCTGCGCTCTCGTCGTGGGAGCGCAGGAATCTCATAAATCTCATGGTATCCCATGGAATCTCATAAATCTCAGGAATCTTATGGCAGGAACATGACGACTTCCAGATTAATTTAGTTAACACGCACGCTGCGAATCCTTGTGGTTGAACTACGCGCTAGATAAATCTCCCACCGGCACTGCATTGCAGGTCAAGGTCCAGTGCCTATATCTATGTGGTGGCCGGTGAATGGTTGTGCCGTACGAGCAGTCGGTTTATTCAATCCAGAAAGTCGCTAGCAGATGCTCCCTGCGTCAGCGTTGTCTCTCGCGGGCGACGGCGCGTCCTTGTTCCTTGCGAGCTGGTGAAGCTGACGAAAATTATTTAGCGCATGAAAAACGGAGCACACGAGACAAGCGCACGAGACACGCAATTGACTAGTACTCGTGTGCTCCACTTTGCTTGCGCTGAATAATTTTCGTCAGTATGAACCAATTAGGCCCTCAAAAAGTCCTATTAAGCTAGTGGAGAAGTTAGAATACGCATCAGATGCGTATTCTAACTAGCTAGTAAGCTAGTTAGAATACGCATCTCCCATCTGGAATCCACCGGATGTTGGCCTCACAAATTCTCTAGAAATCATTCAAAACCGTGCAGCTAGATCCATCCGTGCTTCGTATTCATATAACGTCAGTGTTTCATCCCTCAAAACCGAGTGTAGCTTATCATCTCTGTCTTGTCGCCGACGCATTGCAACCCTCTCGTTATTTCACAAGTTCTTTAATTCGCCACTTAATCGCTCTCCTTGCATTATCCCTGCAGCTCACATATCTCATCGCACTGGTCATGCACTACAAGTTTTTCGCCCCCGTGCCCGTACTAAAACATTTTATGCTTCGTTTTTTCCCAGAGCAGCAAGAGACTGGAACGCCCTTTCCCACGACATCGCCGCAATCAGCTGCCCATCAAGCTTTGTGCATAGCTATCAGAATTAACTTCATAGTCATCACTGTGACAATTTCGTCATTGTATATGAACCCACCCCTTATGTAATGCCCCGCGGGGGTCTTTAAGGTAATAAAATGAAATGAAATGAAATAAAGCGTTCATCGATGAAGGAGCGTTGCAATAGTCAACGCGCGGGGTTCCCTCTCTTTCACGACAGCAGATGACACTTCCTTGGCGCATTGCCTCCGGGATCGGTCCACACATGCAGACACACCGTCTAACTGCACTCATGACGGCCGCTCTCGAAGAGAGATCGCGCGCCGGGAGGCACGCGATCTCTCATCAGATAAAGAAGCACATATGTGTAGGCCTGCCAGCGACAATTGGTGGCTTGAGCAGCAGAGCCTGGCAGGCAGCAAAAGAAGCGGAATGTGTTAAATGGTAGTAGCAATGGCACAAGCGAGATAGGTCAAAAACAATGTGGAAATTAGAATAGCAGCAAGGCATACAAGCGATAATCATTACCATTATACAATAGTTATACAAACTATAAGTGAGAAAAAGCACGGAAATGCACCACTGTTTCTCAGACAATGTACAAGACTAGATGATCGTTCAGCAGAATGCTTGCAAATGAGTGCAAATTTAAGAATGCTAGACGTGCATTGCAATTATAGATAAATGCGCATAACAGATTCCTTAGTTTGTGTTTTGCTATTATGCAAAAATACTAGGGGTAGTGCATTAAAATACGTTTGTGTACTAGTCTCATACCTGTTGGACTAGTGTTGCCTCCAATAACGGACTTTGGTCCTGAAAAAACGAGAAGTGACATAAGGAACGAGGAATTCTTTGAACCAGAAATATAAGACAACCGTTTTCGTTAAAAGATCTTTGAAGCTCGGCGTTAACAGTCTACTGAGAATGTCTCGCTCTGAATTCATCTTCAGCCCATAAGTTCTTTTTAAAAATCGAACCTAGTATTCTATTTAATCTGCTGTGCCATCGGACAGCACAGTGACCGTAAATGCTTACTCCATAACGAAGTACATATACTATTACCTAGAGCGTGTGTTATCATTTTTCGTATTGAAAACGGCAACTAGTGTCTTATATAGCAGGCAGGATAGAGCGCGTAGTCTTTTGCAAACATAAGGGACTTGACAATTCAAGGGTGATCGCTTTCTATGTACAAGCCGAGGTACTTCACAACATATGAATACAGTAAGGACCTAGAAGAGCACAATGAGCAATCAGAACAATGCAATATGAAGATATATACAAGGGTTATCTTCTTTCATATATTATGGAAGAGGATTATATTAGTCTCAAATACAACTATAGTAAATAGGTTGTCTCGAAACCAGTCCATGGTTTAGTGGCAGCTGACTGCAAAAGGAGTAATCGACTTTGAAGTTGCTGGAAGGCCACAAGAGCCCCGTGTCATTGCCATATTGACATATACAATCCAGTATTATGCGATGAAGGCCTTTTAGAAAAATATAAATAACAACGCACCAAGAATTGATCCCTGCGGAAAGCCGGTATTGTTGATTTGGTACGCACTTCGAATGACACCTCTCTTAGATAGAATTTACCAATAAAGACCAGAAAGCACCCCTAAATCTTAACTGGGAATGTTTATCAATAACGAGGTATGATAAACACTATCAAAAGCCTTGCTTCAAAGAAAACGAAACGGTCACAGGCAATCTTGTTGTTATCGAACGCTGCATTCAACTGAAGAGACATCTCCTCTGACAGTGTTTTAATGCTTTTCCCTTGTCAAAAACGATGCGGACAGGGCAATAAAGGTTTTAAAGAATAAACAGCGGGAGAAAAAAATTGACGGCAGATCCACGAGGTGAATGACGATGAGATTGGGCGAAGCTCCTGGAAGTAATCATCGGTTAAACCGTGAAATTTCTTCCGTTAATTCGCCCGATAAAATTGACGTGAAACGATTGACAAACCTGTATCGCGATATGGTTTTGGATATAAAACCATTGCTTTAGAAAACACCTGGCGTCTTTCGTTAAGCAGCTGGCGTCTTTTCGTTTTGCTTTAGAAACACCTGGCGTCTTTTCGTTTTGCTTTTAGAAAACATCTGGCGTCTTTCGTTGGTTTATTTCATCAATCAACGGCGTTTTGAACAAAATTTTTATTGTTTAATCACGCACAGGAGAAATCTCACCAGGCACTACCTTGGAGGTAAACAATGGCTGCTAATGGGAATGAGAGACAGAAGAAGTCGGCTTTTAGCTAACACTTACACTTCTACTTCTACTAACGTTTCCTACTGGAACTTGCCAATGGCTGCTAATGGGGAATGAGAGACAGAAAAATTCGGCTTTTAGTTAACGCGCACGCTGCGAATTTTTTATTGTTCAACAACGCACAGGAGAAATCTCCCACCGGCACCACCTTGGAGGTCAAAGCGTAAGACTGGTTACGCACTACGACTACGACGAGGGACGAACGGGTGCCGCTTTAAGGAGCTTCGCCCCTAAAAAACACCGAAAAGAGCCGAGACACACAGATACAGCGCTCAACTTAGAACTGATTTTATTCCCCGATTACAGCATAATATATAGCTTGAACGGAAAGAGAGAAAATGAATACGTAAAAGGCAAAAAAAAAGGCAAACCACGCCTCCTCCACACCGTTGAGGTAGAAGGAGACATGACCCAGCTTGATAGGATTATCCTATCGATTTGCGGAACTTACTTTCTCGTAATCGTCAAGCCAGTCTTCTACACCCACCCCTCGCATACCAGCGAAGAGATGGGGGTCGCGGTGGTGGCTGTTGATAATCAAGGAGAAGGGCTTACGATGTCGGGGCGGCGGCCGGATAGGCACCGGCTGCTGGTCCTGCGACATGCTGGCTGACAGCGGGCGCAAGTGGCGACCGGAACGAAGCCCCAGCGAGAAGAGTTTGCTGGTAAAGGACAGGGGATCGTAGATTCACCTCCACCACGCATGAGGCCTCGGTTTGTACGGCGTTTATTCTACTCAGTAGCTCGGCAGGTCACCCGATCATGCCAACGCGATGGACACAAACCCGATGATGATGATCACACACCAGCGATGAAGAAGATACGCAAAACGCATGGTGATGATGATAAAATACAGGTGATGAAGACGTGCTTAATAAACGCCCACAATATCCCCATCTCCCCATAAACGAAACCCTGAGTAGTACGCGAAGCAGCTATGAGTCGACTTAAAGTTGTGTAAATCTTTCATTTTCTTCATCGCTGTTCGCGATTGTTCCATTCGAGGTTCCCCTGATGTTCCTCCACTGGGTTGACCTTAGGCAGGTGCTCGGGTCTTGGCGGGTAGCGGTAGCCGTTTGTCAAGCTCATCGCGGGGAGTTTGCCTGCCACCAGCGAATCTTTGGACGTAGAGCAAACGGCGTACTCACTGTGATGGTCGTCGGCGGCCAACTCCAGCTGCAGAACGGCGATGGTGTTGGCACGGGACTGCTTGTTCTTGATGGTAGAGATCTTGGTCAGATTGTTATCGAACCACAAGCGGTCACATCGCTTACAGCTGTGCCCGAACGCATCGTCAAGAAAGTCACGCTTAAAGCGCGCATCGGCTCCACCAACCTCAGGTAGCGACCACTTCTGGCGCTTGGTAGCTACTTTCTGAGCCCGCGCCACCGCGATGCGACTTCGTTCGTCCAAGCAAGTGCACTCCATGACAGCTGCTGTAGAAGAGAGCGCGCCGGAGAGCGAGCGCTTTTATTTATTATCTCTTGAACTACAGCGCCACTAGCGGTTACCACTCAAACTAGAGAACGCGCACTCCGGCGCGTGCTCCGAGTACTAATGGGGCAGGCTACGCCAACGCCGGAGGGAGGCAGAGGCCTCGTTCATAAGGTGCTTCACATCTAAATCGTGATTCGAGTTTCCAACCTTGTGTAATCAGCCCTGAACACAAAGTGAAAGATCGACCCATGTAAGCTTCTTGCGATCTCACTTCACGAAACATCATTGTGACTGCGATTTCATTGTCACGTGCCTTTTATGCATTCAGGTTCCTCTCTTTCCATTTCAAGGTATATTTTGTTGCTTTAAAGGTGAACATTTGACAGAGATCTGTCTGGTTGGGACCTGGTTGATTCAACATTAGCATGACCCCTCGGCTCGAAGAACCGGAAAAAAAGAGAAAGTGAGAAAGGAAGGAAGAGAGAAGAAAGAAGGCCTTATAAGCACTGCTGCTGTCTGGTGCCCTCCAGTCACCCCTGAAGAAGGGTCCGAGTGGGACCCGAAACGTCGGGTTTCTTCATATTTAGAAGTAAATTTTCTTTTAAATGATTATAATTTGGTTGGTGTCCCCCTGTTTTCACCTTTATATTTTGTTGCTGTAATCTGACAATAAAATCATTTGTAAGTTCAGTGCTGTATCAGTGTGTTCCCTCTTCTGACTGTGTTTTTCCGCGCTGTTTATTCTTCAAGATTTCAGCCAACTCACTCAAGCTTCAGCTTCGATAAAATTTTGGATCGCGCACTCACCTCTATTTGTCACGAGACGCTACCAAGGTGTCACCAGCTAAAAGCTGTGAAATCAGACGCCACAACCTGTAGTTGATGCGGTATCGAGCCCACTATTTCTGAAGATCTCCCTCCGCGGTTTTTAACCACCGGAACTATCCCTTCGCCCAATACAACCAACCTTTGACCAAAGGTACACGGCGAATCCCTTTGCACAGCGATATCTTCCTAACTGCAAATGTAGAGACGCTCACCAGGACGACGTCCTCCAGAGCTTGCGCTGACCCGACGCCGGAGCAACGTGGCATCGCGACCGCGGAGCCTCCGGGCATTTCCCCCTCTCTAAGCTACACCCGCTCCTTGCATGCTATGGCCTACCGCCGGAAATAATAGCCTTTTTAACTATGGATATCGTCGTAGTCGAACGATCTAACATCATCCTCCAAGACGCAATCCTCGATGCCGGATGGAGCTCTAATCACGGAAACCAGCAGCGCTAGCACGCATCGAACGCTCCAACATCTCCAATTCCCCAGGATAGCAGCGATGCCAAATGAATCATACTGGCTCCTCCTCACAAACGCAGGCAAGCGCGTGTCTCAAACAATCACTTCAAAGTGGCGAGTCTCCCAAGAGACGGCCTCGACCTTTGCAGATTGGCAAAGGCAGAGGTTCGCGAAGCCATCCTACTCTAGCTTGATCTGAATCGAACGCTACTCTAAGAGGATAAGTACCGCGCATGCATTGAAACTAATCTCATTGTCGTTAGAACGTCCCACTTCTCCAACGCTGAATTGTGCAGTTGGATTACGAAATACAGGTGGAGACCAAAACCAATGACGTACGAGCCTAGGTTACTTCCCCCGAGAACACGGTAAAGGGGATGACCCACAATATCCCTTCCCCCATGACTCTCCTGAACTTATCTCAGCAACCCTCGTCAATGGCCAAAACTTCAGAACACCGCAAGCCCGCGCACTGGGAACCGCAAACACGGCACTTATAGGATTTGACGGCGAAAAAGGCCCTATTCACGTACACCACCGAGGAGCTGAATACAATTGCTACCTGCACAAGCAGCGCACCAAAGTCTGCGATAAATGCGGAGCAGCACGCCACAGGGCAAATGTCTACCTCACGCCGAAGGTCGTAAGTTGGACACTTTCGGGCACATCAAACCGTACTACTCACCATGCATGCACCCTTATCTGCGCTCTATGTGGTCAAGCTCACCAGACAGGTGACAAGACATGTCACCAATGTTATCAGACACTCCGCCTTCTCATTCGTCATCGCCAAGAAAAATGCAGGTTTTAGCAACGACAACGGCTCCCACATTCTCAATCCACAAGTAACACATCCATGCTCCCGCAGCCGATCCAAGCAGGGGCCCAAGCATCAGCATGCGAAGCACCTATGATCTACGAGGCCGGAGGCCTCTGCAGGTCCCTCTCTCCAGCAGTGGGAACCACCGCTCGCCCTTGCCACCACTAAGGTAAGCTGGACCAGTATAGCCTCCCAACCTACACCGATACGTAATACGACGTCCACAACTACACGCACGACCACACCTATCAGGGAAGACGTGTTAAGCATCATCACACAGTAGCTGCTCAGTACGCTGGTACAAGAACTTAAAATTGGAAATGGTACTCTTCGAAAGCAACTTGCCTAGCAACCTACAACTTCCTCCGTACTTTTTGCTCTGCTGACGTCGCCGCGGATGCTGCCGAGACCTCCTTTAAGCAGAAGGCTCTGTAAACAGTAGAACCGGTTACACCATCCGCGCAGCCTCATTGCGCCCCAGCACCCATCTCGCTTGTAGAGTCTGTACCGCAGCAGCAACTCCTCAACACGATTCAAACCGTACCTTCTTCATAGCAGCTACCGCCTGTTCTTGAGCAAACCCTCGCATAAACGCTTAGGCGATCCCTTGATTCCATCCTCACGGAAAAATTAGAAAACCACCTTGCCTCAATACAACGTGAAAGCTTGAAGACCCATCGACAGTAATCCAAGGCAACCTTGAAAACACAGTGACGAAACTTCTTGCGAGCTACAAGAACAGGGTTACGGAACTTTAGTGATAAGTGATCGCCCTTGTTCACATCGCTATCAGAAATTTTGCGAATGGATTAAACGAGATGGCCATGAGTAATCCCCACACTCAGTAATGCATCTGACAGTGAAACTGCCGCGGTTACCGTTGTAATAGCAGCATTCTGCAATAATTCTTACTGACATTCGATGAAAACACAACTCAGGATATCAACTCCTTATAGAATCAGGCGGAGATCGTAAGCTGGTCGGTTACGCCTCCTTTACGGCCACACCAGCTGCGGATGATCGCGAAGTTCTTAGCACTCTAGTGAAACAAAACATACCTGTTATTCAGCTTCCGCAACTTTTAATCAGCTCACGCCGCATGTTAAGCGCTCTGCCAAGACTCCCCGAAGGATGCCCCATGCAACACCGTCGACAAGAAGCTGCTGCACAAGTGATAGGCCCTAGCTGTGCGGCGCAAATGCTATAACTGCAACAAATTCAACCACGCATTACTGTAAACACATTGCAACATTATAACGTCAAATTAAGGAGTATGCCCTCCAACTATCCCGCCAGATCTCGCATAAGCTTTGCGATGTTATTGAGCACCAACCTAACATGCCTAACTTGTGCAACATTCTACGCCATACGATAGATCCAGCAGCGACAAAAACAGCTCAGCACCACTCCTTAAGCACTGCCTTGCACATCTATACCCGTACCACGAAGTCCTTATTCACGTGCAGACATAAACATTGGCACTTCGGCTGATCTCCCGCGCTACACTGGGGACGATAGTTTAGCACTAGGCTTCATGATAACAAAATCGGTGTCAAGTCCCCACTTTCACGACTGAGACCCCGCTCAGCTACAGGCTCGGATATTACGAAGAAGATCTTAGGAAACGTCGACAACGAGTCGCTTGACACGCTCATACGTTTCCTGGAAACGGCCTGGGAGTCGGGACAAATCCCGCAACAAAGGAAGACCACTACAGTCATCCACATACCCAAAGCAGGCAACCTACCCACTATCCAGAACCTTCACCCTATATCCCTCACATCTTGTGCCGGCAAGGTACTCGAACTCTTATTATCACTCGACTGCAATCGTAGATGGAAGACAATACCCTCCACTTGCCTACGATGTTCTGATTTCAGCGGAAGGAAGCCACACAGGAGGTGATGCTGCAACTGACGATACACGTTACTGACGGTCAGGACGGTTTCGGCCACGGGACACGAGATATTTTTGGGCTAGACCCCGCAAATGCAATTGAAAATGTCCTGCATGCATCTACACTCGATGCCCTTGCCTTGCTAAATTTAGGCGCCCAACCGTACTCCTACAATTTCAACTTTCTTACGGACGTCACAGCCACACTATCGGTCACTGATTTGCCTGCACCATCCACCACTCTCGGTGCGAAGATGGACATGCCAGATTAGGTGAGTGCTCGCTCCCTTGCTCTTCAACCTGGCCATGCTTCACCTTCCACCACTTCTAGAAGATATCGCTAACCTTCACCAAAGCATCCACGCGGATAGCACGCTCTGGATTGCTCGATATAGCGAAGGAGCGATACAGTAGGCACTCCAACTGCAGTCGCTAGATTTTTCTCCTATGAAGAGCAATGTGGACTGGCAGCAACTCAGGCACGATGCAACCACTGCACAATCACGTCTACCAGACCATTAGGCTCACCTCTCGCATTGCTAGTATGAATCACGGCATGAAAGAGGCCGCATTCTCCATGAGCAGAAGTTTTGCGTTGCTTCTTCTATGAAAGTAATGCTTAAAGACGTAAAGAAATTGAACACGGCGATAAAGCGCTGTTACAAGTGCGCCCTTCATATCCCTCTCTCTACGCCCAATGCGAAACGTGAAAACCTAGAAATAGACAAAAATACTATAGATGAACTGATTGAAGCGCGACGTATATCGCACTTCTAAGGGTTATCTCAACTCCTACGGGACGTCATGTATTGTGCGCTCTCGGCATTGGTGAGAAGGTCCCCATACTTCCAGATATTCGCGAAACCATCGTCATCCTCCCCATACAGCGTAACGTACACCTTGAACATAACACGGAAAGACGCGTCTAGTGAGCCGAACAACTCATTAGGCGCTGGGCGCAAGTGACACACATTGGCTATGTGGATGCCGCGGATACCCCACTCTTCGGGCTTTCGTCCTGTAAGTGGTCACGGGGCCATAACACATAATTACCGCAAGTGTCTCCCTTCGAACAACCGAACCCAAAGAAGGCGAAGAAGCAGCCGTCGCTGTAGCCTACACGACAACCCACGCATCCTGCATCATCAGCGACTAATACTGATATCAAAGCCGGCGTACAGAATACTCCCGTGTACACCCCCTTTCACATAGCCGGCGCACTCAGATCGTGTGGGCTCTAGACCACTCGTGGCTCGCGGGGAACGAAAACGCTGATGACGCTCCCTGGGCTCTCCTCTACCTGCGCGCCATTCACCAGATCGCGGCTTTTCGCAAGCCGACATGGCCGAATGAGAGAGGATGATCTCCGCTTTCTGACGAACATGCCACAGACAGAATGATAGTTTTCGAAGAAATCCTCATATGCTACCATGAGGCCAGGCTCCGATATCGAGCGCCAGAGAAATCTCCCAATAAGAAACAATTTACCACGTGATGCTTAATACAGACATGAACTTTCCCTTATCCAACACTGTACAGACGTATTTACCCCTCCGTCTATCCAGGAAAATGCAAGGCGTGTAGTGAGCCTCGCACCGGGCTCTTCCTTATTGTGTGAGCCTGTCCCGCAACTGCTCGCAATATAACACATAGCACAAGTCCTACAATTAGAATCTCCCCGGCCGAGCAGTGGGAGGCTCATTGCATGCCTGGAGGACCAGCACTATGCCGCCCGACTGGCCGAAGACGCCGCCAGGATTCAAGGCCTGGCAACCACATGAGAGGTTACGGAGGGGCTCGGCTCCAGTTCACCGCCCCCCCCCTTGACCTCAGCAAGGACGCCTAAATGAAATTTGTATCTCTCTGTCGAATTTTCGCTCACGGACAAAGCTAATTTTCCGCTCACAACCAACGACACCGTCACTGCGATTTCTGCGAAACGAGCTCTAACGCTATAGCGTTAAAAGAGCGGATCTTACGCCCTCGCAAGAAGAGATAGGGCAAAAGCCAGGGTACACATCGCCAGAGTGCTTAGTTTAAGCGCTTTGATTATAGGGCAGCTGTTGGTCGCCTAACCACGGCGACATGAGCCTCATCACTAGTAGTGCATATGCGCTGCCTTCCTTGCTTGCGATGAGGGATCGCGTGCTCTTGCATCTCTACTCTCCCCTTCATTTACGTCGCTGCGGCCCACGACAATGTGACCCTCCTGTATCTGTACGATACGCCTGTCAGAACGTACGCACCAGCGTGCCCATTCTCTCTGTCTAGAGGCTGTGGCTGTGAGGTTCGGATCTTAAGGTCGCGGAACCCAATCCCAGCCGCGAAAGCTCCATTTCGATGGAGGCCAAATGTTGATGCCCGCGTGCTCTGCGATGCCAGTACACGTTAAAGATACTCAGGTAGCGTAAAATTCTGGAGCCACCAGCAACGGTGTTTCTCGTAAGGAAATCCTGGTTCTATGACGCAAAAACCTAGAAATCAATTGACCGGAGCACCCGCAAGAACCTGCATTGGTGAGCAACGCTACCGGTTGCTGTTCAGGTGCAACGTGGAGGCGGGGAGGGTCAAGTCGTGCGTTGCACTAAAGCGACATCCTGTTCAGTATGGTGAACATTCTTCTGGCACTCGATCACCTCGGTTCACGAATACAGAGTCCAGCGGCGGCCCTGCCATGGTGTTCTAGTGGATATGGTACTCGGATGCTGACCTGAGGGTCACGCGGTGGAATCTGCGGCGGCTGCATTTTCGATGGATGCGAAATGTTGTGGCCCGTGTACTGTGCGACCTCAGTCCAAGTTAAATAACCGCAAGTGGCCAAAAAATATTTCAGAGCCCTCCACTATGCCGTCTGTCATAATCTGAGCCATATTTTCGAAGTGAAACTCCAGAACTCAATCAAATTACTCAATCGAGGGCGACAAGTGGATCGTGTACAGATGGCATCAAGCTGTTGCAGGCAAACGCCTTGGCATCTGCACGCTGCACAAGGTTTCCGGAGAAGTTAAGCACAAGCGAAAGTTGTGTCGAGCGACGCTAAACTGGGAAAATTTCTCGCAAGCCGCTGCGCCGGATGATTGCGCCGGAGGCCTCACAAAAATCCTCCATAAGCCACAGGCTTTACCGAACTGTCAAACCATGCACGCAAAGCAAAACAGGCTGTCCCGATCGTTTCGCGAACTCGCCGTCCGCTAATGAAGCGCGCATGACCTGCTGTCCGGCGGCAGGCTTGTGAGTGTGCTCCGCTTGCAGTTGTCACGTTGGTCAGCGCCATGCTTCTGCGGACCGCCTGGGAGCCGTTGGAGCAATTTATGTCCTCTGATGCGGCGTGTTTGGACACGTACAGCTTACGGAACCTGAGAATGTGGTGATGTAGCGTGAGCCGTGAATGCAAAAAAGGCCTTACACTAAAGTCTTGCTGCACCAAAGAAGTGCATGACATCCTGCCGACTGCATCGTTGCCATTCAGTGCCGCTTGGGCAGCCATTTTTTCCGTAGGTGCAATCACCTACGAAGTGGAAGTCTTTCTATTGACATTTATGGATGTGAAATCTGCACGGCACTGGCAACGAAACGTAAGACGTTAATCTGATAGGAAAGCGGGCGTGCGTAATAGCAGATGTTCGCCAGGAATCGAATATACCTCGTTGCAACAGGTGCCTACACTTTGCTGAATAATAAGTAGGCGCTGTTTACCTTCACGATAGAGTATTTTGCTTCACTCTCATAAAAGAAAGAGTGCTGACACATTACTTTGGAGGAGTACTTTCTTGTCTCAAATTTCACTCCGCTTTTCGGATTACATCATCCCCTTTTTATGCAGAGTACAGTAACTCCCCTGAGGCCCGACCTTCACCTGACAGAACTTCACCTGACAGGGTACCGGTGCTCTCGCCAAAACAGACTAGTAGGACGCCTCCGAAGGGGATTCTAACGGTTTATTGAAGGCAGCTCTACTACCACACCAAGTTGGGTGCTAGTGCTCACCCAGTGGGAGTAGAAGAGACAAAAAGAGCAAACACTGCGTTTTTCGAGCACGCTACTACCAGCAGGCATTTCATTATATCAGATTGAACATACAACGTTTTATTTATTTATTTATTTATTTATTTATTTATTTATTTATTTCAGTATACCCTAAATGCCCGTAGTTGGAGGGTATTACATAGGTGCAATGCAACATAATAAAAGCTAACATTACAACAATACACAGGGTAAAAAGAAAGGCGGGAACATTATTGGTAATCACACTCAGCAATTAGAAGTAAAACATGTAATAAAAGGACGAGAAGAAAAGGGGAAAAGAAAAAGAAAACATCTTTAACTGAAAGTTCTGTTAAAGTTTCTTTTTATGCAATACAGAACAATGCGATGGTCATACGATGTAAAACACTGAAAATTTAACACTGCCAAACAGTTCTAACTGTAAGTAAAAATATAAATAGGGAAGAACAGTGAGAACGACAAAAAGAGAGGAGCATGGTTGAAGAACATTTAGGACGTAATATGAACGAACAATTTTCCGAAATTGATTAAAGTCGAGTTCTGTTGCAATGTGAGATGGCAGGCTATTCCACTCGGTTGTGCATGGTATGAAACAATGAGCGTATCACGATGTGTGGGGAAAACGCGTTTTAGCTTGAATGGACGATAATGACGAGGGAGTTTAGCGGACGGGGCATTAAAAAATCTTCATGAAGGAATGGGTGGCGATAAAGCTTATGAAAGAGTGTTAAGCGTGCTATTTTGCGACGAACTGAGAAATTGTGTGATGGTGGTAGTTATTCGTGAATAGTCCGAAAAGTTAAATCTCGCAGCACCATTTTGCAGAGCCTCAATAACAATAAAAAGGTACTTTTGTTCTGGGTCCCGTAAGGCCGACGCGTACTGAACCTTTGGTCGAATTAATGTACTGCATCCTAGTTTCCTAACGTGGGCTGAGGCGTTCGTCAGACGACGTTTGATGAGGCCAAGACAGCGGTTAGCAGATGCTAGAATGGGATAAATGTGGCTGTTCCACGTAAGATCACTGCAGAACCGGAGCCGCAGGTGTTTATAACTAGAGGGAAACTAAATGTTAGTGTCGATTAATCCGTAGGAAGTGTGAAGTCTAGTAGTTCAAGTAGTAAAAGACAAAATTAATCTTTGAGACATTAAGTGACATTAATGAAGCATCGAACCAAGCGCTTAAAGAGTTAAGGTCACGTTGAAGAGCCTCTTTGTCAATTGCAGAAGAAACGATGTAGAAGAAATGTTGCGGTAAATTACGCAGTCATCTGCGAAAAGTCTGATTCTGTATGAAACACTGTCTGATCAATCGTTGATAAAAACAAGAAAGAGTAATGGCCCAAGCACGCTGCCTTAGGGTAAGCCTGACGTCACCTGGCCACTTGAAGAGTTAAAATTCTTTACCGATGTGAATTGCTTTCTGCAAGATAAGAGTTCTTTAATTCATGCGAGAACTAGAGGATGAATGCTCTACCTTGCTAGCTTCGTTAGAAGACGATGGTGTGGAACACGGTCAAAGCCTTCGAGTAATCACGGAATATTGCGTCTTCCTAAAGGCCAGTATCTATGGATGAATGCAGGTTATCGATAAAGCTAGCTAACTCAGTGTCGTACATGTTTTCCTTGCGGAAACCATGCTGATACTTAAAAATTAATTTATGCCGTTCTAAATAATTTTTCACCGTCTAGTGTATGACGCGTTCCAATAGCTTCTAGATTGTACTTGTTAAGGATAGGGGTCTGTAGATGGGGGGTGAAGAACCCTCGCCGGATTTGAACACTGCAATGACCTTAGCCATTCGCCAATCGCTAGGAATACTAGAGTTAGACAAGGAGTCTGAAAGAATGTTGTGTTTTAGGTGCGAAGCTTTTTAGGGTGTGGGTCGTTCCCTCCTCTGTAGTAGTAGTAGTATGTATGTAGCTACCTCGCGCCGCCGAGAGGCTCGCACTCGAGAGCTCGCGCGCCGGGAGGCTCGCGCTCGCGAACGTTTGCACGTGCGACCATTTCGTTGTTGTACTCTGTTCTCGGGCACTGAGCGCATGCAACACTCGCGCGCACATCACAACCTCCTTTGAATATTTAACGCTGCAAGATAACCGGCGTTTCGGCTGGCAAAATGGGACCAGGGCAGCTGAGGGTCGGATTGAAAAAGACGGATCGTTCATCAGCGCAACATGCCACGACACCCATTTACGACGCAGCGGTCAACCGAAGTGTTACTAGGAGACCAAGTTTTACCACGATAACGATATATGTTTATTCACGGTGTCGTGGCCACCCCATTTTCTGTAGCGTGCTAGTGAGTTTGCTGTATATGTTTGGCGCCTTTTATTATGTTCCGGGTATATTGAGTCTAATTCTGGACCTACGACGAATGCTCCAGGAAGAAAAGGTTGATTCTGTATTTTCAACAGTTCAGCGTCTTGAAACTAATAACTCAAGCCTTGAAGAGTCAATGACCAAGGTATTACAGCTTCATGTCTCGGTTAAAGGGGACCTTGTGTCTCTAACTAATCAAGTTGTTGAACTTAACCAAAGGTTCAGTCAGTGGCTTTGCTTAAGCTTCCCAACAATTTTGGTGCAACATTTCGCATATTCAACTTACCATTGATAACATATAATATAAAATTCAGCTGTTAACGACAATTACAATACTATATTTACCTTCCCCTAGGTTTTGCTAGGCTTTATTGTCTGTTCTCTCATTTATAATCCTTTTAAACTTCATTCGGCTGTTCATTACTGAGAGGCTTTAACCACACACCAGCATTTTCAAAACCAAACCCAAGGGGTGGTGCAGCGCTTCTGTCTAATGCACCTGTAATGGACCTACAGTGGCTCAGTTTCCTTCCGTACTGTTCTTGCAACCTAGAACCAATTTTTACTTCCCCGTGGTCCAAGCTTCTGAGTGCCGACTATGACAACGCTGTCTAGCCAATAGAAACCTTCGCTTTAAAAGAAATTGGGTGCAGAGAGACGCTTGATCCACGCAGCACCGAGGCAGCCACCGATTTCTTGTGTCGGAAGCCGTGAGTTTGCACTTTCTCACATGGTGGTAGCTGTACTTGCCAACAAAATGATGGTATCTTATTTGTTACTGTCGCCTATATGCATATGCGATGCAAGTAATTCTTCAACTTCGATATTGTCGGTCGGCATCGATTTCCATCCAGCATTTAGTAAGGCGGCCTGCAATATGATATGCTACTAGAATATATTTAGCCTTCTCCTGAGCGATGATTTAGCATAATAATCTTGCTCCTACTCTGGCGATGCCCTTCCTTGTCGCATTGTTCGCCTCACAACACTGCGTTAGTGCAAAAAGTTCCGTAAAATTTGCGACGTTCAACCTGCTCATAATATCTCTTTGAAAGTGGTAGCACCAGTATTTGTCTTTGAAAGGAGCATATTATGCAAAACTGCTGCAAATATTGGTGTTACATAAAAACATGAACGCTTACCTGTAGTCAGGGTAGCCATCAGCACAAATGCCACAGTCACGTGCTCGAAGCTCATTCCTGGCATAGGAAGAAGTATTGCTCAATGAAAAGGAATGGGAAGAGCAGTTCACTGTCAGCTACAGAAATGCATACTGGTGCGATTATTTTGAATGCCTTATTTGGCCTCCGATTATGCTTTGTGTGTTTGCAGCACGTAGATCAAATGCCACATACCCACCTCTTGGAGCGACAAGCCATTGCCCTGTTGTGTTGTCCCTGTCTACAAATTAAGCGACAGAAAGGCCGTGAAATGTCGGCGTCACCTTCATCATTTATTTACCCTTAAGCAATCTTTGTTTCAAGATGACATGTTGTCATTTACTTCGATAAAGCACACTGGCTTCGTAACCGCGAATGGAGGACAAGCTACCGCACTAGCGTTAGAGACCTTGCAGCTGTTGCTGTCCTGAATATTTGCATGATGCAGGCAGAGGTCGTATGAATGCAACTGCCCTGCTGAGCCTGTGTCGTGCGGTTACAGATATGTGGAGTTGCGTGGGGTGCCATCGCGATGACACATGAATTGCTCTAGTTCTCCATAAGAAGAGGAGCAATAAACCTATAAGGAAGGGCTTAAGAGAAGGAGACACAATCTCTCCAATGTTATTCAGAGAATATTTACATGTAGTATTTAGAACACTGGATTGGGAACAGTTGGGAGCAAGGGTCAATGGGGAATACCCCAGCAACCTCTGATTTGTTTGCGACATTACCTTGCTAAGTAACTCAGGAGATGAATTACAAAGCATGCTTACTGACATGAACAGGCAAAGTAGAACAGTGAGCTTTAAAAGTAATATGCAGAAAGTAATCTTTTATCGCCTTAGGCGAGCACAGCGGTTCGAGATAGCTGGCGAGGCATTGGAAGTGGTAAGTGAATATGTCTACTTAGGCCAGGAAGTGACCCCTGAGCGTAATCATGAAGCTGAGATAATTAGGACGATAAGAATGGGGAGGTGTGCATACGGTAAGTAGAAGAACTTCTTGCTGGGCGAGTTGGTGCATGATTTTTTTCCAAGTTGTTGCGCGTAGAATGGAAAATCACAGGAAGAACAGCAAGGCAGACAGAAAGAGCGCAAACTATCAACTGATTTATTTGCTCTTGAAACAGCTTATATAAGCATGTCCAATCGTCACACGGATAGGAAAGAGGGTTGAAAGGGGGTGAGAGGGGCAGCATACAGTTCAGAAAACCTCACCGTCACATACACCTGCGCAAAAACTGGTCTTCAGCCTTATACAAGGTAACAGAAGTGTCGCTTATACATTGATCACCTTTATCTTTAATAAAAAACGCTTCTAAAAGTTCACGGCCAACTCTGGTCTGGCTCCTCCCGAGTATGTTAATCTTTTTTAGTAATGGCTCGCATCCCATGCACTTGTTGCAATGAGCGGGCAAATTCGCTCCTTCTCTTTTTTCTAGAGACGAGGCACGCTCCGCCGCACGTTCATTCACGCATCGCCCTGTTTGGCCCAGGTAAGGCCTTCCACACCTGAGGGGTATTTCATATATCACCTTCGTTGCACACTTCACAAAAAATTGGCCATGTTGAATTCCGCACCCGCTGCCTCGGGCTTCCTTCCCACTGATTCTAGGGCATAACCCGGCCAATTTCTTAGGTGCCGAAAACACCACATCGACACCATGCCTATTTGCCCCTTTTTCTAAATTGTGGGAAACCTTGTGCATGTACGGCACAACAATGGGCTTCCTTCTCGGCAGGGACTCGGCGCCTCCAGATCCTCTTTCTTCTTTCTTTATCTTCTTAAGAAGATTGTCCGCCACTGCTGCGATTACCTCGCAGGAGAAGCCAGCCGAACTCAGCCTAGTAACTTGATTGCAGAAACTTTCGTGCATTGTATGCGGACACGATTTAGTGAGGGCGGAACTAAGGCACACACCTGCAATCGCCCTTTTTATTATTTTTGAATGCGCGGAATCGAAAGGCAGAAGTTCTTTCTGCGCCCGCGGTGCATACTTCTGCGCCCGCGGTGCATACGATAAGCATGGTCAGATAATGAATAGTCGCTTACCATTGTCTTTGAATAGGAAAGTGTATAACAGCTGCATCTTACCGGTACTCACCTACGGGGCAGAAACTTGGAGGCTAACTCAGGAGGCCCTGCTTAAATTGAGCACGATGCAGCGAGCTATGGAACGAAGAATGGTAGGTGTATCCTTAAGGAACAAGAAGATAGTGGAGTTGGTTAGGGAACATACACTTGTTAGGGATATATTAATAGAAATTAAGAAGAAGAAATGCCCGTGGCCAGGACATGCAATGCAAAGAGAAGACAACCGTTGGTCATTAAGCGTAACAGAGTGGATTTCTAGAGAAGGCAAGCGTGGCAGGGGGCGGCAGAGTGTTATGTGGGGAGATGAGATTAGGAAGTTCGCGGGGATAAAACCCGGTTAGCACATGACAGGGAGAATTGGCGATCCATGGGAGAGGCTCTGCCCTGCAGTGGGCATAGACAGGCTGATGATGATGGTGATGATGAATTGCTCTACATCATAAGAGTTCGGAGTGCGTGATTTGTAGCCATGACGTGGTGCTTGTTGACGTAGCACTATCGAAACTCAGGCAACTATGAAATAGTGGGGCGAAGACTGAGGAACCTGCTAAAGTGGTGGCGTTACCCTCCTCCTCACTTTCACCTCCCTCTGTACCTCCCACTGTACCGTAGAAGATCCGATTGCATGGTGATGTCACAAAAATAGTGCTTATTTCTTCGAAAAGCCCGGCGTTGAGCTGAAGTGAAAGCTAAAAAAAATAAGAACAGAAAAGCGGCGCGCACTGAAGAGATGCGAAAAGTGGCTGAATTTTGAAGAAGGGAGCATTTTGTAGAACGCATCAGTGAATCATCGCGGCGAGCGAGAGCGCGAGCCAGACGGAGAGAGAGAGAAGAGGCGGAGAGTGCGAACTGATGCTCTTCGAGCCTTGAGAGGGAGAAAGACTCCCCGCCCAAGTGGTGAAGGATCGAGAAAATTCAAGAATGTTCCTCAACCTTGGGCGTGCTTCGATCACGCGGCCCGCACCGAAACTTGGAAAACGCCTTCCCAGGGCAATGTTAAGAGTTGACCACGGCCCATGAGTAGCAGTCGTAGTCGCATATGACAAAGCGCCAAGAAGTAAGATGTGAATCCACGCTGCTCCTCAAACCAGCCGACGATGTCCTGCCAAAGCTTCAAGTTGAGGAGACAGCTTGAGTGACTTTGTTGGATAGGACTATTTTGTGTTTTATTCTTTGGTGCAGAGCATGCGCTTGTACATTTGTTGTCGGTTTCGTGTAATGTCGTAACCGATCTGTGTTTGGGTTGTGAAGAGCCGTGTTTGTGCACGTCTTGTACAACTGCCTGTTTGATGAGAATATGAAAGGGAAAATTGGCATCCTCCCATTTTATAGCACAAGGAATTGCATACGGACGGATTCATAAACGTTACTCCACCTTCCGGGTTTCCGCAGAACTCATTTGGCTCGTATTGATGAGGCTACATTTTTTAAAGACGATAGTCTTTCTTGGGATACTTCAACGCAGAAATCTTGGTCTGTCTGTGTGTGTGTCTGTCCTGCTGCGAAAGGTGAACCCCTTCCTCAACGACCACCCAGCTTAAACTAGTGGCTACCTTCATACTTCTGAACACAGTCGGCCAAAAAGCAAATATTACGCATATCTGAAGCGCAAAATCAATACGTAAGTATTAGACGGTGTGCTCCTTTAGTAGAAAATACATATATGCGTAATTCTAAAGACCCTAGTGCTTGTTAGGATTCGCATAAGCGGACGTGTCCTGTACTAGGCAAGCTTCTTGCGTTTCCCGAAACCATAGCCAGATGGCGCCCTTATCTCACGCTCGTGCCGAACGGAAGGCAGCGGAACGGCCGCCCGCCACTGAGGCCGGTCCCTTTCTCTCCTCGCGTCTCTTCGTTTTCCCTCTCGCTTGCGCAACTCCTCGGGGAAATAGAAACACGCGAACCGGGACTCATGTAGTACGGCGGGTAGAAGGCTATCGTCTTTCGACGACATTTGCAGCGAAGCACGCAGATACGCGGCCAATTTTTTGTAAGTATGTACGTACGGCGGAGCAGAGCTGCAGTGCTTAATAAACTCCATTTCAGGAACATCCGGGCATCACGATTGCGAAAATCTTCGCGTTTTTCAAGAAACTCTTTCATCGCAGTGCTCCTAGTCAAGCGTTCGTTCCCGCCTGGCCTGGGTTTTCCGCCGTCTGTGCATAAGCCGGCTATGATTACTCTTCACAACAAGCTGCTGCACGTTACTTGTGCACACATCATGTGCACGAGCACAACAGCACATTGAGAAAACTGGAGAAAATACGACATACGATGCGAGACGCCATGGCTAGTCGTGTGAATTAGGGCAGTTGCACAACTTTGCCAGTTGGGCGACACACATTATGCTTCTTGTTGTGTACCGTTTATATTCAACTAAGTAAGCGTTTTACTATATCTCATTTCCTTCTATCAAAGTATAATTGCTTCCATTCTCCATAATAACTGAAAGGAAACATTACCACTTTTATGCACGCTTTGAACCTTTTTGGGGCGCTCCAGGCAGATAAGCGAGGAGGGAAAGGGAGAGTATCGCGACATTGGCTGCTCACTGGCACGAGTGCGGAACATTCTGGAAATAGCTCAAGAGATGCTGGCGCAGGTTTCATAGGCACACGCTCTGCACTGCATCCACTGTTAGTTGATTTCGCTGGGTGTGTGGGCTCTGGAACATTTACGGCTTGGCCGTACTTCATCGCTTTGAACTACAGTATGCAGCGATTCGCGGCATACGGGTACCGCGCGCATTGAGTGCTAGCAGCTGTGAATGTTTAGATTTGTGCATTTTCCCCTGCGCTCAGCTTAGACGCGCAACGTCACGTCTATGAACTACCTCTGTGTTAGTTTTGCTGTAGTGTTAATTGTCTGGAGAAGTCGGTCCAAACAACAGGAACATTTTACATCTCCGCGCAGTTATAACGTTCATTTAATGACGACGCCTTCAACGCGTCTCAACTCACGCAGGAAAAAAGAAAAAAAAGGAAGCCACCGATCGGTATCACCACGCAGCAAATACACCTCTGGCGATAGCTGCAGTTTCAGTTACTCTAGGTGCGCCAAAAGGTGAGAAAGCTTCTTAATCTAATAGGCAATAACTTCCGCTTTCGCAAACAGCGGAGTCCCGATCGCTCTGTCCCATTATGTTCTCAGTGATGCATATCACACCGGCCGAATCTGTCTACACGAGAACGGCGCTCGAAGCCTTAAGAATACGCGGCTCCAACGAATCAAAATTACTCCTCAGTACACCTGAACCTGAACAGATGATTTTTTTTCTGCGCGTTGCTTGAAGATGAAGCGGTGAGCATCGAAGCGACGCGCTGTGGGACATATATGTCATGGAAAGTTGCTCCCGCACCCTTCTCTGGCTCAAATGCGACACATATTTTTCGATCAGAACGGTCTACTGAACAAAGAAGATGAGATGTTTCCCATTGCACTGCGCTTGATTTTTTCGCGTAGCAATCAACAGTTGTGAGCTTAGAGGAACCTGTGTATGTCAGACACTGGTACTGCTGCTGTCCAAAAAGATCACCGTTTGTGTGAGAAAACTGCTAAATGCCTCTTCAAGTACACATTAAATTATCGAGCAGCATTATAGTCTACATAAACAGCATCTACATACATGTCGACTATTCGTAAGAGCAAGAAAAGTCTATAGAGCTCGGCCATAACAGCCGATAGTCCCTGCCCTTCCTTAAACTGATATTTTTTTCAGTATTAGACATAAATTTTATAATATGCTATATGGAATATAGTATATTATACACTGGAAACTGAACATTGGAATGTTCAATGCAAGATCCCTGTCGGGCGTGGCATTGCGGCCCCCGTAAGAACGCGTCAACACGTCGTGCAGTTGTCTGGGGCTGGCGACTCCCAGGCGACTCCCATAAACAAACCCGAGTTGGCGGAGGAATGCGGTGGCCGGCACGGATCGCCGACTGCTTCGGCGAAGTTTGTCTGCGAGTGCGCCCCCGAGCTCAAGTGGCAATGGTGGCCGGAACATTTCCGTCGACACCTCGTACATACTTGGTGCGGGAGCGGACGGCTTCGACAACACGGTCGGTGGCGGCGGCTGCCTCCCCCCCCCCCCCCCACTTCGAGTAGCGGGCCCCGATTTATGACCTGGGGTGCGCGCTACAGCCGACAACCACGGGGGCCTGCAGCGACGATGGTGGTGCGTGTGAATGAACTCTGGCTCAAGACACCCCTGGCCGAACTTGAGCAGACCCCGTACATCGGTGTTTTAAGGAGAGACTGTAGGGATGGGCGGGGAGACGACCCGGAGAGCGCGCCAAGTGCGCATCGGAAATAAACGTACTGCATTTACTCCACTCCGAGTCTCTTATCACCAGCGACATATAGACGAGTCGGCTTTCTCAGTTGCGGTCAGCACTGGAGGAAGGGGCTCGCGAACATCACTATCCCTCTCCAGCGAAGCTAGATTAGCGGAACTACTAGAGGAACTAGAGGGAGTTAGTTGGGACGTCATTGGCCTTAGCGAAGTTAGGAGAACAGGTGAAGCTTACATAGTCTTAAACAATGGACATGTCCTCTGCTATAGAGGATTACCCGAAAAGAGGGAATATGGCGTTGGGTTCCTAATTCACAAAGATATAGCGGGCAACGTAGATGAATTCTACAGCATTAACGAAAGGGTTGCATGCGTCGTAATAAAACTAAATAAGCGGTATAAACTTAAGATAATCCAGGGATATGCACCCACAACGAGCTACGACGACGAACAAGTAGAGCAGTTCTACGAGGATATCGAATTATCAATAAAGAATGTACGGACACAATACACAGTAGTCATGGGGGATTTCAACACAAAAGTAGGGACATAGCAAAGTGGAGAGCAGGCGATTGGCAACTACGGCGTCAGCTATAGGAATAACCGTGGGGAAATGCTAGTACAATTTGCCGAAAGTAACCGACTCCGAATAATGAACACGTTTTTCAAGAAACACAAGAATAGGAAGTGGACGTGGAGAAGCCCAAACGGGGAAACAAAGAATGAAATCGACTTCATAATGTCCGAACAACTAAGTATAATTCAAGACACAGAAGTAGTGGGGAAGATAAAATGCAGCGATCACAGATTAGTAAGGGCAGAGATTGTACTTAACCTGAAGAAGACAAGAACTAAATTATTTACTAGAAAAAAAATGCAATCTAGAGGTAATCAGAGCGAAGAACGAAGAATTTAAAGTGGCCCTAAGCAACAAGTTCGAGGCCTTAGGTGACAACGGTGACGATGTAGAAGAAATGAACAAAACCATAACGAAAACAATCCTTGAAACAGCGATAGAAGTCGGGGGTAAAACAACTAAGCAACAACAAGTAAGTTGTCCCAATCTACCAAAGACTTAATAAAAAAACGCCAACAAATGAAAGTAACTTCGCCAAAAGATAAGATTGAACTCGCAGAACTATCAAAATTGATCAGTAAAGCCAGGCAAACAGATGTAAGAAACTTCAACACGAGAGAAATAGAGAAAGCTGTAGAGAAAGGCACCAGCATTAAAACGGTCAAAAAGAAACTGCACTTAGGGCAAAACAAAATGCGTGCGCTAAAAGATAAACAAGGTAACGTTATCAACAGTTTCAACGAAAAAGTAAAAGTAGCAGAAGATTTCTACTCTGCACTGTACAGTTCTCAGACAGACCATACAACCTTAATAGAAATAGAATCTGAGGAGTACAGTGAAATTCCATATGTAACCGCTGACGAAGTCAAAAAAGCTGTCAAAGGCATGTCCCGCGGTAAAGCAGCTGGAGAAGATGGTATAACAGCCGACTTGATTAAAGACGGAGGAGATACTGTACTTGAAAAACTTGCATCGCTCTTCACGAAATATATCAAGACATGTAGCACACCACGCAGTTGGAAAAATGTGAATATAATCCTTATCCACAAGAGAGCTGACATAAAGGTGTTAAAGAATTATAGACCAATTAGCCTACTCCCAGTAATATACAAGCTATTTACAAAAGTAATTTCTACGAGGATAAGAGAAACACTCGACTTTAATCAACCGAGAGAACAAGCTGGTTTTAGGAAAGGTTACTCGACAATGGACCACAGCCACGCTATCAACCTAGTAATTGAGAACTACGCGGAATATAACAAACCTCTTTATACGGCGTTTATCGACTACGAGAAAGCATTTGACTCGATAGAAATACAAGCAGTTCTAGAAGCTCTACGTAGACAAGGGGTACCTGACATATACGTGAAAACCATCAACAACATATACAAAGATTGCACAGCCACACTACTACGTGACAGAAGCAGAGAAATCCCGATCGGGAGAGGTGTGAAACAGGGAGATACGATATCCCCGATGCTATTCACTGCATGTTTAGAGGAAATCTTGAAACGTTTATACTTGGAAGACAAGGCAATTCGAATAGACAGAGAATATCTCAGCAATTTAAGATTCGCAGACGACATTGTGCTCTTTAGCAATGATGGAGACGAACTACAAAACATGAGTGATGACATAAACAGGGAAAGTATTAAAATCGGATTAAGAATGAATAGGCAAAAGACCAAAGTTATGCTCAATAGCCTAGCTAAGGAACAGGAATTTAAAATCAACAATGAACCCTTACAGTGTGTAAACGAATACGTGTACCTGGGACAGTTAATAACAGGAACTCCTAACCATGAAAAAGAAATTCTCCGTAGAATAAGGTTGGAGCGCATTCGGAAGGCATTACGAAATCATGACTGGAAACTTACCGCTCTCACTAAAGCGAAATGTATTCAATCACTGCATTACTCCCAGTACTAACGTACGGTGCAGAAACGTGGAGGATAACGAAAAAACTAGAGATTAAACTAAGGAACATGCAACGTGCAATGGAAAGAAAAATGTTAGGGGTAACGCTAAGAGATAAAAAACGAGCGGAATGGATCAGAGAACAGACAGGAATAGCCGATATTATTATATCAATTAAAAGAAAGAAGTGGACCCGGGCAGGACATGTCATGAGGAGGAAAGATAACAGATGGACAGTAAGAGCAACGGAATGGATACCAAGAGAGGGAAAACGTAACAGAGGCAGGCAAAAGGTTAGATGGAGCGATGAAATTAAAAAGTTTACAGGCATAAAGTGGAACCCACTCGCTCAGGATAGGGTTGATTGGAAATCGTTGGGAGAGGCCTTCGTCCTGCAGTGGACCTAAACAGGCTAATGATGATGATGATGATGATGTACGGCGGTTGCCATTATTCGAATGTCCTGTGTGATCGGCGGCTTGAGTCATTTGTCTGACAAACCTGTGAGGTTCAACTGTGCATAAGAAGCGCGTTCGTCGTGTGCTTTATCAGTGCATGCTAAAGAACCCCAGGTTGTCCGAATTTCCGTAGCCCTCCACTACGGCATTCCTCTCCTATCTCGTTCAGCCCATTCCCCCTCCCCCACGGACGCTTAGGCGTGTTCCCGATGCGGGCTGCACAAATTAGCGTCCTTTCCTTCGAGCGCTGCCGTCTCGTGGTATTCCTGGATGAGACGGGCGTCGCAGCCTACCGCTGAGCCCGGGTCGCCGTCCCGCACCTCCTCTTTGAGCCGGCTTACTTCGGCCGCGCTAAAGGAGCCTCGACATCTTCCAAGAGGTCGCCTTCAGCCCCGACTGAGGGCCATCTGGTGTGGTCGCAGAGCCCATCACTCCCAGTACCGACAATAAAAGTTTTTCACTCACTTTACTCACTTTCATTACGTTTCTGTCCTTTATTTCGCATTATCCCCTCCCCAAGACGATGCGCCGTGCTCCCAATTTGGGCTGCAGAAATACGTGTCTCTTCCTTATCACAATGCCTACCACCACCACCTTTACTTAACCGAACCACAACCATCATCATCATACTCATCGTCATTGGCGATGAATGCTGTACCAGCTCGCAAGGAACGAGAACATTCCGCGAGCGACAAGGCTGACGGAAGCACAGCGTGCTAGAGAGTTTTTTATTGCAAAAAACGAATGCACCAGGGGAGCCTGCATAGACCTTGTCTTTGCCAACTTCAGGCTGCATCCGATCGAAGAGGAATTGGCTCTACATTTCACGGACCATAAAGTAGTTACAATTAAGGTAAAAAGAATCCAGAACTCAACACGACCTACGAGTTATGACACATCAGACTGCACGCACACGTTGTCACTCATTTACACGTGCCAGTGGGCAATGTCACGGGTGATTTGCGGAACAATCCCCAGTGCTTCACCCACTCCTCATGATTGATTCACTTCGTGGAGATGCGTGTTCCGTTTTTGCACTCTGGTTCGATTGGCTCGGTCTTTTGTCACCCAGCTTTCTCCCGCAGCCCAAAACGCGACTGCCAATTATGAGCTCCAAATTTCACGTTTCAGTCGCTGAGCACTATACAATGCAGGATTATGAACGTTGCTTTGAGCTCGAAGCAATTCCACTTTGAGAGTATTTGTACAAGTCCCTAAACGAAGCACTGAAAATACTCACTGGTGATCTTCCTGTCCGTCCTTGCCTTTCTCGAACACTAAAATGGTGCTATCTGAACGCTTCCTTTATATCGCAAAAGGTAAGATAAGCAACCATGATTCCTTCACCTTGAAACCTATTGTGGAAATTTATTCCATTTTGTTTAGAATAGAAAGATAGCAACAATTGTATGAGAAACAGAAGCAGCAAGGGAACTACAGAATGTGCGCGAGAAGAAGACGTCAGAACTACACACACCTGGCGGGAGATCGGAGGTCGTTATTTGTGAACGCGGACCGTTTTGTTCGCTTTTCACGACAAGCCATTGGCCGCGGTCATGCTGACCTCGTCAGCAGCGCGGCACGGCCGCGTTGCTGCATTACCGAGGTTTGTCTACATGTCACGCGTTTACGTCCTTGTTTTTTTCTTATTCATTTGAATAAGAAAAAAAGATTTCGATTATGAATATATTGTCTAAATGAAGACAAAAAAAATAGTTCACTGGTTGCCCATTGGCTGCTCTCGTTCTCCCACCCTCGCATATTTTATGGTCACACTCACATGAAACAGTACCCACTCAAAAAAAACGGGAGCGACCAATCTTGGAAGCCTGCGTGGCACTCAGTCCCACAAATCCGAAGCCCGCACATTGAGAGCCACACGCCCACTTCATGACGTTGTAGTGAGCGAACACTTTGTGTTCCGAAAAAAAGATCTACGAACGCGCCCCTGAGATGCAGGGCATTGTTCTGGGGTTCAGAAGTCTAATGCCCTTTAGCAACGCCTTTATTACAATTAGTGTTCTATGGTTAGTGGGAAACATTCCAGTACTACATAAAGGAGCCACATAGCAAAAGTCACACCACTTTGCTATACTACGTTTTGCATGCCTATGTTGTTCTAGGAGTTGACTGAACGCCACGAGGGGACGCATTCTCTCGCAGCCCGAAGCTATGCAGAAAGGCATATCTTTGCGAGGTGCTGTGCAGTGGCCGGGTGGACGCACACCGTCACTGTCACCCTCCTCGTCTTCTCCTACTAGGCCGAGAGACTCAGTTCTGCCAGTTTCTTTAGAAGTGCGCGCATGCTCTTTGGAACCAGAACTGATGATGGTGATAGTTCTTGCATACGGTCACCGACTTTATGTTTCGACAAGGCCTTCGCTGTAAACAAAACACTCCGCCATATCCACGAATTCAATGATGATGAGTGGGCGAAGCTCCGTAGGTAATCTGGTAAACCGTGAATCCTCCGTACATATCCCCACTCCGTACATATGTCCCCACTCGATCATCACGTAAAGATGTGACAAACACAGGGGTGTGACAAACACAGATGTGACAAACACAGGTGTGACAACACCACTATTTTATTCCTCGCCGCGTAAGGTAGTGAGATGCATCTGCCATTGCCCCTTCATTATGACCACTTTGTGGTCAGTAAACTGAAGCGACAATGGTTCTTTAATCGGTTGTTGTCTAAAGTTTGCTAAGACGAGATCGATGCAGGTCCCTCGGGTAGTCTCTGGATGTAGATGACCAAATGATATGCATCTTAGATCATATCGAGATGCCATGTGCTGTACAAACTGATTGTCCTCCCTGATGTTTACGTTGAAGTCTCCCGCCAGTATGAATGGTGTGTTTTTATATCGAGTTTCATACTGGCGTAGTGGAATACCAATGTACTTCATGGTGTCTGCTTTGGGGAGATTTTGGCGCCAGGTACACTGCCCGTGCTGCTTCAGGTGCGCCAGCCCTCCCGCCTCTGGATAGGTAGCTTGGCATTGTTGCCGACGCTGGCGTGTCGCTTCCGCTTCTCGAACTCTCCCCTCTGGGTCTTGACGGCGAGCCCGCCCTGCAGCCGCTTTGCGTGCCCTCCGCTCCGCCGCGTTGACTTCATTCATATTTGGGGCGAAGCTCTCGGCGCGTGCCTCCCGGCGCGCCATCTCTCTCTCGTCGACTGCCGCGGTCGAAGAGAGAGAGATCACGCGCCGGGAGGCACGCCCCGAGCGCGAGCGTGGCTACGACACACAACGAGCGGCTAGCCTCGACCCTAAGGCGCTTCGCCCTTAAAATTTAGATGTCATAAAATAGCCGATCAATGTGCTAACATTGACGCTTGTTGCATTGGGCTTGTTGTGTTTGTTGTTAAAAATACCTTGATGTATTTGTTGTCACGGTATAATGTGTGGAGGATATTGCAGTTGTCAGTTTCTAAGAATTCTTCATTCTTTACAGAGTGCACAAATGCTGATAATGATTTTTTAAATATCTCCTAAGCAGGCTAACCCGACGCCAGCCCAACCACATACCTGCGTTTTGTCCTTTTAAAGAAAGCCCTTTCGAGTTCCACACGTCCGGGATACGTATTCTTGGGAAGGCTTAGTTTACAGATTGGGACATTGCACTGTCGTCCATAATCCATTTGTGTTGGCCCCCTTTTTTTAATGTGCCATGTCCACAACAAGCCGAAGTGAGAACAATGCAGCTGTTTTTCGCTCTGGCAATACGGTAGAAGCTGTTCCAATAATTTTTTACCCGTTGCCCTAATCACCAAAATAGCTCAAATTATGTTGCAGTTAAAATCGTTGAGGCCCACTATCACCGTCATTTAGGCGTGAAGTTTGTATTTTTTGTTATAGATTGAACGACTTGATTTGTCTCTTATTGACCGAGCGATTTTGTTTGCGGGTGCACTATAGACCCAAAAATATATGTCGGCATATCAGCACATGAGAAATATTTCGATATTTCGCGAATTAACGTCACAAATTTTTCTGCGTTGGTCCCATGCAGCATGACCCTAATAGCCCTGGCCCTTTGGGAGGCAGGAATGGGCCTTTGGGAGCACTAGGAATTCCTCTCTGAAGCTTTTTGTAGAGCTTGCCGACGTGACAGCCTTTCCTAACTTTTTTTCTGTGCTAGCATTGCGGAAGCTGCTTCTTCTTTCCTGGCTCTAAAACATGCTGTTCGGTATCGCTTCTAGAAATTGACCGATCCACAATCTCTTCCTCGCCCTGTCTTCCAATTGAAAAGAAGCGTCCTCGTCCAAAATGAAGCAGAAGAGCAATAACAAAGCATCTAGGACATTTGAACACCTTCGTTGCAGCTGTACATGTTGTTTCGGTCAGGAGTGCAGGGTGCACTGGTTGGAATAACAGCAATCTCAGCGAGTTGGCCAATATGTATTATATAATAAAAGGCGCCGAAAATAAGGCACAATTGAAGAGGAGTCGACAACACGAACGCCGTGCTGCTATTGTCCACTCCTCTTCCCTTGTGTCGCGTTGTGAAGCGTTGTGTGGCTTTTTTTCATAGTTCACTAATTCAGTGGATCTGGCTCACTTCGACTCACGCAGATGAAGTACTTCCCTGGTTTCTGATTCGAAACTGCTTTGCGTCTGCCTCAAAATCGTGAATTAGACCGCTTTGATTATCGTTATTATTGAATATAAGGAAACGTGGATGTACTTTATGTTCCCGAGAAATTTGGCCCACCTTCGGTGTCTGGATGTCAGACGAGAAGATGTAGCAAAATGAATAATTTATTATTATTTATTGGTACACAGCAGTAAGAACAATAGGCAAGCGCATTAGGTAGTAAACTTTAAAATAGGCTACGTAAAATAGCCTCTACTTAGTACGAGGTGGCTAGATAAATAGATGATTAAAACAAGCAGATCTGCTTTAGCCTCACAAACACATTCCCATAGAAGTATTTGTTCACGAGTATTTCAACTATAATAATGTTCATTATTTGATAAATAAAGAAAACAAAAAAGACAGTGTCATTTAACTTGTAAATTCATTCCAGGAGTAATTTACTACCAACCGGAGACACGTCGCACTGTATCATAAGCAATATTTGCTGTCAGGTAGGCTTCCCACTTATAAATCAGCATTCCAAGGTACACGCGTGCACACCGCTAGGCTGAAGGTATATCAACGAAGAGAATTATACGAGGAATTAGGCACGAAAACTTACCACGTGACCCTCTTCGATAGAAAACGAATGGAAATATGTGAGCAAAAGAAAATATTCAAGCCCACCACACTAACAGAACATACAAGACTGGAAATAGCTCTTGCAGTGGTTAGAAGACATAACAAAAGTTCAACGAGGTGCAGAAATAGTTACCACTTGGCCTTGTCTTTCCTGTATGCCGGTTGCAGTGGTCTTGGCCTAAAGCAGTGGAGGGCTTGTCCCGCGTGTGTGTTTTCTTGCCCAAAGCACATCCTAATAGCTTCCCCTTTCGGCAACACTACATAGTTTTGGGCCACTCATATCCAGGCACTCACACATATCGAAGAAAATATCCAGGAGCTCACACATGTCGAAAAACTCAACGGCTTGGGCTGGCATCCCCGACACACGGCACATTCATCATGTCGATGCAAAACTGCCAGACCAGTGACACAGCACGTGCGCACCATTCTCCATCTCTCAACACTCCCTTCCTTGCTGAGCGCCAACAGTGGGCGGAGAGCTTTGGCACCATAGATATTCTAGTGTAGCACTCTGAGAACGCGATTCCGAAAACACAGCGCGGTTTATTAATGCATCTGCACCATCGTTCCAACTACCTCCTCTTTTCTTAGCCGAAGCTCCACTACTAGTTCATATCCCAAGTGCTGTGCCAGAAGAAGAAAAAGTACGCCACAGATTCCCCCCCCCCCCCCCCTGCAGACAAGTGGCAGTGGGCACTTGAGAGAAAAAGTCAAACGGAGCTTGTCAGAATGGGTGCCGGCTTGATCCGTTCAATGCTGACTGTGTCTTCATGCCCATTGCGCAGGATGGTAAAATGATGTTCAGAACGCTTGATGACTAGGAAAGGACCGTCACAGCGTGGCTGAAGAGCCCGGCGAGACGCATCAACACGAACAAAAACGTGTGAAGATGTCTGTAGGTTTGCCGGCAGAAAAACGTCGTTCTTAGTGTGAGCTGAAGTTGGTGACGGGCGCAAGTTCTGCATGAAGATCCGCAGACGCTGCACGAAAGATGGATCCGGAACACTTTGCGTAGTAACGGGGCTGACAAGGTCTCCAGGCAAACGAAGTGTGCAGCCATAAACCATCTCGGCGACAGAGCTGGCAGTTCTGGCCGAAGTGTTGAACGAAGGCCGAGAAGCACGATGGGGAGGTGTGATACCCAATCTTCGGCGTGAGGCTGCGAGGCGAGTGCTGCTTTCAAATGACGATGGAGTCTCTCGACAATGCCATTTGATGCAGGATGATACGCAGTTGTGCGAATGCGCGTACGGCCCATTAGAAATGTGATAGAGGTGAAAAACGCTGACTCAAACTGTTTGCCTCGATCAGTGGTCACTGTTGATGGTACACCGAAACGGCTAATCCAGGTAGCAAGCAAGGTACGAGCAACTGTTTCTGCCGTGATGTCAGGCATTGGAGCTGCTTCAGGCCACCTAGTGTACCTGTCAATACACGCAAGCAAATACGTATATCCCCGGCATGGAGGTAAAGGCCCGACAATGTCCAAATGAATGTTGTCGAAACGTGCATCAGGGAGAGGGAATTTGCCCCATGGCTGCTTGGTGTGCCGTTGTACCTTGATACGCTGACACGCTGTGCAAGTGCGGACCCAGTCACGAATGTTAGCGCGTATGCGCGGCCAGACATAGTGTTCAGTGACCAGGTGTTGCGAAGCTCTTACGCCTGGGTGGCAGATGGAGTGGAGGGTGTCGAAAAGAGTACGCCGTAGATGTGAAGGAACATATACACGAGTGTAGTTGTGTGAAACATCGCACCAGAGCGTAACATTGTCTTCGGGAAAGTTGACTTGTTGCAGTCGGAGGGAAGTAGAAGGCCGGAGCCGTGGAAGTTCATCGTCTAATGCCTGTGCCTCCGCGAGTGAAGCCAATGAAAGGTTGGTGGTGCCTGTCGTGGCATTGATAGTAATACGACTGAGAGCATCCGCTGCACTGTTAAAGCTGCCTTTTACATAACGTATGTCTGTTGTGAATTCGGCAATGAAAGCAAGGTGTCGAAGTTCTCTAGGAGTGTGCGTGGCACTACAGGAACGTAAAGCGGAAACAAGTGGCTTGTGGTCAGTGAGAATGGCAAATTGTCGCCCTTCAAGGAAGTACCTGAAATGCCTCACCGCAAGGTAGGCCGCGAGGAGCTCCCGCCCGAAAGTACTGTATCGGCGTTCAGTGTCGCGTAACTTGCGGGAAAAGAAGGAAATTGGAGCCCATAAACCATTCATCATTGATGAAGAGCAGCTCCAACTGCTTCTGAAGAAGCGTCCACCTGTGAGGATAGTGGGAGCAGTTGGTGAAGGGTGGCGCAAGAGGGTGACCTGTGCGAGTTTCGTCTTAACGGCGGCAAAAGCTTGATCCGCGACCGTGTCCCAGGGAAGTGCGGCTGACTCGGCTTTCGAAGTCGAGAGTAGTGCCTCCAGAGGCTGCAGCAGTGTAGAGCATGTAGGGATGAAGTGGCGATAAAAATTGACGAGTCCGAGAAAGCGTCGCAGACTACGTATGGACGTGGGAGGCGGGTAGTCGAGGATAGCTTGAACCTTGTCAGGTAGAGGAGTGATGCCATCTTTAGTGGTCTGATGTCCGAGGAATGCTATCGCCGAGACTTCAAACTGACACTTTTCTGCATTGATGACAAGGTCATAATCACGCAGACGAGTGAAAAGCTCACGTAGATGTGCCTTGTGCATTTCAGCGTCCTTGCTGGCAACGAGAAGATCGTCTATATAGGCGAAACAAAACGGCAAGCCTCTCGTGACTTCGTCTATGAACGCTGAAATGTCTGGGATCTGGTGATAAGCTCTTACGAGGTCAATCTTCGAGTATATTGTTGTGCCGGTTAAAAATGCAGTGCAATCCTGAATATTGGGTAACGGGTATCGATCTGGAACGGTGACTGCATTGAGAGCCCGATAATCACCACAGGGCCGCCAGTCATTGTTCTTCTTGGGAACCATGTGTAGCGCCATCGACCGCGAGCTTGATGACGGACGAATGATGTTCAGCTGTAACACATCTTCGAACTCGTTGCGAGCAATTCGAAGTTTATCAGGGCCCAGTCGGCGAGGGCGGCAGTGAACAGGTGGGCCTGTGGTAGCGATGCAGTGGGTCACAGTGTGCTTGGGGGTCTTATCCATTGGAGACTGCGTTGTAATCTCCGGAAACTCGTTGAGCAGAGCTGTATATGGTGATGTAGGCATATTCACGAAAGTGGGGTTTAGGGCCGTAGCGCGTGACAGAAAACCATTGACCGATAAACCGGTATCGCTATCCACGACGCAAGAGCGGTTCATATCGACCAGCAGATGAAAATGCCTTAAGAAATCGGCGCCTAAAATTGCGTAGCGTACGTCTGCTATCCAAAACAACCACTGTAGTTTCTTCTTGAGACCGAGATCAAGGGTCAGAGACTTCTGTCCGTATGTTGCAGTGACAGAAGAATTGATCGCTTGTAAAGGACTTGTCTTCTCGCGGAGACGCCGATCAGTTTTGGACGCTGGAATTATGCTGACTTCTGCTACAGTGTGCACCAGCAAGCGAAGACCTGTGGTTTTGTCGGTGATGTGGAAGGGGCGGCTTGATGAGTGGCCTTGATCGCCCGCCGCTGTTATTGACGATCGGCCTGGGCGTTTCCCATGCCATGAGCAGGGTGGCACACATTTGCGAGCCACGGCACCAAAACGCCGGTGATAGTAGCATGTGTGCTGCGATGAAAAGCGGTGCTCGGGCTGGTTGAGGGACCGTTGCTGAGCAGGCGGCGGGAGCGGTAGTCGTTGTGGAACTTGTGGACGAGGGTGGTCATTTAAGTCGCGAATGCTTAGCAACTGCAGACGCAAGTTGGCGACTTCAGCTGCCAGATCTTTTAGCGTCTCTCGAACGGAATCTGCTTCGGAAATTGGAGACGTATGGGCAGCGTTTATGACTGCCGGAGCAACGTCCATCAAGTCATCGGCCATTTCTGCTAGCTCTGACAGAGTCTTGTGTTGAGCTGGGACGAGAGCCATTCGCACGTGAGGGGGAAGACGCTGTAGAAACAACTCACGTAGTATGGAAGTTTCCGAGCAGGCCGGCTGGTCCCCAAACAGGTGTTGCAGGTGACGTAGAAAATGTGTGGGACGGCGGTCCCCGAGTTCCTCGTTGCACAGAACTTGCTGAATGCGCCGATGCTTAGGCGAAACGAGGCGGTGAAGGAGAGCCTGTTTGACTGTCGTATATGGAGTTTCACTAGGCGGGCCCACGAGGATGTCGCGTATTTCGGCCATTGCCTGTGGCGGCAACGCTTCGATGAGTAGCTCATGCTTGCGAACCTCTGACGTGATGCGATGAATGCGGACCTTGTTCTCCACTTGAATGAACCATAAGGAGGGATCAGTAAGCCACAGTATAGGTAGTGTTATGGTATTAGTACCTCCGACAACACCCGAAGAGGGTACATTGCCGGGTGCAGTGACGGCGGTACCAGGGCTGAGGTCGTCGATATTCTCACGCTGCTCCATGGAAGGTCGCGCTCGTAGTCCGGGTCACCAATAGATGTAGCACTCTTAGAACGCGATTCCGAAAACACAGCGTGGTTTATTAATGCATCTGCGCCATCGTTCCAACTGCCTCCTCTTCTGTTCCTAGCCGAAGCTCCACTACTAGTTCATGTCCCAAGTGTTGTGCCAGAAGAAGAAAAAGTACGCCACACTAGGAACCGCATCGGGGGGGGGGGCTACTGCCGGTTTTGCTCCTCCTGGCAAACTAGTAGCGCTGGTTCAGGAATTTTGTGCGCGCAGCAGTTGCCAGCGTGGCGTGCCTTTCGGCATGGTTTGGAAGGTTGTTTTTAAGGACCTCGCTTTTACCATTGCTGAGCAAAACACATCGGCCAAGTCTTCGATGCGCGTTCTTTTTTTTCTTTTGCTTCACATGCAGTATTACTGCTACTATTACTATAATTCTGTCTTCTCAAACTCTGAGAAGGCAGAATTATTTGACATCTTCGAAAGAAGTGCGCTTGCCAACCTTGACGGCTACAGGCATGTGTTTATATTTACGCTCACAAACAAGGAACGTAGCTAACCGTGCATTTTATGAGCGTGCGACCCACAAAGCAAATGCTCGGAAAAAATACGCCTGCACAAAACTTTAAACGGTAAATCCACAACGGCTTTCATGTGGCAGATGGTTACGAGAAGGGAATCTGCGGGAATTAGAGAAATGTCAAAGCCGCGAAATTGACTCATTACGAGGCCAGCTTCTGTGCGATAGCAATTCACTGCTCTGTGCTGGTTGCAAGATGAGCTGTTGTTGCTGTTTTACGTTTTTTTCTTTTTTCCAGCAAGCATAGCACATACTAAACGTTAACAGCTGCCACAAATCTGTCTGCTAAAGCAAAATAAGGTTAGTGTTGAAACGCGATGACACCAGCGTAGGGCCCTGCTTCGTTTCTTCTTTTTTTTTTACTTGGAACGCAAAAAATGGAACGTGTCGGGGTCAGCTAGGACCCTTTTGGGGTGAGTGCTGCTCTTTGAGTCTTTGTGCAAGGCAGCCGTATCAACGAAGCGTTTCATCTGTTAGTTCGAACTGCAGGTCAGAGAGAGTATGCGTGAAGGTGAAAGTCTGGAAAGACGTTAGAAGTGCCCAGTAGAACAGTGCTTGCGGGCTCTCTCAATTATACTAGTTATCTTGACAAATGGAAATTTGATTACAATTTCGCATGTAATTTTTAAGTGCAAAAGCAGCTTACACTACGCGTTGCGAACAAATTAATTCAGGTGCACTTGTAGGTGACATATACTTTGATATACTTTGTGTTCAGGCAACGTGCAGCTGCAATCATCAACATTTCCTGTGGGAAATAGCAAGGAATCGCTCAGTGTACAGGTTAAATGTTCTACGACTTCTCACTTCTACATAGAGAAAGTTCTTTATGCGAAAGTCCGAGGAAGTAATTTGATGGAGAGCTTAAATTATTTATACAAAAGGAAGACTAAAACAATTTGACAGTGCATTTAAAATAGTCTTTATATAGAAGCGAGACCGAAGCCATTTTACGATGTATTTAAAACGTTCTTTATGCAGAATTAAGAAGGAATTATTTATATGTGGTGGCTGAAAAATTCTTTATACACAAGTCAGAAGGAGGCCTTTAGACAGTGAAGTTAGAATATTCTTTATACAGAAGTAAGACAGAAGTCCTTAGACGTTCTAGCTAAACCATTCTTTATAGAGAGGTAAGTAGTAGGTCTTTAGACGTTCTATGAACAAGTGTTACTACGGTGTAAATGTCTGTAGACTGTCAGTACGGTCCATAGAAAGTTAATAGGTGATCTACTGAATGTTAAGAGGCATTTTTGTAAGGGTAGTCATGATACAAACTTCGGCATAACATAAGACAGCAACAGTTTCATACGGTAATATGCTTTAGCAACGCGTTTGTTTCACCTTTATTTTTATGTAACGAGCAGATGATATTTCAGCGATAAATTACTAGCAATTCCCTATTCTATACACAGTACATGAACTCGTGACTGGGGTTGTTGTCCCGTGATGGTTACACTAAACGGCGCCTCAACGAGACCGGGGACGACGAAACCCTTTAATCGGCGATGTTTTGCCCTTCAAAGACAGCGACTGTTAACTGTGGAACAACAGCGGCAAGGAGAATCTTCGTTCCTTGGTAAAGACTCATCATTATCGAGGCAAGTCGTTTTGTGTGCATTCACCAGAAGAAATTCTTGGGTTATCATTGGTGATTGCGTGTGAGCTGTAAGTCCTCAAACATACCCGTCCGGCATGCGAAGTTTGTTAAAAACGGCTATTATGATTCGCAAAGTGGAATATAAGCTAAGGACAGCCGGCGCCATGCGATATTATGCATCACAAGAGAATGAGAAACATGGCCCCTTTGAAGAGACGGCCAAGGCGGCTGTGATTAATCAATATCTATATGAGAAGATGGAGCCCATTTCACGCCTTTCACGTGTTTATTTTTCTTGTGTTAATAAATTGCGTATGCAAGTTAAACGCGTCGAAGAGACGTCTTATTTACAACGCCTCGTTTATAAGTTCAGCCTAAACACAACCATCAATTAGGCAACAATATAGAAATTTTTGCGCATATTGGCTTCCCCATCTTTGTGGTTGCCTCAAACCATCCTAGGTATCGACAGTCTAAGGAACAAGACCCAAATAAAATTAGCCACATCATACCAGAGCCTCCTGGTCATGCGATACAACTTGAATGTGGCAACTTGCCTTACTTTTCCTTCCTCTATAATTAGTGGAGAATATCCCAGTATTAAATTTTGATCACTTCGCTATTTTTTACAGAGCCCTCAGACTCGGACAGTGCTAATTTATTATCATAACTCTACTCTAAATGAAGGGGCAGAGGACATAAAGCTTAAAAAGAAGAGAACAACGACTTATAAAACCTATTCTTTGGCGCTCGACCAGCTGTGCTACCTCTCGCTGCTCTGCTGTGCTCGAACACTCACAAAACGCTTCGTGACATTTAGTGGAGGTGCGTGGTAGAACAATGAACTCAACGTGGTATAAAATGCCGATTATAAAAACACGCACAGTGCACTTTCCCAGGGGTTCGATCTACTCGGCGCTGGCTGTACGTAATGAAATGGCAGTAAACGGCGTCGCGACTTTCCGAAGTTTAAGGCGCAGCAGGTCTGAAATCACTGATATTGCTGCTCCAGTATCAGCAAGTGCGTGAATGGCGACATCTTCGGCATAAACTTCAATGACGTTCGCAGAAAACAAATGAGGCCTTGAGGAGTTCGTCGAGATCGCAGTTCTTGCATCCGGAACTGCGCCCTTTAGTTTTCCTCCTGGGTAGCTTCAGGGCGGCGGATAAGAGATGAGAGAGAACGCTGACGGGGAGAAGGAAACCGAGGGATATTGAAGGTTCAAGAGGCATAAGGCGAAGTGTCAAAGTGCTGAACAGTAGCTTCAGAAGTGTAGGAAGAAGCGGGACCGGTAGTTCATGGCCTCCCCGTATCAGGAGGATACCAACCGCGTCGTTGGCAAAATCGAGCTACGCGCCCAGGAAAGCCGCATGGATAATAAATAGGCCGCTTTTCTTGGGTACGCCAGGGGTTGAGAACAGGAGGAGGAGACTGAGGAAACTATAGCCGATTTGGGCGAACGGGCTGCTGTGTCGGCCAGTAGCTACGTGTGGGTGCATGGCGGGCAGCTTCATGCAGAAGGGAGGCGAACGCACTTTGACGCCTGTATTGCATAGCAGCAGACGGAGGCCTTGGCGTCACGACCACGGAAGCGTACGTGAGTGGCACTGGCGTAGGAGGCAGCTGGTGAGCAGGAGGCACAACTTCTGACACTTGTTCATGTATGACTTGCCGGAGCTTAGGAGGCAAGTTTGACTCGGACGCTTGGGTGGCTGGCACAAGAGACAGTGGTCGTGCTACTTCCTTCCGCACAAACTGATTTATTTGGTCGAGCATCGCCGAGCCGGAAGGAGCAGCACTGGTGCTGTTCCTAAGAGCGGAAAGCACGGCGTCCCGAACGAGAGTGCGGCGCGTAGAAAGCTGTTGTTTGCGCAGATCTTCATAGCTCTGGCAAAGCGTGATTAGATCGTTGACTGTCTGAGGGTTATTGGCCAAGAGCATTTGGAACGCGTCATCTTCTATGCCTTTAATATATTCTTGATCCTCTCTTCTTCGGTCATTGATGGGTTAATGCAGCGGCAAAGATCCACTACATCTTCAATGTAGCTTGTAAAGTTGTCGCCCTTTTGTTGGGCGCGACAGCGAAGCTGTTGCTCAGCCCGAAGCTTGCGCACAGCAGGGCGACCAAAGACTTCTTGAAGTTTGCTTCTAAATGAGGCCCAGATGACAAAGTCCGCTTCCTTGTTCCGGAACCAAAGATGGGCGACCCCAGAGGTGTTAAATGGGACATAGCTGAGCTTATCGGCATCGTTCCGCTGGTTGTGGACAGTCACCCGGTCTTAGGGAGATAGCCAATCGTCCACGTCATGGTCGTCAGTTCTATTAAATACAGAAGGGTCTCGTTGGCGTGGCGCACCAGGACAGACGACCGGAGGAGGTGCTTTGGGTGGATTGGTAGGCCCTGTCTCGTCAGGCATTGGAGATGCGACAGGGATCATTCTGCTGCAGAGTTCCAGTTTTTATTTATTATTTGTTGACAATACATGATTGTCGTGATGCAGGAGACGAAAGGCGACCCAGGCAGCACGCAACGTATGGCCGATATTGGTTTCACAGCGGCAAAGTTCGGCCCATCCACGGCCTAATGTTGCCGACAGCGAGCCAGTATCGGCTAAGCCGCCGTCAATGACTGGTGGTGGGGATGATGGAAGTGGTTTATTAGTGACATGAAATATAATGAACCTACTTTTGGTGACATTTAAGTTCAGCTTATTAGCACTTAGCCATTCTGTTAAATATTGGGGCCACATGCACGCCGAATCCATGAGGCGAGGTAAACTAGAGGAAGAAAACACTCAGCTTGCTAGAGCTCATCACTGACCGTACCTACCCAATGCGGCTAGGCAACTCCGTGACAAGAGACACAACGCCGGATTTGGCTTTCGTGCGCTACGTCACAGAACCGAAATGGTGCAATACGCAGAAAAATTTCGCAAGCGACCATTTTAAATGCGGAGCATTTCTTAGTCGCACGATGTCGCGCTTCGGCGTTGGCGCTGGCGGCGCCGTCAGCACCCCCACTGCACATGCTCGGCTCGTCTCCTGCCGGCCCAGAAAGACACCCGCAAAACTGTCGCTCTGGGCGGGCGTTCAGTAACCCGAGCATGAGCAGTGGGGGCGCGGACCTCTCCCCCGTACTCCTCTCCCTCGAAAGCGGGCGGTGTGTATATAAGCTGCAGAGCGCGCGTTCTGAATTCAGTCAAGGGCGTCTTTGCGGACCTCTCCTCCGTACTCCTCTCCCTCGAACGCGGGCGGTGTGTATATAAGCGGCGGAACGCGCGTTCGGAATTCAATCCATCACTCGGGCAGCGCGACGCTTCTGCGAAACGGCAACGCCCAGCTGCGGATTCCGAACTTCGTGCACGAGAGGTAGCGGCGAAACGTGAGCAGCGAGCTTTAAGACCCCAGGTACGTGAGCGAGAAGCGGCGTTCAAACGTCGTCAACGAGACGCGGCTCCGGACGCTGCTTGTGGACGCAAGCGCCCACCTTGGTGCCGTCCATTACAACGACGGCACCAAGCAAAAAAGATACAATTTACACTACTTGCCTTCGCTTCTCCTTCATTCAATAAATAAGAATAATAAAGACGAAATAAAAATTGAGCATTCCCAAACCATACCCGATTACGCAGCATTCACGCGATACCCCCACCACTCTGCGACGCATTTACTCGAGTTCCACCCGTGGGAAGATACGGGCGGCATTTTTTATTGTCAGCATTGGATTTAGGGTGGCCGCAGCGCCACCTCGAGAGTTTACCTTTACGGACTGAGATCTTTTCCGTAGGATCAGAAAGGATGATACCTCCGAGTACAGGTCGCTAGAGGATCTGATGGTCCGACTTGAGGCGGATGCTGGAAAAGCCACAAAAACTGTTCAAACAGACTTGGACGCACCGAAGATGGACTCGCGCCTCGCTCACTTGCTGAAGGCCAAAAGGCCCTTCAAGAGCGCTGGCAGAGCCAGAAACTAAACCGACGACTGCGAAAGTGTATTGCGGAGCTCAATCGAGAGGTAGAGCAGTACTGTCACGAGCTGTTGAGAGAGCAATGGGACGAGGTATGTGCGTACGTAGACGGACAGATGACATTGGGGGCCAAGTGGCACCTTCTCAAGACCCTGCTTGACGACTCCCAGTCTAGGGGCAACGCTCGCCTGGACGTCGACCTTCTAGTACAGGCTAAACGTAATGCAGGGGCCTCGCCTGGGGCTCTCCTTGGAGAGCTCGCGAAGTACCTCCCGCTCGGGCTCTCCTGCGATGCGGATTCCCCCACTACGGGGGGGGGGGGGGGGGTGCGCGATCAGAGAATATCGATTCCCCATTTACGAAGGTTGAGGTGCACGAAGCCCTTCACAACCTTAACTCACGCTCGTCGCTGGTACCCGACGGGGTCACGAATAAGCTACTCAGGAACCTGGACGACAAAGTCGTTAGTGTTCTGACTTACGCTATTAACATGCACTTGGAGGCAGGGACGGTTCCTGACACATGGAAGAAGGCCTCCGTAGTACTTATCCCCAAGCTGGGCAAGCTTCCTGACTTTGGCAATTTGAACCTGATCTCGCTCACGTCTAGCGTGGGTAAAGGCATGTAGCACGTTATTCAGAATCGCTTGTCGAGACATGTCGAAGCAGAAGACAGCTTTCCGTTCAACATGATTGGATTCAGACCAAGTCTAGGTACCCAGGATGCCATGCTGCTGATCAAACGAGATCCACCTTCATGTAGTGGATCGTGGGCAATATTACACAGGAAGACGAGAGACATGCGGGGCATTCTAGCACAAGATATAACTAAAGCATTCGACACTGTTCTGTACAAGCGTGTCCTAAAGGAAATCTCAGTTCTGAACCTAGGCACTATATTTCACTCCTACGTGAGGCCTGTTCTCAGGAACCGGGGCGGCACTATCTGCATAGGACAGGATAAATCCGGAGAGTTTAGCCTGGGGGCGAGAGGCACCCCTCAGGGGTCGGTCATCTCCCCCATGCTCTTTATTATTGCCATGCGGCCGCTTGTGGAACGTCTCTCAAAGTTAGAGAACATCAACTACACGCTTTACGCGGATGACATCACCATTTGGTGTCCCGGCGGATCGGATGCAGAGGTCGAGGTAGCCCTTCGGGGGGCTTTAGATGCCACGGAGGACTTCCTCCGAGACACGGGCATGGCCCTGTCACCTTCCGAATCCGAACTGCTACTATATCGGCCGCCAAGGATCGGAGGACGTCCCCCTCCTCCTCTGGAGCAGGCGAACATTTCTAGGCAATTCCCCTGGTCTGTTTCAGCATATCACGTCAAGTGGTCAATGGCAACCACAACCCAGCGGTTTCCAGAAGCGGTGCTTGGAAGGGGCCCATACAGGTCAATACCAGTGCGGTCGAAGGGCCTGGTGGGGCGCGGAATGGGATGAAGTGGGCCAGAGACACGCGGGGCAGGGAGTTTACGGCGTTGGCACTGAGGACACGATCGAATGTTCTTACTCACGAAAGAGTACATGCAACGCCACTAAAACCTTGAGCGAAGCCGCGTGTATGTCTTGAAGACGCCGGCATGTGCGCACTGTGGATCAGTGCGAAAGGCGGAACAGATGGCTCCGCGAAGATGCCGAGGAATGACGAGGACTTCCACCAAAATATAAGGCGAAGTATTGACAGCACCCAAGAACAGAAGGCAGCGTCTCGACAAGAGCTGGGCACAAGTCTCGAGCTCGTGTCTCGCGCAGCGTTGGCCATAAGGCTGCAGTGCCAGGCATTCCTCTTCACTACAAGTACCATGCTGATGTGCGGCATTGTTGGTGTGACATAGCAAAGCTGTACAGCGGTTGAACAGACACGGTCGACACAAAGGAACACCACTCCATCACTAACTTTCCACTGTTGGTTTTTTTTTTGGAATGAAGCACGTATATAAGCACTAACATGGCACTCAGTCGCCACATTGACGGACACGCGTACAGAGGAAGAGCTTTTTATTTGTTCTAAGCTTTGGCAAATCATGCCAGATCAAGAAAACGTAATAAATATAAAGGAAGCCAGATAAGTATGGCAATTTTTATTCCTCTACCACCTACAAATGCGGACAACCTATTTTTTATGTGACATCTGTAAATAACAGTTCTTTTTCTGTTAAGGCAAGTGATGGGTGCTTATACACTTTTGATCTAAGGTTGCTCTCAGGCTACTATTTGGGATACCTCAATTCTCAGCCTCGTAAGGTCGTCACGATGTGACAAGACCACCGCGCTGGCTTTAAAGAAAGAATTGCATGCGCACGTGGCGCAGTGCAGTGCCAACTTTCCATCGCGTCCCTTGCTGACGTTATTCATCAGTTCTTGGAGTCGGACATTCAAGCATCGGCCCGTGACCGATGTAATGCGTTCCAGAAGAGAGATAATATTGTTACGGTTGAAAGATCGAGCGAAGGTTTATTTACAGGCGAGCGCGGAGCGCTAGGTAGCTGGTACAGCCGAGGTAAGATGGCGTCCAAACGCTAGACAAGAGATCGTCCTCGTCATCTTCCACCCTTGCCTGGCTCATACCTTAAATGCCCCCTTGATGCCGTAGCACTCCCCGGCTGACAGACGAAGCCCGCTGGGCAAGTCCAAATCACCGAAAAACAGCAGGATGAAACCGCTTGAGACGCGCGATGTGTGTAACCTGCGTTCGGCTGGAACGACGACCAGCTGACGTTAAACGGGCCACCACGTACGTTAAGTCGCTCAACCGATCCACAATCACGAAAGGTCCAGCATACTGGGGCAAAATCTTTTGGCATAATCCACGTTTACGCTGTGGGGTCCAAACCCATACCAAGTCCCCTTTGCTGTACAAGACAGACTGGTGTCGGCTGTCATAGCGCTCCTTAGAACGGTGCTGTGAGGCCACGGTACGAAGTCGAGCGAGCCGGCGTGCTTCTTCTGCAAGGCACAGCGTCTTGGCAACCGAGTACTCACTGTGGGAGCCAAACGGCAGTATTGTATCAATACTCCTTAGCAGTAGACGTGCGTACAGCAGATAAAAAGGACTGTAATCCGTCGTCTCATGCCTTGCGGTATTATACGCATATGTGATGAATGGGAGCACGTCATCCCAGTCTTTGTGGTCGGACGAGACATACATTGCCAGCATGTTGGTAAGAGTCCTGTTTGTACGCTCTACAAGGCCGTTGGTTTGAGGATGGTAAGGTGTTGAATGCCGGAACTTCGAGCTGCAGAGACGAAGTAATTCTTCAACGGCGTCCGCAACAAACTGCCGACCACGATCACTAATTATCACACGGGGGGAGCCGTGCCTGAGGATAACAAACCGCAGCAAGAATGTGGCAACGCATGTAGCTGTTGAAGATGGTATGGCCGCAGTTTCTGCATAACGGGTCAGGTGGTCTACACATACGATAACCCACCGATTGTTGTTATAAGATCGTGGAAATGGCCCCAAGAGATCAACGCCTACTTGTTCAAACGGCAGGCAAGGTGGTGGCAGAGGCTGGAGAAGACCCGGCGGTGTAGTCGTAGGACGCTTATGGCGTTGGCATTTATCGCAACCGCTGACGTACTGCTTGATAGTGTCTCGCATTTTGGGCCAGTAAAAACGCTCCTGTGTTCGGTTGAGTGTTCTTATGAAGCCTAGATGGCCAGAGGTTGCGTCATCGTGCATGGCACTCAGTACGTCAGGTCGCAGACTCTGCGGAACCACCAGGAGAAAGCGAGCACCTTTACCCGAATAATTCGTCTTGTAAAGGAGGCCGTCTCGTACACAAAATCGACCGGTGGCTTGAGGACGCAGCGCAGCAGCGAAAAGGGGCTCCAGGCTAACATCACTGGCTTGTTCATCCCTAAATCTCGTGGAGTCCGGGAATGTGGCCGAAATAGAAGCAAAGCAGTCATCGAAGTTGTCTTCGTCACACTCCGTAGTCGGTAGAGGAAGGCGGGAAAGGCAGTCGGCATCTGCGTGACGACGACCGGACTTGTAAGAGATGACGAAGTCGTACTCCTGAAGTCGGAGAGCCCAACGTGCCAGTCGACCACTCGGATCACGGAGGTTCACCAACCAGCATAGAGCGTGATGGTCCGTAACTATAGTGAACGGGCGCCCGTAGACGTAGGACCGAAACTTGTGAACCGCGAAAACTGCTGCCAAGCATTCTTGTTCTGTGACTGTGTAATTTCGTTCCGCCTTACTCAGAGATCGACTGGCATAAGCCACAACGTGCTCAGATCCGTGATGACGTTGTACTAGCACAGCTCCGATGCCAATTCCACTGGCATCAGCGTGCACTTCTGTAGGCGAGGAAGCATCGAAGTGGCGTATTATAGGTCCCGATGTCAGTTGAAACTTTAGTTGGCGGAACGCCTCGTCGCAAGCCGACGTCCAGTTGAAAGGAACATCCTTATGGAGAAGGCAGGTCAGGGGGTACACCACATCGGCGAATCTTGGTACGAAGCGACGAAAATACGAGCATAAGCCCAAGAAACTCCGCAGCTCCCGCAGTGACTTCGGTGGTTCGAAGGAACTTACTGCTTCAATCTTCCGTGGATCGGGCCTCACACCATTTCTGTCGACTAGATGTCCAAGTACCAACGTTTCAGTCTCTCCAAAGCGACATTTCTTGGAGTTCAATACCAGACCGGCTTTCTCGACAGAATCAAGGACGAGGCTAAGACGTCGGTTATGTTCATCCAAAGTGCTTCCAAAAATCACAACATCATCCAGATAGCATAAGCAAATTTCCCATTTCATTCCACGGAGGATGGTGTCCATAAATCGTTCAAACGTCGCCGGCGCATTACAAAGACCAAAGGGCATGACGTTGAACTCATAGAGGCCATCAGGTGTCACGAAGGCTGTTTTCTCTTTGTCGTCTGGGTGCATTGGTATCTGCCAATAACCTGATCTCAAATCCAGTGAGGTGAAGTAAGCGGCAGAGGTGAAGTAAGCGTCCTCTCCGGTGCGGTCAACTGGTGTCCGGATGCACACGATGGAGCCACGATCTTTTTCTGGAAAACCTGGGGAGGACGTCGAGCAATGGCTCACACATTACAAGCGTGTGAGCAAGTACAACGGATGGAACCAGTCGGCTCAGTTAGAGAACGTCGTTCTCTTTCTCACGGACACTGCACTGCTGTGGTTTGAGAACCACGAGGACACACTTACGACGTGGGAACGCTTTGTCGCCGACATCACCGAGTGCTTCGGAGATTCCACCGCGAAAAGGAAACAGGCGGAGCAGACGTTACTTCAGCGTGCACAAGTCCCAGGTGAGACCTGCACAACGTACATAGAGGCGGTCTTGAAGTTGTGTAAAATGGTAAACCCTCTCATGTCTGAAGAAGATAAAGTTGGGCACCTTCTCAAAGGGATCGCTGAAGACGTATACAGCTACCTGATTGGAAAAGAGAGTCTCAGCTCAGTCACCGACCTCATCAAGCACTGCCGAACGTTCGAAACATTGAAGCTGCGCCGTATTACGCCAAAATTCGGGAGATTGGCCAATGTTACCACAGTTGCAAGCATTGACGACAACTCCGGCTATCAGTTTGATCTTGCGACCACTATAAGGCAGATAGTCCGCGAAGAACTCGAACGGCACACCAAAGGATCAACGGGTGTCGAGCAGCTGTGTCGTCCCGACCATTACCGTGAACCTGAGTTTGCTTTATCCTCGCTGTCTGCCATGCCAGGAGTTCCAAGCTATCCTGCTGATCAGCGGCCGCAGCATCGATGTAACTTTCCCGACGAAGTGACGCACGACGAGCGCTCTCATGGACCCGTCGCCACGCATCGGCAACCTGAAAGCCGTGTTCGCTATTATGCGCAGCAACCAACGTTTGACCGCGAAGTCTACAACACGAGTCGCACGTCGCCAGTTTGTTATAGATGTGGAGCCACGGGTCACATCTCTCGATTTTGTCGCAGACGCCGACAGACAAGGTACGGCCAACAACAACCAAGTTGGGCTAATTTTGATCGCAACGGCTATAACAACGACTGGCAACCGGACTTTGGAGCTGTCCGTTCCACAGGCTCGGCGCACAGAAATGATTTCGGACAACACAACAGGAGTGCCTCACCAGCTTCAGATCGCAGCCTGACGCCACCAGCCCGTCGACAACGCCGTTCACCGTCACCACGGCGACGCCCTACGTCACCACCGCCGTCGGGAAACTAGCCGACGCGGCCAATGGAGGTGCGGTCGCCGGACAGCGTGGATCTCTGCGAAATATTCCTCTTGTGATGGTGAAAAACAAAGTGCATGTCTTCGTCGATAGTATACCTACAACCGCGTTAGTTGATACTGGTGCTACCGTATCCGTCATGAGTGCGACGTTCAAAGAGAGGTTGGGGCGGAAAGTTATGTTCCCGTGGAATGGTGGTGTGACCTTTCGTGGTGTCAGTGGAGAGTGCCTTATTCCTCTCGGTGTTTGTGTTGCAAGTGTTTTGTTCTGCGGGAAAGATTTTAAAACAGAATTTTTAGTATTACCGCGTTGCACTCATGATGTCATTCTCGGTATTGACTTCCTTAAGGATTGTGGCGCTTCTGTCAATTGTGGTACGGGTGAAATAAGTCTGGATAGTGCACTTCTTGCCACCCTCGCAGACACATCTCCGAAAGAGGAACAGTACTTCGTTGTTTCCGATGATCTACTGCTACCGCCTTGTTCACTCTCGCGTGTCTGTGTCAAAGTCATTACTGCCGACCCTTCTTCATTCGATGCACCTCCACCACAAAACTGTTACGGTTGAAAGATCGAGCGAAGGTTTATTTACAGGCGAGCGCGGAGCGCTAGGTAGCTGGTACAGCCGAGGTAAGATGGCGTCCAAACGCTAGACAAGAGATCGTCCTCGTCATCTTCCACCCTTGCCTGGCTCATACCTTAAATGCCCCCCTGATGCCGTAGCACTATGATATCAAACTGATTCTTTGCAGCCCATGAACGCTGGTCGTGCACCCATCGTGACTTGTGCAGCAGTGTTTGTTGTACACATTGCTTTTATTTCGTTCGGCGCTGAGAAGACAACCTTCACACTAGCTATCTCAGCATGCATTATAAGGTTATGCGAAATCTTATGGAGATAGGAAGTAACGTCCACACCCTTCTGGTATTCAGCGTTTTTTTTTCTGTTGTCCCCCATGCGAAATTTCTTTACCACTTTCTACGCCAATACCATTTGTACGTTCATTGGATAGCATGCTTCGGATAGGTGGGAAAACTGACTGTCAAGACTGTCCCTCAATAAATGATCCCTAAATGATCACACGACTTGAGGCAGTGTTCTGAAAACGTGGGCTGATTTTGCTGTTCCTTTTGAATAGTTGAGAATGTGTTGAAGTGTAAGGCAGCAGCTGCTTTTTGTCTCGCGGTTCATACTGACAACAGGTGCCCTTCATCTGGAAGAGTTTGACGTCAAGAAAACGTCAAGCTCTGTCATTGCCAGGTTTTTCAAAGGTTAGTTCCATAAGGTGGAGCTATTGTCTGAAAAACTTTGGTATGTCATTCACGTCAAATTCCTAGAAACCGTCGTCACATCACAAGGATATCACGGAGACAACACACCTAAAGATTCGCGGAATACTTGCGCCAGATGCTAGCCTACACAGTGCTCGGTAAAGTTTCGCTAACAACTAATGCACACTCCTCGTCTTTGAATAAAATGTTTGTCATTCCAAAGAACCTATGTCCACTTCACGTAGACAGTTTCGACAATCTCTTGTAGATACGCCGGACGCGTCTTTAAAATCAGTCCAGTGCAATGCACTCAGACACGCATGCGATTATTTTGTCGCCCCGCCACGGTGGTCTAGTGGTTATGGCACTCGGCTGGAGATCCGAAGGTCGCGGGATCGAATCCCGGCCGTGGCGGCTGCATTTCGATGGAGGCGAAATGTTGAGGCCCGTGTGCTGTGCGATGTCAGTGCAAGTTAAAGAACCCCAGGTGGTCGAAATTACCGGAGCCCTCCACTACGGCGTCTCTCATAATCAAAACTAGTTTTTGGACGTTAAACCCCACAAATCAATCAATTAATATTTTGACATGTGGTAACGAATAGTAATGGTCGCTGATATGTGTGGAGAAAGCATAGAGAGCAGTGTATCAGAAAGGGATTATATCATTGAGTACATCGCCGGAGCATTTTACAAGAATGGGATCGTCTATTTCTGTGGCTTTTGTGTTTCCTCTAAGAACATTGCGACTGCTTTCTGTCATGTGCCGATTTCCGCGAAAATGACGCGGCACGAATAAGCAGGCTTGTGCCTTTAAGCGCTGCAAGAGACCAGAGAAAACATTTCGCTGTGTAGCAAATTTTTTGACACTAGGCAGCAGAGCTCGAGTTTTTCACAATGATCTTCAGCAGAGCGCTTAACTTTTGCCGTGGAGAGACGTTTGCGGCACTTAAACAGAGCTGAAATCGCTTCATCGGCCTCAATTTTAGTGTTGGCACAAGAGAGCACAGCGAAGCCTACGTCCTTGTCAGCTGAAGCCGCTACACGTAATGTTCCTTGAGATACACTGTCACACGCTTTAGAGGAACGTTGGGCGCGGGTTGCCTCCGCGTGCTCAGCACATCGGCGCCTTCAGAAAAGCAGCAGCCCTCTTCAGATGCGAGTTCCCTGCGTGCTAGTGTCGCAGAAGCGCGAGAAGCTGCTGTGGCTTCAGCATGGGCACACTTGAAATTTCGGGCCCAACGACAGCAAGTGCTTCTCGTTGTCAGGTAGGTTCGTGTACTTTGCTGGATAAATGGCACTAGAAGCTCCCTGTAGCTTTTCCGGTATCGTCAAGCGCAACCAAGTTAGCTGCCGCGCCCATATAAATCCGGTGGCTTGGTCGACAATTCGAAAGCAATTCCGAAAGTGACGCTGGGCTTGCATTCCGTTCACTTTTCCACATATGGTGACCGGCAGTAGCTGTCGCTAGAAGTGGGACTGCCTGTACCATTCAGGTTTGAGAATTTGGCATATCTCATTGATATGCCCGTTTGATGGGTAGAAGCTGTCCAACAGCATCATGATGTCCTCCCGCAGAATGTCGTCGCGTACACAAACGGAATACGTCCGTGCGCGGCAGATGCCCACGCTGTGATAGATGAAGGGCCAACCAAAACGCTGATAAGAAGATTGGTTTTTACTTGAAATTTACTAATATCTGGACGAGAAATTGATATATGAACAGAATAATCTAGTTCACATCGTGCATCCCATCTAATCACAGCCAAGTGCTTGGTTTCATTGTTGGAGAGGGCACTCGATGGCACGCTCATATAGAGGTCACCTAGCTGCTGTATCTTATCCGCTTCTATACTTTCTTGGTTGAGTTACGCGCAATCTTTTGATGGAACGGTGCTGTTTTCAGAATCCTGCTGACAGCCAGATTCCCCGAAGTGGATGCGGAGATGACCCTCAATGGTTGCGTTAACATCAGAAATATTTTCTTTATATCATTCATTCATACATCAGCGCGGTTGCACAACGTACTTTTTCCCACCCCTTAGGTTGATAATATATACGGCAAGCTCCGTGCATGCCTCAAGTTCATTGCTATGGTAAGGTTTGCAAGTGTTACTTTATCTGGCATGCGCATTTACATGACGCACAGCATGTAGAGATTCCATGAGGAAGAAAAAAATGACGTTTGTGTGAATGCATGTGATGTGGTTGTCAGCTGGGTTGTAAAAACAGCACCGTTGTATCAAATTGTCGTGAGAACGTGACCGAAGAATCATAGAAGTGGATAAAATACAGCTCCAATGGGATCTCTCTATGAGCATTCATCAGTTGCCCTTACTAAAAATGCAGCCAAGTACCTGGCTGTGATGCACAACCTACCTCACTCCTGACCTGCCGAGCTAGCAGCTCTCTACGCTGCCGCTTGTGCCCGCTCTCGTTACAAACTTCACCGCTATAGAGAAGCTCAAGTCACCCACCTCAACATGGTCGGAAGCACGGGTCCAGAACTATAAGCGCTGTGCAACTGCTTTGCTTCTTTCTACTACTTAAAATATGGCATATTTTTCGAGTTCGTGCAATGTCTGTTAATATCGAGAATGCTCATAGAACACTTCGGCCAACCTCCAGCAGTTTAAAAGGACAGAAAGTTGAGCGAGTTGGTAAGGATCCATAGTGACCTTCACCAGCTCCCTGTAGCTTTTCCGGCATTGTTGAGCGTAACCAATTTAGCTGCCGCGCCCATATAACTACTGTGGTTTGGTCAATTCGAACGAAATTCTGAAATTCGTCGTCGGAAGTAGGTGTAGCTAGAAGCGTGATGGCCTGTGCCATTCAGATTTGAGAATTTGATATGTCCCATTGCTATAGCTCTTTGATGGGTAAAAGCTGCCCAGCAGTATCATTATGTCCTCCCGCGGAATGTCCCCGCATACAAAAACGGAATACGTCTGCGCGCGGCAAGTGCCCACGACGTGATAGATGAGGAACCAACGAAAATGCTGATAAGAATACCAGGAGCATAAATGACAACGCGTGTGTAAATGTACACACGGTCTCGGTGCTTGCGTCCCGGCGCGCGATGTCTCTCCGACAGGGGCAGTCATGAATGCAGTCAGACGGTGTGTGTGCATGTGTGGGCCGATCCCAGAGGCAGTGCACCGAGACAGTATCGTCTGCTGTCGTGAGAGAGAGCGACCGGCGCGCGTTGACTATGGAAACCCTCTTTCTGCGATGACGACTTTACCAGCTTACAAGCGCACTCGCCCGCGAGAGACAACGCATGTGTAAATATACACACGCGTTGTCACTCATTTACATGCATAAGTGGGTAATGTCACTGGTGAATTAGGGTAAAACTAAACCACAGGTGGCGCTACCTTACTGAGCAAAACGCGAAAAGTGAAATTCAGTAAAGAACAAAAATACGCACTTCCTGTGAGAAAGATAGGGAAACGACGGAGCATGTTCTGATTGAATGCGGGAATATCCACCCAGGTGTACATTTGGGCACTACCTTGGGGTTTTGTAGCGAAAAATAAGGACTTTCTTCCGTAAAGGCCAGAGAATTTGGCTATGAATTTACGTTTTTGCTATAGTATGATAGATTTAATTGATGCAGATTTAAAAGACATGAGGTCAACTTAAAGAGAGAGGGAGAAAAAAGAAAAGTTCGTAAATTTTATTACGAGCCTGGTGGCGCACATGTCACCGTCCCGTTAGAATGGGGACGCTCATAGCATCCATTCATCCATCCATGCGCAGATAAGTTGTGTGTCTTCTTTCTTTTTCGCCTCTGTGCTCTGCTTCAGTTGATAGTCGGCGTTCGTGTGGTCCACTTCTTCTCTTGTGTCTGTGTTTTGCAGCCTGTTTTCACTGTAGGAGTTCATTTGCCGAAGAATGAACTGCACTCGTACGCCACTCCGTTCCCTCGTAATTATCTTCCTTTTAGGGGCAGAGATCCTTAGGGTCAAGCCTTGTCCTTCTGTCGGCGTGACATAGTGTTTAGAAAGCCCGCTAGAGGCGCTGCGAGCGTCTCGGCGCGCGATCTCTCCCTCTACGGGTGACACTGTTTTCACAACAAATCCGTGCAGGGCGGGGCCTCGCCTCGATGACGTAGGCACCATTTTCTTTCTTTTTTTCCTCTCCGTTTGGCGGCGCCAGCGGCGCGGTGGTCACGATTTTTGGTTTCTTTTTTCTCTCCCCTTCTCTCGCTCTCTCTCGGTTTGTGGCGCGAGCCCGGTTCGCAGCGCGTGCATGCGGCGTGTATTGTATTGTTTCGCTCGTGGCCGGAGGCACGGAATGCAACGATGCACGAGTCTTCTCACCGACAGAATGTGATCGAAAAATACCTCCAAGGGTTACATCATCATGAAGACGGCTACTCCCACGGCTACCTGAAGTTAGACGATGAGCTTAAGCTTTTTTAGAGGTCCTTGGCTGCCGTAAACGAGAGGTAGGCTGTGCGGACATCAAGAGACCTGACCAAGTCGTCTAAATGTAAGGATGTATCGATTGCTTCTTAATGTGTCGCTATGCGCGTTGACTTAGCATTGAAAAGCGCAGTAATAACCCGGCAGAACGACTTGTTTTCAGTGAGGGTTAGTGCAACACTACACAAACGATTTCGCGGTTTTGAAGATCGGGTTATCATTTTTCTGGTTACCGGTTCAGACTTTTCCTGGCACCGATTTATTTCGGTTTGAGTGGAGTGTTGTTCTGGTTACCGGAACATGACCCGAGCTTCAGAAATTTTGTTAAACGCAATAGGAACTTAACTGTTATTTTTTCGGTTTCAGTCATGATTATAACCGGGCATGCAAGCAAATCGTGACTTTAAAAAAATTAATAAGTCTGCCCCTGTGCTCTTTAAATAAGTGCTTTGAATTCTAGGCAGAGCTGCGCTTGGGCTTTTGTTGTGTATGCATCTGTGCATTTTTTTTTGCACAATGAAAAAGCAAACGTGGGCAATACGAGACAATATTTGCAGTGTGCCTGTACTGCATGTCGGGACACGGCCGTGTGAGCCATCCGTGGTCTCGCTAGAAGTGTGAATTAGACGTCTAGAGCAAGGCATAGGCCTGATGTCGAACTCTGTATATGAGATGCTGATGCGTCAGCGCCGAGCTTCTTGTCGCATTACATGAAAGTCCCCAAGGCCCAACCAAACTGTAGCATGTTGGTGCTCCTTTGAAATTGTTACTTCTTAAAACCTCACAAAAATGTCTGGGTGATTTACAATTATAATATCTATTCTCGTTGAGGAGAGCCGAAATTTCTTGACAGAGGCAGCACATTTTAAAGTGTCTTTGCTGTCATTACACAAAAACTAAAGCTAGATTTGATATTGCCCTCTGCCATGCGTAAAACTAGGCGCCCTCATTCAATCGTCTTTATTGTTTATTTTCAGCCAATGTCTTCTTCTCCATGATCCACTTCGGGTGCAGAATCTCTCTGGACAATGTGCCGTTTCGAGTTGTGAAGGAAACCGTCAAAGTCTGCATATTTGGAACGGAATACTATAAGAAGACTCTAGGGAAAAAAAAACCCGGTATGTCGCATGGTTATGCACTTCCAACCGTTTCAGTCTCATGCAGATATCCAGCAGCCTTCATAGTTCAAAGATTGTGTGCAGGCAGTGTAAAGAGAATTTACATTATCTTAGTGCAGGTTAGGTTACTTTAGCTTTGTACCAGAAATAAATATTCTTCATTTCATTTACAGGGTTCGAGCACCACTGACTGGCCAAAAGAAGTGTACGAAAAAAAGCGAATGAACCTCCAAGGAACAAAGAAGGGTTGTGCAGCAACAATGACTTGGAATGGATTGACTTGTACCCAGATTTCCATGTACGTAATATGCAACCACAAGTAAAAAAATATTTGCGGGATATTTTCTGGAGACATTTTCATGGCATTTAGGTCTGTGCAAGCTGACAGAAAAGAAACAGTTTTTAAAAATTATTACATTGTCCTTGCAGTGGCTTGTGAAAATTTGTAGCGGATGTTTACTAGCATTGTTTCTACTTCTGCTGATAGTAGGGGGTTTTAGTAGAGGTATGGGATAAGGATGCCTCCTCTCCACTTTGACAGCCTTGAACATGCGTCGTGTTTCGTTATCGGCGCTAAAAAATGGTCTGCTAAAACTCCCTAATATCAGCTTTTCCTGTTGGCCTTAGTGCATGGTGCAGACAAACTTGTCGTGCCATAAGGTGTGGCACCTTAGATTTCGTTATTGTATGCTTAATGAAAGGTTTGTTTAGTCTAGTTGGTTGATGATCATTATAGTTTAAAACACTGCGACAAGATGAGGACGAAGTGAAGACTAGACAGAAGACGGCACTGAACTAACAACTGAAAGTTTATTTCCAGTATATATGCTTTAGCAAAGTGAGGTATTCGCCTAGTTGGTTTTGCATGATTAAAATGCTGCGCTACAGTTACTGGGACAAAAGAAGTTAGGGAGGTCACGCATTACAAAGTGGACACGACAAGCGCAATTGTGCTAAGTTCTTTTGTCCCAGTAACTGTAGCGTAGTATTTCAATCAGTATACATACACATAAAAAATAGCAAAATAAGTGCTAAATATAAAAAAGTACAACACATACAGTCTCTGCATCTAAGCTGAGACTTTATGTGTTGTACTGTTTTGATCTGTCACACTCTGTTTATATTGCTATTTCCCACGTGTATATATACGTTAAAAGTGGAAAAAACTGTAAAGTATACTCAACATAGGTAAAATGCCTACTTTCTAGGTAAACGTACCCCAGCCATGCGGCCAGACTAAAGAGGGCCGGCTCAAAGCAGACAAGGCCAAGCAGCTGCAAGAGGCACTTGATGCGAAGCAGCAGACTGTGAACAAAGAGACGCGACTATACATCAGAATCGCCGACCGCAGTTCCCATCGTAACCATGGTTTCGAGGACATGGAAGCTTTTAGCCAAAACATGGACAGGAACATTGCTGAGCGCATTCAAATGTTGGCAAGGAAAGGAATTACATGTGTATCGGATGTGAAAAAGTGCCTGTACTATTACGTGCACGATGTACTTTTTGCAAACAAGGAAAAGCCTGACAGCAGCTGCAGGGCCTTTTTCCCAACACATCGTGATATAAGCAACCATATCCAAGCTGTTCTTGGGAAAGACCGCTTTAGCACAGTGGATCAAGAGAATGCTAGCATCCTTATTGAAAAGATCAGGGGTGAGCAACCTGAATCATTCATTGTCTATCGTCCGTATGCATCACGCAGCTTCGTAGGTAGCAGCGACTCGAACAATGTGGAAGAGAGCGTTGCCAGCGAGTGTGAAGACACGTTAGTGTTCTGCTTCCAGACAAAATTAATGAGAAACATGCTTAAAAAGAATGCAGGCTCAGTAGTTTGTCTAGATGCAACACACAAGACTAGTGACTATGCCCTACCACTTTTCTTGCTTGTTGTGAAAACACCGTCGGGATACACACCAGCTGGTGTGTTTATCATACAGTTCGAGACGGCCCACTGTATCGCTCAGGCTTCAGGCGTTTTCAAGCAGTGGTGTGATAACTGGTCCCCACAGTACTGGATGGTAGATTACCACAAGGCAGAAATAAGTGCCATCAAGCAAGTGTTTCCAGAGAGTCAAATCTCCATCTGTGACTTCCATAGACTACAGGCATGGCAAAGGTGGTTGCGCAGAAAAGAAAATGATGTATCTGATCCGGATGAAGCCCTGAGACTCATGAAACGTTTAGCCAGTGCTTCAAATCAGGATGAGTTTGGCAAGGCGCTTGAAGTCCTTGTCGCCTCAGAGCATTGGAAAAATGCAAAATTCCGCAGTTACTTTGAAGCAGTGTGGCTCTCTGTAAAGGAGCTGTGGGTCATGTATTACAGGCTGGAGTTTGATGTTGTCTAGACCACAAATAACGGCATTGAGGCCCAAAGCAGGGTGTTGAAGGCACAGTATGTGAAAAGTGCCAGTGGGAAACGGGCATTAACATCCCTAATCACAGCTGTCGTCCATGGCTACCTCCCTGACAAAGAAGTGAAATTCCATGAGGCAGCAAGGAGGCAGTCATCATTGTACAGACAGTACAGTGAAAATGTTCCTGCATACCTGCACAACCGGCCTCAGGGGTTTGTGAAACATATGCTGAGACGGCTCGTTAATGCAGAAGAATACACCCAAACAGACATGAAAGAGCTCTCCACTGAAGGCATGTTCTCTGTTCATTCTGAGAGAAGTGATGACGATGTGTACACGGTCGACTTCACCAAGCCATCGTGTAGCTGCCCTGACTTTAGGAAGCAAAAGTACCCCTGCAAACACTTTTGTGTTGTTTTTAAGTACAGCGACAGGTGGGGCTTTTCCTCTCTTCCGCAGAGTTACCTCAATCGACCGCAGATTACACTTGGAAGCTGTCCAGAATCAGAAACAGGTTCTGAGATTCCTCTTGTCAATGAGCCCAGCCCTTCTGAAGTGTCTTCACAGCCTCTTGGTACAGCAGTGTCAGAGCCGGACATTCCCATTGTCAATGAGCCAAGCATTTCTGAAGTGCCCTCACAACCTGCGATTGCTCTGGTTCCTCACGCAGCAACCCCTCACTATCGGAGCTGCGCAAAAGTATAACCGAGGAATGGGAAAAGTGCAGTTCCCTCCTTTACTGCTGTCATGACGTTCAAACACTCTCGGAGACTAGGGGCTTATTGCAAGCCACCTTCCGTAAGTAGGCTGAATCTGTGCCACAGAGTTCGGGCATTCGTATTCGGGGCTCACCGACAAAGGGATGCTCGTCCCTGAAGCCTCTACCAAAGAGAAGGCGCCTATAGTGTGCTTCACTTTGACATTGATTGGTTGACTTTTCGCAGGAGCTTTGGCTCGTACTGCTAGGAAAAGATCAGGGGGAAACTTTTAGGGATGGCGACTCAGTGATCTTTTTCATATTTTTAAAAATATTGCAGGCTCAATTTTTACCATTTTATAATACTTTTTTAGAATGTTTAGAGCTTTTAAGATTAATATGCTATGTTCAGTGATAGAAGTGCTGCTACAGTTGCTGCAACGTTGACTTGATTGCTGAAGTGCTGCAACGTTGACTTAATAAACCGTTGTTCTCTAAGAGGCGAATCGTCAATTCTGTTATAAACTAGCGGCAACCCAAGCTATTTGTGCATATATATATATATATATATATATATATATACACTTCAAAGATAAATCCTTGGCAGCAGGTCAGTTATATAATCAAAGGGTCACGTTGAAAAAACATAACATTAATTACGACGTTTCGGTCGCGAGACCGGCCTTTTTGAAGCTTCTAATACAAATGGTACGCACAGAGCCTACATGACAGTAACGGGGAAAAGAAAGGGAGAGAGCATGCCTGAGGTTGAAAGGGGGAAAAAGGAAAAAGACGAAATGAAGAAAAAAAGGGTAGGGGGCGGTGTATGGAATAGTGGTGGCGGCCTTGAAAGCCCAAAGATAAAAAAGGGGGTGTTTGACGTACACCGAAATATAAGTTAAATGAGGGAAGGTGGAGAAGGACCGGCTTCGGCGCCGCCGCTTTGAGTCACGGGAGCCGTGTATGTAGCCATCAGCTCAGCCCTCTCCTCAGGGCACAACACGCAGCTGCAAGAAGCGCGGCGCATGAAGGGCTAAAGAAAGCCAGCTGTAGAAAAACTCAGAGCTGTGGCGGCGTGTAGCAACAGGAAAACTGCCTTGGGAAGTTAGAAGATGAAGGAGATACGGGGTGCGATAAAAGAAAGAAGGAGAAAAAGAGGGAGTAGAAAACGAACGAAAGAAATAAAAAGAAGAGGAGGGGGCGGTGGGCGCGTGGACGCCTGTGTGAGGTGGAGCACAGAAACATTTGCAATACGATGACAATAAGGTGCACAGTCACAAATACAAGCAAAACAGGCTCAGCTGAACAGCCAATACGGATAAAAGCGCGCAATAGAAACATAGAGTAACAGGAGAAACAGATGTGAAAAAATGTTCCAGAAGCCAGGGGAATTCATATTCAAACGTATAGCTTCACTGGCTTTACTCAACAATAAAACAATAACAAAGCATAGACGTTTCGCCACCTATGCGGGTGGCATCGTCAGTACACAAATGGCGTCCCATGAAAGGGTACATCAACTTATATCTTGCCGTAAACATCCGGCAAAGGACCACGATTACTGTTGCATGCATTTTGATTATTACGGATGAACCATGACTCGATGAATTTCCTAGGGCCCCATCGTTGTTCCCGTGCCAGCGTCGTCACATTATGGGAATCGAACACATGTCCTTTCGTCAGGCAGTGGTCGACTAATTCCGTCTTGGCACGTGTTGAATGTGTGGCTTTGGTGACGTCCCTGGCGTGTTCCTTGATGCGAGTACGACGTCGTCGCCCGGTCTCACCGATGTAGCAGGCATCACAGTCCGTACAGTTAACATTGTACACAACTCCGCTTTGTTCGTCGGAGGGGGTAGCATACCTATATATATATAAGCATACTATAAGCATACCTATATATATATATATATATATATATATATATATATATATATATATATTAATTTTTAAATACTGTTAATTTGCCGACGGTCTCGTTAAGCCCACAAGACATAGTGTTCAACTTGTGTATTAGGTATGATTCACACGCGTCCCTGTCGTAATGGGTCTGGAAGCCGGATCGCAGGATTGTGTCTCTGGATTTGTCGAATTGGTGTCCGATGATATTTGCGTGTTGTGAAATTGGAAGTTGCGGCAGTGATTTTACGTGGGCCCTATGGTTATTAAACGAACTCTGAAGGAAGTTTCCGTTTGTCCAATGTATTGTACGCGACAGACTGTAACATTCTCAAAGGTAGACGACGTTGCGTGTGTCACAATTGAGTTCACCCTGAATTTTATAGCAAAAGGAAGATGCTCTGCTTTGCGCCGCGTCAGTGGTGTTATCCACACGGCAGACCATGCACCTCGGTTTGTGACAGGGTGCGCAACTTTGTTATTTTCGCGTGTCGTTGTGGATGATGTTACTCTGTCCCGTATATTTGCTGCCCGCCTGTAGGCTACACGAGGCAGTTCTGGAACGAGTTGCCGCATTTTCTCGCTCTATAATAGGATGTTGTGATCTCTCCGCAAAATCGAATTAATGTTAAGTGCAGGAGATGAATAACTTAGTATGAGATTGACATGTGCGTTTTGTTTGACATGAGTGGTTCTTCGAATGAGGTCACCTTGCTCTTGTTGCCCGGCTTTTCTTATGGCATCCTCAACGACCGACGAAGGATAGCTTTGGTGCTTCGGGTCCACTCGGAGTTGCTCGCAGTTGGATGCGAAATCTTCTTCTTTCCAGCATATTCTTTTAAAGCGGAGGGCCTGACTGTATGGAATGGAGGTCTTGCAGTGTTTTGCGTGGCTGCTGTGGAAGTGCAAGTAGTGATGCCCATCGGTCGGTTTTTTGTAGACAGTTGTTAAAAGCTTGTTGTTAGTAAAGGTAATTGTCGTGTTTAGGAAATTTACTTCCGAAGCCGAATATGTAGAGGAAAATGAGATACTTTTATGGACGTTGTTATAATTCGATATGAATTTTAACAGTTCAGCTTTCTCGTGACGCCAAATTAGGAACACATCATCGATGAACCTTTTGTAGAGGAGGGGCTTTAGTTCGCAGCTCTCGAGAAATTCGGATTCTAGTACGCCCACGAAGATATTCGCATAGTTGGGGCCGATTTTCGTACCCATTGATGTGACACTATCCTGGGCAAAGTGTTTGCCATCGAATTCAAAGTTATTGAGTTGCAAAACCATTTTTAAAACAGTTTCCAATGTTTCCGCGCCTACTTTCTTGTCCAGTGAAGAATGTGCATAAGCGTGCACAACTGCCCTGATGCCGTCCGCGTGCGGGATGTTTGTGTACAGAGAATTCACGTCCATGGTGACGAGAAGGCTGCCATCTGGCACGGAGAGCTCTAGAACTTCGGACAAAAAGTGGCTAGTGTCTTTGATGTACGAAGGAAATGTGGGCGGAATTTCCTTGATCAGCGCATCTACGTAGCTATAAATATTTTCCGTGATGGTTCCAATTGCAGAAACGATAGGTCGACCCAGGTTATCTTTTTTTATGTATTTTGGGGAGGAGGTAAAAACACCCTGGAATAGTCGGCGCCGTCGGGAAACCCTATTCCCGACGGCGCCGAAAATTCCCGACAGCGCCGAAAAAATCATCATGAGCCCTCACGGTGGTCTCGTATGTCTGCTGAAATATGGAAGTGCTTTCCTGGCTGATACAATACTCCACGCGGCTGGCGTCAGCCCATACTCGGCTGGAGAGTGTGTCTTCTCAGTGAACTCGAAACAGCATACCATTCTCATCACCACTATCAACGCAGAAGGGAAGAGAAAAAAATACGCCGACTGAAGCTCCTCATGTTCGAAGGGGAAATGATCGAGAGGACTACGTACGTCGCTATGCCGGAGGACTGCGGAAAAGGCGTCGTGCATGAAGGTCACCTTGACCTACTCCGATGCTGATATCTTGCAGCGGCTGACAGAAAATGCAGAGAACTTCATCGGGTTCCCTACGAGGGTGAATAAGAAGCAGTAGGAACGCAAGATCAGCATGCGACAACAGCAGCAACTTCAGAAACAGCAGCCAGCTTGGGAGACCGCTGAGGGGACTCCCCGGGGCCCTTCCAAGGAGAGACGCAGCCACGAAGATTTTGCGCCACAAAGGACTCCTTCCCGAGGCGGGAGGAGACCACTGGAAGGCAGCAGCAGCATGGCCGCTCGAGCTCCCGCACGAGGGGTCGCTCTGGATCCCGACCCAGGGAGAGATCGAGTCCCAGAGACCCGGCGCAACCGTGGCCAAGGAAGCGGAGCCAAAGCAAAGGCCAAAACAGTGTAAACTTTGGCAGTGGGGTTTCCCTGGCAAAAGATAAGCAGGCCGAGGAGATCGATAAATTACAGAAAGAGGTTGGGGCGCTTAAAGAGGTCATCGAAAAGCTCACTCAGGAGTTTCATAGACCAAAATTGCAGGTGCGCATGGGTTCTCCCTCTCCCCAAAATTTGCCACCCGAATTGGTATCTAAACCCATCCCCACGACCCCTGCGGCTGCAGACCCTATGCAAGGTGCAGCACCGGAGGAGGCAAAGATGATTGTAGAATCAGTTAGACCCCCCCTCCCAATGAAACACAAAGGCGAAGACGCTGATCTGTTGGTGGCACCAGAGAAACGATTAGAAGCCAAAATCGATGCTAAATTCGATTCTTTCATGGCCCAAATTAAGGGAGCATTACAACAGAGTGAAGTTAGATTCAAGGCCTTACCGGCGAAGCACAAAAGTAAAGGACAGAATTAGTTGCCATCGGAGAATGGCAACTAAAAGCGGAGGAAAATTTTGACCAGCTCCAACATGGCCAGAGGCGCACCAAGTGAGTCTGATCAGGCAGTGGAACTGTCGCGAGTTCCAACGCAAGCAAGCGTTAGTGCAACAATACTTGATGCTATTGGATAAGAAACCGCTAGCTATATCCCTACAGGAGACGGGCAAAGTAGCGAAACTTTCGGGATAGCAAGCGTTTTCCAGTGACCAGGGGAATAAATCTCGCGTCACAACGTTGATTAAGCGGAACATTGCGGCGATCGAGCACGTAGTCAACTAGGGCGAAATTGAGGCAGTACTCTTAGAAATTCTTACGGGCCGGAATGATTAACCCAGCGTATTTCTCTTAAATTTATAAAGTACACCGCAGCAGAGAAACGTTAGATTCAGGGCCCTATTTCGCAAAGCGACTGATGTAGCCGGGACGAACCGCCTGTTAATAGAGGGTTATTTTAATGCAGTGTACTCGGAATGGGGTTACGCTAAACAGGACCCAAAAGGCAGGCAGCTATGGGAGGACGCGCAAGAGCTCGGCCTCACCCTACACACGGACCCTAGTAGTTCGTCCAGGGAGGGTAACAGCGTGTGTACAGCCACCTCCCCGGACCTGACCTTCTCCAAGAATGTGACAGATCTGAAGTGGACAAAATCGGAGTGCAATTTCGCCAGTGATCATTTCATTTTGGCCTTGATTCGTAGAAAGATGGTGAAGACGCACCGTGCGCGTCAACCAAGGACCGCGGGCTGGGACTTATTCAGAGATAAGCGAGAACAATTCGCCACAGATAAGATCGAAAACAGAAAAGTGGACAAATACCCTCACACGCCACGTTGAAGATGCAACTAAGACGCTTGACGGGGACGATGCCCCTGAAATAGCCGATAGCAAACTCCTTCATATGTAGAAGGCGAGATGTTGTGTGGAACGTAGAATAAAGCCCCAAAAATGGAACCGTAATCTTAGAAGGAAGATTGCCAGACATAACAAAAATATTGAAAATTATGCGATCAGATTATGCGAGCAGAACTGGTGCAGCAGATGCGATGAGATGGAGGGGGCATAAGAGTTGCCAAAACGTGGGGTTTGCTGAGACACCTGTTAGATCCGACCAACTCGAAAACCCAATGTGGAATTAGACTGTCAAAAGACAGGCACGCGTTTGAAGGAACAGACGCGGAATTTATGAACAAGCTAAGAGTCCTATGCGGAGACTTCAACGCTCACCATTCGCTGTGGGGTGACAAGATGGTCGACGCACGTGGAAAAGAAATTGTTGATGCTATGGATGCAGAGAACCTGTGCGTGGCAAACGACAAGAAACCAACGTTCTTCAGGCCTCCAAATTCCACCAGCGTCATTGACCTCGTAATACACTCTGCAGATGTTACGGTTTCATCGACGACAGCTCTGGATCGAATGGGCAGCGACCATGTTCCCATATATACCAATGTTGCTGGGTATCAAAGGAGTCACCAAAAGTATTCCCCTGTCACACGATGGGACACCTATCGCGAAGTCCTAGAAGAGTCTACCGGAGACCTATTAGCCGACATGCTCAGAAGTAAGAAGGAGGCTACTAAATCGACGAAACTGCCAGATCATTTTCCTGCTCCGGACCTGAAGCTGCGGAATCTTTGTGCCGCACGGAGAAGAGCAGAACGTCTACTCCTGAGAAAAGGGGCCGATCCTACGCTGAAAACTGCGCTTAACCGCATCAATGCAGTCATTCGTAGGCACACTAAACGGTTAAGGCGACAACAATGGGCTGCTTTCTGCACGAGCCTATCTGTGTTTACCCCCGTAGCGAGAGTTTGGGGAATTATTGGTACGCTGGTTGGAAGGACTTCTCACAAAAGACCTTGTGAAGTTCTTGCCTTGAAGCTCGGGAAAACACTTGCAACATTAGCGGAAGACTTTGCGGATGCCTATTCCACCCACACTTAGTCACAACCCATGGATCCCATGCCACCTCTTTCCCATTCCTTGATGGATGCCCCTTTTACGTTCCGTGAATTGGAGTCAGCACTCAGCGGTTTGCGCACACATTGTGCGGTCGGCCCTGATCTTATCAGCAATCAGATGATCGCGAACCTGCCGAAGCCACGGAAACAGGAACTCCTTACCATCTTCAATGCTGTGTGGAGCACAGCAGATATTCCGGAAAGCTGGAAAGTTGCGTGGGTGTTGCCCATTCTGAAGCCCAAGAAAGATGCTACTGTCTTAGGCTCGTATCGCCCGGTGTCACTGACGTCCTGTGTAGCGAAAGTCATGGAAAAAGTAGTCCAGAGCAGGCTGAATTCGTTTGTGGAACAAAATAGGAAACTTCCATCATGCATGACTGGATTTCGACAGCGACTGTGCGCTCAAGACAGTGTTTTAGATCTGGTAAGCCATATTGAACACCACTGAGAAGACGGCCTCTCAACACTTGCAGTGTTCATGGATATTTCTAAGGCCTATGACTGCGTCTTGAGAGGAGCCATCATCACCCAATTGCAATCAATGGGAGTTACAGGCAACACTCTGCGCTTCATTCACGCCTTTCTCAGTGACCGTGTTATTCGTGTTCGCCTGGAGACACTGTTAGCGAGGAAAGACTCATTTCTCGTGGGGTACCACAGGGATGCGTTCTCTCTCCTCTCCTCTTCAATATTGCTCTGGCAGCTCTCCCGAACTCAGTTGGCTATCTGCGTGCTTCTGTCAAAATGTTAATATATGCGGACGACATCTGCATTTGGGTGTCGGGATACAGCCACAAACGACTGACACGTTTAGCACAAGCAGCGACTTCTTCCATAGAGACCCACCTGTCAACGCTCGGCCTGTCAATCTCAACGGAGAAGTCATGCTTTATTCTTTTTCCGGGACGACAGCGAAAAGCCACGCGGTTGCATCTCAACTTGGGAAGCCAGCCAATACGACAGGTTGCAAGTATTCGTTTCCTGGGTGTGATATTGGACAGCAAGCTGTCATGGCGGAAGGCTGTAGACTGTCTGTGACACATCTCTGCAGCGCCTTCATGCCCTCAAGCGAGTCGCCGGCATGCACTGTGGTAGTCACCCAAGGTCTATGCTCGCTCTGCACTCCGCCCTTGTGACCAGTCGGATACTTTACCAGCTGGCGTTGATACGTCCATCAGAGTCCCAATATGAACGCCTAGAGGTGCTAAATCGGAAAGGTATTCGCGTGGCCTTAGGAGTTCCACAAGCGACCTCAAACACGAAAGTATTATTCGAGAGTCAATCGCTACCATTACGCCTTTTGGCCTCTCAAGCCCTTCTGACACAATTCCTAAGACTGCGTTCTCACCTCGGAAAACCCTAATCAGTAGACTCAGAAATAGGCACAAGTCTCACTTCTATGCCGCTCTCAGTACTCTGGAGGTGCTTGGTGCCAAGAGTCCCAAACGAAGGCAACGAAGTGACCCTCCTTGGATGTTCGAAGACGTCTCCTACGAAATGTGCATTCCTGGGCTGAAATCCAAGCTATCAACCCCTCCTTCTGAAACATGCTACCGGGTGCTCGAGTATTTGTATGATAAATACAACGGCTATCTACATATATACACGGATGGATCTGTTTGTATGGACACAAACAGCTGCTCTGTGGCATACTGGATTCCATCTGCTTGTTATGCATGGTCTGGACGTTTGGACAACGTAGTCTCTTCAACGGTTGCAGAGAGTGCTGATATTGCTGCCGCACTACGCAAACTGAAGAATGGACCCACAAATCAAGCCGTCATTCTCTCAGACTCTAAGTCGGCAATTCACCAGCTTTCTCGTGGAACTCCTCGGAACAAGTTCTGCCGACAGTCATTGGTCTCAATCAAAAAAGCGGCCCAAAAAGCAATTAGGATAACTTTCCAGTGGATACCTTCGCATGTTGGTATCAACATCAACGAAAGAGCAGATGCCCTGGCCAATGCAGCGCTTTCACGACAACCGACGATAAGAGCTCCTATTAATCAGATATCAGCAAATCAATCAATTCGTGATCATTTCCATTCTTTGTAGAGGCCACCACACCAGCCTTGTATGAGAAAAGGACTTACCCGCAGCGAATCAACTCTACTGTACGGAGTCAGCATGCACTCCCGCATGGTCTTTTAAAGTTAGGGGCGCTGCTTCGCCATTGTGCACGGAATGCAATGAACTGGGAGACATTGACCACTACATCTGGTCCTGCAAGCGCTTTTGCACCGAGAGAAAAGCACTCATGGACAACATGCAAAAAAGAGGGTTTCCACATGGGAGCACTGAAGAAATTATGTATCCGGAAGGTACACGGTCGGTTCGCAAGAAGGTGTCAGCTCTGCTTGTAGCGTTTCTTCAAGAGACAGGATTGTGTGACACGTGGTGACTAATGCGACATGGACAGAGACGCTCGGGCGGAGCAATTGCCGGCCAGGTCTGCCAGGCTAACACCGCCTATAGCCACAACACTACTACTACTACTACTACTACTACTACTACTACTACTACTACTACTACTACTGTCCAACCGTCGTCAAAATAAGTCGAGACGCGCGTGCGAGCGACCGCAATCAGATAAAGCTGCATCGCCGCGCCATCTGACGTGGTGCGTCTCGTGTCGAGACGTCACAGTGAGTGTGTGCATCCCTTCATTCTCGCAGCCATGTCTTTTACTCGCTTGCAACGGACCAGGTGATTGCATGTAGTGTTTAACGCTAGGTGTCCCTTTCTTCTATCCATGCCGAGGGTGAGGGGGGGGGGCACCGGTGGTAAGTTTCGCCGATGCTATTTTTCGCTCGCCCTCAGTCTAAGTCGCTTTCCTTTTTTGTTCTTTCAAGGCCAACCCATGACAATACAGCAAGTGTTTTATTTTCTCGTCCATTCGCCTAATATGTTGCATGTGCAAGGTGATCTGCCTGCCTCTTATTATGTTAATAAACTGAAGCATCCGGTGCCCTCGTTCGTATTTCAATATCGCATAATACGCTTCACCCAAAAGGAACATGCAAAAAAGAGAACTATAATGATGTGTGTGGCGCCTGTTTGCCACTGAGACGAGGTATGCTATCTCTTTAATCAGGTAGTCCAATAAAATTTGTTGCTGGTCTAGTTGGTGCATAGTTAAAATATAAGACGGTGGCGCAAAATGGGACAAGGACAAAACAGGAAGCGACGTATACAAGCGCACAAGTGTGCTTGTATACGTCGCTTCTTCCTGTTTTGTCGTTGTCCCATTTTGCGCCACCGTCTTATGTTTTATCTTTAATCAGGGCCTAGCGAGCCGCGTACACTTCACCGCCACCGTGCCCCCGTCGAACTGAGCGCGTTGCGGATTGAAGAAAGAAAGTGACACCTAGCGCAAAGCATTACATGTAATCACTTGGTCCGCTACAAGCGAGTAAAAAGACGTGGCTGCCAGAATGAAAGGACGTGCACTGGGATGTCTCGACACCAGACGCTCCACGTCAGAGGGCGCGGCGATGCAGTTTCGTCTGTGGCGCAATCTTGTACGCGTCCAAAATTTGGACGGAGGCGGTCCGTCCATCGAGGTGCACGCGATTGGTCAATGTGAGCCGTGACGACATGCGTGACGTTGAATGTCACGTGAGTCGTGACGTTTGCAAGCTGTCAATCATTCCGTGTCGTCTGCTAATGGACGAAGTTGAATGAACGGACCCGAGAGCGTCCATCCGCACGAACGGATATCTAAGCGGCTACCGGACGGCTTGAATTGGATTAAAACGTAACAATTCGGGACAGTTAGCCCTGTTAGCCTCATTCGTATCCGGTTCAATCCAATTTTGCAGTAGTTGCAGAAAATGGCGCTTCCTTTCTCTGGCGTGCCCTTTCCTGTCGCCTGTGCGGCTGTTGCAGACGCGCAGAGACGACGACCCGAGGTAGATGATGCATTTCAAGAGTTGACTGATGAATAGTTCCAGCAGCATTTTCGACTGTCCAAGCGAACAGTGCGTAGCTTGTGCGATGAACTTGATCCCATCATTGGATGCCACCGAGCCAGTGGCCTCTCCACAGAGAGGAAGGTGTTGTGTGCGCTGCGATTCTTCGCGACAGGCAGACCGTGCGTCTAACGCTATCTTTTATTACTTCTATTTGCAGGTGTGCAACGCGGATCTTCGCATCGTTGTCGTGGACCCGCGGTTTCCAGGTTCGTGCCACGAATCTTGGGTGCGGCAGCGAAACCCGCTGCGTGCACGCCTAGCAGCGCAACTGCGGCCTGGCGAGTGTCTGCTTGGTAAGTACACGTACTGTATAACACGAACTAGGGCAGACAGGGTGGGCACAGTCCCTGATATCCTTGAATGTCCTTGAATTAAAAAGTTGCCTTTCCAAGGGCCTGAAAGACCTCAAATTTCTTCTCCATCCTTCAAAAGCCTTCATTTATTTTTGGGGCTTTAAAAAAAGGAGGCCTGATAGTGCAAGTCGCATTTCATGGTGGTTCAGTGCGCTCATGGCAAACGCCATTGCTTACAGCATTCGTACGATTCCTTATCAAGTCGCTTGCTTCGATTCCCAATAAGGCAAAAGCCATAAGTAACCTGGCCGCAGCAAAGCCAGAGCATTTTCGGGCCACCAGAAAGGAAAGTTGTACCAAAATTTCTTTTTACCTTGTCTTAGAACACAATTCCTTGGCAACCCACTAAAGGTTTTCCACAAATCCTCGCATTGTATTGTATGTAATGTAACGGGTAAGGTAGCTGACAATTTTGAATGATAATTTCACGAACTAAGGACAGAATCATTGCGTTTGTAGCGAGCCACCATTGCGATACACTTAAAATTGCAAAGGAAACAGTCCCACGAAATATCGAAGCAAACAAAAGAAGCACGGAATCATGGACAAAACTGAAGGCATGTAGACGAAGGAATAGAAGCTTGAAGCAGTTGATATTGTAACGAACATTTAAGATGGAAATGCAGGAGGAATGCAATATCATGCACCTAATGAAAGTAAGCAGCTTGAGGATCACTGGTAAAGCTTAGGCTGAAGAACTCATTGGCATGCAGACACATATGAATAAAAGCTACCTTCCGTAAACCTCAGACCTTCCTTCACGAGGAATGAAATTTCATGTGCCAGAACAGAAGTGACCATCGTTTCCTTTGTACAACAAAAAAATTACAGCATATCCACGGAGTGAATGATGATGAGTAGGCGAAACTCGGGATGTTCATCATAGATCGTGTCGAGTTCCGGATTAATTTAGTTAACGCGCATGCTCCGAATCCTCACGGTTCAACTATGCACAATGCACAAGTGAAGTCTCCCACCGGAACTTCATTGCAAGTCAAGATCCAGTGCATATATATATATATATACATGGGTTGCCGGTGAACGCTTCTCCAACGCGAGCAGTCGGTATTTCTCAATCAAGAAGCTCGCTAGGAGACGCTGCCTGCGCCAACGTTGTCTCGCGTTTGCCGGGGCAGTGTCGAGTTTGCCGAGGAGCGCGTGGCTCCCGGCGCTCGCGGCGAGGGCTGAGCGCCGGGAGCCACGCGCTTGCCCTCGGCGCGTGCGTGCCTCCCGGGAGGCACGCGCCGGTGGCTACCCTACTACTACTACTACTACTACTACTACTACTACTACTACTACTACATACATACATCGGGGACGCACGACCCACGCCTTAAGGAGCTTCGCCCCTAAAAATTGGCAGATCCCACGTGCAGTGGGAATCAAGGAAATGCGAAGCACGCATAAGGAACGTAAAATTGATTTCATTGTTGTCTCGCTAAAGCAGAGTTTGGTACATATGAAGTTAACGAAACGGCCGCAAGAGCACCATGTGTGTGGCATGTAAACCATGCCGCTCATACACGCATGTCATGATTCTAACGTTATGACCTGTCATTTACGTTCGTCATGCAGTCGTGTTGTGCCATAGGAATTTTGGTATATATCCCTTTAAGGAAACTAATGGCATGTAGATCATGCCGCTAATGATATGCATGTCACGGTTTTCATGTTATGACCTGTCATTTATAATCGTCATGGAGTCATGTTGTGCCAAAAAATTTTCGTATAGGCTCCGTGCAGTCGAGTTTTCCATGTGCGACATCAGCGCCAGAATGCACTTCCTGGGGGACAGAGGAAGCAAAATTGGGCAGACTGTGACAGGGAAATACGCGAACAAGATGCGCCCAACTCTATAGCAGCAGCGACCGCCCGTCCCACCTTCTTTCATTTTATTTCCTTTGAGACGCGCGCTGCAAACCTGCGGCAAACTGTTCCAAAGGGCGACGCCGCGAGCGTTCGTATGGTTCGCAGCACGCCCGGAAAGCAGCGAAGAAACGCGCGCGTCGCTGTCGCCTCGGTTTCCACCGTGCGCGACTGAGCCGTCCGACGAGAGCTACGTAGTGCCCTCTGGCAGCGCCTCCTCTATTTTTTCTGTGCCTGTTGCGTTGCGCCCGTTCCCATTGCTCTGCGATTGCCGGCCTGTTTCTCCGAGTGACCGTGCGGCGGCGCCAGGCTATTACCCTCTCAACACGGTGCTTCTCGCTTCACAGCGGTGCGTTGCGGGTCGCCACCGCGGTCGCATTTGGAATTTTAATTGATTTCTTTCGCTAGTATTCGGCGCTTCCGAATTACTCCTGATAGTGTACGAGAAAATGAGAGAGTGTTCTCAAACGTGCCAGGTCCTTTATATAGTACGGTAAGGCAATATATGATAGGGTCAATGAAGACCTAGATAAAAAGTGACATCGGATGCACAGGGTCAAGAGAAAGGACAATACATAACGATTTAATATGCGCAGCGGAACATGTAAAATAACCGTGTAAGGAAAACTAAACGAACAAAAGATGGCGGAAATGAAACTGCTAATAGGAGGTCATGCAACCTCTTCAAAGTTTTAAGCACTTGCGGGACAATGGCTTGTTCTGGTAAAGCCTTGCGACAGTGTTTTTGTCGGTGAAGTCAACAGCATGGTTTGTGAAAAGTGGCTTCATGAACTTCTTACACACAAGTTCCATTAGCCTGCGCCTTCGGCTCTGGTCACAGCGGTCACAAAGCAGTACCGGCAATGTAACGATTACTTCCACACTCGCGGCCAAGCATGTCTCCATAGGCTTATGCAGGGATGCGCGGTCTGAAAGCATTATGTCCACAAACCCCTTGAGGGCATGGAGAAGACGTACCAGCTCTGGAGTGGGGTAACACAAGCCACCCCTGTTTTGGTGGGCGATCAAACCGTCCAGCGCGCCAGTACAGCTCCCTTTTGCCTTTGTGACTAGAGACACGCAGCGCCCGCACTCAATTTTCTCGGTGACAACGCGGGATATGTATCCCGCAACAATTGAAATTGCTGCCATATCTGGTGTTGGCAGGAAATGTTTCGTTGAAGTGCATAGTTCACGCAGTAGTTGCTGTGCCGAATTCATTGTAGCGGCCGCACTTCTTTTTGACGACGCGGCCGCACTTGTTGACGACATGCTGCTTGGCTTGCCGCTCACAATGATGTTACCCGACGAAAAGAATGAAATTGAACTGTGCACATTGCTGGTGCTCGAAGCTGCAAATATGCCTGTCTTGAGCATCTTTTCAAGGCCTGAAAGTGCGCTTCTCACATCCAGCATGTCTTTACAGCCGGCACTGCGCCGAAGGGTACCAAAGAGCGATTCGATGGGGTCGCTCGAAAATTTCCTTGTCAGCACAAATTTGAAACCTCAGTGTAGAAGAAATCGGATGCACTGTACGTTTGAGACAGTGGTGAACACCAGTGCATGGTGTGTTTATTTGGTTAGGAAGTTCTGCGGTGCGCTTGTCGCTTTGAGGTCTTCAATGTATTCCAAGAAGACAAGTTCCAGCCAATGAAGTCTGGAGTCCTCCGGATCGTAAAACTGCTTGGTGTCCGGGTGGTTCTGATGAATGTGCTGCTGGCAATTGCTGACGTCCATGAGAGTGAACCATCTGCACATATTCTTCATGAATTCAACTGTTTTGCCGGCGTCTGCAAACTTTGCGTCGCATGTGTGCCCCGCGTGGTCTTTCATAAAGGACAAAGCCGCTGTCACGGCTGGTGAAAACAACTGGACGGCAGGCTTCACTCCCATTTTTTCGATGTTTGATGGGTAAAGGTGTTTCCTCGTGAGAAAACGGACCGGCTTCAAAATAGAGCCCTGCTGCATCTTGTAGAGGTCCTTGATGTAGATTGATGAAATTTCGCCATTTCTCCCTAAATTTTCTTGCCAGGAACTGTGATCGGACGTTCTTGATGATGTGGCTCTGATCGAATGCCAAAAACAAACTGCGGCTAGGATCGGTGGGATGCGGTACAAGGGTTTGCGGTTGCCCACGCGATAGTATTTCCATTGCAGCGACGTTTGTTTTGTGGTTGTCACTCACAATTCGAACTATTTCAAATCCCAACTCTTCTGTCTTCTTGATGACGTGTTTTGTAGTTTCCGCGAGTAGCGCACCAGTGCAGTGTCTCGTAAAGAAGTATCCCACCGGGATCGTAAACCTTGCGTGAAGGCCACAGAGCAGAAAACAAAGGAGCGAGTTAGCCAGTTTCGCTCCGATCCGAGTCTGACAAAACTTCGTTTAAAGACCCCATGTCTACGTCTCCAAGGAAAACGTCTCTTTGTTTGTTATATTCAAGCCTCTGCTTGATTCTCATTTCGTCTACGACGAGGCTGCAGATTCTAGCTTGTTCCGTCCCCAGGCATTCTATCTCCGTGCTGAGTCTTTTCTTGACTAGGTCGCTGAAACCTATTTCTCCTGTAGTGCTTCCCAGGAATTTTCGAAGCATGGTTCTGCTTGGCAGTGCGAGTAGCTCGGTCCTAATATATTCATGCGACTTCGTGGGGAGGTTGCCCAAAATTACACACTGTCGTATAGTGGTTTCGCACCACTTCGGTTTTTTTGCCTTGTAGTTCAGTACCTGGTCCATGATTAATCTTGCTTTTGTACTGCCCTGGTTTGACTCTCTGGCGACTTGAAGAAATTTGTTGACATTGCATTCCTCCTTTAGGCGATGCAACTCCTTCTTGTAAGCGTCCACTGTGGCCTGGAGCCGTTCATTCCGTTTCTTCCAGGTTCTTTCCTTCTCGCGCCATTTCTTTCGCTCTAAAAAGGCTGATGTTGATGCTCTCAAATCGGCTTGAGTACCAAATGATCTCAAGGCGCGAGCGCCGGCTTCCTCCACTAGCTGCACATCTGCTGACATAGGGAAGCTTGCGGATTTTAAGCAGTCATTATTTGACGTGAAAGAAGGCAGCTGGTTGTCGTTGAAGTTTGCAGCAACGCTTTCCGATGCTGGCTGACTGTTGGGCTCAGTGACTGCAGCAGGCACATTCACATGGTTCTGCAGTGCATCCGAGGCTGGTGCAGGACGCGAATGGGCTTTCTGGCTTGCGGTCAAACTAGCCAGCGTGTCCGTGGAAGAGTCACGCTTTCTCTTCTGTATGCTGCTGCAACTTCTTATCTTGGGTGGCTCCTTCTTCATGTACGACGGATAATGTAGGAAAACACTCGGCACCGTACTGGGCTTTAGCAGGCGCCTCTTCGTGTCCACACGAAAGTCGGTTTGCAGAAAATGTAGACTGCACACGGCCGAGTAATTCGAGGTGGAATTTGGCTCCCAGTTCTTTCGTGCGATAGCTCGCAGCCATTGTTTACGTAGCTTCGTGTCGGCTGGTATCTCGTGAAAGGACACACCTGGTTCTTTCTTTCGCTGGCTAGAAGTGCAAAACGGAACGTAACAGCAGCGCATCGTAGTCGATAAAACGGACGGAAAACATAACCGCTGAAGCAAACAGACGGGTCTACAACTGCCACTACGAGCAACCGGCAGTTGAAACTTGTCGTCTGCAAATTGAGTGCAATGCGTATTATGGCCCCTGTAAGATTCATAACGACAGTTTATTTAACCACTACCTTTTGTTTCACACGAAGACAATTACTTTAAATGTTGTATCGAAAGGACCTAACAATGTTTGTCATTCTTTTTTGCAGACGACAGAAAAAGCGCGAAAAACCGGCGCGCGAGCGCCGGAGAGCGTCGTCTGCAACAGGGTAATAAGGCAGAGCCGCCAAGCGGCATACCGGGGCGAAATCGAGAGAGTAGCAGAGAGGGCGCGGCGTCCGCCGCCGCGCTCACGCGTCAGGCACAGAAAAAAAAATAATAGAGGAGGCGCTGCCTCTGGTCAGTAGACGGATGGCAGTATAGCGCCAGGACCATGGCATGTAAATAATGCCGGTCATGACACGCGTTTCATTATTCTAATGTTATTACCTGTCATTTACGTTCGTCATGCTGTCGTGTTGTGCCATAGCAATTTTGGTATACGTCCCATTAACGAAACGCCTCGTATTGTAAATCATGCCGCCCATGACATGCATGTTATGTTTTTCATGTTATGACCTGTCATTTATGTTCGTCATGCAGTCATATCGTTGCATACCAATTTTCCTACACATCCCACTAACGAAACGGCCAAGAGAGCACCAAGACCGTGGCATGTAGATCATGTCGCTCATGACATGCATGTCATGATTTTCATGTTATGAACTGTCATTTACATTCGTGATGCAGTCATCTTGTGGCATGTCAATTTTCGTATACATCCCGCTAACGAAACGCGTGGCATGTAAATCATGTCGACCATGGCATGCCTATCATGATTTTCATGTTGTGACCTGTCAGTCATGTTCGCCATGCAGTCATGTTGTAGCATACAAATTTTCGTATACATCCCATTAACGAAACAGCCAGAAGAGAACCAAGACCTGTCGCATGTAAATCATGTCACTCTTGACATGCATGTCATGATTTTCATGTTATGACCTGTCATGTTTGTGATGCAGTCATGTTGTGGCATGCCAATTTGCGCATACGTCCCATTAACGAAACGCGTGGCATGTAAATCATGTTAATCATGACATGCATGTCATGACTTTCATGTTATGACCTGTCATTTATGTTCGCCATGCAGTCATATTGTGGCATACCAATTTTTGTATACATCCCACTGACGAGACGACCAGGAGAGCACCAAGACTGTGACATGTAAATCATGCCGCTCATGACACGCATATCATGATTTTCATGTTATGACCTGTCATTCATGTTCGTCATGTAGTCATGATGTGGCATACCAATTTTCGTAAACATCCGATTAGCGAAACGGCCAGGAGAGCACAAAATCGTAGGCGGCTAGATAGATAGATAGATACGCTCAAACTCGCCGAAGTTCGCTAAGAAATGCTTCGCATTTAAAAAATTTGCGTTTGTGAACTACCATAGCATTAATAAATACTTGGCATGATGTCTGAAAGTTTCTTGAATTTACCTCTTGGAAACCTGCACAAACCCTCGGATCTCATTTTAGGGGCGAAGCTCCTCTTAGTCTAACCTCGTCAGGCGTCAGGCGTCAGGCGTAACCCGCGTGCTGCGAGGCACGCGTTCGCCCTCGGCGTTCGCCTCGGCGCGTGCCTCTCTCTCTCTCCCGGCGCGTGTCTCCCGGCGCGTGCCTCTGCTGTCTTGTGAGAGAGAGAGAGAGACAGAGAGAGACCGAAAGGCGCGCGTTGGCTATGGAAATGCTCTTTCTTAGAGGAACGCTGTACCAGCTCGCAATGAAGGAAAACGCGCTCTCACCCGCGAGAGACAACGTTGGCGCAGGCAGCGTCTCCTAGCAAGTTTCTTGATTGAGAAATACCGACTGCTCGCGCTGGAGAAGCGTTCACCGGCCACCCATATATATATATATATATATATATATATATATATATATATATATATATAATATATATGTAGTTGTTGTTGTTCTGTGGGGTTTAACGTCCCAAAACCAGTTCTGATTATGAGAGACGCCGTAGTGGAGGGCTCCGGAAATTTCGACCACCTGGGGTTCTTTAACGTGCACTGACATCGCACAGCACACGGGCCTCAACATTTCGCCTCCATCGCATGCAGCCGACGCGGCCGGGATTCGATCCCGCGACCCTCGGATCAGCAGCCGAGTACCTTAGCCACTAGACCACCGTGGCGGGTCTATATATGTAGGCACTGGATCTTGACTTGCAATGAAGTGCCGGTGGGAGATTTCACTTGTGCATAGTTGAACCATGAGATTCGTAGCTTGTGCGACGAACTTGATCCCATCATTGGATGCCACCGAGCCAGTGGCCTCTCCACAGAGAGGAAGGTGATGTGTGCGCTGCGATTCTTCGCGACAGGCAGACCGTACGTCTAACGCTATCTTTTATTACTTCTATTTGCAGGTGTGCAACGCGGATCTTCGCATCCTTGTCGTGGACCCACGGTTTCCAGATTCGTGCCACGTCTCTTGGGTGTGGCAGCGAAACCCGCTGCGTGCACGCCTAGCAGCGCAACTGCGGCCCTGCGAGTGTCTGCTTGGTAAGTGTACGTACTGTATAACACGAACTAGGGCAGACTGGGTGGGCACAGACCCTTATATCCTTGAATGTCCTTGAATTTGAAAGTTGCCTTTCCAAGGGCCTGAAAGACCTGGAATTTCTTCTGCATCCTTCAAAACCCTTCATTTATCTTTGGGGCTTTAAAAAAAGGAGGCCTGATAGTGCAAGTAGCATTTCATGGTGGTTCAGTGCGCTCCCGGCAAACGTCATTGCTTACAGCATTCTATGTACGATTCCTTATCATGTCGCTTGCTTCCATTCCCAATAAGGCAAAAGCCATAAGTAACCTGGCCGCAGCAAACCCAGAGCATTTTCGGGCCACCAGAAAGTTGTGCCAAATTTTCTTTTTACCTTGTCTTAGAACACAATTCCTTGGCGACCCACTAAAGGTTTTCCACAAACCTCGCATTGTATTGTAGTTAATGTAATGGGTAAGGTAGCTGACAATTTTGAATGATAATTTCACGAACTAAGGTCAGAATCATTGCGTTTGTAGCGAGCCACCATTGCGATACACTTAAAATTGCAAAGGAAACAGTCCCACGAAATCTCGAAGCAACCAAAAGAAGCACGGAATCGTGGACAAAACTGAAGGCATGTAGACGAAGGAATAGAAGCTTGAAGCAGTTGATATTGTAACGAACATTTAAGATGGAAATGCAGGAGCAATGCAATATCATGCACCTAATGAAAGTAAGCAGCTTGAGGATCACTGGTAAAGCTTAGGCTGAAGAACTCAATGGCATGCAGACACATATGAATAAAAGCTACCTTCCGTAAACCTCAGACCTTCCTTCACGAGGATGAAATTTCATGTGCCAGAATAGAAGTGACCATCGTTTCCTTTGTACAACAAAAAATTTGCGTGTGTGAACTACCATAGCATTAATAAATACTTGGCATGATGTCTGAAAGTTTCTTGAATTTACCTCTTGGAAACCTGCACAAACCCTCGGCTCTCATTTTTCTTTAACAGGAGACTCAGCATATCCCCTTGAGCCGTGGTTGCTGACGCCAGTGCTGGGCGATCCTGACGACAGCACCCGCGAAGGCCAGTACAACCGGGAGAACAGGTCCATGCGGAATGTTGTGAGCGATGCATCGGAGTGCTGAAGAGCAAGTTTCGCTGCTTGCAGCACTTTCGAACCATGCTCTACAGCCCCGAGCGAGCAGCGCGAATCATTAATGCGTGCGCTGCTCTCCACGACATTGCCTTGGACTCGGGCGACCGGACGTTGGACGAGCTTGGCGGGGGAGTGCCACCACCTGAGCAGCCAGAGGAGCCGGGAGGCGGACAGGCGCTGCAACCGTGCGACGTGCTCCTTAGAGGAAGGCTGCAGCGCAGTGCTGTCGTGAATCTGTTTTAAAGTACACAGAAATGGTGAGTTTTCATAAAGCATACATAATTTATTTATACACATTGTAGCACAGTTAGGCCATTGCAGCTCAGTACATAGAGTGCAAAAATACATATACCAAGTGTACCTCCATATAGGTTGTCCATGTTTCCAAAGCAAGACATCTGACAGGTTGTGATAATTGAAACACAAATGAATCAAACTTACACAAGGAATTCTTTTAAAAGAATGGCTGAGTCATGAACTCAGAAACAAGTGTACTGCCCTGCCAACAAGAGTCTCAAAGGAAGCCACTTTGTATTAGTAATGATTAAGCAGTTTCAAGGCACTTCGCCATGCTGCTTTTTCTGTGAGCATTTGCTGCTGCTCCCCAGGTACTTGTGTGTAATATACACATCATGAAGCACCTCTTTCGTAGTGAAACATTACAAATGCGATGCCACAACAGCTGGCATGTGTTGTATCCTATGACATGGCACTTGCTGTACATGTAGACGCAGCAGTTGTTACCCTCTGGTCAGGACAGTGCGCAGAACGTTGGTTTGTATTGCTGAAGCTTGTGGTTACATTGCTGAGGAGTTGGCACAAAGTACTCTTTTCCTAGTTCAACAGGAAACATCAAAGTACAGCCTTTTCTTTAAATGTCCCATGAAATGTGGAATGTACACATCCGTTCACTCATCACAACAGACTTCATGGAAGCAGTATATATGATCGCCACTGAGCACTCATGGTCACCGTCAGTAAAATGTTTGCACAATTCTGATAAACACAACAGAATGATTGCAACCACTGCGTCCTTTTAAATCGAACGCGCAGTCTAAACTGGTGAGAAGCAGGCAATATGCTTGCTAGGCACTTCTTGTGCTAGGTGTAAGAAAGCTTCTGTGTAAGCATGAACACGTAGATGAGGCGAGCAAGCACAGCGTCGTAAAATCAGTTTCGAAAGACGAAGTAAAACTTTAACGTTGAGTACTGTGACAAGATTACAGTGATCACATCGTGCCCAAATGGGTACACGTAGGTAAACAGGAAAGCACAAAAAATGATAAATTCAACTTTATTACACACTATGATAAGTGTATTACGAACCCTGAACATCTCGCTACATGTAGCAAGACATGCGAGAACATTGCAGTGTCAACATCACACCATTCATTTTCACCATGGCACATAAAACCTGCAGTCCCATTTCAGTGGCTTTGCAAGAAAGTGTGTGCATTCCCTTCTCAGTGTTATTAATGGCTGACTAGAAGTACGTATTTCTTTCTCTGCTGCAATCGCTGTGCAATGCTAAAGAACAGACGACTCACATTTGCTGAACGAGGACTGCACTTGGGTGCTGTGGTGAAACATAAATCATATAAAACAAGAATGATTGGCTCTGCAATAGGGATGGTAAAATCGACGAACGAATAATCGATTAATCTTCATCGATTTCGCCCTTTCAATTAATCGAATCAATCAATTAAACCTCTTCGATTAATCGATTACGACCCCCACCCTCCTCCCAACCCCAGCACCGCCCCTTGGCCGGAGCGCATGATTGCGAGGCGCGCGACGCCCAGACGCAGATGTCGAGCGCATATTTCTACGCAAGTAGAAGGAGCCCCTGTGCACTGCTCCGGATATGTTAAGGAAATACGCGTCCGTGAGCCAAGATGTACGACCTGTAGAGAAGAGCAAAGAAATTCGGATTGTAACGAAAGCAGATGATATTCCTGCAATGTATTCAGAATTATACTGAACCGGAGGATATCCCCCAGGTACAACAAAATTTGAAGTCCCGTTTCAGCTGTATGACACAACGGTAGTACGGAAGAAACCATATAACCTTACTTGAGAGAAGAAGGTGTGGCTGAAGGAAGAACTCGGAAAGATGCTGGATGCCGGTATTGTCCGTCCGTCTGTGTCACCATATACATCACCAATAACCATAGCACCCAAGGAAGATGGAGGCCTGCGACTCTGCATGGACTACAGAGCAATTAACAACCACACGCATTTCATTCGATTTCCAATGTCAAGAATAGATAGGATTATAGACGAGACAGGAGGATGTACCTGGTTTTCAAGGATAGACCTTTGTAAGGGCTTCTGGCAAGCACCTCTGACAGAAGACACCAAGAAGCACACTGCCTTTGTAACACCATTCGACATCTACGAGTACAACCGGCATCCTTTCGGATGGAAGAACTCACCGAGCTGGTTCCAGAAAATTATGAATGCCGTTCTAAACCCGCTCATCGATAGGTTCTGCAATGTCTACGTCGATGACATTATTGTTTATTCTAAGAGCGAATTTCTTCATCAGCAGCACCTGACAAACGTGCTCTTGGCTTTGTCAAAAGCGAATCTAAAGGTCAACTTTAAGAAGAGTGAATTCTTCAAAAGGAATGTTACCTTTTTTGGGTAGAGAACTGGATGGCAGTACGAAAAACACCAAAGAGGAATCTGTGGACCGCATCGCGAAACTCGCGAAACCATTCGACGTCCACTCACTACATGTGTTCTTGGGGCTGGCCGGTCATTTCAGAGCATTTATTCAAAACTATGCTCGTAACACTAGATGCTTGACTGGACTGACACAGAAGGATGTACCTTTTTGTTGGACGGACGAGTGCGAAGCGGCTTATGAAGACTTAGTGCGAGTTATCTCGTCAGATCCTGTTCTTCGACTTCCAGATTTTGCTTTACCGTTCGAGCTGAATACAGACGCATCACACTACGGAACGGGAGCGATACATTACTAGCGAGATGAAAGCCAGCCACATCATCGCCCTCTCCGTGTAATTGGCTATCACAGCTACACGTTTAACCAAGCAGAAGTCATTTACACAACGACTGAAAAAGAAGCATTGGCTGTTATAAAGGCTATTCGGTACCTCCGTTCTTATCTGTAAAGTACTAAATTTAAGTTATACACTGACCACGATGAACCCACCCACCTTTTGAAAATGGCGGAGCCAAAAGGAAAAGTTGCACGGTGGGTCGGCGAGTTACAGCAGTTCGACTTATAAGTAAGCCATCGGCCAGGAGCTTCAATGAAAAACGCTGATGCAATGTCGAGACTGGGGGTCAGTATTGCTGATATCAAATGGGAAACCATAAGTACCACCAAGCTCTGGGAAGGGAGAGAAGCTCTGGAACTAACACCAACAGGAAGAGTCGCAGTGCCTCCTTCACTCGTCCCTAAAATTCTCGACCTCTACCACAAGAGCTGTCATTCAGGAGATCACGATGGTTTCTGGTGGACTTATATGAAGCTCACGAAGCTGTTTACGTGGCCGGGCATGAAAGAAGACACGAAAGGTTATGTGCAATCGTGTCATGAATGTCACATTAATAAAGTAAAGTTCAGACAGTCGACTCTGCGGATGGTATTACCAGAACACTCAAGTGTGCCCTTTGAAGTAATCCACTTAGACTTCGCTGAACTTCGAAAAAAATATGAAGGTGTGAAAAAGACTCGAGCCTTCCTGCTGTGTGTGGATGAGTGCACAAGGATGGTAGGAGCAAAGCCGGGTAAGGAAGACGCAAACAGTGTCCTATTCTTTCTAAGCCGAAAGGTGTGTGAAAACGTTAGAGTATTGGTAACCGACAACGGACCCGCCTTTAGGCCGTTTCACATGACGCAGAAACACAGCGATTTTGCTTCGGCGACTAGAGCGATCGCGATTTTTGAAAAAAAATCGCGATCGCTCTTGTCGCAACGGTCTGCGACGAGCGACCAACATGTTGGAATTTCGTCGCTCTGATCGCAGCGATCCGAACGATTTCCCGTCGAAATTGCGCCGAGCAGCAGCCCCCGAGCTGTTTCGCTGTCATGGCGGTGGAGTGTGTTTTATGATCGGAGCGATCGGAGCCGTGGATTACCGAATCTGGTATGTAGTACTATTAATAGCGACACGAGAAGGAAAAAAAATAAAACCTCATACTTCGGCATTCCTCCACTTGTATGTTTTTATTGAAGCAGTGGGTTGGTGTTTTAGCTTTCTTGTGTACTACGTCGAGCTTTCGCTTCGACGTAGTACAACACACGAACGCATTTTGTTCCGTGCGCGGAGAAAGATTCCCGCTAGTTGATGTACTCGAGTTGAGACTCGACGCTATCGAATGTGTGCAACTGGCCTTGCATACACAAGCATTCTTTTTTTTTCTCTCTCTCTCTCTTTGAGATCCCCTGTGGTTGTCGCACAGCCAAGGCATTACAGCACGTACTTTGCGTGCACTCAACACGCGCATTGGGGGTTGTAAGTGCTATGTGCCTGCGATAATAATGATTGAGCACGACGTGGTCGCGAGGCATCCGATGGCGGGCTGCTTTGTTGTGCGCCAATTCCGCGAATGCTCTTGCTTTTCGTCCGCATCGAAATGAGGCCGCCGTGGCCGGAAATCGAACTCACATTCTAGCGGCGCGATATCGGGAGCGCGACACACGAACTTACAATTAAGGTGCGTTGTCAAGAAGCCGAGACCTTTGTATGTCGCCGGAACTTTCTGTACTGTTAATGCATGCAGTTTTCATGGATACGGGGCGCGCTAATTAACCAGAAATACTTCGCCTTACACCGATGCCGTAAATCGGGCACGTCTTTGTTAGACTGACTATACGACCAGTAACTAAATTTAGATAATTTTTGGTGTATTAATGTGTGCTTTTATAGCGTACCATATCAGGAATGCTAGCAACGTCGTTGATTTACTTTCGAAGCGTTGATGCGCAACAAGTATTATTAATAACAGCTTTTTCTTCTTTTCTTATCTCGTGGACAACATTTTTTCCTCCACATATATTTATACGCATATATTTATAGGATTTGTATATTTCCTGCACCGGCTCTCACTTTATATAGTTATAATTAATTGTAAAACCTTCATGGCATGTAACAACACTTCAAAGAAGATTACTTGTGCACGTAAATGCTTGCAGTGTACTTGTTTTCTCTTGTTTATGATGTTCATTATAGCACATCACTTAAAAAGAAAAAAAAAGAAAAGCGGGCAAACAGCCTGCAAAGTTCTTATACAGTTCTTATATAGAAGAAAATGTGAAAGATCACAGCTAATCAAAATCATGCAGGGAAGTTGCCTTGTTGCATCCTTTTTCTGTAGGTTATAGTTTCCTCTTGGGTATGGACCAGTGTTGCACTTCAATAGCCATTCAGGTGTGAACGTGCATATTTAGGTGTGAAGCCATGCCAAATTAAATAGAAACAGCTTGCCGACATATTTGAGAATGGTTTCATTATTACATAAATCCTGCTTTTACAAGTGCATAAGTTTATAGAATTGTGCATTTTTCGAACATATCTTCTGATGAAATTAAAGCACCATGTAACTTTGTCATGGCATTATAAAACTGATTTCTGCAAATGAAGTGTGCACATTATGTAGTTTAATTTTATGTAATACGTACTGCAAACAAATAAAGGTCTAACCAGGAAAGAAATTGTGAGAACAACACGTGTACATGAATCTCTCTATTAAAATTTATAAAGGAAAAGCAAGTGTGCATTAATGCGTAAACATGACCCAACTAAAGTACGGCACAATGCACTAGGGATGCATGGCAGAAATGGTGTGTCTTGGCAGTGCATGCTGATTTGCAGCCATGCCTGGGAAAAATATATACGTCTTAAACAAGCGTGTTAAAAAATCTGTGCACTAAATGTGCATGTTGGTCGAGGGACTCTTTAAGTGTTGCATCTTCATTGAAGACATTCCAAGGCCTAATTACCAGCTTATTAAAGTATAGGAAAAGATTGCGATATTTATAACATTTGAATGTAAATATTATGTCACACAGAAGGGTCTTGCACTGCTTGTTCTTATGGAGTTGCAAACAACAGTTTAGCAGTGATGCCTCAACTGTCACATTTGTCTTTCACAAGACTGTTGGCCTAGTTGATATAAAACAAGAAGAGAACAACAGGAAGAGTGGCACTTCCAGCTACTTTATTCAAGGTGCTAACCCAAGGATATATGCAAACAGCAAACATGCGCGGTCCCTTTCCAACCTCATACCATCCAGCAATCAAGCAATCTCGTCTCTGGTTCATATAACATAACTGATGTATAGCTGATAACGGACAATTTGTACAGGCAACAACACATACAATGATTCTTTTTTACAACTTGCCATTTTTATATATTGTTTTAATCTGTCACTTGCCATGGTGGCTGTGCCAGTTTGCAAAAACAGAAAGTAAGCTCACGCTATATTAAGGCGAAAACCTTATATTACTATGTTTCAAGGCTGTGTTGCGCAGTACAAAAAACCATAGTGTAGGCGAGCATCGAATAGGTGGAGTGCATCTCTTGCTTCACTGTAAAGCTGATTAACTATATATTGCTGGGGCGGTGAGCTTTGTTGCATTCGTATTACAACAAAGTTTACCGTGTCTTGCTGCAAAATCTCATGCCACATCATTGTAGGTGAAGGTGCACAAGGCTCTAGTTGCAAGCGAGGAAGACCGAGAAGGCACAACACTGCAGAAGAACCTTAAGCAACTCAAAATGCCATTTGTCACCACTGCTGCTGTAACAAAGCAGCTATGGGTGAAACTGCAGCAGCAGCCCAAGAAGCAGATCAATGGAACTTGGCACTTGCCTTTCACATTCCCTTGGAAATTTCTAAGCACCTGGTATAACAATACAGCGTAAACCGGTATGGGCTTATTACAATGCTCAAAATTGGTGACAATGGCGCCTGAAGCAGGTGTCGTGTCCGAAACCGCTATCGCTCATAATGAGAAAAAGTCCATACCCCCATCTCACCTGAAGGAAAACTAGCAATCTTTCAGTAATGTTTATCTCCCTCTCTCCACGCCTGTGCACATTTGAACACAGCCCAACAGGAGTAGTAGCACCCACCCCCGACTCTGGGCCTTATATATTGTCAGTCGTCGGCTATGGTTCTATCGACAAAGACTAGGAGAATTGGGGGAGGCGGGGGAGGAAATACAGAATAGCAAGAAGATGACGACGGCATTGAACGGAGAGGATGCAGATGACAAATGAGAAGTAAAGGAATTTGAAAAGGAAGACAATGTAAGAGGAAGAACAAGAGGGGGGGAGGAGAAGCAGGAATGGAAGAAGACCTAAAGAGAATAAGAGCACATGCAGGAAAGCTTACACTGTCACTGTGCTGTGTTCTTTGCGAAGGCCTGAGAGTCTTCTTACAATGCTGCCCTAACTTGTCCCAGTGGCTCATTAAAGAAGTCCTGCTGACATTGTGCAGTGGAGATTTTCCTCTGAAAATGCGCACCTATCAGGTTCACGATACCCACCATTGGTGATTACTTCTCTATACAAGTTACTTCAAGCAGTAAAACCTTTGCCAGGAAAAAGAAATGGAAAAGACATCAAGAGAGTGCAGGCGATTGCTTACCCACAAAGGTTGTTATGCAACATCAAAAAAGAAGCATCAAAATTCAATGTGAATGTTGTTTTTGTGCCCCTAACAAGCTCTCAAAGGTGTGTTCTCTAGACAAAGTGGCTGAAGTGTGCAAGATGCACAGGAACAAATTCAGCACTTGCCAGTCGCTCAGAGCAGCTTGGTTGCAGCAGACAAGAAAACCTGGCATCCTACGAGCAAAGTGACAATGTAGGTGGAGACATGGTATGTCCTCGAGGCACGGAGAAGGCAGAACTTGAGGAGGGCAATCTGCTAGGCTGTGGCAGCGCGCGCCATGGCCCATTCATGAAACGGTTTGGCAAGGAGGAAATTGAATTTTCTTTGCATCAAGACAGATGAAACTTCCGGCAAGTGGTCATCTTTTACATGTCATCCAATGGGTGCAATGCATAAAAACTGCGATACCGCCTCACATATTGCAAATATTCTCGGTTTTCTGTCTGCAGCATCAATAAGTAAACCCTGCGGGCATTTTGGCTGTAGTTTGTAATAAATAATCACTTCAATATGCTCCATACAGCACTTGTAATGAGCTGCATGTAGCGACTCCAGTGCAGGTGGCACCTGCTGCTGTAAGTCCCTCGTTTGCATGTTGTGAACAGGTGTGGGTAAATGGCCTTGGGAAGAAAAGGCGTGCAGGATGCAGCATATTCTTTGTCATCTGCTGACTTTATAACTCTCACGGGCTTCTCAGACTTTTAAGTGCACTTTTCGTGTTGCAACAAAGGCTTGCGCTCTCTGGGATTTCCACCAGTGCCATTTTAGGATGGGACAGAAATATGTTGTGCCAAACTACAACAGCAGTGCATCCAGCTAAGTGAAGCCGATTACTTTCGACGTTCTCAGTGGCTTGATGAAAGTGGAGGCATGGACTTGTACAATACTAAGGAAAGGTCGAGAGCTCATGCCCCATAACTACGTTTGCTAGAAGCATTTCTCAAACAGTGAAATGGAGACGCAATGAAGGTGATCTTAGTGGTGACATCTCTCTTGACAAACCCAAGCGGCCTGTTTTGTTACTAGATGCCGTGTTGTCACTATTTTGCACTGTCTCAGCTACCTGTCTCCTGTTCTCAAAGAAAAGAGAAAAAAATGAGCCAATTGGACCTGGCGTGAAGTGCGGAGAGCATGCAAAGACAGAGACTTTGGTGGTTAATGACACAAATATGCTCGCTGCTTGCCACTCTGAGGAAAATGAGATGGTGCATCCTCTTGCCTCCCTTTGCCATGCGTCCAATGCCTGTACCAATAGTTCTGGTAATGACCAAACGAGTCGAGCCAGAGTTATTGAATAATTATAAGTTTTGCATTCCAAAAAACATACTGTGCAGATAATTAGGTAATTGCTGTGCAGGCAACACCTTTTTTCGTTTATATAACAAATAATTTGCAGCCACCAAGATCGCACAAGAAGCACATCAATTACAATGAATCGGCACTGGCTAGCCTTGACAGGTTGAACCGGAAAGCTTCTGCAGAAAGCGTGAAGTGTGTGTTTCTCTCTCTGCGCAAGCCGACTCGCACAACAGAGCGTGTGTTGGCACCATGCCCTACAGCGTGATTTCACTGAGCTTGACTGAGCCACCCAAACAAGTACTGTTTCGCCTTCTGAAGAAATGCTCTGTGCCTCGAGGCCAATACAGCAGTTTTCTCTATAGCAGTGACCATCACACAAATGCTTCTCAATTCCAACAAGCGCATTTGTTTGAGGAAATGCTATGGCAAGAAAACATTCTAAACTTCGAGGGACTCCCGAGATGGAACAGGATGGAGAGCAGTTTCTGAACTATTAGACAATGAATGCGTGTCGCAGAAACACAGTGAGCCCTGCTAATATTTCTGCTCGTCGACAGAATCCTTTTATTGCAGTAAAACCGCGTATCTCCAAATACAGTCTGTTTGGAAATAGTACTTCAGGCCCTTATTGGCTGTTTTTCTGTTTTGGAAACAATTCTGTTCTAGCAGAAAAGAGGCATAGCAGGGAAACAGTCTACTACAGCTCTAAGTGCATGACTACGCTACTAACTTGTTATAAGACTATACATCAAAAATACATTTCGTGCACGGCGTGGGGAGTGCAACGTATTTTGCTTCTTTGGACAGACTCGCAGTAATCTACTAGCATTAGGAAACTAAACGACATCCGTGTCTTCACAATGTAGTGACGCAACATACAGGCTGCAACACAGGTGACTGCAGCTCCTTATAAACTTGTGATGCTAGTTGTTACACATGCACACCACAGATTCCACGACGGACGATCCGTGATATCGATGTTCACAAAACAAACTATTCAACATCATGCAAGCACGCACGCACGCACACACACACACACACACACACACACACACACAACACACACACACACACACACACAGAGAGAGAGAGGCGTCATTTTTCGCGGCCTTCAAGATTTGAGTTTTCGGTTACATGCGTGTTGCCGCGTTCGGTCACAACACAAACTAACCGTATTCAGTGCACAGACACACACATATACATCATTTACAGATCCATAAATGTGGGCTTTGGTTAGATGCCGGCGTCGTCCGGTTCGGAGGCACTACAGTGTAGTAGGCACTTGCGAGCAAGATACACGAACCATTCGTTGACAACTTGATGCTGAACACGGAGGATTCGCGCACACGACGACTTCGCGCACACGACGACTTAGAAGAAGAATACGCGGACCCTTCCTACGCGGCTACATCCATGGTGCAAAGTTTTTTTTTTCTTCACGACGCGAAGCAGCCGAAGCAGCTGCTGTGCCGCTGCTATATTTCTAGGCACTGTACCGCTGCGCTGCTGCCACCGCTATTTTCACGTCTTTACTGATGTGCGGGAGCCGCTGTTGCGCACACCAAAATAGTTTACCCACTTGCAGCCGTTTTGAAATTACAATACATGCGTGTTCTTCAATCCTGTAAAACAAAAGTTAAAAATATTATAACGCACGGTTATTTAAACACATTTGAAGATAGCCGGTCGCTACTGTCGCGGGAAAAACAGTCGCTGCAATCGCAAGTCATCTGAAACGAAACCACCATTAAGCGACGGGAGCGAACAGAGCGATCGGAACGATTTTCGTCGCTGCAATCGCGGCATGTGAAACAGCCTTTTCGGAGTCGTCAACTGCATGAATGGGCAAAGCAACGTGGAGTTGAACTTTGGTTTACGGCACCATATCATCCAGCTGCTAATGGACTGGCGGAGCGAGAAATTCGAGACATCAAGCAGTACTTAAGTGTGTACCCAGTCCTCCCAGGTGGATGGAAGGGCTGCCATGAAGCGGCGGTAGCGCATTTCCTGTTGTCAAGACCGCAAGCCAACAAGGACATTTGAAGACGGTCTGGTATGTGCGGCCTAACGGCACCATCCAGTCAGCCTCAATAGCAAACGTTTTCGAATATCATCCCACGAGGGATGAAGACAAGGGAGGGGAGAGTGAAGCAAGCCCAAGCTGATAAAGAAGACCTGGAACTGTGCGTTGTCAGTGCACGTTAAAGAATCCCAGGCCTTTCTCTCCTCTCTATCTCTTTCACTCCCTTTCCCCTACCCCTACGGACGCTTAGCCGTGCTCCCTACATGGGCTGCAGAAATTAGCCTCCTTTCCTAACCGAACCACAATCAATCAATCAATCAATCAATCAACAACTGCAAAGGGGGAAGGCGCAGGGGAAGATAATAAAGAAGGGAGAAATGGGGACATGACACTTGATCTGTGTGCATTTTACGTGCGGTCGTGTTACAATCCTGATGTGATCGGTACTAACAGGTATACTTCGTACCTGTGAAGGCACCACTGGGGCCAAATCACAAATACGAACGTGAACAAATTATGAGTTGAAGGGAAATCAAGGAAATTTCAGAATTCTAAATGATGTGCAGAGATGAAGCAGATATTCATAAAAATAAACAATGGGTGCTTAATACTATTTCAAAGCAAATTTGCATTTTTATGGTAGAAAGTCATGTACATGGAGAAGTATGAGAATGGGCTATGTTAATAAGATAGTATTCTGCCAACAAACCATATATAATGCTTAAGAAACCTAGCTGGTGGTGTGCCTTCGCTGACAACAGCCGCAGTCGTGTTCTTAACACTGGTAGGCTTGGATAAAGGAATGTTAGGGAGCACATTTAGATCTGTCTTTGCTCACTCAGTTTGTGAAATCTATTTTTTTTTCCAGTACTATATCTTGATGAAGTGGTCGTTTGGGGGAGTTGGTGATACAAAATCGGCATGGTGCACAGCGCTGAAAAGCGGCGAGAGAGACCAGAGAAGGACACAGCACAGATGCTGACTTCACTGAGCTTTATTGGCGCAACTGCCCGTAGTATATGGGCGAGAAATTGGCCGACATGACTACAACAATCTAGTTCACATCATGCACCCCATCGCATCGCAGCTCCATTTCATTTTCGAAGAGGGCACTCGATGGCATGCTGATACAGAGGTCACCGAACTTCTGCGTCTTATCCACTTCTGTAATTTCTCAGGTACGTTACTCACCATGTTTTGATGCAATGGAGTAGTTTTCAAAATCGTGCTGAAAGCCACAATCCCTGCAGTGCATGCGGGAGATGGTCCTGAACTGTTGTGTTAAGGTTACAAAAATGTTGTTTTAAGTACTTATTTACGCTTGTGCCTGTTGGTCCAACATAGCTTTTGCCACAGCTTAGGTTGACCATATATGCGACACGCTCCGTGCATGCTGCAAGATGATTCCTATAGTAAGTATTGCGAGTATCCTTTCGCCTGGCATGAGCCTTCACATGGCCCAGGGTACTGACAGTTTCCATGAGGCTGAAAAAATGAGGTTTATGACACTGCAGGTGTTGTGGCTCTAGATCCGATTTCAAAAGCACACTCGCTGTATCGAAACATAGTGAGCATCTCACCAGCGAAATTATAGAAATAGATAAGATACCGGTGCTATGTGACCTCTGTATCCGCATTCCATCGATTGCTTTTACCAAAATGAAGCCAGTAATTTAGCCGTGATGCGCAACCTACCGTATCCTGATCTGCCGAGCTAGCGGCTTTTTACGGAGCCGCTTGCGCCTGCTCACGTTCCAATCTTCACCACTATAAAGAAGCTCGAGTTACCCACATGAACCTTGTCGGAAGCATGGGTGCAGAAGAGTAAGCACTGTGCGAGTGCTTAGCTCGTTTGTACTACATAGAAATTTGGGCGCATTTTGCCAGCTGTCGCAGTGTTTCTTAACATCAAGAATGTTCACGTGACATGTGAGCCAAACTTCAGGAGTATATTTACCAACGAATCAACCACACCCGAGCGCCAGTCGGACCACTGGTAATCTTTTTTTTTCTTTTTTTTTCCTGTTGCCACTCATCCATGCGGAAAATTGTTGGACAATATTTCAGAAAGAACTGCGCGAATTCGGCTCATTATTAATAGAATACGTCCTTTTAATTTTACGATATGCGTATCGACATTATTGTGCATTCAAATATTAAAGATTTTTACCTTTTCTAGAGACTACCTCCATTCATTTCTCATGCATGCGCGTCACTGACAACTACAGTGTATCGTTAATGCTGATATAACACAATCGAGTCATTTTGCTTGTTTCCTTCTTGGTATATTGGGCCTTACCACAAGCATCTCAGCACGGCGGAAGCAGATGACTGCAGAGAAGCGGTGCAGTTGGGGTGGCTGGTGGATCAAAATTTGTAGTGAAGACACCCCTAGCGGTAGAAAAAAGATCTAGCACGTGCGCGCTGGCTTTTCACTTACCGGACAAGTCAGGAGGACATTTCGTCGTGCTGCCATGCGATGATTGTTTGACTTCTGTAGTTTTACGTTAAAAAAACCGCACTATGATTGTGAGAGACGCACTAGCGGAGGGTTCCGGAAATTTCGACCACCTGTGGTTCTTTGCCGCGCACTGACATAGCACAGTACACGGGCCTCAACATTTCCTCTCCATTGAAGTGTTGCTGCTGGGGCTTGGATTCAATTCCGCAACCCTCGAATCTGCAACCGAGTGATAGAAAAACTTGACTGCTGTGGTAGGGCGGGATGAGATTGAGCGCATGATGTGAGCTACATTATTCTGCTGATATCTGTCGATTTCTCGTCCATATATGTCTCGCGGTTACACGAATAAAGCTCAGTTGAAGGAAGGACACGCCTATGTTGGAGGAAGGACGCACCAATAAAGCTCAATTCAATAGAAGGGCACACCTATGTTGTGTCCTTCTATTGTAACGGCCCTCGTTTCTTCTGCGTTGTGCACCATGCCAATTTCTTCTTCGAGGAGCCTTTCATTTAAAGGGGTCCTGAACCACCGCTTGGGCTTGGTTTTGAAAACGGCTTGGTGCGTATTGAATGCCTCTCAGAAATTCACAGCCGAAAGAATTTTTCAAAGCGGTTTGTTAGGAGCGAAGATATTGCGACCGGAAAACTTCCCTTTCCAGTCCTGAATAGAGGGTACATAGCTCCTTAGGGCGGTGTCGAAGGAGGTGCCGCGCCCACCGCATTACGTCACCAGACTTCAGCGACGTGTCAGAGCGGCTGACGAAAAGCGCGCGACTACCGGGGACTGTTTCTTCGCAGCGCGCTTGTGGCCGCCTGCTCGCCTCGCGCCTGGGCTCGGTCGCGTGCCCTCGCGATCACCGCATTCTTTTTTTTTTCGATCCTCCGAAGCTTTGTTTTCGTTCATCACATACGTTTAGGCTCGCAGGTGCGAGCGGTTACTTTGTCAGTGCGCTGCTTGTCGTCGATATTGCTCATAAGACGGCCTCAGGACAAACAGCGCAACTACCAACGTTGCTCCACCTAGTCCTGCATAACCCCAAGTTAGTTAATTGTTGATTAGTGATTGTACACGGGTTAATCATCCTGTCGGGCTCGAACGTGTGACTATATGACTCGAAAGGAAGACCTTCACAACTCGAACCCTTGCCGACAGATTAATGTGGGATAAGGTGCATTGACATGCAGTAAGATGGATGGATTAATTTAATGGGTAAATACACTAGTTCAATTTTAACAGTGAAGCTGTTTAAGCTATTGGTGAAACTGAGAAATCTGCCGAGAACTCCACTAAGCTATGTAATGCTAGCATAACACTACCACGCTGTAGTAAAGACAAAGCTCCCTAGGACTAGTTAGGTAAAGCTAAGTCTCATTCAATGGAGCCTAATTAAGATTCCTAGGACTAGTTAGGTAAGGCTAAGTCTCATTCAAAGGAGCCTAATTAGGAATAATTAATTGAAGCCTAGTTCAGACAGGACTAATCCAACTAAGCCATACCAAGCCAAACTGAACTAATTCAACCTGAATTGAGCTATGACAAGTAAGTCACACCTAATTAAGCGGATACTAATGATTTATAATTATTTAAGCTATGATACTAATAAACCATGTCTAATTAAGGTAAATCTCATTATGCGAAGCCTAATTTAGCTGTTCTGAACAAATCTAGTGTAAGCAAGCTTCTAATCAGACCGCGTTTAAATAAATAGCACTAATTAAATCCCGCATAGCTAGGTTATTACTAGTTAAGTCAAACCTAAGCTAGCACTTATTAATCGAAGGTAAATTATGCTAAGACTTCAAGGTCAAGCCTCATTAAGTTGAGACTAAGCATTTCAGGACTAATTAGGCTAACACTGATTAAATCAGGCCTATTTCAGGTAGTATTTATCAAGCGATACTTAATTAAGATAATATGTTAAAGAAGAGCGTAACTAGGCCTGTACTAATTAGGCCACGTATAATTAAGGTATGACTAATTACCCGAAGCATAATTATATCATGACTAATGAAGACCAGCGTATTAAACAATGTATCATCAGGTATAAGATAATTAGACCGATTCTAATTAGTGTATCACTAATTAGGCATTGACTAATTAAGATAGGACTAAGTCAAGTCTCAATAAGCTCAGATTATTAAGTTATGCCAAATTAAGCCAGACATTACAGATGTAATGATTTAATTCGAAACTAATTTACCTTAGTCAACCCTAATCTGCTGTAATCCTTAGTTCACACTAAGGCCCGTATTCTGAAACGCTCCTTACCTCACTGGGGATCGTTTAACTACTTGAGGACGCCTTATCACGCATTCCAGAACGCTCTTTACTAAGGTACCCTCACAAAGGCCTTCCTTGGGGGTCCCTTAAGTTAAGGTAGCACTGGGGCAACCTTCGTTCCACCTTACATCGCTCCTTTCAGTGAAAGAGTGCTTCACTGCAAGATTTTGTACTTTCTTTTCTGGCGAGAGATGGCAGTGCCCCGCCGGGCTCCCGGGTACTCCGGCCATACGGCCGTACCGGCGCCAGTTCAGGAAAGAAAAAATGGCGTACTGCGTTCCGTTGGCTGACAGCAACGTCGCAGGTTTGTTTTCATTCGCGTCACAAGCAAGCGATTTCACGTATGGTGACGTATGGTGACGCTGTTTCAAGTTGTCCCACAGCTTCCGTAGTTGGGCGACTGTGCGCGGCCGTACATTTTCTGTGCTGTTGAACTCGGACGCCAACGACTCCCACGCTTTTGCTTTCCTTGTAAGCGATACCGCATCCGATTTTTTGTTTTCAATTGACGACTCATATTTTTGAACAAGCTCCGTCAGCAGCTCCTTTTCCTCATCGCTAAAACATTGCTTACCAGGCATGCTTACAAACGTCTCAACGGCGATTTACACCTGTCAGCGCTCAGTGCCAGACGCCAGACTAGCCAGACTGCCACAGCTCCACAAAACCGCCGCCAATGTTGCTAGCGCACCCGTTTTTTTGCCAGCTGCAACGCGCAAAAGCTAAAAAGAAACAGAAACGCCTGTGCGCTTATCTTCGTAAATAGAGCGTGCACGTCAGTATTTATTGGTATGCATTAAAAATACTCTTCATTCTTGCTTGAAAGGGAATGTTTGCTTAATATTTCACAGCTACCCTTGAACCCAGAGTCGCGAAACGCGCGCCTTTCCTTACTGAGGAAGCCCTTCGCTAAGGAAAGCTGAAGGAAGCTTTTAGAATACACTGGCGTCCTCTAGGAGCCCCTTACGATGAGGAGACATGAAAGGCCCCTCACGTAAGGTAAGGAAACGCCCTGAGGTAAGGAGCGTTTCAGAATACGGGCCTAAGTCTAGTGTAATCCGCTCTATAATATGCCATGTCCACCTTAATGCACCTTAGTCTGTCTTAATCCACCCTAATGCGCCTTAATGAGCTCTGATCCACCCAAGTACACCCTAATCAGATCTAGTCCTTTAATCTACCTTATAGAAGAAATATTTTGGGTTCGACTCCAGCCATGTTATTGAGTACGAGTACTAGAAGGTGGCGCATTGGAGTACCATAGGGAATAAACCCATCTACAACCACTGATGAATTAAAGTTCGGGATTAATTTGTGATTTATTACAGGCTGCAGGCATGCATTTGTTCGCTTCTTGGAAAACTATATTTATGGTGACTTTTGCACCGCACCGTTCGCGTCCACGCCGAGGTAGTTTACGGACGCCTTCCAATGGCATCTATGAGGCTTGCGCATTAACAAATATATTTTTACATATTTCAAGCAACTTTGCCTATATAGGTGCTCACAACGCAAGGAAAAACGAGCGCACGGCACGCACGGCACGCACGCGCTTACGGTTTTAAAAAAGGCTCGCTGCGAAGGGCCCGCACACAGCCGAGGCGGGCGTGTCTGCCATCGGCCAATAGCAGCGACGCTCCTTGTAAATGCTCTATGACGAAACAGAGCATATTCAAGGAGCGTGAGGAGAAGCCGCTTTTTGAGCTGAGGGCTCCTGAAGAAGTGGAAGCTTTGTGCTCCGCTTGTGAACGCTACGCTTCGCGGATGACTACAGAATTTGGCTAAGATATTCGTTACAGCGTAGGCAAGCCGTAGAATATGTTTTTTCACCAAGCCCGGAGGGTGGTTCAGGACCCCTTTAATGTGGGAAAAACTCACATCTATTGTGTGCGTACACTGTTCGTCACTTTTTGTAGTCACTAATATTTTGTCACTCAATTTCGGCAAAAGTGAATGTTGGACAATGTCAAGGCAAAATACACTGGTTTATTATGTTATCGCTCTTGCTACATATATCTCTCAACACAATGCCATCAGTCATGTGTAGTCGCATCATTCTAGATTGCTCAAGCGCACATCCAGTGTTTGTACTTTTCAAATGCTGGGAGTCTGCTCTTCAAAGAAGCTTGTTCAAAAAAATTACAACATATCCACGGAGTGAATGATGATGAGTGGGCGAAGCTCGGGAGGTTCATCGTAGATCGTGCCGAGTTCCGGATTAATTTAGTTAACGCGCACGCTAAGAATCTTTATGGTTCAACTATGCACAAGTGAAATCGCCAACCGGCACTTCATTGCAAGTCAAGATCCAGTGTCTATATATATGGGTGGCCGCTGAACGGTTCTCCAACGCGAGCAGTCGGTGTTTCTCAATCAAGAAACTCGCTAGGAGACGCTGCCTGCGCCAACGTTGTCTCTCGCGGGTGAGCGCGCGTTCTCCTTCTTTGCGAGCTGGTAGAGCGTTCATCTAAGAAAGAGCGTTTCCATAGTCCACGCGCGCCTTTCGCTCTCTCTCTCTCTCTGTTTCTCTCTCTCTCACACACAAGACAGTAGATGGAAGAGTGAGAGAGATAGAGGCACGCGCCGGGAGGCACGCACCGAGGGCGAGCGCGTGCCTCCTGCTGGTTACGCCTGACGCCTGACGCAGGACAAGGTTAGATTAAGAGGAGCGTCGCCCCTAAAAGCGTTAAGAAGCTTTGCTGCCAGAATATAGAAAAAGACACAACAGTCTGTTTCATTGTCAGACATATTGGTGCGGGCTCAGATAAGTACCAAAACATATTCATAATTTTTGACAGCACACCACCACAAAAACTTGTGTCACGACACTGCACGAGCTCAGCACAAAACAAACATTGCATTCGCGTGTCCCTTGCACAAATGCCATGCGCTCATTTATTAATCTCAAGAACTTGTCCATTTTTGTGGTACTCCGAAAATAAAGGACGCATGATTTCCATGACATGGATATTCTGCACTGTCAGGTCACCTATGTTTTCTTTTGTATTCTCCTGCAGTCAACTGCTGTAATCCTTGCCTCATGATTGAGTGCATGTATCTCTGAAGAGCTCAAATTCTCAGAGCTCAGATTTTGCTACTGCATCACTAAATAAAGCTGGAAGCTTCGCACTGCAAAGCCGAGCAAAACTAGCTAAGCAAAAGCGTTTTTTTATTTAATTCATCGTGACGTAAACATAGACACGTCAACGCTCACTTCTTTCGATCGCTCAAGATCAACACGTATAGACATTCCCAAATACTTAATGAATACGCTTTTAACTCAAACTGCTATAAATGATCATATTTCCCTTGAACCGTGCGAGAATTGAACCAAATTACTCTATCTGTTACTAACGCTTCATTTTTAATGCGTTCTTAGATGCAGTACAAGTTAACGTATATGCTGATCAGTTTCTGTGAAAACTATTGTTTTTTGAATTTCGTTATCTTTACCTTGTAAACTGTATTCATATATTGTGTTTCACTACCATTATTGCACAATTAGGCATGCTACAATTCTAATTATAGTATTTACTACATGTTCATGAATTGTAGTTCCGCATTGTATGAACGATATGATGTTGCTTCTTTTTCGTTAATATGTATGCCTTCCCTGCGTTGGTCTTCTGTGAGATTGGTAGTATTGTTGAAGTAATAGAAAATGCTCAGTCATGTAGTAAGGGCCGTGTCATCGGATGCCAGTTGCGAGGTGCCTAACCAAATGATGAGGGTGTTGGAGGGTTCTAGGGACGCCGCCCCTATTCAGGTGTGTTGAAGCCCACACAGACCTGGAACCTTTAGGGGCTAAGCTCCTTAGGCTCGAAACTTGTCCCTCCCCCCGTCGGCGTGATACTTAGAGCGCCCACTGGAGGCGCTGCAGTAGCAGCTCTCGCCCCCGTCGCGTGCTCTGGGTTTGAGTGGAGCCGCTAGTGGCGCTGCGATGTCGCTCGCTCCGGGCGCGCGATCTCTTTCTCTGCGACAGCGGCAGTCATGGAGTGCACCTCGTTACGAATGAAGACAAGGTGGCGGGTGCCCTGGGTTTGAGTGGATACCACTGGGGGCGATACGGTGGCGCTCGCTCCCGGCGTGCGATCTCTCTCTCTTCGGCAGCAGCAGTCATGGAGCGCGCATCGTTATGAAGGAAAAGGCTGCAAAACGCAAGCGGATCTGAGAGCTCGCAGAGCGGCTGCACCACGGCAACGCAGACAAGCGGATCCAGAGTTGCGGGCTCGCGAAGACGCAGCGAACGGCTGCGCCGGCAAGCTCACCCGGAGTTGAAGGCTCGGAAGCTGCAGCTGCAGCAGGAGAATCCGTACAACAGCAGGAGAATCCCACTAGGAGCCCCTTTTGCTCTGGGAATGGCGTGCAGTCCGGTAGCTCTTTTGAAACCGCGCCAGTGTTCGAGCTGAGAGAAAGTTCACCTTCGCTCGACCGAGCCACTAACACACCAACGGCTTCCGTTGCAGCAGGTGCAACGCACAGGCTGCTGCAAAACGCCGCCCAAATGATCCAAGCGCTCTCGGAAGCAGTATAAGCGCTTTCGATTGTTCGGAAACGCGCTCACCCTGCTGTCATGTTGGCTGTTCCGACCTACAGCTTATACGGTGACCTGCTCAGTGCCAGGGATTATCTTCATTCCTTGAAAAGTTATCAGAGAGCCATGGGCCTGGACGATCAGGAGGTACACGGGCGTGTTGTACCGGCTGCACTACCTGACACGGAAGCACGGTGGTATCGGCTTTCCTGCTACCGAGCAGCAAGGCTCCAGGAGTTCCGCGCGGTCTTTGTGCGCGAATTCTCACCCGCTGACTAGGAAAATAGGATGCGGCGATAGTTCAAGATGCGTAAGTAGGGTTCGGACGAATCTCTTCAGGAGTACTTACGCGCGATCGATGACCTTTTCTCTATCGCTGATCCCAGAGCCTCGAACGAGAAATGCGTCGAACGGGTGATCAGGCAGGCACATCCGACTTTTTCCGCGTACCTGCGCGGCGGTAGCTTCCGTGATTTGGAGGGGTTGGCTGCCGGGGCAAAGCGCATTCAGGGCGACATTCTCGCCGCGCTCGCCTGTCGCACACCGCCGCCAGCCACCGAGGCCCTGGAGCCGCGCTACGCGTGGGGAAGGACTATGCCCTCTCCTGAATGGCAACATGCCGCCGGAGCTGCCTTTGCGGCTGCAAGCAGTTGCGCGTGGGAGCTGACCGCTCGCACGTTTGATCCCTACACGCGTGGGAGGTGGTCAGCCTGTGCTGCACCACCTCCCGAAACCCACGCGATGAGGTTCCTTCCGAGCCAATGCAGTGCGGTAGGTGACACTCATTGTAACGTATCCTTTGATAACGCAAGGAGCCGAACCCTGCAGTTAGAGTCTGCTTCATCTCGGGAAAGAGATCTTCAACCTTCGTGTAGTACGCTGTTTTCGCTGCCATTAACGAGGCCACATGACGAGGGAATGCACCGGATCCGGGCCCCCTGTGAGGAAGGAAAACGGGCCGGCGGGTCGTTCGTGCACGTGCGGGAGGTCCAACGTCTGCTTCCCTCGGCGTGCAGAGCAGCCAATTTTGCTGCTGCGCACGAGCCGTTTATTCCGGTCATCATTGCCAGCCGTGAATTTTCGACTTTGCTCGAGCCGTGCGCTAGCGCTTCGTTGTTCGCCGAAGAGGTGTTGTCCCGCTTGCAGAAGAACTCTCAGATGGGGAGATGGGGAGACTCTTTTGTTTAGTTCATCATCCGAGGTTCAGTGTTCCTGTGATTTGCGGTCGTGACTTTCTCATGAAAACCGGAATCATTGTTGATATTGCGAATGGCAGCTACCGCGACGCACCATTCTTGCAGCTGACGACGTCAACTGCTGCCTTTGCCGCAGAGGCGTCTTAAACGTTCCACATGCAGAGTTCATGGGCAGGCCCCTGCGCAATGCCCCAGTTCTCTTGCAGTCCCCTTATCTAAGGGGACTGAGAAAGGGCTGAGGCTTTGCGAACGAAGGGCACGGCATGAACCGTTAGCGCGCGAATTACGGGGGCAAGCCACTGCGAGATGCACTCGTCGTGTCGAAACCCCCTTTTGGATCGACCGACACGGCACGAAGAGGCACAGCATCCTTTGACCACCTGTGCGACTCATTTGGGTGATGCAAAGGCTCGTTTGTCGGCACTGTTACGCCGGTACGCCGAGCTCTTCTCCGATTAGCCTGGCTTACCGATTTTGTGAGCCACTTGATCGAAACTGGCGACGCGCTTCTTTTGAAGTGTAACCCCAGGTCCGTCAGTCTCGCCGAAAGGTAGATTATCTACGGCTTGCTCGACGAGATGCTATCGGCAGGCATCATTCGCCGCTCGACAAGTTTCTGGGAGGCTCTAATTGTGTTGGTGCCTAAGAAAGACGGCAGTCATTGCGTTTCCGCAGACTACCGCCGTCTCAACGAAGTGATCGTAAGGATGCCTGTCTGCTCCATACGATTACTACCATCGTAGAAAACCTGGGCAGTACGAGGTTCTTTACCGCGCTTGACGCCTGGAAAGGTTACCTACAGGTCTGGATGGGTGAGTGTGACCAGTGTAAAACTGCTTTCAAGTCTCACAGAGGGTTGTTCGAGTATACTCGTATGGCGTTTGGTTTTTGCAGTGGTCGTGCGACTCTTCAGAGACGCATGGACCGTGTCCTCGGGGAAGCAAAGTAGTAATACTGCATGTGCTACCTCGAGGACGTCGTGATTTATGCACGAACCTTCTAAGAACACTTGGCCGATGTTGCCGATGTGCTCGAGAGGGTGCAAGCCGCTGAGGTGACATTAAATCCTGCGAACACTCAATAGACCAGACCAGTGTTTAGTTACTAGGGCTACGCTAGGTGAAGGTGCAGCCTCGCTCAGACTCGCTCGCTCCTAAGTGGATTGGTCCGTACCGAGTAGAACACATTTATCTCCGCTCGCGTACGCGCTGTCATGCCAGGGCTTCCAAACCAAGCTTCATTGCTGTGGCAAAACATTCAGGCTAGCAGAATGCCCCATGCAGCCAGCGTCAACTCCAGCGAGGGGCCTGATTCAAGGGCGCCAACCAAGGTGGAAGTCGAGCATGTCGAGCATTTACGAGTCGTGCTGAACACGTTGAAAGACGCGGGTCTTACCGCGAAATCTGCTAAATGTCACCTAGGATGCGGCGAGTTGTCTTACCTGGGTCACGTTGTGTGGCGTGGCCGGCGTAGACCTTCAGAGATTCAGGTAGCCGCCTCGGGAACTATCCACGACCAACCAGAAAATCCCTGAGATAACGGCATTCTTGAGCCTAGCTGGATACTATCGTTATTACGTGCAAAACTACTGTACCATTGCCAGCCCTCTAACGGACGCACTTCGGAATTCGGAGCCGGTTCAAAGGGTCGTGAAACATTTTCTCAACATTTTGTACTAAGTTCGTATTCGGGATCAGGACCCTCCAATCAACAATATTGTTCCGTTGCACCGTGTGCGCTGATTTAGAGCGATAAAAAACGTGGTTTCGGTTTCACTGCGCGCGTTCTCAACTCTGCAGATAACGTCATGTTTGTAGCCGGGATAGCTCCGAGATTGGCGCGCCCCCGGAGGCCACGGGAAAACAAACCACGTTGCAGCTTTGCTTCCGAATGGCGGCACCAGACAGTTCATAAGTATTTGCTTTCTAGCTTTCAAGTAAATCGATTCTTTTAGAACAAACGCGAGTTCACTATGCCTTTGAACTTAAAAATATCTTCCTGCAACGTCACCAAATAGTACCACGCCAGCCGGTAGTGTCGCATAGTCGTTTCGGGAGCGCAAAAATGCTGGGGCTTCAAATGAGCGTTATTAAATGTCCACTGATTATTTCGCTGAGATATTTCGGAGTGGGATTGTCGAATGCGTATTGAAGCAGTGAAAATTACAACCGGGCATCTCCAAATTCTTTTCACGACCCCTATAAAGTGACGTGGGGCTCAGAAAAAGAGAATGCGTTTTGTAGGCTGAAACAAGCTTTGAGCGAAAAGCCCGTTCTCATGGCGCCCAACTTTTCCAGAGGCTTTACCGACCACTGCCTTCTAACCTGGTTGAATAACATGTCGCCTAAAAGCGGCCGGTTACTGAGGTGGAGCATGATACTCCAACAGCACTACTTGAACGTTCGTTACAAGAAAGGAAAGCTAAACGCGAAAGCAGACGCTCTGGACCGTGCGTTCTAATCGGTTCCGTCTTCAACTATGGTTTCCGCCTTTCGCTGGCAGACCGGAGCAAAATCTTTCCCTCATTGCGGCTTCTGCTGTGCGCTCCCGTCCTGAGTGATCTCAAGGGGCCAACTTTCTTTTGTATTTTTGTTTCCTTTCGTTCGTTAAACGTGTAATATTTTGAGTTCTGGATTTTAAGGGTCTTGTCTCCCGCATGTGCCTCTTTGATGTAGAAGGAAAGAACTTCCGACAGACTCTTAGCTAAGAATATGTTATGCTATATTATGTCTGCTGTGCCGTCCAGTGGCCGAAGGCACTTGCTCGTGTCTTGTGTTGTCGGTTGTCGGAGCGTTCTTGACAAGTTGCAGAACGATCAACAAGTGCTGAGACCAAACATCGTCAGAAGAGGCGGGCGGAGCTGGTCCACACATCTTGGCCACAAGCCAGCGGAGCTGGGATTCTGCCTGACGAATGGGGTCTGTTCATGTAATGGAGCATGGAGCCCCACGTCTGGAGTACACTGGAGGGCACCCTGGACGGACCTGGCGAACGAGTGCACCCGGCATCCGAGCCACGTCGAAGCAGCTCGTCTTTCCGGCGCATTGTCTGGCGGCGGGAGAGCTGTTATGCCAGGACTTCCAACCCATACTTAACTGCTGCGGCAGAGTATTCAGGCTTGCAGAATGCCCGATACAACCAGCGTCAACTCCAGCGAGGTGCCTGATGCAAGGGGCGCCAACCAAGGCAGGAGTCTCATGCAATCCACGGCAACTCCGGCGGTGCGCCTGACCTAACCGACGGCAATCCCTCACGCAACGTGTGGCAAGCCCTCTCATCCACGGATCCGACTTCGGCCAGCGACCAACGGCGGTTCCTGACTGGAGGATTCGAACTTGATCAAGGGGATCAAAAGGGCTGCAAAAGAACGCAGCTGCGCGAAGACAGTGAGAGCGACCGAAGAAATCCCTGGTCGTCGTCGCACCTCAGTGCGTGCCCATTAATCTCTCGGCCCCAGTGCCGATTACGTAGCGCCTCTGTTTTATTCCGTATATAAATTTTTGCCTTATCCCACCGTCGCCGCGTCCGCTTCGTCTATCAGCTCTGCGCAGATGCAGACGCAAGCTGAGACACCAGATTCCCAAAGGTGCTGAAACATCTCCAATCGGCAAAACTCAGCCCTGCCCATATCGCAGACCTAAAGCTCCTTGCGTCACGGTCGGGCTAGCCTGCGCCAGTACCCTCCGGCACCACACGCAAGCAACCGACTACACCCGGGGCGTCTGACGTCATCCTGAACCGCGCACCCGTTTAATCTGAGGAAGCGGTCACCTGTGTGACTGCGCGCCGGACGGCAGACGCTCGTTGTTTCCGCCACCGAAAGCTCCCATCTTTTCTGCCTAGATTACCGGCTGCCTTTGCGATCCGCTAGAGCGCAGATTTAGGGCAGGAGAGTGTGGGGACCGAGTAATGCCCGTCGACATTGTACGGTCGTTTTGCCTAATTCTGGCGTCGCGCTCTAAAGCGTTACTTCGCTGTTCTATCCACTTACTATGAAGCTGGCGCGGCGAGCGGCGCGTCTGGGCGCCATAGATTCAAAATACTGACTCCAGCGGCAAAGCTCCGCGGCGGAGCACTCAACAAAGTGTGGTTTCGGATCTCTTTATTTCTGTTTTCGTATGCTCCCTCAGTCTGTGGGTTGGACATGACATATGTGACCGCGCAGTGATACCGGTTGACGCGATGGCGAATTCGTGCGCTTACGTTGTTACTGTTACGACCAGCCCCACTCTTTGTGACCGTAGCGGGGTAGCGACGGGCGGGTTGATGCGGTGTAGTTCGCGGGAACCGGTTTGGCAGCCGGTTGTTCAATCATGCCTCAGCCCGCCTTATCCGCTGTGTACATGCAAAGAAACTCGGAGTGGTAGGTTGTGCGTCGAAAGCGCTTCCGAAGCCCGCAAATATGAACCATGCTCTACACGTGCGTACGGTTATATATGTGTTCTTTATACGTTCGGACTGCTCGGACGCGGCGATAATCAACAAGGTACGTTGCAATGACAAGGCCAGGTGCACCGTGTGCACTGACAACGTAGTGCGTCGGCTCTTGGTTTCTTCTGACTTTGCGCTTCTCAGATCTATGGACTGCCACAGGTCCACATTGTAAGGTTCCATCGCCGGGTATAACTAAACATGTCCATTCAAAGCCTTGATTTACCCGATCTGATTGTCAGCAGGATACCTGCTGCCATCTATCGGCGCTGATTTCCTCTGCACAGCCTTTGAGATTGGCGCGCCTCTGCACCATTTCGGAGGCTATGTGTTTACATAATTTCTTGCCACTATAATGCCGGTTACAATCCCCAAGGATAGCCAGCAACTCAACAGCTGGCAACGTGAGCGTTTCAAGATGGCGTCGACCATGGCGGACCCCCTCTCATGCACGGGCCCTATGTGGAGCTTTGCCTCTAAAGTCAGTATGATAACTGTATGCGTGGCGGCGCGCTTGGAGTCTCGTGATGTCTCGCTCGACGTTACACACGCAACGCGGGAGAGAAACGGGAGGCTCTCTGGCAGCCTAACGGTAAGCATGCTTTCGTTCCCCGGCACCTTTGAGCTCGCTCGGACGGAGTCCGCCCGCCGTGCTTGTGCGCTAACGGCGAACGCCTACTCTTACTTTGCCCTTCCAAACGCTACGCAATAGAGCTGTATCTCGTGCTTGTGCGTGGTCCTACTACGCCGAACAGCACTCTTCAACGGCGAACGCGAACTGAGTTTGCCCATGCGTGGACGATCGGGCCCATTGGGCAGCGATAGCGCGGGTTTGCAGCATAGTCGCAAGGGACCACTTTTCCCTTCGAGGCGTGTTTCCGCGAGCCATTGCTTCTGGTGACGTGCTAGCAGCGCCCTTCGTCTGTGTTTGCTCCCGTGGCGTGGCGAAGTCCATTGCTTCTCCCGCCGCCTTTTACTGTGGCCATTGCGCAGTGTTTGCCGGTGTCTCCGTAGTGAAATGAAGTTGCAGTTCAGAGCAGTACTGTCATTGCCACGCTGCACTCGACGTGTTCGCCGTCCAAATGCGCGTGCGCAATGGAGCGCGACATGTGCGACGGCCTACGCGGTCCTGTGGCTAGATAAGCCCGAACCTACGGTGGTGGCCGTATTCTTGTTACATACGCACCATCTACAAGACGAATTGCTGTTATTTCTCGGATGGCTGCAATAGGTTCGTGAATCATAAGGCTTGTTTTGGCGCCCAAACTTGCCTTGGACACCTTTGCGTATGAGCGCACGGAAAATGCTCGGAAACAATAGGTTTTTGAAAATCGGCCGCACATTTGCATTACATAAAAACAGAAGCTTCAGTGAAGCTTTTCCGTGAGAGCCTAGGCACGCTATATTCAATTTCAGCCATAGTCATGTCTCGCGGACATAACGAACCTACTGAAGACTACTCAAAGTGGTAGGAGGCTGAACGAGTTCGTAAGGCTTCATTATGCAATAAAAGGCCTGCAAATACGTACACGAGAGATGTGGAGGCGTTCGTGACGTATAGCCTGCTCTTTTCTCCATGTTTGCAGGCCTCCTAGTTGCATACTAACCCACAAGGGAGTGCACATCCTGGGCATATTTGCATTCGTTCCCACCTGCTAGTAGGTCGACCCTTAACCCACATTTACAAGTTATCCTGAGAACACGTATGGCCTATTTGAATTTTAGCAGACGGGTACTAGCTCATACAAAATTGACCAGAGTACGCATCCTAAGAATTTATGAAACAGTAGTATATGTATTTCAAGTGAATATAAGAATGACAATTCCCAGATTTTTTATCAGCATGTTTATTGCATTCTATTTCTACTCTATATCTAATGCAGGCCTCCCACATTTCGGGCTATAAGGGTGCCAGGCGAATCATCAGCCACTTCGCATGACTGTAACAAAAGAGAAAATTTAGTATGCCTGTCATGGCATTCTAGGTAATATATTTTTTTACATTTAAAACAAATAGTTCATATTATCATAAGCCGCAATTTCTGCTTCCTCGCCTGAATGTCTACAACATCATCATTACATTGCAAATGGTTAACTAACATATTCCACAGTAGGGCTATGCTCACAAGGAACCGGAAATAATGCAGAGAACTAAGGTTGTTTAGAGGACGAAAACAGTGAAATAAATATTACACAAAATTTAATTATAGCAGGTAAACACCTAAAGTGTCGCTCAAGAAGCCTTTAAAAAATAGCATTTTTCCGAATGAATAGCGCTACCTTGAATCATCTTCCAGTTGACCTTATTAGAAGACAGGGATGACCGATGCGAAGCTCTCGTTTGGCTATGCAGGGCACTCTGTGGGAATGACAGATACATCTTGGGGTTCGCGTGTACCCTAGTCGAAGAGTAGAATTGCTGAAGTCGTCGACTTTGCAGTACACTTATTGAAATATGCAGGTCTGATTAGATGATTTTATTGCATGGGAAGTAGCCCACATTTACTGTACGTGCCAGGGCTTCACTTTCTCGCATCAGTGTCTGTGACTGGAAGTGCCATTGGGTTAGTATAAAACCACACAGATTGAGCTTCTACGGGCGAATTCATTATAGGAGAGGTCAAGGGATCAAACGCGGACACAGTGAAAGGGAACTAAACGCAAGTGTCAAATAACAGCTGCAGGGGAGCCCTGTGGCGACAAAGGGGTACACAGAAAGTGTTTATGTGCATGGTCAGGTGTGATAGCGCCACGCATCAGACTAGCGTACACTTACGCGGTACATGGCCCTTTTTTATGTTTTCTCCTTGAATTCTTAATATGGATTTCAATGTTATATTGCATTAGCAGCAAGCAGCCAGCGAACACATTACGTTCGATATCTCCTTTGTAATGTCATCGAAGCCTGCCTAGCGCATGTGTTTCCACTGGTACTGACATGCCGAGAATCGACTATTTATCGCCTTCCCCCTTCGAGTGTGTCTCTATGATTGCGCGATAATGAAACGAGGAAGTGCCTTTGCAAACGCGGCATTGCAAATAAAGGTTTGAAGGAGGATTCTTCGCTTCCAATAATCTAAGAATCGTGCACCGGCTCGTCTCCCGTACGTAGAAGCAGCCGTAGATAAGAAGTAAATGCTAATCATGCCAATACGGGTCGATCTGAATATTTGTCGATGTGTTCTATTTAAAAAGTGCTTGTGGTCTGTTGTCTTTCACTGAGTCGCTGCGCATTCCTGGTAGGGCCAAAGACGCTTCGAAAAGCAGTAATAACATGTAACAAGTAACACCTATGCCTTAAGGTCCATTCCAAGTTCCATGTACACCTACGAGCGGAGCTTCCGTACAATCCCATGTGTACAATCTCAGGGGAATGGCTGCTGGTTTTCACATCTTTGATCGAGTTTCTTCGGAAGCTATTCTATGGAGCTTGAATATGAATGACCGGGCATATAATTATTAACTTTGCAATAGAGATTGCTGTTTTGAAAGTTGAAAATAAACAAGTCATGAAAGTATGCGTGTCGGTTATGGTCAGCCCACTTGCAGAAACTATTCGACACATTATGATCTCCCATTTCAGCAAATTTGGAGAAGCTATAAGCATTTCGTTAAGAGAAAAGTAATCCAATGTATCCATTTTGGAAGATATCTGCCATATTAAGAACTCTTTTATCAAATACTTTTATTGCATGCACGAGCTTCGTAAACATCTAGTTTACTTCTCTTTAAACCTACATTTCACAGATATTTCTTGTAGCAGGAGTATCTCAAAGCTAATTATGTTGCAAATTTGCGAGTAATGCATGTGCGCAAAAATTCTTGCTCCTGACTGAAAAAAAATTAATATGTTTTACCTGAGTAACTCAAACTAAACAATCCAAAAGTGACTCCCGAGTTATTAAGTCATATGTGCATAAAATTTGAAACTTTCATTGAGGAATCACGCAATTTAGCATTAGTTCAAATTGTGGCAGCTCAAAGTTGAAACACACTAAATTGTTTGCTAGGCATATTGAGTGTACACTGTTATTGTCTTCTATTATTCGATGACAGCGCGCTTGACATATCGAGTGGCAAAACCGACGAACTCTATGCCCAAATACGGGCATCTTGCTCGCATTTTCATCAATAGCTAACGAATATTTTCAGCCACATGTGTGAGTAAGCCTGCGAAGAACAGAATTTCAGAAGAAGCAGAGAACTTAAATGCTAAACAGGTTGTTGAAAATAATGAAAGGAGTAATAGTTTCAGAGCCAACATTTCGAAGGGCGAATTTGTGTTCTTCGGGCTAACGCCTGGATAAAACCAGACCACTTGCTCGAGCTTTGGCGCTACCGAGGTTACATATATTTCCATCGCTTAGAAAAATGCGTTCGTCACATCCATGAGCGACGTGTTTTAAGTATCTATCACTAAGAAAGTGCACTACAACACAGGCTTGCGCGTACTGTTTGGCTCGCGTCAACAAAGGAACTAACCTGGGGTTCATAGTGTACCGGGCGTTTCAGCAAACGATAGATATTTCGAAAACAAAATAAATTTTCTTAAGGGCTACGCTGCCATGTTCAGCGGATGTCCGTAACATGAGAATGACGAGAACAGCAAACTAATGACGAGTACCTTCATATTTACCTTTATGATTAGCAGGGCTTTGCGGTTGTTGCTGACGGATAATTTGTACATACGAAGACGACGATTCCGTATGGGGGGAGCTAATAAGGAGTAATACCTAAGTGACTCAGTGGGCCAGCGGGCCTAACTAATGAGCGGAGATGTCAAATGCGCATGCGCGTCACGCTGGGACAGCCAGCGCATTTACGGAGTGAGCCGCTCGCCCCGCTCAATTCGTATCTTCAGCGGAGCGTACGCAGTAGCCAGCATGCGAGCGTTTTGCAATATGGCAGCCCCCTACACAAGCGGCGGCAGCATGCCGTCATGACAGTAGGAAAAACGAAGATGTGTTACCACATTACACATGTGGTCGAACGAAAAATGACTTTTATGATATCATTTAAGAGTAAATTGAATTTATTCGGCAAGCAAAACCTTTCTCCGTCGACAATACCTCTACATTGTACAGCAGTGGCGCTGCAGTACGTTCCGTTGAAACAAGAGGGGCGTCGCTCAGCTATGAGGGCCTGTTCTCGCTCAGCCCGCGCTCCGTACCGCACGCTTGCGGAGGGCTTGCGGAAGGATAAAAACGGGCATGAAACCGAACGAATCGCTTGTTATTGAAGTCGGTGGGGCCACGCAAGCCCCACCAAGTTCGATATTTGGCGATCCGTTCCCTTTAGCACCCATTAACATTTCCGCACGCCCTCCGCACACGTGCGGAACGGAGTGCGGGCTGAGCGCGAAGAGGCCCTTACTCTTCCTTTCGTCATGCGCTCGGCTGTTCCCTCCGCTCCTTCGCTTCGGCCGCTGAGCCGTTATTACTCGCTATTATAGCCTGGAAAAATTTTCGGAAGCCTTGTGGCTTAATAAGATGTGGTGTTTTTTTTTTCCATAAGACGAAAACTGTTCGAAAAGTACTGCGAGAAATCATGGTCAAACTCAACGCCCGCTGTTGTGTTCCAAATACCACGGCAGCCAGTACCTAATGTATGGACAGTGACACATCGCGGCAGTGCAGTTATGAAACCTAGTGTTAGTCTCTTCATTGCAGACAGTGGATAAAGATAACAGAGCTTTGCCCACTTTCTATGTTGAGTATCAAAGCTTCTTTGCATGGTGCATTTTACGGGGCTTCCCCTCCCTTGCGTTCAGTGCACCTGTGCACTCAGTTCCTTTTGGTGCTGATTATTACTCTCCAGGTCATTAGGTAAGCACGTTTTTTTTCTATTTTAAACGTTGAGATTGCATCACCTCCTCCGTGGTTACAAACTCAGCATTGTCGACAACGCTTAGACCCTCTAATTATTGCGCTGCTTCATTAGTAGAACGTTCCTAAGATTTACCTCAGTCCGCTACAGCTCACAACGTCTACTGAGCATTCGTTCTGTTTTCTTCAAACCACCGTTTAAAAGAATAGCCGAAGTATCCGCTAGAGCACCCTGTAGAATATAGTTTATAGTTTATATGTAGAATAGTTTATAGGTCTTGATTCCAAACGAGGTTTTCTTTCACTTTTACGAAAAGTAAAAGTTCAATACACTCACCGCACTTACACTTGCATAGTTCATAGTCGGGGTGATGGACACCGCATTTTATGGTAGATGTGGGGTACTTGCAGGCGTACCTAGGGTGCCAGTATTTACTTTCATTATCGCAGTCGCGTCCCTCCACTGTGAGGTGAACAGAGAGGGAAATACGTTTCATTGCTGAATTCGCCGCAAGTGACACGGTGCACTACATAGTTCTAACAATTTCTGATTTCAAATCTTAGTACATGTAATTTGCACTTCAAAGGTTCTGCAATACTTGCAAGTAATCGTCTCATTGCCTCAATGATCAGTTTCAAGTCTATCATGTATTACATGAGTTGCAGCGTCAAGTTGGAGCCCAGTTGAGCTGACAGAGTGCATTCACTTTTTAAATGCGAAGCACTTCTTGACCAACTTGAGCTAGTTTGACCATATCTATCTGTCGTAGCATGGGATTCGAATATGAAGAAACGCACAGACGCATACGAACGTGCTACAATCTCCGAAGGTATCCTGCCAAGTAGTAGGCGGGCACCCAACCGAGGGCACCGAGGTGGCAAACAAGCATGCTACGACTAGCCTACATCGCAAGTCGTATATACAGATATGTATTAACACGACAGTGTTTTATGCCGGGGCCCACCACGACCCCATACGTCACTCTGTTGATGCGCTAGGAATCGAACTCGTAGCAGCCCGCTTCACGACGAAAGGTGTGTAGTGTTCTACCACTGCGCTGACGCCACAGACGCACGACGCTGTAGGAACGAGCCTTATGTTCGTTCTCTGTACTACGGTCTCGTCCGGATCGGCGCGAGCGCCTCATCCAGGTGCACATTGCCTAGAACGGTGCCGCCATCCAGAGGATGCGAAGTGAATCACTGCAGCTTTACTTGACCTCACCATCCCAGGCGCGTTCCAAAGTCCGCCTCGGTGCACGCGCGCGGAGCCGGGCATGCATCAAAGAGAAGCGTGATAAGAAAGAAAATTGCTCCGTTCGTACCAGCGTTGGTTCGTACAGCTTATGTGAGCCGATAGGGCAATGATAGAACACCGGTCGCCTTTTGTCGTGGGTAGCGTTCCCTCGCCGACCACTCTTTGAGAGTGATGGCAGCAAGAGCCCTGCTGCGTTAGGCGTCCAATCACGGCAAAAAAGTTGATACGTCAACGTGGAGCAAGTATACATGACTGATACATTTGTCGCGCGGCATTTACTATGGAATGTGTCCAGTTATTACGTAATTTACTTCAGTTGCCACAAGGCGTTGGTCCTTGATCTTATGAAGGCGGTGCGTGGACGTGCGTTCATCCGCGACAAACACTGCCGTAGCAGAGAAACGCCGATAGCAGTGGGCAAGCTCACCTCGATGTAAAAATTAACATTCGCGTGCTTATGCGAAAACCCGCTTCACTTTCGTGTTGTACCGATTCCTTTGAGAGAGGGATCAGCCACATTTTTTTTACCGTGTGGAAGGAGCTGTGGTTCATGACAACTTTACTTACCCTTACATAAATTTGATGCACCAGCAGTTGTGATGTTAGCGCTTCTGTGACGCCAGTTGCGCTTACAATGTGCGCTAGGCGCAGAAGTTAGTTTGGTTTTGCGGTGCAAGCGACAGGGCGTTTTGTACCTTTGCCGATTGTATGCCGCCGTTGTTTCCTGCGTCTTACTTAGGTGACGTCGATAATTGCGTGCGCGTCTACCGCATGCTAATTTCTGGACTGCTCTCTAGAGGCGCTAAATTTACTTCTGCTACCGCTGCACTTCCTGCGCTACTTGGCCTCATAGATTAACATTGCGTTGAGGAATATGTAGTTTTTGGCGTGTACAGTATGTTGGCTTGCTTGAGAAAAGGCGTTGCGGTGCTTCGCCGTTTCGACCGTCGGGATTGCTCGAGTCGTTAGGTTTGTTGGAATGTGTAAAAACCGGAGGACAGGCGAAAACGGGGTGCAATATATGATAGTTAGTGCTTTTCTGGATCTTTTTCCGGGGCCGTGCAGGCGTCGACTGTGTTTCCTTAAGCACCTCACGCACGAAAGGATGTTTTATCTGCTTCGTGCACGGGTAAAATAACTTATTCAAAAGACCCAATCGCCGTACGCCATGTATTCTATCACGTGTTCTCCCCTTGAAGGGCACAAATACTGTGCTAGGCTCGCGTTCCATGCCGATATGGTTTCTTGGATCGAGGTTCTCAAGCCCTACGTTATCTGTCCTTGGGTTAGACCCTTGATTCTCCCAATGGTTCCATTTATGGATCGTTCGCCGAAAGCAAAGTACGTAATAAACTTCACCACTTGGCCGTCAATGGTCCCGCGCTCCAGGCTCACCAGCCAGTGCACAGCTTGCTCCGGTAGGAATCAAGCATTTCTGGGTTAGATTTCTTGAGGAGCCTACACAGAATGTGTATCCCCTTCATTTTGGCAAGCGCTCGACAGAGTTCGTACGCTAGCCAAATGGCACCGCGGTATCTGGATGATGTTAAAGTTTCTGAGCTACAATATCAAGGTGAGAAATAAAGTTTCCGGTTGCAGCTGTAGACGTGGCAGCCACCTGCATGCCGCCTAGGACTTCGACTCACCACTCACTTATTCCACATGTCAAATTGCAACGTACACGTCGGCCGAAAATTTTTTCAAGAGGGATGCTACAATTCTGCTGGCTTCCATGACAACATTCTGGGACTCGCCATCTGGGACTCGCCACCTGGGACTCGCCATCTAGTTGTCGCCCCACATCTCTCAGCCCAAAAAGTTAGGGGTGAAATGAAAAGCCCCACCGTGTAACTCACCAGAGTATTACATCCCCTTACAGTTCCAGGGAGGTTGTTTCACGAATTCGAATGAACCTTTTGGGTCTACTTCGCAAGTACTAAAGCAGCAATAAAATGTAGTAGTCGGGACAGGCTACCCTACCGGATCAGTAGAAACCAAGGCAATTTCGTTCAGCATGGTAAGTGAGCTGGTTCAATTCCCTCTTGAAAATAAAGTAGTGCGGCGCGCAGCTCCAGTTATCATTATGACACAGGAACAACATTCATCGATGAGCTTCTGCATACCATATTCAAGACTCAGTGATACGGCGCTAGAAAGACAGCAGCCGACCACCTACAAAGCAATGGGTTTAGAAGAACGCCTAAGCAGAGCTATGGCAGCCATGCGGTTCACGTGTACAGACGTACAGCCTAACAATTTCCAGAATATATCGCCCTGTATAGCATTGGCATGTCATGCCGCAAGACGGGAAACAACCACAATATCGCTGTTTCCTCTTCATGGTGCCGAAGTTTAGGACATGTTTGATGCCATGCTGCCTCTCGATTCGGCGATTCGTGGTTTGTCGGCCTTGTTCTCTCATAAGACACCGGTGACCTATGGAGGAGCTTCCACGAAGTTACTTCGGTGCTTATTCGGTTAATGATGTCGCCTATGCAGTTGTTGTTGGCAGGTCATCTTATTCGAAACGCTTTCATCACAAGCTGTAGAGGCACTGTTTAAGACGTGCGTACACAGCACTTTTCAAGGTATAGGCTTTTTAATGACATGTGCGTCATTTCGACAGCACGACATCGCCTCCTATTCAGCGAGGATCAAGAAAATGCTTCCTTTCTGGGCAGTGTATCGCATTGTTCCCACTACGGCATGCACCAACAATGAGGAAGGCTCGGATACGCTGTCCCGCTTGAGAGGAGAAGCACAATCTGTAGGGCGAGATGTCCTGGCGATTGGCTGCCAGATCTCTTTTGATATTTATATCTACTCACCTCCCTTGAGTCTGTCGGTCTTAGTGGCCGAACGTACCGCTGGATTCGTGCCTACCTACAGATGAGGTCCTGTAGGTAGGCACGAATCCAGCGTGGAGTTCCTCAAGTGGGCGTCTGGAGCCCCACATTATTCAATTTAGATTTGATTGGTCTCGTGGAACGCATATGAGGTTGTGTACAGATATCGGATGGCATCTGTGTTTGGACGTCAGGCGTAACACGTCCTCAGATATGCGCGAGGCTTCAAAAAGCCGCGACATCGATATCGGCATACCTTATGGAAAAAGGCCTTGAGATTTCGCCTGAGAAATCGGCGCTGGTCGCCTTCACGCAAAAGCCAATGACAGCATGTGCCATATCTATTAAGGGGCAAATATCTGTTACGCTAGGACGCACAGGTTCCTGGAAGTAATCAACGATCGAGACCTCTGCTGGAATCCCTATGTGACCGGTCTCAAGAAGCGCCTAACGGCCACCTCACAAGTTTTCCAACTCCTCGGAGGGAAAACGTGTAGTACGTCGGTTCAAGCGATGTTGCACCTATACAGGACGCTGTCTCTCGGATACTTGAGACACAGCTTACCGGTGCTGACTGACACATTTAAAGGTAACCTACGCAATCTCGAGAGCGCTCAAGGCCAGGCACTCAAAGTCTGCCTCGGATTTCCACGCTGCACCTCAACAGCGGATACCATAGTGCTTGCCAAAGATCTTCCTGCCACAACTCACATCACTTTGGAGGTGTTTAGGACGCACATTCGACACCTTGCTCGTGCTCCTGCCCACCACCTCGCCTCGGTTATAGAAGACCGGCCAGGTGCCCCTGTTTGTGAAAGAATATCGGCATACCGCGATTGCCTCCCAAGGAATTGTACGCCTGCGGAAAGACTTCCAACGCCTGCTTGGTGTTTGGCCAGTCTTAAGGTACGGCTGACAGTGCCAGGTATTCGGACGAACGCGGAACTAGAGGTGTGCACGGGCTCCGGGTAGCCCGAAACCCTGAGCTCGACGGGTCAGGCGCAAAGCCCGACTCAAGCCCGAAATATCTAGAATGAGCAGGAATTGTTTTCGAGCACGCATACAGCGCCTTTCCCGCGACCGCCCTTTACCGCTTTTCCTTTCCATTCGCTACTTTAAACAAAAGGGGAGCTTGTAAAGCGCTGCCTCTGTTACACTCCGACAAACAGAGAAGTAACACCACCTGAGCTAGTGACGGCGCCACGCGATTGTTTGCGTTAGATTTAAGGCCAAATCCCATATGAGTGAAAATGCACGCGACAGCGACGACCGACCCGACGTAGATCGCCTTCGTGCAAGCTGACGCTTGCATGGGCATACCCCATACACGTGACGGCTTTGGCGAGCGAACTCCATTGTTGCTGGCATGAGGTAAAGTGCCGCGCTGTCGCAGATATGCAATGCAAAAAAAATTGTTGCATGTTGGTACGTAAAACATTTACTGTTGCCCCGCAGTATTTTGTATATGCAGGTGCTTAATTGCTACGTTATTTGCAGTGTACAGCTGATGTGCTTAGCGTCGAAAAGCTGGGCTGGGCCGGGCCCGGGATTGTGTTTTCTACGTCGGGCCGGCCGGACTCGCAGCCCTTTGCCGTCGGGCTCGGCCGGGCCTTCGACAAAGTCAGCGGGTCGGGGTCGGGCTCGGAAATACGGCCCGTGCACAGCTCTAAGCGGGACTCTCACCGCCAGCTTTAAAGCAGCTGTCTCTAGTGATGCTATATGAGGACTACAAGAACCACCTTCAGCTTTACACGGATGGCTCAACAGCGGATCTGCAAGAGCTGTGACATTCCCCGCCAAAGCTGTAGAGGCACTGTTCAAGACGTCTCATGGCACAACATCGACTGCCATGAAGCTTGAGAGACTAGGCACCGCACTTTGCGTGATCGATGGAGAGCCACCACAGAAATGGGCCATCTTCACAGATTCCAAGTCAGCCATTCAATGCCCTTTATCAGCTTTGTGTCGCGGGCCGCAAGACCAATTAGTGCTTGGAACACGACAGCTATATCATCAATATGTCTTCTCAAACCCCTGAAGCGTTGGGACGCCTGGATAGCACAAGCAATTCAGAGAAAAGCTGTCACTTGGGATGTCGCAAATATGTTCGCTACGTTTCACCGCACACTTTTTCCTTCAACATTGTATTCAACCATTAAAGCTCTGCATTGAACCCATAATCTTTTTGGCCTAATTCACCAACTATTTGGTCTGTATCATTGAGTGGCAGTATAGCTACGAGCCCCTCATCCACACTGTGGCATCCCAACTTCAGTTTCGTATCCTACCAGGCGTACCCATACAGTTTAGGTAGCAAGGCTGAAGTTTGCGATACGTTTCAGTAACCAATAAAATTTCAAGCTGGGTTTATAAGTGCACGCGGGTGCTGCAGGTATCCCTGCGCCACATTAAACGCGTGGTCACAGCAATTTATTTTATGGCGGACAGTCTGGCTTTACTGCGTTGTCTGTATGTTACGTCGACGCACCGTTCTTCTGCCAGAACATTTACTGCGCTGCAGTGCGCACATATGAGTGGATAAATACGTCTCAGTCTACAATATACTCTTTTATAATGCTTATAATTGCGTTATTGTAGGGCGCAATATACACATCGAGAATCATTTTTCCTACAGTCGCGTTGATATTAGGATATATAGGCAACCGTCAGTGAGATCAACGGCGACCGACAGTAGAAAGACGCAGATCGCGGTAGTACTTGGAGCAGAAATGTTTACTGCTGGATTTTAATACTCACTGCATCTTTCGCTGACTTCGCCGTCTTCGTCAAATACGCAGACTTTCAAGTTAGGTGGTTTGCATATAACGCCCACATTTTTCTTGCAGTATCTGTGGGCCGAAACTGGAGAAAGTAGTCGAGAAACAAAGGGAAATGCATTCATGAGTGTTGCACTAGTGGCACAACGAATTTTGCACTAGAAAAAGAACACAAGAAGAAAGTAGAATGGAAGCCTTATTTTTATTTCATGGGAAATTGATTCATTGAATTCTGCGTTATTTGTTCGCACAGCTAGATTGCTGCGGGAAAACACCGAGCGTTTAATTATTCTGTGTGGTTCCTAGACCACGACTGTAGGTGTAAGTACAGTTTATGAGATGCTTACTTGTATATACCAAAGAAAGGGCTACTGTCTATATGCAGAAACAAGTTGTGATTTTTTTACATAGTGGTACAGTGGAATGGACATGGGTTATACACTAGTGGTATTTCTTCAGGGTGTCATTTCCCCCCCATGGACCGTTTTGCATTTTTCTTATGTTTTTCTATTGTTGCATTCCTTCCCTTCGACGTGCTTCTCGATTCTTTTGCGCGAAGAAAACTATTTCCATTTGCCACATCCGCTATGTCTTTTGCGACATATTAGTGTCAGTTGTACTTGGCAGTGGCCTAATAAGCAACTTATATCAGTCCTCCTTCTTTCTTTAGGTTGCTTTTCTGGTTAACTCTAGTATCTCGTATTATATATGTCATTTACTCCATTCATTTCACCAGAGTTGGAAGTAGCAAATTAGCAGTTTGAATTTCGATCGATGAAGCTTGCTGTGTTTCCCTCCTTTCTACCTCTGTCTGTTTCGCATTATCACTAATGGGGTCTTTCAAAAGTGTTCGAACAGAGTGAGAACACGGCACCAATCAGTCTTGGATGCTCCTGTTTACATGCGGGGCAGGTGGTATTGCGCTGCACGCGGCAGAGGATCCGGACTTCCGTTCCATACAAAACTGAAAAGCGCCCGAAATGACGTCAATGACGTAACGGTTCCCACCAGTGACGTCAAAGAAAGGACGTCACTGGTGGCCGCGGTTACGTCGGTTCCCTTTTGTATGTGCTGTTTGAACGAGCTAGGCACACTTATTTATCTTATTTCTTGAAATCAAGACGCACAAATAAGGTCATCGAAACCAATCAGCGCTATTTCTGCCTCAAAAGACTTACTCGGTGCCCCAGTGGCGTGATTTGCTGAAAGAAGAGTGGATGCTTTGCCGCTGAGTTTGAAAGCACAGCGCACATTCCGTGATGCATGGGATGCAATAATATTTGGCTTACATATTCACTGCAGCTTCCACGGCTGATTGGCGCTGTTCTCTGACTAGGTTGAGAAAGTGCTGCAGGTTGCGGTGCCCTTGAAAAATAGGGACATTTTGCACCATTGCAAAAAAAAAAAGGAAGACGGAAGTGGGATAGCACATCGGCAAAGCGTGAAGTTTATGGCTTGAAATGAATAGGGTAGCCGTGGTTGCTTATGTCTGCGGTCGTGGTGGCTTGAGCCTCCTCTACACCAGCGCATTTTCCCGGCCTTCCTCGCTCGGGAGGAAGGATTTTGCTTTCTTGCATGGCTGGTCTCCTCTCTATCTACGTCACTACCGCCGACAATGACGCGTCCCTCCTGAGCCTGCACGATACATGTGCGCAGAGCAACGCACCCGATCGCGAACGTGCCCTTCTGCGCATGGCCAGTGGTTACTACTGCGGTGCAACGCCGGGTTGCGCGTGCGGGGCAGCGGAGGGTAAGAGGACGTTGTATGAAAATAAGATTCCCTTCTCTTCAGCACGCTCAACATTCTTCTGGCACTTCGCCACCTTGCACGTCTTCTAGTGCTACTGACGGGTTCTGCTTTCCGCTGTGCGCAATGCCCTGCAGCGTCATTGCCTCTCGATCGCACTGCGCCGCTAGACGGGCTGCGTTATCTGTTTGAAGAAGATTGCCGGAGTGGCATCTAAGAAATGCAGGCGTCGAAGAAAATTTGAGGCAAGTATGCCCGTGGTAGCGCGCTCAGGTTTCGCTATGTATCTCCGCTTGGCCTTCAAGCGACGAACAGATACCGCGTGACTAGGCACGCTCCGTTGCCGTGTGTTTGTGTGACTTATTCTGAGGCTAACATTGAAATGACGGCAAGCTATTTCACCGACCATAGATGAGTATTGGCCGCCGTGAAGCCGAACTACGAAGAAACGATACAAACAATGCAAAACATGTGCTTCTCTATATAAGCCCAACCCGACTTAGCAACGCAGAACAACAAGCTTTCGCTTACACAACCGACCTTAGCTGAGCTAAGCCGCAGCCATTTTTTGTGTCCTCTTTTTTTTCTGTGAATAGATCTGCCCCGCACGCATAGAGGGGGGCAGTGGTTATTTGGTTTTTTTTTTTCAAACACACACGCTATTGGCCTCCAGATCGAACACTGTCAGCGCCTAGCGGAGAGTGGACGAGGCTCCCAAGTGTGGATAGCTCCTCGCGTCGTGTGCTAGCCAATGCGCTTCTACATACACGCATACGTTACACGTATTCTCCATGTTTTTTTTTTCCCGGAGGTGGTGCAGTGTTGAACGATTTCATATATTCTTATCCAAGCGTAGAAGTATTAGTATAGTATTATTTCGCATTCCGCTGCAGTCTTTGCAATTTCTTAGAATCACTGAGCGCCTGTGCCGTGCGCGTGCTATGTTTTGTCTCAACTCCGGTTTGGCGCAGCTATTTTATTTTGGATGCTGCTGTGCATTTCAATTGATTTGATTGATTGATTTGTGGGGTTTAACGTCCCAAAACCAGCTCTGATTATGAGAGACGCCGTAGTAGAGGGCTCCGGAAATTTGGACCACCTGGGGTTCTTTAACGTGCACTGACATCGCACATACACGGGCCTCAACCTTTCGCCTCCATCGAAATGCAGCCGCCGCGGCCAGGCTTCGATCCCGCGACCGTCGGATCTGCAGCCGTGTGCCATAACCACTAGACCACCGTGGCGGGGCTATGACACACAGGTAAAAAGAGATGAACACTTACCTTCATTCAGGGTAGCCACAAGGGCAACAAGCACGAAAGCCAAAAGCACGTGCTTGAAGCTCATTTCTGGTATTGGGAGAAAGAAATTGTTGTTCAGGGAAATGAGGCACGGGAAGGTTTGATTTGATTCATTCGTGTGGTTTAACATCCCAATACCAGCTCCGATTACGAAAGACGCTGTAGTGGCGTCTCTCGTAATCGCGAATTGTTGCGCCGTATCTATGGCTTGTATATTGAAAAAACGCAAAGGCTGCCTGTGTTGCCTTAGTGTGCAAAATGAACGACAGGAAAATCGTCAATTGTCGACGTAATCGGCTTCAAAATAACGCTTTGTCACCTAAGTCGTGTAAAAATTATCCCACTTGTCTTAAGCAGCTCGCACATGCACCTTATTCTTCAATCATGAATTTTCCTGGAAGCACGCACATATATTATGAATGCAACAGTTCTTACGAGTATGTGTCGTCCTCTTCTAGAGACGTACGGCTCCTTGGCGTGCCGGCGCAATGTTCTAAATCAATTTGTTGATTCCTCCGCTTAAATAACGTCGAAGTGCACGATTCATCGTGGTTATATTGAGCTTGCTGCTGACCCTAGTGCAGATGAGTACGCAAGTGTCGCAACTGCCTATATAGTGAAAACACATTTTTTGTCTGCTGAAGAAAAAACTACGTCTGCGCCAAATACAACGGTTCTGTTTACAAGTGCCGTTGTAGTAATTGCGACATTTTGGTGTTTCGCTGCCTGTTACATGCTCTTGAAGAGATCAAAAATTTTCAAGGCTCATGATTTTGATTGGAGGGACCCGCTCCCGGAGCAGGCAACTATTTCGCTGATTTCTAAGAAGGCGCACTTTAGTATATTAATATTTACGGGAAATACATTATTCGAGTGTCCGTGGCAAAAGTTGTGAAAGTGGCGAAATTGTGAGATTCATTGATTTGTCGGGGGCATTTTTCGTACTGTCGCGCTTCTGCTAAAAGCACTATGTATGCGGCGTATGGTAAGAGCTTAGCAAAGTCTGCATCATATCATATTTTGTTTTAGGACATGATCTACTATTCTGAGTTTGTTTCCTTGAATGCGCTCGCCCTTTCCCTATGTTGCCAGTTCGACGAACAAATACAGGAACCCTCGTTGACACTTCATCTCAGTCCACGCGTACCGTTTTCTATGAGCTACGCAATTGATCCACGTCACTATGTCTGGAACTATATTTTCCTGATTTACATGCCCAACCTATGCACACTGTCATTGATTGATCCGTCGGTCCTGCGCCAGGGTGTTGCGGCTCAAATGCGTTCAGTTATGTCCAAAGTGCAGTTTGCTATGCAGCCTGTTCTCTAGGATTTTCTGCTGCTTCGGGGGCTGTTTCACTGACACGGCATATATGTCGTAAACTTGCATTTAGGAGTACCTCAATACTTTTCATTAGTTTGTCGATTTTATTTTCTCGCATTTCCGTGAGCACGCATAACCTGCTCACGAGGCCCGTTACTTGCCCCCATATCTGTGAAAATTGAATACGCGTGTGGTCCAAGCGGGTACCATTTGGAACGGTCTCTTGATCCGCGGCCTCACGATACGAGCCTTAGAGCTATGTGCCGAGGCGCTACTTTGTGTGAGCCCGAGTTAATGTATGTAGGCAAGCAAGCCTGAAGCTTCGATGCGCTGTATTTCTCTGGCAGGCATGTTGAATTATTGTGTCGTTTATACTCATATTAGCTACCGTATGAGTGCATGATTACACATCAGTGGCGTGAGTTCTTGTATTTTCTCAGCGAAGTGGAGCAAAGCCACGTGCATTTGGGAAGGCAACCTCAACAATTTTATAACGCGAAAAATGTTTTGTGCCTGGGTCCACCACGACACCATGCGTCGCTACCGTAGCACATTTTATGCAATAAAATAAGCATGTAAGAAAGAACAACACTCAGAATAACTTCTGTTCGTGCGATGAGCGTCGAACTCACAGCCCCTCGGCCTCTCGCTCCACGCCGAGAGGTGACCGGTGCTCTACCACTGTGCTAACGCCGCACGTGCTCTGACAGTGAAAATGCGCCGTACATTCTTTTAAAGACGATAGTCTTTCTTGGGATACTTCCACGCAGAAATTTTGGTCTGTCTGTGTGTGTGTGTGTCAGTCCTGCTGCGAAAGGTGAACCCCTTCCTCAACGACCACCCAGCTTGAACTGGTCTTGAACCTTCATACTTCTGTACACAGTCGGCCAAAAAGCAAATATTACGCATATTTGAGGCGCAACATCAATACGTAAGTATTAGACGGTGTGTTCCTTTAGTAGAAAATACATAGATGCGTAATTCTAAAGACCCTAGTGCTTGTTAGGATGCGCAAAAGCGAACGTTTCCTACGCAGTTCTGCGTACTAGGCAAGCTTCTTGCGTTTCCCGAAACCATGGCCAGATGGCGCCCTTATCTCACGCTCGTGCCGAACGGAAGGCAGCGGAACGGCCGCCCGCCACTCCGGCTGGTCCCTTTCTCTCCTAGCGTCTCTTCGTTTTCCCTTTCGCTTGCGCAACTCCTCGGGGAAATAGAAACACGCGAACCGGGACTCATGTAATACGGCCGGTAGAAGGCTATCGTCTTTCGACGACATTTGCAGCGAAGCACGGCGATGCGCGGCCAATTTTTTTAACCCTCTTCTTTCGTTCTCCGACACTCCCGTACGGCTTTGTTCGCTCGCATCTGCATCGCATTGCATGGAACGGTGACGCCATCTAGGAGACGGAAGGCGAATCAGTGCAGCTCCTGATAATAATGGTGTTTCATGTTATATGGCGCAAGCGCCAACTGTGGCCAAACAGCGCCAGTACAAGATTTTGAACTACAATTCTCTGGTGAGATGAATGACAACGGTTAGTGAAAGATGGCAGTATACGGGCCTAAAATCATGTGTACTATGCTGCTTAACATACATATAAATATTAAAGTAATAAAAATGGGAGAAAAGTGGAATGTGCATAAGATGTGCCATAAAAGCGTAGACTAAAGTATAAAATCAGTACCAGGCACTACTGCCTAAGCAGGACCCTAGCGATTAAAGGCCTGCAACTGCAACTGCGGCCTCTCAAGAGAGGCCGTGTTACGCGTTGTTAGGGGAGATGGCCTGTAGTTGCGTTCTGTTAATAAAATCTAAAACTCTATCTATGTTAACAAAACAGTTCATTTCCTCATACCATCGCTAGGTGAACGGGGATGTTTCGTGTGTAAAGAAGCGGAAAATAACTTTTTCTTTCAGGTTCTGCTTGCTGACACTCGACGAGAACGTGGAAGATGGTAAGCCTATCGCCACACTTCTCACAGATCGGAGGATCCTCTTCATTAATTAAGTAATTGTGAGCGGCAAATGGGTGGCTTATGCGCAAGCGACCAATGGCGACTTCTTGTCTCTGCAACTTTGACGATGATGACCGACGTCATAAACGCTGTTCAATTAGGTGAAGTTTATTTGATCTTTCTTCGTCCCAGGAATGCTACCAATATTCCCTGATATTCCTGCGGATGAACTGCAGCTTATCCACTCCTGGGTGATGACACCATTCTAGGCACATTCCCAAGTCCGCGTCAGTGCACGTGTGCGGAACCGTGCGGGCATCGGAAAGACGCGTGATCAGAAGGAACGTAGCCGCCTTCCTACAGCTTCTAGCTTACGTACGCCTACAGCGCAGTAGCAGAGCACCGCTCACCACTCGTCGTGGGTAGCGTTCCCGCGCCGACCACTCTTTGAGTGTGATGGCACCAAGAACACCTTGGCGTTAGGCGCCTAAGCAAGGTAACGATGTTGGCGTTTCAATGCGGTGCAAGTAAATATGATCGATGCCTCTGTCGCGCGGCATATACGATCGGCTGTGAGCAGTTACTACGCAAACTACTTCGGCTACCACAAGGGGTTGGTCCTTCAAGTTATCGAGGCGATGCGTGAACGTGCGTCCATCCGCGTCAAGCAATGCCGTACCAGCGAAACACCGAGAGCAGTGGGAAAGTTCACCTCGATGTAGCAACGAAAATTCAACTGCTTATGCGAAGACTGTTTCTCTTTCTTGTTGTACCGATTCCTTTGTCAGGGGGATCAGTCACATTTTTTTTTCTTTTCTAGAACAAAAAAAAGTGTGATGAGGCTGTGCTAAACTCACACCAATGAAGTGTCCCGTGATATCCCACATAGAAAATACATGTAGCTGGAGCGCGACAGAACGAAAAACGCCTCAGGATCCGACATTTTTCCCACTTAAACAAATTTCACCGCGGACACTGAAGTCATGTTTTCCCGTAAACATTTTTATACGAAAGCATGCCTTCCTAGAAATCGCAGAATATTTAGATTAGTGTTCGAGAGATCTAGTTCGTTCAGGAAAAAATTATGAATCTCGAAGATTTTGCGCGTTTCGGAAGTATGTAACAGGCTGTAAGATAAAACTTATTATTTCTACTGAAGTACGCATAAGCAGAACCTTCGCATCACCACAGATGAAATTCTTTTGTTCAATATATAAAATACATTTTAAATGAATGTTTCCAATAATTGTAGTTTATTAAAAATCCGCCACCACTGAAAGCCCAAAAATGCAATAAAATGTTTGCGTTCTGGAATATTCTACGAAGATGCTTCGTGAAGCACAGCGAAGAACCACAAATTTTATCGGCATCATGGCTGTGGGCAGGCGCTACGTGTGTGACACTTGGCATGGAAGGAAGCAATACAGTACAGGATAATGAATGTGGCTTCGAGCTCTAAGCAATACTTTTCTCGCAATACTTGCACAAAAATGCTTAAACGAAACGGAGGAAATACTCACTGGTAATGTTTCCATCTGTCTGTGCTTCTCTCCAGTGCACTGAGTCCTCTCTGAGCGCCAGCTTTATATGGTAAGAGAGAACACAGGTGACAACCTTCCTGTGACCTGCAAAGCTGTTATCCAGGTTTATTTTCTTTTCCTGACAATAGTAGCATTTCACCGTTGCTGAGCACTAGTACGAATCTTGAAGCAGCCACATCGGCACCTCAAGTCCCTGCTACCGATCTCACAGCTGTAGCGCATTGAACTGCACTCAATTGCGTCGAAGGCCTTGATAACGCTTTCGATATATTTATGATAATATACTTAACTCAAAAATATTTCAGTACCAAGTTTGTAGCCATTTATTGTATTTTACAGGGAACAGAAAATATCACATTGCTTCGAGCTCGGACGAACGTGATCACACATCCATCAAGTTCATTTTATCGTTCCATGAATTCGTTTAGGGTTCAACGCTTCTGAGATATGTTTGGCAAAACCTTGGGAACACTCTCTACAGTCGCTCATTCCATTTCGTTTCAAGTTATTTCTAATGATAATAAGTAAGCAACCTGAGTTAGAGTAGACGGTAAGATATAAAGAAACAATAAATTATTGTCTCAAAATTTTCCACTCAGTATATACGGCATGTCATGGCTTTTAACACCTGTTCAAGGTGGAAGCATGGTTCGGCAGCACGTTTTTTATGTGTTATTTACTGAGAGGATATATTCCAGTGTAGAATGTGCAGCCATTCCTTGTTCTTTATGGTGCACAATAAATGTGATAATGCTTGTTACCATCGGCGCAGATTAATTTTATGCTACCTCTATCACGCACTTACTTCTGATTTTAATAAATATTTCACGGGTTCAGTGCATCCGGCACATGCCTTCTACGGCGTTAGCCGTAATGCTATTCATTTTCCCGTGCCGACCTGACAGTAAATTATCATCATCATTGGTCACGTGCGCTGACATTGGTTCGCGTGCAATTCTTCTATGCAATACCTAATGTGCAGCATTATCCTGTCCAGAAAGAGAGTAAGTGCCAAGCATAGTCATGCAAAGCATTGTGTCATGCAAACACAGTCATGCAAAGCATTGTGCCATGCAAACATAGTCATGCAAAGCATTGTGTAGCATGGAGGTGGAAAGGGAACTGAGTTACAGGAGGAGTGATGTGAGGGTGAGCAGCAAGGAAACGAGGATTACAGTAATATATGGCATAGCCCAGCTGTGCTAAGCCAGGTAATCACGAAATATGTTCCTTCCAAAACCATGTAAACCTTGTCAAGTGGCATGTTCCCGCATATACTAGCTATGTAACATGTCCCCGTCAAAACCAGGTAACTGTATTCACGTGAGATGTTCCCTCGGAAACCACGTAAGTTTAGTCGGGTGACATGTTCGCACCAACATTTCTCTCGGAGTACCTATTTCCGACCATGCGAACATTTTGTGCAGCTGCAGCCCTCTCGAGCCCAGCCAGATCCTCTCTATGTATACTGGTTAGACTACCGTAGTCAGGACTACTACTGAAGCACTGGACAGAGCAAATGTTATGTACATTCTATAAAACTGGCTTGTGTGGCTGTACTTGTCCTGGCCTTGCGAATCGACAAAAAAAACCTAACTACAATTTTCAAAACCTGGCGCGACTTAACAAAACGGAGCGACCATTGGCGAAACATACAACTTCGCCAAGGCGGTAGTACACAGAATATCATCAGTTCCGTTGTGACCCAGCTTTGCACGACTCAGTGCAACCTGCCAAGCTATTTTCACGTTTTTTTTCTTTTTTTCTAAGCAGAGCTCTTCATGCCGAGCGTAATCTGTCCAGTCTGTACAAAAGTGGTCATCATCCTTGAATATGTGGGCGTGCACTTCTGCAATATGCAAGGTATTCGCGCGCGCACTTCTTTATCTTGCTCTCACGCACTCAGACCGACGGGTGCACAAGGGCGGATGCGTTTCATAAACACCATAGATTGGTGTAGTATACCAAGGGGCTGAAAAAGAAAGTGAGGGCGTGGAGGGTGCTTAAAGCAAGGTATGATGATGATCATCATCATCATCAACATAATGACGGTTGTTGGGCGCTTAAAGAAAGAACGCTAATTTACGCAGCCCATGTCAGGAGCACGGCCAAGCGCCAGTGGTAGTAGAGGAAAGGGACTGAAAGGATGGCGGATGCCCGAATGTTGTCGTTCAGTTTCGTCGCGTACGCAGCGAGATGGTTCATTCAAAAAGCGCGGAAAGAGCGCATATCTGCCATTGATCTGGTCACTCTGGTGACACTTCCATTTTCATAAATGAACACTTGTGCTCAACACCAACTAAGCTCCTCGGACAAGATGTAGCGCGAAAGAAAGAAAGGCAGTGGAAGTAGGTGTGGAGACGGGAGGGCAAAATTTTAGCGCGGAAAAGTGACAACTCACGTGTACTTCGCATATGAATCGTTCAAGACATTGAAAAAATGGAGTCATCTCACTCGTAAATGAGACGTCTTCGCTACTGCGGCCCTTCATTATGGCCGATACACTATTCACACCTAGCGACGTTAGCAGAGTATTTTCTCCTACGAAATACAAATGTACGTCCTTCTTGCATTTGAACACGCAATCAGGACGCAATTACGACGATCATCTGACCACGCTGCCCTCCTCTTTTGGCGTTGCATTTGGCATTGTAATGTTGAACGAAACGTGGTATCGCAACGACGAAGTACTGCAAATATTTGGTGATGTTAGACATTATCTGAACCGACGCAATCAAAAAGAAGGCGGTGTTCTATTGCTAATGAAGAGTAACCCGCATTGTGAAGTGCTGAAAGATTTCGCTCGAACTTTGAAATCTTGACTGTTCAGCATGGTCGTAGCATTTTTTCCGTATTATATCGTCCACCTGCAGGAAATGCGGTCAACTTTCTCGAGAACATTGACAATCTACTGTCGTGACTAGTTCAGACTAGTGAACAGACTAGTTCTCGGTGTTGATATAAATATTAAGATGTTACAGGACAGCCCACTTCGCCGCACACTACGGGTGCTTGAATCAGATGCATGCACTAATACGCTTTCCACACCCACTCGTATTCAAGGTAGCTGCGAAAGTTTACTCGACATTTTCGTCACAAATATCGATGTAAAAACGTTGAATGGGGTGTCATGACGGCTCAGGTCAGCGGCCACTTGCCCATATAGAGTAGGCATGTACAGTTAGTGCAGCAAGGTGTGCTAAAGGTAGGTGATGTCATGTGACTGGCTTGACTGCTGGTCACCTGGCATATTCCCGCAAGTCGAGCGCCGCGGATATGACGTATCAGAACGGGACGAGTTTTCTGTGGGCGGCCCGTTCCAACGCCGTCCATAACCATTGCCTCCCATCCTCCTGCGTCGCCAAGTGCAACGTGTGACACGACTCCTAACTACCGTCCCACCAGATGCCGCTCACCGTCACCACTGCGTCCTTCTACGTCGCCCCTGCGACCAGCCTCTCATTTCGCTGATCGCCGCCAGGAAAACTGACTTGCGAAAAGCTGCATCGCACGAAAAGACAGAAATTCCTCCAGCATGCCCGCGTAATGTGATTATGGTTAGTGGAATGTGTTCGCGTGGAAGCTTTGGTTGACACAGGTGCTTGTGTATCAATTATACGTCGCGATTTGTGTTCACGTCTGCGGAAAGTCACAACCCCCTACGATGGCCCTACACTATTTTCTGCTCAAGGGGACGCCATTACACCTTCCGCCATGTGCACCGCTCGTGTTTATATCGATTGCATCCTGCATCACATTCAATTCGCAGTGCTACGTTCGTGCCCGCACGACCCATATTAGGCTGGGATTTTCTTTCTGCAGCATCTGCTTACATCTGCTGTCGGGAACGTGTTCTTCATATGGACGAAACCACCAATTCGATTTATGCGCAAGACTCTAAAAATGACGCACCTCTTCGCTTGCTTGCGGCAGCCAACATCGAGATACCTCCTAGCCTTCAGTGGATTGTTGCCATCACGTCTGATGTCATTTACACAGGCGACGTGCTCGCTCTTCCATCTGCACGCTGGCTAGCAAGAGGCATTGTTTTCGCCACGGGCCTAGTTCGGTTCGCCAATGGCTCAGCACATCTCTTCGTGACAAATCCGACATCAAAAAGGTCCTTATTCCTAAAGGCGCTACACTAGCTCGCACCAGTGGATCCGAATCTCTCTCTGTCGTTTCCCTCGAGACAGCTTCATCTGCAGCTCCTTCTGTTGCAACTTCCGCTCCTCCCTCTACTCTTTCCGCTGCATTTAGCTAAGACCTGACGCCTCTAGAATCAGAGCAGTTACTAGCTTTACTGCAAAAACATAAATCGTTGTTTAACGTGCCCTCGGGTTCATTGGGGCAGACTCCCATTATCGCGCATCGGATAGAGACAGACGGCGGCTCCATCGTGCGTTGTCGACCATATCGCGTATCGCTCGCAGAACGAAAAGTCATCGAAGAAAACGTCGCCGACATGTTACAACGAAATATAATACGTCCATCTACCAGTCCTTGGTCATCCCCTGTCGTTCTTGTACGGAAAAAAGACGACTCCGTGCGCATTTGCGCGGATTACCGCGCACTCAACAAGATAACGCGCAAGGATGTGTACCCGATGCCACGAATTGATGATGCCTTGGATTCTCTGCAGAGTGCCGAGTACTTCTCAAGTCTTGATTTACGGCCGGGTTACTGGCAGATACCCATGCACGAGGATGATAAAGAAAAAACGGCCTTTTCTACGCCAGATGGCCTCTACGAGTTGCCATTCGGCCTCTGTAATGCTCCCACAACATTCGAACGCATGATTGATACCGTTCTCCACGGGCTGAAATGGAAGACTTGCTTGTGCTATTTGGACGATATTGTTACTTTTTCATCAACGTTCTTGCAGCACCTGCAACGTCTGGACGAGTTGTTACGTGTCTCGCCAACGCCAGCCTTCAGGTGAACACGCCGGCCTTCAGCTGAAAAAGTGCAATTTTGCCAGCAAGAGCATTAAGGTGTTGGGCCACATTGTGAGCAAGGATGGAATTCGTCCAGATCTTGACAAGGTTTCGGCAGTTGTGCATTTTCCTCGTCCTGAAAAGGCCAAAGATTTGCGAAGTTTCTTGGGTCTCGCATCTTATTTTCGGAGATTCATTCGAGACTTCGCTTCCGTCGCTGCACCTTTGCACAAGTTACTTGCTGCTCGTGTACCATTTTCCTGGTCTCCAGAATGTGAATCGGCCTTCACACATCTTAGGCGCGCACTTACGTCTGAACCAGTACTTCGACACTTCGATGAAGCCGCACCTACAACACTCTTGCATACAGACGCAAGCGGTCACGGCATTGGTGGTATTAGCTTACAGCGCGACGAGTCTTCACGTGAAAGGCTCGTCGCGTACGCAAGCCGCGTACTGACAAATGCCGAGAAAAATTATACCATCCCTGAGCAGGGACGCCTAGCTGTCGTTTGGTCAGTCCAGAAGTTCCGACCTTACCTTCATGGCCGCCATTTAACAGTCGTCACGGACCACCATGCTTTGTGCTTGCTCTCGACACTGAAGAACTTGCCCGGACGCCTCGGTCATTGGATTCTTCGCCTGCAAGAATACGACTTCCCGATTGTGTATAAAAGCGACAGAAAACATACGGACGCAGACGCACTCTCTCGCTGTCCGCTGCCTACGACACCATGCAGTGCTCATTCGGATCACTTCCGTGACACGCCCCCGAATACTCCGACCTCGTGTCCTCCGTCCTTAGCGTCGCTGGATCCCATGCCCCCGGACAGACACCAACCATTTAGTTCTTATTGTAAAGAAGCATTGGAACGTCGTAGTGGGCCGTCCTTTCCAGCGAAGACAGGCGGGTCACGGACACGAGGGACACCTGGACAGGCGGTCGGTTCTGGCGGTGTCGTTCGCTGGGCGGCGTCTCGGGACATGGTAGATGGCACTGTACGGGATCGAAGTCCCAGGGGCATAGAAGGGTACCGCAGTTGTTTTTGTACCCGGCACTTCCACGAATTATAAAGGCGTTTATTCAACGCTGGCGTAAGGGGCCGTCCTCTCCTGCACCTGCAGTGGGGTTCGCTCTTCAGCGCTCCGCTGAGGAAGACGCCGCTCGTGTGGTCGCCGCTCGCTCCAGGGATCGTGACTTGAGCCGTTGATCAAGCTACCGGTCGGCTCTTACGCCAGCGTTGAATAAACGCTTTTACATTATCAACTTTCGGACGCTTATTGTCGACGCTTCATAGACCGTCTTCAAGGAGCTTCCCTTCCTCCGAACGCCCGCCTTCGTCGACAGTTGGCACAGTTTAAGCTCGATGACAGCGTTCTATACCGCCATGTCTACCACCCAGATGGTCAACGATGGGTGCCTGTTCTGCCTCGCTCTCTTCGTGCCCACGTCCTCAGAGCCGCTCACGACGACATGACTGCTGGTCATCTTGGTGTTCAGAAAACCTACGACCGCATCAAAGCTTAGTTCTACTGGCCTAGATTATCTAATAGTGTGGCGCGGTATGTCGCTTCCTGCACACTCTGCCAACGTCGAAAGCGCCCTACATCTGCTCCGACCGGACAGCTTCAGCCGCTACCCTGCCCCTCGCAACCATTCGAAGTCGTCGGTGTTGATGTGTACGGTCCTCTTCCTGTCACGCTCAACGGTCAGCGATGGATTGTCACAGCCGTCGACCACTTGACACGGTGTGCCCAAACAGCGTGCGTGAGTGCCGCCTCCGCATCCGAGATCGCTGAATTTATACTCCACGCCATAATTCTGCGCCACGGTACTCCTAGCGTCATCCTGAGCGACCGCGGAAAGCATTCCTGTCGCTAACTCGTAGACGAAGTCCTCAGAGCATCTGGAACCACACGCGAGACAACATCCAGCTACCATCCGCAGACCAATGGCTTACCCGAACGATTTCCGACATGATAAGCATGTACATACGACCGGACTACAAGAACTGGGACACACTTTTACCCTTCGTGACAATCGCGTACAACACCGCCGTCCAACGCGAAACCGGTTACTCGCCCTTCTATCTTGTCTACGGCCGCTCGCCCTCATCCTTCCTTGATGCATCTTTCTTCGCTGGGCCCATCAAAGCACCTTCGTCCTCCTGTGAGGAATACGTCTCCCGTCTCCAGCGTTCTCGCCAGCTCGCCCGCATCAACACCGAAGTGAGTCAACAGGATCGCAAGAATTGCTATGACGCCACTCGTCGCATGGTATTTTTCCGCCGAGGCGACGAAGTGCTCCTGAAGACATCAATCCGGATTCCTGGATTGTGCGACAAGTTTCAATTTCGTTGCATCGGTCCCTACACCGTGTTGGCCCAGACGTCTCCTGTAAACAATCGCGTGACACCTGTTGTTGCTCCAACTGACCATCGCTGCCGTTCTATAGAAATCGTTCACGTTTCCCGCATGAAGCCTTTCGCAAGGCGGTCCCCGTCCCTTCAAGCTGCGGCCAGGCTGGCCGCTCTCGCGCCGGGGAAATTAGTGTGGGCGCTTAATGCGCTACTATACATAATCATCTGTACATAATCATCATCACATGGGTTTCTTCCTCATCGATGTGGGTTGCCCCCTCGCGTCTCAGCCATGCTTTCGGCTCGGCCGTTTCGCCGCTTCATCCAGGCCTAATAAATACCCCGCGGTGACTGCATCGTCACAATATTAACACGACACTCAGTCGCCCCAGCTGCTGCCATGCACACAGAGAAAGAACTTCCTATTTTTTTCAAGATTTCATAAATCGTGGTACATTGAGAAAATGGTTCCAAATATCAACGAAGCCCGGATGATAATAGGAAAAAGTTGTTGTTATTCCACCCCCTATAAATGCGGACAGCCTACTGTTTTATGCGACATGCATGAATGACGGAACCGGTTGCTCCCGTTCTAGAAACGTTGGGTTGCTCCTGCGCTCACGCCGGTGGGATGGCCAGGGGTGCTGACAATAGACGTTTCGACCAACCAACGAGATACGACTACGCAAAGTTGTTCGCGGTACGACATGACGACACCTAGGATGCGAGCGCGACTGGTCAGTCGCCGGAAAGAAGCGCGCGAATTGGTTTTTGAAATACGGCGCCTGTGTGGTGCGCAGCGCTGTCATATTCGCAGAATGTGATCGCCGCAACCTTCTCTATGATTGAGTTAGCTTGTTTGGGCGGCTTTGAAAAAAAGTAGGAGCCTGTTTAGTGGCCCTTTAAGGCAGTATGTTCGCTTCTTCGATGATCAGCCTTGTTTCTACGCCATTATGTGATGATACCACTGTGTTAGCTTTAAGGAGTTGTTCACACGCACACATGCCACAGTGCAGTGCCAACCATCCGTCGCGTCCTTTGCTGACGTTATTCTTGTGTTCTCAGTGTCGGTTATTCAATAATCCACCCGTTTCACCGAAGTAATGCTTATCGCGATGAAGGGGGACTTGCTATACAACTAATTGTTCGCAGCCCACGAACCCCAGACTATGTTGCTGTTTGTATGTACCTGCCGTGACTTGTAGCAGCCGCTGCTTTACAGATTGCTCTTAGTTTATTCGGGACTGGCAAGGCAACCTTCACACTGAGTTTGTGAGCCTGAATTTTATGTGGTGCGAAATGTTATGAACATAGGGAATAACGGCGACACCATTCTTGTATACCGCAATTTTTATTCTCTTGTGTCCCGCGCGAAATTCTTTAGCAGGTTCTCCGATACTGTCATTTCTAGGTGAATTGGGTAACCAGCTTCGGAGAGGCGGAAGAACTGACTGTCTAGACAGTCCCTCATTAAATGGGCGCACGAATTTGAAAGAGCGTTCTGAAAACATATGCTGGGACGATGTTCTTTTTCATTCGTTGAGAATGTGCTGAACTATAGGGCAGCAGCTGCTTGTTGCCTCGCGGTTCATGCCGCCAAAAGGCGTGGTTCTTTTGTAGGAACTTGATATCAGCAAGGTGTGATGATCTGTCATTGTCAGGTAAGTAAAAGCTTAGTATCTGAGCCTGGAGGCACCGTCTAAACAGCGTTAGTGCGTTAGTCCCGAGTGATTTCTGACGTGATTCTTGTGTTGCTGGAGCCTGTCGTTCAAGCATCGGCACGTTTGACTGACGTAAAGCATACCATAGGAGAGAGGGATTTGATATACAAGCGATTCCGTGCAGCAGGCGAAGCCCGGTCTCTGTTGCTGTTTTCCAAGAATCTCTGTGAGTAATGCACTAAAGTTGCTTGGAGAACACCGCCAGCCTCTGGTACTAAGCTTGAATTACCTGACAATGATAGATATTCACCTTTTTTGATCAAGGTTTTCTTCGAGAACCACACATATTGACGGTATGAACCGCGCGGCAATAAGCAGCTGTTGCCCTATACCTCAGGACATGCTCAACTAAAGAAAAGTAGCAGCATCAGCCCTCAGAGCCTTCTCCTGAAGTCGTTTTATCATTTAATGAGAGGTAGTTCTGACAGCCATTCTTCCTGCGTCTCCGATGCAGGTTACCCAATGCACGTACAAGAGGGCAGTTTCCGAGACCTTGCTGAACGAATTTGGCGTGGGAGGCAAGAGAATAAAAATGCGCAATACAAGAAGGGTGTCGCCGTTATTCTCTATGTTCATAATATTTCCTACCACCTAAAAATGCAGGCTGGAAAACTTGGTGGGGAGCTTGTATTCTCAGCCCCGAACAAACTAAACGCAATCTGTAAAGCAGCCTGCCAGGACAAGTCACGCCAGACGCATTAAGAAAATCAACATAGACTGGTGTTCGTGGGGTGCAAGGAATCAGTTGTAAATCAAGTCGCTCTCTCTTGTTGTAAGCATTACTTCGGTCATGAAACCTAAAGGCACCGGCGCAACCAGACGACACAGAAGGAGAGACAAGGAGTGGTGGTGCCGCGCTCGTGTGTCCTTGTCTCTCCTTCTGTGTCGTCTGGTTGCGCCGGTGCCTTTAGGTTTCAAGAATGTACCAACTCGCCCAACAAGAGGTTTTGATTACTTCGGTCAAACGGGTCCATGATTGAATGGCCGACTCCTAAAACACAAGAGTGACGTCAACACTGTGGCACGTGTTGCATGCGAACATGCATCCTTAAAACAAGCGCGGTGGTATCGTCACATCGTGTCGAACTTACGAGCCTGATCATCGAGGCAGTCAAAATAGGTACACCCCGTCACTCGCCTTAACAGAAAAAGAACTGCAGTTTCTGCAACATAAAACAGTAGGTTGTCCGCAATTGTAGGACGTGGAAGGACAATATTTCCCATAATTAGACGGGTTTTCTTTATATTTCCACCATTTTCTATCTCAGCTTATTTGCAAAATCATTCCAATATAGAAAGTTCCTTGTCTGCGTGCATGGGAGTCACTTTGCTGACTGAGTGTCCTGTTAGGAGATATTTACGTGCTTCATCTAAAAACAAATTTTTGAAAGTTAGCGCTCATGTTCCGTCCCTTTCTGTCTCTTCAAGCACTGTAAATCTTCGCCAGATTGATGCGTTGTTGGACGTGCAATGCGACGTCTCTAACTCCTATTTACTTCGCTAGTATGCAAAGATGATTATTTTTGCTTCGTGAGTCGTGGTGGTGTGTACTGCTGGGCAGCGGTAAATGTTTTGCTCTAGCAAAAAAACAAACAACCCCTATTGAGGTGGGTCCAAGGCCACATAGGCCTGGAGCTTTTTGACACTGAAGCTGCCGCGGACCGATCGACATCCTTTCGGTCACACTAACCAACTCATAGCAACTTACGCTGCGAAGCTTTCAGTAAATCGCAGTTTCATGATTAGATAATTATCGAACATCAACAAGAGGAATAATGTGTATTGTAGGTCGCGTATCTTGACGTGACATTTAGTCCAGTCTGAAGAAGTACTGCTGTTATTTCTTGGATTCCTTAGACTCTTTACCCATTAGGCCTGTTTTGGCTTCTAAAGCTTACTTTAACACCTTCGCGAATGCAGCGCAGCCAAAGGCTCGGGAGGAGGAGGAGGAAATAACTTTATTAAGTCCGGAGGAACCCCTCCCCACCCACTCTTGGGTAAGGCTCGGGAACATTGTTTTTCAACATCCCCAGCACCATTTGGATTATATAGACAGAAGCTTCTGTTCAGTTTTATACACACGAAGCTTTTTCGTGACGGCACCAGCAGGTTATGCTGAGTTTCAGCTATGGTGATGTGTCTCGCGTTCATAACGAACTAACTGAAGACCACTCAAACGGAGAGAAGGCCGAGCGAGCTGCTATGTATTCATTATGCAACGAAAAGGCGTGCACTCAGACATGCAAAAGACGAAGAGGTGCTCGACCCGTGCACCCTTCTCTTTTCTCCGTGCTTGCATGCCTCCTCGTGGCATAAATGGACACTCGGGGCTAGGCTGTGCATGAGTCTGTGCATGAGTATCCCAGGGGTGTAGGTGTGCATGAGTATCCCGTGGGTGTATGTGTTGCTCTGTAGTCTTCTCAGTGTGGTGCTGTCCTCTTTGTTGAGCTTTGGGTGCGATGGTGGGTACTCCCTGCGTTCCAGCCTTTGATGTCGGAGTATCTCAGAACAGGTGATGTTTACGGGCTCAGCCTCCGCGGACGCTGCCTTGTCGTGTGGACAGTATGACGGGATATCCCGGTAGGCGTGATCGCGAGCCACGTCGTTAGCTGCCTCGTTCCCCTCCAGCCCCTCGTACCAAGGGACCAATGTCACACAGGTGTACGGCATCTGAGTGCTTCGGCGCTTCAGAATATTGAGTGTTTGTGTAGACACACGGAATTTTGAGTAATTTCGCATGGCTATTTGCGAATCTGTGAACACGACAGCCCATAATCAAAAGAAGAGGCGTGCAGGACACGGACATAAGGAGAGCAGTGAACAACACGAACGCCGTCTCACTGTCCTGCACGCCTCTTCTTTTGATTATCGACTGTTACCAACTCGCTCAACTTTCTGTCCTTTTGAACACGACAGCTGCTTCTATACACGTAGTAGCTGCTAGCGCGTATGCTGCCTCTTCTTCAGTTTCTGGGTTTCGAGTGCGAACTGCAGCAGATGCTAGCTCTGTACACCGACAATCTAGGACGCTCAAAGGATAGGCACTTCTCTTCTGGTGTTTGGCTGCATCGGTATGTCTGGCGTCCAGATCTTGGCTATAGTTTCGCCACACGGCATTAACTCGGGCTTTTCTTCTTACCTTGTGATGCGTGAGGTGCATATTGTGTAGAATTCGTGCAATGTAGAAGAATTCGCGGATGTTCAGAAGAATTTGTTCATTTCCATATGTGGATGCATCAGCTACAAATGCCTCCCAGTAGTACAGCCGTTGAAGCATTGACCTTCCAGTGCGCAAGAGCTTGAGCCGCTCTAGTTGACTAGCCTAGTACGCTTCGGCTAGTTATTGCCAGGTGTTGTGTACTCCCATCTTGCGGAATGGGCGTCAGTGGGAGCCCAAGGCGAGTTTGGTGGCTTTAACCTATTATGATGTTGAGCTTTTCTACCTGTGCATTCTTCAGCGCGAGATAGGGCGTGCTGTAGGTTATTTGACTGCTCAGGAGAGCTTGCATCACACGTAACGCATCTTGCTCATTAAGGCCGCTTCTACGGTTTGCACTTCTCCTGAGGAGATGCGTTAGCTGTTATAGCGTGCGCTGCACTCGAGGGAGGGTGGCCTCCTCGGACCGATCCTTGTGGATATGGAGCCCCAAAAGCACACGCAACATTTCAATTTTAGGGATGAGCTTTCGGCTGAGGGTGACGCTGGGATCGGGTTCACTGTAGGCGGCTGGTCGGCATCTCGTTCTTGAATTCAGGAGGAGGTGTTCCGACTTTTCAGGAGCACAGCGGAGGCCGCGGTTTTGCAAGTGTGGCGTACTTTTTCTGGCACAACACTTGGGACATAAACTAGTAGTGGAGCTTCGGCTAAGAAAAGAAGAAGAGGTAGTTGGAACGATGGCACAGGTGCGTTAATAAACCACGCTGTGTTTTCGGAATCGCGTTCTCAGAGTGCTACATTAACTGGTGACCCGGACTACGTACGCGACCTTCCATGGAGCAGCGTGAGCATCTCGACGACCTCAGCCCTGGTACCGCCGTCACTGCACCCGGCCATGTACCCTCTTCTGGTGTTGTCGGAGGTACTAATACCATAACACTACCTATACTGTGGCTTACCGATCCCTCCTTATGGTTCATTCAAGTCGAGAACAAGTTCCGCATTCATCGCATCACGTCAGAAGTTCGCAAGCATGAGCTACTCATCGAAGCTTTGCCGCCACAGGCAATGGCCGAAATACGCGACTTCCTCGTGGGCCCGCCTGGTGAAACTCCATATACGACAGTCAAACAGGCTCCCCTTCACCGACTCGTTCCGCCTAAGCATCGGCTAACTCAGCAACTTCTGTGCAAAGAGGAGCTTGGGGACCGCCGTCCCCCACAGTTTCTACGTCACCTGCAACACCTGCTTGGGGACCAGTCGGCCTGCATACTACGTGAGTTGTTTCTACAGCGTCTTCCCCCTAACGTGTGAATGGCTCTCGTCCCAGCTCAAGACAAGACTCTGTCAGAGCTAGCAGAAATGGCCGATGACATGATGGACGTTGCCTCCGGCAGTCATAAACGCTGCCCATACATCTCCGATTCCGAAGCAGATTCCCTTCGAGAGACTGTAAAAGATCTGGCAGCTGAAGTCGCCAACTTGCGTCTGCAATTGCTGAGCATTCACGACTTAAATGACCACCCTCGTCCACAAAGACTACCGCTCCCGACGCCTGCTCAGCAACGGTCCCTCAACCAGCCCGACTGCCGCTTTTCATGGCAGAACACATGCTACTATCACCGGCTTCTCGTGCCGCGGCTCGCAGATGTGTGCCACCCTGCTCATGGCACATGGGAAACGCCCAGGCCGATCGTCAATAACAGCGGCGGGCGATCAAGGCCACTCATCAAGCCGCCTCTTCCACATCACCGACAGAACCATAGGTCTTCGCTTGCTGGTGGACACTGGAGCAGAAGTCAGCATAATTCCAGCGTCCAAAACTGACCGGCGTCTCTGCGAGAAGACCACTCCTTTACAAGCGATCAATTCTTCTGTCATTGCAACATACGGACAGAAGTCTCTGACCCTTGATCTCGGTCTCAAGAAAAAACTGCAATGGTTGTTTTGGATAGCAGACGTACGCTACGCAATCTTAGGCGCCGATTTCTTAAGGCATTCTCATCTGCTCGTGGATATGAACCGCTGTCGCCTGGTGGATAGCTATACCGGTTTATCGGTCAATGGTTTTCTGTCACGCGCTACGGCCCTAAACCCCACTTTCGTGAAAATGCCTACGTCACCATATACAGCTCTGCTCAACGAGTTTCCGGAGATTACAACACAGTCTCCAATGGATAAGACCCCCAAGCACACTGTGACCCACTGCATCGTTACCACCGGCCCACCTGTTCACTGCTGCCCTCGCCGACTGGGCCCTGATAAACTTGGAATTGCTCGCAACGAGTTCGAACATATGTTACAGCTCAAGATCATTCGTCCGTCATCAAGCTCGTGGTCGTCGGCGCTGCACATGGTTCCCAAGAAGAACAATGACTGGCGGCCCTGTGGTGATTATCGGGCTCTCAATGCAGTCACCGTTCCAGATCGATACCCGTTACCCAATATTCAGGATTGCACTGCAGTTTTTAACCGGCACAACAATATACTCGTAAAAGCTTATCAACAATTGATCTCGTAAAAGCTTATCACCAGATCCCCGTTCAGCCTTCTGACATTACAAAAACTGCAATAATTACCCCATTTGGGCTTTATGAGTATTTACGAATTCCTTTCGGGTTGAGAAACGCAGCTCAGACATTTCAGCGTTCTATGGACGAAGTCACCAGAGGCTTGCCGTTTTGTTTCGCCTATATAGACGATATTCTCGTTGCCAGCAAAGGACGCTGAAACGCACAAGGCACATCTACGTGAGCTTTTCACACGACTGCGTGATTATGACCTTGTCATCAATGCAGAAAAGTGTCAGTTTGGAGTCTCGGCGATAGCATTCCTCAGACATCAGATCTCTAAAGATGGCATCACTCCTCTACCTGACAATGTTAAAGCTATCCTCGACTACCCGTCTCCCACGTCCATACGTAGTCTGCGACGTTTTCTCGGGCTCGCCAATTTTTATCGCCGCTTCATCCCTACATGCTCTACACTGCTGCAGCCTCTGGAGGCACTACTCTCGAATTCGAAAGCCGAGTCATCCGCACTTCCCTGGGACACGGTCGCGGATCAAGCTTTTGCCGCCGTTAAGACCAAACTCGCACAGGTCACCCTCCTGCACCACCCTTCACCAACTGCTCCCACTAGCCTCATGGTGGACGCTTCTTCAGAAGCAGTTGGAGCCGCTCTTCATCAATGGATCAATCGTGCATGGGCTCCAATTTCCTTCTGTTCCCGCGAGTTACGCGACACTGAGCGCCGATACAGTACTTTCGGGCGGGAGCTCCTCGCGGCCTACCTTGCGGTGCGGCATTTCTGGTACTTCCTTGAAGGGCGACAATTTGCCATTCTCACCGACCACAAGCCACTTGTTTCCGCTTTACGTTCCTGCAGTGCCACGCACACTCCTAGAGAACTTCGACACCTTGCTTTCATTGCCGAATTCACAACAGACATACGTTATGTAAAAGGCAGCTTTAACAGTGCAGCGGATGCTCTCAGTCGTATTACCATCAATGCCACGACAGGCACCACCGACCTTTCATTGGCTTCGCTCGCTGAGGCACAGGCATTAGACGATGAACTTCCCCGGCTCCGGTCTTCTACTTCCCTCTGACTGCAACAAGTCAACTTCCCGAAGACAATGTTACGCTCTGGTGCGATGTTTCACACAACTGCACTCGTATCTATGTTCCTTCACATCTACGGCGTACTGTTTTCGACACCCTCCACTCCATCTGCCACCCAGGTGTAAGAGCTTCGCAACACCTGGTCACTGAACGCTGTTTGGCCGCGCATACACGCTAACATTCGTGACTGGGTCCGCACTTGCACAGCGTGTCAGCGTATCAAGGTACAACGGCACACCAAGCCGCCATGGGGCAAATTCCCTCTCCCTGATACACGTTTCGACAACACTCCTTTGGACATTGTCGGGCCTTTACCTCCATGCCGGGGATATACGTATTTGCTTACGTGTATTGACAGGTACACTAGGTAGCCTGAAGCAGCTCCAATGCCTGACATCACGGCAGAAACAGTTTATTCGTACCTTTCTTGCTACCTGGATTAGCCGTTTCGGTGTACCATCAACGGTGACCACTGATCGAGGCATACAGTTTGAGTCAGCGTTTTTCACCTCGTCACATCTCTACTGGGCTGTGCGCGCATTCGCACAACTGCGTATCATCCAGCATCAAACGGCATTGCCGAGAGACTCCATCGTCATTTAAAAGCAGCACTCGCCTCGCAGCCTCACGCCGAAGATTGGGTATCACACCTCCCCATCGTGCTTCTCGGCCTTCGTTCAACACTTCGGCCAGAACTTGCCTGCTCTGTCGCCGAGATGGTTTATGGCTGCACACTTCGTTTGCTTGGAGACCTTGTCAGCCCCGTTACTACGCAAAGTGTTCCGGATCCATCTTCTTTCGTCCAGCGTCTGCGGATCTTCATGCAGAACTTGCGCCCATCACCAACTTCAGCTCACACTAAGAACGACGTTTTTCTGCCGGCAAACCTACAGACATCTTCACACGTTTTTGTTCGTGTTGATGCGTCTCGCCGTGGTCTTCAGCCTCGCTATGACGGTCCTTGCCCAGTCATCAAGCGTTCTGAGCATCATTTTACAATCCTGCGCAATGGGCATGAAGACAGTCAGCATTGAAAGGATCAAGGCGGCACCCATTCTGACAAGCTCCGTTTGACTTTTTCTCTCAAGTGCCCACTGCCACTTGTCTGAAGGGGGGGGGGGGGGCATCTGTGGCGTACTTTTTCTTCTTCTGGCACAACACTTGGGATATGAACTAGTAGTGGAGCTTCGGCAAAGAAAAGAAGAAGAGGTAGTTGGAAGGATGGCGCAGATGCACTAATAAACCGCGCTGTGTTTTCGGAATCGCGTTCTCAGAGTGCTACACAAGTAACTCTCGATCGTGTCTATGGCAACTTGCAAGCGCATTTCTAGCGTTCCGGTATGTGAGGCGCGCGTACTTAACGTAATGTCGTCAGCATAAAAATCATGTCGTACATCTGGTATAGCGTCGAGAAGGCTAGGTAGCTTGATCAAGGCAACATTGAAGAGCAACGGCGAAATGACCGAGCTCTGTGGAGTACATCTCGGTAGACGGAGGTTGTAAAATCCCACTGTGGCCGTGCGGCCGGTGGGAAAGTTCCTCACGTAGGTGTACGTCCGAGACCCGCAATTCAAGCGCACGAGATTAGATAGGATGGCGTCGTGACTGACGCTGTCAAAGGCTCCTCTATATCGATGGCTACAATTGAAGATTTACTACAGCTGTTCAGGTGGTAGACGAGGTCTTCCTTGAGAAAAAGGAAGATATCTTAAGTTGATAGATGCTGCGTGAATCCGAACATTGTGTTTGGAAAATGTCCTTTGTCTTCGAGGTATGGGGTTAGCCGGTTGTGTACCATATGCTCAAAAATTTTCCCGCCGCACAAGGTAAGGGAAATGGGGCGGAGGTTTTCAATGCTGAGGGGCCTGTTGGGTTTGGGGAGCACTCATTGAAATACTGGAGAAGGGCTTCGGTGGCCCGCTTGTGAAAGTTCCGGAGATGCTTCTTGACATTGTGATCCTTGCCCGGGCTGGTGTTTCCTGCGCAGAGTTCAACCTGCGCAGAGTTCATCCTGCACAGAGTTCAACCTGCGTAAAGGGTTCGCCAAGTTTGGGGTTTGGTTTTCCATTGTAGGCTCTGTCGTGTGCCATTGTGGTTATCTGTGGATCTCCGCACAGCTCCTTCTGAACCTCTCGGAGGATGTTCTCCGTTCCGGCGTAGCTGTGTATGAGCCTGCAGAGGTTCTGGCACTGCTCCGTCCTTGTAGGGCAGTTATCGAGGCAGGCAGGCAGGCACAGAACTTTATTTTTGTCCTGAGAAACTGCAGTTGGACGTCCCCTTTTAGGGGGATCCTGTAGCAGTTGCGGGCCGCTCCCACGCAGGGACAGGAAGACCGTGGCCCTCCGCCCTCTCGCAGGCTCTCTGGACAGCCCGAAGTTGAACCGAAAGGTCGCCGCTTCTCAGGGCTCCTTCCCAGTCCTCTTCTTTGCTGAACTCTGTGTCACGTAACGCAGGACATTGCCAGAGCATGTGAGCTAGTGAGCAGTAAGCCTCTCCGCAGTTCGGACAATGCGGTTCAACGTTGGGCGAGAAGTTACTAAACCTGCCTCGTGAAGGGAAAGACCCCGTTTGGAGCATCCTGAAGGCCGAAGACTGCGGACGAGTGAGTTTAGGGTGAGGAAGTGGAAAGACCCTCCGAGAGAGATGATAATGAGTCACGATCTCGTGAAATGTGAGGAGCGGGTCCCTGTACCTGCCGGCATCCCCGCCCGCGAATTCGCCGGGACCGCCGCGGTGAGTGAAACCTCGCGCACGGTCATGGGCAATCTCATTGGCGTTGGGGACATCGGGGTGTACGTTGGCCCCCATGTGGGCCGGGAACCATGTTATGGTGTGAAACCCGGCAGCCCCCTCGCTGCCGAGGATAGCTGCGGCCTCCCGCGAGATCGAGCCCGAGGCGAAAGCTCTGGCAGCGGACCGCGAGTCCGTGAAGACATTTGGACGCGAAACGTCCTTCATTGCTACAGCAATGGCAATTTGCTCAGCAATCGTTGCCGAAACGTTTCGAACCGACCCAGCACATAGGAGCTTCCCACTATGGTCGACTGAGACCACTGCAAAGCGATCAGAACGCCCGTACTGTGCTGCATCGACAAACGTAGCGAGGTCCGGGCTGTCTGCAACTGACTTCAATAAGGAACGGGCCCGAGCTATGCGGCGTCCTACATTTTACTGCGGGTGGACATTCCTGGGAAGTGGAGCTACGGCAAATGTACCTCTGATAGAAGACGGTAGAGTCACTTTACGTTCGCGAATCTGTGTAAGACCGCAGCCAATGGACTCCAGGATACGTCTACCGGCCTGCGAGGACGATAGGCACACTACCTGAGCCATTTTCTGCGCCTCGATCACCTCCGAGAGGGAGTTATGCATGCCCAGTTGTATGAGCTTTTGGGTGCTCGTGCTGAGAGGCAACCCTAGAACTCGCTTTATGCTCGTGCGCATTAGTGCATCGATTTTTGCCTCTTCCCTTTTGGACCAGTGCAGCGCCGAAGCGATGTAATTAATGTGGCTCATGAGAAACGCATGGTAGAGCCGAAGGAGATTTCTCTCGCTCAGCCCGCCCCTGCGGTTCGAGACCCTGAGTATGAGCCTAAGCATGTTCTCCGTCTTGGAAGTGATGCGAGCTATAATCTGCGAGTTGCCACCCTTTGACTCCAGCAACAGTCCGACCACCCTGATGCAGTCTACCCTGGGGATTCTCTGCCCGTCACGTGTTTATAGAGATATTGGAATGTGCTCTAGAGGAGTGAGGTTCCTCATCCCTTGTCGGGTGGGTCGGTAAAGTAACAACTCGGACTTGGCAGGCGACAGGCTCAATCCCGAACCGACTAGAAAGCCCTCCGTGACGTTGAGTGCCTGTTGAAGTGCCTGCTCTACCTCGGCATCGGACCCTCCCATGCACCACACAGTGATATCGTCCGCGTAGAGAGCATGGTTAATCCCGCCAACCGTGGCGAGTCGCTCGGAGAGGCCCTTCATGGCAATATTGAAGAGCAGAGGAGAGATGACGGCCCCCTGTGGAGTGCCTCTCGCTCCCAAGGTAAATTCCGCGGATTTTAGTTGGCCGATCTTAATGGAAGCCCTGCGTTCCCTGAGAAAGGAGCTAACGTATGCGTGGAAATGTTGCCCCAGACACATATCCGAGACTGCCTCAAGCACAAACTCGTGAGAGATGCTGTCAAAAGCTTTGGTCAGGTCTAGAGCTAGTATGCCTATAGTATCTCTGGTGTAGTTGTCAATAATTTGTCTCTTAATGAGGAGCATGACGTCCTGTGCAGATAGGGCAGGCCTAAATCCCACCATGTTTTGCGGAAATAGCTCTTGAATTTCGATGTACCGGGACACCCTATTGTGGATCGCATGTTCAGCCACCTTTCCTACGCAGGACGTAAGCGAGATCGGCCGCATGTTCTCCGGTGCTAAAGGTTCCCCTGGCTTTGGAATAAGCACTACGGAGGCAGTCTTCCAGGATTCGGGGACAAGCCCCGTCTCCCAGATTTTGTTGACTTCCTCGGTTAACTTCTGGGTGGATTTACTATCCAAGTTACGTAGGAGCCTATTTGAGATTCCATCCGGGCCCGGTGCAGAGCGTCCGTTGAGCTCCTGGAGAGCCTCCCAAATTTCTGGTTCAGTGAAAGGTGCGTCCAGCTCCGCCACCGTTCCCCCCCCCCCCCCCCGGTAACGAGGATAGTCCGCGTCACCGGAAGGACCCAGCGGAAGATAGGTATCCGCTAACCCTTGCAGAAGGGCTGTTTCAGACACACCTTTCGCCTTTTCACTATCTACAATTCTGTCAATAGCGAATCTCTGGTTACCTTTGGATTGCGACTGATCAAGTAGTTGTTTAAGGAGGTTCCATTTGCCCCCCACTCTCATCTGTCCATCAACCGAAGAACATACTTCGTCCCACTGCTGTTTGGATAGTTCAATAGAATAAGCTTCGATCTCGCGATTGAGTTCCGCAATTTTCTTTCGGAGTCTGCGATTGAGCCTCTGCGTCCGCCACCGGGCTAGGATGGAATTTTTGGCCTCCAAGAGGTGCGCGAGGTGAGAATCCATCCGATCAACTTTCAGGTCCGTTTTGACAACCTTGGTTGCAGCATTAACATCGAGGAGAGCGCAAAGGGTGTGCCAAGTTTTCTTTGTGCTTTGACTTCCCTGCAGCGCGTCACAGAATGAATTGCAGACCTGTCTTGCTAGGCTCTCTGAATATTCCTGCACTTGTTCAGTGAGGAGGGCGATTCTTTTCCTGAGTTGTTTGTTTAGCCTTAGCCTCCTCCATCTTCTGAGAAGAGATCTGGCTTTTCAGAGGTGTAGGAGGTGCTTGTCCAGGCCTTGGGTTTCCTCTTTGTGCTGTATTCATTTGGTGTGAAGTTCTGCTGTGTTGACTTTGTTCATCCATTCGATTATGTTTTCGACGGTGGCCTCGACATTTAGGACATCTCTGAATAATGTCAACTTCGTTATTTGGGCCATGCCAGTTCTGGCAGGCTTGTGAGTGTCAGGCATGTCTAACTGCACATTGTGGTGATCGTTGCCCAGGGTTCCTGGGAGACGACTCCACTCCGCTGTGCGCACATTTAGCACGAACGTGAGATCTGGGTTTGCGTCTCTCGAGACACTATTCCCTATCCTCGTTGTCTGTAGAGGGTCGTTCCAGAGTTACTCTGTGCTGCTGAGCAATGTCGTGCACTCGGGCGCATTTCTGTTTGTGCAGTAGCCCCAAGCCCTATGGAGGGCGTTGAAGTCGCCTATTATAATGAATTGATGACAGTTGGCGCTTTTCTTCAGTTTTCATACCAGGAGGTCGAAGTTTGGGAGCTCGTCTCTTCGGTGGAGGGTGGGGGGGGGCTGTAAACGCTCGCAATGATAATACTCTTGTGCGATTGTCTCTCCGGTATTACTTCTATCACGGTTGTTGGATGGGTGTGTTGACTGGTTCCAATTGGCGCACCGTCAGATTTATATTTTCAATATTACAGTGCGATTTGATTGGACGTGGGCGTTGTATCCCTGTAGCCGGAAGTTCTGCGTATTCGTCTCTTGCAGTGCCAAAAGGTCGGGTAGGTCTTGTTTGAAAACTCTTGTAAGGCAGCATAGCGTCGTCGGTAGGAACGGCAGTTCCATTGCCAGAGGCGGAGAGCAGAAATTGCGTTTGTCGACCAGTGATCAGGCACCGCCACCTTCGTTTGGTTCTGGTCCCTACCGGTGTTCACGAGTAGGTGAAATTCAGCAAGAAGTATTTTGGCCACTTGCTCGCGCCCGCTTCCTGTCCGAATGAAAGTCACTTAGTGACGTGTTGAGGCGCTGTTTCGTGACGTAGATTTTCTCCACGTGTGCTATAAAGTTGTTTAGCTGCGCTACAAGCCCGTCTACATTGGCGTCTAAGGTGTTAACCTTGGTGGACATACTTGCGGCGAATTTTCGTATTGCTGCCTGTGCGATGGTCTCAACCGTGGTGTGGATACTTTTCGTAAGAGCTTCTTGTAAGGTGCCGACCATGGATTCCACATCTGCTGTGGGTCTTTCGTTATTTTGCTGATCGTGCACTTCTGCGGAAGCTTGTCTATGAGGTCTCTTTGCTCCTCGAAATTTCTAAGAAGCCTCTTTTTATTCTCTTGCTCTTTCTGATAGCTTTGTATGAGCTTGTCGATAAGAGCCTGTTGGCTTTGTAGTTGACTGCATTGATGCTGCAGTGTAGTTAGACGTGCACCCTATCTTGGAGAGCTCGCCCCGCCACGGTGGCCTAGTGGTTATGGCACTCATCTGCTGATCCCAAAGTCGCGGGATCGAAACCGGCTGCGGCGGCTGCATTTCGATGGAGGCAAAATGTTGAGGCCCGTGTGCTGTGCGATGTCAGTGCACGTTAACTCACTGTTTTGGGCGAGCGCGAGCGTGAACGGGATCGCGATCGTGGTCCGAGTGTAGACCGTGATCAACCTCGTGTGAGCGCTGGGTGCGTTACTCTGCAGCTTAGTGGTTTGGTTTCCTAGTTCCGGGACTTCATGCGCTAGACTCCAGCGACAGTCCCGTGCTTTGATCTTGTGCATTCGTTGCTGTCGCATGTGAAATTGCGGCGGGTTGGGCTTAAGTCCTTTCTTGTAGTCTGCTAGCGGTTTCATGCTCTTCGCCGCATAACTTACACGGAGGTTTGCACACGTGGTCGGATATTTGGTGCATCTTGCCCCATTTAGAGCAGAAGCCCGCCAGAGGTCGTAGGCAGACATCCTGGCGATGTGCCATGTTGCCGTAAGTTTTGCAGTATTGCACAGATTTGCGGTAGGGTCTGCATCGAAAGTCGAGGCTGTGGAAGCGGACGTAATAAGGAACGGGCGCTCCTTGGAAAAAGATCACCGCCGTGGACGACTGCCCAGCATACGGGCGGGGAGAACTGTGTACGTTGGCGGTGCGCGGAGGCCTGCCTTCAGTTCTTCGCTCGTGCCGGGCAGAAGTCCGCTAATGACACCATGGGCTACATTGTCTGGAGGATTTCGTGTTGCATTTTATGGTGAAGGAAGTGCCGCCAAGTTGTATACTGGTGATTCTAGCGAGTTTTCTCGCGTCTTCCTATTCGGCCGTTCTTGCTATAATCAGGTTTTCCTGTCATTGCACTTGCACGCACACTTTCTCGCTGAAGTCTTCCTGTGCGAAGCCGCTGGCTCTTCCGATGGCGTACACGATGGCAATGTTGTTTCACCTTTCTAGCTCTTACACCGTCCCCCCCCCCCCCCCGCTTCTCTCTTGTCGTTTTCTACTTCTCGGGATGAAACGCTTTCTCGTGAAATTGTTCTGCCACTGCTCGTTTCATACCTTCAGGTCGCTGCAGCTTTCTGCACTTCGGTCCGGTCTGTATGCATGGCGTTCCTATCGTCCGGGAGGTCCCTGGGCCTTCCGCTGCTTGATTCATCTTGGGAGCTGATCGCTGTGTGGGCAGGCGCCGGTGCTCACAGGAGTGCTCGAGCGTTCCGAGCACGCTCCGTGCGCTACCGACAGGTCCCTCGAAGGGTTCGCGTTCGGCGTTAGATTTAGCCACGCGGGTGCGCAGGCTTGCAAAAATCAAGCAATAATATGCTCACCTGATGGTGGCTGTCTGCCGGTTTCTCTCATCTTGCCTGCTACGCAGATTCCAAAATGAGGTTCTTTGTGGGCTGTTATCCTAGTTGAGAAGCGCGAGAAGCGGAAGCCCATGTGAAGCATGTCTGTACTCTGCAGACCCCTAGCGGCGTTTTTTTCGGAAGTACAGCAACAATAAAAAAACACATACTGTCAAGACTTCACCATGGTCAATTAGTTCAACAATTAAAGCGCCAGAACTTAAATAATAAGTTTTCCACTTACACGCAGAGAAACGAGATGAAAAACAAGAAAATAACATAAATAAATGAATAAAAAGATTTCTTGATAAGCATCTGGCAGTTGAATAACATCTAAAAAGGAATCATCATATAAAGGGGGTAAACATCTGGAACGTTTCAAAATGCAAAGCATGGATGTCACGCACAAAGCAATGAATACTATAAAAATATCACGAAAGGCATAAATTACGAAAGAAATTAGCAAAGCTTGCACTAGTGGCGCAGGGCTAGCGAATCTGATAGGCACTTCGCTGATCCGGGCGTGCCTCCGGAACATGTGCATTTCGTCGTCTTCCGAGGCTCCAGGAAACGCCTCGGAAAGCACTGCCAGACCCAGCGAAGGCTTTTCAATGTTTCACCCCGAGCACTGCATAAAGAAGCTACCGTCGAACAGCAGAAGGTTGCAGACGCGGCACGCGTGTACTCGGCTTCAAGCCGTCACACCTCTTTGCTATACGAGTCTGCATGCTTACACTGTTTTACTTGGATGCCACAAGAGGACGCATGCTCTTGTTGCGGGAAGCTATTCACTAATACATGCCTTTGCGAGGTGCTCTGCAACGGGCAGTTTGGCGCACGCCGTCTTCGCCTTCTTCTGTTGCACGTCCAACATGTGCGGCCGCAAGCCCAGTTTTGCCAGTGTTGTAATGGGATCAGAGCATGAGCGCTAAAAGAGAAAGCGTGCGTGCGAACGTCACACATTGGGCATAGTTTAGAAGAGGCGCACGCGCGCTCTTTGGGACAAGAAACGATGATGATGAGACTTTTCCACATGATCGTTGTCTTTATGATTTGACTAAGAGCTTGGCTGTAAGATTCGGCATGTCATAAAATAGCAGCCAATGCGCCAACGTACACGCCTCACAAAACGTTTGTTTTTTTTTGTTGCTATGTAATGAACGGAGAATGTTGCAGTGATCCCTCTCTTGCTATTTCTTATTATTTAGGGAGTACTCTAATGCTGACAGTGCCTTTGTAAATACCTCCCGAGCAGACTAAGCTGTTAGCAGATACAAATTGGACAGACAGAAGTAAATTATAGCATGCAAAATGCCAAACAAGGTGACATGGCGACTCTTCTGCAGTCTCATCGACCCCACACTAACGCGAGGAGAAACACAAAGACACCTGCGGAGAGTCATTCGCGGATTTCCGTGTACCACAACACTACTAACGGAAACGCTCCGGGACAATTATCTCTGTCAAGAGCAAGATCCGCGAGGTCCAGAGTATATATATTCGGGCAGGGAAAACGAGACCCTAGACGCACCTTTTCTCCTCCATGAGATGAAAGCAGCAATAGCAAACATGCGTAGAGGAACAGCACCCGGTAGGTATAAGATCACTGTCAAGACGTTGACCAGTTTGTCCGACTCTGCATTGACATAACTATTGGAATATATCAATGCTGTCTGGAGTCCCCGTATCCCGGTCCCCTCGGTACGGAAAACATCCGTGGTTGCTTTTATCCCCAAACCAGGGAAATCAGTAACCACTGACAACATCCGCCCATCTCTCTCACGTCCTGCGTAGGTAAGCTGATGGAAACAATTGTGCGAGACAGGCTGTCGGAATAACTAGAGCAGAAGGGGACCTTTTCCCCAACTATGTTTGGTTTCCGTCCTAATAAATCGGCACAGGATGAACTCCTGCAACTACACCATGAGGTTATCCAACCGGCGGCGACGAAACACGACAGGGTCTTCCTGGCCTTAGATCTAAAGGGGGCCTTTGATAACGTTAAACACACTATCATTTCAGAACACCTCAGTGACGCCCACTGTGGACAGAACACATTCGATCACATCAAGAACTTTTTATCGGACAGAGGCCCCCAAATTCCCATAGAAAACTCCGAATACGGACCGTACAAAATGGGCACTCGAGGTACGCCGCAAGGGGCTGTTATCTCGCCCATACTATTTAACATCGCCATGATGCATCTGCCACACCAGCTGGCACGCATAGGGGGCGTTCGCCATGCCCTTTATGCCGATTATATGACGGTTTCGGCAAAACAAAGAAATTTAAGCGCCATTGAGGACTCTCTACAGCGGGCTGTGGAGACGGTGCTCACCTACGCGGCGCGCTTCGCACTCCAGCGCGCGGCTAACAAATCGGAATTCCTTCATATCAGGGCAAACCCCAAAGACAAGACAGACATCATCATCACACTTCCTAAGGGTCCAATCAGACAAACGGAGGTGACCCGCATACTGGGCCTACACATTCATCAACACCTCCGCGTTTGCACGACACTTACCAAACAGTAAAATACAGACCAGGTGGGTCGCATGATTCCCAGGGTCTCTAACAAGAGGGGGGCACTTCGGTGCAAAGATGCGCTGAAGCTAGCGCATGCTTTTGTGACAAGCAGGGTCCTGTACTCCATCCCTTATCTCTACCTCCAGAAACATGAGGAAGAAAAAAAGAGACGCAGTCATCACAAAACTCAGTGACAGCATCGGTAAGCGACTCAAGTTCAACACGCCTGTCTAATCTTTCCATCTTTGCGAGGAGCCTCAGGAAGCCATCTAAACGACCCAAGCGAATTTCTAGAAGCGGCTCTATAGCCGCTTCAACTCATCCTACCAGCTTCTCACGGTGCAACATGAGGCTCTCTGCCTCTTGCGTGCGGACCTTGTTTCTGCCTCCATCACCTCTCTTCAGTCACTCCATGAGGCAGTCGATATCGTTAATGCGTTCATGCTCCATGCCTTCAGCATTCGAGCTAAGGCGCCCGTCCACGCTCGTGCTTCCTCCACAATCTCCGCGGTCCAATCCTTCTAAGCCGAGGAAACATCTGTTAACGGATTGCAGGATGGAAGGCCCACCGCTATCGTTTTGCAGTGGAACTGCCGTGCTTTTCGCCCCAAGTGCAACCACTTTCTTCTCCCCTTCAACAACTAGATTTCTCCGATACAGCCGATGTCCTCGTGCTTCAGGAAACCCGCGCCGCCATCTTTCTGACGGGCGACGTTGCTCACGATCACGTGGATTATCATACCGGGCCCCATACCATCACCAATATCCCCACCCGGCAAACGCTTACGGTCAACAGGATCGAATTACCCTTCGCGGTGGTTCACCACGTCTTTCTCGCGATCCTGTCTCACAGACGGGAAAACACTTCCCTCTTTATACTCAATGTCTACATACCCCTCAGGTCAAGCATGATTCATCACTTCTCGCCTTACTGCGCACAGCGGCGGCAAAAGCGTCCATATCCTCCGTCCTAGTTCTCGGTAACTGCAATGTCAAACAGCCGGACTGCGGTTATCCCAAGGCCGATGGCTTGGGGCAGAGACTGTGGCACCTCGCTCCGTCCTGCACCTCAAGTTTCTCAGTGACTCCACGCAACCCGCTCGGATCGGCAACAGCGTGTGTCGCGCCATCACCCCACACCTCAGTTACTGCCACTGTGTGCATGATGCACGCTGGTAATACGCCTTAGTCACTGACTAGGCAACAAATATTACGTCCTCGCTGTGCATGTCCTCACCTGCCCGTGCAAGCCGCGTCCACACGCGGTGCGTCATACCGACTGTGACGCTTTCCGTGCGCACCGGAAAGCGTCACAGTCGATCACAGCCCGCCAACCCCGACATGCAGGAACTTTCGGAGCGGACGAACCAGTTACTGACGGACCTCGAAGGCGTCTAAAAGAACTTGTTGTTGGGCTAGTTGGTAGAACATATCTAAACCTTATTCTGAGCGCAACCACACGACACTTCCACACACACACCCACACACGCTGTGCGTGGTGGATGCCTGGGTGTGTGGGTGTGTGTGTGGAAGTGTCGTGTGGTTGCGCTCAGAATAAGGTTTAGATATGCTCGAAGGCGTCACCGGCTCGATCCGCTCTACAGAAGACTATCCCGCCATAGACTCCCGCCTTGCTCACCTGCTGGCTGCTCTTGCAAGTCTTGCCAGTCAGTGAAACAAACAACGACCTAACCGTCGTCTTCGACACCGCGTCGGGCTTCTCGACCGAGAAATTGAAAAGTACACCACCCCCTTTGCTCGCCAACAGGGGGAAGAACTCAGCTCAGAAGTCTCTAGCCATCTAGGCTGCAGACGATTGTGACACCTCCTACACCACCTTCTCGACGTCATCTTTGCCATGTCGGTCACGCGGCAGCAGCAACTGCAACGTGTAATCCGGGCTTAACATAATGACACTTCATCGCTGAAGGCTCACTTGGTTACAAAATAACTCCAATGCGTGCCTTCTGAAGCTCCCTCCCCTACTCTCGCATATTTTATTCCGTGTCCCCCGCCCTGAACTTAGATGCTGACACCACGGAAGCGGATGTCTCCACGGCGCTTGACAAGCTCCGCGCCACCTCTGCCCCCGGTCCCGTCCGAGTCTCCAACAAACTCTTACGTAATTTCGATGCCCTTTCGGTCGCCGCGGCTTTCACTTCCTCCAGTGATCTCCTCCAGTCGCGGAAGCACACACAGTGTAGCTTTCATTCCGAAACCGGGCAAACAACTCATGATCGAAAATCTCCGGCCGATTGGCAATGCCTATACACTGTCACGCCATCAAACGGATTAGAGGAGAACCCGCAAGAGGAGGGTTAGCAGAGGTTGAAACGGCCGCCCTGGCTTCCGCTGCCCTTTTCATGCGTGCCAGCCCGATTGTGAGCGCGTTGGCAAGCAAAAATAACGCGATAACCTCGAATGTTTCGTGCAGTAATGAATAAATATGCGCCACGTAATGGCATAAAATGTATTCTTTCTTGCGAGACGCGAAGCTTTCGTGAGAATAAATGGTGAAGCTCCTCGGGCAAGGCGCGCTGACAAAGAAAGGCCACGCTGCACATGTTCCAGCTCCGCGAGTTTTTTTCAAGTTACGTAGTAAGTGAAGTACTGTTGTCTGAACTTTTCTGCAGAAATTCACGCTGTTTGGCTTGTACGTGTTATCCGTGGGTGTTCCTTTAGTGCACGATCGAAGCCCATAACATTTCATGCGGGGGAGTCGCGTGCGCTCCTGATCTCCTCTTTCATAGCTAAGCATTATTAGGGCCTTCGTAATAGAAAGATGTCGCATTAAAATAGGGCGCTTTATCATTCGTCAGGAAAGCGCTGTTATGAATCTTCATTGTGAGTGTTCAATCATCCGCGGGAGCGCGCTCGTCCCATATGCACCGGGACCAAGTACACATCGACCGTGTCACGGGGTGTCCAGCAATCGCATTCCGGGGGAGATAAAGCGTGATTGACCAATGGCATTCGTTTATATCCATGTTAATAAAACCCAGCTTTGAAAACTTGATTCGTAGTCCTGCTCAGTACAGCGTATTTTATTACCCGTGCGTCCCTTTAAAGCAGTGAAATGTGCAGTGGCGGCAAGCCGGGCAGCTGTGTTTCTAAACATCTCCAATACTGTCCGAACGGCGTTATTGTTGAGAAATTCTTCGATGCTGCGAAAAGTTTGATTACGCGTGCTTAAATCTCTAGATTCATATTTCTCTGTGCTGAACGTGGAACATTCGAGACACAACTGAGAAAAATGTGCATGTCTATGTCTGAGCATGATTCTTCGAGTGGCATATCGTATCGCAGTTTTTCCCAAATGCAGACGATCACCACAAGAAGGCCTGGCGGCACCTGCTAATATCTCTGGCAGCTGCATCTGAGGCGTAATCACACATCCTATCTGCGCAAAGGCGGTTCAAGCAGCTGTAACACTGCACTAACATGTGTAACGCAATCTCGAGCTATATGTTATTAACACGAGAAAGTAATATGGTTAAACTCCGTGGATATGTTCATGACTATATTGAGTATTGTGTATGGAAACTATATAAAATCTGGCAGCCTTGCTTTCATTCTTTATATATGTATACATGCTTTCATTTAGCAAACCCTTTAGAAGAGAGCTTACTGGAAGATTGTTCCAATACCTAGCATGACAATTACCTAGCGTGCACACAAGCTTGTCTACAGCCCTTATTCAGGCACCTCTGTTCAAACCTATATCTGTTCATAATCCTATTATGAGCATCTGTTCTCTAATCCTATTACTTGGTGTTTGTTCTGCTTTATTTCACACAGTCTCTCAGGACAGGAAGTTTTGAGAACTATACAGCTGCACCATCACCTGGAATTACTTGTATAATGTTCAAACCATTGAGTGACGGAGAAGTACAGCAGTCCTGGCTAACGATTGTAGAAAGAACACATATGTAGTCTGGAATCCTCACAAAACTAACCATGTTAATGTATTATAAAGAATTCAAACATGCGCAGCATGGTTTACTTCATTTCATTTCCTTTGTTAGGACATTTTCATCAAATTCTCACGAAGGGGGAAAAGGGAGAGTGTGTCTCCTGACTTTGCCCGCTCTTCGTGGGGCACTACTGGCAGGTACAGCAGGACAGTGTACAGAAGTATGCAATAATATACATACAAGCAATAAATAAACGAGGAATACTATAACAATTTGACAAATATAAGATAAAGATCCAAACAAAGCTGTTCCTCAGCGATAAATGCAGAATGCACTGTCATCAGCACCATTTAACATATGTTGAAATACATAAAAGTTGAAATGTGATCTGAAAACACTGAGTACATTATATACATTAAATATTTTCAGCAAATGCACCTTAGAATTGCGTTGGATTTATTACATCCATAATTCGTTTCGTAGATTGTGTGATGTTTCTAACCTCCCTGGCGTATTCAATTGTTTCAGGAATTTTGTTGCACGATACAACAATTTGGTTATCAATTGATTGTACACCATAGTTAGTCCGGCACATTTGCCCGACCAGCGCAACGGCGCGCAGATTATACTTAGATCTCTGCTTAAATATGTACCAAAAAAATCTGGTAATTATCTGTAATTTTTTTGAAGATTAACATGGCTAGCTTCATCCTATAGCACTCTGGGATTGGGAGTTCATTATTTACACGAAAACGAGACATGTTTGTGGGGACCGAGGTAATTATCAAACCTCGGTCCCCACAAACATGTACCATAGATAAAATGCAATACACGATTTGCCAGTTCATAAAAGAAAAGTAAAGCTGTCGTTTAACTTTTCCTGGAAGGAGATGCTGCAAGCGTCGAATTAGACCAATCGACCTTCATATTTTTATTCGAAGGTTGTCCACATGGTGAGACCAACTAAGGCCGCTTTGAAAACATACGCCGAGAAATTGAATTTTATGTACCTGCGCTGCATTCTCTCCATTAAAAATCGAAGAGATAGCATGATCTACAGGCCTATTTTTTGCTTGAAACTTCCTCTAATCATTCATACACTTCCGCACCAGCAAACGTTGCAAGCTAACCCACCTAACCTTGAACTTCACTAACGCACTAACCTTGTACTATTGCACAAGTTCTCCATTGTACGTCCCCGGACTCCGAACATTTTGCCATTCCTTCGCCAACAAACTGCACCAACCCCGACAACACCGTGTATCCTCCTCCAGGACGAACAATGACTCACCTTCGTTCTTTCTGCAAACCTTAAGAGACTAAATGACCATCCCAATTCAACTATGCTTCACGAGAACCCTCTTGAGATGATATCAGACTCTGGCGGCGACCGTATATCACCTCATGCAATACCGAGCAGACGAACATTCGTTGAACGCTTCACTACGAGAAACCTGTTCATTTTAAATGAAATGTGCACACCCACCATTCATTAAAGGTCCCCTCAGGGGTCTTTGAGATATCAAAAGTAAGCAATTCACTGCGGTAAGTATAAGAAATGAACTGACGTAACCAATTATCATGAGCTTCTGACACTTCAAAGAATGCTGTCATAGAAACCTTATTTACTGTGAGCATGAAGAGTGCAATTGACACTGGAGTTGACCGGAGTAGCGGAGCACGCGCAATGATCGGCACGAAATGGGAAATAAACAGGGATAAATGACATTGTAGCTTACTGTCACATTTCTTTATTACACTTGCACAGGTTACGAGGATCCTGCTCCTATGGTAGCCACAGTGCAACATCATGCCATGACGGCAGGGTTCAGTGGATTTTTATCTCCATGTGCACAATGGCTTCTGCACGAGCAAGAGCCACCGCTGATGGCCGCCTGATTGTACGTGCCACTATCAATAGGACAATTACCAGGATTTTATTCCGGCTTTCTCGACAATGGTTATGCGCTTGAGCCATGCTAACCTATGTGCCATCTGGGAGCACCATACATGGTTTTTTGGTCACCGAATTGCAGCCTAAGGACACCATCCATGCTCGTAGTCCGAACAAAGCATGGCTAAATAGGCAGCACGACCTATAGCGCTCAAAAAGGCACAAGACAAACGCAGCGCCGAACTTGAAATGGAAGGTTTATTTTAAACGTTAGTAGCTTTGGAAACACGCGGCATCATAAGTCATCAATGAGTGCAGGCATCCGGGATGTCATAATGGTTGCAGTGCTCGAATGTTGGCCTGAAAGACTCAGGCACTGTGCCGCCTAAATGTGCACCGTATCAATGCGTGTCTTTTCACATAAACACATATTATTTATAAACAAAACAGAAATCTATTACATTTAGATATAGGCAAATGTGAACATGGTCTTGTAGATTTGAAAAAAAGTAGTGTGTATAACATAAAAATAAACGCGCTACCGTACACACGGCTACGATACACAATATGATAACACACCGCATAATGAAATCCCAAGTGCTAAGTAGGTATCACATTAAATAGCGTGGAATGTGGGATAACATTTTCATTTGTGCAATGTGTGTTCGTTCAGATTTGCAAAAATATCCTCTAAATGTTTACACCATCTGGGTCGGAGGAAAACCTAGGTGCACTACAATTCCCATAATAGTCGCTGCAGCACCAATCATTCTAGTTTATGCTTCAGGAGCTCTTTCTTGACACGATTTTACATATGGTGTGGCAAAGCTGCCGCAGACCTTGTCAAATAGCATTTCAGACACAGTCTTTTCATTTTCAGTAGCATGTGATTCCGGTTATTCGTACACTTATTTTGTACATAATATGTCTGTGTAGAGCTCTTTAAGGAGAACTTTCAGATCATTCGAAAAGCAAGCATTCGGTTTCACATGAGCCACACTCCCGAATGATCGTGAGACTATAGATTGCTCATTATTTATTATATTTGCAAGTCATGGAGCCGTGTTACTAAGCAACTGTGTGAGGCGAAATGGAATGTTCATTTTCTGGATGCCTAAGAGATCATTCTCCTGCTGCCATATGTTGCACACGGGGTCAAAACTCCCAACAGCTGTCTCTCTGTGGCTTTCTTATTTTGCTACGCCATTTACAGTGTAACCAATAGAACCAAATGAAATGAAAAATAAGAAACTTAAGCTGAAAATGACGCGAGTCTGATCGATTGAGAAACAATTTATTTTTATTGCCAAGTACTCGTAACAACCAGAGGCATTAAGAAATTTCACACAATTGTACAATCACACTTTAAATGGAGGACGAGTCTCCATCACATATGAAACACCAGAGTAATTGCTGCTCACACTAAATGTCAGATGCATGGTACTACTGCAAAATATATTACATTTTTGTAATCGTAAACACAATTGTTGACACCGGCTTCACCAAAGGAATTTAGTGATAAGTATTGCTTGGTAAGAAAGAAGTAAGGGGTCTTTTTGAGATCTCGCCAAGCAGGGGCGCCACTATAAAACGCTCGCGGATGTAGTAGCTTTGGCCAAAGAAAATGTCTAAACTAGCATAACGAAGTAATGCTAGGTAAGTCTCGATGGCTGTCAGACATATGTGCTGTTTTCAAGAGGTCAACACATATATGTGTCCATACTTTCTATGAGCAGAATCGGTGATAGGTTGGGAAGAAGGTAGCGCACCTCCTTGCAACTGTCATTTTCTGGCCTCAGTGCCTTATTCAGCAAGTTTTCAAGCGGCCAAGCAGCATTCCTTATGGCCTTTTAACGTAGTTCATAAGCTTCCAATTAAGGCAAATGAGGCCAGCTTATACAGCTATTTTTGGTTGTTGGTTGTTATTATGGTTTACATAATCTCTGATGCACCAAGGAGACACTTCAATAAAGTAGTTAAGAGCACATCCTTCTTATGCTACCAGCCGGCAGTTTGAACTGTTATATGCCGCAGGATGAGTGTGTACCTCTGCATCATCTGTAGTAAATTGCAAAGTATGCCTTTTATGGAATGTTTGTTATATTTCATACATGTAATATTTGTTATGTTGTAACCTGTACATCAGAAAAGCTCAAGGAAGAACCCACCCATTTGAAGTTAGGAAAATCCAGAAACATTAAGCTCTGCATGTCCAACGCACTAAATCGACGCATCTCCACGAAGGGAACCATGACGAGTGGGCTAAACATTGGGGATCGTTCGGTGTTACCGTAAATCACCCTTGACATTGCCCACTCATGGACGTAAATGAGTGACAGCGCGTGTTGTCACTCATTTACACACGCGTTTTCATTTATGCTCCTGGTCTTTATGGGTTTCCTGCGCTCCCACGTCGTAGATCGTGCCGAGTTCCAGATTGCTTTTAGTTAACGCACGCGCTGCAGATCCTCATGGTTCAATTACGCAACTGAGAAATCTCCCACCGGCACCATATTGCACATCAAGGTCCTGTGCCTATATATGCGGAGTGGCCGGTGAATGGTTGTGCAGCGCGAGCAGTCGATTTTAGATGCGAAGCAGCTTATGGACGAGACTGTTCAGTCACTGCGCCATCCACACCTCCACTGCGCATGCGCAACAGCTGGCCCAAGGTGGCAAAGAACGAAAAGGCGTCCTCGCCCGCAAGACACAACGCTTACGCAGGCAGCGTCTGCTAGCGAGTTTCTTGATTGAAAAAACCGACTGCTCGCCCTGCACAACTGTTCAACGACCACCCCATATATACAGGCACTGGATCTGGACCTGCAAAGTAGTGCCGGTGGGAGATTTCTTAGTTGCGTAGTTGAACTATAAGGAATCGCAGGGTGTGCGTTAATGAAATTAATCAGGAACTTGGCACGATTACGACTTGGGAGCGCAGGAAACACATAAGGACCAGGAGCATAAATGGCAATGCGTGTGCTGTCACTCATATACATGCATGAGTGGGCAATGTCACGGGCGATTTACGGTAACACCGAACAATCCCCAGTGCTTCGCCCACTTGTCATGGTTTATTAGATGCGAAGCAGCTCTTTGACTAGCCTGTGTAACGCTGTCCCTCCGTCCGTACGAACGCGCCGCATCGCGCTCCCCTCGCCGCAGGTGTTGGAGCGGTGCCAAGTAGGTCACGCCGCAGCTACGCGTTGACGTCACGCTCCCCTCGCAGTGCGCGCTGACGTCACTCTCTCCCTCGCCTGCCTCGCGCTCGCCGCAGCGCCCGCAGCTGCCGCCTGACGGAAGCACACCTACTGTATGTGTCACCTCTCTCTCGCTTCACCCTCTCCACCGCTCGCAACGCTCGAGCGTACATCGAGTGGGGGGGGTGGTTCGTTAGGAAGGAAGAGACGCTAATTTCTGTCTCCCATACTGGGGACACGGCTAAGCGCCTTAGGGGAAGGGAGAAGTGGGAGGAAAAGAGAGGATAGAAGTTTTAACAAGGGCAGAGGCCCGGATGTCGCATTGCGGTCAGCAGCCTGTCGGCAGGGGTAGAGGCGGCGAGGGTCCCGTACTCAGTGGTAGGCTTCAATACCCGTCTCGTCCAGGAACTCAACCAGGCTCCGGAGTGCTGGTAGATGGGGTCGAGACGGGAAGAGGAGGTGTTGCAGTGTGGTGGCAGGGAGACCCTGTCTTCTGTAGGCTGTGAGGACCCTTGAGCGTTCCTCGGCCAGTCCAGGGCACTCACAGAGGAGATGCTCGAGGGTCTCGGGATCGCCGCAACGACTGCAGGCCGGGGAGGTGCAGAGTCCTTTGGCGTGGCGGCGGGCTGCGGTCCAGACGCAGCCAGTCCGCAGGCGCAGCAGGGCAGCTCGTTCCCTCCTTGTAAGGCCCGCCTCTGGAAAAAGTCTTGGTCCCCGCCCGTTGGCCACCCTTTGGTCTGGATGGACAGTGACGAGAAGCTTCCTGAGACGGGCCTGCGTGTGGTCCCTGGCCGCCACGGCTCGGGTGAAAGGGGTGCCTGGCTGATGAGCTGCCTTGGCCAATGTGTCCGCCTCCTCATTGCCGGCTATGCCCACATGTGAGGGCAGCCAGTGAAAGGAAACGGACACTCCCGATGCGCGAAGAGCCTGGAACTTGCATGCCAGGAGGTTCCCGGTAAGCCCAGCGCGGCGGGGATTGGCTAGGGTCTGCAGTGCCGCCCTGCTGTCACAAAGAACGGCTACTGGCTCCGTTGGGATGTCCTCTGCCAGGAGGTCCGCCGCAAGGTGCAATCCTGCCAGCTCCGCTGCCGTGGAGCTCGCTGGGAAAGGCAGCCGGCACTGTCTGCTTCTGGACCTGGATGGGATGACGCACGCTGCCGCTGCGGACCCGTTCTGCATGACGGACCCGTCCGTGAACACCTGCAGTCGACCTTGGAGTTGCTCCTGAAGTTTGCCGATGGCTGCCTGCTGCAGCGCGGCCGCGGGCGTTCGTCGCTTTGATGCCCCATCCAGGTGGAGGTGGACCTCTGGTGGCCGATGGTGTGGCGGGGGTGGGGCAACGGGAACAGGCGGATCCAGGACCATCTGGTGGTAGAGCGGGCAGAGGCCACCGATCCGAGATCTGGGTTGGCTGCGAAGTCCCTCCAGGAGGGCGCCTCCATCGGCTGCACGATGGAGTCGGTCGATGTGGCCCAATGCCCGCTGGAGCATGCGTAGGGACAGAGGCCACTCTCCTGCCTCCGCGAGTGTCGATGCCACCGGGGAGCATTTGGGGAGCCCCAGGATGGCCCTCACCGCTCCCCTGTGGAGTCCCTCGAACAGGCACCGCCGGACTGGCGTCAGCGTTACCAGTGGAAGGGCATAAAGCAGCACCGAGGTCGCTGCGGCTTGGTTCAGTCGCAGCGCCCACTTTGTGGAGCAGCCACGGCCTCGTTGCTGCAGCTTGCTGATGGCCCCCTGGACTCGACGTACCTTAGCGGCAGCGGTCTTGGCAGCAGGTATCCACGTGAGTCGGTGGTCAATGGTGAGCCCCAGGTATTTCACCGTCAAACTCCACGGTAGGCTGCGGTTGTTGACCCGCAGCCGTTTCACGTAGACGCGCGCTGCTGCCGTCGGGTGTATCAGCAGGGACTCGGTCTTGGTGGCGGAGACCTTGAGGCCGATCCCTCCGAGGTAGGTGATCACTGCATCAAGGGCAGACTGCAGCGACCTCCTGATGGCCGGGATGGACCGCCGTGGTCCCCGGGCCCAGAGGGCCACATCGTCTGCATAGACGGAGCAGCGGACCGGGAACCTGGTGTCCGACGGGAGGGAAGCTGGGAGTCCTGCTAACGCCAGGTTGAAAAGGAAGGGGCTCAGCACAGAGCCCTGTGGAACACCGGCTGTGATGTCCCGGGGTTGGCTGGTCTCCCTTCCAACACGAACGCAGAAGGTTCTTCCGGACAGGAAGGCGGTTACGAAGCCTCGGAGATGACCGCTGACGCCAAGCCGGTCCAGGGCCGCCTCGATGACTGCATGCGGGAGCCCGTCGAAGGCGCTCTCGACATCCAGCAGCAGGAGCATGGCCACGTCACCGCAACTCTTGGCGTCCTCGAGGGTGGCGACGACATCTGAAATGGAGTCTGCTGTGCACCGGTGCCGCCTGAAGCCCGTCTGCTGCTCCGGGAAGTAGCCCAGTTGGTCAGCAATCCACTCGAGTCTCTCTAGGGCCACCTTCTCTATCACCTTGCAGGCGGCCGAGGTGAGAGAGACTGGCCTGTAGGAGGAGAGAGCCGTGGCTTGCTTCCGGGGCTTCAGGATGGGTGCCACTACCGCTAAACGCCAGGGTTGCGGTAGGGCTCCGGTGCTCCAGACGTCATTGTAGTATTCGAGGAGCCGCTGACGACCGGCTCCGTCAAGGTTACGGAGCATCTGGAAGGTGATGCCGTCGGCCCCCGGAGCACTGCGTCGCCTGGACCCCTCGAGGGCTGCCACTAATTCATGCATACCGATGGGCTCGTTGCACAGTTCCTGGACCTGCGCAACGACCCACCCGGGATGATGGCAGGAAACGGGGCACTGGAGAGCAGCAGGGGGTGGTGGTGAGGCCAGCCGGACTGCGTCCCTGGTGGTAAACCGGTCAGCAAGGAGCTCTGCCAGGTCCGCTGCCTGGATGTTCATGTGGACTGCCACGGACTGCACCTGGTTGAGGGCCCGGGGCATCGTTAGCAGGCACCCCAGTAGGCGCCAGGCTAGAGTCCCATTGGGGGAGCGGTTGATCGAGGCGCAGATGCTCGACTAACCCTGGTTCCTGCGTCTGTGTGCATGGCGCCGGCAGACGGCATCGACCCGCCGGAACTCGGTCCAGAGTTCTGGTTGGCCTTTCTGCAAGGCCCGCCGCTCTGCCCGACGCCGCGCTGCCCTCAAGGCCAGGTGCCGGATGTCTGGAGCAGGTTGCCCCTGCTGGACCTTGGTGACGACAGTCGCGGCCCTTGCGCAGTCGGCCACCACTTGCAACAGGTCTGTGCTGCCCGCAAGTTGTCCAAACAGCTGGCGGAACAGCCTCCAGTCCACCACGTGGTACTCCCGGTCCCGGGGGGCCTTGCCTCGGAAGGGGGACAGCAGGATGGGCAGATGGTGCGAGGCCCAGGTGTCTGGACAAGGCGCCCACGCATAGCGGCATCCTTCCGTGGCTACGGTGAGGTCGATGGCTGAGCAGGACGCCCGACCTCCGCGGCGGAGGAAGGTGTTGGTCCCGGTGTTAAGGATCACCAGGCCGAGCTGCTGTAGGACGTCCCCGAGCTCCTTACCGCGTGGGCAGGACCGGCGACCGCCCCAGGCTGTGTGGTGAGCATTGAAGTCGCCGCAAAGCAGGAACTCCTTCCCCAGGCGGTGCGAGATCTGCCTGAGGCACCTGGGGTCCCAAGGCTGGCGTGGCCGGACATACACGCTGGCCACAGTGGTGTCTCCCCCCTCGATGCGCACGCGGACGGCACAGCACTCCAGGGGACCACCGACCAGGTCGCCCACGGTCACCTCGGCATGCTGGAGTTCCCGCTTCACGTACACGGCGCAGCGGGCAGGTCTTTGCTGGTGATTGTCGTCCAGGCAGGGGGTAGCAGTGCAGGTCGCCAAGGTGCACCCTGTCCGGCTGCTGTAGCCCACGTACCCTGGCAGACGAAGGTCCTCAGCCTGGACGTACACCTCCTGGAGTGCGAGGACGTCGTAGTCGCTCTGCAGGAGGTGCTGAGCCAGGTCGTCTCTCCGCCGCCTCAGCGAATTGACGTTCCATTGGAGAATGCTCGGGCGGCGACGACGACTCGTCCTCGCCGGAGGACTAGCCATGGTGGGTGGTCGACCGCAGCAGTGCCCCCGCCTGCAGGAGGAGGGCACGTGCGGGGTGCTCTGCAGGCAGCATGGCACCGGCGACTTGGACGGTCATCAGGAGCGATGCCACCAGCTGGTCCATTCCAGGCGAAGCCGAGGGTGCAGCAGCAGCAGGCAGGACACCAGGGGCTGGAGCTGCAGGTCGCGGCACCAGGTCCTTGGGTGCAGCAGGTGGAGCTGTGATCCCCGGGCGCTGGTTAGCTGAGGGCAGCGGGGCAGGAGGCGGGCGCCTGGGAGGAGTGGGCGCAGCAGCACGACTAGGGAGGACTGCTGGAGGTGGCAGGCTATGGGAGGCTGGGGGCTGACCTCTAGTGCGTGAGGTTGGTGGTGCGGGAGCGCTCCTGAGGGCAGCCGCATACGAGTGAGTTCGCTGGCTTTCCTCACGTACGGCTGCCCTCACCACGAGCCGTGACAGATCCGTTGTTGGCGAGGCCATGATGGTGGCTACCCGCCTCTCCTCCTGCCAGCGGGGGCATGAGGGGTTGTCTGCAGGATGGGCTCCACCGCAGTTGACGCAGCGGGGCTTCTGCTGGCAGGTAGTCGTGACCTCGTGTTGTCGGCCGCAGCGACCACAGCTCCCAGGTCGGGGGCACGTCTCCCCGACATGCCCGAAACGGCCACACCTCCGGCACTGCATCGGGCGGGGACGTGCCGCTCTCACCTATAGATGGTGACTTCCTCCGGTGGAACGGGCCCGTCGAAGCGCAGGGTAACCGTGGAGGCCTCCCGCTTTGCCGAGACGACTGGCACGGGAGATCTCACCGCGCGCAGGAGCTCCGAATCCGTGATGTCGTCGCGGATGCCGTGGAGAAATCCGGTGCTCCTGGTCTTGTCCGCCGGGACCCGCGCAGCCACCGGGATGCCCCTCAGCTCGGTGACGGCCAATAGGTCCCGCAGGCAGGCCTCCGTTCGCACGTCAGCCGCGACGATGTTGCGGCGGGTGTTTACCCGCACCGCGGAGACTCCCTCCCATTCCGAGAGGGCGGCAGCAAGCGCCAGTCGTGACGCCTGCTTAAAGGAGCCTCCGGGTGCGGAGGGTCGGAACAGGGCAGTCCCCACAACCGCCGTATCCTTCGGGATCGCCACCGCGGCCTTGGCGCGGCGTTGGGCAGTCTTCGAGAGGACCTCGATGAAGTCCCCCTCCTCGGCGGCCGCGGGCAGGTACGTCGGTGCAGTGGCTGTGATGTCAGGCTGTTGGACGGTCGCCGGTGCCGCAGGGACGGCCGCAGGAGCTGCGGAGGTCTCCGGAAATGGCGCAGGAGGGCCGGGACGCGCCTGCGCTTCTGGGTCTTCTTAGACTTCTTTCCGGACTTCGCAGCCGGCGGGGCGGCCGGTGTATCGCGGAGGAAGTCTGCAGCCCGCAGGGGCTCCCTCGGTGCCAAAGGCTTAGGCGAGGGGCACCTGGGCGCCGGTTCTGCAGGTCCAGGATCGTGCGCGGGCAGCTCCGCCAAGTCGACAGCAACCTCGGTGGCGGGGTTCGCGGGAGGCACGCTGTCGCTCGCCGAAAAGGAGCCCCCATGATAAGTGGGACTCAAGGCAGGTTCCGGCTCGCAAGGAGGGATCGGGAGGGAACCCGCGATGTCGTCGCAGGCTTCCAGGTGGCCCTCCGCAGCAGGGTCGTCGTCAGACGCAGCTGTCTTCCTCGGCGGGCCAGGTGCGTCGTCGTCGTCGCTCACGTCGTCGCGGCAACGTTTCCGGCAGGTCGACACGTCCATGCCGTCCTCCTCCGCGTCTGACGTGGGCAGCGGCACGTGGGACGCCGGCAAATCCAGGGGACCTACCGAGGGAGCGGTCGTGGCACCCAAAAGTGGTGGGGGTGCCTTCGAGGCACTGGTGGGTGTCTCGGCAGTGACCGGGCTCGGCTGGGTCCCGACAGAAGCTGTCAACTCCGGTGCGTCTGCCGAGTTGGAGGCGGGAGTCGCGGCGGCTGCCTGGGTGTCCCTCCACCAGTCAACTTTGCACAACGAATCGCCGCCAACCACGTAGTGCTGGCGGAGGCGTTCCGCCGTGAGCTTCATCAGCTCCGGCGGGGGAGGGCCCAGCACGGTCGGCGTGCTAAGAGTCCGGCGATGGCGCGGACGAGGCGGACTACCCGTGGGCGAGGCGAACTCCATGGTGGGTCGCGATAACGAACACCCACCGACGCGCACAGTGCAGTCCAAAAAGCGCGCTGTTCGACAGAAGCCAGCCCCATCGAGTGGTAATCTTCGATGAACGCTTTACGAGCTCGCAAGGAACAAGAACGCGCCCTCGCCCGCGAGAGACAACGCTGACGCAGGCAGCGTCTGCTAGCGTCAAACTGATGCAAACGCGACACCTATTCAAACCGATGCAAACGTGGTGTGCACCTCACGTGCTGCTTCGCATCGCCTCATGGTCCCCTTTAGCGGGAGATGGAGTAATTTCCTTTTTGAGGAGATGCGTGATTTTTTTTCCAGTCAAGAAACTCACTAGCAAATGCTGCCTGCGTCAGCGTTGTCGCGCGTGGCCGAGGGCGCGTTCTCCTTCCTTGCGAGCTGGTAAAGTGTTCATCGCAGAAAGAGCGTTTCCATAGCCAACGCGGCCGCGGCGGTGGCATTTTCTATGGAGGTCGCGCGTGGCCGAGGGCGCGTTCTCCTTCCTTGCGAGCTGATAAAGCGTTCATCGCAGAAAGAGCGTTTCCATAGCCAACGCGGCCGCGGCGGTTGCATTTTCTATGGAGGCGAAAATGCCAGACTGTGTACTGTGCATTGTCAGTGCATGTTAAAGAACCCCAGGTGGTTAAAATTTCCGTTGCCCCCCACTACGGCATATCTCGTCTATCTCGTTCGGTTCCTTTCCCCTTCCCCTACGGATGCCTAGGCATGCTGCCTACATGGGCTGCCGAAATTAGTGTGCTCTCCTAAAGCGAACCACAATCAATCATAGTCAACGCGCGCCGATCACTCTGTCACGACAGCAGGCGACACTGTCTGGGTTCACTGCCTCCGGGATCAGCCCACACATACACACACACCGTTTGACTGCACTCATGACTGCCGCTGTCGAAGAGAAAGGGAGGCACGCGCCGAAAGTGGGTGCTCTAAGTAGTATTTTGACCACCTGGGGCTGTTTAACGTGCGCTGATAAGACAGAACACATGGGCCGCTAGAATGTCCACCTCTGTTGAAAATGTCACCGCCGCAGCTAGAATCGAGAGCACATTCTTAATAAGATTAGGCTAAGCACCCCAACCACACTACCCCCGCCGCCTCCATTCTTTGACGTTTCTACTGTTTTGTTGTCATGATACAGTTTACAATTACGGTACTAAATATGCCAGGCTCCCAGACAAAGATGGCTGCGAACTAGTCAAGTGTTTCAATGAGATCTTTTTCCCTCTGTCCTTTCTGTATGATAGTATGAAGATAAATTTGATTTGATTATTATCACCATCCCACTAGGTACCTCTGTTAAGTTAAATCTTAAGAACACTGCCCTGTTGCCATAAAAATCAGCTTGCAGGCTAGTGTAAAGGGACTGTCAACCGAGATTTAAGGACCCTTCTTTTTATGGTGCAATGGAAAGCTCGCCCCCCTGTACTGTGTTCACCTGCAGCGGTTACTTCCAAAAGGGCGTGGATATTTCGCACGAAGAATTTTTTGATCTGAGAAGCCTCTAAAAAAGGCAGAGTGCGCAACTCTAGCGACGTTCTAAAGTGATCGCGATGCCGATAATCCACATCGCTTCTGGACATCGTTCTACTTTCACAGGGGTCAACGTAGCTGTGATTAACCACCCACACTTTGACCTGTTCGACTACTTTTTGAAATAAAAAGACGGTGCGATGAGCTGGCATTGTTTGCCAGGCGGATCTTGTATTTTTAAGGCGTTCTTTCGCACGTCCGCGCCTTACTTCATGAATGGCCGGGCTCCGACGCCGCCACTCTGGCCGTAGCCGAGCCAAGCCAGGCCAGCTAGATCCGAAACCACGCTTTCGCACGTGACGGCAGAAGCGTGCAGTAGGAATTCGTGCTACAAACGAAGGGTTATTTGGACATTATAAGTGACAAAAAGCTTATAATATCAAACGTTTCATGCCGTCCTATACGAATAAACAGATAAAGGATTGCGTAAAATTGTAGAAGGTCACGTGACTGCACTCTAACTCTAGTTCGTATGTTTGCCGCTTGAGTTACCAGACGTCAGTTTTCGCGAGTTTACATGAGGAAATAAGAACAAATACTCGTGTTTATTGAGGAAAAGTGGGGTCGTTGGAGCCAATGCAACACACAATCTTACCTCCAGTGGGGTCATCTCAATTCAAGTTTGGGTGGTTGTCTGTCCCTTTAAGTGTGCACATAAGACAAGCAGTTCAAATTTTGTACATTAGAAATTTCGAACAAAGTTGTTGTTGCACATCTCGCCTGATCTTGATGTTGCAAAGCAGGACTCCAAGCAGCCATGCAGAGTGGAATGTAACCAAAGCAGTTTAATGAGTGTCACTTTACATTGCTGCTCATAAACGGCAAGTGATGTCAGCACAGACTGCGAAGAGAGCATGCCGCGTGGCAACAGGGACACATTCTTAATAAAAGCTTGGCGTGAAGTGCAAATAACATGAAGTGCCTTAAGGATAGGTGAACTTCTGTGATTGAGGGGTCATTTATTTAGCCCCAACTTTACTTAGGCAATTGGCTGGAGACCTGTTTTTTCCGAGCACACAGTAGCAGATTTCATCATCTTACTACTGCAGCCGACACTTCGATGTGAATTTCAATCACATGGCTCGCAATAGGAGTTTGCTACTTCGTCAAAGTGACAAAACTGAAACGTCGGTGCGGTTCACCGGGGCAATTTACAAAGAAATGGCTCGCGATGCGCTGGAACAGCTCTCGTAACAGATATGAATCGACTGCCTGCATTGACCATCTTCATCGCACCCGAGCCCTATGATAACCATCGAGAACGACGTCGCTGCCATGCGATCCAACAATTTGGCTGAGTTCACGCAGCTCTGGACTGGAACGACAGCAATCAGGTGGGACCGAGAATTTCGACTGTTATGCGTGGGTTTCGATTGACAGGGCATTTGGATAGCCCAAAGCTGTGATCGGATCGATGGCCCGGAGTGGCAAAAACTGGACTAGATTCAGGAGCGTCCGACCGGGAAATGTCGACTTGAGGCTTAGTTTCTGCCAAAGTGCGACTGATTGAGAAGTTAAAGGCCACAAGGACGTGATTCCTTTTTGCTAAATCCGCGTTCCTGACCGCGAAAGTAATAGTGACGGTGCTACATGTTTTAAAATTATCGACACGTTCACGCACGGTGCCCAGCAGCAGATCCATAGCATTGACCGCTCGCTCCACACTGCAGCACGAAATACGCCAGGCAATCTTGGTACGTACCTCGCAGTGTAGTTCACTTCATACGCCAATTCCGTTACACGCGCTGGTTTTCCTTAGAACATGCAGAATTTCGCAACGTATCGTTGGTGCCGGAGGCACTCGTTAGTGCACGCTCACGGGCTGAAACAGCCTATATTAAGGTTGCGAGCATTTGGTGACGTCTGTAGTTTGAGCAAGTATTTTGGTCTGATAGACACTTCAGTGCAGATCGTGACCTGATCCGGGAAAAGCGGCACGGGGCTCATGACCGGACGTCCTATCTTTGCTGATGCTAGCAGGCGCTCTTCAGATGGGTCGACCCGCCTCCGGACCGCCATCTTGGATTGCTTGGTGCAATCCCTATAGTGCGTGGGCCTTACGAATAGCAATCACCTCCTGCATTGCTAAGCTCATGAAACACGTCGTCCTCCCTCGCTTGCAAACGTATCTGGACAGCCACCACTACACCATGCTCGGTTTCCACCCTCTCCTCTAGACGCAAGACGCTCTGCAACTCCACCATTATCTTCTCAACCCATCCAATTTTTCGGACACTAAAGCTCTCCTCCGCCTCGATCTTCATGAGGCGTTCCACCACGTCTCCCATACGGCCATTCTCAATTAACTGGAGGCCCTCAACCTTGGCGTTCCCACCTTGGAATACGCTCGCTCCTTCCTTACCAGACGCACTGCCGAACTCATCGTAGGTGACCTTCCCTCTCCCACGTACGCTCTTGGCTCTCATGGCACATCCCAGGACGCATTGCTGTCGCCTTTCCTCTTTAACATGGCCCCCCGCTCCTTTGCCGTCGAGCTCGATCGCATCCTCGGCCTAAAACACAAACTGTACGCGGACGACATTACTTTTTGGGTCACGCCGGGATCCGACGGGCCTTTTGAACAGACTTTGCAACACGCCACCTATGTTATCACGGATCACAACACGCGGCTGATCTTACTTGCTGGTCGGCCCTTCTCCTCATACAGCCTCCTGACTGACGTCGCCTGGAGATCCCCCCCATCCCGCCATCATGGTTCAACCCAACACCATACCCGTTGCCGTTTTCTCGCATCTCCACATACTCCGTTTAATCCTACAATGCAACCGCCGAAACATTCGCACCATTCACCAACCCCTCGCTTTCGGTTCATCATGCTGCGCGCATCCTATTTCATGTTCGAGCACGGCGAGAAGGCATACGCGAACGTGAACTAATCCGCCTAATTGAAGCCCACGGCCTCCCTTACACTCAACTTGTGAAATCGGAAAGTGACGAGATCGACGCCATGATCAGCCAGACATGTAAGACTGCCGTCAGCCTTCCCAACAGTGAGTCCACGGCGCGCCTCCTCCTCCTCGGTGTGCACAACACCCTCGATGAGCTAATTGAGGCGCAATGTACCGGTCAAATACAACGCCTTCACCGTTCGCCGACTGGTCGCTGGATCCTACTTCGATCGGCCACGACACTTCATGTCATCGACCTGACTTGGTCTAACTGCCACAAACCCTCCGAGCGACCTCCATTAAGCCACCACCCAAGAACATGCTTGCGGCCCACCACGATGCCCGCCGTCGAGCCCGCGCGGCCATGCTTCGAGAGAAGTATGCTGACCACTCAGCCGTTGTCTTCGTGGGCGCGGTATGTTACAACCTCGCCCAGGGATTCCTTCGCCGTCGTCTGCGTCTTGCTTTCCTCCTCGGCGCTCACGAAGTCGTCAATCACGGCTGGCACTGTGCGCACGGCTACGCTGTCGAAGCAGAGGAAGCGGCCATTCCTTTTGCCGCCACATCTACCAAAGCCACCTGAGTACTTTGCGATTCAAAGCATGCTCTCTGGATCTTCGCCCGAGGCCCCACCTCGCCTACTATCTGGGGCTCCTTCGCCCGCTCATGCTGCCGGACGAACCGCGACACATGGAACTCATATGGGTTTCCCGCCCACTCGGGTCACCCCGGCAATGAGTCGGTTCACGAACACGCCCGAGGGTTCGTCAACCGAGCAGTTGGCTCCCCCGAGTCGGATTCCCTTGTGCAAGCGCCCCTGGTTACTATTCACGACATCGCCCAACACTATCACCCACCCCAACACGACGGTTTGGCAAAGCGATCCGAGATCGCCTGGGGCCGACTTCAGACCCGCACCTTTTCGTGCCCCCTTGTGTACTCGTAATCCACCCGGGCGTCCTCGCCCCACTCTGGCGCTTGTGCGGAGAGGTTACGTTACTGAACCAAATTGTCCAGCGTTGCCCGGATGACTCCCGCCCACTGACCTCGACTCACCTCCTTACACCGACGAGCAATGGCAAGACCTTTTCAGCACCAACCGAGACGAACAGACACGGGTCTTTGCACGAGCTGCAGAGGGCACAGTGAAGCATACCTTGGTGGCCCACCTACTTGGCGCCATCCTATATCCTGACCACTTAATAAAGTTGTAAATCACTCACTCTCACGCCAAAGGGCCCACTCCCGTCTAAAATTTACCGATTGTTGCCATTGTTGCTCCCCTACCTGCACTGTGACAATATGGTACGCTGGAAATGTGGCTCTGTTTTGCACAACAGACCACTAGGAGCAAGCCTTGCTAAAAAATAAATGCGGTCAATTCTCGTATGGGCCCTTTCTTCTGTATGCACATACAAGGTTAAACAGCTGAGTGTTCCTCTGTCAACACGCCCGGCATTTTCAACCATCATCAGCAGTGTTTCAGAGCTCCTATCATTAAGGCTCAACCCGATGCGGTCACTTGGATTGCATACACAGTTAAAGTCACCCATGAAAAGAACACTACAGTCAAAATCCAGCAACCTAGCCCAGCTTTCGAAGAAATTGGCGCCCTGGTGCATCGTTAAATGCGTTTACATTCATTAGGCGCCATGGCAAACCAGACGTCAGCATCGCATTGTACATATAAACCGCCCCTCCCTGTGAGCAGTGCGAGATACTGTAGAATATGCTAAAACCGTCGTGAAAAGCAACAGGCGTCCCGCCAAAATCCCCACAGCATGAGATACAGTTACACAAATCCCTGGAGAAGCGGCTTCAAGGCCCTGTCAATGTCCACTCTCAATCTTCGCTTCCTGAATGCCTACAAAGTCGAACTGCCTGCTAAACAGCAACCGGCAAAACTGCCTCTGTTTCTGTTTAGATCGCAGCGCGCATAAATTCAACGTCTCAAAGTTGTTGCTAGGACAGCTTCATGGCGTCTACAAGCACTGTACTCACAGTTGCATGCGTTTGTCTGGTGCGGAAGGAGTCGACGGATCTTCCCCATTACCAGCACCAGCACTCCTTTATTTTTAGTATCTCTACTTTCCGGCATGCTTGGACGGTCTCCGACGACGTGATTGCCTAGCGTCTGTTGTTGAGTGAATTTCCTCACTCCCGTCATGGTGGTATAAAGCAACGCGTTTATTTAAGGGATATTGGAAGTATACGGACGTTGGCGACATTGTAGCATTGGAAGTATAGTGACATCGAGACACGGGCAAGTATGGGAAACAGACGGGCCATATATCTTCACTACTCCGCTTTCCTATGTGCATCTAAGTGATGTTAGGTTAAAGCAAAGGTGCTTCGAAAGGAAAATACTCTTAAATTATATCACCTCTGCTGCCCTCTTGGTTCGCAGTGGTGGTACCACCACACACTAAGAAAAATAACACCCTATGGGGTGAAGCAGGTTTCAAATCACCCTTTATGCACCCTTATTTTTCCTAAAATTTTCGGAAATGGGTGCTCTTGTTGGTGTAATGCCCTTATTGCACCCTTATTGCACCCTTTCTAAATTTTACAGGTGCAGAGAGGGTGTTTGCGTATGCAAAATACCATTATGAGAATAACGGTGCTTTGGCATTCACCATTACAAGCAAGAAAAAAGCCTCACTACCATATCACTGAGAGATGGTGGTATAAATATGTGCTTCCCATTGTGGTTCACATGATTGTTTTTTATTGTTTTATCATTTTTAAGATACTGTCACGTGGTCGTGATTATGAAGGACGAGAAGCAAAGTATTAAAAGTCGGACTGTTTATTTTGCTGATCTGCGCCGAGAAAAGAAAGCGAATTTTACTGTACAGCAACAGAGGCGAGCACACTCGTTGGTTGTCGATGAAAACTTATCAGCAGCGAAACAAGCACACGTGCGACGCGTCATAGAACTTTCTAGCCCCATCCTACCCTCGCACGAGAGCAGGATGATATGTACTCGGACATACGCGTCGGGGTCTGCAATGTTTGTAGAACAAACAGCATCCTTCGGGAAGCTGCATGCAATTTCGAGGTTGTGCAGCGCGCTGACCGACAGCGCGCGTCACAAGACAGTGCAAAAGGCGGCCCCCGTGAAGGGAAAGAAAACAAGTATGCGTATAAACATTATTCTGGTACTTGTGTTATATTGCCGTCTTGTGTAATAATAGGCACTGTAAAATGTATTCTTCGAGAAGAGAAACGTTATAGTTTTTCGTTTTTGCTAGTTACGACACCTAAGCTGGAATCATTACATGAGGAGATGACCGGTCATTTGTAGAAGTTGTGCCCGCAACTTGACTCTCTTTCCTCTTCCACTTACCAGAAACGCCTGACCGTAATACACTAAGTGCCTATATGTGTATTTATTGGTGTTGTTACAGTTTTACATAGGTTTAAACTGCTGCTGCTTGCAAATACAGGTATAATGCGTTTCAAATTTCGCGGGCACAGATCCCGACACTTGGCCTCAGTGATCCGCAATCTTGTTCTCGTGTTGGAAAAAAAAAAGTTTTGTAAGCACGCATTTTTAAGCCATGATTTGCACTTATTTTACTGTTTGTGTTCTTTTGAACAGTGCATAAGTATTTCTGGTTATGGTTAGGCAAGTATCAAAGCATTGATCAAAGATATGTGTGCGCAAATGCGGCCACCACAACAACGCTCTGCTTGTTTTAACTTGAATGCCTGCGCCCGATGTGTGTGTAGCACGTTGTTGTTTGGGCACTTTGGTTGCATTTTTCCTTCATTTGAAGTGTTGTTTGCACTATGTGCTGGTCCCTTGCGTCTTGCTAGCGCTGCTTATTACGAAGATCTCCTGGTTTAGATCTCGAAGCGCCCTGTGAACGGGTATTTGCGGCGACGGTGCTTTGAATTTTCTGTAACGGACGTTTCTGCTTTGTGTTTGGACAACCGAAATGCGCAATAAGGACAGCAGGTAAGAGCAGCAGTTTTCTATCTCTTAGTGTATTTAGGTAAACTTTTGTTACCGTAGCGGGTATGTCCGTATATATTGTGCAATTATGATGAGCGCAATGTTCGGGGAGCACTCTTACCAGAGATTTTGAAGTGAATGTGTATTGCGCTTGTGCGGCTCTTATTGGGCGTGTGATTCGGACGGCGTTCCCGCTGTGCCCTCATATGCAGGCGGCGAAATGTTTTGCTTTAGTGAAGGCTGTCTGGTATTGTATTGCTTGCTCACGCGCCCTCGTAAATTTAATGCGTCGGCCTCGGAACTTGTTAACTGCTACTTAGCGCGCGGACCATCTAAACATCGCAGGGTCTGTTCGAGTAATGCTCTCGCTGCTACTAGTGGTCATTTTTATAAGCAAAGCGCTAAATGCACTCTCGATACCGAATTAGGACTGCTTTGGTAGGGGCTGCTACCGCAATTCAGTCGTATTGCGCCAATGAAGCAATTAAAGAGCCTAATATTGTGCATAAGTGGGCTTGTTGACAAAGCACTTTTGGAAGCTTCGAGGGGCAATTAGAGACATTCGACGAAGCTACAGCGTTTCTATTTCATTATTTGCCCAGTTCTGACAGTTTGCAATCGTAGCTTACCGAAATTTTTAGCCATATAGTCACAATCATTTCAGATGCATTTTCTTGTGTGAAATTCAAGGCAAATATGATTTCCATTTATCACCTCCGATTTTGCTCGTTGCATGCGCTAATATGTACCTGATTTTGATAATGCATCTTTTTCTTCCTTTGGATAACGTCTTCTGCAATGCCACTGCTGTAACGAAAACAGACTATTACTCACTGCTCTGCAGTGAGACGTAGTTACTGCTGCGCACTTCGCACAGCTTTCACTGCAGTGGAACTGGCTTAGATATTGTATTTCTCCTTCAAAAAGATGACAAAAAACTCACCATGTGCCAATTTTGTCTTCAGCTATGCTTGCACATATTGCATGCGATTTCTTTGTATATAATGCTCCATGATTTCTTTTTTCTTTTTCTGGAATTGATCATGAGAGGCATACTAGGCAGCGAATTCATTGAGTACAATGGTGTCATAGGAGGTTAATTAATGCCTGATACAATTTTGTGTTCTGGGGACACGTTACACGTAGAATTGCATGCATAAACAGCCCGTATATGTAGTCAAGAAGTATAAAGATGGTTTATTACCTCAATTATTTCTCTAATCCCTTATTTTTGTTTCTATGTTGCAAAAAGTCATTAGTTGCATTACTTGTCACATCCACTTGTAATTTCCGACAAGAATTATAGATCCTTGAACACTGCTCTTAGCGGTGTTCACTCAAAGCAAGAATTTGCTATTTTGCAGCAACATTTGCAGTAAATAAATTAGGTTGACCTCGCTTATACAATTTCGTGTCATTCATTTTTTTAATTTTTATTTCATATCTACCTGTCCCTTAAGTAGGTAGCAACATTGATACTACCATTACCTGTGCCATTTTGCACATTTTATAGCAACGCATACAGCTGCTGCAGACATTTACCCCACTTTTTAGAACTGCTGCAAGGTATTGGTCATTGAAAATATTTATTGTTGACCTGCTTATTCATGCAATTCTGTAAGCATTTCCATAATTCTCGCTCGCTGCATTCTAAGCACTTTTCATGCTTCTCCGAAGTGATAAATGCTATAGTTGAGCAAGATCCTACATACACTGTTTATGCTAATCTTGCTGACTGTTACAATGGGTAAAGTGTTTCTTGCGGACAGACATTATCTGGCATGCTCAGTCATGGCACTTGCATCTGTTTTGGAGCATTTATGCACAAATGTTCTCATTTTGTATCCGTTCAGTTACTTCAAACTATCTTCACCAGCCGGGATGTGTATTTTCTGTTTTGCTCTAGAACCATTGACTGCTTAACAATTTCTATATGCATTCCTTTTTCTTTCATTCTTATGATTTCTTGGCTATTCCAACTTTCAGGTTAAGAATGACAAGATGAATGCAGTGGAAGAAGGATTTCAACATATGACAAGCCTAGCCTTGTGTTGAATCTTTGCTGGAAAAAAAAGAACTCTGACAGATACAGACAGCTACAGTTGTCGGCCAAGGTCAGAGAGAGGTAAGGTATACCTACCTAATATTGGCTTAGTCTGGGAACAGATATTCCTACGATGATTATCAGCAAAATTCGAAATTTTCGTATGTAAAACAAGAAAAAGAAATGGTGTCCAGTTCATCTAACATTTTGAATAAACTTTCCTAAATAAATAATTTTCCCTAACTTTGAGTCTTTTTCCCTGTTCTTTATAGGAACAGTTGTGTAATGGTGTACCAAAGTTTTCGTAAAGAAGGAATGAGTTGCCTTTATGTCACAAAACTATGCATAACGACGCCTACATAAGTAAGCCTAATTTCTACAAACAGATTACTTATAGACATGCAAAAGTACTGTATTGTAAAATGAAAAAAGCAGTACACTAGCTACTTGAGGGCACCATTGGGCGCAGAGTGAACAGGCCGCACAAGGGGAAAGAAAAGAGAGGGCTGCAGATATGTATAGTTCATTGCAGATGGCCAAAGCAAAGAACACAGCACATTGAGCACTCTTATCAGTCCACAATACAGCGTGCCTGTCATTCCTAAACCTATACTGCACCAGAATTATTCAACAGCATTGGCAATTATCAGAATGATTTTTATAACCACATTCTGCATAGTTTGGCTATTTAAACGGGCATTTGCTCTGGTTACTGAATGACACAGCAAGCTGCGGTCACCAGCTGTTGTGGCACTTTTTATTACAACCACATTGCCTATATGCAAGAATGCTTACCTTGCACAAAATCTTGGATATTCGAAAAAAAGGCCGGGGATGTCGTGACGTTGTAAGAGGCCTTGACATTGCTAACTTGATGTCAGTTTTCTTAAAGCAATAGCTAAGTCTGGTCCGCATACAGCCAAACAGCCAATTCTATGTCACCACTCCAGTCTGTGCATTGTGTGTGGAATGAGAAGTGAAGTTTCACGAGTTAGGGCCCATTAAATTTGCAGAGAGGTGTAGCAATACTTCCCTTACTAGATTACAGCCACATGGTCTAGAAATCTGGTTCAGTTCCTTTGGTCCTTTTTTTTTCGCCATGAAAGGCACAAGCGCTGCGTTAGGTGCACGGTTGCATTGTTGATCACTACACCTGAGATTACCATACGACCTGTTGCAGCCTCGGAGGTGACAGGCATGGCATGCAACACAACTTTTCATGGTCAGATAACATACTATGCGAAAATTAGCTTTTGCATATTTGAATGAAGAAACAAAATATTGACTTGTGTGAAGAAGTACGGGGAAACATGTTTCGCTTCTCTCAAAGTGTGAAAGGCAACAGACACGACATCACAGGTTTGTGGGGAATTGAAGGAACAACAGTCGCAATGGGAAATTGTGCCAATGCAGCTGGCATTTAATGAGGAAGATATTGGTTGTAGGATGGAAGCATATTTACCGAATAGTTCATTTTTTTTTCAATTCTGTTCGTTGAATGAGCTGTAGCATAAACCTTGTTTCTAGGTCATATATGCACCTAGGTAGTCCACCATATTTTCAAGAAAACTAAGAGCAACTTGTCTATGATATTTCCTCAACTTCTTTCATGTTTTCTGTGTTGTGAAAGAGTAAACACTTTTACACAAAAGCAATGCAGTTGCTACAATAACTGTCAGAAATGTGTGTCGTTCATGAATACTATATTGAAGTTTACTCCAGATACAGCTGACACACGAGCTCTTTACCATCAGACAGTCGGAAACAAAGCAAATATTTTTGTACAGAATGCTGGTGAGTGTTTCATTAGTAGTACACTGGTGCTATTGTACTCGATGTCAGTTTTCTATATGTGGTGAGCCTCACCTTGAGATTTGGTCTGTTTTTGTTTTAGTTACGGCATCTACACCTTGCGTTGTTTTTTTATTTTTGTGACTTTCGGATGTGTGACGTGACATTCATGCTATTTTGGCAGCAGTAGTTGAGAGTCCTTGCCCTTGAGTATGCGGTTTTTTCTAATCACTGAGTGATCACTTGTGGTATCAGTTTATATTTGTTATTGTTTTTCATGCTACCTTCACTCAAGCATGTGGCTCAATATTTGTAGTATTCATGAAAATCATTACAATGTCAAAGAATTTTGCATAATTTCTATATTAATGCCATATTTAAATGGAAATTTCCACAGACGTGCGGACTCTGATTTCTTGTCCTTACTGATGTGTACATTCAAAACGAAGGAGTGAAAATATGGGAGCATCAGGTAGCCTGATGATTGCTTCCTTGTTGCATTTTTTACCCTACTAAGTGAGGAATGCATGGTTGACCCTCTGATTGCTGTTTTAAGTGAAATTATACAGAACATTGCAGCCATAAGCTACGTCTCATTGCACGCATGTAGTCCACTTGCGTCAGAACGTCGGCCTTCCTTTCTTCTGAAAATTTATTTTAGTGTGTGGAAAACCAAAGTTGCTGTTGTGGAGGCCGTAAAGTGGTTACAAATCTGTGGTTAAAGTTACTGTTGTTATTTTTTAGATTCCGCAGTTCTAGTTTGTCGATTGTTATGTCAGCATGCTTGTGCCTGTAGTTCTATGCTCTTTTCTTGTTAAGTATTATTCCATCTTATGCATAGAATCATGCTTTGTTTGTATGCATCCTATCAAGTGTGCCAGTAGTGGATGTTCAATCCCTTATGTAGGGTTATTTTTGCCCATGGGATTTGTGATATGCACCTTTCATCATCACTCACAAGTCTCATAACTCCAGAGCTGTAACATATTTACATATGATGAACCTAGCTCAAAAAGATATTTAATTCAAGGTGACTGCGTAGCATTAGACTATTGTCATGTGCACAGCCTTTACGTTTGTTGTTTTGCCACGAAGAAGGATTGTGATGGTTTTAATAACCAAGTTGGTTTTTTTTTTGCAGATTAATGGCTCTTGAATACCTTTTGCTGAAACCCAAGCGGAAGTTAAGGTTACCATGTGTTGACAAGCTATATAGTAGGGGCAAATTCATAATACTTCTCTACAGCCCAACAACACTCATGAGGAAGAAGACAGGATGAGACAGGAAGTTGAGGCATCTGCTGACATATCCCACTGGTGAGTTTTTAAATCACACCAGTTCTTTCCTTTTTGGTGGGATTGGAATGTCTGTATACCCACAAACATGCATGTTTAATGCTGATACTGAAAAATATGAGTTGCCCTAGTTTTAAATTGCCATGTGTTCAGACGGCTGTCATGCTAGTGAGACCTTTACCTGTCAACTTGAACTTCATAGGCTAATCATGCGATTTGCTGACCTTAAAGAGTTTCATAACTTGCTGCACGGCAGAAAATTATAGCATGGAACATGCATATGGCCAACAAAGCAGGGAGAGGAGTGCTCATCCCTACCTGGTTTCTTACGCACCAATTATCTGGCAACCTCACCATCTGCTGTTGCAGCACAGCTGTTGGAGCAGATTAGTAAACGGTAGTCGCTTTCAATTAATTATCTTGAAAGACAGTATAAGTACACTTCTAGAAAGGTAGGGCAAGGGAGTGCAATGTGGAGAGATTGCAACTCGCCCATGGAAACTTTATGTCAGCCAATAGCCAGGGTCACATGGAGTTCGTCTTCGTGCGTCCACAGGCAGTGCCCTGCCTGTGGATGTACAAAGACGAGAAGCAATAACAAGACGGGTAATTTCAGCCTTAAATGCATGTGCATTCATAATGTCATTGGATTTGTGACACAAGGCTGTCATGTCTGTTTCCTTTGGATTATGCCATCTCATACATTCTGCAAATAGAGAGTCTGAGAGAAAAGTAAGCAATTTTCTGATTTTATGGCCTCCTAATTTGTGCTGGTGGTTGCATTGGATGAAGTTTAAAATAAAAAAACAGCCCTCAGAATCTTCAATGCTAGCCGAGCTGATACTAGGCTTAATTAGATATCGAATTGCCAGAACTTTCGTAATAAAGCATAAATTAATCATACAGACAGGTGAAAGGACAGGAGTACAAATGCGATATAAGTTCATTGGTAATCAGCACTTTCATTTGTGTGCTGAAGTAGGCTAATCATGTAATTTTGACCGTGTACTTCTGTTGTTCTGCCAATTTTCTATTAGAACTTTATATTCTCAAGCATTTACTTCTTTTGTCAATAGGCATATATTTAATTTAACCCTTATAGACATCTTTGAATATTGTGATACAAGCAACCTTTTACATATCAGTCTGATGTAATGAATAATGTTCTCTTCCTATTTGTACAGCCCGGAGGCACTGCATGCTGCGTACATTGCACTTTCTGGGAGCAAGATTCAAGCAGCTGAGGACTCATTCTTTTATGTCGACAAGTATTGCCCGTGCCACACCATTGTCGCAGACGAGGGGGTGACTGCTACGTTGGCAGTATGCTTGCTGTTTTAAAAGTAACCCGCAATGATCAATATTTTACAACCTTTCAGCATCATTTACTGTGTGCACACAGAACAGCCAATATCACTATGTTTTGTATGATATTTTCTATGTGGTAGAATAATAAACAAATTTCTTTTGTTCAACCTTTGTAGAGTTTGACTTCTTACATATATCTATAGGATGCTTGTACTTGTTAAGTCCCAATTTTTTTTCTGCATGCAAGAATAATGATTTATTGAGTTGCACATTTTTCATGTAATATCTGCAGTACTAACGTCATGCATGCAGATGCATAATTACACATGCATTTGCATCCGTGAACTTAGTGTGTGCATGAACAGTTCTTAATAGTGGGATATTTTTAATTAGACCCTTAATTGAAAGGGTAGCACACTTTGCAAAAAGGGTGCAATTATGCCAAAACACCTATTAGTCATAAAGGGTGCATGTTTGGTTAAACACCTACCGAAAAAAAAGGGTGTTTCTGTCAGCAAGACAACCCTTAATATGGGTGTTTGAATTGACCAAGAACCCATATTTAAGGGTGCTAGGGTGTGAGTTATAGACACTCGAAAACACCTTTAAGGGTGTTTTTTTTTCTTAGTGTGTATGCGCTCTGCCATTGATTGATCCGTCGGTCCTGCGCCAGGCTGTTGCGGCTGAACTGCCGTCTGTTGTGGCCAATGTGCTGCTTGCTATGTCGCCTGTTCTCCGCGATTTTCTGTGGCTTGTGGGGCCGTTTCACGGACTCGGTATGTAAGTCGCAAGCTTGGAGTCAGAAGTACTTTAATGCTTTTCATTAGATTGTTGTTTCACTTTCTGAAATATCGGTGAGCAGACATAACCCTCCCATAGGCCTGTGACCGGCCGTTACCTGTGTGAAAACTGAAAGCTTGTGTAGTCGGGACGGGCACTATTTTGAAATGTTTCTAGATCGGCGGCAACACGATTCCAGCCTTGGAGCTATGTCGCGAGGCGCTACTTTGTGTTAGCCCGAGTTAATCTATACAGGCAACTAAGCCTGAAGCTTGAAGTTTGCATGCGCTGTATTTCTTTGCCATGAATGTTGAATTGTTCTATTGTAATACTCGTATCATGTTACCGGATGAGTGCATGATTCCGTATCAGCGACGAGAGTTCCTGCATTTTGTCATCGAAGTGGAGCAAAGGCGCGTGCATTCGGGGAGATAAGTTCAAAAATTGTTTTCTCGCCTAAAGCCAAAAAAGAAAATGACGTATTAAGACTGCTAAACTCATACCAATGAAGTGTCCAAACATATTCCGCTTATATAATACATTTAGGTGGAGCGCGACAGTAAAAAAAAACTTCCCCGAAAACGCAATAAACCGCACATTTTCCCCCAAATAAACAATTTTCGCCACGGACACTCGAATGACGTTTTGAACTTAAATATTTCTATGTGAAAGTATGCCTTCTTAGAAATCAATGAAACGTTTACATTAGTCTTGGAAAGAGCAAGTTTGCTCTTGAAAAAGTCACGAAACTTGGAGATTTCTGCTGTTTTTAGGAGTATGCGACAGGCAGTAAGGTAAAAAATGTCACAATTCCTACTAAAGAACGCGTAAGTAGTACCATCGTATAACGGCAGACGAACTCGCTTTCTTCGGCATACAAAAATACATATTTTAGATATTCTTCTAATAATTATTATTTTATGTAAAGGCGCTAACTTGGAGAGCCCAGAAATGCATCAGAATTTATTGTCCTGGAAAGTTCTACCGAGATTCCTCGCGAAGCACACTGGACAGCCTCAAATCAGCAAGGTCTTCGGTGAGCGAATGCCACGTCTGGACAACTTCGCATGGAATGACGCTATACAGTGCTGGATAATCAACGTTACTTTGAATTCTAAAGAGTACTTTCCTCGCGGTGTTTGTTCAAATACTCAAATTACACGCAGCAGATACTCACTGGTAATGTGGCTTTCTGTCGTTGCTTGACGTCTGCGCACTCAGTCCTCTCTGAGTGCTTCTTTTATACTGAAAGTGTGGACACAGACTACCATATTCATGCGACCTCCAAAGATATGCAGATTTATTCTGTTTTGCTGGAAATCGTAGAATTTTTCCCTTCATATGAACAATACCTGGAACCGTGAAGGAACCACATGGGTCACGCCAGAATAGGACATTTCTGCTATGCACGTCAAACCTGTAGCGCATAGAACTGCGGTTCACCGAGCTAACATGCCTTTATACCATATTATTTAGGTGCATTTACTATAATAACCTGGCTGACAAATATTCGAGTTACGAATTAGTAGCCATTCCTTGAAGTTTACAACGCACACAAAATCTAACAGTGCTTACTTATTATCATCAACGCGAACTAACGTGGTGCCACATCCATCACATCCATTTTATTGTTTAAGGAATTCCTCCCGGGTTCAACGCATCCGAGAAAGTCTTTCCTGGGAACACTTCGTTTATGCAGTCGCTCGGAAGCCGAGCGAGTATCATGCTTTCACGTCGGAAGCCATTTTGCTTGTTTCTTCCATATTGTTCCCCGTTATCTGTAATGATAATAAGTAAGCAATGTCAGAATTCGTGCGCACTGTAAACGAAGAGATATTATTCAGAATTAAGGAAGGCATTCAACTCCTGTTGAACGCCTTTTTTTAGGTTTGTCATTCACTTACAGGAGATATTCGAGTGACGAACGAGTAGCCATTCCTTGCAGTTTAAGGCGAAGAAAAAAATGTGATAATACTGGCTTACTATCGTCAGCACAGGTTCGTTTGATGGCTGAAATGCTCCTTGATGACTGACTTACTTGATCACATGCTCTTCGTTTTAATAAATATTTCACAGGTTCAGAGAATCCGCGACATGTATTTTACAGGGGTAACTCTAAATTTGTTAATTTTTCCCCTGCACAGCCGGCAGGAAATTATCATAATCATTGGTCACGCGTGCTGATATTGGTGCGCGCGCAGTTCTTCGATGCAATGTCTAATGTGTGGCATTATCCATCACAGAAAGCGGCTAAGTGCCAAGCAGCTTCTAGCATAGCATAGTCATGCATATCAAGAGCACGGGAATGGAATTGAGAGTGAGAAGGAGTGATGTAAGGATGATGAGCAAGGAAAACAGCATGATAGGAAGTATGGCATATCCCAGCTCAGCTGTCCTATGCCAGCCAAATACGTGACATTTTCCCTGCAAAACCGCTTAAACCTAGCCACGCGACCACTTCCCGCTTGTAGATAGTCATGTGATACGTTCCCGCATATTTACCCAAGGTCGCGCGTTGGTATCCCGGCTTCCATGGCTGCGTTTTAATTGAGGCGGAATGTTGATTGTCCGTGTAATGTGCGATATCAATGCACGTGAAAGAACCCGAGGTGGTCAAAATTTCCGGAGCCCTCCACTAAGGCGTCTCTCTTAATCACAGCTGGTTTTGGGACGTAAAAAACCCCAATAATCAATCATTGAAATTAATGCATATTTGCCTAGTTTTGAGGGGCACATGTCATGTGACATGTCCCCGTCTAAACTAGGTGAATGTAGTGACGTGAGGTGTTCCTGCCGAAACCAGGTAAATTTAGTCGGGCCACGTTTCTGCCAACATTTCTCTGGTGGTGATCATTGCTGATCACGCGAACACTTCATGCAGCTGCAGCCCTCTCAGGGCCAGCCACATCCTCTTTGGTTAGACCAGGTAAATTTCCGTTGTTACGACTGCATTATCGTACTTGTCAAGAGCTGGACTAGTAAGTGTACTGTACATAGTGTAAACCGGCTTGTGTTGGAATAGTTGTCCTGGACTTGCGAATCTACGCAAAACCTAACACGCATCGAAACCCGCCATCACTTAACAAAGCCGAGCAACACTTGCCGAAACCAATGAACGACTTTGCAAAGCCGGAATTACCTAGGGGATCTTCAGCTTTGCTGTGACCCAGCCTTGCGTGGCTCAGTGCAAGCTGCTCTGTTATTTTTCTAAACGGAGCTCTTCATGAATAATAGTAGTGCTGCGCGTAAGACAAGGACAAGAAAGAAAGAACACGGTGACACACACAGAGTGCAAACTATCAACAGTTTATTCATGGGAGCAGCATGACCCTTTATACATTGCCACAACATTGCGCATGACAGAAGAGGAAAAAAATTCCAGAAATTTCACCGTACATGTGACGTACTACTGAGATAAGATAGTTCCTTCTTGGATAACGTGATGGAGGAGGTGCTAGCACAACTTTCTCCTTCACTGGTGATTTTATAAGCCTCGATAGTGAATGAGGCGCTTCAATTCAAGATTATGCACGAATAAAACTGGGGTTCACAACATCACCTGTCACAGTTGTGTGCCAGCTAGCCTCCTGCCATGTTTTTTACGTCATTGGTATGTTTGCGCAACCGGTCGTTGATGCAATGACCAGTTTGTCCAACATGAAAACACTTACATGGTAAAGGTATCTGGTAGACTACGCCGTCAGTACATTTGGCATAGAAGGTGTCATGTTTCTTGCATGCTTTTCTTGCTGTAGCGTTGGAGTTAGTCATCTTACGCACTTTAGCGAGCTTTTATGGCGCTAAAAACGCCACGCGAACATCTGCTCTCCGGGCGATATTTTTTAAGTTTCGTGACGAGCTGTGAAGATGAGTAATTACAACATTTTCTCTTTTTTATTTGTCACTATCGTGAGAATCCGAGCGTAGAATGAATCCCAGAGTTCTGAGATTCTTAAGAAGTTTTTTTCGCTACAGACACAACCAGGTACCTAGGAAATCCTGCGTCCGAAAGGCGGGAGGTTTGCTCGCCGGAACTTTGGCTTATTACGTGGGGGCCGGATTTTACCAGTGAGTTTTTTTAGGCAAGGATTGGGAATAGCTCGTTTTAGTAGTTTTGAGTCGGCCCAATTAAAAGGAGGAGAGGTTTGTTTGCTCTGGGTTATCTCAGGAATGCCGAGAGTAAAGTGTCCGGTCAGGACAAAAGTGATCATTATCCTTAAATATGCGTGCGTCCCCTTGTATGATATGCACGCAATTCTGAATGATATGCACGCGGGCGCACTTCTTTCTTTTTGGCTTATGCTCCAAGCCCACCAGTACATAAAGGCGTGGGCGTTTCAAAGCTAGCATAGAATGGGGTAATATACCAATGAGGCGAAAAGGGAACTAAGGCATTGGAGGTCGGGGTACAGTAAAGCATAGTGTGGCCTTGCTTATTATCATACAAGTGGGCGACAAAGTGAAATGAGGGTGAGAAGGGGAATTCCGGAGGCAAGAGGGTGGAACACAATGCAGGCATGTGCAGTTTAGCATAGCAAGGCGAGGGAAACTATATTAATTTCGCGTGACTAGCTTGACTGCCAGTCACACATGTTCCCGCCATGACTACGTAACACCCAGTCACGCGGCATGTTACCTTCAAAGCCATGTAACAGCTAGCCGCGTGAAAATCACGTAACTTAGTTGACCTTGTGGAAACCGCAAAAAGCGAATTCGGCCAGCTGCTCCGGTTCGTGGCATTGGTGTAGGCCACCTGCATTTTTTTAGGAAAACCGAGATTATACTTTAGGACAATACATACGTCATTCTCATTCTTTGGCGTGCTGAGATAATATACAGATTTAGTACATTATGTTCAAATTTTTCTCTAGGGATAATAAATAAGCATTGCCAGAGTTCGGGCACAGAAAAAAAGTTATCTCAGGAATATATCCTGTTCTGTAAATAAAAACAGCTAGATAAAAGCAAAGATCTTAAATGATGGTTGGTATCTTATCATAGCAAAACGCGCTAACCTGTATACGCCATGCCTAATGACTGGATCCGTACCGGAATCACGGAAGAATGCGAAGATCATCCTAATCCTTAAAGAGCTCTTGTCATGGGCTCGAAAAATTTTTGGCTGATCAGCGTAACATCTTGCATCAACAAGGTGTTTATGAGATTAATCCCTAAAACATTTGTGCCACTTTAGATGTAACTTTAGATGTTTCGTGCTTGTTCGCGCAAAGAATACGATCGAGCTAAGTGTCAATAACCAAAGAACCACGTTAGCTTATTCGTTCAGCTCTTTATGCGCTCTAGGTAAGAGAGGTTGTTGATTTCACGGTGATATTTATTCCTTTCTGACCCAAGAACCAAGTGTGACGAAAGAGCGCCAGGACATATTTCACTGTAGTAGGGAATGCGAAATAACGCTTAGTTGAAAAGATGTGAACATGATGCGCTTGTCCTTATCAAGCACGAGACAGGTCACGAGCAACTCCCAGGCAGCACGCTGACACAGGACAGATGTAGGCGTCAAGTCGGCCAAAGTCGGCACCGGTATCGGGCCTAAGTCGGCAAATGGCGTTCGCGCTACTTTCACCTGCATCGGCTCGATGATGGCCAGTTAAAATGGCTCTACGGTGGCATGGCCGCCATGGGTCGAACTTGGCCAGCCAGCTCGGGCGGAATTTGGCCAGCCAGTGTGGGCGCAATTTGGCCAGCCAGCATAGGTCGGATTAGGCTAGGCTGCGTTGGCAGATGTTGCAGGCATTTATACATTTTTGGAGTGTCGTTGGCCCCGCCGACATCGGGAAACCCCTGTGTGACAATTCAAAGCCGTTGTGGTATTTCTAGTGGTTTAACCCATGCGTATCGCACCGCTTGGATAGCAAAATATTTATTTTGTGTTTTCACATTTTCGGAGGGCTTACCAGCGGCTCCATTGCAATGCCAAGTGCACCAACAGCAGTTCGTGTAGAATGCCTATCACGCATACGTGAAAGCTCTATTAAAACAATAATAAGTTGGGCTAATTGGATCCCTTGTATTTCGTATTAATGCGTTCTAGACAGAACGAATAACACAAGCAGAGAGGTTTATAAAGAAAAGCACTATTTTATTTATTTTCTGGACTCTGAATTGATAATAAGGTGCTCTCGTGTTGCATTGTCATAGTGCAAAAGCTTCACCAAGGGTGTAACCTGCGAGAAAAGGTGTGAAAAGTTAGCAAAGCTTTAGAGCACATCAGCACAATACTGGTGCAGCCTATGGAGCATGCTGGGAAGCATATGTTCTCTTGCGAGCTACCTGCAGTACAGGATTTAGCAGAACTTCAACCATCCCCTCCAGCTGAAAACACGAGCTAAATTCTGCACTGCACGTAACAAGTGCAGCGAGGTAGCGCGGCGCCGCACTTGTGCACGAATTTCTGCAAGTTTCTGCAGCGCACGAAAGATGTGCTGTCTTCCCGGGCGTCAAGAAATACTGCGCTGACTGTCTCTACACGTGCCTTTCTTTTACTTTTATTGGTTGTAAATAAATTAGCTGTTAACTACCAGAAAATGCGTATGTAGGCTTATATCAACGTCATAGTCTCATATGAACGTCAGCGACAAATCCTACCCACTCTGCAGAGAACATGCAGTGAAGCTCGACATAATCTGCTCATTTAACTGACACAACGTAACCGATGGGCGATGTGTAAACGAATTCGCAACATATGTAAAGAACGCACTGACGGTCGCTACACAAAAAAGCAAAAAGAAGGAATTATACGCAACACAGTGGACATATTAAGGAATTATTGGCCTATTGTATCTGCGTGGTAGTAGAGAGCATGGAGGCGGAAAAGGATGGTAAAGGCTGCGATAATTGTGTTGGTCTGTACTGGAGCTACTTTTGTAAGGAATGCACTAGTTTCGAGAACGCGCTGATGAAATGTAGTGGAGGGGCCTGTCGTCAGCTACAATTTGACTTACGCGTGTTGGTTTATACTCAAACCATGCAGGAAGATATGAAGAAACTATGGCACAGAAGAGAACTTTGCTTTCTAACAGATTTTTTTTAGTGCATGCTTGCTGTTTTTATATACCATAAAATAAGCAGATCGCCTGCACAAGAACATGGTGTGATCACGTCCACTCTAGTAGAACTAACCACAAAAGCTCTCTATATATCAATTATAGGAGTGTGCATTGGTTTGCCACCTTTGAAATCAAACATGCTTGCCATATGGCTGCTTTCTTTTTTTTCGTTTTTGCCATTTTGCAAATGTTGTGGTCTTGACACGAGCACTGCTTACTTTATATTCTCTGAATATAAAGTAAGCACGAGATCGGTTTTGTCACCTCGCTGTCGCACTGTTAGCTCCGTATACCCTTCCTTTGCATAGGTTACTAAATGTCAGTAGTATGACGCTGGTTATGAAAGTTAATTTCCACTTCAGCACACCAAAAATCTGCGATTGAACTTTTTTGTCTCGTGGCTGCTGCGCTATTACCTCCGTATGCCCCTTCCTTCCATGGGTTGCTAAATGTCAGTAGTATAGCGCCGCTTCCCAGTGTTCATCTTTGCTTGAGCATATCAGTTGTGGTTATGGTGATCGAAGTGAGCACGAACTAGTTCCATTTCTCTGAATTTAAATTTGCTGATATGCACTGTCAGATAATTTTCCACCATGCTTGTCGATCCTTCTCGCTAATGTGAACTGTAGCGCTAGCCTATTTCACACCTGCAAAACAGCCTATAGATGTATATATCAAGTTTCTCTATATGCGTATTTTCGTGCGCTGTGTTTATGAAAAAGAAAGTGGGCGAACAGAATATGATATGTTGCTCAAAACACGTGCGCTATGCTCCAGCTCTGCAGCGCGTATACGTGAATATATGAAGCCCAACATCTGTTTCTTACATCAAATCTCTGATGTGAATTTTGGTCATGCTCGTCTCGATCGAATCTTAACTATTATATACAGCAGGCTTTCAAAAAGGTTATCAACAATGAAAGTGGGGCGCAGTCGACTTTGCCTGCAGGACGGAAGAAATGGCTCAATATTTCCTGTGAAATATTCTTTCGACGCAAATATCGCGCCGAATTTGTCATTCTTGAGACGAGGCTGAAGAACGGAAAACTCGATGCCACTTTTGCAGGCGAAAGTTATCGGCTCAGCCGACGTGGGCTCTAGGTGGCAAGCTTGGCATATTGTTGCCAATAAATGGTGATGGCTTAGCCCATATTGTCTAAAGGATGGCAAAATGGGTGCCACGTTTGCCAACGTAAGGTATTAGCTCAGCCAATGTCAGCTCTAAGTTGACATACGCAGCACAATGTTGCCATTAAGAGGCGGCGGCTTAGCCTATATTGTCTATAGAACGGCATAATCGGAGCCATAGTAGCCATTGAAAGCTAATGGCTCAGCCGATGTTGGTAGTAACGTGTATATGCAGCCCCATGTTGCCAATTACAGTCCATGGCCTGCCCATATCGGCGGGGCAGCGACTATAGTGGCCCGACGGTACCAGTCTTTGTCGGCGACCTAGCTGATACGGGCTCACTGCCACAGTATTAGGCAGTGGATGGGCTGTGCTTTGCCGCCATAAAACCAATGTCGGCCGTAAGTTGCATGCTGCCTGGGCAGTCTTATACATAAAGGTTATTCAAGAACAGGCCATATTTACACGATGAATTAGGTGACAGTAAAATGCGCATATAATGTGCACACCCCATACAATGCCTTCATGTATTACAACAAAGCATTTGACCCAGTCGAAATCTCAGCACTCACGCAGGCATTGAGTAGTAAGAGCACATAAGTACAACTACAGAGCAACGAAACACCTTTACAAAGGGAGCAGACCGATACAAGTAATGAAAGTTTAAGGCAATGTGACACTATCTCTCCAATGTTATTCATGATTGTTTTGCTTACTTTTTACATTCCAAGTGCACTCTATGATTCTGAAGTACGACGCAGTAAAGGTCCTCGGAAATTTACACTGCTTAAGGTTCTTAAATCGCACTGACATCGCATAGTATTGGCCTCGAGATCGAGCACAGTCTGCGCCTAGCCGCGAGTAGCTGATGCTCTCAAGTGAGGATAGCTCATTGCGTCGTCTGCTAGCCACTGCACTTTAACATGCCCTCGTACGTCGCACATAGCCTCCGATATGTTTGTTCCCTGAGCCAGTGCAGTGTTGAATGCTGTCATGTATTCGAACCAAACATACAAGTATTATTTATGGATTATTTCGCTTCGCGCTGCAGTCGTTCCTCTTGAAATCACTCAGCACTGGTGTCGTGAGCGCGTTATGCCATCATCGCACATCGGGTGAGGCAGTTATTTCAGTTTGGCTGCTGCTGTGCATTTCAAGCATACGGCCAAAAGTGCACTGAGCGTCCTTCTGAATAAGTTAAACGGGAAACATCAACGTGTAAATGGAGCGCAGCGGAGATATCATCTCGCGATATGTGATTGTGAGCATGACGGAAAATAGCAGACGTTTTCTGCTTGAAGAATATATCGTTCTTCTGTGCATAAAGATCAAAATTTTCTTGTCACGGCTGAACGTTCACTTAATAAAAACGTTCACTTAAAAACATTCACTTAATAAAGGCGTGTGTCAAGTATTGTAATACTATTCAAGTGGCATAATAAGTCAAGTAGCTTGACTAACTGAGGCAATTAACTGCCTTGCGTTTCATCAGCATGGCATGAGACGTATTTAAAAGCAAGTATGCATGTAACTAATACAATGGAGTACACAAGAAGCTACTTCAACTCATTACAGGGTAACAGTTGTAGCCAGTAGTGAAAAATACAGAACTCCTTCAGTCGAGTAAGAGCAATACCAACATTGTAAAAATAGACGGAGAGAACCGCGAATGAAGTAACACTGTGAAGGTGGGTGAGGTCAGTGCCCCATTGAATGCCATATCAGACTTCCTTCACGTGCAATAAAAACGTTTCGCGTGCATCCTGCATTAACGCGAGATTGCAGGGCGCATGTATTATTAGTGCTTTCATTTAGCTAATAACTGCCTCAAACCGCTCACAACAGAGCGTCGCTGTGTACATTTTAATGCGCGCCGGCGAACGCCTGTCGACACTCATGCGGTAACGGGGCTGCCACTTACATGTCGATCTCGACGCCAATATGGGCCTCAACATTTTGCCTCCGTCTGTTTGGGCCTCAGAATTTTGCCTCCGTCAGTGCAGCAGCCACGGCCATCAGTGTTCTTCGTAGCATGTTTACAGAAACTATGTAGAACATTATATTGAGAACTGATTGGTATAAGGGGTAATGGGGAGTATATCACAAGCATCAGATTTACTGTCATTACTTTGATAACTAACTCGGGAGACAACTTGCAAAGCATGGTTGCTGGACAAGACAGGCAATGGGGAACTGTCTGCCTAAAAATTAGCACGCGGAAAAATTAACTATCATTTTATAGACTAGTATTAGCACTCAGTTTGAGATGGGCACTGAGGCACTGGAAGTGGCTAGTGAATATACCCACCTAGGCAAAGCAGAGGTGATCCGAACCATGAGGCTGAGATAACTAGGGCAGAATGTTGTTTAACGTGTACAACAGCTACATCATACCAGTGTTTACCTGGGGGACAGAAACGTAGAGGCGTGCTGAACGGGTTCAACTAAAACTGAAGACAGCTAATCGAGAAGTTGAACGCAAGAATATAGTTGTACCTTTAAGGTACAAGGGCGCAGTGGTTCTGCGAACAAACCTTTGTAACGGCAACAAAACTGTGTAAAGCAAGAAGAAATGGGCGAGCGCACGGCCTGCAATAAAATGGCAACATAACCGCTTGTCAGAAATGGTAGCAGAGTGTATCGCCCGAGACTCGAAGCATGGAAGGCGGTGGAAGCAAGTTTCTTGCGTAGGTGGAATAAAGGTTGCGAAAATAACATGACTGAACTTTGCTCTATCGGAGAGGTCTTTCCCTGCAGTAGGCGTAGGCACCGTGATCGTGATCATTAGAATAAAAAACAGGCATACAGGCATTGCTAAGAGATATCACGGTTTTGAACAAGAATTCAGTGTTCTAAAGTGCTTCATAAACACGATTTGCCGAGTTACTCTTGTCAACTGATGGAAGAACTATGTGGTGGTGAATTGCTAGCAATTCCATAATTCCATATTTTTTGCACAGTACACGTACCTTGAGATTGCTCATTCGTTACCATTACAGCAGTCTAACTATCGCCAGAACCGATCACATACTTTTTGCAGCCTAAATAAATATTTACGGCTTAATGTATCGGCAAGCCTTCTTGGAAACGCTGAGTTTATAGATTCAATCAAAAGAGAAGTCACCAGAGTTCATTTGCATCGGAAGGTATGCTATGTATTTGTTCCATTTGGCTAAGTGATGGATGAAATCAACCGTAAAGGAAGAATCGAAAGAATAATCATTAGGTAAATGTCTGCGTGCCCGATATAGCCGTTCAATATCGCTGACACGCTTAAGCAGCGCCTTTGGGTATTGTTATTTAATGAAAGTAGAATTTCTAAATGAGAGACTGTTGGGCTACTTGGTAAATTGTTCAGGTGTCTGTGTCATGTCTTGTTCTTTTTTAGTCCGCGTTTATTATGCGCTAATACTTGAAAACACATAAATTAATAGCATAACTGATAACCATTTCTAGTCCGTGAGACTCCTACACAAGTACCTCTCCGTGTCCTATGCTGTTTGCATCGGTGCGCATTTCAATATTGCCTGATTATTCGAAATGCGCAAGTCTTAAAGGGTCCCTGAAACTTTTCTTAAGATTGCGTCACTGACTAGGCAATACAATTGTGAAATCATTCACACCATAAATAAAGCGAAGCACCATGCGCTAAGGCAGCTATGGGCTCATTTCTGTCGCCTTCCTCCTTACCACTGCTGTTCCTCCTCAACTCGATCTGCTGCGGAGTGCGCACTAGCGAGGACAGCGCCTCCCGCGTCAGCCGCTCTGCCGAGTCTTCCGTAGCGACATAGCGCCCCGATATCCTCACTGAGGTCGCCCGGCTCGGCAGTGCTAGCCTCTCTAATAGAGCGCCGGCGACTCGTGTGTACGCCGCCAGATGCCGCGACGATACCGTTGGCTGAAACGAAGGAGTACATTGTAGAAGCACGTTGTTCGCAGCTAGGTTTTGAATGTATGACTGGTTCGGGGCCAATCAGCGACCTCCCATTCGTAGTTGTATTGGCGGGGGCGTTTGAAAACGCATTTTGGCGAGCCGCTGCGACCTTTTGCGATACGCGTGTTCAAAACCTTGGGCCGAATTCACAAAACTTCTCTTTCGTAAGTGCTTCTTGCGATTGGCTGGCTGGCTTCTCTAATGATATGTCCGGCATCAGGATTGGCTGAAATTTTCTCTTACGAACATTTTTGTCGTAAGTTGTTTTTGTGAATACGGGCCCTTATTATAAATTACACACTTATCGCACAGCACTGAAATCTGCCCTGTAATTATCCCAATGACCGGCTGTCCCGGATCACCATGTTTGCACAAAATCGTCAAAACCGTTTCAGGGTCCCTAATAAAGTCGACTGCAGGCATCGCTTCATTCGCTGATTTAAATGAAAGAGAGAGCAGACAAATTTATTGGAAGGCATAGATGTCGGCCTAAGCAGGTACACTCTGGCGGACTACTCTGACCAGGTGGAAAGAGAAAGGGGAACAAAGCGATGAAATATGACGACAGGGACAAAAAGATTCGATGCGTATGTTCGTTTGCGAGGTACGCAGGCAAACAGACAGACAAGGAACTTTATTGTGTCCAGAGGAGCGGCGTCAAGGTCGCCCCATCTCGCGGTATGGGATACTGAGCAGTAGATGGCCGCGCTCACGCAGGAACACGGACATCGCGTCTCTCCGCCTTTGGCAGGCCCTCTAGTCATCCCGCAGTTGCTCGGAGGGATCGCAACTTTTAAAGTTCTCCTGAACCACCCCTTGCGCTTGGTTTTGAAACCGGCTGGTGTGTAATGAAGGCTACTCAAAAATACACATTCGAAAGAATTTTCCGAAAAGGTGCGATAGGAGGAAAGATATTGCGACCGGAAAATCTCCCTTTCACACTCCCTCTCAACTCGGCGGAGCCGACTGATTATGACTGGGGGGGGGGGGGGGGGCGGCGTCAGAGGAGGTGTCCTACCCACCGCATTACGTCACCCGGATTCAGTGGTGTGTTGTTCTCCTTCCGCCCTACTTGGCGGGGCTGCCCGGTGGTGTTGGCAACTCACATTTCCAGTCGCCTGCTAGGTGCGCGCCCGGAGTGCGTGCGATCTTTCTACAGCCTACTGCATTGTTTCGGAGCCCCGACGCGCTGTTTATTTCCCTTCATCACACGGGCGCGAGCATGGAAACACGCGCGCTTGCGTCCTTAGTGCGCTACTTTCGATCTTGCGCGCACGTCAACACCGGACAAACCAGTGTGCGATGAATCCTGCGCTGCGAGCTCAGATCAAACGTGACTGAAGTGACTGGCTTCGACCCTTGCGGTGACACATGAAGACAACGCAAAAGTCGGACACCGGACGAGCCGGAACGCCCAGGACCTTCACAACGTGGCGATGATGATATGAATTGGTATGTGAAAGCTTACAGCACTGCACATTTCCTTTACCGTGCTTCATTATTTGTTCACAGCTCCCATGTATAACGAATTTTATCGCCTGAATTGCAGCATTTGTAATAATAGCCACGAACGTTCAGTTACAATCACATCCGCTTCTTTATATAACACTCTGAATGCCAGCATCTATCGCGATAAAGCCCGATCTTGATTGAAATCTGCGTTGTCCGACGATCCAGATTGTTTTGCGCACCATGACCGGCCCAAAGGAGCATATTAATTTGTCTGTTATGCTGTTAAAATTGCAAATATAAAGCTTTCATTTTTTAAAGCTGCATTCTTCCGTGTGCAATAGTGGTTCAAGCTTTTCTCTAATTGGCTGTAAACGTACGCCTGCAACTATTACAACAAGCCTCCGATCGCGACCAAGAGGCATGACTGCTATGCGGGTCGAGCCAAATCGCAACAAAAGGTTATCATGTCACAGCACTCGATAGCTGGCTCGGTCGTAACCTGGTTTCATGTATTTCGGCGGAAGTTGATCATCGTATGGTAGCTACAGGAGGGCTCGTGTGAGATCGCTGCACTTTCTTAATTGTACGCCGTAGTCGCGCCGAACGGCAGTGCTGTGTGATTGTGATAACTTAAAATGAACCAAGCATGGTCGGAGCGTTTGTCCAAAGTGATGCGTACAGCTGATCAGATAAGCCATGTCATTCTTGCTTTTAAGCTGTGTACTGGCTGATTCGCGCGGTCACCTCGCAAAGCTGGTAGATAGCGGGGACCGTAACAGCATAAAAAAAGAAAGAACGAGCTTGCTCAATTGATTGTCTGCAAGAAATATCTACCTGCGTGATTATACATGCAGGTGTACCTGTGGACACCGCGTGGTAACGCAAAATCCGCTCAAGAACTGCCCTGCCTGTGGACTATTAGCCACACGGGACCATGTGTTACGGGAATGTGAAGCCGTCGGCTCCGCCTTCAGCGAGGGCACTTGGACAGCGCTCTTGCGCAGCCCCGAACTCCATGACCAAACCCTGACCGTCCAGGGTGCCCGCGATTCCATGACCAAACCCTGGCCGTCCAGAGTGACAAACCCTGGCCGTCTAGAGACCAAACCCTGACCGTCCCTACGTGGGACTAGCCGGGTGGCGCGCTGTCTCCCCTTTTCGTTTTCTACTTGCGCAGAGTAGCAGGCCAGAGTGCACTAAGGCCAACCTCTGTGCCTTCCAATAAATTATCTCTTTCCCTCTGAGCAGACTGAAAAAATTATGAATATTGAGCTGCATTCAGCGTGCAGTCTAAGAAACACATTGCGTTTTGTCCACCCCTAAATTGTCACTGTATCAATCTTGAGTATAAGTTTACATATGCCAGCTGTAGTGATTAGCATAATAGGAAAATGTGATGATGAAGAATTAGTGAAAAATGAGTGAGTGCGTCCATCATCAAGAATCAATGCAGATTTAAAGTCGTCATTACATGCTTTGGTAACACTGAGATTATCTAAGCATGATTTATCAGAAATAACAAATGAAGAAAAACAGCTCTGACTTGTTGGACTGATGGCTTTCCAGAACTTTGATGGTTTGTTTTCATGAATGACAGCAAAGGATTATTGACATAACTTTTCTCAGTTGACATTGCAGATGTTAAAACCACTTTTGTCTGCTGAGGCTTTCGTTGAATTTACAGCATTGGATTGTTCACGCAGGTGCCTGATACGACAAATTACATAAGTGTATAATCTGACTCATGTACCAAAGACTCTCGGGGTGGCACTTTACACACTTCGTTCGAATGTGATAAGTATATAATGATTAGCAATCGCATAAAATAGTTTAAAAACACGTCAACATTGTAACAGCTGGCGCTGCTCGAAAACTCAAAGGTGGATGCAAGCACCTAAGTTATGGAGTTGTCAGATAAGCAAGCAGAGTTCTCCATGTTCACGACATTTAAGGAAACTGCTGGGTAAGAAGAAAAATTCTGCACCTCGTGTTTCATTGTATAGGCTTACAGCCTCACAATTCAATTTTCGGTTTCCATGCCAAAGCGAAATAACTTGTCTGAAAAGCAGTGGCTTCTGTGGTGCATTGAATGCACATGACAATGATAGAAGTTCCTCACTTTGAGACATGTTATTTGTTTGCAGATGGCAAACTGCAGCCTAAGATTATGCGGCACTGTTTTTCACCATGTTTGCGTCATTCACACTGCTTGTTGATGTTAATTATTGTATTATGGCCTGTGATTCACCTTGCAAAGCTCTAGTCTCGTCAAAGGAACTCTGGTTGCTTGTGTCTACCTCAGGAATGACAAATGAAACCTCTGCAGCGCCTTCCTCTTCCTCTGCGTCTGGCACTGGCATTGAACCATGTCCCGGCTGAAACCTCCCTGCTGGTGATTGGGGAACCACTAGTTCACACTGACTTGATGCATCCAGATGTGCACATGTGTCAGTTTTCACACCTGCTTCTTTACATGCGTAGGCACTGAGGATGGCCTTTGAGGCTGCAAAATTTCCACATAATGTTTAGAAGAACTACAGAGCATGCATTTCTGCTATGTTAAACAAAATCGGCCATCAGAATAACAACACACTTTCACATTGTTGGTTGTGTTTTTGCTATTTACACCACTGTTTTTTACTTATTTTAGTAAATGAAGTGTTTACAAAGGTGTACATGCCTTCTGTAGGAATGCATTGGCTTTTGTGCCACTCAGCACAGCTAAAGGTTTTACCTGCTCGATTTAACAACTACCAAATTTCAACTTTGCTGTGTTAAAGGTTGTCTCATCCAGAAGTATTACTTCGCTAAGCTGATGTTTTTTGCATGGTGTCACTGCCTCCTTATATGGGGTCTCTGTAGCAACTGTCTTGTTGATAATGGCTGTCTGAGTGCCGACATTGTGCACAGCCGGAGGGCAGCTACATCTACAGATCTGAACCTGTAAAGTTACGCACATTAACCTGAGAGCTGCATAGAGTTGTATAGAGCTGTGTAGAGCTGCAGAGACATTTTTAGCACAGAACCACAGAACATTTGAGGGCATCTGGCGCTTCCTTGACGTGACTGTTCCATGCCAGCTGCAGATTAATGCACTTTGCTGGACCCAGTGTCATGCTGAGTCTGTGAATGAAGTGTTTTAAGTAGAAGGCCATTATAGTTTCTGTGCACCTACTCACTCCTTGTGAACCTCCAGCCTGTGTGTCTCAAGATGGGGCTGTTCTGGTGAACTGGCGATTATCTTCTTCGTGCACTGGATCACTGGGCTATGAAAATATGTATCACTATCATGTTAGACCACTGATAGTGCTAACTGAATGTCACTACATATTGCCATAAATGCCTAAATGTGAAACAGTGCTTGCGTGTTTAGGTAGCCGATCTGTTACTTGCCTCGAACGACTGATTGTTTAATTACTACATGACACTTTAGAGACAAAGTGAACGTGCTTGTGTAGACGGGTTTTGACCTGCTCCGTGTTCCCCGAAATGTTGATGATATGTAGTTTTTATTGGCGCAAGGGCCAAGTGTGGCCAAAGAGCGCCATTTCACGTGATGTGATGTGGTGATAGTTGTGACTCATGAGTCACACTGACAAGATACAATACGGTTGTAAAGGGGCCTAAACTCAGATCGCTGTAAGTGGCATAAAAATATAGGGAATAAAATTATGACTGACAGGTGGGGTGGTCTATGGGTCTTGAGATGATATCTGCGATGCTGAAAACTGAAATAGTCATGACAGTAACCTACGATATATACAGTGATGATGCTATTATACAATGAGATCTCGGGCTCTAAAAGAAATTACACCATCTCCCGGAAGGGGACCATGGGTTGATGCGGAGCATCGCAGGGAGTTTCAACCGTGCTTTTAACGGCGGTGTTTACAGGTTTGCAGTGTTGTTGCTTCCATCACACAACACCACCAACTTCTTTCATCGGGGAAGGAGTTCTCTACCCGCTTTATTTATTGCAGCAGCTGTTGGAGAGGGAAGGGAGAGGAGAGTCGTGCGAACGCCGGTTGACGCGTAACATACCCGCGAGCAAGAGACGCTCCGCATCTAAAATCATCCTTGGACAGCACTACTGTCTCCTAAGAGACCTTGAGTGCAAGGGCCTCGAGGCGAGTGCATACCATCACCGCGGCAGCTGCAGCCTCAATGAGGAGGCCGTGGTACCAGTCCCTTGGCTTTATGACGTGCAATAGACCGACATCTTTCAAAAAGACTATCTTGTTTTCAAATAGCGGGTGTGGGCCTAAAAACATTGCAGGGTGAAATGGCACATGTAGTCTACCCTAAAGAAAAGTGCTTTCTCCTCTCAGGCTCCAACTCTCGACATTCAAGCAAGACGTGGAGGACAGTGAGCGTCATGCCACATTCAGTGCACGTGGGAGGTTCACCACCGGTCAGCAGGTAGGAATGTGTGCCATATGTATGGCCGATCCTCAGCCCACAGAATGTGACTTGAATACCCGGTTTTTTTAATCTTGCAGAACCTTTTCTATATATGGCCTAATTAGATGGACTTTACTTGATGTCTCAGAATCCCACATGTGCTGCCAATAGATACAATAAGTGCGAATACATTTACGGACATATGGTTTCATATCGGAGGCAGCAATAGGCATGGAGACATTACCTGCTTTGCGCTCGACAGATGTGGCAAGTTGGTCTGCTTGAACATTACCCTCTATATCCCGGTGCCTTGGGGCCCAGCAAATAACTACAACCTGATTGGACGCGTACATTGTGCACAAGAGATGGTACAGCCATACTATCACGGAGTTTCGGTATCTTTTTCGGGATGTCAAACATCTGACAATGCTCAGCGAGTCTGTATATATTGACGCGTGCATTCAGCGAAGAAAACAAAGACGATGAGGGTTTTTAGCGCGTTCCTTCTAGTGGGGCACGTGCACAGCGGGGTTAGAAGAAGAAGACGTTTTTGGAATAGAGCTCCAACAAGCTGTCCTGCGTTTCTTGTCTGTTTCTTGTCGTGCTGTAACGCGACACTGGTGGAGGTGCTGGGTACGGAAACCTGCCTGATGCCCCAGACTCCATCGAGAAGCCGCTCATCTAGCCCAGACCTATCGTCTCCGACTACAACTCCCGTGCATCGCTTCAGTCGGCGCTTGCAGGGCCTTGCTCCGGAACTCGCACCCTTACAGCAGCACTCTTCGGGACATCGCCCACATCTGCCTATGGCTAACGCCAGCCCGACACAGGCTCCTACGGGGATCTTTGCGCCGCTTCCATCACAGGTGACGCTTCATCAACCGCTTGTCCCCGACCGCTTTCGCGGTGGCGCGCACGAAGATGTAGAAGATTGGCTTGACCACTACGAACGAGTCGCCAAGATCAATCAGTGGTCGGCTCAAGAAAAGCTCTCCCGTGCGTATTTCGCCCTTGAGGACAGCGCCCGCACATGGTTTGAGAACCGCGAGGCCACCATATCTACATGGAATGAATTGCGAGAGCAACTCATTGACACTTTTGCAAGTATCGATCGACGGGACCGGGCCCAGCAGTTACTTGAATTGCGTATTCAAAAGCCGAATGAAAGTGTAGCCATGTTCGCTGAGGACATGGCCCGTCTGTGTCGCAGGGCTGACCCGAACATGCCGGAGGATAAGAAGTTGCGCTACCTCATGCGCGGGGTGAATGAACAATTATTCGCCGGACTTGTACGCAATGCACCAAACACCGTGGCTGATTTTATAAAGGAAGCCACAGCTATCGAACGAGCGCTGCACCAGCGTTGCCGACAGTATGATCGCTTATGCACCAGCACCCCGACCAATGCCGTCGCCATGACTGTGGATAATCAATGTTCCCTGCGTGATCTCATTAGGGAGATCGTCCGAGAAGAGTTGCAGAAACTCTGCACTGCGATGACGGGCGCACCTGTGGCATCAGTCGCCCAAGCAGTACGGGACGAGATCAGGCAAGCGTTCTCGACAGTGGACTATGGTCAAGAGCACCACCCCATGACATACGCCGCCGCTGTCCGGAGTCCACCAACCGTCACGCCGTACTGCCAGCCACCGATGGCGCCTCCGCCGCAACCGCATGAAGACGCTCTGAGACGTCCCCCCACCATGCCGATGTCGCCATACCAACCGCCATTCGCTACGCCTTGGTCGCCACCACAGGAGGAACCTTCGGGACACCCGCAGTTTCGAAAAACTGACGCCTGGCGCACTACCAATCGCCGGCCACTCTGTTTCAACTGTGGCGTCGCCGGCCATGTTGCTCGCTATTGTTGGTACCGCGACGCATCACACCGACCACTTAGGTTCCACGCACATCGCCGCACCCAGGATGACTACATGACACGCCGAGACGATGCCGCTTTTTCAGGAGCCCCAGTAGCCCGCTCCCCCAACGTCGAGTCTATGCCGAATAACCAGACCGACTTCGGCCGCCGGTCACGCTCACCGTCTCCCGTTCCTTCGTCGTCGCCCAGTCGGCGTACTTACGCGGAGCTCCGGGGACGAAGGTCGCCTAGCCCACGCCGGGGAAACTAAAGGCGGCGACCTCTGGGGGCAAGGTTGCAGGCCAGCCGCAAGACGATAAAAAGCCCCCCATTCTGCCGCTTCAAGACGCCGCGACGCCGACAAGCCACACCTCAGACGAAATTGTGAGCGCTGACCTTACTGTTTTTGTTGATGGCCAGCAAATAACAGCCTTGGTGGACACAGGTGCCGATTTTTCCATAATGAGTCAAAACCTCGCCATTCGTCTCAAGAAAGTGAAAACGCCGTGGACGGGACCCCTTATAAGGACTGCAGGCGGCCAGTTATTGATGCCTGTCGGAAGATGTACAGCGAGAATCGGCATCGAAGATTCTTCTTTCGTGGCCACATTTATAGTCCTTTCGACGTGTTGTAAAGACTTAATTATAGGGATGGACTTTCTAAGAGAGCATGGTGCGGTCATCAGCATTCCAGACCGTGTGGTGTCATTTCAACAAAGCCCCGATTTCAACGATTACTTACCACCGCAACGCAACTCGTTGCACCTGAGTGATGATGACGTGGTCGTACCGCCGATGTCATGTGCACTTGTTTCTGTGGTGTGCGACGTACCATTTGATGATGAAGGCGTGGCAGACCAAATACGCTCGCTGCTGTTTACTCACGGCATTTCAGTCGCGCGAGGCATCGTCAGTGTCACTGCTGGGCGGACAAATTTATTATTAACTAATTTTAGTGCTGAGCGCCGGCGCCTTCCAAAAGGCACGGCAGTCGCTTACCTTGATGATATCGCAGATGTCGGAGAAGCCTCCTTATCGGTACTTGACGAAGCACCCAAACCAAGTTCAGTACCCGTTCTTGACGTCAGCAACACACTGCCACAGCACGAGCGGAAGAGGCTTCTCGAACTGCTAGCGGAGTTCCAGGACTGCTTCGCATCGGCATCCAAAGTCGGCCGGACGCCCCTGACCCAACACAGAATAATTACCGAGGATACAGCGAGACCAATTCGTCAGAACCCTTATCGTGTGGCTGCGAAAGAACGTGAGGCGATACAACAGCAAGTAGATAAAATGCTTGAGGATGACGTCATCCAGCCTTCAAAAAGCCCCTGGTCATCGCCTGTAGTTCTGGTCAAAAAGAAGGACGGCAGCCTGCGCTTTTGTGTTGATTATCGAAAGCTTAATCAGGTGACCAAGAAAGATGTGTATCCGCTCCCTCGTATCGATGACTCACTCGATAGACTTCGAAACGCCCGTTACTTCTCTTCAATGGATTTGAAGAGCGGATACTGGCAAATTGAGGTGGACCTAAGAGACCGCGAAAAGACCGCTTTCGTGACACCGGATGGACTATACGAATTTAAGGTCCTATGCTCAGCGCCCGCGACGTTTCAAAGACTGATGGATACTGTTCTTTCGGGCTTGAAGTGGAAGACATGCCTGGTGTATCTGGACGACGTTATAGTGTTCTCGGCGACCTTTCACGAGCACCTTGAACAGCTCAAAGCGGTTTTACAAGCCATACGGTTCGCTGGTCTCACACTCAAGACAGAAAAGTGCCACTTTTGCTTTCAAGAACTGCAGTTTCTCGGTCACGTTGTCAGTCAAGCAGGCGTTCGCCCGGATCCCGACAAAGTCGCCGCTGTTGCCAACTTTCCTGTGCCGACTGACAAGAAGGCTGTTCGACGCTTTCTTGGCCTCTGTTCTTATTATCGACGGTTCATCGCAGACTTCGCACGTATTGCGTCTCCGCTAACTCAGCTCACGAGAGACGACGTTGCGTTTGTGTGGAACAACGAACAGGAAACTGCTTTCAATGATCTCCGCCAACGTCTACAAACGCCGCCAGTGCTTGCCCATTTCGACGAGACAGCCCCTACGATGCTACACACCGATTCCAGCAATGTAGGCCTGGGAGCTGTGCTTGTGCAGTGGCAAGATCATACGGAAAGAGTCATCGCCTATGCAAGCCGCACACTGACGCGAGCAGAGGCTAACTACTCAACAACCGAGAAAGAATGTCTCGCAGTAGTATGGGCGATTATGAAATTCCGTCCGTATTTGTACGGCCGTCCCTTCAAGGTCATTAGCGACCACCATTCCCTGTGCTGGTTGACACGCCTTAAAGATCCTAACGGACGTCTAGCGCGTTGGAGTCTGAGGCTCCAAGAGTATGATCTCACAGTCGTCCACAAGTCGGGGAAGCGCCATACGGACGCGGACTGCTTGTCCCGATCGCCGATAGAATCGGCTGCTCTGCCAGATGATGACGAGACAGCATTTCTTGGTGTTCTGGACACGTCCGCCATTGCGCAGCAGCAACGTGAGGACCCAGAGTTGCTTGAATTAATTCATTACTTGAAAGGAAAGTCTCCGAAGGCGCCCAAGATTTTCGCGAGGCTGTTGTCGTCGTTTTGTTTAAGAAGCGAAGTTCTCTACAAAAGGAACTTTTCATCGATCGGTGCCACCTGTTTGCTCGTCGTTCCTACCGCTCTTCGTCCTGAGGTACTGCGAGCATGTCACAACGAAGCGACTTCAGGTCACCTAGGCTATACGCGAACCTTGGCCAGAGTGCAGCAAAGGTACTACTGGCCCAGACTCAACGCTGCCGTGAAACACCACGTACGCGCATGTCTCGATTGTCAGCGGCGCAAGTCTCCTCCGACTAAGCCAGCCGGTCTGCTGCAACCCGTGCAGATCCCACGAACACCATTTGACCAGATTGGAATGGATATTTTGGGTCCGCTTCCAACATCTACCGCAGGGAATCGCTGGGTTATCGTCGCGACCGATTACCTGACGCGTTATGCGGAAACGAAGGCCATTCCGAGAGGTACAGCAGCGGAGGTGGCACAGTTTTTCATCGAGAACATTGTACTAAGACATGGCGCACCTACGATAGTGATAACAGATCGAGGAACTGCATTCACGGCGGCTCTGTTAGACCACGTTCTGGCGCTCAGTGGGACGGCTCATCGCAAAACAACCGCATACCACCCACAAACCAATGGGCTCACAGAGCGCCTAAACAAAACGCTTGACGACATGCTTTCCATGTACGTAGACGTTGAACATAAGAATTGGGACGAAATCTTGCCCTACGTGACGTTTGCGTACAACACGGCTAAGCAGGAAACAACACGCATGACTCCGTTCAGCCTCGTTCACGGGCGGGAGGTACGGACGATGCTGGACGCGATGCTACCACACGAATGTGACGACTCTGCAACGGACGCCGATATATTTACGCAACGCGCAGTAGAAGCCAGGCAGCTCGCTCGCCTGCGGATTCACCAGCAGCAAGATTATGATGCAGGCCGCTATAATGCTCACCGCCGAGTCGTAACATTCGAAACCGGCGACAGAGTGTGGGTTTGGACACCCATACGGAAACGTGGATTGTCTGAGAAGCTATTGCGCAGATACTTTGGACCTTATCGTGTATTGCGCCGCATTAGCGACGTCACCTACGAGGTCGTCCCCGACAGTCCTCATTCTACGAGACGCCAACAGCACCGTCCTGAACTTGTGCATGTAGTGCGTATGAAGCCGTACGTCGGCGAGTGAAAGTGCGCCAGACTCCGGCTCCCACGTGGCTATATCTTTAGATTAGCATCGGGGCGACGCTCTTTTAGGGAGAGGCCAATGACGCGTGCATTCAGCGAAGAAAACAAAGACGATGAGGGTTTTTAGCGCGTTCCTTCTAGTGGGGCACGTGCACAGCGGGGTTAGAAGAAGAAGACGTTTTTGGAATAGAGCTCCAACAAGCGTTGACTTTAAAATAATACATTATCGTTAAGTACGTTCTCTGCAGACGAAGCGACCACTCGTCTGATTCTGCGTATAGGCTTTCCACAGGGCTCGTCCTGAAAGCACCTGTGGCAAGAAGAATGCCTACGTGATCGACAGGATCCAACATTTTGAGCGCACTTGGTGTAGCAGAGTAATATATTATAGACCCATAATGTAGACGTGATCGTACCAGGCTTTTATAGAGATTAAGGAGACACTTAGTGTCACTGCCCAACGTAGTGCGAGACAATACCTTTAAAACGTTCATGCTTTTTAAGCACTTCATTTTAAGGTATCTTATGTAAGGTACAAATGTAAGTGTGTGGTCGAAAATTACACCTAGGGATTTCTGCTCGGATTTGACGGGTACACGCTGACCCTTTAGGTCAATGTCGGGTTCAGGATGCAGACCTGTTTTTCTAGTGAAAGGTAGACAGCTGCTCTTCTGAGGGTTTAAATTGAAACCATTTTCATCACACCACTTGAGCACCTTGTTCAGGCCAAGCTGAACATGTCGCTCGCATGTTGCGGCATTGTATGATTTAAATCCTAATTGTATGTCATCTATATACCTACAATAAAATATGTTTGGAGGAATACACAAACGCAAGGAGTTCATTTTTACAATAAGCAGAGTGCAGCTGAGCGCGCCACCCTGTGGCACTCCCGTTTCTTGCATAAACGGCCGCGATAACACGTTGCCCACCCGAACACGAAAGGGTCGATCAGACAGATAACTTTCTATAACGTTTAGCATATTACCTCTTATACCAAAGTGTGATAAGTCCCTAATTATCCCAAACCGCCACGTTGTGTCGTATGCTTTCTCCATGTCTAAGAACACAGAGAGGAAAAACTGTTACGCACAAGAGCTTCGCGGATTTGTGTGTCAATGCGCAGCAAATGATTAGTCGTGGATCGGCCCTCGCGAAATCCGCAGTGATATGGATCAAGTAGTTTATTCGTTTCTAGGAAATGCGTCAGTCGGTAATTTACCATTTTTTGAAAAAGTTTGCACAGGCAGCTTGCAAGTGCTATTGGCCGATAACTGGTGACGGAGCATGGATCTGCCCTGCTTCAGGATAGGGATTACCACTGCCTGTTTCCAAGCAGAGGGGATCTTACCGGAAAGCCACACTGCGTTGCACAGGGAAATGAGAGTTTTTTTTTTCCTCAGACGGAAGTCGCTTTAGCATTTCATAGACTCTTTTATCAGGACCTGGGGCAGTTTTGTTGCAACATTTTAGTGAGGCGAGTAACTCAGCTAGGCAGAATGATTGATTGTACGCTTTTTTTCCACTACATTTTCTTTCTATGTTTTGCCCTTCAATTCTTGCTTTGTGGCGTTTGAATGCTTCGCTGTAGTGCGACACCTGTTCAAAGTGCGCACCGAGGAAGTTCGCCTGGTCTTCCAAGCTTGTGTGTTAACTAATGGATTTGAATACGTTTTCTGACCTCTTATCCTCCTAACTCTATTCCAGACTTTGGCTTCATCAGCACACGAATTGATACGTGATAGAAACTTTTGCCAGCTTTCTCTCCTGACCCGCCGGCGCGTTCTTCTGCCCTCGGGTTTAACCGCCTTAAAATTAATTAATTTTCCTCAGTGGGTGAGTTGCGTAGCATCCTCCACGATTTATTTTGCTTCCTTCGAGCGTCGCGACATTCACTGTTCCACCATGGAACACGGCGTTTGCTTGGCGTACCACTTCCTCGACATATACATTTACACGCAGCATCCACGATGAAATTTGTTAAGTATTCGACCGCCCCTTCAATTGTCAACGAGGACATCTTGACCCATGAAACAATGTTAATGAGATTCCGAAATTTTTCCCAATCGGCTGTGTCGACGCTCCACCGGTGTGCCTTTGGAGGGGATTCTGTTTCTTTAGGTTTTTTCAGTAAAATGGGGAAGTGGTCGCTGCCGTAAGGATTATTCACCACCTCCCACTTAAACTGAGTGAAACTGGACGGGGAAGATATGCTAATGTCTATGGAGGAGTAACTATTGCTTGCAAGATTATAGTAGGTGGGGTCCTTTTCATTTTGGAGACACGCACCAGAAAAGAAAACAAACTGCTCTATAAGATGTCCCCGCGCATTCACACGAGAGTGGCCCTACAAGCTGCTGTGTGTATTGAAATCGCCAAGAACTAGGTACGGTTCTGGCAATTCATCCATGAGTGAGTTTAATTCGTGTTTGTGTAGGTTATAAGTGGGGGGTATGTAGTCGAGCAGACTGTGATAAGTTTGTCGTGGAGTACAACTCCAACTGCCACTGCCTCAAGAGGCGTTTGGAGACGTAGGGGCTGACATGCCACGCTCTTGTGTACTATAACGGCAACACCTCCTGATGATGCAATGGCGTCATCACGGCCTTTCCGATAAGTGACATATTACCGGAGAAAGCTTGTGTTATTGTTTAAGTGTGTTTTCTGTACACACAGCGACTTTATGTTGTGTTTACGTAAACGCTTCTTGAACGTCATCGAGGTTTCTGAGAAGGCCTCTGACGTTCCATTGTATAATCTGTGTTTCCATTTTGAATCTAAATTAGTGCTCTGTGTAAAGAAACAAGAAAGTATTGCCTTATACTACAGAGCCCTTTTCAGGACCTGTGATGAGTTTCTTCTCTTTTTTGGAGCGGTCGAGGAGGTCTCGCCGCCCCTCAAGCGCTGGCAGCGCTGTGGGATGGATGATGTGTCCATTTCCTCTTGCGAGGAGCCGGACACGCGCTCCTTAGAGCGAGATGTTTTCTTTGAGAGTTTCGCCTGGGAGTGCGAGACCCTTCCGCTCACTGGCCCGGAGGTCAATGGGGCTGCCTTTGGGTGTGGGCTGGCCTGGTTTTCACCGGCGCAAGCAGAGGGCAGAAAGGGTGGGGCAGCCTTGGCTTAACCCACCTTGGTGACTTCAGACAGCCCCGTGCTTCTGCTTGGCGAAGTGCGGTCTGCCACCGAAGCCTGTGATATTGCCGGAAGCCCTGGAGCAACCGAGCCTGTTCTCTGGTTGGGTGGAGCTGACTGAACTGCTTCCACCCTGGGGGCAGCTGCCACAGGCGACAGCTCGCTGCACGCGGGCTGAGCTGCTGGCGACGGCCTCTGCGATGCTGCCCCTCGACGCACCGCATTAGCATATGGGGAGCTGTGGAATAGTGAGCATTGTTTGCGAGCCTCTGTAAGTGAAATGTTCTCTTTTATCTTCAATGTTATTATTTCCTTTTCTTTTTGCAAGCTTCACATGATCTAGAATAAGCTGCATGGTCGCCGTCGCAGTTCACACAGTGCAGTGCATTAACACAGTCATCCGCAGGGAGGCCTTGGACCTCACATTTCGCGCAAGGGTGGCCTTGGACCTCACATTTCGCACGGGTCGCAGCCCTGCGACCCGCGACCATAACGTTGGCAGTTGTATCATCTACGGGTGTTTGGGATATAAGGCCTAACACGGGTTTTTGTGTATCCAGTTGCAATCGTTTCAGGGAGTACGGTCGATGAAAAAGTGAGTATCAAGGGTTTTGTGGGGATTTCTTTTCCTTCTCGTCTGATGACCATGCGCTGGACGTTTATGACGTTGTGGTCTTTCCAGCCATCGTGGAGTTCCTCAACACTGAGTTCAAAAGCAATGAGTCAGTTTCTGAGACAATGCCTCGGACAGTGTTAAGAGAGCGGTGGGGTGTGACTGAGGTTTGTATGTCGCCAAAGTCTGTAAGTTTAGGGAGTTTCTGGAATTGGATTTCCTCGCGAATCTCAAGACGGAGGTCACCACTGGGCATTTCGCTAACTGTATAGCCAGGGCCTATCGTTTCGGTGAGGCACTTTGCAACGAGGAGTGGGGAGATTGCTCGGACAAGTTTTTCAGAGTTTTTGCCGTCTACGTGACGCCGGGGCCAAAGGGGTGTGTTGCCTCTGCCGGGGGGCCTTAAAGGTCCAATCACCATGCGTCGGCTCAACCCCCAGGATCCCCTTTTCCCAGGACACGGCTTAGCCACGCACGGCGACATGTGGGAGGGGGTCGAAACCCCCTGTTGGCTCGGGTCCGTGGTGTCGCCACACACCAAACGCCTGCTTGCGCAGACGCCCCTGCGGGACCCGAAATCCTGACATTCTGTATGTACACTACATTCACACATATAGGCACCCACATGCACACACCTGCAGTTGCGTTTACTGATCAACACGCCTGTATTGGACCACGGGGAGCATGTTCAGCATGATGTGAAGCAGTACAACAGACTCTGAACTAGTCTAAGCATGTTTGACATTTTATAGCTCCCTGTGCTGAACTGAATGGCAACACTACGTCTCTTACATCATAGAAGTTCTATGGCCTGCCATGTAATCCAGCTGGCTGATTAATGCAACAGTACAAGTTTTCAAATTAAAGACATTATGCAACATGTGAAGAAAAAGTTAAAGGAGTGCATTCACTGAAAAATAAAGCCTGCAGTAGTATGTATTGCAGTCAGTTTAATTGAAATCATGTCATTGGCCACAATAACGTGGTACAGTTTTGCTTCTGTTTTCTTAGTGAAAGTAAAGCATTGAATGCCAATGTACCTTTTGTCACTTTTTTAAAAATGCATATTTGGTACTTGCTGCCAACTCATGCTTGTTGTGCTTGCACGCACCAGCATGGACCCTTTCACATAACTGCAGCATTTTCTAAGGTTTACTCAGCTCATATTGCTCATTAGCAAATCAAACATTGGTACGTTTATGCGAATAGTATTGTGCCTTAAATAATTGAAACTCAAGCAGAATTTGGCTTTCTGCCTCACTGAACGATTGGTAAGCTTTGAAAACGAATACCCAGAAGAGTCACTTCTACTGAGCCACTATTACGTGTTGTGTTGTAAGCACAAATACATACATGCTTGAATGCTGACTACACCATCCATGCAACAAAATTTGTATCCCCGACTGCTAAAATATTATATAAAGTATATTCTCCTAGCGCTTAACTGGCGAGTGTTCCATCACACTACTACAAAAGTTAGCAACAAATAAAGCACGTTAACTGTACACTTTTCACTTGCCTGTCTGCCAGCAAGAAACAACGTAGGCAAGGCATTTGCCTCCAGTTGAAAACATGTCCAACTGATTCCTTCACCCTGCGCCAGCTCGGGATCGTGATGGAAGGCATCACGGCGAAGTGTCTGCCGCTAACGCGCAGGTTGTTTCGCTTCTCTGTGGGTGTGGAAGGCCAATACCGTGCAGCCATGCACACCGCAAGGCGTCATCGCGAGGCAGCGTATATCGGGACTTCATGCCTTTGCTGTCGCTAACTTTGCACCCGACGACAGCGCAGGACATCGTTTGTTCTTTGCTCGTTACTCGCTGGGTTAGGTGTGCGCGCAGTGCGCGCTCGCTTTATGACGCCGACTGCGATGCAGAATTTCACATTCGCCAGATAGAGCCCATCCGCGATAACCGACAGCCTCCGGCACAGGTGTCTAAGAGTGGCCGAGGCTGAACAGTGGGTCGCACAGAAGCAGCCGAAAAACCACAGCAGTGGCGGCGCGCCAACTCCGATAGGATCACGCAAGCTCAATCTCCCTGTGGCAACCCAAGGTTAATTGGTGAGGAAAGGTAACCCGTTTCCTTAAGCCTTGAACTTCGCTTCCGCTGCGTTTGACCGTGGGAAACGGGTTGTGCGTGCTACCTTCGAGTGAAACGTGGCGATAGTGGCGCGGCGTTACAAAGGGCATGGCGTCAAAAAGGGACTGTAACTTCAACAACCTAGGTGCATGAGCGCGTGCTTGTGGTACATACGCGAACGTTATTTTTCTTTATCTTTGGGGAAAGTTACGGGATTCAAACAAACGAAGCACGAACTCCGCAGTGCAGAAAAGACGCGCGAGCGCACCGAGTAGTGCAGACGACAGTTTTCTTCCACCGGAAATGTGTCATCCACATCAAAAATTTAAACGAAGTTGAGATATTTGTTGTTTACTATATCTTGTTTATTTACTTGCAAAAGATATTCTACACAGTGACAGCAAAACCAAGTTCATTTGATTCAAACATGATTCAAACGTCGCTCTTAATTTATGCCGGCTACCAGCCAATAGCAGCAATCTGCTTCATTTCGTCATAAAGCATATTAAAAAGCAGTGAAAACCGGCCTTTTCTTAAGCTAGAGCTCCTCGGTAAGGGACAACTTTGTGCTTGTCCTGTTAACTCTACGCTTCCAGCACGACTGTAGAATTTCGATGAGCTGTTTATTGCAGCCTACACTGTCGATAGAATGTGTTTTTTCGCGAATTACGAGGGGTGCTTCTGGACCCCTTTAAGCGCCTCCTCCCAGTGTTCGTCTAGGTTGAGATCTCCGTCTGCCACAGGTTATATCTACTGGTTAGACTGCCACAGCGCGTGAGCTAGTGAGCAGTGCAGCAGTCTGGACAGTCCGGTGTCACGCCCGGGACGAAGTGGCTAACCCCCGTATTTATAAACGCTCCTCGACTCGACCCTTCACTCGAAACGCTTCTTGAGGGCAGTTTTCCAATTCACATATCGCCCTCCACTCGAAGCGTTCCTCGACTGGAGGAAATCTCGGGCGTTTTACTCGAGGTAGTCGAGGTAGGGCCAGAGCTACCTTGAACCTTTCCTTGAGTGAAGTATCATGGCGGATTACGCTTCGTTTGTCGACTATGTGCTCCGCGTCGGCGAGCTGTTTGACGACGTTGAAAACTGCGTAGGCATACCACGACGACGGTTGAGGGACCGGATAAATCCAATGGATCACTACACCGACAGCGAATTTCTGGCGCGCTATGTCTTCACGAAGTGCAGCGTGAAGAAGCTGCTTGACTGCTCGCCCCTTGAGGAGAGTTGCAGCAACCGTGGCCAGCCTCTTCCACCAATGACGCAGCTTCTGATTGCGCTGCGCTTTTATGGAGCGGGCACGTTTCAAGTAGTGACGGGTGACCTGGTGAATGTGTCTCAGCCGACAGTGAGCCGCATCATCGAACGTGTGTCGCGGGTGATCGCGAAGCATTTGTTCCCAGCCGTCGTGAAGTTCCCCGACACCGATGACGGTTTCCGTTAGACGATGGTCGAATTCCACCGAATTGCCAAGTTCCCCGGGGTGGCAGGGTGCATAGACTGCACCCACATCTGTATAAAAGCACCACATCCGTATAAAGTTTCTCCCAGGCACTGTCCTTAGCGCGCTTGGACACGTTGTCGGTGTTTCTGTTTTCCATTACCGATCTGTGGCGCGTCACCAAATTACACAGTAATTCGCACTCTTGGCGCGTGTAAACGAACCTCCGTGCGGTCGTCTTACCGCCGTCGCGCGTGACGCTGTCGTCCGTGCTCATGTCGCCGTCTGTCAGGGCAAGCAGGACGCCACGAGAGAGAGAGAGCTCTTTATTGAAATGCAGAGAATTTTGCCGGCGTGTGAATATCGAGGACATGCATGCTACTCTGCGTGTGGAGGGAGTTTGGGGAGAGAAAGACGAGTAGAAAGAAGTGCAAGAGATAGTGAAAAAGAAAAATTGGGCTTTGTGTTTCTGACTATAATGCCTAATTGCGCCCAAAGATGGTTAACGTTTTCACCAACCCGCAGTGATGTGATAGGATGTGTTGCATGATGGGTGAGTGATGGTGACGACGGAGAGAAAGTCTATTGAGTTGATCTATACATTTAGGGGCGAAGCTCCTTAAGGTTTGGGTCTGTCCGTCCGTTGTAGTAGCGCGTTACCTACTAGGAACGCGCTACTAGGAGGGGGCGTGCCTCCCGGCGAGCGAGCTCTCTCACTCTTCCAACTGCTGTCTTGTGTGAGAGAGAGAGACAGTGAGAGCGAAAGGCGCGCGTTGACTATGAAAACGATCTTTCTTCCCCCACCCCCACGGACGCTTAGCCGTGCTCCCTACATGGGCTGCAGAAATTAGCGTCCTTTCCTAACCGAACCACAATCATCATCATCATCTTCGATGAACGCGCTACCAGCTCGCAAAGAAGGAAAACGCGCCCTCACCCGCGTGAGACAAGCTTGATGCAGGCAGCATGTTCTAGCGAGTTTCTTGATTGAAAAATACCGACTGCTCGCGCTGGAGAACCGTTCACCGGTTTTCTAATGGGCAGAATTTTTTCCTCATAGGTAGGCTTTCACTACCACCTCAACATCACAAAACTTACAAATTCGAACACCCCATTACTGCATTATAGAATACGGGGCCATGCCCTATATGTAGGACACCAGGGTTTAGAGGTTGTCGACTGTAATTTGGTGCAAGTTGAAATACGAGCTGTATTTGCGTACGAAGCGCCTTGATAACCCTTGAAAAACTAGCATGACAGGCGTTATCCAATAGCAAGCGAGTCTGAAAGGTCCAAAAGCAAGAGCTCGGTCTCGCAAAAATGTTTGCTTTATTGCTTCTGAATGGCCTCCGTGTACATATTGCACACTTGGCCAACCGTAATATCCTATTATGTTTTGATGGAGTTGCTACCGCGATAGTATGTAACTGCAAACTGTCAGTGCTGGACTTCATCATCATCGTTTTCAACATCCTTCACGCGCATTTATATAGTAAAAGAAGCACAGTTTCTATAATTGATAAAATACGCCACTGTTGGAGTGTCCTCACAACAAATCAAAACAATTCAGAGTAATTTTCTGCACTTCTAGAAGAATAAGAAGAATTTCAAGGCTGAAACAAGAAATATGCGACTGGATCCACAAGCTCTGCATTCAGGGTCATGACAACCACTGAGTCCTGGTGTCCTATGTTTAGGACATGATAATTGTAGACTAATATAGATGTTCTTTGAAGGACAGACGAAGGTAATCTTTGTCCATAAGTGTTTCAGCGTTTCTGAAGCAGGGGACAAAAGTAAGATAGCTAGGGACAAAATACATAAAGAATAAAATATAATCAAAGATGCGGTATTTTCTTTTGTCATTTTCGTCTTCTGTCATCTTGCCTTCGTACCTTTAGCGTTTCGAGGAAGACGGCAGTGGTGTGTTCGGCAGCGGCGTGTTCTTCGAACGCAGCTAAATACGTCTCTTGCATATTTGCAGCGGATCGCTTGCGTGGATCGCCGGCGTGAAGTGCTGCCAATACGAAGCCGCCCACCTACGAAGGTACCTCGTGATCGCCAAGGGGGAGGAAACCACAGGCATCGATTCCACCACTGCGCCTGCGCCTACCATTGCCTGCCGACATAAAAGACTCAGCGTGCTTTCACCGAGCTTAGTTCGGCAGCGGTGTGTTCCTCGAACGCATCTAAATACGTCTCTTGCATATTTGCAGGTGAGAATACTGCTCTTTTCATATTGCCTGCTTCTAAAACACCGCTGCCGAACACAGCCTTTGGGCTTCTTGTCTTTGGTACCTGTGTGTTGTAAATTTGTGTGCTATGTCTAAGGAAAGCAAAGAAATTATGAAACAGTTCAAGGAATTCCGAAGGGAACTTCGCCTTGAAATTCGTTCTCTCAAGGAGAGCGTAAAGTATTGTTCGTACACAAGTGGCAGCGTTTCTGAAATTCAGAAAGATATTAAGGAGCTTAAGCTAGACATGAAGAGGCTCGTGGAAAAGAATGCAAAGCTTGAACACGAAAATGAGAGACTGCAGGCTAGGATTGACGAACTTGAGCAGTATCAGAGGTTGAACAATGTTGAGGTGAAGGTCCTACCTGACGGTTGTAATGCAACGGCAACTATCAAAGCTATCGGCTTGAAATTGGGCGAGACCATTGATGACTTGGATATTGATGTTTGTCATATGGTCGAAACATCCAAGTGTCGAGCAAAGAACCTCATTCGCTTCACGCGCCGTTCCAAACGCAACGCTATTCTGGCTAAAGCCGGGAAAGCTCGACTGACTACTCAGTCCCTCGAGTATGAAGGCCAATCAAGACCCATTATTGTAAACGAGCACCTAACACGCAAAAACAAGCAGCTGCTAGGCGCTGCCATTTCTAGTAAAAAGTTGTTGGTTGGAAGCATGTCTGGAGCAGCAATGGCCGAGTGCTTGCTCGTCGAGGGGATTTTACACCTGTTCTGCACATCGTGTCTTTGGCAGATGTAGATCGCATGACTACCTCAAGTCCAACTGCAGGGCTTGATACTGAGCACTTGTACGCGTGAGCGGCTGATTGGCACCAATCTTTGTAAATTTTCGCTCACTAATCCCCGGTCTGGGGTCCATTGACTACATGAGTCCTGAGCAAATAAAGGAATACATCGGTTCTCAGTTTCTATCTTGCGGTCCCGTTACATGCTTTCATATCAATTCTCGTTCAATGCGCAACAAATTTGATGAGTTTACGGTGCTCTTAAATCGCTTCGGCTTTCGTTTCGATGTAATAATGATATCTGAGGCATGGTATGCAGACGGGAATGTTTTTACATTACCAATGTATGAAACGTATTTTGCTAACCGTCCAAGTGGACGTAGAGGCGGTGGTGCCTCGGTGCTTGTCCGTTCGGATCTTGAATGTCACTTGATTCCCGAGTTTTCCTTTATGTCTGATAATTGCGAAGTGCTCTCTCTTCGTTCCAACCGAACCATATTTTCTGTTTTCTATCGTCCACCAAATGGTGTTCCATCGGAGTTCATAAATTGCTTAGATGGCCTTCTTCAGTATGTCAATGAAAATAATTACACTATTTATTGTGGAGGCGATTTTAACATTGATATGCTGGGTGATAGTGCTCTGCGATTTCAATTTGATGTCACGGTATCTTCTAACGCATGTGCACATGTGATTACTTTGCCAACTCGCGTTACACAAGTATCAGCGACACTTCTTGATACATTTGTAACGAACGTTGAATTATCGCTTACAAAATCTAGTGTTGTTTCCTGTGACCTCGGCGATCATATGGGAATATTTTTGTGTGCATTGAAGCAAACGAGTAAGCGTCCATTACAGTGTGCTCGATACTAACAGGCAATAAATGCTAACAGCCTTGAGTTATTTCGTACTGCAATACGGACTGCATCATGGGTTGACGTATTCTGTGCAGTAGAAGCAGATACTGCTTATGAAACATTTATTAATAATTTTAAAGCAATATACTCTGAGCATTTCCCCATGATGAAAGCATCACGAAAACAAAAAATTCGGAAGCCTTGGATTAGCCCTTTTATGCTTCATAGCACCAGTGTTAAGGACCAGCTTTACAAAACGTTTATCAAAAGTAGGCAACATTCGGCGCTATCGGAATACAAGGTGTATAGAAATAAATTGAACAAGGATATTAGAGCTGCTAAGACTCAGTATTATACGGACATTTTGCAGCGTAGCAGTGGCCGCAGTGATGCTCTCTGGGGGCAGCTATCGACTTTTCTAAATCCTGGATGTAAAAGTGAAATACCTGTTAAAATGATTTGCAACGGAATTGAAACATGCGGTCCTTCACTTGCGAATTCCTTCAATAACTCTTTCCTTGCGCATTCCCAGTCTAGTGGTAGTATCGACGCACTGAAATTCCTTTCACCGGGTGGCCACGAAAGCGTTTTTCTTTCTCCTGTTGACAGCCAAGAACTTGCCACCATATTTCGTAACCTTAAAAACAGCACTTCGTCAGACAAAGAAGACCTACGGATATCGCCTGTCAAACATGTTATCGACCTGATTGCCGCTCCACTGACCCACATTTTTAACCTTTGCTTTACGACGTCCACTTTCCCTGTTCAAATTCAAGTCGATAAGGTGATCCCGGTCTTTAAAAAAGGTGATAAGAATAATGTTGCTAACTACAGGCCGATATCGCTACTCCCTGTTTTCTCCAAGGCCTTAGAAAAAGCCATTTTAACACGTCTATCCAGTTTGATTGAGCGACATAACGTTATGACGCCATTCCAACACGGTTTCAGGAAAAATAAGTCGACTGAAACTGCGCTGCTTGCACAGAAAAAATTCATTCTTCGAAATTTTGAAGAAAGACGCCTAGTATTAGCCCTCTTCATTGACTTTAGCAAAGCCTTCGACAGCCTAAATCATAAAGTACTTCTTGCCAAACTAGAAAGCTATGGGATTCGAGGACGTGCCACTGAGCTCGTGAATTCTTATTTGTCGCATCGACGTCAGTACGTTAACGTTAACGGGCACTCGTCAGAAACGCTAGGTCTTAACTCAGGTGTGCCGCAGGGAAGTTTACTGCGACCTTTCTTGTTTAATTTATACATTAACGACATCGTAAATATTCATGATACCTCATTTTATGTTATATATGCCGATGACACAAGTGTTTTTTTAGCGGTAAAAATCCTGACGAATAGATACGAAAAGCTAATGGAATGCTTGTCGCACTGGAAGGCTGGTCGAAACTAAATGCTCTAGAAATTAATGCGGCCAAAACGAAAGCAATCATTTTCCGCCCTAAGCGTAAAACTGTATCATTTTGTGAGTCTTTGGCTTATAGGTCCAAAAACATAGAAATTGTACCAGCATTTAAAACTCTTGGTGTTTGGTTTACAGAAAAGTTGCTGTGGGATGTGCATGTCAACCACGTGTGCTTAGCTGTCTCGCGTTTTGTTGGTCTCCTTTACCGCAATAATTACTGTTTTCCGACTAATATCAAATTGATGCTATTCAAATCTTTGTTTATGTCCCAAGTGAATTATTGTCAACTTGTATGGGGCACTGGCACGCACACAGCCTTAAAGAAGCTCCACGTTCTACAGAAGAAGGCTTTACGCATCGTGTATAACTTAGCCAGAGACCATCCTTCTGCACAACTCTTCCAAGCTGCCAGTATCCCAACAGTTTTTAATACATATAACTTACGCCTTGTCCTTAGATAGCAACACGAAATGAAGAACAATATTCCAATGCTTGAAGATTTGGCAGAGTTAGCCGAATACTCTTCTTCGTGTCCCTTACGGCTCATGAAAAAGTACGAAACAAGAACACACGCACAAACTACGGGGCCCAGATGCTAAGAATAACTTTGCCCTTTGTGTTAAGCCTTTTATCGCAAAATGGTCTTCATATTTCTTGTTGCAGACCTGCGCTTCATGCCTTCTTTGTGCGATGATATCTAAAATGTCAGCTTGAACTTGATCTTTGATGTATAGTGTTTTCTTTTTTTTCCCTCATATTTCGTTTCTTTTCTCGCTGAATTGCGTGTACATGTTGTGTTCCTTCGCTTATAATGTGCAAGAATAATGTATGCTTCTTGTGCCTATACTTACGTACGCGAATGTTTTGTATGCCGTCACTGCCTGCATAACTGTAACCGGCTGGGAAGCTCAGTCAACCTCACAAGAGCTTTTTCTTCCCATGCCCTCCCCTTCCTGAAGTGGAAAAATAAACTGTTTCATTTGATTTGAAGAAACGACTGTCACCTATCTTGAGGACACCACGGAATCTCAATTCACTTGCTTAGTTAATTAGGCCAACTCATAGAGCGGGTTTAGGGGCGAAGCTCCTTATGGCATCACCTGGGCGGTTCTAGGTTGTCGATGCATCCTGCGTAGCCAGTAGCGTCTCCCTTAGCATACAATAGATGGCGCTGGCCCATAGAGATGCATGCAAACTGCAGTTGGGTGACGATACACTAGAGGGCGCTGTACGCATTCTGTGTCGTCATCTCCATTTCTCGTCTCGTTTTCGAGAGGGCGCTGTCCCGTAGACATGCGTACGTTGTCTTGTTGAACGTGTTGTCTCTTGTTCGCGTTGTACCGCGACAATATGGCGGTTGGGTGAAGGTACGCTAGATTGCGTTGGCGGTGCAGCTGCTCTCCTATTGGCTGCTGCGTGGGCTGCGCGGGGAGCGCTCCTCTCATTCTCCTGGATCGTCGCCGCACGTGTCGGATCGGGCTTGGTGGACCATGGACGATGAGAAAAAAATTCCGAACGTGTCCGAAGCGCGGAATCGAACCAGGGACCCCTCGCTTCCGAACGCGCGGCGCTAGCCACTATGCCACGAAGCGCACAAGGACACATGCACCATGATGACAGTAAATACCCAACATTAACGAAAGACTGCGAGTTTCTAACGCGTTTGTGCTAGCGCGTTACGGCCCGTGTAAGAAGCTGGTGTAAGACGCTGTGGCCTCTCCGCCTTATACTCTCTCAGCAGTCATGTGATGGCGTCGGCAAACGCGGTGCGTGTTCCGGCCTGTGTAAGGGGCTGCGTAAGACGTCTTTACATGATGATCGACTGGGCGAATTACACGGAACGTTTCCCTCCGGCGCTTCGCCCACTCATCATCATTTACCCCGTGGATATGCTGTGATTTTTTGTGCACGCCATTTTTATAGAACACCAGGGCGGAACGGGTTGACTTAGCTGCAAGAAACGCGGCCTCCAACTCAAGTAGCGGCTGAGTGATACTTCTTAAACTCATAAGCATATCAATCATACTGACAATGGAGGCACAGCACTTAATATTCCATAGTGATGGTATATGACCGTGGTCATGTACCATTACAATCGTGTGCATTTACCATCGTATCATTACCATCGTATCACGTACCATCCTGGTCATGTACCGGTAATGGTACATGACCAGGAGGTCAAGTACCATTACCAACAAAAGCTTTAATGGCTGCGAATGACAGAATTGTTTACTACAACCCATCTATCAGCTGGACATTATGCCCGCAGGGTATCCTCTACTATGCACTGAGGTAATGGTACATGTATGATTTTCCATATCATTTAAACGTGGGAAAATAAGGGGTCACGTGTGTTGTGTTGCATGGCCATCCTGTGTCGCACGATACATCGAAGTTCTTTACTATGTACTCCACTATAGTTCTACATTTCCCAAGTGTTCCACCACATCTTGAATTTGTACTGTGGATCCATATTACACCAAGTGCTTTGAATATATTGAAAAATGATCCTCGATTGGTTGAGCTTTATGCTTTTCTAGCCGCATTTTAAGGATTATCACATGCAACGTATTTCGTTTTTCACAGCCTTATTTTCATTGAGGTAACATACTTTCAGTAAAACTGAGTGAGCAGTCCAAAGCGCACAAAGTGTGGCATTTAATATTCTGTTTCGCAAAACAGATTTAATTATTTTATAGAATACTATACCCCTTACATGTCATGCATATTTTTCGATGTTCATTTATCGATTTATTATTCTTTGATGTTAAATATTACTTAAAAAGACAAGTGCTCTTTGTCATATATAGATTTTCGTTGGACAACATATAACTGTATTGATCATAATTCCCTGCAGCTTTATTTGATGCTTATGTGTAGGGTAAGCCCAGCAACAAAGCTCTGTGCACCCATGTTTGTAGGCCTGTCTAGCTCATCGTACCCATTTAAACGCAGAGAAAAAAGTGAAGAACCTTTCCAGATACTTATAGTGTGACATAATTATGTAAAGGTGCCTCATTATTGATGCATCTTCCCTCAATGCCATTACGTTTCATCTCGACATATTACGTTTTCCAACATTTTCTCAACAATTTTTCAAGATTGAGGTTTGCAATTTTTTAATAATCAAGCAAGAATTTACTAACATTAGTAACGTTTTATCAACTTTTACAAATACTTTTCAATAACGTCATTTAACATTTTATCGACATCTTTTGAGGACAGTCAATTTTACAACAAATCTACATATTTTCGAATTGGAATTGTCAAGAACTTTCCAACAAGAACTGAATGACCGACGTCAACAACTTCTCAACACTTTTTCAGCAGTTTGACAACATCTTTACAACGCCCTTTGTTCGCGCTTCTCCATAAATTCTCAACATTTTTTTCAACAAACATTTTGATAAGAGTTATGCATACTGTAATTACAATAACTGTATTTAAAAGTTTTTCATGAGTTGTACTTACAGTGTGCACATTCTATAGACTTATATTTTTTATGCAAAATATTATAACGAGTTTATAGTACCGCAAGAAAGAGTCCTACCTTAATTTGAGTTATCATAGACCTTTACAAAACTTTAGATCGAAGCCTATTTTTCATAATGTTAAAAGCAAATCAAGTGCACTACCACAAGTTGACGCAACACATAAAAAAAACAGGACACGTTATGCTATGAATGCCCCCATTGATCCGCGCTACTATTTTCGACATCATCTGAGAACATCGCAAATAAGAACAAATTACGGGCAACAGTTACACAGTTACCAAGTGCCTTAACTATTTAAGACTACGCGAATTTCACAACGAGTTTATTTATGGAAGGACCGAAGGATTCGTTCAAAACATTTCTCATTTCGCACGATATTGAGTTTGATGAAATTGCGTTATATATTTTCAATTCCTCTGTCTCAATTTTAGATTTTAGTTGTGAAAACGTGCTTTAATTAGGTTGTGTCGAATTTATTAAAACTTTTCTGTAGGCATGACATTTCTTTTAGCGACCGTCGCATCTCTGTACATTTTTGTGCGTACACATGTTGTTTTTTTTTTGCGACTATTTCAGCGGAATCTGTAGAGCACACTTTGTACTGAGTTTTGCGCTACGTACGGCCTGCGTACAGAGGTGTTGCAGAAGGAGAAGCCGTAGTCAGGCGACATGGCCTTTATCTTTTACTTCCGTTCCATTGTAAACAGGAGAAATAAACTCAATTGAATTCATGTACAGTTTATGATTCCGCATTTTATGAATGATATGGTGGTGCTTCTTTGGCGTTAATAAGTGTGCCCTTTCTGCTATGACCTCCTGTGAGATCCGCAGTATTGTGAAATATTAAAAACCCTCAAATATGTGGTGAGAGCAGTGTGGTTGATCCCAATACCTATTCTACCATATCCCAGCTGTGGCTGGGAATGCGAGATGCCCAAACCAATTGTGAGAGTCTCGGAGAGTTATAGTGGCGCCACTCCTATTGAGGTGTGTTCAATCCCACGCAGGCCTCCAACATCCTTGAGGCTGAAACTGATAGTTGTTACAGACACGGGTGGCTGCGACGATGGCGGCCGCGGACCCATCGCCACCTCTTTCCGTCCCACTGACCAGACCAGAGCAGCTTACGCTCTGAATCTTCCAGTAAACTGTACTTTCGATGATTAGAAAATTATCGGACATCAACAAGGACACTAAAGTGTATTAAAGGCAGGATATCGTGAAGTAATATTTAAGGCATTCTCAAGAGGAATTGCTCTAATTTTAGGGAATCCTACATTGGGTTCGTTACTCATGAGGCTTGTTTTGGTATCGAAAGATGCTTTTAACACTTTCACTAATAAACGCATGGAATATGCCCGGAAACAATAACTTTTTCAACATGAGCCACATTTTTTTTCATTACAAAAAGACAGAACCTTTAGTACAGTTCTGTATACAGCGAAGCTTTTTCGTGAGAGCATTAGCATGCTATGTTGAAGTTCAGCCATAGTAATGCGTCTCGCGAGCGTAAAGTACCAACTGCAGCTCACTCAAAAGGATAGGCTGGAGATAGTTGTAAGTGTCCATGGTGCATCGAGAAGGCCTGCAAACACGTTCGTGTCGCCTACTCTTCACTTTTACCCGTGCTTTCGCGCCTCGTCGTTGCATAAATGCTACTCGGACAGAGGCTGACAAAGGAGGGTACATCCCAGACATATTCAGACTCGTTCCCACCTGCTAGTGGGTCAGCTGCTAGCCGACATATAGAACTTATTCCGAAAACACGGAAGACGGAAGGCTTATTTCAATTAGACCGCTTTGTCGTGGGCACTGTCATGTTTCCTTGCGGACGGAGGAGTTTCTGATCCGGAAACCACTGGCTTTGGCGAACGCTTTCTTTTTTATGGCCGGGATTGGGGCAGCTGCAGTTTTGGTCGTTTTGTCAGTTATAGCGCAGCCAATTTCTCTTAACTTGGGCTTCTTTGTAAGAACACCGTAAAAGATGACACCGTAAAACTGTCGACTTAATATATTAATGGCGAGGTCTTTCTGTTTACAAAGCCCGCGCAATTTTTTGCACTTTGTGGACAAGCAGATGCACCCTTCGGGGGTACAATGAACCGTATTCTTTAGTTGCACGTTAACGAAGGGGGATGGGTTAGACCTTGCGGCTTAGCAATGGCTACCGCTCGTACATGCTGTAGTGAGTGGACGTACGGTGGCTCGTTATGGTCAAGGGCCCTCTTCTCGCTCAGCCCGCATGCCGTTTCGGTCCTCCGTCTCGGCTTCCGGCTAATGGAACGGAGGGAGACAACCTTTTTGGCAGCGCACGGGCGATGCGGAACTGGTAGTTCTCTGTCACTGACTGGCTGACGTGCACCAGCCCGACTAGGCGGTGGAGGCTCGACGTCCGTGTCCGTCAGCCAACATGGCGACTGCCTGAATCGAAGTGAAGCAGGCCGCGAGGCCTAGTCGCCAGCTTCGCCGAAAATCAGTTAATTTTTTTCGTGATTCTAACGTAAACTAGTTATCCTGCACCAGGTGAGACAGTCATCCAAATTAAGCAAGCGTACGCAGCCTTCCTCCCCTCATCAATGTGTGCGACCGCCTAGGAAGACAGGAGCATGCTTTGTATACGCGATCATCCGATACCGACAATTTCATGTGTTGTGCGCCGTCACCGCTTTGCTTCGAAAACGAGAAACACGTCACACACACGGGAAATGATAGCGTAACACACGTTCGCTGTGGTCTATAATGAAGTGTTCCATCGCTGCATCCAGCATACGCGATGTGTAAGTGCTCCATGTATGGGGTTCCTCGCTGTGAAGTGTGAGCCTCTGTATTTGTGTTGTCAGGCCAGTGGTCAGTCGCCCACGACTTTTGAATCGGCGATCCAATCGCAAGCGATAAGCTATATTGTTTCGTTATTGCCTTGTTCGACGTGTCCTACGGCGCGTGAGCTGTCGTTCCGGTTGCGATTGGCCGTGGTGACGTTGTCGCGTATGACTCATCGGTCGCGTCCCTTGACAAGGTATCTTCAGGCGATACAAATAGCCATATGTGCCTGTGATCTGCTTCAATGGTGCGAGACGTAGAAGTGCTAATAACATGCAAACTTCGTGGTCCCTAAAGTGAGGAATGCACATACACTGCCAGTGGAATTTGTGTATTGGTACTCTCGATTAGATCAAGAAACGCTATCATCGTAGGACTTCCTAATTCACCCAGGTATCGTTTGTGAGATACCACTGTTGTGCTCCGCTGTGGACCACTCCCGAGATTAATCCTTGAATCAAGCCCAAACTGATGAAGAAGACGACGACCGAACAATTACAAAAGGGGCAGGGGCAGGGGAAGATAATACAGAAGAGAGAGATGGCGACATGACGCTTGATCTGTGTACTTTTTACATGCGGTCGTGTTACACAATTTGGCGCAGCCGACGGATCGGAGCAGTGTGTGGGTGACTTTCTTTCTGGACACCGCAACGACTCTATGGTGCTGAAAAAATATCAAGTCGAGGATGCAGCCGCCGTTGAACTTCCTAAACACATCACTACAGGTGAGCTTCTGAACTTCATGAGTGAAGCCTCCCTGTCGACAGAGGAACTTCTGAAGCGTGATTGTGTAAAAGTGAGCATGCCGCTGTGCATGCTCAACAAGCTGGTGTTGGCACCGCTCGAAAGCACATCCGTGCTCAGTCAATCTTTATCCGATGAGTTGACGGCAATGCTGCGAACCATTATATACCAACAGCGGCAAATTTCGCAGCAATGTGCCGCTATAGAGACTCTCGCTGCCACGTTAACCCATCGAGTAAACCACTCATCACCATCCCGAATAATACACCCAGACACATTTAACGACGCATCCGACAACCCAGAAGTATGGATAGCTTGCTGCGAAGAACAATGCGTGGCTATCTGATGAAGATTTGGTGATGAATATGAGACAATTCCTAAGTGTAGTAGCAAAAAAGTCGCATGACTGGCGATTTTCGTCACAAGAGCCTCAACAATGGTTCAAATGGAAAGAAAGCTTCCTTGCGACTTTTAGAAAGAATCCGGTTGAGCGTTGCCATAAGGCAATATTTTACCGCTTGTATGGAAAGCCATTCGAGTATTTTTTTGAGAAACAGCGTCTTCTTCGCCTCGCTGAACCCGGATTGTCGCAGTTGTCGCTTATTGCGCTTACGATTCATGGTCTACCTAGAGACTTGCAACGGCAGATTTTATTTAACGCTCCGAAAACGCTCGAAACGCTTCTAGAGCAGCTTAAGCTGATGCCACATCCCTGGGCTGAACGAGGTTTTAAAACTAGACCGGGCGTTTTCCAGACACCTCGACAATAAGAGTTCACACGAGTTGGGATGTGTCGGCTGAGACATGGTGACAGCATGGTTGTTGAAGAGAGAAGCACATGCATTGGAAAGATGAACATGATGATACCCAGAAACGCACCAACCCGAAAAACGAGACCGTCCAACTTGTCTCATCGAGCTTATTGCATATACATCTTGACGTGAATGGTCAGACTATGCGAGTTCTTGTAGACAGCAGTGCTTCGGTTTCAATTACAAAGAGAAACAAAGCGAAAGCCGAGGACATATTCAGAGGCAGAACTGTTGCAGAAGGGGTTATGACGGCCGTGAAAAGAAGCACAGCGAATGGATACTTCTAACCCTAAACTACGAGTCACAGTCTGCAGAAATTCTGGCACTGGTAGTAGAAGGCATCGCATACGACTTTCTGCTGTCTCGCCCAGTCATGATATTGCTGAAGATTAATATACACTGGGACGACACGGTGGCCGTGAGCCAAGATGTACGACCTGTTGAAAAGAGCAAAGAGAGTGCGATTGTAACGAAAACAGATGATATTCTTGCAATGTATTCGGAATTATACTGAACCAGAGCATATCCCCCAGGTACAACAAAATTTGAAGTCCCGTTTCAGCCGTATGACACAACGGTAGTACGGACGACGCCATACAACCTTACTTGAGAGAAGAAGGTGTGGCTGAAGGAAGAACTCGGAAAGATGCTGGATGCCGGTATTATCCGTCCGTCTGTGTCACCACATACATCACCGATAACCATAGCACCCAAGGAAGATGGAAGCCTGCGACTCTGCATGGAGTGCAGAGCAATTAACAATCCGACGCATCTCCTTCCATTTCCAATGTCTAGAATAGATGGAATTATAGACGAGACAGGAGGATGTACCTGGTTTTCAAGGATAGACCTTTGCAAAGGCTTCTGGCAAGTACCTCTGACAGAAGGCACCAAGAAGCTCACTGCCTTTGTAAAACCATTCGACATCTACGAGTACAACCGGCTTCCTTTCGGATGGAAAAATTCACCGAGCTGGTTCCAGAATATGATGACTCCCGTTCTAAACCCGTTCATCGATAGCTTCTGCAATGTCTAGGTCGAGGACATTATTGTTTATTCTAAGAGCGAATTTCTTCATCAGCAGCACCTGACACACGTGCTCTCTGCTTTGTCAAAAGCGAATCGAAAGGTCAACTTTAAGAAGAGTGAATTCTTCAGAAGGAATGTTATCTTTTTTGGGTAGAGTACTGGATGGCAGTACGAAAAACACCAAAGAGGAATCTGTGGACCGCATCGCGAAACTCGCGTAACCATTCGACGTCCACTCACTACATGTGTTCTTGGGGCTGGCCGGTCATTTCAGAGCATTTATTCAGGACTGTGCTCGTAAAACTAGATGCTTGGCTCGACTGATACAGAAGGATGTGCCTTTTTGTTGGACGGACGAGTTCGAAGCGGCTTATAAAGACTTAGTGCGAGTTATCTCGTCATATCCTGTTCTTCGACTTCCAGATTTCGCGTTACCGTTCGAGCTGAATACAGACGCATCACACTACGGAACGGGAGCGATACTTTATTAGCGAGATGAAAGCCAGCCACATCATCGCCAACTTCGTGTAATTGGCTATCACAGCTACACGTTTAACAAAACTGAAGTCAATTACACGACGACTGAAAAAGAAGCATTGGCTCTTATAAAGGCTATTCGGTATCTCCGTTCTCATCTGTAAAGTACTAAATTTAAGTTATACACTGACCACGAGGCACTCACCCACCTTTTGAAAATGGCGGAACTAAAAGGAAAAGTTGCACGGTGGGTCGGTGAGTTACAGCAGTTAGACTTTGAAGTAAGCCATCGGCCAGGAGCTTCAATGAAAGACGCTGATGCAATGTCGAGACTGGGGGTCAGTATTCAAATATCAAATGATATCAAATGGGAAACCATAAGTGTCGTCAAGCTCTGGGAAGGGACAGAAGCTCTGGAACTAACACCAACCGGAAGAGTCCCAGTGCCTCCTTCACTCGCCCCTAAAATTCTCTACCTCTACCACAAGAGCTGTCATTCAGGAGATCACGATGGTTTCTGGTGGACTTATATGAAGCTGACGAAACGGTTTACGTGGCCGCGCATGAAAGAAGACACGAAAGGTTATGTGCAATCGTGTCATGAATGTCAGATTAATAAAGTTCAGACAGCCGACTCAGTGGATGGTATTACCAGAACACTCAAGTGTGCTTTTTAAAGTAAGCCACTTAGACTTCGCTGAACTTCGAAAAAAAATCTGAAGGTGTGAGAAAGACTCGAGCCTTCCTGTTGTGTGTGCATGAGTGCACAAGGATGGTAGCAGCAAAGCCGAGTAAGGAAGACGCAAAGAGTGTACTATTCTTTCTAAGCAGAAAGGTGTTTGAAAACGTTAGGGTATTGGTAACCGACAACGGAACCGCCTTTCGGAGTCGTCAACTGAATGAATGGGCAAAGCAACGTGGAGTTGAACTTAGGTTTACGGCACCATATCCATATCATTCAGCAGCTAATGGATGGGCGGAGCGAGCAATTCGAGACATTAAACAGTACTTAAGTATGTACCCAGACTTCCCAGGTGGATGGAAGTGCTGCCATGAAGCGGCGGTAGCGCATCATACACGGTCCTACACAATGGCTCTGGGATGCACACCACTCTTTGCTGCGACTGGGAAGCCAACATATTTGCCAGCTGACAAGACTTTAGGAATTGAAGCAATGGTCCGTCTCACGGTAGAGCGAAGAACTCAAGAATGCGAAGTACAGAGAAAGGATGAAAAGGAATTTCGACAAAAAGCAGAACACGACATTACCAACAATAGAGGTGGGAGACTTGGTGCTGGTTCTAAAGGGATTGCCAAACTCTGGAGTGAATCACAAAGGGCCATTTCCTGTTGTCAAGACCGCAAGCCAACAAGGACATTTGAAGACGGTCTGGTATGTGGGACCTCACGGCACCATCCAGTCAGCCTCAATAGCAAACGTTTTCGAATGTCATCCCAGGAGGGATGAAGACAAGGGAAGGGGGAGTGAAGCAAGCCCAAGCTGATAAAGAAGACGACGACCGAACAAGTGCAAAGGGGGCAGGCGCAGAGGAAGATAATAAAGAACGGAGAAATGGGGACATGACGCTTGATCTGTGTATATTTTACGTGCGGTCGTGTTACAATGCAGACGTGATTGGTACTAACAGGTAGACTTCGTACCTGTGAAGGCACCACTGGGGCCAAATCACAAATATGAACGTGAACAAATTATGAGTTGAAGGGGAATCACAGAAATTTCAGAATTCTAGATGATGTGCAGAGATGAAGCAGATATTCATAAAAATAAACAATGGGTACTTAATACTATTTCAAAGCAAATTTGCATTTTTATGGTAGAAAGTCATGTACATGGAGAAGAAGCATGAGAATGGGCTATGTTAATAAGATAATATTCTGCCAACAAACCATATAATAATGCATAGGAAACCTAGCTGGTGGTGTGACTTCGCTGACAACAGCCGCAGTCGTATTCTTAACACTGGTAGGCTTGGATAAAGGAATGTTAGGGAGCACATTTAGATCTGCCTTTGCTCACTCAATTCGTGAAATCTATTTTTTGCAGTACTATAACTTGAAGAAGTGGTAGTTTGGGGGAGTTGGTGATACAAAATCGGCATGCTGTACAGCGCTGAAAAGCGAGGAGAGAGACCAGAGAAGGACACAGCACAGATGCTGACTTCACTGAGCTTTATTGGCGCAACTGCCCGTAGTATATGGACGAAAAATTGGCCGACATGAATACAACAATCTAGCTCACATCATGCACCCCATCGCATCGCAGCTCCATTTCATTTTCTAAGAGGGCACTCAATGGCATGCTGATATAGAGGTCGCCGAACTTCTGCGTCTTATCCGCTTCTATAATTTCTCAGGTAAGTTACTCACGATGTTTCACAGGATCGGATGGCCATATCGAAGAAACTCTTCAGCGCGCTGCCGATGTTGTCGTTCGCCACGCATTGGAAGCGGGTCTCAAGTGTTCAGAGAGCAAGTCGGAAATCCGGCTGATTCGGCCCCCCGATCGTCGCAGGATCAAGCATCCTCCCTTGCCGACAATCCGCGTCTGCGTGAACGGCACACCCATACCGCAAGTGAGCCACATGCGCATTCTCGGGCGCTATGTTCAGTCAAGCTCACACAACTCCGTGGCAATCGAACGCCTGACCTTTGCAGTCACGCAGACGACCCGCCTCATCGCTCGTGTGTCGGCTCGCAAGCAAGGAATGAAAGAAAAGGAGCTCCTCCAACTCATCCAAGCCTTCGTGATATCCAGGCTTACGTACGCACTGCCGTACCTCCGTCTACTGAGCGCCGAAAAGGAGCGAATCAACCGACTCATTCGGAAAGTCTACAAGACGGCCCTCGGCCTCACTCACAGCACATCTACGTCACATCTACTCAGCCTCGGCTTTCACAATACCCTGGACGAGTTAATCGAGGCGCATCGCTCAGCACAGATACAACTCTTATCTCTTATCAACAAGCCAATATGAGAGAAATTCCTTTTTCGGGTCCCGTGCAGTATGAGGCTTTCTCAAGAATCGCAGTCTTTGAGTAAATGTACTCGGTTATGGATTCCTCTCACTGAAGCGTGAGTTTTGCTTGGACGCCCAGAAATTCCTGCATTGTCATTTTTCGTTTGCAACAGTCGGAAATGCTTGTTTCCACAATTACCACGTAGCAAGTTGCCTTCCGTAGATCGCATGCCAGTCGCGTGCCGGACCTCGTAGTCGAATGATAGCGTTAACCAGTGTCAGCGACGGCGACCAGTTAGCGAGAAGAGCGATTCGCTCGGTCTCTGTTATGCAATTGTGAATGTCTGATTCAAATGAACCTGTTGTACAGTGCAATCGCAGCTGAAGTATCACTCCTTGAATGAGCTTGTATAGGTTCTCGCGTTCCATCGATGCACTCTGTCAATTTAGATTGGTTCTCCGCCATTATTGACAGCAATCGAGTGATGTCCCTTGATTCCAATTGTTGAACGCTGCTATCTTGATTACGTGTGGCATGGCCCGATAAGTTCCATTGTGACTCACTCGTTTCGGCGTAAATTTGATGGATGTCGTGGCTCTGGGTGCCTGCTTGTCCTCGTTGTTCATTGCCCCTTGTACTTTCAAGTCGGACTCGTGCTTTGAGTCATTCGATTCCGGCTTGCAGTTTTTCGTTGGCAGCAGCGAGGCTCAGTGCGCTTGCCAGCTCTTCGTTGGCGGTGTTTCGAAGCGTCTGTAGAATCTCCTGCATGTGGCTTCCTCGTTGCCGTTCGTTGTCTTCGATGATCCTTGTTATAAGCTCGTCCTTTCTCCCCGTCTGAGAGATGTGACGTAGCTTAAGCTTATCGGCAAATTCTGTTTTCTTAATAGGCTGAGGGCTCGTCTCTCATCGGACAAGAGCGTCTGTCGTCGGTGAAGGTCCTCCGTAGTGCTCGTTGAGTAAGCTTGGGCGTGGTTGGCCGCTTGGGCCATGGTCGTCGCAACGGCGAATTGCGTATTTGCAGTTAACTGATTTAAGAAGTCGACTGAGGCCATGTCAGGGTAAAAAAAAAGGAGAACGCTTTAAAGGTACCTGTATTAAACTGTATTAAACCGAACTGGTACATGAGGTTCGTCTGCTCCCACGATCCGTGCCAGTCCGTGCCTCGGAGCTCGCTGTCTCGTCGGGCGTCTTCTCTTAGGCTCTTCGGTGGAAACGAACTTTTGACTCCAGGGGGACAGCACTACCAAAGCAGCGCGCACAGAAATGTATCGCATTTGGGTGGCGAGGCGTCACGGTAACATAAACACAGGTCGGAACCCCGCGCGGGCCAGACCCCCCAAACGGTGTTTGTGCAAAATGAACACACACACAGTGTTGATGCTTTTTTTGCGTTAATATGTTTGCCTTCCCTGCCGATCTCATGTAAGATCGGCAGGGAGGACATACATATTAACAATACTGCCGATCTTTTGTGAGATCGGCAGCATTGTTAAAATAATACAAAAATGCTCAGTCATGTAGTGAGGGCCATGTGGTGGATGCCATTGCCTCTCCTACCGCAGAGAGCTGTGGCTGAGAATGCGAGATGCCGAACTAAACTGTGAGGTTCTCGGAGGGTTGTACTGGCGCCAACACTATTGAGGTATGTTTAATCCAATGCATGCGTAGAACTTTTTTGATGCCGATGCTGATAGTTGTAACAGACACGGCTGTTGTAAACAGGCTGCCGCAGCGGCGGTAGCCGACCCATTCCCCATTTTTTCGTTCACACTGGCCAGCCCATAGCAGCTTACGGTGTGAAGCTTCTGGTAGATGGTAGGTGTGATGATTAGATAATTATGGATCATGAGCACAAGGAACAAAGTGTATAATAGTCAGAATATCGTGAAGACACATATAAAGCATTATGAAGACAAATTGCTGTTATTTTTTGGATTGCTGCTCTAGGTTGGTGACTCATTAGTCTTGATTTGGTGCCCAAAGTTGCCTTTAACATCTTCGCGAATGAGCGCGCGGAAAATGTTTGGAAACAATTGGTTTTTGAAAATGGGCCGCATTATTTCCGTTACATAAAAGCGGAAGCTTCAGTGAAGCTTTTTTGTGAGAGCATGGGCATGTTGTATTCACTTTCAGCCATAGTGATATCTCGCGGACATAACGAACCTACTGAATACTACCCAAATCAACAGGAGGCTGAACGAGTTCGTAAGGGTTCATGATGCAATGAAAAGGCCTGCAAACACGCACGCGAAAGATGAAGAGGCATTCATGTTGTCTACCCTGCTCTTTTTTTCCATGTTTGTAGGTCTCTGCATTGCATAGCAGCCCACAAAGGAGCGCACATCCTGGGCATATTCGCACTCGTTCCCACCTGCTAGTGGGTCGACTGTTAGCCCACATTTAGAAGCTATCCTGAGAACACAGCTGACCTATTTGAATTTTAGCAGACGGCTACTAGCTCATACTACATTGGCCACAGCACGCACCCCAAGAATTTATGAAACACTAATATTGTACGTCAGGTCAATATAAGAATGAAAATGCCGAACTATCTTTATGAACATGTTTATTGCATTCTATTTCTATTCTATATCTAATCCAGGCCTCCCGCATTTCAGGGTATCAGGGTGCTTCGTGAATCATCAGCCACTTTGCTTGTCTGAAACAAAAAGGAAAGTTTAGTACATAGCTGCCGGGACATTCTAGGCAATGTAGTATTTATGTTTACAACGTATAGTTCATAATATCATAATCCACAATTTCAGCTCCCTAGCCTGAACGTCTACTACAGCCATCATCGTTACTTCGCAAATGGCAGGCAGGGATGACTAATGAGAAGCTCTCGTTTTGCTATGCCGGACGTGCTCGGTGGGAATAAAAGATACGTCTTGGGGCGCGCGTGAACACTTGCAGAAGAGCAGAATTGCGCAAGTCGTCGACTTTGCAGTAGACATTCAAATATGCAGTTCTGATTATATGATTTCATTTCATGCGAAGTAGTGCACATTTACTATGTGTCCTCGGGTTTCACTTTCTGGCATCAGTCTCTGTGACTGGAAGTGGCAATGGGTTCCTACAAAACCACATGAATTGAGCTCCTACGCAAGAATTCATTATAGGAGAGGGCAAGAGACTAAACACGGACACAATGAAAGAGAACTAAACGCAAGTGTCAAATATCATTCCCAGGGGAGCGCAGTGGCTACAAAGGACAACACAGAAAACATTCATGCGCATGTCGAGGTTTGATAGCGCCACCTGTCAGTCTAACGCACATTTTACAGAGATAGCGCCTTGTTTCGATATTTTCATCTTCCGGTCTTTATATGGATTTCAGTGTTGTATTGCATTATCAGCAAGTAGCCAGCGAACGCACTAGTTTCGATATTTCCTCTGTAGCGTCATCGAAGGCTGCCTAGCGCATGCATTTCCACTGCTATTGACATGCCTAGAATCGACTATTCATCGCCTTTCCCCTATAGAGTGTCTCTAAGACAACGCAATAATAAAACGTAGGAGTGCTTTTCGAAGCGCGGCAATGCAAATAAAGGCTGGAAGGGGCATTCTGCGCTTCCAATAATCTATGAATCCTACACAGGCTGGTCTTCTGTGTGTAGAAGTCGCCGCAAGTAAGTACGTGCTAATCATGCCAGTACACCTAAAGCTGTAGATTTGTCGACGTGTTCTATTGAACAAGTGCTTGTGGTGCTTTTTTTATTTACCTGTTGAGTCTCACTGACACGCACTGCATATCTTATAGGGTCAAAGACGGTTCCTAAAGCAGTAATAACAAGTAACAACTGTTACGTATTCCTGAAGGTCCATTCCTAGTTCAATGTACACCTATGGCGAAAATCCCATACAATGCCATGTGGTCAGGAAACGGCCATTAACGGATCTTATCCTAATCGATTGAGGAGGGGAAACGTGTGGTGAAAGCGAAAATAACGCGGATGTCGCAGCATATTATGCATGACAGCGAAATCTGTAGAGAATTCGGATGGTTCGGGCGAAATCAATTTCGGAGAGGCAGTTGGTCTGAGATGCTGTCCAGAAATGTTTGTGTTGCTTCAAAGCTATATCGATGCAAGGTGTTGATGGAATTTGGCCTTCTAGGACGGAGACACTAATAGTATCGCTGTGGACTGCGGTACGGGAAAGAGCATTGACAACGGAGTGGCGCAGTATCGCCGGGCTTCTGAGTAGGTGATGTAGCGTCTCGAAGACTTCATCGTAAGCCGCGGATCATGCGAAAAGTTTTGGATCTTTTTAAAGAACTTGTCTTAACGGTGGCTTCATGAAAGCGTAATTTTTAATGAAGGGGCAGATGTGTAAGCAGAGCCTAATAAAACTGTGCTGGTCTTTCGAGACTTTCACCTCGGGAATCCCTTAACAGCAGGAACCTGAGCCAAATCAAGGAGAACGCTACTATTCGACACGACGTGTCCTCCAAGGGTCAGCTTGGGTGCCAAAAAACCAACATGTCTCCAGGTTTAGTTGCAGGCTAGCGTGAGCCAGACAATGTCAAACCTGCTTCAACCGATAATGGGGTGTACGCAGATCTTGCGCAAGTGTGACCTCAGCACATGTCACGGCAGTTTAGAGGCTAGGTGCTTGCTGACGATGCTGTGGTCGCAAGATCCAATCCCGGCGACTGCGGCTCATATCTATGGGGGCTCAAATGCCCAAAAAGAAAACCAAGTACTTGCTCTTAGGTGCACGTATAGTACCTCTGTCGGTCTACTCTGGAGCCCTTCTCCGCAGGATTTTCTAATAATCGTAGCACGATTTTCCACGTAAAGCCGAATAAATTATTCTTATTACTCCTAACACTTCATCCCAATAGCACAAACACTTGTAACGTTTGAGGAATCAGAGTATAGTGTCCATCACACGCTGAAATCATTCGGTTGCATTGCAAAATCCCAAATAGCGTCACACTGAATTCGCATAAGCCATCAGCCTTGGCGAAAGCAGGCTACAGCTTATCATGTTCAGCCCCGCCACTTGCTGATAACGGGAACGCAAGTCGAAGCAAGCAGTGAAGGAATATAGCACCTTCTGGAAGGTCATCAATGCACAGCAACTGGCAGACATTCATTCGCGCCGTCTTCTTTAGGTGATACGTATGATGAAGATGATTGTGATACGGTTAAAGAAATGACGCTAATTTCGGGAGCCCATGTCGGTATCACGGCAAAGCGTCCGGGGTTTCGGGAAAGGGACTGAAGGAGGTAGAAACGAGAGAAAGGCCGTAGTAGAGGGCTCAGGAATTTTGACCACCTGGGGTTCTTTAGCGTGCACTGACTCTATCGTAAATACGACCCCCGCAGCTGGGATTGAACCCGCTTTCTTGTGGCCGCCGGGTACCATAACCACTACACCACCGCGGCGGACAATAAAATGTGATATAAGGGCTTACTTGTAGTGTCGAAGGTCGACACTATGTTGTTTTAGTTACGTATGTCAGTGGTCGAGAGATGGCGCCACATTTGTATGTATATATTCGCGAGTGCATGCTTGAATAAAGGAGTTCTGCGAGGCATGGGTTGAGTGTACGGTGTGCTCAGTCGCGTCGCAGCCCGACACTGCATTCTGGCGAAGAGGGTTCTGATCACACTGCGATGGCTTCCGCCGCATTGGCCGCGCTTTCGCCGCCGCCCCCCTTTCTTGCCACCCCGGGCACCCCAGCCATACCATGGCCCCGCTGGATACGCCTCTTCGAGAATTTTCTTCTCGCGTCAGGAGCAACCGGCCTGCCTGCGCCCTACCGTCGAGCCCTGCTGCCGCACTGCCTGGGGCCCGAAGGACAATGCATTTTTGATGCGCTTCCGCCGCCGCCAATCGCGCCCCAGCTACCGACAACCGAGACGTTGACTACAGACACTACCTCAACCGGGGCCTCTAAAGACCGTGGCGGGGTCACCAAGCAAGATGCCTCCGCGACAAGTCTTCCAGACATCTACGACGCGGCCCGCGAGATGCTGGCACGATATTTCGCCGGCGCACGCAACATTCGCTTAGAACGACATCGCTTCCGTGAGCGCAGTGAGCTACATGGTGAGTCCATTCCCGACTTCGCCCTCGTGCTTCGCGAACGGGCAGCCTCCTGGAATTTCGCCTAGCAGGCCAGCGATAATATGTGCGATCAGTTCGTCACTGCCGCTGCATCTCCGCAATTACGATCACAGTTGCTGTTACAGGGTGACACGTTGACATTCGACCGTGCCGTTGAAATTGCGCTACTTAGCGAGAGAGCCCAGCTTCAGTCTGAAGCTTTTGCTAACCCCGTTGAGGGCATCATACACCAACAGCAACGCCAGCGTGACGCTTCCGGACGAAGCACAGACGATAGCCGTTACAGCAATGAGACACCCCCCTTTATCAGAGCCGGCCCAACTTACCGCGCGCTCGTCAAGCTAGTCCGTCATCTTGAGATACGGACGGTGCTATTGAAAATCGGCATGCTTGTGGTAATTGCGGCACGCTACATTGCGAGCCGACCGCATGTCCCGCTCGCGGTCGAACGCCGTGGCCACTTCATGCAAGTCTGCCGTAGCTCACGCGCAGCACGACGAGGACAACGCCCGACTCACATCCAAGAAGTACTTCTTGAACAAACTGCATCAAGTGTCATTAGCCTACTCACTGTCGACGAAGACATGCGGACGGGCGTCTACATTGACGTTGTAGTTGCGCCAATCGCCTCGAGCTCAAAATCGTGTGTTAAGTTCTTGGTCGACACGGGATCAGCTTTATCAATTATTCAGGAACAAGAATTTCGAAGCATGTTCAAGGAAGAAGTTCAGTTGACTAGCTCTGAACTTACGTTGTTGGACTTCCAACGCCGGAAGATCCCCGTACTGGGCTAGTTTTTTTTTTATTGACGTTTATTTATTTCTGTTACACAGAAAAAGGAGTAAGAGCTAAAGGCAATCTGCCTGACGGGGGCTCTTACTCCTATACGCACTCGGCGTGCAAGTACATCATTTGTGTAGAACAAAACACAAAACAACAACAAATAAAAACCCGACAAATAAATTAATATGCACCATGCGTAGTGTTCGCTGGAAGAAGAAAATACATCGAAGAGACACTTCATAGAAAACAAAACATAACGTTTAAGGACTTCATTATAAGCTTGCAATACAACCTGAACAATATATATGCATGTATACAAACATTCACAGATAGTCATATATCATAGATGCATGTACACATAATATTCATACACACATAGGTACATACATATATACATGCCCATACACATATATACACATATTCATAGAAAAAAGTGGTATTTCTGTAAAATTTGTGAGGTCTATTTCATTCATAAAATATTTGAGAATTTAAGAGAAAGTGTTTTACAGACTGCTTAAAGTTCGGTGCATGAAAATCTATGTGACGCTCGGCGAGGTTTAATAATCGGGGTATTTGATATTCTAGTTGCTGACGTCCATAGTTGGTTCTCATGAGTGGTGGCATTCTCGTTTGATGGCGTAATTGATATCTAGGGGATGAAATAGGTATGTTACTAGCATGGAGCCTGTGTTTTTTATGTGCAAGAGCAATCTATAATAGTATACTTGATTTGCGCGGATTAAGGAGTGTTTATTAAAAAGGTTGCGAGTGGGTAAATCTCACGGTCTACCATGATAGTTTACAAATATTCGTATTACTCTTTTTTGTAGTTTTATTAATTTCTCATAGTTCTTTGCAGTTGTTGTTCCCCAGATTAACGCACAGTAACTAAGCTTGGAATAAAACAGGGCATAGTACATTGCTTTCTTAATGGTAATGGTATAAGATTACTAATTTTATACATAAAGCCTACTGCTTTGCTAAGGTCACCACATAGTTTATTGACATGATTGTCCCAAGAAAGATTTTCTTGAAACCAAACGCCTAGAAACTTTTGCATTGTTACTTGGTCTATGTGATTTCCTCTGAATAAAACAGTAATATTAAGTGGCATTGGCTTACTTATAGGCTTAAATACTATATACTTTGTTTTGGCAACATTTAACTGAAGTTTGTTTGAGTTCAGCCAGTCAGATAATAAATCTAAGTATGAGTTCACTTCTTTTTCAATGTGCTGTAGGGATGAATTTGAGAAAAAAAGATTAGTGTCATCCGCCTACATGACTATGTTTGGTATAGGTGAAATGCTTGGAAGGTCATTAATGTATATATTAAATAACATAGGGCCAAGTATAGATCCTTGCGGAACGCCAGTTGTTATCTTAAGATGTGTAGAGCACGCCTGATTGATTGTAACATATTGAAAACGATCAGTTAAGTAGCTTCGCATAAGGTCTAATGTCGTACCGCGTATCCCATAGTTATAAAGTTCAGATAACAGAATTTCATGATTTACACTGTCAAATGCTTTACGCAAGTCGAGGAATAGCCGACCGTGTATAAGCGGCTTTCAATATTTTGTAATATTTGCTGCTTTACTTTGAGGAGTGCATCCTCACATGACTTATGTTTTTGAAATCCATATTGTGATGTACTAATTATCGCATACTTAATTAAAAATCCTTCCAATCGCGAGTTTATAACAGCCTCAAAAAGTTTCGAAAAGAGCGGCAGTATTGATATAGGTCGGAAGTTGTTTACAGAATGGTCTGCACCCCCTTTGTGAATTGGCGAGACTCGGGGTATTTTAAGTTTGCTTGGAAAAATTCCTGTATTCGAACATGCTATTAATGATATGGGCTAGGACTGCAGATATGAGATCCGACACATATTTTATGGGAGATGCTAGTATACCGTCAAAACCTGCAGCTGCATTGCACTTTAAACTACCGATTACCGAAAGCAAGTATCTCGTTCAAGGAAAAAACAGCCGTGATAGCAATTCAAGTCACCCCCGGAGGGACTTCCCTTCTGGGTCTGGACGCTGTGCAAGCTTTAGGACTACACTTATGGGGGCACAGCTACGCTGCCTGTGCGCGGTTGCCAAAGCTTCAGAAACCACAAGCCAAAGAGCACCTACCGCTGTATATACGGCAACGAAGTGCCTGCAAACCCGCCGAGGTTCGGTATGCCAGCTATGTTGTGGGCTAAGTTTTCCCATTTGCTTTCATCGGGCCTTGGCCTGGCTAAGGGCGTACAGCATCAGGTCAAAATGAAGTTGTCGATCCCTCCAGTTGTGCAGAAGCTGAGACGCCTACCACTTTCTCTGCGCTAGCCAGTTAGCGACCAGCTTCAGCGGCTTCTTTCTGATGATGTAATTGAAAGAGCTAACGCCTCTGAGTGGATCTCTCCTATAGTTGTAGTCCGCAAGAAAGACGATAGTATCCGCCTCTGCGTTGACCTTAGAGAGCCCAACAAAACAATTGTAGTTGACAGCTTCCCCCTGCCTCACACGGACGAGCTTCTGCACTCTCTTAATGGTGCACGCCACTTCTCAAAGCTTAATTTGTCCTCGGCCTATTACCAAGTTGTGCTTCACCCGAACAGCAGAGGCCTTACGGCTTTCATTACGCACGATGGCCTTTTCCGATTTAAAAGAGTGTGCTTCGGGCTGGCGTCGGCTCCATGCGCATTTAAGCAGCTCATGACTACAATCCTTTTGGGTTGCAATGGCGTCCTCTGCTACATAGACGATATCATCATCTTCGGCAGTACTGAGGCAGAGCACGTCAGAAACCTGGAGCAAGCCCTGCAGCGTATATCCGAAGCTGGACTCAAACTCAACTACAAATGCATCTTTAATGCGTCGGAGCTATCATTTCTTGGACGTCACGTCAGCGCAGAAGGAATAGCGCCCCTTCAAGCAAAAGTTGATGCAATTATGCACGCTGCCACCCTTACAGATGCAGGCATGCTGAGTTCATTCCTTGGTCTCGTTGAGTATTCCGCTAAGTTTATTCCCCACCTTGCCGAAGAGGTAGCGCAGGCTACTTCGCAATGACGTTCATTTTGAATGGGATATCGCTGCTGACCACAGCTTTGCAAAGGTAAAGGTACTCCTGTCATCCCGAACAGTACTGCGGATGTTCGACCCAGTGCTCCCTGTTATTGTGGCCACAGATGTGTCTGCTTATGGCCTGGGTGCAGTACTGCAACGGGCTGACGGCCCCTCCATTCGAACTGTTGCATTTGCATCATGAACCCTGACGGAGACGGAACGGAAGTACTCGACAGGAGAACGTGAGGCCCTGGCGTGCCTGTGGGCATGCGGGCAATGGCACGTTTATCTCTGGGGATGATCATTCACTTTGGTAACAGATCACCAGGCCCTTGTATCCTTGATTTCAACGCAAAGCACAGGACAGCGACCACTCCGCATTGCAAGGTGGACTGCTCGCTTGCTGCGTTACAACTTCGTTGTACGGTAGCGACGTGGAGGAGAAAACAAAAGTAGCAGACGCTTTGTCCCGGTTCCCTGTCTCAGACGCAGAAGGCGGCCTTAAGATCAAAGAAGAAATAGTGTCTATCGTAACGCCTTTGGTTCACATCAATGACCTCCGTATTGCTACAGCCGTGGACCTCAAGCTCCAGCAAGTTGCGCAATTCGTTCAGGCTAGATGGCCAGCCAAGAAAACCTTGCCGCCCGAACTGGGGCCTTATTGTGAGGTGCGCGAGGAACTGTCAGTAGCGGACGGACTGCTGATGCGCTCGGAACGCGTTGTAGTTCCAGCCAAGCTCACAGCTGCATTCGTTGAGCTAGCCCATGAATCGCACCCCGGAATAGTGAATACAAAGCAACGTCTTCGCGAAAAGTACTGTTGGCCAGGTCTGGACAAACAGGTCGAGAGTGCAATTCACAACTGTGTAATCTGCCAAGCCGTAGACAAGAGTGTTAAGAACTATCCCGCCCCACTACAGCCAGTTGCTCTTCCTGACCGGCCGTGGAGCAAAATAGCTATTGATATTGTTGGCCCATTTGAGCGTGCGTCAACTGACTGTCGTTTCGTTATATTTCGTTATATCTGTAGTTGATTCCTTTTCGAAGTGGCCAGAAATAGCTTTCTGCCGTGATGTGTCCTCCCGTACAGTACTTGATTTCCTCTTGTCGGTGTTTTCACGGGAAGGCTTCCCGGTTGAACTCGTCTCGGATCGCAGACCACAGTTCACATCCCGAGAATTTGAGTCCTTTCTTCAAGAAAGAGGAATCAAGCACAGCTTTTCAGCTGTATACCACCCCCAAGCAAATGGACAGGTTGAAAGGTTTAACCGTGTCCTCAAATCATACATTCAGTTGGCCATACTCGGAGCAGCGCCCAATAAAGAACAGTCACCGAGCACTTGGAAATCTACAGAGCTACCCCTCACAGTACCACTGGACTCTCCGGCAGAGATTCTACATGGCCTCAACATGAGGACATCCTTGGACATCATTGGCTACCCACTGCAAACTTCTTCGCTGACCCTGCTCAGGAGATGTGCTCACTTCGGGAGCGGTTGAAAGAGCGCCAACTTAAAAGCAAGCATTATGTTGACCGACGGACGGCAGCTGGGGTACCAAAGTTCCAAGATGGAAAGTACGTGAGGGTGAAGAAGCCTGTTCCTGGTACGAAAGGCGCTCCCAGTTTTGGACCTCCTTTGAAAATTCTCAAGCGAATAGGATGTTGGTCCTTTGGTCTTAAAGATGGTCGCACGTGGAATGCCTCTCAGTTGACTGCAGTTCCCGAGGAAACATTGCCACAGCATGCGCTAATATGGGAGAACCCCCTGCATCGAAGTCCACCGACACCTGGCACAACAGGACTGTCCTCTGAACTCCGTCAACGCTCTGCTCTGTCAATGCCGTCAGCCTTAATACAGTCGCAGGGCCCACGACATCCGAGGCTCACTTCGAGCCCTGCTTCAAATGACGATCGTGATGGTGCTCCTGTTCATGGTGGTGATGGTGCTTCTGTTGGTGGTGGTGGTGATGGTGCTCCCTTCGTTGGAACTTATCAGGCTGGTGAGGCACTACCTCTTCGTCGGTCCACAAGAAAGCGACGAGCGCCCACAAGGTTTCAGGACAACGTACCATGTTAACTTTGACTGTTTTTGTCATTAATTGCTTGTAAATATGTATATATTTAGGGAGGAATAGATGCAGTGTCGAAGGTCGACACTAGGTTGTTTTAGTTACGTATGTCTGTGGTCGAGAGATGGCGCCACCTTTGTGTATGTAGATAATCGCGAGTGCACGCCTGAATAAATGAGTTCTTGCGAGGCATGGGTTGAGTGTACGGTGTGCTCAGTCGCGTCGCGGCCCAAGTCTATATTACTGTGCCAACTTTCCTTTAACAACGCAGCTATGTGTGGGATAACAATATCCGCTGTCCGTCACGCTCGATTCGGAGGGCTCCCTTTCGATTCGCTACCCTATACAGCGCTCGACCCTCAATTGCCATCGGGCCACTCCTACAAGACTGTGATTATGGGAAGGACAATGTAGAAAAGAAGAATGAAAGAAAAGGTGGAAATAAATGAGAGAATAATTAGGCGTGACTCTCTAGTCGCAAAAACCAATAAAGAGGAGAGCTGTCAGAGCATAGCAAACCATCCGAAAGTTAAGCAAAGCAGAAGCGCCCTTTTAACAAATCCACCCCTAATTGTTTTTGCCCTACAGGTGCCCTCTGCTTTGAATCTCGCTTTCTTTTACTCGCTGGCCGTCAGTTTCTCTAACAGTCGCTCGTACAGCGCAGTCATACGCCTCCTATAAGTGCATAGCCCACAAGTGCGAGTCCATAGACTACGACGCTCGCCGTCGGAACGTGGCTACCTGGATTCTGATCCTGCCTCGCCAAGAAGTATTGCTTTGCTCTTTTCTTGATATCTGGTAGATGGAAAGAAAGAAATTTCGCTTCTGTGTAAACACAGACTTTCTTTGCAGCCCGGGCCGATTTTGATGACGCGTCTACGTCCCACAACCACTTGTACGGAAACAGCTTATGTGGGGCATTTTCTCAGTATATTTCTATTTGTTTCGCGTGCATTTCTTGAGTCGTTACGCTATTTAAAATAGCAGTTGTCATATAACTCTCTCTCATATAATTAGGAGGGAGCCTTGAAGAAATTTGTTGGGTACGAAGAGTCATTTCTTTTAGAAATGCACACATTGGTCGAGGGTATTGCTAAGAGACTGCCAAGATCCTGCTAGAACAAATGTCTTTTACTTTGAGTTCGCGCCAGTCGTGTTTCTTTGTGTGTTCGTCGTCTTCGTGCGTTTCCCACCCGAAACTTTTTCAGTTATGAAACAATACCAATTGGCCCAAAAGAGATTCTGCTAGAACAAATCTCTTCTATAGTGCGCTTCGCACCAGTCCTGTTTTTTCTGCTTTTTTTCTCCTTGTACATTTCACACCGAAAGCTTTTCAGTTATGAACATATACCGACTAGGTCAAACCAAGATTTTGATAGAACACATTTCTTCTATCTTGAGCTTCGCGCCAGTTCTTTCATTGTGTGTTCTTCATCCTCGAGCATTTCGCACTCCAAAGATCTTTTGTTATGAACCAGAACCAACTAGCTCAACCCAAGATTTTGATAGAACACATTTCTTCTATCTCGAGCTTCGCGCCAGTTGTTTCTTTGTGTGTTCTTCATCCTCGTGCATTTCACACTCCAAAGTTTTCCAGTTATGAACCAGAGCTAGCTCAAACCAAGATTTTGATGGAACATATTTCTTCTACTTGTGCTTCACGCAGTTCTTTCGTTCGGTATTCTTCACTCTCGTGGATTTCGCACCGGAAAATTTTTCAGTTATGAACCAGTGCCATCTAGCTAAAACCAAGATTTTGATAGAATAAGTTTCTTCTATTTTGAGCATTGTGCCAGTCCTGTTTCTTTGTGCGTTCTTCATCGTCGTGTATTTCCCATTCGAAAGCTTTTCAGTTATGAACTAATACCAACTAGATCAAGTCAAGATTCTGCTAGAGCAAATTTCTTCTATTTTGAGCTTCACGCCAGTCCTGCTTCTTGCAGCATTCTTCCTCCTAGTGCATTGCGCACCCGAAAGGCCTTCAGGTATGCACCAGTACCAACTAGCGCAAACCAAGATTATGCAAGAGCAAATTTGTTGTATATCGGGCTTCGCACTAGCCCTGTTTTTTAGTGTGTTCTTTCTGCTCGTGTATCTCACACCCAAAAGCTTTTCATTTATGGAACAACTAGCTCAAGCCGAGATTCTGCTAGTAAAATTGTTTCTACTCTGAGCTTCGCGCCAGTCTTGCTTCTCTGTGTGTTCTTTGTTCTAGTGCAGTTGGCACCCGTAAACTTTTCATTTAGGGACCAATACTAACTAGTTCAAATGAAGATTATATGAGAAAAAAATCTACTTTGAGCTTCGCGTCCTCGTGCATTTCGTTCCCGAAAGTTTTTCAGTTAGGAACCAATACCAACTAGCTCAAACCAAGGCTCGGCTAGGGCAAATTTCTTCGATTTTCAACTGCGCGCCTGTCCTCCCTCTTTGTGCGTTCTTCATCCTAGTGCATGTCGCACAAGAATGCTTTTCAGTCATGGACTAATACCAACTAGCTCATATCAAGATTCTGCTAGAAAAGTTCTCCTACTTTGAGCTTCGCGCCAGTCCTGCTTCTTGATGCGTTCTTCCTCCTTCTGCATTGCCCACCCGAAAGCTTTTCAGTTATGGACTAATACCAACTAGCTCAAACCATGATTCTGCTAGCAAAATATTTTCAACTCTGAGCTTCGGGCCAGTCTTGCTTCTCTGTCTGTTCTTCATCCTAGTGCATTTTGCACCTGAAAGCTTTTCATTTATGGTCCAGTACAAACTATTTCCAACCAAGATTATATTACAAAAGAATTTCTACTTTGAGCTTCGCTCCAGTCTTGCTTCTTAGTTGGCTCGTCGCCTTCATGCATTTCGTTCCCGAAAGTTTTTCAGCTACGAACCTATACCAACTAGCGCAAACCAAGATTCTGCTAGAGCGAATTTCTTCTATATCGAGCTTCTCGCCAGTCCTGTTTTTTAGTGTGTTCTTTCTCCTCACGCATTTCACACCCGAAAGCTTTTCACTTATGAAGCAACACCGACCAGCTCAAACCAAGATTCTGCTGGAAGAAATTGCTCCTACTTTGAGCTCGACGTCAAACTTGCTTCTTTGTGTGTTTGTCGCCCTCGTTGATTTCCTGTCCGAAAATTTTTCAGTTATAAGCCAACACCAACTAGCTCAAGCCAAGATTCTGTGGAACACATTTCTTCTACTTGGCGCTTCGCTCCAGTCTTGCCTGTTTGTGCGTTCTTCACCCGTGATTCACACCCGAAAGCTTTTCAGTTATGAACCAATACCAGCTACCTCAAATCAAGATTCTGCTAGAACAAATTCCTGCTACTTTGAGCACGACGTCTTCCTGCTTCTTTGTATATTTGTCGTCCTCGGGCGTTTTGTGTCCGAAGTTTCAGTTGTGAACCAATACCGCTTATCTGAAACCAAGATAATGCTAGAGCAAATTTCTATGCTGAGCTCTGCGTCAGTCCTTTTAGGGGCGAAGCTCCTTAGGGCATAGGCTAGTCCGGCGTCGTTGTCGTTGTCGCTGTCGTAGCCACCTCTAGGTCTCAGAATTATCACGAGGTGGCGCTGCGGTTCTGCAGTGCAGCGCGCCGGGAGGCTTGCGTTCTCCCTTGGCAAGTGCCTCCCGGCGCGCGAGCTCTCTCACTCTTCCATCTGCTCTCTTGTGAGAAGAGAGAGAGAGAGAGCGAAAGGCGTGCGTTGCCTATGGAAACGCTCTTTTTTCGGTGAACGCTCTACCAGCTCGCAAAGAAGGAGAACGCGCCATCATCCGCGAGAGACAACGTTGACGCAGGCAGCGTCTTATAGCGAGTCTCTTGATTGAAAAATACCGACTGCTCGCGCTGGAGAACCGTTCACCGGCCTCCCATATATATATATATATATATATATATATATATAGGTATTGGATCTTGACTTGCAATGAAGTGCCGGTGGGAGATTTCACTTGTGCATAGTTGAACCATAAGGATTCGTAGCATGCGCGTTAACTAAATTAATCCGGAACTCGGCACGATCTACGACGTGGGAGCGCAGGAATCTCATAAAGACCAGGGGCATAAATGACATCGCGTGTGTGACATGCATAAGTGGGCAATGTCACGGGTGATTTACGGTAACACAACGATCTCCAGCTTCGCCCACTCGTCATGGCTCACTTCGTGGAGATGCGGGGATTGATCAAGAGATGGCGCGGAGGCGCTCGCTGCGTGCTCTAGTGTGATAGGAGAGCGCTAGATGGCGGCTGCGGATTCACAGCATATCCACGGAGTGAATGATGATGAGTGGGGCGAAGCTTCCGTCCGTCCGTCCGTCCGTCCGGACAGATGCGGACAGATGAAGGGGCAACGGAAGCAACGGCTTATGTAAACGGTAACCACCACGACCAACGAAGAAAACACAGCTCCAGTACGAAAACGGAAAATCACGGCTCACGAATAAAAAATTTCTTGTATATATACACACAGTCTTTGTCACGTCCTTGATGATGTACTGGGCAAGATTCACGGTTTTTACCGATGAACCTCCGGAGCTTCGCCCACTCATCATCATTCACTCCGTGGATATGCGCGGATTTTTTTCTTTCTATGTTCTTCGTCCTCGTGGATATAGCACTTGAATTTTTGTCAGTTTTTAACCAATATCAACTAGCTCAAACCAAGATTCTCCTAGAACAAATTTCTCCTCCTTTGAGGTTGGCGCCAGTCCTGTTTCTTTGTGTGTTCTTCAGCCTAGCGAGTTGCGCACCTGAAAGTTTTCAGTTATCATCTGGTACTGACTGGCTCAAACCAAGATTGCAGGCAAAACAAATTTCGCCTAGTCTGAGATTAGCGCCAGTCCTGTTTTTTTTTGTTGTGTTCTCGCAAAGGAAAAGGCTGTTGATTTTTATACCTTTGATCCAGATACTTCGGATAGGTTTACGGAAACTTCAATATGCGTGTCGGTTATGGTCATTCTACTTGCAATAGCTGTTTATCTCATCGCGTTCTCGCAGCCCAATCAGTTTGGAGAGGATAAGGCGTTTTTTTATGACACAAAGCACTCAATTGTGTCCATTTCAGAAAAAATAGGTATCATATTCAGAAAATGTCGTAAATACTTTTGTTCTGTGCACGATCTGCGTGAATTTCTAGATTACTTCTCATTGAGCCTAATTTCACAAACGAAACATTTTATTTTTAACAGAAGTATCTCGCAGTTAATGTTGCGAATTTGCGTGAAATGCCAGTCTGCAAAAGTGGAGGCTCGTGACTGAAAAAATAACATTTGTTACCTGAATTTCCTGACTAAACAAAGCGAAACGCACTTTTGGGCTATTGTGCATATTTAAAACACTCATGGAAATATAAAATATCAATTTTCACACTGGTGCCCACCTCTCGAGGAATCACGCAACTTAGCATTACTTGAAATTGTTGGAACTCACATTTTAAATATACTCAATTGTTGCTATGCATATTGAGTGCACACTGTTCTATTCTTTGATGATAGTGCACTTCAGATATAGAGTGGCAAAACCGACGAACTCTACGCCTATATACCTGGATTTTGTTCACAATTGAATCAATAGCTAAATTCAAGAATTTTCAGCCAAATGAGTTACCCAAAGCAGAACAGAATTTAAAAGGAAGTAAAAAACTCAAACGCAATAGATTGTTTAAATAATGAAATAGGGGTAATATTTTTAAAGCCAACATTTCTGTATGCACATTTGGATTCTTGCCGAAATGCTGGCAAAAGCGAGATTGTCTACGTTTCCGTCGCTTTCAAAAATGTGTCCGTCCCATCCATGATTGGTGTATTTCTAAATAACTATCACCGAGGAAGTTCGCAACAACTCAGGCATGCGCCTACTATTTGGTTCATATCAATAAACGAACTAACCGGGGGAGTTTGGCATACTGGGCTTTAGAGCAAACGATATGTATTTCGAAAAAATAAATAATGGAATTTTCTTAACTGCTAATCTGCCATGTTTAGCACATGAGATGTCTGTAATCGTGAGAAACATAAGGACAGCACACTAATGACTAATACTCTCCTATTTAACTTTATGCTGGGCAGCGTTCGGCGGTGCTTGCGGACAGAGAATTTCTAGACACAACGACGACGATGCTGTATCAGTTTATGACAGCCTGGAAGAAAATTTTCTCACGCCGTGTGGCCTGCAAAAATCTGGTTATTTTTTTTTCCGCATAACAGCACGACTGGCTGGAAAAGTACGCTCAGATTACGTGGTCAAACGCAACGACCGCTGGTTACATGCTCCATTTACCATGGCGTCCAGTACGTAATGTATGGGCGCAGTTATGAGAAATCGTGTTAGTGTCTTCCTTGTATCCAGCAGATAAACATAACGTAGCTCTGGCCGCTGCCTATGCTACGTATCCCAGTTTCTTTGCAAAAGGAAATAGCGCGTCGGGCATTTCGAATTCGCCGCTCTTAGCTTTGCCACACGTCACCTGCGAACGTTGCATTTGCACGGGGTATCCCGCTCCGTCCGTTCAGTGCACTCGTGCGATCAGTTTCCTCATGGTGGGGAAAGATAACCCACCGTGGTTAGGGTTAATCACGCTGAAGGTCATCAGGTCATTAGGAAAACGTTGGTGTTACATAATCGCGTCCCTGGATACGTACTCAGCATCGTCAATAACTCTTATACCCGCTAATTATTTTTCTACTTAATAACTGGCACGTTCCTCAGTTTTACTTTCGTCCGCAGCAGCTAACAATGTCTTTTTCATCATTGTTTCTTTCTGCTCTAGCCACCGTTTAAAAAAATCACGCAAGTTAATGCTAAAGCATCCCATGTAATTGTTGTGAAGAAGCACGTAAAGGCAAGCCAGTGAGAGCAGACCACGGAGCGGCCGATCGCTGGAAGCAGAGGAAAAAGAAACACCTCGTGCTTCAGAGGAGAAGAAATAAATCCACGCATATCCACGGAGTGAATGATGATGAGTGGGCGAAGCTCCGGAGGTTCAAAGTAGATCGTGCCGACTTCCGGATTAATTTAGTTAACGCGCACGCTGCGAATCCTTATGGTTCAACTACGCACAAGTGAAATCTCCCACCGGCACTTCATTGCAAGTCAGGATCCAGTGCCTAGATATATATATGGGTGACTGGTGAACGGTTCTCCAGCACGAGCAGTCGGTAGTTTTCAATCGAGAAACTCGCTAGAAGACGCTGCCTGCGTCAACGTTTTCTCCCGCGGGTAAGGGCGCGTTCTCTTTCTTTGCGAGCTGGTAGAGCGTTCATCGAAGAAAGAGCGTTTCCATAGTCAACGCGCGCCTTTCGCTCCCTCTGTCTCTCGCTCTCTCACAACACAGCAGATGGAAGAGAGAGAGAGAGAGAGAGATCGCGCGCCGGGAGGCACGCGCCGAGGGCGCGCCTCCCAAACGCGCCTTTCTAGTAGCGCGTTCCTGGTAGGTAACGTGCTACTACAACGGACGGACAGACCCAAACCTGAAGGAGCTTCGTCCCTAAAAAATCCTTTTGCGGAAAGTGCAGTTGTAGCGGGCATAACACCGAGGACTGTCGTAACAACGAAAGCGGCAGAGTCTCTTGCCTGAAAGAGCAAGAGCACCGGCCCAAGTCAACAAATCAGGAGACACAGGCTTTGCGACAAGGTTCCGATTTGTCGGAACGCAAAAGAGGGGAGATGCCCAAACGGGAAGCAAAGTCTCTGCCTACGGCTGAAGGTGTCCCCGAAGGCCAATCCGTTACCGTGTTGCGAGATACGGTATGCAATTCAATTATTGTAGGTAAGTCTCTTGTACCAGTTAGCAATCTCATGGGAAAGTTCCCTCTTTCTTCTCGATCGAAGGGTGCTGAAACTGCCGGAAACGGAAGTGCGAATCACCTCACCTTTCTTCACAGGCCGGGCTCGCTCGATTTGCATGGACTGCCCTCTGTACGACGTTCTTTTGGGCAACGTAAAAGGGGTCCGTTATGTATCCGATCCCGATCATGATTGGCAAAGACATCTATATCCCTCTTTTCCGTTGGAAGAATCGCCTTGGTCGGAAGCTGACAAGGGCTCTACCACTGCATCCCATCCCGGGGGACCCTAACATCGGCTGCGAGGGAAACAAAAGACAACAAAGAAGCGGCTCCGACAGTCAAACAGGGAAGTTGTTGCGTGCACCGGTAGCAGACGATAAGTCCCTGGTCAACCGATTTGCAGAGAAGACAGAGAGATGACAGCAGCCTTCAGAATTGCTGGGAAGCGGTTGACAAACCTTTAAAGACGAGATTTCCCGAGATTCAATTCGTTGTAAACGAAGGAATTCTTTATAGAAGATACACGCTGCGGTCGGGGAGAGAAATGGAACAAGTTGTTGTACCAACATCCCTCTGATATTTTATAATGCAAATGGCTCATGAAGGAATTCTTGCGGGACATCCAGGTTTGAAGCGCACAAAAGACCGTGTCCTCGAGGAGTTCTATTGGCCATGGGTGCAGTCAGACATCACACGATTGGTGAAATCTTGCGACGTGTGTCAGAGGACTTTCCCCAAACACTTAGTCGGTCGAGTACCGCTGGGAAAAACGCCCCTCATTCATATTCCTTTTAAGAGAGTTGCCATGGATATTGTGGGCCCGATGTCCCCCAGGTCAGAAAAAGGGAATAGATACGTTCTGACAATGGTTGACATGGCAACGCGGTATCCTGATGCGGTGGCGCTGCCTAGCATTGAAACGGAAGAATCGCCTAAGCACTACTGGAGATTTTTTCGCCAGTGGGGTTCCCTCAGGAAATAACCAGCGACAGAGGCGCGTCCTTTTCTTCCTACCGGATGCATGAGCTAAGCCGGCTTTTTTCCTTCACGCAGTTGGCAACTACACCGTATCACCCCCTGGCAAATGGCCTTGTCGAGTAGTTCAATGGCACGCTAAAGCAAATGATAAAACGGATGTGTCAAGAGTGTCCGAAAAGTTGGGACCGGTACTTAGCACCTCTATTTTTTGCCTATAAAGAAGTTCCTCAGTCGAGCTTTGGTTTCGCATGCTTTGACTTACTGTATGGTTGTTACGTCAGAGAATCCATGGCAATATTGAAAGAATTATGGGCTGGCAATGATCTCGATGCTCACACGAAGACTTCATATGGCTATGTAGTTGACCTACGGAGACGTCTAGAAGACACTTGCCGTCAAGCCAAAGAGGAACTTCAAAAAGCCAAACTTGTACAGAAGAAAACTTATCCAAACAAGTTAATAGGTCTAAAAGAAATAGTTTGACAGCCTTCTTTAGTGCTAAGACCCACAAAGTTGACATGCGGTTCAGAACGATTATTAGTGAACGTGGCACATGGCAGCATCATGTTAGTGGCTTTTTGTTGACGTCGTTGAAATGTCTTGATGTGAAGGACCCTTACCTAATCAAGAATCCGAACGCGGTTGTTGAGTTTTTCCGAGATAAAAATGAAACTGGCTATCTATTTTCAGTGGATGTCAATGATCTTTTCTATTCTGTTCCCCATGCAGAGCTTTTTGCAGCAGTAAAGCAGTGCATATGCGAAAGTGGCGAAGCCGATTTCGTTGCTAGGGTTGAAATGTCGGTTTCGAATTTTATCACTTTGTTGGAAGCGTATCTGAGTAGCACCTTCGTTACCTTTGAGGATGGTACCTACCTGAAAAAGCAGGGCATTTGTGTTGGGTCGTGCGTCGCACCGATTTTATGTGGCATCTCATTATCGTATTTTGACCAGGCACTAGAGCGTGTTTTTATCTCATCCAATGCTTTAAACGTGACCAAAGTTTTTAGGTACGTCGATGACTTTTTAATTGTTTTAGACATGACACGCCCACTCTTACACCATGAAATTGTAGAAGACATTTGAGGTACTTTTAAGATAAACGCGAAAGGTCTAACCTTCACTCATGAGCTTCCCACTGACAATACCCTGCAGTTTTTAGATATTTTACTTGCTCTGACAAATGATCGTGTCTGTTACATGTACTTCCCTCGAAGTAAAAAAGCGCTGTTGCCCTATGATTCCGCGCATTCAAAAACGGTTAAGCGTGGAATTGCCTTGCTTTGTTTGCTATCTGCGCTGCGCAGGTCGTGCACGCACATGATGCAAGCTAGCTTCAATAATAAAAAAATTAGGCACCACAATGCTGGTTTCCCTCCGTCGGTTGTGTGCGCAGTTGCCGAATCATTGCTGCAGAAACTGAAAATCGGTACTCAGGAAGAGCACTTGAAAGAAACTGAGCGCGGAAGACCTGTAGTCGTACCGTATGTGCACAAGGTTAGTCACAACCTGAAGAAAGTGGCTCCCAGGTATGGGGTACCCGTGGTCTTTTCGGCTCCAAACCAATTGGCACACTTGTGCCAACGCATCTCTCGTGCTAATAAGCACCAAGGGTGCAAAAAACAGCACGTAGACCCTTCCAGGCATTGTGCCGAAGGAGTTGTCTACGCAATTCCCCTTAGCTGCGGCACATGTTATATAGGACAAACTGGACCCTGTGTTATGACCGACTGAGGGAGCACGCTAACAGTATTGGAAAAAGTGATGGTGCGCATCTTCCTGCGCACACAAAAGCTTGCTCATGTGTGCCGCAACTCAAGCTGGCAAAAATCATTGGGAAAAGCAAGGATCAGACCGCAAGGGAACTTCTAGAGGCATTCCATATAAGAAAGAAAGGGCCTGCTTGTGTCAGTGACACCTCGATATCGCTGTACACCACTGAAACACGCTTTTTAGATAAACGCGTGCCACGATAGCATGCTTGATGTCGCATTGTTTTGCTTTGCGGCCCATGTCGGAAAGCTCCCCTGGCTACGTACCTGACCGTTAATAAACAGTTGGTAGTTGGCGCTCGTCTGTATCTTTCCTTTGTTCTCTTCTCTGCCTCGTTTCTTTCTGCGCCTGAACATGTTTAATAAGATAAATGACCAACTTGTCCAAAAACAAGTGCTTCTTGTACAGAAGCACTACAAGAAAAGTAAACCGCATCATCTGGCTATGGGAGAGAAGGTGCTGCTGTTACTCCCCGCCGACAACGACAATTTGATTCTGACGTGAAAAGGCCCTTTCACCTCACTGGAGAGGAGGAATGACGTAGATTAGGTCATTGATTTGGGAACAGGAACATATCTGTTCCATATAAAGCTTCTCAAAGAGTGTGAAGAACGGCCATCCATACCAACAACAACGCAGGAAGCGGCAGCTGCTTGTCAGACTGACGATGCCGAACATGATGATCTGCCATGCGCGCCTGTTCAGCAAACATAATCGGTTGCCCATGTGAACATATCGGAATTACTCTCTGCTAATCAGCGCATGCAGGCCTCCCTCATACTGAATACGTTCGCGAAGGTATTCAACGACGTTCCAGGCAGAACACACCTTAGCGAGTGCAAGCTGAACGTTACCACGGATACACCAGTCAGCATACGGCCGTATCTATTACCTTTTGCTACGCAAAAAGATGTTGAAAAGGAAATTAGAGACATGCTGAAGGAAGGCCTCATAGAACCATGTGAGTACCCATACCAGTCACCGATAGTAGTTGTCAAGAAAAAAGACGGGACAGTACGTCTCTGCATTGATTTCAGACAACTCAACAAAATTCATACTACACCCAGTGCATACTACACCCAGTGTCGTATGCAATCCGCCGATTTCAACCAAGCGAAGTTGCCTATTCGACAATTGAGCAAGAAGCCCTGGCAGTCACGTCGGCCGTCCAAAATTTTCCCATTTACTTGTTTGGATGCACGTTCATACTACAAAGCGACCATAAGCCTCTCCTTTACATCAAATCCGCCAAGCCCGTCAACAGCCGTGTTCTAAGTTGGAGCCTCAAACTTATGGAGTATGACTTTTCCGTTGAAGGTATAAAAGGCAGTGAGAACGTAGGAGCTGACTATATGAGCCGTTGCCAAGTTCATGAACATCGCATATACTCCACTTGATGTTTTAAACCTGTTCAGCCTTATAGATTAAATTTACTTGACACTTTACTTAGAGCTGAGGGTAAACTACTGACCTGTGCTGTGATTATTCCCACAAGTGCCGAGTGGGCAGTACTCGGAACTTTCGGGACAGTTTTTGTGTGCTCATGTGGGCCGAGTGTGCGGTGCTAGGAACTGTATAACAGTGATAGTTCCGTGAATGCGTGTGCTACGGTGCCCCAAGTTTTCAAGCAACAGCGGCAAGTTCTTCAGGAGCAAGAACTTTCTTAAGTAGGGGGTAATTGTGAAGAAGCACGTAAATGCGAGCCAGTGAGAGCAGACGACGGAGCGGCCGATCGGTGGGAGCACAGGAAAAAGGAACAGTTCGTGCTTCAGAGGAGAAGAAAAAGATTGGCTGATCCCCCGTGCAGTGGGAATCAAGGAAATGCGAAGCACGCATCAGGAACGTAAAACTCATTTGCATTGTTGTCTCGCTATACCGAGTTTGGTACATATGAAGTTAACGAAACGGCCGCGAGACCCCCATGATTGTTGCATGTAAACCATGCCGCTCATACACGCATATCATGATTCTAACGTTATGACCTGTCATTTACGTTCGTCATGAAGTCATGTGGTGCCACAGCAATTTTGGTATACATCCGATTAACGAAACGAGTGGCATGTAAATCATGCCGCTCATGACATGCATGTCACGATTTTCATGTTATGACCTGTCCTATATGATCGTTATGCAGGCATGTTGTGCCAGACCAATTTTCGTATACAACCCATTAACGAAACGGCAGTATAGCGCCAGGAGCATGGCATGTAAATCATGCCTGTCATGATATATAACATGAAAATCATGGCATGCATATCATATTTTTCATGTTGTGACCTGTCATTTATGATAGTCATGTAGTCGTGTTGTGCCATAGCAATTTTCGTATATATTCCATTAACGAAACAGCCGCAAGAGCACCAAGACTGTGGCATGTATACCTTGCTGCTCATGACACACGTGTCATGATTCTAATCATATGACCTGTCATTTACGTTCGTTATGCTGTCGTGTTGTTCCACAGCAATTTTGGTACATATCCCATTAAGGAAACGCGTGGCATGTAAATCATGCCGCCCATGACATGCATGTAATGATTTTCATGTGATCTGTCAGTCATGTTCGTCATGCAGTCATGTTGTGGCATACCAATTTTCGTATACATCCCATTAAGGAAACGGCCAGGAGAGCACCAAGACCGCCGATGGTAAATCATGTCACTCATGCCATGCATGTCATGATTTTCGTGTTATGACCTGTCATGTACGTTCGTGATGCAGTCATGTTGTGGCATGCCAATTTTCGTATATATCCCGTTAACGAAACGCGTGGCATGTAAATCATGTCGCTCATGACGAGCATATCATGATTTTCATGTTGTGACCTGTCAGTCATGTTCTTCATGCAGTCATGTTGTGGCATACCAATTTTCGTATACATCCCATTAACGAAACGGCCAGGAGAGCACCAAGAACGTGGCATGTAAATCATGTCACTGATTCAATGCATGCCATGATTTTCGTGTTATCACATGTCATTTATGATTGTCATGCAGTCATGTTTTGGCATGCCAATTTCCCTATACGTCCCATTAACGAAACGCGCTGCATGTAATAAGTCATGTCGCTCATGACATGCATGTCACGATTTTCATGTTATGACCTGTCATCTGTGTTCGCCATGCAGTAATACTGTTGCATACCAATCTTTGTATACATGCCATTAACGAAAGAGCCTGGAGAGCACCAAGACCGTGGCATGTAAATCATGCCGCTCATGACATGCATGTCATGCTTTTCATGTTACGATCTGTCTCTTATGTTCGTCATGCAGTCATCTTCTGGCACACCAATTTTCGTATACATCCCATTAACGAAACGACCAGGAGAGCACCAAGACCGTGACATGTAAATCATGCCGCCCATTACATGCATGTCATGCTTTTCATGTTATGACTTGCCATTTAGGTTCTATAGGCAATCATGTTGTGCCATACCAATTTTCGCATACAACCCTTTAGCGAAACGGCCAGGAGAGCACCAAGACCGTATCATGTAAACCATGCCGGTCATGACATGCATTCATGATTTTCATGTTATAACCAGTCACTTATGCTCGCGATGTAGTCATGTTGTGGCATACCAATTTTCTTAAACATCCGATTAGCGAAACTGCCAGGAGAGCACAAAATCGTAGGCGGCTAGATAGATAGATAGATAGATAGATAGATAGGTAGATAGATAGATAGATAGATAGATAGATAGATAGATAGATAGATAGATAGATAGATAGATAGATAGATAGATACGCTCAAACTCGCCGAAGTTCGCTAAGAATCCTTCGCATTTAAAAGGGCTCGCGCAGGCGAGTCAGTTTTTGGGACAGTCAGAACGGCCCGCAGGTCTACCGAACCGGCACCGACGCGCTGGGTTCGAGCACAGAGGCGCCTGCCTTCGGGACAACGAGCGCCTCCCCTTCTCCACCTCGCAAGATCTGTTCGTGGCCTGCTACTGTCGGGGAACCCGCATCTACGCGCATGGTTCATTGCTACGCGCGTGGTCCGGGCTGCGTTCCACTGTCAGGAGAGCAAGCGCAGCAAGATCTTCGCCTGGCGCTGAAGAGACCCAGGGTGCTACCGACAATGGCGGCTACTGTCTACCGAGTGGTGGGTCGCCCACTCGTCCCATGACCTCTGCTGCTGCGGCGTCACTACCACGCCGGACATCTACCTGACGACGACTACGTCACCGCCGGGACCCTACCAGCCCACTACTTCCCGCACTCTAGCAGCGCCACGTGGGACGATCGACTCTACTGTACATTCTCGCCTTATTTACTTATTTATTTGGATACCCTAAGTGGGATTGATACCCTAAGGGGGGATTGATTAGAAGTCAAAGAAACAGTCACAATTCAGGTATACAGTAATTGAAAAAGTAACACTATCAATAAAATGCGAAAACCGTAAAGGTGACAGTTCAGGCACGCAGGGAAAAAAGGAATATTATAAACACAATGCGAACCACAAGATTTACAAAAAATATCAATAGCGTCGAGATTATTGTTTTTCATGTTTGTACAGTGTCTGAGATGAACACAATGAGTGAACTCATGCGGTATAAATACAATAAAAATGATTTACTAAAAAGTGGTATCGCGCTCGAGAAACGAGTGTGTTTGTGCCATCCAAATATAATTATCGTTTTGTTTTTAAAATCAGCCGCCGTCACCCATCTTCAACGCGTCACAAGCTCTGTGGCGTGACGATCCTAAAAAACACATCATCACAATTATCTATAGGCGATGGTACCAAAGGGCGCTTACTTTCATTATTACGAAAGAAAAGTTCAGTATACTCACTGCACTTGCACTTGCATAGACGATACTCGGGGTGGTAGACACTGCATGTGACGGTAGATGTGGGGTATTTGCAGTACCATTCGGGAGGCCAGTTTACACTTTCATCTTGGCAGTATTTGGCTAACACTGCGAGTTGAAGAGAGAGTGAAGTAAGTTTCATTGCTGAATCCCTGGCAAGTTTCACGATTCTGTAGCTGCTTCCGACAGCTTATGATATTCGAATCTCAATACATATAATTTCACTCAAAATGTCTGTGCAATACATTCAAATAATGAGTTCATTGCCTGAGGAATCAGTTGCGGTGAAAGACTTTCAAGCCTCTCAGTTATTACAGTAGTTACAACGTCAAGTTGGAGTCCATTTGAGTAACACGTTCGCTTCATGTGCCCACGACACCCACCGCCACGCCTATCGGCACTTTCTCTTCTCTTTTAACAGCCAAACTGTTCATTCGTAGCTATCAGGCTATTCAACTGGGTCTTTCGCGAAGACATTGCGAAACTGGGCGCCATGCAAAACAAGTACAAGTCCTGTTGGGAGTGCGTGGGCGTGCATGAGTTTAGCTCGATGTCGAGGGTTCGATCCCCGCAGACACAGCTACATTTTCATAGAGCGGCAAAAATAATAGAAGGGCCTGCAATCCGCAGAGTACGCGTGCCCGAACCTTTGGCCTCCATCAAAACATAGCTGCTGCTGGCGGGATTCAGTGCCGCGACCTTCGGATCAGCAGCCGAGTGCCATGGCCACTGAACCACTACGGCGGGGCGACAGAGCACTGACAGTGAGCGCTTTCGTAAGCTCTGTGCTACCGTGCATCGATAGGGTCTTTTTCGTTTCATCAATACTTTTCCGGTGGTCACTGATAATTTACAGAAGTGCTTTCGAGTGTTTCGCAGTTCTGCTAATTCTTGCAGCATGTTAGTTTGCATTCCTCTACAGGGCGTTTTCTACTTTCGCCGAGTTTGCGGCCGTCGTTGTGGCCTGCGTCTTAGGGGACGTCGCTAATTGCGTGCGGATCTACGGCGTGCTAGTTCGTGTGCTTTTCCTGAGGGACGCTAGATTTGCGTTCTGCTTTCGCTGCACTTCCTTCCCTATTTGGCCTCATTAACTCCGCCTAGTGGAATGTGTAGTTCTTGCCTTCTAAAAAATGCTGACTCGCTCGCGGAAAGGAGTTGTGGCTGCTCCGCCATTTCGACTGTAGCGCGAGTCATTTCGTTCGTTTGTATGTGTAAATGTCAGAGTACAGTTGAGAACTAGGTGCAATGTATGAGGGTTTCCGTTTCTTTTAATTTTTTCCCGGGGTCGTACAGACGTCGACTGTATCCCATGCTTAAGCACTTGACCCAAGAAGGGACGTTTGATCTATTTTGTGCACCGGTAAAATAACTGATTCGAGAGCTGCTCACTGAGGCTACGCATTCCGCCGCATATTCTGCCCAGACAAGTGCTCTGTTAGACTTCCGTACCATGCCGACATGCTTCCGTGCATCGAGCTCCTCAAGCCCTACATTTTCTGTCCTTGGGATAGACCCTTAATTCTCCGAATGGTGCCCCCATGGATCCTTCGCCGAGAGCAACGTAAGTAGCACACTACACCAATTGCTCGTCAATGAGCACGTGCTCCAGGCTCACCAGCCTATGTACAGCTTTCTTCGGGAGAAATCGAGCTGGTTTTGGATAAACGCAGGAGCTCTTAATACTAAAACCTCTCATTAACATAACAATATAAAGAAGGCCATCACCACTAGTGCTTGACACTTTCAAGGACTTCCACTGGTATTTTTTTACCACATCCACTTACTATCCTTGTCATTCAGTGTTCTAACTGCCTTCATTATTGCTCATATTAGAGATGTAAATTTAGCTCTGTAGTTTAACGTGCCAAATTGAGGGAGTGTGCTACGTGTAATGCCCTCCCTCGCCAGAGCAGGATTATGCACCCTGTTGCAGCAACGGCCACCACCTCCCAGAAATACGGCAATTATATACGGTGTGTCCTGTGCAAAATGAGAGCACTTACATCATTGTTGCACATTCTGCTAAAGATTATCAATAGGCAGAATAAGATTCCATCCACATTTTTTTCTCTGTTCCTATGCTTTTCCCTGTTATCTTTTCTTCTTTGTCTAAACTACGGAGTGCAATTTTTTCATTCCTGACAAGCAAGGTCTTTGACAACCACACCAGCTTTCATGCATTTACCTTTACCACACTTTTGGCAGTGATGTTTCCCTGCAATGTGAACACACGCACATCTCTGGCTTACATTTTTAGTATCACATATAACATTGCCAATCCATTATCTGATTTCTCATGCAGTGTTTAGGAAAAGTTATATTATTATGGTAATACTTTCGTCAATGACATGTTTTGTTGTATTAACTGGAACTGCTGTGGACAAAGTAGGCATATGATGGCAATTGAAAACAGTGCCGAGGAAACGGCAAAAATGGGAATAATCAAGGCGAACAACATCATCGCTATGTTGTGTGTATTTAATCTTACCTGTCCATGCATTTCTGTAGCACTGTTTTGAGTTTTCTTCATCTACCGAGCAAACTTCCAAATGTTGGTTCTTATGGAGTAAGCATACAGTTGCGAGTGCCCTTTATGCCTCGGTGATATAGATTACTAGAACATTGCATGTGAGCCTTAAAAAATGTAGCCCTATCAGTGTGAGGCCTGCTGAAGCCGATTCTTGTGCGTTTTAACGCAATAGCATTAGAGAGCTTGTTTCGCAGAAATTCCGCCGTCGGTGACGGCGTCGCTTGTGAGCGAAAAATCTTCCGTGACCGAAAAATCGAGAAAGATAAAAATAAAATAAACAATGAAGTCTACGGTCCCATTGAGGATCGAACTAGGGCCGTTAGCGTGGCAAGCAGGTGTCCTACCACAAAGCCACGACATTACTTGCAAGAGATCTGGAAAGAACACTACATAAATGACATGTAGTGGAAGGAGTCTCCTTAGCGCATTTTGTCCGGCAAGTATCACGACGAAAATGAGGCCATTCGCCGATTTGTAGGCTCATTGGTGGGGCCATCAGACTACGTTATTTTGCGCGACGTCATGCTTCGAAAATCCGGGATAGTGCACCCATCGCCGCTAAAAACGCGAACTTTCAAGCAGCTCCAATAATGGACAACTATGTCCATCTAGCGGAAAACATATCAAGCAAGCAGGAGGAGGACTAAACTTTACTGAACATATCAAGCAAACAGCAAACATTAGATAATGCGCTACCATCTGTGAGACATTGTGAAAAACATGTCTCGACTACCATGGCCTCAGAGAACTCGGGTGCTCCCGCCATCTCGGAGGCCATGCCAGAATGCCCTTGTGTCTGTGTCCGTGCGTGTGTGTGCGTGTAACAACACGCATTAATAAGTATGCATTGAGTGTTTGAAGTGCACACTAGGGACCGGATTTCGCTGTCGCGTTCAACTCTTAAAGGCGAAGCTTAAGGGTCCCCCAATTTTTTTAGTTCATGTATTCAATTTTGCGATGCATATATGCATTGTCTCTTCTAGCTTCTCATGTTTTTTGCGTCCTGTTAAGTCTTAGATTATGTAATTATTTTGCTTTACATTACCACATTTCCGAGTATTATGCTTTTATTATCTTGTTTTTGTGCCACTGCTTCTGACTCATTTATTTACAGGTAGCGAGAGCTAGTCAAGTTGTTTTAGAGCAGGTTTATCTCCCGCGATTGGCCATATTTACCAAACATGAAAATAAAGCCTCAATTCAAGCCAATTCAATTATGGATTTATTCTGCCGAAATATCAGCGACACTCCTGATGCATAACAAAACATTGGGTCTCTATTATTTATACGTCGCACACTTGCTTTTCATTTTAGCTTGTGCGCAGTGATGAGCGTATTCACTTGCGCATTTGGACACACAGTACCGACCACTTGTGCATTTGGAAACCCACTATTGATTATAGGGGCTGTGAGTTTCATTTCTGATTGAAAATAAGATCTTCAAAACTGGGAAATAATGTGCTGCATGTGTGTGCAAGCTTACTCACTACAGAAACACAGGTAAGCCGTGTGCTGGAGAAAATGCAAGCTGAGCAACGCTTTTGTAGCGCTTGCAGTGCAATTAGTTTGTGTATGGCTACTCTTGTTACTGTCAAGAATTCGTGCGTACTCAAGAAGAGTTCACATTAGCTGCTGTGCTTGCAAAAGCTAGGACATTGAATGACAGTTGATATTTAAACAGGCGTGCATGTAAAGCTTCATGCTATGGATTGTATAGCATGCAGCTGTGCAGCATGGTTGCGCAGTAGCGCGATACAAGATTATCGCGATAGTATTTCAGGGATACTTATGAGTATCTATATTGCTGTATCGAGATACATATGAAAAATGTTATTGTGTCTCGGTAGTGAAATACGTTTGCGATCTATTGCCCGTATGGCGATACTATGCAGGACGCGGGTATCTCGTAAAATTTTTTTTCGGGAATGAGCCGGGAGGTGTTTCCACGCGGAAATTTGATGCTGTTCCGCTATTTCACCCCTCGCTTGCGGGCGGCAGGTGTCCCGCCACATGCGGGAGGGGTGTGCGAATAGCGCTTGGAACGGCCTTTACTGCAAACTCCGCAGAAAAAGTTTGTCCATTCACTCTGGCCACAATGCGATTAGCGAGCTTGGGATCACGTGGCCGAGCCAGCAGTGCTTTATTTAAGCGGCGTCCCGTTCTGCAGAAGGCACGGGTCGGCACTCGTGTGGCATGCTCTGCAGTCTTGGGAACGGTGACGACGGGCAAAGCAAAGCGCTTCGCTTGAGCTATACTATTTCTAGCATAGCTGATACTGTTGCCGCGAATATGCCGTATTTGGTGTACAATGTTTGTTGGTCTTGCTGTGATACAGTATATATTTTTACTGTATCTGATATCTGTGCATTTGTCGCTGTTAGCAATTACGAACAGTGTAAGCTTCCTTTGTAGTGCCTTAATGGCACTCAGAGTACATTGATAAAATGATGAATAAGTCACAAGTGTCTATGCGCTGGAGCATTTCAATTCTTATGCTGCACTTAATAAATGCATTTACAGGGTATAAAAATCCCCGAGATATAAAAACGTATTTCAGTATGAATACTGCTGTATCTGTATCCCGGAAGGCTCTTTTTTTTGCAAAAGTATCTCTGAAATATCCGGCTACGTCAAGTACAAATGTATCTCAGTATCTGTATTTTAGACTTTGAAACCGTGTATTTCGATATCTTTATTCCGCGATACTTTTTCGGGTACCTCTTCCGAGCCCTGCTATGGAACATAAGGACTGGGACATGATGTGAAGCTAAACATTCATGCTTATGCCATGTGCGATAAACATGATTTTAATTTGCTGCTATGATTTGTACTTCACGACAACTATTAACTATAACGATGATTTCACTTCATGTACTATTGAGTATGTATTGACATGTCGCGTCTTGTCTTCTTTTTTTATTCCCGATGACAGCTGTTCCACAACCACTTCATACAGCTATCTTTTTCGAAGAACGAATTCGCTAGTCGCTGTCCTCTCCTGTCTGCAGGTTCCACGACCATTATTATTCTCCCATGTTTTTCCTAGAATCCGTAATTGGATACTCTTGTTCTGTGTTTCTTTTACTCCTACATACTTTCGCAATAAGTTGCCATGCTTCTCATTCTGCGCATATTCGTTTCTTTCCTAATTCAACATGCTCGTACACCTTGTCTTCCTGGCTCGTTGTTGGACCATGCCGGTGGAGTGTTGTAAGCTTATGTCCATATTGTATCACGTCTCGTTCTACCCTTTCGATAACCTTGTCCATTTAGTCAACGACGTCTAAAACGCTAATGTTTTGTATATCGCGGAATGCAGAAAGTTTACCAGGTATATCTTATATCTTTGTGGATTAATAGTCATAAGCGATATTCTCTCTTCGTGGGGAACCCTCTGTAGGACACAAAATCTAAATTTATTGCTGTGTATGTTTCACTTGTTCTAACTTCAATAATGTTAATGATGACCTCATCTAACACTTTTTAGATAACCGAATAGCTTCACTAGTCTAACTTCGCTTGAAAGATACATTCCAAAGAACGCTCAAAGTTGCAGTTTCCAGTGGTGCCCTGTGCACATCCAGTGATTATTAGTACCTTTCATTGCCTTAAAAGACTCAGTGCTGTCGCTAGAGCATAACGAGCAAAGTTGAACTGAACACATCGTATAGGAGGTAATAACGGCACCAAGGAGACCGATCCCTGCGCTGTTTCCCAACTGAGCCGGAAATTACCTACAGAAATAAGCCCTCGGGTTCTTTAACGAGCACTAGCAACGTACAGTACAAGAGCCTTTAGCTTTTTCGGGGAGAGATGCGCGACGGGCTCGAGAAGCCAGACGTGCCCCGCATCTACTCCGTGCTATGTTAAACGCTTAGTAAAAGTGAGTGCTTGCGACTGTTTCGGACGTCCTTGGATACCTACATTCTCTGGACCGCAGCGAGTTGGAAAACCTGCTTCTCGAGAAGAGCCGTGCCGCGCTGGGTCTCGCCTACATGAGGCTAACCCTCTCACCAGCAGCACCTAGCCCAACAGCAATGGATATGCGAATGGAAGGCGAAGACACCGACCCCGCGACGTATAAACCAGGCGAATGGACACCGATAATCCGTGCGAACAAGAGTGGACAGCCAGGCCCTGAAACGCTGGTTGCACACGTTCAGTCGCTGTTCCAGCTAACCCTACCGGGTCTTCTGTCGGCGCTCCAGATGACGTTACGTCTACGTCTCTCAAGACGACCTACCGCACTCAGCAACATCTGCGCGTTGCACGCGCAGTCGCACTGCGAGGTAAACAACTTCTTTTACTCCCTCCCGGCACCATAAGAGTCGTTTTCCTTTCAAGAGGAGGACTCGCCTTTGACGGAGCAATGGCGCAACCATTCTTGCGAGCTCTGAGAGTCGCCGCTGATGGCCGCTACCTAGGAGAGCTTCATCTAAGGATACACCCCACGAATAACGCCTTCGTGGTCGCTACATCTCACGAGACAACCGCCCTACACCTCGTCCAGCTCAGGGTAGTGGTTCCCCAAAAGTCCATTTATCCGGCCGCTGCCTGCATCGCACCACCGCCCGCAGCTGTGCCGACGTCATCTCACAAGCTTATTGAAAGGAAACCTCGGAGGAGATGCTACGAGACCTCCACACCGCAACCCAGAGGCTGATATCATCGCAGCCCGCAGAATGGGTAGGACCCTTTCCATATTAATAACCTTTCCGAACGAACCAAAACATCACACCATACGCTACATAAGAGTAGTGTACACATGCACCCAGTCCAGAAGCACCCAGTCCACAAGGGAAGTCCAGACAGGCCCACGAACTTCCGTCGAGCGGGCCACCGATACGACGTCTGCCACCGCCCCAAACGTCTCTGCTATCGGTGCGGGGACAAGCATGATGCATCTTCCTTGCATTCCGAGCTGTATTCTCTGGGGGGCCAGCGCCTCGCGGGCACTGGATCATGTAAGGCGAGAAATGCTTCCGCCAAATGACAAAGCTCACCGCTTCATAGGGCAGTTTCTTACCAAGGAGGACTTTCGTCCGCTCCCCTCGACTAACTCATCTCCCTCGACATGGTCTTCCGGAGTCCCGAAGATGAACAGCACGACCTCCCAAGACTCGGAAATGAAGGCTCTGCGGGAAGAGGTAAATGAGTTCAGGGCAGCCCTCTCCACCCCACCTCTCCCTCCACCATCACGACATCCATTTCTCCCTCCCTATCCGACCAGCCTCCTCAGAAAAAAAGCGGCCTGATGAGGGCCCTGCCCAACCCAGATGTGGAAGCAAAATTTAAGGATCTCGCTAGAAACTTCGAAGCGAAGTTCACAGAGTGCATTACAGCGCAAAGTCCCCGCAGAACGACAAATTGTGATAGAAGCCACCAATACCCACATTATGGAGAGCGTCGTATACAGCATGATGAAAAAAATTACAGCATATCCACGGAGTGAATGATCACGAGTGGGCGAAGCTCGGGAGGTTCATCGCTGATCGTGCCGAGTTGAGTTAACGCGCAAGCTACGAATCCTCATGGTTCAACTATACGCACAAGTGAAATCTCCCACCGGCACTTCGTTGGAAGTCAAGACCAGTGCCTAAATATATATATATATATATATATATATATATATATATATATATATATATGGGTGGCCGGTCAACAGTTCTGCAACGCGAGCATTCGGTATTTCTCAATCAAGAAACTGGCTAGGAGACGCTACCTGCGCCTACGTTGCCTCTCGCGGGTGAGGGCTTGTTCTACTTCTTTGCGAGCTGGTAGAGCGTTCATCTAAGAAAGAGCGTTTCCATAGTCAACGCGCCCCTTTCGCTCTCTCTCTCTATCACAAGACAGCACGCGCCGAGGGCAGGAGGCATGCGCTGAGGGCGAGCGGGTGCCTGGCGTCTTTCGCTGGTTTATTTCATCAATCAACGGCGTTTTGAACAAATTTTTATTGTCTAATCACGCACAGGAGAAATCTCACCAGGCACTACCTTGGAGGTAAACAATGGCTGCTAATGGGAATGAGAGACAGAAGAAGTCGGCTTTTAGCTAACACTTACACTTCTACTTCTACTAACGTTTCCTACTGGAACATGCCAATGGCTGCTAATGGGGAATGAGAGACAGAAGAATTCGGCTTTTAGTTAAAGTGCACGCTGCGAATTTTTTATTGTTCAACAACGCACAGGAGAAATGTCCCACCGGCACCACCTTGGAGGTCAAGATCTGGTACTAGCGTTAAGACTGGTTACTCACTACTACGACGAGGGACGAACGGGTGCCGCTATAAGGAGCTTCGCCCCTAAAAGGTGGAATGGCGTTTAGCTCACCTTACCATTGAGCTGCCATAAGCGTCTCTTCCTGCATCCACATCTCCCACATCCGTCCACCTCCCATCAACCTCACCACATGGCCCCTACGACGGGTCATAATTCCTTACACATTATCCAATTGAACTGCGTAGGCTTTCGGCGAAAGTGCGACCCTATGCAAAAAATTAATTCCAATTCTTCAGCACCATCAGAGATTATCGCTATTGAGGACGCTAATATTTGCAGGCAACTACCAGGGTACGCTGTCTGTCCATCAGATTCTATTGATTTTCCTCGCATGATAATATGCGTCTGTAACTCCTTGCCTTAGAGCAGCATGCGATCGGTTCTATCGCTCATGCTCTCATTAAAATTATACCCCCCCCCCACCCTGCACAGTCCCTCTCTTCGTTCTTAAATGCCGTCTTTTTCCAAGATCGTCAAAACAGTTACTCCCTCCTCTTCTTAAGTCTGCCGCCAATTGGTTGCAGAATGCCCCTTACTCATCATCGGCGACTTAACTGGGCACACCTGGACTGGAGCTGTTAGCGAACGAACCCCAGGGGCACGGTCCTATACAATGAAATCCTCATGCTCCACCTAACAATTTTTAATGATTTCGGCTTGCCGACCTGGATCGCTAATAGTGTTACGGCCGATGCTAGCCCAGACCTCGCAGAAACATCAATGAGCTGCAGTGGGAAAGAACGGTAAACCACACTGGGCAGCGACCGCCATTGCATAGCAATGAATTAAGAACGACCTCGGTGCAAATTTACCATTAGGAGCGTGAACTGGGACCAGCGACGCTCACAAAGTACTGCAAAAAGGTACTGCAATTAGGCCAACACTCCCAAACGCTAGATACAGCCCCATAAATTCTCGTGATTGAAAGCAAGCTCGCCCATCTTCTGCACGATCATGATAATATTACGCAGAGGTGGAAAACTCAAAAGTGCGAGAAGAAACTAAAACTCAAGCTCGTGCAGCTTCAACCCCAAACAGAATACCACAGTACCACCCTTTGCAAAGGTAAATGGGCGCAGACCTGTCAAGACCTCCGTGCTTCAGCCCGTACTTGGCCCATGTTGCAGCATTTGCTAGACACCACACAATCTAAAATTGAGACGCGTTTTAGCATTCGTTTCCTCACTCACAAACATTGTCAGGACACCGAACCCTCCCTTTCGCAGGTAAAGTGCACCCATACCACCACTGGTTCTCCTAGCAACCACCCCAAGTACACGGGTTCAACCAACCTAGGTTTACGCTCTCATTCATCATCATCATCAGCCTGTCTACGCCCACTGCAGGGCAAAGGCCTCTCCCATGGATCTCCAATTATCCCTGTCCTGTGCTAACTGGACCCAATTTATCCCCGCAAATTTCCTGATCACATCTGCCCACCTAATTTTCTGCCGCCTCCTGCCACGCTAGCCTTCTCTAGGAACAGAAACAGAATACCGCGAAGCCTTGGTAAACTTACGCACCACAGCACCCTTTGACGATAAAATTACCAGTGCTGCTATCCGAACTCTGGACGATACTTCTATATCTGATCTAGTGAATTGCTTTAACAAATCGAGAGAAGCAGGTGTCCTGCCTGCACACAGAAATCAAGAAAGAATAATATTTACTCCTGAGCCTCACAAGCCCATCACCATCGACAATATCCGCCCCATCTCTTTGGATATCCTGTCCTGGAAACGTCTTCGAACACATAATGCTTGCTCGGCTAACGACATATATGGAAGATAATTACCTTTTCCTCCACAGCATGGTGGGGTTTCATGCGCGTCTTCGAGCGCAGGATACCCTGCTCCAAATTACGCATGACGTGCTTGACGGCACGATATCGCACTTGCCTAAAGCTATCCTGGCGGTCGACGTCACAGAGGCATCTGACATAAACTGCCTCGTTACACATTGATAACCTAAGCACGGCGCACGGTGACGTTGGCACTCCTCAAGGCGCAATCCTCTGCCTCTTTCTGTTTAATACCACTCTCATCCCTTTAAGCCACAAAATCGATCTCATTCCACACGTAAAATGTGCCCTCTACGCGGATATTACCACATGAACTGCTCATGGTTCGGACGACAAAATTGAGGAAACTCTTGAGGTAGCAGCCTACGCAATCTCAGCACATGTTTCAACTATTGTGCTCGAATATCCACCCTCTAAATGCGCGTTCCTCCTAATGTTACCGAAATCAGCAGCTAACGCGCCCATCGAAATCACATTACAAGGAACCCCTGTCCCCCCTACATGCACCCTTCACTCATTGGTCTCTGTCTGGAGGATATCAGACGAAATGACCTTAGCCTAAAAACACTCAAGGTCTCCATGCAATCTGTGTTGCAGCTTTTACGCCGCGCATCCTCCCTGCATGAGCATTTGGACGAAGCAGACAACATGACAGTTGCACATGCTTTCACGCTTAGCCGCCTTGTATACGCCACCCCGTACGTCAAGTTTAACCGTACAGAAACCGAAAGCGTGAACGAAATGATCAGCGTCGCAACTAAGGCAGCCCTGAATCTTCCTCGTAGCCCAAGCACAGCCAAACTCCTTGAACTAGGCATCCATAACACCCTTCCTAAGCTAGTTGACGCGCACCTTCAGGCACAGTACTTAAGACTTTGCACAAGTGCCACTGGCCACCATATTCTCACCTCCCTTCATCAACATACATCTAGTCAGCAAACGTTTATAGCCATTCCTCGACACGCTCATGCTTCGCTCATAGTTAACCCCCTGCATAGCAATATGTATACTCAGCATCACGTCGCTCACCTGGTAGCTCGCGCAAATGCGCTTCACAAGAGTTACGGACAAGCTCAGGATGCCATTTGGGTAGACGCCGCTTAACAGCACAAGAAGCGCAGCAGTTGCTTACAACCTTGATTCACCGCCTTCCCCCAGGCTCTACACCTGAAGAGGCAGAGGAGACCGCCATCGCCTTAGCCTTTGGACAATCAAACGCACGGCACGTCTTTAGTGATTGGAAAACCGCTCTATACAACTCTGTCAGACCGGGATACACCCACACCCGCCTGCCTGCGAGTTTCTGAACGCCTCTACGCCAAATTCACCACGCATGGTAGAGCTCCAGCAGGTGCCACCTCGTTCTGGGAACCCCAGAAACGAGGTTGCCGATAAATCCGCGCGAGGTTTCATGTGCCGGGCTCACGACAGGCTCGATTCGGGCTGCACAAAGGAGCGGGCACAAACCTTTAGAGAGCTCACGCAAATAGCCTATTTGAAGCGTCGGACTTACCCTCCGTGAAACCCCAGCCTTAGCCGCTACCAACAAATCCTATGGATGTGCCTCCAGACCCGTTCACTCTGTCCTCGCAACTGCAGTCCCACTACTCTAGCCTCTGCGGCGATCCTCACGCCGCACTTTCCGATATCCTTTCCGGCTGCCCTGCTGAACCTCCCCCTCAGGGACAGCCTGCTATCTCATGTTGTGAGGACTGGGAGCTCCTGCTGTCGTCTACGGACCCGGCACTGCTGCTTGCTGTGTGACTCGTGCTGCCGATGTCATTTCAAGAAGAGCCATCGCCATGTATATGTGGCATGGGACCGCGCGGTGGTCCATGGTCCCGCGGGTTCCAACACACTAACGGATGGAGTTTTTCTCTATCTCTAGCATTTTCGCTTCCATCCAAAATGCTACTGTGGCGGCGAGGGTCGGACGCGCGTTTTTTGTGTTGCAGCCGATCCCTGTAACAACAACACGCCGCGGCGGACGAAAATTTCCAGACCCACCACTACGACGTTCTCTTATATCTCTGTCATTCCATCTCCCCCTACCTCCACGGAGGCCCATGCTGGGATGCATATAATAGCGTCCTTTCCTTAACCCCTTGAGGCGCCAATTATGACGGAGTGTCAATAAATGCCTCATATCTTGCGTGATATCCCTGCGTGTTATCCATGGCAATATATGCGTGATATCCCTGGAACTCCATATTTCATTGCAAGAAAGAAAATGCGGTTGTACGTTGAAGTATTCATAACGCGGTAATGAATTATAATTAGAAGATTTATATACATGTATTCTGAAGTAAGTCATCCTTTATATTATCCTAAAATGAAGCAGCAGTGGGACTTGAAACGCGGGTGCACTTTGTTATTGATTGTGTTCATTACGATACAACAAAAATTATATTTTTTCGTCGATCTGGGAGCATACCTCGTCGCCCCTATCGCCAAATAGGGCAGTGCACCCAGAAAATTAATTTGCTTCACGAATGCGCGCACCTCGCGATATCCGGAAGCATGAGTGATAATCGATAAAGCTTTTCTGCTACAGCGAAGAGAGATTGTCTGCTATGTGGACCACACACTCGACACGCTCAAAATGATGTTCGTCAGCAAGGCACCGAGAATCACAAACGTTCCAACGTACAGCCCTTGTTATTGTTACAGGAACGGAGAGTGACGAGGCACTGCGATTAACAGCTATATACAGGCTATATTTATGCAGCAGTGGTTGCAAAGCGGGCTGCTCCCGCTCAGTGTCCAAGTCAAGTGCGGGCTTCCTCTTCTTCTCTACGTCGCTGGTTGCCACGCGCATCGGCCGAGCTACTCAAATGCAGCATGCGTGCAGCGTGACCCCCGGCGGCAAAAGTGACGTCTCGGATCGTCTAAATGTCAGCAGCGCGAGGATTATATGTCTTCCACCGTGTGACGTGCGCGATATCACGTCTCTGCGAAGTAGGCGAAGCAGTTTGGGTGATAGGGGCGATTTCATAGGTCACGGGAGTGACCGCACGAATCACTCGGTAAGGGCCTTTGTACCGCGACAACAGTTTTTCTGACAGGCCCACGTTACGTGTCGGAGACCACAGAAGTACCAAGGAACCAGGCGGAAAGTGCATATCTCGGTCGGTGTCTACGGTCGTACAAACGCCTTTGGCTCTCTTGGGATGTCAAAAGGCGGTCACGGGCAATTTGACTTGCGTGGGCAGCTTGGTCGATAGCATCAATGGCATATTCTAAGGTGGGCACCGTGACAGCAGGTATCGACGCGTCGAGGGCAAGTGCTGGTTCTCGGCCGTATAGATAAAAAAAAAGAATAGCCGGCGGTGTCGTGACGCGAGGAATTATAGGCAAAAAAAATTGGCAGATCCCACGTGCCGTGCGAATCAAGGGAATGCGAAGCACGCATAAGGAACGTAAAATGGATTTGCATTGTTGTCTCGCTATACCGAGTTTGGTACATATGAAGTTAACGAAACGGCCGCAGGATCACCAAGACGCCGGCATGTAAACCATGCCGCTCATACATGCATGTCATGAATATAACGTTATGACTTGTCATTTACGTTCGTCATGCAGTCGTGTTGTGCCATAGCAATTTGGTATACATCCCATTAACGAAACGCTGGCATGAAAATCATGCCGCCCATGACATGCATGTTATGCTTTTCGTGTTATGACCTGTCATTTATGTTCGTCATGCAGTCATATTGTTGCATACCAATTATCCTACGCATCCCACTAACGAAACGGCCAAGAGAGCACCAAGACCGTGGCATGTAAATCATGTCGCTCATGACATGCATGTCATGATTTTCATGTTATGACCTGTCATTTACGTTTGTGATGCAGTCATCTTGTGGCATGCCAATTTTCGTATACATCCCGTTAACGAAACGCATGGCATGTAAATCATGCCGCTCATGACATGCATTTATGTTCGTCATGTAGTCATGATGTGGCATACCAATTTTCGTAAACATCCGATCAGCGAAACGGACAGGAGAGCACAAAATCGTAGGCGGCTAGATAGATAGATAGATAGATAGATAGATAGATAGATAGATAGATAGATAGATAGATAGATAGATAGATAGATAGATAGATAGATAGATACGCTCAAAGTCGCCGAAGTTCGCTAAGAGATGCTTCGCATTTAATATAACAGACGGCAGGTCCCGTCAGTGTGGCCTGAGGAAACATATGTGGCACGCATATCGGTCAGATTGCGATTCAGACGTTCCGTGAGGCCGTTTGTTTGCGTGTGGTACAATCTGGATAGCTTGTGCCGCGTTGCACAGGACTGCAGGATGTCTAAGACGACCTTGGAGAGGAATGTTCCGCCACGGCCCGTGAGCAGCTGGCGTGGAGCCCCATGTAATAAAATGACACCTTGGAGAAGAAAATCGGCGACGTCCGTGACAGAGCTTGTTCGGAGCGCGCGGGTAGTAACGTAGCGCCTAGCGTATTCTGTGGCCACTGCGATCCATCTGTTCCCCGAGATACTGGAAAAGGGCCGAGTAAATCCAAGCCAACGCAAAAGAATCGCCCCGCTGGAATGTCTAGTGGCTGGAGGTACCCGGCTGGCAGCGTGGATGGCGTCTTGCGGCGCTGGCATTTTCTCGCATGCTTCTACGTATCGACGAACGGAGCGAGCAAGTCCAGGCCAAAAGAAGCGTCGGCTGATCCGGTCGTAGGTGCGTGACACACCGAAGTGTCCGGCGGTGGGAAGGTCATGGAGTGCGTGGAGGACTGCCGAGTGAAGGTGTTTGGGGATCGCGAGCAGCAAGGATGGGCCGTCTGGGCGAACGTTGTGGCGGTAGAGAACGCGACCCTTAAGGACGAAGAAGCGAAGGGAAGGGTCGGAAGGTGACGACTCCAGGCGGTCAATGATTGCACGCAAGGCAGGATTAGCCTGCAGCCGCCGCGGGGATCCTGAGACTCTCGAACACCTCCTCCGTGCCTGTCCCGGACTTGCACAGGAACGTTCGAGGGTCATCACAGCCTACCGGGGTCCGGCACATCCAACCACCACACTCCACCACTTCCTATTCCCGTCTCGCCCCCATCTACCAGCGCTGCAGAGTTTGGTTGACTTCCTAGATGAGTTGGGCATCGCAGCCTACCGCTGAGTCTGGGTCGCCCTCCCACCCCTGCCCTTTCCGCCGGCTTACTTCGGCTGCGCTGAACGAGCCTTGACATCTTTCATTACCTTTCTGTCCTCTTTATTTCCCATTATCCCATTCCCAAGACGCTCCGCCGTGCTCCCAATTTAGGCTGCAAAAATAAGCGTCTTTTTCTTATCATAACCGCTACCACCACTACCACCAAGGCAGGATCATGGCGTTGCTCGTGAGTGACATGGAGCAGTTGGGAGACAGAAAGAACGCAGATGTCAGTGTCAGGGTCAGACATAGCGTTCGGTTCTTCGACAGGGTATCGAGAGAGGCAGTCCGCATCCTGGTGTTGGCGTCCCGACTCGTACGTCACTGTGTAGGTGTATTCTTCTAATCGAAGTGCCCAGCAACCGAGCCGGCCGGTAGGATAATTCAAGAGTGAAAGCCTACAGAGCGCATGGTTGTCTGTGATTACAGAAAATGGCTTGCCATATAAAAAAATTGCCCGCCAATCCACCCTGTGAAGGTGGTTGGAAAGCGAAGCTTTTTACGCCACCCTCACGGTGACGGCGAGAGCTGCTGGGTTTTGCCTACGACGCTGTTGAGCGAGACGATTTTGTTCTTTCCGCCGAGCCTTATATTCACGCTCTTCTTCTGCCATCTTTACTTTCCGTGGTCTACCCATAGTGGGGTAGTCTAGAAATGAACTGAAGCAGTTACTAGGCTGGAAGGGTTTCGAATGACGTCAACCCTCTTTCAAGCAGCTGCATAAGCTTTGCAACAGCTGCAATCTAATCTTACACCCCGCGCCGAGCCTGTTTCCGTTGTTTGCCCGCAGCCCTTATCATCCATCATGTTGGCTCATCACTTTGAAGCTTGTTTTGAAGCTCGCTAGAAGACGCTGCCTGCCTCAAGCTCGTCTCTCGCGGGTAAGGGCGCGTTCTCCTTCTTTGCGAGCTGGTCGAGCGTTCATCGAAGAAAGAGCGTTTCCATAGGCATCGCGCGCCTTTCGCTCTCTCTCTGTCTCTCTCTCACAAGACAGCAGATGGAAGAGTGAGAGCCGAGCGCGAGCGGTTCGTCGGGATCGTTTTTTGCTTACAACGGCGGACACGACAGAACCCTTGGCTGGTAGAGGTACAAAGCTTCGCTTTAATATGGGTGGAATTTAGCAACTGCCCACACAAGAGCTAGGCATTCGCGCTCTCTAATTGAATAGTTTCGCTCTGCACTTGTTAGGAGCCGACTTGCGTAGGCTACAACGCAGTCGCGCCGTGTAGACGTTGTGCTAAGACGGCGCCGATTCCGTGACCACTGGCATCAGTTCGGACTTCTGTGGGGACGGACGGGTCAAAGTGAGCCAATATAGGCGGAGTGGTTAGAAGCGCTATAAGGTGGGATAACGCAGCCGATTTCACGGGTCCCCACGTAAAACGGACGTCTTTCTTGAGGAGTGCAGTAAGTGGTTGGGCGAGGAATGGCAGCGTTGTGGGAGCGACGGGGAACGACGGCGCTGAGGTGGCGGCGAACAAGCATAACAGCGGATGTCAGGTGCGTAAGATATGGTGTACACACGAAAGGGTGAAAAGCTTTGCCTTGAAAGCTTCCCAGCTGGAGATCTCGGCTTCATTTGTGTCAAACCAGACATGTGGTGTTCCTCCCAAGAAGAAGACGTTTGCGAGCATTACGGTAGGGTCCCAACCGTGGCTTTGGCTGACACGTTCATACACGTTCAGCCAGTCGTCGACGTCGACGCCTTCTTGGGTGTAGAATGTTCCGGGATCCTGCAGATTGAAAACCGTGACATAGGTTGTGGGTGCGGCCGCTACGGAGCTCCGTGGCGAAGGCGCGGAACGTTCCACATCCACCACGGATGTTAACAATATGTGAGTGAGCGGAACAACCACTGCGCACTGCCAGTAAAGCCACCGTAGGATGCCTCGATTCCAGAAAGCCGTCGATCCTTTGAGCGCCGCTCTAGAATATCCCAAACGAAAAAGCGCCGCGTGGCGCATGCAAGAGAGCTACCAGGGAAGAAGTGAGAAGGAAGAAATCTGACAGGCGCGTTGTACAGGAGGGGGACGCAGTGTCTACCGCGTCTCCAAGGCAGAGACAGCAATGCACTCTCCGAAGCACGTGTGACGCAAGCAGCCATACCCTTTATGTGGCGTCGCACAATGACAACTTCCTGAACCAAACTGGACCGAAGGCCCCCATTGAGGAGCGAGCGTTTGCACTGGCGTTGAAAAAAATAGAGGCGGTGGAAGTACATACACACGAACGTTGATTGAATTATAGTGTGCGTCTCGTTTACTCCTCACAATGTGTATGTATATATGTATATATGTATAGTGGGCATTTATTATGAAGTTCTTCCTCATCTGTACATTATCATTATCATCCTGCTGGGGTTGATCTTCATCTCCAGTGCCTCGGGATCATCATCACCGTATGTGGGCCTTGGCTGGTTCGATGCCGATTAGCAAGTCCTATTAAACGTCGTTGCTACCGAGACGTCATATTTGGTGGAGGTGGCTCTTCGATCCTCAGTCCTCTGTCCGGTCAGTCTACCACCTGGAGCTTCGCTCGGGCCGCCGCTTGTGCACTGTCCGCCATCATGGATCACGACTCCCCAACCTCCACTTCTGCCGCTACCGCTTCTGTGACACGTCAAGCCACACTTTACGTCGTCAGCAGCCACCAGCGTGACCCCCACTTCTTCGCTGGTCTTCGTGGGGAAGATGTGGAGGACTGGCTGGACGACTACGAGTAAGTTCCGCTAATCATTGGGACAACCCTCTCAATCTCAGCCATGTCTCCTTCTACCTGACGGGCATGGCGAAGACATGGTTCTTCAATCACGAGGTAGACCTGACTGACTGGCCTACCTTTAATGAGCATTTTCGCCAAATGTTCGGTACTCCGGCGGTTCGTTCAACAATCGCAAAGAAAACCCTCGATGCTCGTCAGCAACAACCAGGCGAGTCTTACACGTCATACATCGAGGATGTTCTTGCCCTCTGCCACCGTGTGAGTCTCTATGTCGGAGTCGGACAAAGTACGTCACATCATAAAAGGCATTCGAACCATCGCCCTCAATGCTCTGGCAGTCACGAACCCAGCTACAACCGCTGACGTCGTCACGTGTCAGCGCCTTGACGAACTTGAGTCCGTTCGCCTTCAGTCTGATGTAGGGGAATATTCTACGACGAATCCACATCTGCGCATCGTGATAAGGGCGATGATACGCGAGGAATTACAGTCGATTGGCTTGACATTGCCGTCGGTTTGTCACAGTCAGCCATCTGGCACGGGCTTGCGTGAAGTAATCGGGAACTCACGTCCTTGACCTGCACTTCCCACGTGCAGCTCTCAGTCTCCCGTTCCCTAGCACCGTATACGCAAGTCTTCGGCTCCCCAAAGGGCCACGCCAACTCAACGGTGCCTCTGACAACCTACGCTTCTGCTGCTGCGGCATCTCCACCGAACATGCCGTCAATGCCGCCTGAACCTCTCTATCCGCACATCTCACAGCACTGGCTCCCGGTGCACCGAGCCCTCTGTACTACCCGCCTTGGCGTCCTACCCGTCCCACGTGCTATTATTGTGGGTATCGCGGGCATATATGACGTTTCTGCCGTAAGCGACAACAGGACGAGAGTCGGGGATACGACATATATGAACGCGACTTTTCAAGGGGAGCAGCTCCTGAGAACCGGCGTTTCTCTTCTCCTCCTCGCCGTTCTCCCTCTCCGCCCCCATCGACTAACGAACGAAGCAGTTACCGTTCAGCCAGACGCCGCTCCCCTTCACCGTTCCGCAGGTCCACGTCACCACTACGGCCCGTCTCACTTCCATGTAACGTTTGTCCGGAAAACTAAGTGATGCAGCTTTTGCAGGAAAAACTGCACACCTACAAAGGACTGAAATTCCTCCAGGGCGCCCGTCCAATGTTCTTTCAGTATTTGTTGAAAAGGTCAATGTCGATGCTTTGGTGGACACAGGTGCGACCATTTCCGTTATCCACGCTGATTTATGTTCCCATCTCAGAAAAGTGATGGCACTGTACGATGGTCCAACGTTAATTGCTGCTCAAGGGGACATGCTTCGCCCTTCTGCTGCTTGTACCGCACGTGTACAAATCGACGACATCGTGCATCATATACAGCTGGCTGTGCTGTCCCCATGTTCGCATCAACTTATTTTGGGGCCTATAGGCGCGTTGCCCGCGCCTATTTGTTGCGGGCAACGCGTCGTACACCTTACCGACACCGACTACTCGCTTGGGGAAGACACTTACACATCGTCACACCTCATCGCTGCTGAAGATACCGAACTCCTCCCCGGCCAACCACGGCTCATTACCATTACGTCGAGAGACATCGACAAAGGTGACGTCTTTATTTCCCCCTCTTCCCGCTGTCTCGCGAAAGGCATCGCTTTTGCACCTGGTGTGGTCCGGTTTCACAATGGCACTGCGCTCGTCACCGCTACGAACTCAATGGCGGAAAAAATCGTGCTGCCGCAAAGCACCACAGTGGCTTGCGTGGCCGAAACAGTGCCTGTTCGCGTTGTGCCGCTTAACACTGCCACCTCAGGCGACTGTCTTGGTGCCACCGCTTCTCCGTCTGCCCTTACTGCAGCCATTAGCAGTGACCTGACACCTTCACAGATACAGAAGCTGCTTGCTTTGTTAAAGAAACGCGCGAATTTTTTTTATATATATTCGTCGACTTTGGGCCAAACAACCGTGGCAACGCACCGAATTCAGACAGATGGAACATCTCTCATGCGCCGACGCCCGTACCGCGTGTTTCTGGCCGAGCGAAAAGTAGAGGAAAACGTCGCCGACATGCTACAGCAGAACGTGATCCGACCTTCAGCTAGCCCTCGGTCATCTCCTGTCGTTTTGGTCCGGAAAAAAGATGCTTCGGTACGCTTCTGCGTAGATTACAGAGCCCTGAATAAGATTACTCGAAAGGACGTATGCCCCATGCCACAAATTGACGACGCCCTTGATTCGCTACAAGGAGACGAATACTTTTCCAGCCTCGATCTTGGTTCCGGCAATTCGCAGAGCCCCATGCATGAAGCTGACAAAGAGAAAATAGCATTTTCCACCCCAGATGGCCTTTACGAATTCAAAGTAATGTCTTTCGGGCTATGCAACGCACCTGCGAACTTTTGAGCGCATGATCGACACCGTGCTGCGTAGCCTGAAATGGAAAATATGCTTGTGCTACCTGGACCACATTGTCGTCTTTTCGTCGACGTTTCAGGAGCACATGCAACGCTTGGACGAAGTTCTAAAGTGCCTGGCCGACGCTGGTCTTCAGCTCAACACGAAAAAGTGTCGCTTTGCCAGCCGATCTATTAAGGTCTTGGGGTATGATGTGAGTAAGGACGGTATCCGCTCCAACCCTGAGAAGATTTCGGCGGTCCTTCGCTTCCCTCGCCCTGAAAGACCCAAAGATTTGCGAAGCTTCCTTGGCCTTCCTTCATATTTCCGTCGATTTATACGCTACTTTGCCTCTATCGCTGCGCCACTGCACAAGCTACTTGCGTCTGGTGTACCGTTTCTCTGGTCGCAAGAGTGTGAAGCTGCCTTTGAAACATTGAAGGACGCACTCACGTCGGAACCCGTGCTTTGCCATTTTGATGAGACAGCACCGACGCTCTTGCACACAGACGCCAGCGGCCGCGGCGCCATTCTTGTGTCTGCAACGCGACAACTCTTCGCGAGAGAGACTGATTACATATGCCAGCCGCGTACTCACCGACGCCGAGAAGAACTACACGATCACTGAGCAGGAGTGCTTGGCGGTGGTTTGGTCTATGCAAAAGTTTCCACCATACTTGCACGGGCGTCATTTTACAATTGTTACGGACCACCACGCTTTATGCTGGCTCTCCTCGCTCAAGAACCTGGCTGGACGCCTGGGCCACTGGATTCTCCGACTGCAAGAATATGACTTTGACATTATTCATAAGCCTGGCAAAACGCACCAAGACGCTGACGCTCTCTCTCGTTGCCCGCTTCCTGCGCAAACTCCTGAAACCTCGACAAATGCGTCGCACAGAAGGTCCTCTGCTGTCACTTCTGCTCCGGTCTCCTCTCTAGCCTCAATAGGCCGCTCTTCTCCCGCCAACGATGAAACATTCGCTTCTCGCCAACGGGCTGACACTTATTGCCGGTGCATTATGGACTACATATCTGATTCCTTTCGCCCACCTAACGCGCGACTTCGCCGCCAACTAACTTCAGGCTACACAAATCCGTGCAGTATCGGCGCATTTACCATCCTGACGGCCAATGCTGGGTGCCCGTGCTGCCACGTTGTCTTCGTGCACCTTTCCTTGAAGCATTCCACGATGACATGACTGCTGGACAACTAGGTTTTTATAACATCTACCATCGCATACGAAGCCGCATCTACAGGCCAGGCCTTTCTACTAGCGGGGGGAGCTACGTCAGTTCCTGTTCACCGTGTTAGGTCCGCAAACTCCCAACATCCGCTCCTGCCGGCGAGTTACAGCCTATTCCCTGTCCCCTCGCGCCATTCGAGGTTGTTGGTGTCGACCTCTACGGACCCCTTCCTGTCACTGCCGCTGGAAATCGATGGATAGTGACCGCCATCCACCACCTGACACGCTACGCAGAGACCGCATCGGTGACTGCTGGCTCAGCTTCGGAGGTTGCCGACTTTGTCCTCGAAGCTATAATTCCCCGCTCCTCGAGTCCTGCTGAGCGACCGTGCGAAGGCCTTTCTCTCCCAACTTCTGAAGGAACTCCTGCGCCCCTCTGGCACCACCCACAAGACGGCATCTAGCTATCACCCACAAACTAACGGCCTGACAGAGAGATTTCATCGCACGCTTGCCGATATGATTGCCGTGTATATCCAGCCGTACCACAAAAGTTGGGATAAGCTTCTCCCCTTTGTTACGCACGCCTACAACACGGCCGCTCAACGCACTACCGGCTACTCACCATTTTACTTAGTTTATGGACGGTCTCCTACCTCCAGATTCGAGGCTTCTTTCTTCAAATTTCCCGCTCCTCTCTCTACATCTTCGAGCGGAGAAGTCGTAACACGACTCGCGCAGTGTCGCCAGCATGCTCGCATAAATACAGAACCAGACAACAAGAACGCAAGATCATTTAGGACACATCCCATCAAGCTGCATCATTCCGATCTGGTGACGAGGTACTCCTGTTGACGCCCTTGCGCACTCCTGGTTTATGTGACAAGTTCCAGCCAAAATTCATCGGGCAATACATTGTACTGGAGCAGACATCACGCGTCAATTACCGTGTTACTCCGGTTCTCGCTCCAGCAGACCGTCGTTGTCGCGGCACCGAGATCGTTCACGTCTCCCGCATGGAACCTTTCATGCGGCGTTTATCTGTCACCGTGAGCTGCGGCCAGGATTGCCGCTTTCATGCGGGGGGGGGGGGGCAATGCGTGGGCGTTTATTATGAACTTGTTCCTCATCTGTACATTATCATTGTCATCCTGCTGGGGCTGAGCGTTTCGAATTGATTCACAAGGCTTCGAAACTTTCAGCTGGCAACGCCCCAGTAAGCCTAACGGAGCCGGCGTCTGCTCCACCAAGGGGCGGCGGCGTCGATGCATGCCGATGGCTACGGGAAGCATTTCATCTCACGCTCTTCTTGACAACCGGTAGACCTTCAACGCAGACAGCGTCTCCCTTCGTTATCGCTACCATGCACCGTTTCTGGGGGCGGTAACGCACGAACTATGGCTGCAATGCTGCAGCCATTGTTTGCAGCCATCGTTAGTGGGTCGCCGAAGAAAGCTGTCCCAAGCACCGACTAAGGCAGCGACAATCAGGCAGCGACCACGACGCTGACAGCGCTCAGAACGCAGAACGGACGGAGGACCCGCAACATTGAGAGGGAATGGACGCAGAGCCCACCCCTTGCCCTACCGTCACGGATATGCCAGAAGACGACATATACAACGGTACCTGCTGGAAGGTGGTTCGCAACAAGAGACGCGCACGCAACGCCGCTGCTCTCGAAGCATCGATCCCCAAAACTGCCTCTGAGCACCCTCTAACCGAGCCCAGACCCCATGGAGCAAAGCGCCTGCCTCCTCTTCCATTCCGAGATGAAAAAGTCAACTTGCGCCCGCTCGGAGGTCTCAGATTGGGTGACTGGCCCAGAGCAACCTTGGCCACCGCAATCTGGGCTGCTGCCGGAGTGGGTCCGAGTGACCATAGGGACCTCATCCTCAGGACCAGGCGAGAGCAAAACTTGGCCGTAATGAGCACCTCATCATCACATGTTGCAGACGCCCTGCTGAAGTTGCAAGAGCTCTCACTCGGCCAGCGCACCTTCCCCGTATCTGCATATCTAGCAGCCGCCGACGATTCGTGTAAAGGCATTGTGGCGGGACTGGAACCTGGCACTCCCTCACATATCCAGTCAAGCTGCTCACGGCAGCTTTTAGCCCCGGAGGACGTTTCTAGTCTGTAACTAGAAGAATAAAGTTGAATTGAATTGAAATTGAATTGAATATGCTGGCAGAGGAAATGCAAGCGCCTGGAATCCAGATACTACAAGCTCGGATGATGGGCCGGACGAATATTGCGCTGGTCACTTTCGAAGGCCTACGTGTCCCACGCTTCGTCCGGTTACTTGGAGCAGAGCTACGCTGCTACCCACACCGCCCCCGCCAACAGGTAGGCAAGACGTGCCTCAAACTTGGACACCGATCCGATCACTGGCCCACTCCGGACGTCACCGTTTGTGAGCAGTGCGGCATCGACAATCCCATCCCCTCACATCCGTGCTCTCCCCGGTGCAAATCTTGTGGTGGGGACCATGTTACTACTGACCCGAAATACCCTCGACGCCAGCGTCATCCCTTCAATAAAACTTGCGTTAAAAAAGCCATCCCCGACGAGCAGCGGAAAATGACTGCATGCGCCAACGGCGGCGTCTTCTAGCGAGTTTCTTGACTGAAGAATACCGACTGCTCGCGTTGGAGAACCGTTCACCGGCCACCCATATTATATATATATAGGCACTGGATCTTGACTTGCAATGAAGTGCCGGCGGGAGATTTCACTTGTGCGTAGTTGAAGTATAAAGATTCGTAGCGTCCGCGTTAACTAAATTAATCCGGAACTCGGTGCGATCTACGATGAACCTCCGGAGCTTCGCCCACTCATCATGATTCGCTCCGTGGATATGCTGTGGATTTTTAACTTCATCGCTCTATCTAACGTTCTGCCTGCCTCTGTTGCGTTTTCCTTCTGTTGGTATCCATTCCGTCACTCTTACTGTCCGTCTGTTATCTTTGCTCCTCATGACATGTCCTGCTCAGGTACACTTCTTTCTTTTAATGAGAAAGATAATATCAGCTACTCCTGCCTGCTCCCTAATCCATTCCGTTGGTTTTTGTCTCTTAGCATTACCCCTATTATTTTCCTTTCCATTGCACGTTGCATGCTCCTTAGTTTCATCTCTAGTTTTTCCGTTGTCCTGCACGTTTCTGCACCGTACGTTAGTACTGGGAGAATGCAGTGATTGAATATTTTTCGCTGAATAACTTCGTAATGCCTTCCCAATGCGCTCCAATCCATCCTTATTCTACGGAGAATTTCTTTTTCGTGGGTAGGCAATCCTGTTAGAAATTGTCCCATGTATACGTATTCGTTTACGCACTGTAAGGGTTCACTGTTAATTTTACATTTATGTTCTTTAGGTAGGATTTCGACCTTAACTTTGGCCTTTTGCCCATTCATTTTTAATGCTTTCCCGGTTTAGGTTATCAATCATGTTTTGCAGTTCTTCTCCATCATTGCTAAAGAGCACAATGTCGTCTGGAACTCTCTTTTCCCTTTTCTTCCCAGTCTAGACGTTTAAACCCTTCCTCTGAACAAGCAGTGAATAGCATCGGGGAGATCGTATCTCCTTGTATGTTACGTCAATGTACCGCTCTGCTCCGAGAGCATATACTGTGCTAAGTGTGTCCATATGGGCAGATAAATATAGCTCGGGCCATCATCTACTGTAATATTGCTTATAATTACATGATTCTAACTGCAATTAATTTTTTGTAGCATTGCATTGATGCTATTATACGTTTTAGATCAATGAGATCAACTGAGTCCGGCAGTATAAAGACGTAAGTCACGATAGCACTTTGGGCAGAAATGTTTGCCGCTGGATTTTAGTACTCACTGCATCTCTCGCTGACTTCTCCGTCTTCCCTAAATAAGCAGGTTTTCAACTCAGGTTCGCATATGACACCCACATCTGGCTTGCAGTATTTGTGGGCCGAACCTGCAAAACGTTGTTGATAAAGGAAGACAAATGCTTTCATCAATGTTATACAAGTGCCACAAGGAATTTTGCACCAGGAAAGCTGAAAAGAAAAAGAAATTAAAATGGGAACCATAGGTTCGTAGCTTAGCAAAGTAGTTCATTGAACTCTGCATTATTTCTTCGGACAGCAAACTTCTTGCTGCAGAACAATGATTGTTTAATTATTGTTTCGACATTTATTCATTAGTTTCTCATTTCTACACCACGATTGCTGGCGTAACTACAGTTTATGAGATATTTACTAAAACATGCCAAGGAAATCGCTATGGTTACTACGTAGAAAGAAGTTGTAATCATTTTCTCATAGTGATACAGGGGAATGGACATGCATTAGACACTTGCGGTATTTCTTCATGGTGTCATTTCTGCCACATGGAACGTTTTGCAGAATTCTTATGCTTTTCAATTGTTGTATTCGTTGCCTTGGCGTGTTTCTCAATTTTTTACGCGAAGGAAACTACCTTGATGTACCACATTCCGCTACGTCCTTTGCGATATCCTTGTGTCAGTTGTAATTTGCAGTAGCCTTATAAACTCGTTATACTGCTCCTCTTTATTTCTTTTGTATTTTCTGCGAGCCTGCTTTCCTCTAGTATCTCGTATTATAAATTCCTTTTATTGCTTCCCGCGGGGTTCATAATAGCAAATTTGCAGCTTTAATTTCGATCTATTAATCTTGTTGCTTTTCCATTCTTTCTACCTCTTTCTCTTTTGCATTGTCACTAAAGGGTTCTTGCAAAAGTTTTTGAACAGAGTCAGAAAACGGCTCCAGTCAGTCTTTGACGCTCTTGTTCACATGTGGGGCAAGTGGTATGGCGCTCCACGCATCAGGGGATACGGAGTTTCCTTCCAAACACCACTGGAAAGCGCCCCAAATAACGTCGATGATATAGCCTTTGCAACCAGTGACGTCAAAAAAATGACGTCGCTGCTGGCGAACAAATATATACAAGAAAAATAAGGAAGAAATCACGTCAAGGCGAATAACTAAAGCATCGAGCATTTCATTGTGTGCTCTGTTGATCAGTGCGTCTTGGATTAAGGTTATTGAACTGTTGTACGCTTATTTTTGTTTTTTATTTTTAGTGACATGTTAAAACTTTGCTGTTTAATGTCATCACTTGTATATTTTCCTCTAATGATTTTCACTTCACTAGTATCTTTCACCACTGTTGCTGTGAATTGCCTACTACCTCATTTGTTTTTGTACAGGAGGTCCCGATGCAGTCTCTTGACTATGGGACCTCCTTCTGTATACTAAGTGCCGTAACATTACCCAACTTGTAATGATAAAATTTGGTTTGAAATTTGATTTGATAGAAAATTACCTTTGCCTGATCATGAAACCGATCAGAGCTATTTCTGTCTCAGACCACTTAGTCGGCGCCCTAGTGGCGTTATTTGCTGAAAGAAGAGCGGGAGCTTCCCCGCTAACTTTGAAAATCACAGTGCACATTCCGTGGCGCGTGCGACACAAAATATTTGCCCTTCATGTTCACAGGAGGCTCAACGACTGATCGGCGTCGTTCTCTGACTACGTTCGCAATGTGTTGGAGTTTGCGGGACCGTTTAAAAATAGGGAAGTTTTACGCTTTTGAAAAAAAAAGGAAGACGGAAGCGGGCTAGCACATCGGCAAAGCAAGAAGTTTGCGCCCCCCCCAAAAAAACGAAATAAAATGTTGCAGTGGCTTAGCTCGGCTATGCCAGGATATACGTAGCGTTAGCAAAGGTTCAGCACACGTCGCACACATATCCACGGATTGTTTACGAAGTCCGTCTGGAAGGTCCGAGTCGCACTGGCGCTTTCGCTGAGTTTCACAGTATATTCAGCCGATCGGCGAGCCTTGACGTCATGGACGTTGCCCGACCACCCCTGTTGCTGCAGGGGTGGTCGGGCACGTCGCTCAGCCTCCTGGCGACGCCGCTTTGCTAGACGTTCGTCCCTTTGCTCCAGTGTCTCCGCAGCACGTTTAGCCTTCTTCTGTTCATTCCTCCTACGCTCAACCGCTAATTGCCAGGCAACTACTTCGGGATCCGATGAGTCAAGCTTCTCCGCTCTTCTGCGCTGTTGAGCAGCATTTGCGCTCTCCTTCTCCATGGCTATACCACACTGGCAAACGCCAGTCAGAAGCGCAACGGCTCCAGCGCAGTGTCACACGGCGACTGCACAGCGAGCGCGCGCCGGCGCCAGTGCGTCTACCACAGCTACGAAGTCACTCCTCTGGAATGCCCAGACTGGCGGCGGTGAGTCGCGGGCGGCGGCGGCGGAGTGCGCGAGAGGTGCCAGCTCCTGTGGCTCCGGTGCGCAAGCTGTGTGACATCACTGATCCTTGCGCATGCGCAGCACGGCTCTTGATGTGCCGCGCGAAACGGGCTTGGCTAGGCCAGTGTAGGTAACGCTACAAAAGGCAGCAGGTGGTTGCCTATCTGTGTGGTCAAGGTGGCCTGAATCTCCTCCACACCAGTGCATTTACGCTACCTTCTTTACTCGAGAAGAGAGATTGAACGCTCTAGTGTGGGTGGTCTCCCCTACACTGACGTCGCTACCGCCGACGCCGACGCGCCCCTCCTTAACCAAGCACAACAGATGTGCGCAGAACAACGCACCCGCGAACGAACCTACCCTCCTGCGCATCACCACCTGTTACCACTGCCGTGTAACGCCGCGGTGCGTGTGGGGTAGGGAAGGGTAACTGCACGTTGTATGAAAATAAGATTCCCTTCTTTTAAGCATTCTAACACTCTCCTGTCACTCGAACACCTCGCACGTAGTCGAGTGCTCTTAAGCCGGAAATACAGGACTGTTGGTTTTGTTTTCCACTGCGCAAATTCCCTGCAGAGTCATAGCCTCTCGAGTACGCTTCACCGCTTGCTGGGTTCCGTTATCTGTATACTGAGCATTGCCGGAGTGGCATGCTGCGCTATTCTTTCCAGATTACTTGAGCGTCAGTGCCAATCACATAAATCCAAGAAATGCAGGCCGCGAAGAAAATTTGAGGAAAATATCACCGCTGTAAGGAGGGCGATGAGCGTGTGCTAGTTCACATTGTGGTATTTTAGGGGCGAAGTTTCTTAGGGTCGGGCCGTATCCCTCCGTCGGCGTGACAATAGTACTCAGAGCTAGACGCGCTGCGGGAGCAGCGCTCGCTCCTGGCGCTTGCTCTGGGTTTGAGTGGAAACCACTATAAACGCTGTGGCAGTGACGCCAACTTTGGGAATTTATCCATCGCTCAAGGGTATTCTAGTGTCACATGGAGATTCGGCGTCTTTGTCATAAAATCTAGGGATTTTTTGAGGCCCTGGAAATGCCTGCTGTGAGCTAATACAATAGTTTGTGCTGCTTTCTATTCCTCGCTTAAAAGAGCATCAGTGTCCCGCTGGGCCGACAGAGGGGCCAAAACAGACAGAACGCGAGGTAATCGTTTGCCACCCACTCAGCTGAAAATCGAACCTTTCTTTGTGAGTGCTCAGCAGGGGCGCGTGTGTAATCTTGAGCGCAGTGAAAATTACGATTGCTCTGCGAAAGAGCCATTTTGATAGTTAGTGCCTCGAAAAAAATTCACAGCATATCCACGGAGTGAATGAGGATGAGTGGGCGAAGCTCCTGAGGTTCATCGTAGATCGTGCAGAGTTCCGGATTGATTTAGTTAATGCGCACGCTACGAATCCTTATGGTTCAACTGCGCACAAGTGAAATCTCCCACCGGCACTTCATTGCAAGTCAGCAAGTGCCCATATATATATATATATATATATATATATATATATATATATATATATATATATATATATATATATGGGAGGCCGGTGAACGGTTCTCCAGCGCGAGCAGTCGGTATTTTTCAATCAAGAAACTCGCTAGAAGACGCTGCCTGCGTCAAGCTTGTCTCTCGCGGGTGAGGGCGCGTTCTCCTTCTTTGCGAGCTGGTAGTGCGTTCATCCAAGAGACACCGGTTGAGGTGTCCTCTCCGGAGAGACAGTTATCGTGCACTCCCCTCCCCCTTTCCACAACAATAAAGAATCTCTTCTCTTCATCGAAGAGAGAGCGTTTCCATAGTCAGCGCGCCTTTCGCTCTCTCTGTCTCTCTCTCTCTCACAAGACAGCAGATGGAAGAGTGAGAGAGCTCGCGCACCGGGAGGCACGCGCCGAGGGTGCCCCTCCCACACGCGCCCTCCTAGTAGCGCGCTTCTAGAAGGAGTGTCCGCCGCGGTGGTGTAGTGGTGACGGTACTCGGCTGCAACCCAAAATACGCGGGTTCGGTCCCGGCCGCGGCGGTCGCATTTTCGATGGAGGCGAAAATGCCAGAGGCCCGTGTACTGTGCGTTGTCAGTGCACATGTCACCACCTTTGAAAGGGCGTTTTTTAAAGCGAAGCTTTGTACCTCTACCAGCCAAGGGTTCTGTCGTGTCCGTCGTTGTAAGCAAAAAACGATCCCGACGAACGGCTCGCGCTCGCGAGGTAGCGCTCGCGCTCGGCGCGTGCCTCCCGGCGCGCTACCTCTCTCACTCTTCCATCCGCTGTCTTGTGAGAGAGAGAGAAGAGAGCGAAAGGCGCGCGTTGCCTATGGAAACGCTCTTTCTTCGATGAACGCTCGACCAGCTCGCAAAGAAGGAGAACGCTCCCTTACCCGCGAGAGACGAGCTTGAAGCAGGCAGCGTCTTCTAGCGAGCTTCAAAACAAGCTTCAAAGTGATGAGCCAACATGATGGATGATAAGGGCTGCGGGCAAACAACGGAAACAGGCTCGGCGCGGTCCGTAAGATTAGATTGCAGCTGTTGCAAAGCTTATGCAGCTGCTTGAAAGAGGGTTGACGTCATTCGAAACCCTTCCAGCCTAGTAACTGCTTCGGTTCATTTCTAGACTACTCCACTATGGGTAGACCACGGAAAGTAAAAACGGCAGAAGAAGAGCGTGAATATAAGGCTCGGCGGAAAGAACAAAATCGTCTCGCTCAACAGCGTCGTAGGGAAAACCCAGCAGCTGTCACCTTGATTTAACCTTAGCAAAGAATGTAACTACAGTGAAAACTGAAAATTTGAGTGTATATCACACCGATCATAAAGCAGTAGTGAGCATTTTTGTGAAGTAAATAATAATAAAGGCCGTGGTAAAAGTAACGTTGTAGTGTGTGAAATATCAAGTGCGCCCCAGTCACCGTGAGGGTGGCGTAAATAGTTTCGCTTTCAAACCACCTTCACAGGGTGGATTGGCGTGCAATTTTTTTGTAAAAATGACATTTCTCTTTTTTAAATTTCGAGAATCCGCAATCATTCAAAAATGTTTTGCATCAAGAATCATGTTCTTATCTTACTTAGTTTAAAAGTTATTGCCAATTTCCTAACAGCTGTTGAACAGTTCTGAAACCGAAACTGATGTGGTTTGGTAAGAGAAACTGACAACTCAGCGAGAATCAGTGCGATATATTGAAATTTTCCTGTTATGTTTTAGTTGGATATGTAAAAGATTATCCAAAGACAATATGTAAGGCTCCCTTCATTTTAAACATTTCTTTAAATTTCCGCAAGGAGGATGCGTGACGCTACAAGCGCCTCAGTTGTTTACTTGGCGCGCGCTTTGTGCTGCCGCTATGAGTGCTACCGGGTTCGTCCTTCTTATAAGTATTACTTTTAGAACAACAGTAATAACATAGGCTGAAATTTTTTGTGAGAATGCATGGCCAAGTTAAGGTAAAAAGGCGATTGAAACGGGTGTTTCTTGGCAATCTCCACACGATGAACGCCCCGACAGAAGGCCATACAGACGTGAATGTATCAGTGAGCCCTTACGAAAATCGATTTAGAGTTCCTTTAGAACTCCTAATGAGTTCCTATAGGGTCTAAAGGAACTCAAAAGGAACTCGCCATCTATAGAATGTTTTCCATAGGACGACTATAGAAAGTCTAAAGATACCCTCTATAGAAGCACGTCATTTCACGCACAATAGAAAGCGTATTGACGTCATACGTACTGAATTCTATAAAGTAACTTTTATAGAGCGTCTTTAAAACATTTAACACTTTCTTTCTATAGACTGCTTCACCATACGCGCTCTATAAGGGATGTATCTACTAAATTCTATAAAGTATTTATAGAGTACCTTTAGAACTCTTAACGCTACCTGTCTATAGACTGCATTTCTATACGTCCACTATAAGGGATCTATAGACGGTGTATTAATACAAATATAACATTCTTATGGAAAAAAACGTTTCATCAGGGACCTATTTACGGGCCCACTACAGGGCAAAATGTCTCCATATTTTTCTCCAATTAACATGTTAATGTCGTAACTACGGCTAGGTTAGCGTCACAAACATTTTAATATCTAATCCGACCACTAGCGTCCTGCCGCCCTCCCGCCCCGCTTTCCTTCCCTTGGAAATCTAATATGTCGCCATTAATGACCATTGGTTACCTTCCCTTCGCACTACACTTCCTTTCCCATATGCTATTTCATGACCTTGACTTCGACTAGCATATGACTAAAATTTGCGCATGGAAAAGCAAACGCGGCGGTGGAGCAGTGGTAGAGTATCGGCCCGTCAGGCTCGGCGCGGTCCGTAAGATTAGATTGCAGCTGTTGCAAAGCTTATGCAGCTGCTTGAAAGAGGGTTGACGTCATTCGAAACCCTTCCAGCCTAGTAACTGCTTCGGTTCATTTCTAGACTACTCCACTATGGGTAGACCACGGAAAGTAAAAACGGCAGAAGAAGAGCGTGAATATAAGGCTCGGCGGAAAGAACAAAATCGTCTCGCTCAACAGCGTCGTAGGGAAAACCCAGCAGCTGTCACCTTGATTTAACCTTGGCAAAGAATGTAACTACAGTGAAAACTGAAAATTTGAGTGTATATCACACCGATCATAAAGCAGTAGTGAGCATTGTTGTGAAGTAAATAATAATAAAGGCCGTGGTTAAAGTTACGTTGTAGTGTGTGAAATATCAAGTGCGCCCCAGTCACCGTGAGGGTGGCGTAAAAAGTTTCGCTTTCCAACCACCTTCACAGGGTGGATTGGCGTGCAATTTTTTTGTAAAAATGACATTATTCTTTTTTAAATTTCGAGAATCCGCAATCATTCGAAAATGTTTTGCATCAAGAATCATGTTCTTACCTTACTTGGTTTAAAAGTTATTGCCAATTTCCTAACAGCTGTTGAACAGTTCTGAAACCGAAACTGATGTGGTTTGGTAAGAGAAACTGACAACTCAGCGAGAATCAGTGCGATATATTGAAATTTTCCTGTTATGTTTTAGTTGGATATGTAAAAGATTATTCAAAGACAATATGTAAGGCATCCCTTCATTTTAAACATTTCTTTAAATTTCCGCAAGGAGGATGCGTGACGCTACAAGCGCCTCAGTTGTTCACTTGGCGCGCGCTTTGTGCTGCCGCTATGAGTGCTACCGGGTTCGTGCTTCTTATAAGTATTACTCTTAGAACAACAGTAATAACATAGGCTGAAATTTTTTGTGAGAATGCATGGCCAAGTTAAGGTAAAAAGGCGATTGAAACGGGTGTTTCTTGGCAATCTCCACACGATGAACGCCCCGACAGAAGACCATACAGACGTGAATGTATCAGTGAGTGCTCTAAAGCTTGGGAACTTGGAGAACAGTTGTGAAGTACCGCTAAAAGAGCCTCTACTGTAAGGATTATAGTTAGGGAGATCCTATCATCTCTGCGCGGAAAGAGATTTCCAATGGTATGATTTGGCAACGGGTTCCCAAAGATATCCACGTGAGCCTGACCATCCTACTTTTTGGTTTATATGATGCTGTGTGCCACTTAAATGACGGCAACAGAAGTACAGTAGATATAATGAGGTAAGCAGGCATCGAACCGGGCACCACACTCTTGTAGCGTGTTGCACCAGTGACCAGTACCGTGTGAAGGAGGCCCAGAGTCAATCAACTGGTGAGGCAAAACATCTCCGCAAGAAAAGCTGGGCAGCAAAAAAAGCCAAAAGAGAGATCGTGGCAGATAAGGAGGGCCCTAGCTATGAACTTGATAGATTTTAACTTTCTTGGGCGTGATGATCTTGTTTCTACAAGGATTAAAAAACTTTAATCTTGTTTTTCTGAAAACCTGGTTTCTGGCACTTTCGTGTTACGCAAACAGTTACAACTTTAAAATGATTGAATATTTTTCAATGAAACTTTGCACGCTCATTCCTTTATTGCTATCCTGTGTAATGAACTAGGATTAATGAAAACGAATGGTAAGTTTTGATGTAATCACGTTTTATGTAAAGGAATGCAGGAAAAAATGAAACATTTCTTTGTTTTCTTTGGTATTTTTGATATAACTTGATTCCCAATCATCGGATGACAAAGATCCTAGTTGGTTGCACAGTCTAGTTAGTTGGCTACCACTGTGTCAAAAAGTTTACAATTCCTGGACTCCATTCGCTAGTTAGGAATGGTGGCGTAAGAGCCAAGTTCGGGCAATTTTTAATCAATAACAAATACCAGCATAACATTTTTCACTCTTTTTTGCTTTTGAATGTCATATAAAACGGTGCTTTATAAGGTCACTATGAAATAAAAATTTAAGGGTCGGAATTTAAAAGAAATTTGAAAAAGGTGGTGACACACCTTAAAGAATCCCAGGTGGTCTAAAATTTCGGGAGCCCTCCACTACGGCCTTTCTCTCCTCTCTATCTCTTTCACTCCCTTTCCGCCACCCCCACGGATGCTTAGCCGTGCTCCCTACATGGGCTGCAGAAATTAGAGTCCTTTTCTTACCAAACCACAATCAATCAATCTAGAAGGTAACGCGTTACTACAACGCACGGACAAACCCAAACCTTAAGGAGCTTCGCCCCTAAAACATGCTTGCTCTCGCATGCCAGGTCCCTTCGCTGTAGTGTCCGAAAGCTGTAAGCTCGGCTTTCTCGTACATTCCAACCTATGCAACGGCTGTTCCTGTCTTTGCGCAGTTCGCCAAAATGTTATCATGGTGTTCCTTGTCAAGGGGTAACTTCTGGACCAGAAGACCCTACGCAAGGGGAACCGAATAGAAAGATAGTGAAAGTTTATGACCAAAAATACTTCGCCACATGGGAAGCTGATCACAGTACAGAGCATTGCTGTCAACCAGTACAAAGGGCCCCGGCACGGGAAATTACTCCAAAGTCGGAGCTGCCACTTTGCAATGACACGGAGCACTTGCCTTTCTATTGCAGGTCATGCAACGATCGTTGCATATGTGGTCTTTTAGAAATCAACTGACCCGACGGAAAAGATCAACAATTTCTGTCAGCTGTACGAAGAGAGCACAGAATGTAGGTGGTTTATGTAGAATTGCTCCACAGAAAATGTGGGGAAAAGAGCGGCAGTTGCTGTTAATGACCTGATTTCTGCCACCAACAAAATTAAGAACGAGTGGACTGAAGGAAAAATTGGGTTTAGACTTTTTTACATTCAAACTAGCGAAATTAACGACATGAAAATTACAATCTATGGATTTTTTGCACAATTTGGGGATTTATTGAGGCTCAGTCTATGGTAAAAGTGGTGACCTAGGTTGGCATCACTGCGCTGTGGTGTCGCTCACTCCTGGGAAGCGACCTCTCTCTCTTCGACAGCGGCAGTGATGGAGTACACAAACCTCGTTATAGAGGTTCGAACCCGGCCATGGCGGTCGTATTTTCGATGGAGGCGAAAATGCCTGAGGCCAGTGTACTGTGCTTTGTCAGTGCACGTTACAGAACCCCAGGTGGTCTAAATTTCCGGAGCCTTACACTACGGCCTTTCTATACTTTCTCTCTTTTACTCCCTTTCCCCCACCCCCTAGGACGTTTAGCCGTGCTCCCTAAATGGGCTGGAGAAATTGGCGTCCTTTCTAACCGAACCACAGTCAGTCAGTCAGTCAGTCAGTCAGTCAGTCAGTCAGTCAGTCAGTCAGTCAGTCAGTCAGTCAGTCAGTCGTTATAAATGAAGGCAAGGCGGCAAAAGTGCAAGCGGAGCGAGAGCTTGCAGGGCAGCTGCGAGCACGGCAACGCAGACAAGCGGATCCAGAGTTGCGGGCTCTCGAAGTTGCACCGAAACGGCAGCGCCGGCAAGCTGACTCGGAGTCGAGGGCTCGCGAATCTGCAGCGGCACGGCAGGGCAGGCAAGCGGACCCAGAGACGGCGAGAGCGCGGGAAGCGGCGGTAAAACGACGGAAACGTTCTCTACCTGAGTTTGTCGGCGCTGATGCTTGGTTCAAGCGGGAGTTCCTTGACCGGAGTTTCGGGCACAGCTGCAAGGTATGTGACCGCACGAAGTCCGCACCTCAATACGATATACGACCAATAAAACAACATTGTATATACTGCGCGCATGTGTTGTCACTCATTTGCATATTCGATTGGTCCATCTGTGCTAAAGTTGTGTGCGCGTTCGCAGCGGCGAAAACGGCAAGCTTGGCCGGACCAAACTGCGGATGTAGCAGTCCTGGTGTAATAGACCTGGTGTTTCAGAGAGTCGATGTGCTCGACTTACTCTGTGGCTAGCATTAAAACGGGGCAAACTACTTCAACGACCATAGGAGAGTATTTCCTGCCGTACAACAAATTGTGAGTAAACAATGCGAACGATATAAAACATGTGCTTCTCGATATAAGCCCAACCCGGCTTAGCAACACAGCACTGCAAGCTTTCGCTTGAACAACCGGCTCTAACTGAGCTAAGCCGCAGCCATTTTTGCGTGTCCTCTCTTTTGAATAGCTCTGCCCCGCGTGCATAGATGGGTGAAAGTGGTTATTAGGTTTTTTTCAAGCACACACACTCTACAGGAGGCGCTCACATGATCATGCACTCTTGGGGCTCGTATTGACATCTCGGTGGAGGAAAAATAGATTTTCTACTTTCAACCCAAATATGTTGGTTGCACATTCCGCCGCACTTTTTCTGCGGGACAAATTTTCTTTCGACTGAACACAACCAGAAATGTTGACACAAAAAACTAGCAAGCGCCCGTTTATGACACAAAGTTACAAAGAGATGAAAACTTACATTTATTCAGGGTAGCCACAAGGGTAAGGAGCATGAAAGCCAAAGTCACGTGCTTGAAGCTCATTTCTGGTATTGGAAGAAAGAGATTGTTGTTCGGTGAAATAATGTACGGGAAAGTTTCCGTATCTCAGGAAGAAATCATACGAAAAACACTCGAATAGTTGCCATCGACGAGTAACAGTCAGAACCTGACTGCTCGCTCGGTTCAATTAATTTTAATGGCATCATAGGCCTCAGACTTAGGTCAAGTTGTAGCGCCGCATCTATCGTTTGTAGTAAAAGGAGCAACGGCTCTCTACGTTGTCTTAGTGTGCAAAATGACCGACAGAAAAATAGTCCAGTATCGACGTAATCAGTTTCAAAATGACGCTTCGTGACCTATTTCGTTAAAGCGCATTCACTCCCTGCCCTCGAAAGGAATAAAAATGATCGCGCTTGCGTTAAGCAGCTCGCGCGCGCACGTTATTCCTCAGTCATGAAGATTTCCTAGTAGCACACACCTATATTATGAATGCAACAGTTCTGCCGAGTATGTGTCATCCTGTTCTGGAGAACACCGCATGGCGTGCCGACGTGATGTTTGTCACCAAACCCGTGCTATGATGCACGGGACGCGATCGCCGGAAATAATTCCAAGAACCAAGGCTTAGCTTCCCCGAAAAATATCCCAGGAAAGCTTCGACAATAAGATTTTTGGTCCCCTTCAGCACACTAGCAAAACGCCAGCAGTGGTTCAAAGACCGAGTCAGAGCCAAGGGTGATCAAACAAAACAAATATTGTGGGCATTCATTAGCCTCTTCTACTTCATCTGTACATAATCATCATCACCTAGGTTTCTTCATCATTCTCTGCTGTGGGTTGTGATCGAGCGTTCAATCTGTGCCGTGGTGCCAACTGTTCTCCGTAGCCTCAAGGCTTAATAAAACGGCGTTATCATCACAGCTTCACAAGTGGTGGAGAGTGCTCTTCGGTTCCCCGTCCTCTGCCACCTCGGTCATCCCCCTGGAGCTTCGATCAGGCTCGCCGATGTGTCAGCTGTCCGCCGTCATGTCGCAGCCAATGGACACTTCCGCATCACCCATCTCGGCTCAGACAGCTGCCGCCCCTCATTGTTGTGTTGCATGCGCCACCAGCGTGGCCCCCACCTATTCGATGGACTTCGCGGCGAAGACGTGGAGGATTGGCTTGACGACTATGACCGAGTAAGCGCAGCTAACCGTTGGGACGATCCGCTAAAGCTAAGCCACATTCCCTTTTATCTCTCGGGAGTGGCAAAGACTTGGTTTTACAACCACCAGGTAGACTTCGCAGATAGGGGCAATTTCAAGCAGCAGCTTCGACAAATTTTCGGCACACCTGCCGTTCGTTCTGCTCTCGCAAAGAAGGCGCTCGATTCCCGTAAACAACAACACGGCGAATCATACACCTCCTACATAGAAGATGTTCTTGCCCTTTGTCGTCGAGCGAACTCAGCCATGACCGAATCCGACAGGGTTCGGCACATTCTCAAGGGCAACGGGACTATCGCCTTCAACACCTTGGCCATCAAGAACCCCCAAACCCTTGCCGATATAGTTACCACTTGCCAGCGCCTTGATGAACTCGAGTCGGTCCGCTTGCAACCCGACACCGCCGAACGCATCGCTACCACCGATTCCTCATTGCGCGCGATGATCCGTACCATAATACGGGAAGAACTCCAGACCCTTGGCTTCTTACCAGCTTCACCGCCCCTGGCTGCTTCCGGTGACATTTTACGAGACGTTATCAAGGAAGAGCTGGCATCCATAGCTAGTGCTGTGTCCGCGGACCACCCAACAGCTCATGCCCCACCAACATATGCCAAAATAGCCGCAACTTCGCCAGCCGTGGTTCCATCAATACCTCCACAACCAACGCCGGTACACATGGCATCTATGACTGCCGCTGTATCTACTCAACCCAGTTATGAGCAGTGGCGCCCGCCCCGTCCTATATGCTACTACTGCGGATTTCGTGGCCAAATCGCGCGGTTTTAGCAAGCGCCAGCAAGACGAGCGCCGTGGTTACGACGTGTACGAACGAGATGACTATTCTGCCGGGCCTACCTTCCAACGCCGCCCGTATTCTCCGCCTCGACGTCGTTCTCCATCGCCACCTGCACCGCCCGCCAATGCTCCTGCCTACCGTCCGGCGAGGCGCCGCTCCCCATCACCTCTTCGCCGCTCTACGTCCCCGCTTCGTCCGGCTTCTCCCTTCTCCGGTCGGCGTCCGGAAAACTAACTTATGCAGCTTCAGGAGGGAAAGCTGCATCGGACAATGGGACAGAAATGCCTCCAGCGCGCCGTGTATTATGATATTGGTTTCAGTAGAGGGCGTGTTAGTGGAAGCGTTGATAGACACTGGTGTTAGCGTATCGGTTATTCATCGTAACTTGTGTTGGCGTCTGCGAAAAGTTACCACTCCATATGACGGACCTACATTACTTGCTGCTCAAGGATCCGCTATTCGGCCTACTGCTCTTTGTACCGCCCGTGTTTTCATTGATGTACTTCTACACTGCATACCATTCGCCGTGCTAAGTTCGTGTGCCCAGCAGCTCATCTTGGGATGGAATTTTCTTTCTACGGCGTCCGCTTGCATCTGCTGCCGGCAATGCGTTATCCACATGACCGACACCAACTACTCACTCCACGCCGATGACGCACCTCTTCATTTTGCTGCTGCACAAGACACTGAGCTACCACCTCGCCATCAGAAAATTGTGACCATAACCTCTGATGTGATTGACCAGGGTGACCTGCTGGTCTTACCATCTCCCCGCTGTCTCGCAAGAGAGATAGCCTTTGCATCGGGTCTGGTTCGGTTTCATAGTGGGCGTGAACATCTCTACGTGACGGACACGACTCCCGAAAAAATTCTCGTCGCTAAACGCACTACATTGGCGCGCGTCCTTGAATCGAAGCCTATATCATTGCTTTCCTTTAAATCAACATCCTCTGGGGCGTCATCTCTTGGGAGTTCTGAGTCTCTTCCTGCTCTTTCATCGACAATCAGTTCCGACCTGACACCTTCACAGTCACAAGAGTTGCGGCTTTGCTGAAGAAGCATGAAGCTATGTTCGACGCGTATTCCACGTCGCTGGGAAAGACATCCATTACAACGCACAGAATCGAGACAGAAGGCACTTCCATCGTGTGCCGTCGGCCATATCGCGTGTCGTCTGCTGAGCGGAAAGTGATTGAAGAAAACGTCGCCGACATGCTGCAACGGGATATAATACGCCCATCTTCAAGCCCTTGGTCATCTCCCGTTGTTCTAGTTCGAAAAAAAGACGGCTCTGTGCGGTTTAGCGTAGACTACCGGGCACTCAACAAGATCACGCGAAAAGATGTATACCCTATGCCGCACATAGACGATGCCTTGGATACGCTGCAGGGTGCCGAGTACTTTTCGACTCTCGACCAGCGTTCCGGGTACTAGCAAATGCCTATGCATGAGGACGATAGATGGAAAACGGCGTTTTCAACACCCGACGGAGTCTACGAGTTCAATGTAATGCCGTTCGGCCTGTGCAATGCACCCGCAACGTTTGAGCGCATGATAGACACCGTTCTCTATGGTTTGAAGTGGAAGACTTGCTTACGCTATCTAGATGATATCGTTATTTTTTGTCAAGCTTCCCTCAGCATCTGGACTGTCTGGACGAGGTTCTCACGTGCATTGCCAGTGCTGGACCTCAGCTAAACACCAAGAAGTGCAGTTTCGCAAGCAAGAAAATCAAGGTGTTAGGACACATTGTCAGCAAGGAAGGCATTCGCCCTGATCCTGACAAAGTTTCCGCAGTCCTGCACTTCCCTCGTCCCGAGAAGGCTAAAGATCTTCGCAGTTTCTTAGGACTCGCTTCCTATTTTTGCCGATTCATAAGCGACTTCGCCACCATAGCTTCCCCTTTACACAAACTACACGGATCTAATGTTCCCTTTGTGTGGTCTGCCGAATGCGAATCAGCTTTTGACTATCTCAAGCGCGCTCTTACCTCTGAACCCGTACTTTGCCATTTTGACGACTCCGCACCTACTTTCCTGCATGGACGCCAGTGGTCACGGCATCGGTGGCATTCTCCTACAGCGAGACCAGACTTCACGTGAAAGGGTCGTTGCGTACGTAAGCCGCGTTCTCACAAATGCCGGGAAGAACACTATTACTGAATAAGAATGTCTACCCATCGTATGGTCCGTGCAGAAATTCCGACCTTACCTTCACGGCCGACATTTCACTATTGTGACGGACCATCACACCTTATGCTGGCTTTCGACGTTGAAGAACCTGTCCGGGCGCCTTGGTCGGTGGATTCTGCGTCTCCAAGAGTACAACTTTACCATCACTTACAAGAGCGGTAGAAAACACCAGGATTCAGACGCAATTTCTCGGTGTCCGCTTCCTGCGTCACAGGGCAATGAACCTTCAGCCACCTCATGTCACAAACTCTCGTAAAGTCCCTCCTCGTACGGTACGTCCTTAGCTACTGTCGACCAAGTATCGCCGCATGACAACCCTTCATTTCAATCGCATCAGCTTGCAGACCCTTATTGCCAGCGCATCATAGCCCGCCTTCAAGGAACTTCGCGCGCACCTAACGCCCGCAGTCGTCGTCAGCTGACACAGTTTAAGATCCCACACCACGTCCTATACCGCCATGTATACCACCCCGACGGCCAACGCTGGGTGCCTGTCCTGCCTCGATCTCTTCGCCCTCAAGTCCTTCAGGCTCCTCACGACGATATAACTTCTGGCCATCTTGGTTTTCAGAAAACCTATGACCGCATCAAAGCTCGCCTCTATTGGCCAGGCATGTCTGCCAGTGTCGCCAGGTATGTCTCTTCTTGCGCCTGTTGTCGGCATCGAAAGCTCCCTACAACACTGCCAAGCGGACAGCTGCAACCGGTTCCATGTCCATCAGAACCATTCGAAGTAGTCGGCGTTGACCTCTACGGTCCCCTTCCTCGGACTTCTAGCGGCCATCGATGGATCGTGACGGCAGTAGACTATTTGACACGCTACGCCGAGACCGCCTGTGTGCGTTCAGCGTCAGCTTCTGAAGTCGCTGAGTTCCTACTTCGAGCATTAATACTCCGTCACGGTGCTCCTGGCGTCATCCTGAGCGACCGCGGTAAAGCATTCCTCCCACAACTTGCAGACGAATTGCTCAGTGCGTCCGGAACCATCCACAAGACAACCTCCAGCTATCACCCGCAGACCAACGGCTTAACCGAGCGATTTCACCGCATGCTTTCCGACATGATCGCCATGTACATTCAACCTGACCACACAAATTGGGACACCATTTGTAACCTTTGCATACAGTACTACTGTACAATGCACAACCGGGTACTCGCCGTTCTACCTTGTCTATGGCGCAGCCCCTATCAAGGAACCTTCATCGACTATTGAAGAATATCTGTCCCGTCTCCTGCGTTGTCGACAGCTCGCCCACATGAACACTGACGCTAGGCAACGTGACCGCAAGCACTATGATGCACATCGCCGCGTCGTGTCCTTCAGCCTTGGGGATGAGGTGCTGCTCTGGACACCAGTTCGCACACCTGGTTTATATGAGAAGTTTCAGTTTCGCTTCATCGGCCCCTACACCGTCTTGGGGCAGACCTCCCCCGTCAACTACCGGGTGACACCTGTTGTCGTCCCAACTGACCGCCGCTACCGTGCTACCGAAGTTGTCCGCGTTTCTCGTATGAAACCTTTCACCCGGCGCTCTCCGTCCCCTTGAGTTGCGGCCAGGATGGCCGCTCTTGCGCGCGGGAAATTAGTGTGGGCATTCATCAGCCTCTTCTACTTCATCTGTACATAATCATCATCCCATAGGTTTCTTCATCATTCTCTGCTGTGGGTTGTGATCGAGCGTTCAATCTGTGCCTTGGTGCCAACCGTTCTCCGTAGCCTCAAGGCTTGAGAAAACGGCGTTATCATTACAGCTTCATAATATATTCTCATCAAATAGGAAGTTACACAAAACGTACACAAACACGGTTTTACAAAATCAAACACAGATTAGTTACAAAGCCTCACAAAGCCAACCAACACGAACAAGTGCATCGCTGCAAGAAAAAACAAAACACAAAAGAGTCCTATTCACCAAGTCACTCGGGCGTCTTCTCAGTTCGAAGCTTGCAGGTAGCTTGTCAGCTGGCTCGTGGAACGGCGACTGAGCCACGCACAACTTCTGGCTTCTTCTTTTACTTGCTTCTCTTCTACTCTCCTTTTCGCGGCCCGTGTCCGACTGCTTATATAACCCTGGGAAGCGGTGCTAGAAAGTTCGGCGGGGCCCACGTGACTCAAAGCACACACACAGTTGGGAACCTTCTCGCCCATTCTAGGTCCTTCTTCGTTGGGGTGGCGCCTCTTTCTCACTGTGCGAGGAGCGTCGGTGTGTACCCTCCGCATCCTCTCCCTCCTTAGGTCTGTCCTGTGCGCCTTAGGTCTGTCCTCTCCCTCCTTAGGTCTGTCCACAATGTTCTCGCCTTTTGGAGACGCGGCGTCACCTTGGGCGCCCCCTGCGCGCGTGCCGCTTTTCTTGTTGTTTTGTACCTTCCCTCTAGTTCGACGCCGGGTTTCTCGTCGAAATAGGCACTATTTTGTGACACTGCCCCCCAATTTAGGAATATTACGAAATAATATTCAAAAACACACAAAATAGTGCACGCACACAAAAATAAACCATACAAAGTTCTACAAGACCCTCTGACAATCCACACATAAGTCCACATGAGAGTTCAAACACATGCGTCAACACTCTTCACGTCACGACACCTTCACAATGAATCGCGTACACAAGTCACATAAAAATACATCACTTGAAAGCTTCACAACTCATCGCGTACACACGCGTAATACAATAACACTCAATACATGCATTTCCTCGAAGTTTGCGAAGTATTCAAATGTAACACACACAACGATACATAAAAACATTGTTCACTCAACACCAACACTTGTAATCAATCACAACACATGCAGTTTCGTCCAGGGAAAGGACACCTAAATTCTGCATCTCGAGACTGCCTTTCTCTTACGCCGCTGTTTATTCCTTTTCCTTTTCTTCCGGGTGAATCTTGGCGCTGGTTGTTGTTGTGAACGAACCTTATCCAATTGTTCGCAATGCTGTGTTGGCGCCGATGCGATTTGCAGTCCCTACTCATGTCTGTCGATCTTCGGAGTCCCCTTTCTCAGTGCGTTGCTTCCATTCTCCGAACTTGCATCAAACGTTACGCTGTTAGCGCGCACCTCATCTGACTGTGTTTCAATGCACGGTGTCACGGGTGTTGCAGCCTCTCGCCGTTCGCGAGTCTCCTTTGCTTCGAACGAATCTCGTGCCGAATTCTTCTCGGAGTCCGGCGTTACAGAACGCTCAGCAGGCTTCCTTTGGAATTGAGCTCGAGCTGCAGCTGCGAGTGGTTCCCGATGAGGTTCATTACTCGGCTCTCCATTTCGACGCTTCGGATCGTTAGGGCCTCGTGTACCTTTTATATTTCCCACGATAAAATCATAAAGTGGGTTCTCCATACACAGAGCCGTAACTATCCCGCTGTAGTAGGGAGTTTCCTCCTCGATCCTCGCTTCAGGGAGCCTTCTCGCTGTAACATCAATTAGGCAAACGATACCTTTTGCGCTCGTCAGCTCGCGGTTCCGGACCAAATTCCTTCGCACAATTACTGTGCTGCTGCCAGTGTCCCGTAGCACGCTTACACGCTTTCCTGCCCCTTTACCAGGAAGTACTGGCATATTCCTATCCAGTGCCCCGGGGCGTGTAGTCGTTATGGCACCAACAATCGGAACTTTCTTTCCGCCCTTAAGTTCCAAGAAGCCTTGAACTTTTTCATCATCTTTCTGTTTCGGCGGGCATATACACAAGATACCCACTGAACCTCTTTCACTTAATTCCGACACTTGTCAGCTTTGTGACCGGTCTGCCCGCATTTAAAGCACTTCACACTTGGGCGATCAAAACTTGTTCGGCAGTCACTAGCTCGATGTCCCCAGCCGATTTCACAGGAAACACCGCGTAACTGGCTTCGGAGGGCTTCTTCTTTCATCAGGTGTCGATGACTTTACATCTTCCAGTCCCTCTCTTCTGATCTTCCCAAAATTGGCGCCTCCTTGCACTTCCAAAGATTGGTCTGCTAATTCCAGCATGTCACTGAGAGACTTGGCTTTTCTCTCTTTCAGATAAAGAGACAGGGTCGAGTGGCAACTGACGAGAAATTGCTCCTTAATGAGAAGCTCTCTAAGCGCACCGTACTCCTGTTCAATTCCTGAAAGTTCAGTCCACCGATCAAAGTAGTAGCTGAGTCGCGCAGCATACTGCGTAGCAGTCTCTCCATAGCCGGGCTTTGCCGTCCTTAACTTGTCTCGGACGCCTTCTACAGTAAATCTGAATCGTTTCAGGAAAGCGGCTTTAACTCTGGCATAGTTGAAGGCATCCGCAGGCGTCAACCTGCCATACACACTGAGCGCTTCGCCGCTCGAACAAGTACTCAATGCCGTTGCCCATTGCTCCTCAGGCCAATTCTGACTTCTAGCAACGGTTTCAAATCTGTGCAAGTAGGCGTGTAAATCATCCTTTATTTCATCGAACGGCACAAGCAGCTTGCTTGGATTCAGTCGGAACGAGCACTCTTCCCTTTCCATGCTGTCGACTCGAACGGGCGCGTCAACGCGCTGTTGCAATCGGAGACGTTCAAGCTCTCCAACTCATGCTGCCTTTGCCTTTCTCTCTCAGCCATCTCCGCTTCGCTTTCTTCTTTCGCCCTTTAAGCCGCTATCCTCTCCTTCTCGATCTCTGCTTGCATTTCTCGTTCCGTCATTTATCTTTCTTCTTTCGCTCTTTCAGCTGCTTCTTTCTTTTCTTGATTAACCCACTTCCGTAACTCAGCTCCGGCCAAACCCATCTTTTCACCAAGGGCAATAAATTTCTCAAGGTCCATGGTGCCCTTCCACAAAATCTAGCCGCATGCACAAATATCTGCCTATACTTCAACTCTCAAGATATCTGGACACAGGTTAGCGAGAACGTGGCGCAACACACAATATCGTCTATGCCGACACCTACACAACCCAAGGCTCGTCCTCCGTACTTTCAACACACTTAAGCACCAAAGAAGTCCTAGTCGCGGACGCCAGAAATATTGTCACCAAACCCGTGCTATGATGTACGGGACGCGATCGCCGGAAATAATTCCAAGAACCAAGGCTTAGGTTCCCACGAAATCTTGGACGATAAGATTTTTAGTCCCCTTCAGCACACTAGCAAAACGCCAGCAGTGGTTCAAAGACTGAGTCAGAGCCAAGGGTGATCAAACAAAACAATATTGTGGGCATTCATTAGCCTCTTCTACTTCATCTGTACATAATCATCATCACCTAGGTTTCTTCATCATTCTCTGCTGTGGGTTGTGATCGAAGCGTTCAATCTGTGCCGTGGTGCCAACTGTTCTCCGTAGCCTCAAGGCTTAATAAAACGGCGTTATCATCACAGCTTCACAAGTGGTGGAGAGTGCTCTTCGGTTCCCCGTCCTCTGCCACCTCGGTCATCCCCTGGAGCTTCGATCAGGCCGCCGATGTGTCAGCTGTCCGCCGTCATGTCGCAGCCAATGGACACTTCCGCATCACCCATCTCGGCTCAGACAGCTGCCGCCCCTCATTGTTGTGTTGCATGCGCCACCAGCGTGGCCCCCACCTATTCGATGGACTTCGCGGCGAAGACGTGGAGGATTGGCTTGACGACTATGACCGAGTAAGCGCAGCTAACCGTTGGGACGATCCGCTAAAGCTAAGCCACATTCCCTTTTATCTCTCGGGTGTGGCAAAGACTTGGTTTTACAACCACCAGGTAGACTTCGAAGATAGGGGCAATTTCAAGCAGCAGCTTCGACAAATTTTCGGCACACCTGCCGTTCTTTCTGCTCTCGCAAAGTAGGCGCTCGATTCCCGTAAACAACAACACGGCGAATCATACACCTCCTACATAGAAGATGTTCTTGCACTTTGTCGTCGAGCGAACTCAGCCATGACCGAATCCGACAGGGTTCGGCACATTCTCAAGTACAACGGGATTATCGCCTTCAACACCTTGGCCATCAAGAACCCCCAAACCCTTGCCGATATAGTTACCACTTGCCAGCGCCTTGATGAACTCGAGTCGGTCCGCTTGCAACCCGACACCGCCGAACGCATCGCTACCACCGATTCCTCATTGCGCGCGATGATCCGTACCATAATACGGGAAGAACTCCAGACCCTTGGCTTCTTACCAGCTTCACCGCCCCTGGCTGCTTCCGGTGACATTTTACGAGACGTTATCAAGGAAGAGCTGGCATCCATAGCTAGTGCTGTGTCCGCGGACCACCCAACAGCTCATGCCCCACCAACATATGCCAAAATAGCCGCAACTTCGCCAGCCGTGGTTGCATCAATACCTCCACAACCAACACCGGTACACATGGCATCTATGACTGCCGCTGTATCTACTCAACCCAGTTATGAGCAGTGGCGCCCGCCCCGTCCTATATGCTACTACTGCGGATTTCGTGGCCAAATCGCGCGGTTTTAGCAAGCGCCAGCAAGACGAGCGCCGTGGTTACGATGTGTACGAACGAGATGACTATTCTGCCGGTCCTACCTTCCAACACCGCCCGTATTCTCCGCCTCGACGTCGTTCTCCATCGCCACCTGCACCGCCCGCCAATGCTCCTGCCTACCGTCCGGCGAGGCGCCGCTCCCCATCACCTCTTCGCCGCTCTACGTCCCCGCTTCGTCCGGCTCCTCCCTTCTCCGGTCTGCGTCCGGAAAACTAACTTATGCGGCTTCAGGAGGGAAAGCTGCATCGGACAATGGGACAGAAATGCCTCCAGCGCGCCGTGTATTATGATATTGGTTTCAGTAGAGGGCGTGTTAGTGGAAGCGTTGATAGACACTGATGTTAGCGTATCGGTTATTCATCGTAACTTGTGTTGGCGTCTGCGAAAAGTTACCACTCCATATGACGGACCTACATTACTTGCTGCTCAAGGATCCGCTATTCGGCCTACTGCTCTTTGTACCACCCGTGTTTTCATTGATGTACTTCTACACTGCATACCATTCGCCGTGCTAAGTTCGTGTGCCCAGCAGCTCATCTTGGGATGGAATTTTCTTTCTACGGCGTCCGCTTGCATCTGCTGCCGGCAATGCGTTATCCACATGACCGACACCAACTACTCACTCCACGCCGATGACGCACCTCTTCATTTTGCTGCTGCACAAGACACTGAGCTACCACCTCGCCATCAGAAAATTGTGACCATAACCTCTGATGTGATTGACCAGGGTGACCTGCTGGTCTTACCATCTCCCCGCTGTCTCGCAAGAGAGATAGCCTTTGCATCGGGTCTGGTTCGGTTTCATAGTGGGCGTGAACATCTCTACATGACGGACACGACTCCCGAAAAAATTCTCGTCGCTAAACGCACTACATTGGCGCGCGTCCTTGAATCGAAGCCTATATCATTGCTTTCCTTTAAATCAACATCCTCTGGGGCGTCATCTCTTGGGAGTTCTGAGTCTCTTCCTGCTCTTTCATCGACAATCAGTTCCGACCTGACACCTTCACAGTCACAAGAGTTGCGGCTTTGCTGAAGAAGCATGAAGCTATGTTCGACGCGTATTCCACGTCGCTGGGAAAGACATCCATTACAACGCACAGAATCGAGACAGAAGGCACTTCCATCGTGTGCCGTCGGCCATATCGCGTGTCGTCTGCTGAGCGGAAAGTGATTGAAGAAAACGTCGCCGACATGCTGCAACGGGATATAATACGCCCATCTTCAAGCCCTTGGTCATCTCCCGTTGTTCTAGTTCGAAAAAAAGACGGCTCTGTGCGGTTTAGCGTAGACTACCGGGCACTCAACAAGATCACGCGAAAAGATGTATACCCTACGCCGCACATAGACGATGCCTTGGATACGCTGCAGGGTGCCGAGTACTTTTCGACTCTCGACCAGCGTTCCGGGTACTAGCAAATGCCTATGCATGAGGACGATAGATGGAAAACGGCGTTTTCAACACCCGACGGAGTCTACGAGTTCAATGTAATGCCGTTCGGCCTGTGCAATGCACCCGCAACGTTTGAGCGCATGATAGACACCGTTCTCTATGGTTTGAAGTGGAAGACTTGCTTACGCTATCTAGATGATATCGTTATTTTTTGTCAAGCTTCCCTCAGCATCTGGACTGTCTGGACGAGGTTCTCACGTGCATTGCCAGTGCTGGACCTCAGCTAAACACCAAGAAGTGCAGTTTCGCAAGCAAGAAAATCAAGGTGTTAGGACACATTGTCAGCAAGGAAGGCATTCGCCCTGATCCTGACAAAGTTTCCGCAGTCCTGCACTTCCCTCGTCCCGAGAAGGCTAAAGATCTTCGCAGTTTCTTAGGACTCGCTTCCTATTTTTGCCGATTCATAAGCGACTTCGCCACCATAGCTTCCCCTTTACACAAACTACACCGATCTAATGTTCCCTTTGTGTGGTCTGCCGAATGCGAATCAGCTTTTGACTATCTCAAGCGCGCTCTTACCTCTGAACCCGTACTTTGCCATTTTGACGACTCCGCACCTACTTTCCTGCATGGACGCCAGTGGTCACGGCATCGGTGGCATTCTCCTACAGCGAGACCAGACTTCACGTGAAAGGGTCGTTGCGTACGTAAGCCGCGTTCTCACAAATGCCGGGAAGAACACTATTACTGAATAAGAATGTCTACCCATCGTATGGTCCGTGCAGAAATTCCGACCTTACCTTCACGGCCGACATTTCACTATTGTGACGGACCATCACACCTTATGCTGGCTTTCGACGTTGAAGAACCTGTCCGGGCGCCTTGGTCGGTGGATCCTGCGTCTCCAAGAGTACAACTTTACCATCACTTACAAGAGCGGTAGAAAACACCAGGATTCAGACGCAATTTCTCGGTGTCCGCTTCCTGCGTCACAGGGCAATGAACCTTCAGCCACCTCATGTCACAAACTCTCGTAAAGTCCCTCTTCGTACGGTACGTCCTTAGCTACTGTCGACCAAGTATCGCCGCATGACAACCCTTCATTTCAATCGCATCAGCTTGCAGACCCTTATTGCCAGCGCATCATAGCCCGCCTTCAAGGAACTTCGCGCGCACCTAACGCCCGCAGTCGTCGTCAGCTGACACAGTTTAAGATCCCACACCACGTCCTATACCGCCATGTATACCACCCCGACGGCCAACGCTGGGTGCCTGTCCTGCCTCGATCTCTTCGCCCTCAAGTCCTTCAGGCTCCTCACGACGATATAACTTCTGGCCATCTTGGTTTTCAGAAAACCTATGACCGCATCAAAGCTCGCCTCTATTGGCCAGGCATGTCTGCCAGTGTAGCCAGGTATGTCTCTTCTTGCGCCTGTTGTCGGCGTCGAAAGCTCCCTACAACACTGCCAAGCGGACAGCTGCAACCGGTTCCATGTCCATCAGAACCATTCGAAGTAGTCGGCGTTGACCTCTACGGTCCCCTTCCTCGGACTTCTAGCGGCCATCGATGGATCGTGACGGCAGTGGACTATTTGACACGCTACGCCGAGACCGCCTGTGTGCGTTCAGCGTCAGCTTCTGAAGTCGCTGAGTTCCTACTTCGAGCATTAATACTCCGTCACGGTGCTCCTGGCGTCATCCTGAGCGACCGCGGTAAAGCATTCCTCCCACACCTTGCAGACGAATTGCTCAGTGCGTCCGGAACCATCCACAAGACAACCTCCAGCTATCACCCACAGACCAACGGCTTAACCGAGCGATTTCACCGCATGCTTTCCGACATGATCGCCATGTACATTCAACCTGACCACACAAATTGGGACACCATTTTGCCATTTGTAACCTTTGCATACAGTACTACTGTACAATGCACAACTGGGTACTCGCCGTTCTACCTTGTCTATGGCGCAGCCCCTATCAAGGAACCTTCATCGACTATTGAAGAATATCTGTCCCGTCTCCTGCGTTGTCGACAGCTCGCCCACATGAACACTGACGCTAGGCAACGTGACCGCAAGCACTATGATGCACATCGCCGCGTCGTGTCCTTCAGCCTTGGGGATGAGGTGCTGCTCTGGACACCAGTTCGCACACCTGGTTTATGTGAGAAGTTTCAGTTTCGCTTCATCGGCCCCTACACCGTCTTGGGGCAGACCTCCCCCGTCAACTACCGGGTGACACCTGTTGTCGTCCCAACTGACCGCCGCTACCGTGCTACCGAAGTTGTCCGCGTTTCTCGTATGAAACCTTTCACCCGGCGCTCTCCGTCCCCTTGAGTTGCGGCCAGGATGGCCGCTCTTGCGCGCGGGAAATTCGTGTGGGCATTCATCAGCCTCTTCTACTTCATCTGTACATAATCATCATCCCATAGGTTTCTTCATCATTCTCTGCTGTGGGTTGTGATCGAGCGTTCAATCTGTGCCTTGGTGCCAACCGTTCTCCGTAGCCTCAAGGCTTGAGAAAACGGCGTTATCATTACAGCTTCATGATATATTCTCATCAAATAGGAAGTTACACAAAACGTACACAAACACGGTTTTACAAAATCAAACACAGATTAGTTACAAAGCCTCACAAAGCCAACCAACACGAACAAGTGCATCACTGCAACAAAAAACAAAACACAAAAGAGTCCTATTCACCAAGTCACTCGGGCGTCTTCTCAGTTCGAAGCTTGCAGGTAGCTTGTCAGCTGGCTCGTGGAACGGCGACTGAGTCACGCACAACTTCTGGCTTCTTCTTTTACTTGCTTCTCTTCTACTCTCCTTTTCGCGGCCCGTGTCCGACTGCTTATATAACCCTGGGAAGCGGTGCTAGAAAGTTCGGCGGGGCCCACGTGACTCAAAGCACACACACAGTTGGGAACCTTCTCGCCCATTCTAGGTCCTTCTTCGTTGGGGTGGCGCCTCTTTCTCACTGTGCGAGGAGCGTCGGTGTGTACCCTCCGCATCCTCTCCCTCCTTAGGTCTGTCCTGCGCGCCTTAGGTCTGTCCTCTCCCTCCTTAGGTCTGTCCACAAAGTTCTCGCCTTTTGGAGACGCGGCGTCACCTTGGGCGCCCCCTGCGCGCGTGCCGCTTTTCTTGTTGTTTTGTACCTTCCCTCTAGTTCGACGCCGGGTTTCTCGTCGAAATAGGCACTATTTTGTGACACTGCCCCCCAATTTAAGAATATTACGAAATAATATTCAAAAACACACAAAATAGTGCACGCACACAAAAATAAACCATACAAAGTTCTACAAGACCCTCTGACAATCCACACATAAGTCCACATGAGAGTCCAAACACATGCGTCAACACTCTTCACGTCACGACACCTTCACAATGAATCGCGTACACAAGTCACATAAAAATACATCACTTGAAAGCTTCACAACTCATCGCGTACACACGCGTAATACAATAACACTCAATACATGCATTTCCTCGAAGTTTGCGAAGTATTCAAATGTAACACACACAACGATACATAAAAACATTGTTCACTCAACACCAACACTTGTAATCAATCACAACACATGCAGTTTCGTCCAGGGAATGGACACCTAAATTCTGCATCTCGAGACTGCCTTTCTCTTACGCCGCTGTTTATTCCTTTTCCTTTTCTTCCGGGTGAATCTTGGCGTTGGTTGTTGTTGTGAACGAACCTTATCCAATTGTTCGCAATGCTGTGTTGGCGCCGATGCGATTTGCAGTCCCTACTCATGTCTGTCGATCTTCGGAGTCCCCTTTCTCAGTGCGTTGCTTCCATTCTCCGAACTTGCATCAAAAGTTGCGCTGTTAGCGCGCACCTCATCTGACTGTGTTTCAATGCACGGTGTCACGGGTGTTGCAGCCTCTCGCCGTTCGCGAGTCTCCTTTGCTTCGAACGAATCTCGTGCCGAATTCTTCTCGGAGTCCGGCGTTACAGAACGCTCAGCAGGCTTCCTTTGGAATTGAGCTCGAGCTGCAGCTGCGAGTGGTTCCCGATGAGGTTCATTACTCGGCTCTCCATTTCGACGCTTCGGATCGTTAGGGCCTCGTGCACCTTTTATATTTCCCACGATAAAATCATAAAGTGGGTTCTCCATACACAGAGCCGTAACTATCCCGCTGTAGTAGGGAGTTTCCTCCTCGATCCTCGCTTCAGGGAGCCTTCTCGCTGTACCATCAATTAGGCAAACGATACCTTTTGCGCTCGTCAGCTCGCGGTTCCGGACCAAATTCCTTCGCACAATTACTGTGCTGCTGCCAGTGTCCCGTAGCACGCTTACACGCTTTCCTGCCACTTTACCAGGAAGTACTGGCATATTCCTATCCAGTGCCCCGGGGCGTGTAGTCGTTATGGCACCAACAATCGGAACTTTCTTTCCGTCCTTAAGTTCCAAGAAGCCTTGAACTTTTTCATCATCTTTCTGTTTCGGCGGGCATATACACAAGATACCCACTGAACCTCTTTCACTTCATTCCGACACTTGTCAGCTTTGTGACCGGTCTGCCCGCATTTAAAGCACTTCACACTTGGGCGATCAAAACTTGTTCGGCAGTCACTAGCTCGATGTCCCAGCCGATTTCACAGGAAACACCGCGTAACTGGCTTCGGAGGGCTTCTTCTTTCATCAGGTGTCGATGACTTTACATCTTCCAGTCCCTCTCTTCTGATCTTCCCAAGATTGGCGCCTCCTTGCACTTCCAAAGATTGGTCTGCTAATTCCAGCATGTCACTGAGAGACTTGGCTTTTCTCTCTTTCAGATAAAGAGACAGGGTCGAGTGGCAACTGACGAGAAATTGCTCCTTAATGAGAAGCTCTCTAAGCGCACCGTACTCCTGTTCAATTCCTGAAAGTTCAGTCCACCGATCAAAGTAGTAGCTGAGTCGCGCAGCATACTGCGTAGCAGTCTCTCCATCGCCGGGCTTTCCCGTCCTGAACTTGTCTCGGATGCCTTCTACAGTAAATCTGAATCGTTTCAGCAAAGCGGCTTTAACTCTCGCATAGTTGAAGGCATCCGCAGGCGTCAACCTGCCATACACACTGAGCACTTCGCCGCTCAAACAAGTACTGAATGCCGTTGCCCATTGCTCCTCAGGCCAATTCTGACTTCTAGCAACGGTTTCAAATCTCTGCAAGTAGGCGTCTAAATCATCCTTTATTTCATCGAATGGCACAAGCAGCTTGCTTGGATTCACTCGGAACGAGCACTCTTCCCTTTTCATGCTGTCGACTCGAACGGGCGCGTCAACGCGCTGTTGCAATCGGAGACGTTCAAGCTCTCCAACTCAGGCTGCCTTTGCCTTTCTCTCTCAGCCATCTCCGCTTCTCTTTCTTCTTTCGCCCTTTAAGCCGCAATCCTCTCCTTCTCGATCTCTGCTTGCATTTCTCGTTCCGTCATCTATCTTTCTTCTTTCGCTCTTTCAGCTGCTTCTTTCTTTTCTTGGTTAACCCACTTCCGTAACTCAGCTCCGGCCAAACCCATCTTTTCAACAAGGGCAATAAATTTCTCAAGATCCATGGTGCCCTTCCACAAAATCTAGCCGCATGCACAAATATCTGCCTATACTTCAACTCTCAAGATATCTGGACACAGGTTAGCGAGAACGTGGCGCAACACACAATATCGTCTACGCCGACACCTACACAACCCAAGGCTCGTCCTCCGTACTTTCAACACACTTAAGCGCCAAAGAAGTCCTAGTCGCGGACGCCAGAAATATTGTCACCAAACCCGTGCTATGATGTACGGGACGCGATCGCCGGAAATAATTCCAAGAACCAAGGCTTAGGTTCCCACGAAAGCTTGGACAATAAGATTTTTAGTCCCCTTCAGCACACTAGCAAAACGCCAGCAGTGGTTCAAAGACTGAGTCAGAGCCAAGGGTGATCAAACAAAACATATTCTCATCAAATAGGCAGTCCCACAAAACGTACACAAACACGGCTTTTACAAACTCAAACACAGATGGGTTACAAAGTTACACAAAGCCAACCTACACGAGCAAGCTCATCCACTGCAACAAAGAACAAAACACAAAAGTGTCCTATTCACCAAATCACTCGGGCGACTTCTGAGTTCGAAGCTCGCAGGTGGCTTGTCAGCTGGCTCGTGGAACGGCAACTGAGTCACGCACGACCTCTTGCTTCTTTTACTTGCTTCTCTTCTACTCTCCTTTTCGCGGCCCGTGACCGACTGCTTATATAGCCCTGGGAAGCGGTGCTAGAAAGTTCGGCGGGGCCCACGTGACTCAAAGCACACCCACAGTTGGGAACCTTCTCGCCCATTCTAGGTCCTTCTTCGTTGGGGTGGCGCCTCTTTCTCACTGTGCGAGGAGCGTCGGTGTGTACTCTCCGCCTCCTCTCTCTCCTTAGGTCTGTCCCGCGCGCGCGCTCGCCGCGATAAGGAACATTCCACAAAGTTCTCGCCTTTTGGAGACGCGGCGTCACCTTGGGCGCCCCCTCCGCGCGTTGCCGCTTTTCTTGTTGTTTTGTACCTTCCCTCTAGTTCGACGCCGGGTTTCTCATCGAAATAGGCACTCTTTTGTGACAATGTTCGAAATCCATTTGCCGATTGTTCATCTTAATCGGAGCTCGGAGTAGGTGATTGATCCCGGTTATGTTGTGCTTGCTGCTGGTCTAAGTGCACGTAAGAACAAGCTGTGCACAGAGGACGTGGACTTTAACCACAGGAATCACGTATGCACCTGTCGGCTATTGTATACGTAAGCGTACGTACCTCCCAGCCCATAACAGCACGTTGAAAAAGACACAGTGCATCCACCAAAAACCAAATGGCCAGAAATCACGCGAGCGCCACCCCGCAACTAGTGCAGCCGGAATCGGAGAAATGGTAGTGCTTATTTGAAAATAGCGTCAGCCAGCAACGCGAACCTTTGCGGAAGGAAGAGTGTATAATCTAATAAGTAAATGAAGCTGGGTGGTGCAATGGAGTGGTCAGAGCATCTGCAAAAGTGCCGCCGCGCCCTCCCACTCCTCGCATATACGTGCTCAGCCGTAACGTAGTTAGTGGAAAGGAGAAAACGAGATATGGCACACCTTTTAACAGCGAAATTGTTAGTTAAACCATTGGTCCGCAGCCGTGGTGTAGTGGTTACTGTACTCAGCGAAAAATCGCGCACTCGAACCCCGCCGCGTCGGTCGCATTTTCGGTGGAGGGGAAAAAGGCCAGAGGACCATGTACTGTGCATTGTCAGTGCATGCTAAAGAACCATACGGCAGGCACGTAACCAGGATTTTATTTCCGGGGGGGGGGGGGGGGGAGCTAGGCTTAATTATTCGCAAGAAAGCACCATCATCATTTATTGACCCCAAAGGCCCTTTTCAGGGTATTACAAGAGATGGGGATTCATTGATTGATTGACCAGTGCAGCCGGAATCGGAGAAATCGTAGTGCTTATTTGAATATAGCGTCAGCCAGCAACCCGAACCCTTGCGGAAGGAAGAGTGCATAATCTAACAAGTAAATGAAGCTGGGTGGCGCAACGGAGTGGTCAGAGCGCCTCCAAAAGTGCCTCCGCGCCCTCCCGCTCTTCGCATATACGTGCTCAGCCGTAACGTAGGCAGTTGAAAGGAGAAAGCGAGATATGGCACACCTTTTAACAGCGAAATTGTTAGTTAAACCATTGGTCCGCCGCGGTGGTATAGGGCTTACGGTACTCAACTGCCGCCTAAAAATCGCGCGCTCGAACCCACCGCGGTGGTCGCATTTTCGGTGGAGGGGAAAAAATGCCAGAGGACCAAGTACTGTGCGTTGTCAGTGCACGTTAAAGAACCACAGGGCAGGCACATAGCCAGGATTTTTTTTTTCGAGCGGGGGGCGAGGGGGGGGGGGCTAGGCCTAATTGCTCGCAAAAAAGCACCATCACCATCACCATTTATTGACCCTAAAGGCCCTTTTCATGGTATTACAAAAGGGGGGGGGGATTGATTGATTGATTTGTGGGGTTTAACGTGCCAAAACCAGCTCTCATTATGAGAGATGCCGTAGTGAAGGTATCCGGAAATTTCGACCACCTGGGGTTCCTTAACCTGCACTGACATCGCACAGCACACAGGCCCCAACGTTTCGCCTCCATCAAAATGCAGCTGCCGCGGCCGGGATTCCATCCCGCGACCTTCGGATTTGCAGCCAAGTGCCACAACCACCAGCCCACCGTGGCGGGGCAGGGGGGGGAACAAAACTGTCAATAACAGCATGGACATTATTACAGAATGCTAAAAAGAACTTGCTCGGGAATATCGAAGGCGCTCAATTGTACCTGGCCCGCCTTACTGAAAGGTAATCCTCGGCAGTTTTGGAATGTAGTTCGTGGCAGGAGATCTACAACGTGTCACTTAATCGATGGCAACGGTGATCCTGTTTCTAGTCGTGACTGCTGCAATGTGATAAATGATGTTTTTGTTTCCTGTTTTTCTGGTACAACGATCTCTCTTATGCCTTCTGTCGAGGACTCTTCTTTTTTCCCTATGGACTTCATCTCTCTCGATTCATCGGGGGTGTGCCGTCTAATAGAAAAGCTGAAAGTGTCCAGTTCTGCAGGCAATGACAACATTAATTCGAAGTTCCTAAAAAATACTAAGCTTTATTCGTCCATTATACTTGCTGAACTTTTTTTCGCAATCTTTGCAGTGTTCCACTTTGCCAGATGATTGGAAGGTGGGTAAGGTGGTTCCACTTCACAAATCAGGCAACACCCATTCTCCCTTAAATTACAGGCCAATATCTTTGACCAGTGTGCCCTGCAAACTTCTCGAGCACGTCATATATTCAAACTTAGTATCTTGTCTTGAGTCCAATACGTTTTTTTCACCTTGTCAACACGGTTTTAGGAAGCACTTCTCTTGTGAAACGCAGTTACTTTGTTTCACCAACGATCTTTTTCGTGCGTTCAGCGATAATATCGTAACCGACTGCATATTTTTAGATTATGCTAAAGCCTTCGACACTGTTTCGCATATCTCCTTCTCCTTAAAATGAGCAAGCTCAATATAGATCCCAACATCCTAGACTGGATTCAGTGTTTTCTAACCAACCGACTTCAGTACGTTCATGCAAATAATCACAGCTCTCCTACCGTTGCTGTTACATCAGGCGTACCACAGGGCTCGGTTTTAGGCCCACTACTTTTTCTTATTTACATAAATGATTTATCTGTAGGTATTCACTCAACAATTAGGCTCTTCGCTGACGATTGCGTGCTCTATCGTGTCATTCATAATCCATATGACGTTTCCACTTTGCAGTCCGACCTTGATGCTGTTTCTCACTGGTGCGACGAGTGGCTCATGAAACTCAACATTAGTAAGTGTAAAGTTATGAGAGTAATGCATCACAATAAAGTTAGCGACAACTTTTCTTATACCCTCAACAACTCCACTTTAAGCACAGTTAGTAGCTACCGCTATCTTGGCGTACATTTAACCCACAACCTTTCCTGGACTATGCATCTTGAACATGTAGGTAATAACGGTAATCGCATGCTTGGATTTCTACGCCGTAACTTTTCATCCGTTCCTTCAGACTTAAAACTTAAATTGTACACCACGCTCGTTAGATCCAAATTGAAATACGCTTGCTCTATATGGGATCCATCTAGCTCCGTATTATGCACAGCCCTTGAATCTGTTCAGAATCGTGCAGTCCGTTTTGTGTTCTCCAATTACTCCCGCTACGCCAGTGTGTCTTCAATGAAAGCTACTCTAAGTCTACCGACACTTAAGTCACGCCGTCAGCAATTCCGCCTGAACCTTTTTCATAAAATTTTTTACACCAACCCAACACTCAAAAACGATCTTTTCTTTCCTCCAGACTACGTATCTCCGCGGTTAGATCATCATCTTAAAGTTAAAGTTCCATTGTGCCACACTAACACTTATCATGCTTCTTTTTTGGCACAAGCAAGCAGTGACTGGAAACACCTTCCTGCCTCCGTTGCTGCAATCAAAGAACCTGCCGCCTTCAAAGTGTCAATAACACGTTGTTAAGCCACTCCTCTCTGTAATGCCGTCGGGCCCTGAGAGTATGAAAATAAATAAATAAATAAATAATTAGACGAGATGGAGAACAGAGTGGAATGCCGCATAAGAGGCGAGTTAATCCGACATGGAAAGCAAGTTTTTTGACACTGCAGTAAAGCTAGTGCGTTTGCACGAGGGAGAATACTTTCCAACCAAGTAATCTCGACGAATAAGTGCCATACAGAGACAGTGACGGAAAGAGGAGTGACAAAAAGAGAGAAAAAACAAGAAATGCAAGGGAATCAGGCGCCCACTTACGGATGTGCACCAAATAAAAAAATATGTGTCGGACGCTTTCTCTACCAAAATTCTCACGTTCTGTCTCAACAACAGGCGTGCGAGAACAACGTGAGCCACTTTATGACAGCAATTCTTACACGAAAAAACAGACATATTCGGGAAAACGATTTGATTAAACCACAAAGCACCAAAACACGGATGCTTTTATGACACAAAAGATACACACCGCTAACGTTAGTTTTAAGTAGCAATACTGAAGAATGGCATTGCGAGTGATTTTACAATATAGTAAAAGTAAATGCAAAAGAACAAAAAAAACGACCATGCAGCTTGGCCGAAAAGAGTGGTTCACGCTGCAATTTTCATGCGTCGTGGTTTCTCTATAAACACAGTGATAATTTCGTCGACACTGACTGGCACCCGGTGAATCGACATAAGAGCCAGGCCATAAAGTCGCTATTCAGCTGTTCGGTTGCTCAAATATGTTTGTACTCTTTTCAGTGTCGAGAAAGCTGCGTTCTCCAGCAGCTTTACTCACTGGGAGAGTTGCCAATATCTTGAGGAGTGTGTGAACGTTCGGGAAGGGAGCTTTCTCGCATTCAGCTAAAGCTTCCGTCGCAAAACGGGGAAGTTCCTCCTCTTGCACGGCTTGCCATTTAGTTTTCCAGATTTCCCATTCACTTTTAGCGTAAGGATATGCGCTGTTGTCCTATCTCTGAGGTAAAAATCGAAGGCCGTCTGCACAGATTCAAATTCGCTCTTGCATGCGTGTTTGGCAACACAAACTGCAAACTTTCCAGTATTTTCCGATGGTTTGCAAAGCGCCGCTTGAGGGAAGCTTTGAGGTCATCTATCTATGGAATAAACGTGGCTCGCCTGCACTACGCTTCCGTTGAACTACAAGCACCCTGTTTACCTTGTTTGTTTACCGTGTTCTTTACGACACAAGCTGTGGGAATGGTGGGTTCGCAGAGATGCCAGCGGGGTTGAACGGATTAATGGATCGTCGAAGCCGTCGCTTTCCATACAAAGGTCCCCCTTCCCAGCTTTCGGTTAGCTTCTGCCGTTCGGTCGTGGAAAAACTCTGCGTCTGCGGCAAAGCGATGCCATAGGCGTGCGCGTTTCCACTCCGCTCAGCTATCAGTCAAACAATGCACCTGAATGCTCCCATAGTTGCCGCCACTACGCGACTGTATAAATGACGCCCACAATATACAGCCTGCTAGCTCTGCAGCAACAAATACACTGCTCCTCTCGTTAAGAAAGAAATACACCGGGGAATCCATCGATGGAGTAAACGCTGTCCATTTCTGTATGTCCAGCCATTCTTTGCACTGTTCCTTGAATCAATCCAACTACCGAGCGCCCTGACCGTAGATGAGAATCCTCGTTTCATGCAATATAGCCATGGTCGATTTTGCCCAGAAAACCCGACAAAACCAACCAGCCACCTACCTAAACGACTGATGCGACGAAGAAAATTTGCACGAAGTAAGGCCAGATAACTTCGTTTTTTCTGGTTTCGAAGCCCTATGGAAACATTTTGTTCGTTGTGGTTATTTCGTTTCCAACAAGCTTGTCTTACATATATGAAATTATCCGGCGTTGCACAATTTTTTCTCTCCGCAATCACAAAGAGGTAACTGTTAACGATAATTGGTTTCAGTTGGTATGACAGTTGGGTCAGGAAGATTTATACGGTGGTCGCTACCTTGGGGATGTTCGGCTATCGGGTAGCGATCTCTTGCAAAATTGCAAAGGTCATTCCTGTGCTCTCGCAATGTCTCTTCCAGGTTTTTCGTTTCGCCGATGTGGCTTGCATCGCATATTTGTATACAGTGCCTTGGGCTCTCCCCCTCGGTGAACGGTCTTTGGCAATGCGTAGAGAACATGTGCTCGTGTGCTTGTGAGTCACTCGGATGCCTTCTTTTCTGAGAATACGGGCGATGGTTTCGCTAACGCCTGGTACATATGGGGGAGTGTGGTGCTTATGTTGTGGTGTTGATTCACGAGCCGGGCGCTGAGTTTCGCAGCAAGCTTTGCCGTGTATTTGGAATGGAAGTGCTTTCGGAATAAAGGTTTTTGAGTACCTGTTCTTGGTAAGTTCCTTGACCATCGTTTCTTTTTCATTTGTTTAAATGCGCACGGCGCTTTTTGTACTTGTGCATTTATGCACCTGCGTTAATGACTGAATGGACAATATGGGGGTGCGCCCCCCCCCCCCCCTGCCTGCGTGCCTGCGCCAGGGGGTCCAAAATTTCCGGAGCCCTCCTGTAAGGTCGCGCTTGCCGTGACACCCCACCCCTTTTGACTGACATGTTTGTCAGTCGGAAAACTGCACCGTCACCCCCTGCGCTTGCACATGCGTCGGGCAAGATTGACTCCCCCGCTCCCTCCAGGTGGCTGCCGGGCCGGTTTCTGCGGGGGCGGACCACCCGGGGCAGCTACTGATAGGGGGATAAAAGGAGCGCCTGAGCTAGCTCCAGGGTCTTTTTGCTGCGACAAGTGCTTGCCGGCTGGACACCGGCACGACCGTTTGAGGCCCCTTCGCGGGTCGTACCCTTGGCTGTAAATTTTGTACAAAGTTCCGTACATAAAGTTCCTTTGTTAAAACGTCCAGTGGCGAAGGCGTCTCTTTCCGGAGCAACCTTTCGAAGACGGCGGCGGTCTCCATCGCGAAGCTCGGGCCCGGCGTTGCTTCACCACCAAGAACCTGTCCGAATCCGCAAAAGTACGGATAAGAAAATTTACTGGCGCAGTCGCACAGGACCGCCGCGCCCTGAACGACCACTGGACGAGGCCTTGGGACAAGGCGACCCAAGGACGACGCAATCGTAGGAGCTGCAAGCTCGGGTGCAGCAGCGCCCGTAAACTAGCCCCACCTGCAGCCCATCTTGAGAGCCGGGAGGACCCGGCAAGCATCGAAAGAGCGACTAGCAGCCGTCCCCGAGAGGGCCACGCCGAGAAGCTCTCCAGAGGACAACCGAGCATCAAGCTCCGACGCCACGGCGACCAGCTATCCAGCCAGGCCAACAGACGCCAGCGCCGAGAGCACCGCGGACACCACCGACAGCAGAGTGCAAGGGTGAGCAGGACAAACCTAAGTTCACCGAAAGCGCGGAGACACAGGCACGAATGTACACAAAAGGAAGGCCCCCCGCGGGAGGCAAGAACCAGTCGCGCCCGCGCGGGTGCCTCCGCTGCGGTAGCTGGCGGCATTCTGGAGACTGCTGTCCGTTCCCAGAGGATGACTCAGGCAACGTTGGGGCCGATAAGCGTTCGGAGGAAGTAACAGCGCCCGTCTCAATCAGCGGTGGTGAACCGGGGCTTTCAAAACTCCAGGCGGTACAGCTGAACTGCGAAGAGAGGCGGCTAAACGCGATCGTCGACACAGGCGCTGACATCACAGACGTGCGGGAAAGCAGTATACCGGATCACCTCGTTAAACCACACGGTACTGTCGATTTAATATCGGCCTTTGGTGAGAAGGTGGAAGCGAAACTCGCCGTCGTCCCCCTCGCGATACAGGTGTGGGGTTCCCCGATCCAAGACATCGACACCGCGACGCTGGTAATGTGTGCGCTCACAAACAGATTGGCCCACGCGGATTGCTTAATATCAGCCGCCACCTGGGAACAGCTGCGCGCCTCGCACGCGGAGAACAGTGAGGTACACGTGGCCGCGATAGGGACACGATCGCGAGAAAACGCCGACGAACAAACGAGCGCCTGCCCACCCGCTGCGGTTAGTGCCGAGCCCGCGACAGATGACGAGTCAGCGACCGAAACGGTACCCGCTGCTCAGGTCGAGGAGAGCGCCCACGAGGCGGAGAGCTCGGAGCAAAGGAGTGACGCATTAAGATTTCGCGATGAGCAACGCGGCGATCAAGGACTAAGCAAAGCCTGGCGGAACGCGAAAGCCGGTAAAGCGGGCATGTGCATCGTTGATGACTTCCTGTACCATAAGGATAAAGTTCTCGGCCAAAGTGTATTGCAGCTAGTGCTTCCGCAGACGCGCCGCAGTGGTGTTTTAACACTCGCTCACGAGTCATGCTGGGGCGGTCACTTAGGCTTTCGTAAAACAAAGGCACGAATTAAGTACAGCTTTTACTGGCCGAACATGGAACAGGACATCCGCGACCACTGCGATCGTTGCCACAGCTGTCAGGTCAGGTCGGACAAGCGTATAACCGACCGCATACCGATCGTCCCGCTCACGCGGCCCAAAGTGCCTTTCCAAAAGGTCAATGTCGACATAATCGGTCCGATCGACCCACCATCGGCAAGGGGGCACCGCTACGCCCTGTGTATTATAGACTTGTGCACGCGTTGGCCGGAGGTGGTTTGTTTGAAATCTTTTTCGGCCAAAGCAACATGCGAAGCGCTACTTTCCGTTTTCAGCCGAACAGGAGTACCCGAAGTTCTGTGTTCCGACTGCGGAACGAATTTCACAGCTGCGCTGATGAGCGAGTTCCTGGAGCGCCTAGGCTGCTCTCCTCGTTTTTCGACGCCGGACCACCCCGAGAGCAACGGCTCCGTTGAGAGGGGGAACCGAGTTTTTAAGAACATGCTTTTCCATGTGATAAGGCAGGACGGGCGAAACTGGGACAAATTCGTTCCTTTCCTACTGTGGGCATACCGGGAAGTCCCCCATGACACCACGGGCGTGACCCGGTCGCGACCCGGTCGGGCCACTCGCCATTCTCAAAACTAGCTGGACAGGAGAGAGACAGATTCCGTCGAGGCTAGCAGACGCGCCTGCAGAGTACTTAAAAGAGCTGAAAGCCCAGCTCGAACTGGCGGCTGACGCCGCAGGGCTCACAACAAGCAAGCAGCAGGCATCGTACCCGTCGCACTACAACAAACACGCGGCGGTCAAAAGCTTTCGCGAGGGCGACACGGTCCTAGTTTTTGACGACAACCGACCCGGGAAAATGTACCCCAAGTGGTTAGGGCCATTCATCGTTCAGGGAAAGCACCGTGAACACTCGTATTATGTGCAGACAAAAGAGGGTCGCCGGATGCTAGTGCATGCAAACAGGTTACGCCCATACACCTGTAGGGTGGCGTCGCTGAGCGTTATCTTTCACGACGACAACGACTTCGCGAAGTAGGATACGCGCCCCGAGCAGCAAGCACTGAGGGCTTCTTTCTTAGCCAAGAAAAGACCGAACATTTGGACGCTCACACAGCCGAAAGCGTGCGCGCGGTATTCAGGGACCACTAGGCATTGTTCATAGGCGAACCAGGAATAGCCCATGTCGGGGAGCATAGCATAAAGATCACCGACGGGGCCAAGTTCAAGTGCGGTCGTCCTTACCGGATCCCAGATGCACTCAAAAATGAAGTTAGCCGACAGATAGGCGAGCTACTAGAAGTGAGCCTCATATACTAATGCGAGAGCCCTTACGCGCACCCGATTGTTTGCGTACCCAAGAAGGATGGGTCGGTGCGTCTCTGCATAGATTACCGTGCACTAAATGCGGTATCGGAAACCGATGCCTTCCCGATGGCGAGCCCGCAGGAGCTCATCATGCGCGTGGGATCCGCATGTTACATTTCCCTCGTCGACGTTAGGCGGGGCTACTGGCAGGTGCCGCTCGCCCAGGATTCGCAGCTAGCCACGGCGTTCGTCTCCCACCTGGGTCAGTTTGCTTGGATCACATGGGCCACCTGGGTCAAATGCGGCAGCTACTTTCCAGAGGATTATGAACCAGGTACTGGCAGGTCGGGAGAGTTTCGCGTGCGCGTACCTCGATTACATCGCCGTCTTTAGTCAGACACCTGAGGAGCATGTTGAGCACCTGCATGAGATATTCTCCACGCTTGAAGCAGCGAACCTGCGAGCTAACTTGGACAAGTGTCAGGTCGCAATGCCGTCTATACGCTACCTAGGACACGTGGTGGGATCCGGTAGGCATGGCCCAGATCCCGAGAAAATGGAGGCCATTAAGGGACTCAAAGCTCCCATCACAAAGAAAGAGCTTCGGAGCGCGCTAGGCCTCTGCGGATACTACCGCAGCTACGTCCCTACTTATGCTGAGGTAGCCCGGCCGCTGACGCAGCTCACTAGCAAGAAGGTACCCTCTAAAAAAATTGCCCGCCAATCCACCCTGTGAAGGTGGTTGGAAAGCGAAGCTTTTTACGCCACCCTCACGGTGACGGCGAGAGCTGCTGGGCTTTGCCTACGACGCTGTTGAGCGAGACGATTTTGTTCTTTCCGCCGAGCCTTATATTCACGCTCTTCTTCTGCCGTCTTTGCTCTCCGTGGTCTACCCATAGTGGGGTAGTCTAGAAATGAACCGAATCAGTTACTAGGCTGGAAGGGTTTCGAATGACGTCAACCCTCTTTCAAGCAGCTGCATAAGCTTTGCAACAGCTGCAATCTAATCTTACGGACCGCGCCGAGCCTGTTTCCGTTGTTTGCCCGCAGCCCTTATCATCCATCATGTTGGCTCATCACTTTGAAGCTTGTTTTGAAGCTCGCTAGAAGACGCTGCCTGCCTCAAGCTCGTCTCTCTCGGGTAAGGGCGCGTTCTCATTCCTTGCGAGCTGGTCGAGCATTCATCGAAGAAAGAGCGTTTCCATAGGCAACGCGCGCCTTTCGCTCTCTCTCTCTCTCTCTGTTCTCTCTCTCTCACAAGAGTGAGGGGTAGCGCGTCGGGAGGCACGCGCCGAGCGCGAGCGCGAGCGGTTCGTCGGGATCGTTTTTTGCTTACAACGACGGACACGACAGAACCCTTGGCTGGTAGAGGTACAAAGCTTCGCTTTAATACCTTGGTCTGAAGAAGCCGACGAGGCTTTCAGATCCCTGAAGCGGGCCTTGTGCGAAGCCACGTCTCTCGCTACGCCAAACCTCCAAAAGCCCTACGTGCTCTGCACCGATGCATCCACAATAGCCGCAGGTGCGTGCTTGGCGCAAATCCAAGGTGATGGCTCCGAGATGCCGATCGCCTTCGCTAGTCATCGGTTCACACCGACGCAGATGCGGTGGGCTACGATTGGGCGCGAGGCATTTGCGGTGATTTGGGCCTTAAAGAAATTCGAAGTATGGGTTTTTGGGGCTAAGGTAACCGTCATCACCGACCACAACCCGCTATCGTACCTCACGTGCAGCATGCCCCAGGTCGCAAAGCTCACGTGTTGGGCCTTGGCGCTTCAGTGCTACGACGTCGTAATCCAGCATCGCAAGGGCAGTGTTCACACCAACGCTGACGCGCTGTCCCGATCGCCTAACCAGTGTTGGGGTGAGGGGCCAGCCCAGGCACCATTGGAGACCTAGGGTCTTGTGGTGGGGAGGGTTCTCTACCCTTTCGTGCAGATGGTGTGTTGCGAAGTGAACAAACTGTGCGGACATATGTGCTGTTTCACGGCAATTTGAGAGTACTCTTGTGATGTGTATATTTCTTGTCTGATGTGGCTTTTGGCGCGAACCATTTTATTGTTTCATTCGTTACATCTTCCTCATGATGAACGAATCTTGGGGGGGAGGTGTAAGGTCGCGCTTGCCGTGACACCCCACCCCTTTTGACTGACATGTTTGTCAGTCGGAAAACTGCACCGTCACCCCCCTGCGCTTGCACATGCGTCGGGCAAGATTGACTCCCCCGCTCCCTCCAGGTGGCTGCCGGGCCGGTTTCTGCGGTGGCGGACCACGCGGGGCAGCTACTGAGAGGGGGATAAATGGAGCGCCTGTGCAAGCTCCAGGGTCTTTTTGCTGCGACAAGTGCTTGCCGGCTGGACACCGGCACGACCGTTTGAGGCCCCTTCGCGGGTCGTACCCTTGGCTGTAAATTTTGTACAAAGTTCCGTACATAAAGTTCCTTTGTTAAAACGTCCAGCGGCGAAGGCGTCTCTTTCCGGAGCAACCTTTCGAAGACGGCGGTGGTCTCCATCGCGAAGCTCGGGCCCGGCGTTGCTTCGCCACCAAGAACCTGTCCGAATCCGCAAAAGTACGGATCAAAAAATTTACTCCTCCATTACGGCTTTCTCTCCTTTCTACCTCTGTCATTCCCTTTCCCAAACCACCATGGATACTTATCCGCGCTACCTGCATGGGCTGCAGAAATTAGCCTCCATTCGTTGACCGAACCATTATTTTCAACCATAAAAACGTCAGTCTTCGGAAAAAACATCACCTCGCCATTGCTTAGCAACTGCTAACGCCGCAGCTGGCGCACACCTTCCTCCTCCTCTACTCTTCTCCGAATGTCGTGACGTCACTGGTGACTGCATATGCGCTCCTTCCTCCCTTCCGTCGAGGACTCCGTGCAGGGGTTGTGGCTCGCATAGTGCGTCTGTTCCTCTCTGGTTAGACGGGAACCTCTATGCTTGGCTCGGTGTGAAACTTTAGTAAGCGTGTGCGGTTGGCATCAGAGTGGTTCGCCGCGGTGGTGCAGTGGCTATGGTGCTTGGCTGCCACCAAAAAAAATGCGCCCTCTACTCCGGCCACGTAGGTCGCATTTGCGATGGAGGCCAAAATGGCAGAGACCTGTAGTGTGCGCTGTTAGTGCACGTGAAAGAACCCCAGATGGTCAAAATTCCTGGAGCCCTCCCCTGCGGAAGATTTACCTCGAGCAGGAAACCTCTGGAGCCTTGCCTCGGGCACCAGTAGTAACCGCTGGACAAACAATGTTTACCCATTCCAATCGAATCCACTATGGCTTTTCTCTCTTTTGTATGTCTTTTATTTGGTTTCCCCTGCCCCCGGGAGACTTCGCCTTGCTCCCGACATGGGCTACACAAATTACCTTCCTTTCCTCAACCGAAACACAACCATCATCATCCTCGTCGGAGTGCATGATTGATGATGGTGGTTCGGTTGAGGAAATGGCTCTAATTTCTGCAGCCCATGTCGGGCGCACGGCCAAGCGTACGCGAAGGTAGGCGAAAGGGAATCAAAGAGATAGAAAAAATCCGCAGTAGAGGGCTCTGGAAATTTTGTCCGCCTGGAGTTCTTTAACGTACACTGACAACGCAACGCACATTACACGGGCCTGTGGCATATTCGCCTCCATCGAAAATGCGACCGGGGCGGCAGACAACATGCGTACTACGGTACAGCAAGGCGAGTGGGAAAGGGTTATGAGGAAGACTGATGTAATAACGAAGGGGAAAGAAAGAAGGGGAGCTGATCATCCATGCCCAGCCATAGACTTATATAGTATAGTGAGCAAGTGGACGACAAACGGAAACGAACCTGGCAAGGACTAATCAAAGGGTGAAATGGAAAAAGAGGAGTTGCGAGGGTAAACCACAGCAGCTGAAATATTTAGTATAGTACAGCACGTGGTGAGAAAGAGAAGTCAGCGTGAGGAGGAGGGAATTGGGAGAGGACGAAGGAATGTGAGAGGGAGAAGTTAGAGTTGCAGACGTTAGGAATCAGACTGCATAGAAACTGCTAAAGAAACAATTGATAACTTCGAGGCATCTTACGATCACTTTTGTGAAGATCTCGACAATGTTCTGCGGGATTTTTAATGAGAATGCTGCTGTGGCGAGACTCAAGCCGAGAAAGCGCTAATCTAGGATTAAGCACGAACGTGCCGAGAACAAATGCAATTCCAAGTAGCACGGTGAAAAAACCTGTCTTCACGATTGAAAACCCGACATTCGAAGTCGTACAAGAATACTTATATCTGGGACAGCTAGGAACAGGAGAGCCCACCTATTTAAAAGAAATCCACCGTAGAATGGCATGGCGCGCACACGAGAGACATTTGCAACTCACGAACGGAAAAAACGACATGTTTTTTGCTAGTTGGTTGATTTCTTGAAGGAATAGGTATGCCGCAGAATGGACAGGAAAAAGAGGAGACAGAACACACACGGGCGCCCGTCTTGTCTTTGCCCCGACGATTTATCGCCTCCTTCGTGAACGGAAACCTACCAAAAGCACTCAAGCGGGAATGATATAACTAATGTATTTCGCGAGTGCTTACATACGGGACAAACGCTCGAGAAATAAGAACCACCACACGGCGAGCGCAAGAAACTAGCCGTTACATAAAGAGATAGGAGGACAGCCGTGTGGGTCAGGGAAGAGGCAGGGGTCGCGGACATAATAATCGGTGTTAAGATGAAAAAATGTCCATTGGCATGCTTTGTGATGAGAAGGCTAGATAACCCATGGACAGTTAGAACCACGGAGTGGGTGCCAAGGGAGGCTAAGCGTAGCTGTGGACGACAGAGAGCAAGATGGCGTGACGAAACTAGTAATTGGAGACATCAAAAGGAATCTCCTCGCGCAGGATCGGAAACGATGGAGAGCACTGGGAGAGGCCTTTGTCCTGCAGTGAACATTGATGTGATGTGAGGAAATGCCACGAGCGCATTTGTGAATGTCAGAGTGACATGACGTCACACTCGAGTTGCTTACTTAAATGGCTAACGCGTCAGAGCTGGTTTTGGGACGTTAAACCCCACAAATCAATCAATCAAACCACTAACGCAACACTCCTGTGTTCCTTTCTGTTTCGCCGACTGTTACTTCATTGGCGAGGAGGCAGTTAACCCCCACGGCCAGGGAACGGCATGGCAACGCATGCTGGGCCACCTATTTTCGACGGAGGGGACGACCAGCGGGAAGCATATCAGGTGCGATTAGAAGCATTCTTCTAAGCCCATGTGACTGTTCTTCCGAAGAAGCGTCTGGCCGTACTGGTTAGCGCCCTGAGTACCGAGACTGTAGACCTTCCGACAGGCCGTTGTGCGCCTGAAAACATCCAAGGTCTCACATACGCAGCAGAAGTTGAAAAATTAGCCGAGTACTTTGCGCCGAACGGCAACACGATAGCGGAGTCGTATGGGTTTTTCACAAGAAATCAGGAAGCTGGTCAGTCAAGGAGTGATTTCATTGTCGAGTTACGAAAGATGGCTCTACGGTGCAATTTCGGCGATGCGCTTGATAGAGTGCTGCACGACAGGCTTGTATGTGGGATGCTGGAGTTCGTCGTAATTTGCTGGCACAGTCCACGCTATCGCTGCAGGAAGCTTAAGAAGCCGCGCTAGCTGCTGAGATGCCGGCACGCAACGTACAACAGATGGGAGATGGACCAATGAGCGACGGCGTCAATGCATTGCGGAAGATGCAAGAGCAGCAGAAGTTCGCCAAGAGGCCGGAGCCAGGGCGGATACACAGTCCAGCGACAACAACCACACCGGCTGCATTTCCTGCGGAAGCGACTCCCACAAGACAACCATCTATAGTTTCCGCCGCGCCGAGTGTTCCTGGTACCGGAGAAGGGGACACCTTTCTATGTGCCGATCCAACCCAGGCCAACAAAAGTAGCTCACTGTGCGGAACCACCCTCGGAGAGCGAGGACTACGGACAGTTCCTGCTACACCTCCGGGAGTCATCGACAGGACTGGTCGGCCCATTATAGCGAACGTTACAGTGGAAAGGCGTACCCGTGAAGGTGGAAGTAGACACGGGATCACGAGTGTCAATAGTAACTTGGTCAACGTATGCCCAGCACCGTCGCCGTTGGCTCGAGTTTGACAAGTCGTCATTCCAGTTGACTTGCTTCCTCGGAAAGCTGCCAGTGGAAGGACAGCTGCAAGTTCCGATCACCTACGCTGCGAAAACCGTCCACGTGACGCTAGTGGTCCTCGGCTGCTCAGGCCCAAACCTGTGTGGCCGGGACATAATTAAAACATTCCAGCTTACCGGAGGCCCAGTGCTCAACGTGGACATCAACGACAGTAAACTACCAAATACTGACGAAATTTCCATTGCTGCTGCTCTGAATGAAAAATATGTCGATCTGCTTTTGCCAGGGCTAGAAATGATGAAGGGTTAACCGGTTCATTTACAATTGCGCGAGGGAACCGTACCGCGATTCTGTAAGGCCCGTTCTGTATTATATGCAGTAATAGAGTCTGTAGATGAAGAAATCGCTAGCTTGGTTGACACAGGCATTTTGACACAGGTATCCAGCGCTGAGTGGGCGGCGCGTCTCGTTCCCGTCGCCAAGAAAGACGGATCCGTCTGCTTGTGTGGCGATTTCCAAATGACCGTGACCACAGCATGCCACAGCGAGCAATATCCGCTACCAAAGATAAGGGATATATTTGCGAAGCTCAGAGGAGGGAAATTAGTCTGTACAATGGACTTGATGGAGGCGTACAACCAGCTGCGAGTAGATAACGTGACAAGGAAGCTGTTGATGGTAAACACTCCGAAAGGGCAGCATTGCTTTAACTGCCTACCGTTGGGGTTGCGGGAGCACCGACGAATTTACAGAAGCGAATGGAAGGGATACTGCAAAGTCTATCAGGTGTACAAGTGTACTTGGATAATGTGGTGGTCGCACAAAACAGAGGAAATTGTGGCACACTGCGCAAGGTGTTCCAGCGGTTCAGGGAAGCCGGTGTTATGCTCCATCCGCGAAAATGCAGATTTCGTCAACAGGATGTGTAATTTCTTGGTCACCGAAGTAGTGCCCAAGGTCTGAAGCCAAAGAATAACGTCGGCGCACTCTTCAGAATGCCTCGACCAACGTGTGTCACGGAACTGCGCGTACTACTGGGATGGTTACGTATTACAACGCATTTTTCGGTAACTTGGCTACCGTACCTGCGCCGCTGCACGAGTTGCTGAAGAAGAACGCGCCTTGGCAATGAGAAGCTAAGCAAGCGGATGCATTCGAGGCAGCAAAGCGGTTGATAAAAGGTATGCAGGTTTTGACCCACTGTGACCCAAGCAAAGCAGTTATCTTGGAAAGAGACGCATCCTCGTGTGGCATAGCAGCAGTATTTTATCACAGAGTGGACGGCGTAAACCAACCAATCGGGTTTCTATCTCGCACCCTATCTTGAGCTGAGCAAAATTATGCCCAGATTGAACGTGAAGCCTTTACGGTGATTTCCGGTGTGACGGGCTTCCGCGATTATTTGCTGGGAAACAAACTTGCATTAGCTACGGATCATAAACTACTGATGTGCCTTTTCAGTCCCGACAAGGCACTACCACCTTTGGCAGAGGCAAGGATACAGCGTTGGACTATTTTACTCGGTGTGTAGTGAATGGTCCGAATTTATTAGGAACTTTTTGTGTGTGGGAAAATTGTTGTGCATCTTTGAAGACTTTCATGCACCGCTACGAAGCCAAAGCCAGAGGCAGGTGGCATGCTCGGCGGCGGCACGGAAAAAAGAAGAGGCTCGCGCGGTGCGCGCGCGGAGAGAGCTCGTGGTGCAGTAGAACACGGCAGACGACCGCGTTGTTCCGAGCTCCTGCGGCTGTTCCTGGGTGGGCCTGCCTGCTGACGACGCGCCTGCCTGTTAGTGCCGACGCGCGAGGGTGCCTGCAAGGACGTCGCGTGGAGCAGGCATACGCATTGCCTGCTCATCTGGACTCCTGGAGCGGCTTGCGGCCTCATCCAGGAGAGGCCTAATTGGAGGACCAGTGCCGGGACGCCTCCCGCGCGAGGGGAACCACAAGTGCGGCTGGCCACGGTAGAGCAGCCGTGGGCCGCCACCCGCTGTATCGGCCGCTGCGACGCCTCCGCCGGCAGTCATCGAGTCGCCGCCGTGCCGACTCTCCTGCCACTACTGACGCTGCGACGCCACCGTGCCGAGCACGCCACCTTGGCCGAGGAGCAACGCCATAGCCGTCACGCCGGCAACCAAAGGGATGCGTCGCAACCTGTGAGGCATCGTTTGTTCTATATTCCTCGAACGTTCGACGGTCTGGACCTTAGCCCATTTGTTTTTCTTGTTTGTGTTTGTACGTCATTGTTGTAAGTGTGCTTAGCGCGTGTTGTGTCCCCGTCATCCGCATCTCCATCGCACTCTCACATAAATAAGTGTTATTTTCCTCGTACGCTCCCGTGTACTCGTAATACCTTTCTCGTCTTACCATACACAAGCATTCGTGACGAACGTCCTCTTAATCCTTTACACGGTGGTTACACGTACTGCATTCATTACAAACCGGGAAAGGATGTGATTCTGGCCGACGCGTTGAGCCGTCTTGCCGTGCAAATGCCACATGATGACAAGACAATGAAGTCAATGCTGAAAGACGAACGAGAGTATGTGCTGCTGGCATAACATCACGTACTGTTAATGCTGCCAGTTACAAGGAGGGAACAGGCTGCCCTGCTGCGCCTGCGGACTGGCTGCGTCTGGACCGCAGCCTGCCGCCACGCCAAAGGACGCTGCACCTCCCCGTCCTGCAGTCGTTGCGGCGATCCCGAGACCCTCGAGCATCTCCTCTGTGAGTGCCCTGGACTGGCAGAGGAATGCTCAAGGGTCCTCACAGCCTACAGGAGACAGGGTCTCCCTGCCACCACAATGCAACGCCTCCTCTTCCCGTCTCGCCCCCATCTACCAGCACTCCGGAGCCTGGTGGAGTTCCTGGACGAGACGGGTATTGAAGCCTACCACTGAGTACGGGACCCTCGCCGCCTCTACCCCTGCCGACAGGCTGCTGACCGCAATGCGACGTCCGGGCCTCTGCCCTTGTTAAAACTTCTATCTTCTCTTTTCCTCCCACTTCTCCCTTCCCCTAAGGCGCTTAGCCGTGTCCCCAGTATGGGAGACAGAAATTAGCGTCTCTTCCTTCCTAACGAACCACCACCCCCCAGTTCGCGCGACACCAGTACGGTGTCTCGCGAACTGGCAGCATTAACAGTACGTGATCTTATGCTCAAGCCGGTTATGCGTTGCATTCGCGAGAGCTCACCAAGGAAATAACCTCAACACAAGAAGCATTGCGGCCTTTGTTCCACAAGAAAGACGAGCTGACGTGGAGCTACGGTATTGTTTATTGGGGCCATCGGGCCGTGATACCCACCGCAGCTCAGAAATCAATGCTAGAGCTCCTGCACCATACTCATCAAGGCATGACGGAGATGAAAAATCTGGCTCGGGCACTTTTTCTGGTTCCCTGACTTGACAAAGATATCGATAATACTGTTCACGCATGTGCATTGTGCCAGCAAAACAGCAGTATGCCACGTGCGGAAGAGCCGGTTCCGTGTCCGGATATGTTTGAGCGATGGTTGAGAATCCACGTTGACTTTGCCGGGCCAGTGGAAGGGCGAATGTTGCTGATTGTTGTGGATTAGCATTAGAAATGGATCAAGGTGGTTTCAATGAAAAATCCTGCGCAAGTAAAACTGTCGAAGCCTTGTGGGGTATTTTTAACAGGCTTCTATTGCAACGAACAGTCGTTCCAGACAACGGGCCCCAGTTCGCAACCAAACAATTCCGCCAATTCATGGAGGATAATGGCATCCTACACCTACGATCTCCTCCGTATCCACAATCCAACGGACTGGCACAGAGGGCTGTGCGGACGGTAAAAGACGCGTTGCGGAAAAACGTGCACGGGACTCTAGAAAGGCGCCTGACCCGCTGGTTCGAAGCATCCCACTCCGAAGCGGAAAGACACCGGGCTTCATGCTTCTTGGTCTTCAGCCACGTTCACTGTTGGACACTATTGTGTCACCAACTTTTTCTACCGCTGGTGCACTTCCCCGCAGGCGTTCGACCGGAGAACCCGTATGGTGCAAGACCTACGGGGAAGGCACCAGCTGGAGACCCGCAGTGGTATCGACTACCAGGGGCGCCCGCTTGAGCACGGTCAAGACGGAGCACAGGGAGCTATGTGAGCGTCATTAAAGATCAACTGAGATATCGCTTTGCGGGGCAGCCACCAACAAGGTCGTACGGGGAAGGAGTAGTGTCGGAGCCGACCAACGTTAATGCAGACCCTTGGGCAGGCTTTCCTTGTACCAGCCTTACTCCTTCGCAGATCAAAAAGCACGAGACAGCAGCGGCTCTCACTAGAGTCCCGGAAGAGCGTGAGACGTGAACTGAAAATAATGAACCCCAGGCCAATCCACTTCGCAGATCAACCCGGCGTCGCAAGGCACGAGACCGCTTCTAGACATTCCCTTAAGGGAGAGGAATTGATGTGATGTCAGCAAATGCGAAAAGCGCATGTATGAATATCAGCGTGACATGACCTCACACTTGAGTTGCTTACTTAAACGACTAACGCAGTAAACCTGTGTTCATTCTTGTTTCGCCGACTGTTACTTCAGATAACATTGGATGATGATGGAGATTACAAATGCACGCGCCGTTGCTCCGTGTTGCCACTTCGACGAACAAATACAAGTACCCTCGTCGGCACTTCATGCTAGTCCACATATACTGTTCAGTTGCACAGTTTATGCGTAACACTATGTTTCGGACATTATATTCCTGAGACACATGCTCTAGCTTAGAATAACTGTAGTACACTGCGGCGATGCGCTGGAGCCTATGTGCACTGTCATTGATTGATCCGTCGGTCCTGCGCCAGGCTGTTGTGGCTGAACTGCCTCTGTTGTGGCCAAAGTGCTGCTTGCTACGCAACGTGTTCGCCGCAATTTTCTGTGGTTTCGGGGGCCGTTTCGCTGACCCGGCATGTCGTAAGCTTGGACTTATGAGTACCTTAATGGTTTTCATTAGATTGTCATTTTACTTTCTCAAATTCCCGTGAGTACACATAATTTAACTCATAACAACACTCATAATGTGAGTGTTGTTCCTGCGCCTATATTACCGTGATAATGAAAGTACACATAACCTTCCCATGACTTTTGTTACCTGCCCTTAACCTCTGTGAAAACTAAAAAGTTGTGTGTTCCGGACGGGCACTATTTTGAACTGTATCTAGACCCGCAGCAACACGATTTCACCCTTGAAGCTATGTGGCGAGGCGCTACTTTGTGTGAGCCCGAGTTAATCTATACACGCATCTAAGCCTGAAGCTTGAAGTTTCCATGCGCTGTATTTCCCTGCCATGAATGTTGAATTGTTCTATGGTTAATATGCATATTATGCTAACGGATGAGTGCATGATTCCGCATCAGTGACGAGAGTTCCTGTATTTTCTCATCGAAATGAAGCAAAGCGGCGTGCATTCGGGGAGACAACTTCAAAAACTGTTTTTTCGCCTAAAGCAAGAAAAGTTCGTCAATCCCTAAGCATATTCTTACGAGATGAGAACGCGAAAGCGTTTCTTTTGGCTAGATTGTTGTTGCGGAGGGGTGCTGCAAACTGGTGTTGCCGAGTTGTTTTATAAAAAATGAGGCAATGTGGGAAGGCGGATCGTGTTTATGTAGATGATTTGATGTCATCTAAGCGCTGTTGACACCATGTCCTTTTGTATTTTCTCGTCCAGGCACTATACACAGGCATGCCCGAGCCAAGTCTCAGGCATGTCGAAGAAGTACCACCGCCGTGGCGTCGTGGGTGGTGTCATGAGGCAGTCACCGGTGTCGTCACTCTCTTATCGTTCCGGTGACGTCGTACTTGGGCCGGTGTACAAGACACCACCATGGCCTTGTGATCAGAGTAGTAGGTGTATACATACATAAGATATCCCACAATGTATGGGTCATTGGTGTATGCGAGATCGATGCACGTACATCTCGACGTCGTGATGGCCTCAGTGGGTGTCTTCAATTCGAGATTGAACTCGGCACGCATGGCGCCGAGGAACGATGGGCTAGCGCCTAGCGCTGCTACGGCGACGCCACGCAGCTGGGAGCGCGCTTTCGCCAACCCAGCGCAGAAACGCGGCGACGCGGTCGCACGCCTCTGCAGGTAGCTGCAGCAGAGCGGAGCGTGCGCCGACTGCCGTAGAGGCGAGTGTTGGCGCCGGTGTCACTTCCGGTGGGAGAGGTCGCGTGCTTTCCGGGCACGGCCTTTGCGGACGCTTTTTGCGGACGGCAGCTCGGCGCGCGCTCTCGGGACCTAGCCAGGAAACGCTTTCGCGTAAAAAAAATGATTTAATAAGACTGCTGAACTCATACCAGCGAAGTGTCCAATCATATTCCGCTTAGATAATACATTTAGCTGGAGCGTGACAGTAAGAAAAACTCCTCTTAAACGCAATAAATCGAATATTTTCCCCCATTTAAGCAATTTTTTTGCCACGGACACTCAAATGACGTTTTGCATAGCATATTTCTATGTGAAAATACGCCTTCCTAGAAATCAAAGAAATATTTACATTACTCTTGAAAATAGCTTTTTTTCTCTTGAAAAAGTCATGACAGTTGAAGATTTTGGCTGTTTTGGGGGAGTATGTGACAGGCAGCAAGATTAAAAATGTCAATTTCTACAAAAGTACGCGTAAGCAGAACATTCGTATTACCGCAGACGAACTCCCTTGCTTCAACATACAAAAATACATATTTTAGATATTCTTCTAATAATTATAGTTTAATGAAAAGGCACAACCTTGGAGAGCCCAGAAAGCATCAAAATGTTTTGTCCTGAAACGTTCTACCGAGATGCCTCGTGAAGCACACTGAACAGCCTCAAATTTTATCAGCAAAGCTCTGCGGTGAGCGAATGCCACGTCTGGGCCACTTCGCATGGAATGACGCTATACAATGCTCGACGTTGCTTTCAACTCTGAAGAGTACTTTTCTCGCAGTGTTTGTTGAAATACTCAAATGACAGAGCAGATACTCACTGGTAATGTTGCTTCCTGTCGTTGCTTTACGTCTGCGCACTCAGTCCTCTCTGAGTGCTTCTTTTATACTGAAAGTGTGGACACAGGCGACCATATTCATGTGACCTCCAAAGCTATTATATAAATTTATTCTGTTTTGCTGACAACTGGAGAATTTTACCCTTGCTATGAACAATGCCTGGAACCGTGAAGGAGCCACGTGGGGCGCGCCAGAATATGACATTTTTGCTACGTACGTCAAAGCTGTAGCGTATTGAACTGCGATTCTCTGTGCTAACATGCCTATATATCATATTATTTGAGGCATTTGGTATGATAGCCTGGCTCACATCCATGACGTCTATCCATGACCTCCCACATCCATCACGTCTATTTTATTTTTTAAAGATTTCCTCCCGGGTTCAACGCATCCGAGAAATTCCTTCTTGGGAATACTTCGTTTATGCAGTCGCTCGGAACACAAGCGACTATCATGCTTTCACATAGGAAGATATTTTGCATGCTTCTTCGATATTATTCCCTGTTATCCGCAATGATAATAAGCAAGCAACGTCAGAGCTCGTGCATACGAACTGATGACGTATTATTCAGAATTAAGGAAGGCATTCAACTCTTGTCGAACGCGGTTTTTAGGTTTGTTATTTACTTACAGGAGATATTCCAGTGATGAACCAGTAGCCATCCCTCGTTTTTTCAGGCGTAGAAAAATATGTGATAATGCTGGCTTACTATCATCAGCGCAGGTTAGTTTGATGACTTACTTACTTGATGACATCTTTTTCGTTTTAGTAAATATTTGACAGTTTCAGTGCATCCGCGACATGTCTTTTACAGCGGTAACTCTAAATCTGCTCATTTTCCCGTGCACAGCCGGCTGGAAATTATCATAATCATTGGTCACGCATGCTGATATTGGTGCGTGTGCAATTCTTCTATGCAATGCCTAATGTGTGGCATTATCCGACGAAGACAGCGGATAAGAGCCAAGCAGCTTCTAGCATAGCATAACCATGCATAGCAAGACCGTGGGAAGGGAACTGAGAGTGAGGATGTGAGGATGATGAGCAAGGAAAAGAGGGTGATAGGCAGTAAAGTATGGCGTAGCCCTGCCCAGCTGTCCTAGGCCAGGTAATCACGCAACATTTTTTCTACAAAACCGCTTAAATCTTGTCACGCGACAAGTTCCCGCATGTCCGTAGTCACTTGATATGTTCCCGCATATTTACCTAGCTTTAACGGCACATGTCACGTCAGCTAGATAAATGTAGTCACGTGAGGTTTTTCGCCGAAACCACGTCAATTTAGCCGGGCCACGTTTCCACGAATGTTTCTCTGGTGGTGCAGCAAAGCGCGTGGTGGTCTGTGATCACCGAAAACGTGCGACCGAACAAATAGGGCCGAAACTTGCCGACAGCCCAGACTAGCGCGAGGCACTCGCGTTCAGTGATAGAGAATTTGCACTCCGAAGGGGAAAGAAGGCGACTGGCATAGGCGATAACGCGGTTTCGTCCTTGTTGATGCTGGGCGAGAACAGCGCCGATTCCATGTCCACTGGCGTCGGTGCGAAGTTCAGTGGGAGCTGAGGGGTCAATGTGGGCCAAGATGGGCGGTTACGTAAGTAAAGTTGTCAGCGTGCGAAACGCATCGGCTTGGGCAGGACCCCAAGAAAAGGACGTTTCCTTTTTTAGAAGTTCCGTAAGGGGACGGGCAATGTCGGCAAAATTCTTGACGAAACGTCGAAAATAGGAGCAAAGGCCGACAAAGCTCCGTACGTCTTTAGTGGAACGAGGTAGAGGGAAGTCTTTGACAACGCGAACTTTGTCGGGGTCAGGCTGCATGCCTTCGGCAGAGTTATTTCGCGGCGGCCAAAACGACATTTGGCAGAGTTGAGCTGAAGGCCTGCTTGCCTGAAAACTTGGAGAACTGCCGACAGGCGGCTGAGGTGACTTTCAAATGTCGGCGAGAACACGATGACATCGTCAAGATAACACAGGCACGTCGACCATTTGTATCCACGAAGGAGAGAGTCGATCATACTTTCAAATGTGGCCGGGGCATTACAGAGCCCAAACGGCATTACCTTAAACTGGTAAAGTCCGTCGGGCGTAACGAATGCGGTCTTTTCGCGGTCTTTATCATCGACGGATATCTGCCAGTATCCTGACCTGAGGTCAATAGAAGAGAAGTAGGCAGATCCGTGTAGACAGTCGAGGGCGTCGTCGATCCGCGGCAGAGGATAGACGTCTTTGCGCGTTGCTTTGTTCAAGAGACGGTAGTCCACGCAGAATCGCCAGCTTCCATCTTTCTTCTTGACAAGAACGACCGGCGATGCCCATGGACTGCACGACGGTTCGATGACGTCTTTGGTGAGCATCTTGTCCACCTCACGTTGTATTACGTTTCGCTCGGCGTGGGACACGCGGTAAGGACGTCGTCGGATGGGGCTGGCGTCTCCGGTATCGATCTTATGAGTGACCATTGTTGTCTGCCCCAAAGGACGGTCATCAAAGTCAAATATGTCGCGGTAGGACTTTAATATGCACCGCATATCTGCTATCTGTTGTGGCAGGAGGTCAGATGCGATCATCTTGTCAATGTCACCGTCGACGTGGGAGGAAGCGGAAGGGGCCAAGGGTACAGAAGCGTCGGCGACGAATGCAGAAACGGCGCAGTCATCGACAGGAGAGATGTTGGCTAGAGTCATACCGGCTGGGATAAGTTGCGTGCACCAGCTGAAGTTCAATATAGGTAGCGATGTTCGATGACCCGTCATTCTAATAAGAGTGTGAGGAAGAGCGACGTTCCTCGCCAATAAGACCTCGGTGATCGGAGTCAAGATGTAATCGCCATCGGGGATGGGGGAAAAAGACCGCAAGTCCACATATGTAACAGCTTGAGGAGGTAGGCGAACGTAATCCACTGAGCACAAGCGCGGTGGGCGTGTATTAGGGACGTCATGGTAATACGGAAGGTCAAGCTGAAGCGAGCCTGTTCGACAGTCAATAAGGGCAGAATGGGCCGACATAAAATCCATACCGAGAATAAGTTCATGGGAGCACTTCTCGAGCACGGCAAGTAGTACGCTTGTGGACCGGTCAGCAACACTTATTCGAGCCGAGCACATCACTAGCACCGGAAACGTTCCGCCATCGGCGACACGAATGAATGGCACTGTGGGTGGTGTTAGGACCTTCTTAAGGCGGCGCCGGAGCTCCGAATTCATCACTGATATTTGAGCCCCTGTGTCCACTAGAGCGACAACATCTACGTCATCCAGTTTAACGTCTATCATGTTCCGTCTGGTCTGCAGCGTAGTCAGAGGATTTGGCAGGCTAGTCGTCGATGCAGCATCACCTCCGGGAGCTGCATCGGCTAGTTTTCCCGGGGGAGGCGTTCAGACGGCGACGTAGGGCGGCGGAATCGGGGCTGAGCGAGACTGGCGGCGAGACAGCGGCGAGCGGGACTGGTGACCATGCGGTGATGGTGAGCGACGGTACGGCGTGGAAGGGACGTCGTTACCGGTGTTCTGAGGAGGCTCGCGGTAGGGCTGAAATCGGCCGTGGTCCGAATCGGGGCGGCGGTTGGATCCATACGGCTGGTGCCAGTACCACCGGCTGTTACAATAACGGGCCACGTGTCCAATGCGACGGCATTGGAAGCATATGGGGCGGTCATCAGCGGTCCTCCACTCGGCTGGATTGCGAGTACGGAATGGCGGCCTTTCACCCTGCGCGTACGAAAAAGGAGGACGGCGGTCAAGCGGCCGGTAAGGAACTGCGGCACACACAGCGTCTAGGCCAGCATTGGAGAGCTCCTGATGCACGATAGCTTGAACTAGTGGCACCATCTGGGAACTGTGGTCACAAGTATGGGCGCACGTTAAAGCAGGAGACACAGCGTCAAGTTCACATCGGACGATTGTCTTGACGTGTTCGGCGGTGAGTGGCGCGGTGAGCGGCGCCGACGGCTCAGGTACATCTACGCACGACCATGTTGCTTTCGTGTTCGGAAGTCGAGCGAATTGATGGGCAATACGTCGACTTTTGGCGGCTTCAAAGCGCTTGCACTCCTGGATGATGGCATCGATCGTGTCGCAGTCTTTGCAGACTAGCAGATTGAAGGAGTCATCTGCTATGCCTTTTAACAGATGACCCACTTTCTCAGACTCCGCCATGCCGTCGTCGGCTTTGCGACAAAGGGCGAGCACGTCTTGTATATAAGTCAGGTATGACTCTGCCGACGTTTGTGCTCGGGATGCCAACTCCTTCTTTGCCGATGCCTTTCTGCCTGCAGACTTGCCGAACAGGGCACGCATCTTTTCTTTGCATACATCCCAGCTCCCAATTTCGTCTTCGTTATTCTCAAACCACACCTTCGCTGATCCCTTGAGGTAAAATAAGATATTCGCCAACATGATAGTCGCGTCCCAATGATTGTTCCTACCTGCACGCTCGTACATGGGCAGCCAGTCTTCAATGTCGACATCGTCAGTACCGCAGAATGTGCCTGGGTCTTTCAGCTGAGCAAGGACGACCGTTGTTCTTGCAGCCGCGTCGGTGGGCGACGATCAGAGCATCAGCACGAGCGCTGCTCTGATCGTCGTCTTCATCTTCTTGGTGCATTCCTCCAGGCTCGGCAGGATGCGCCGCTAACTGCGCGGAATAGCGCGTAACAGTATTATGCTGTACTTACCAGACTTGCGAACGGGACGGAACGCAGTCACGGTATTTTCACCGTCGACGCGCTCATGGCCGTCATACGGCTGGATGCCGAAGTCGTAGCGAAGCCTCTTTCTTTACATGTATGAGTTATATCCAGTGAGTCGTCGGAGAATCGCAGTCACGGTATTTTCACCGTCGACGCGCTCATGGCCGTCATACGGCTCGATGCCGAAGTCGTAGCGAAGCCTTTTTCTTTACATGTATGAGTTATATCCAGTGAGTCGTCGGAGACCAGCCGTCGACGATCGCTACAGCTTACTGTGTCGCTGAAAGTGTATTCCTCTTCGTTTCGCACACGTAAGCGAAGAATCCGAGGCGTGTAGGCTGGCGGGTTTCATATAGCACGGGTACGGCCGTTCGATCGGGGAAAAACACAGGAGAGGCAGCTCGCTATGACTCCCGTCGGTTGAGGCTCGTAGTCGAGGAAGGCACCGTTCTTTAAACGTACACTGCACGCGTTTTTACGCGAAAGCTTGTACGTGGAAGTCGTAGGAAGGCCGCTGCTAAAGTTCTATCGAAAAACACTTCACAAAGCGGCTGTTGTCTTCTTCAATCGTCCGCTCCCACCCCAGCCGCCATGTTTGCGGCTGCGAATGCGAGCATCACATGGGTGTGGCAGGAGTGAAATTGCATTTTACTCTCTCATGCCGCAAGAGGTATGGACATTTCACTCCATCCGACGTTTTGCTTGAGTAGAACGATGCCCTCAAGAGTAGCTGGGTCGTTTCACTCCTGCGAAACCGGCTGCAGTTTTTAGAGGGTATGGAGTGGATGTTGCAAGTGCAGGCGGTACAAGCTGAGCAACACGGACAATTCCTTGCAATGTTAACGGAGACAATAGGCGCTAACACGGTGTAAGAGGTTCGTGGGCCCAGGACTCAGACAGACGAGGACGAGGCACACACAAGGACAAAACAATTATGATAACACAGTGACCCAAATAAGCAAGTACTTGCTCGCGTCCTACAAGGCTAAACTGTTCGTGGCGTACAAACAGTTATTCCCCGTCCCAGATCGTCCGCACTACATTCACGTGTGCACGCGCACCACTCACTGTGTTCACTGGTATGATTGTGCGACGTCGGTGCGGGGTAGCTACGATGCCGCCGCAGCTGTAGCGTCAAATCGGTCTCCGTCGATGGGCCGGGCGGGCGTCGTCCTGGAGTTAGGCGAGACGACGTGGGCGGCCGCGACCAGCGGACCAAAGAGTCGCCGGTTTGCTGCACGGCCTAGCCTGTGGCCACAAGCACAGGCTCCGCTAGTGCCTGCCCGAGCAGTGGGGAGCCGCACGGATCGGTACCCGCGGCGGTCGCTCCCCGAGAACAGACGGGAACCGCAACAGACCTGTAGCAGCGACGGTCACTCCTCGAGAACAGGCCTGCACCCGAGAACACTCGGGAACCGCAACGGACCGGTAGCCGCGATGGTAGCTCCCCGAGAACAGCTAGGTACGTCTTGGCAGCAAGCTTCCTGGCCTGTTCTGTCTCGTGCTTCGCGGCCTCTCCCTTCCACGAGAGGCGCCACCGCAGACAACACACACCTCTTCTTCTCCTCTATGTCGTATGCGTTATTGGGGCCGCCACTGGTCACACGGGTCCCAAAAATGAGTTAGTCAAGCCGGACATGTTGGATGGGACGTCCTTGTCAGCAACTACTTGGCTGAAATTCTTCGAGTACGCTTGTGAGAAGAATAGGTGTATGACGTCACAAGCCAAAGTACAGAATATGAGGTTGTTCCTCATTCACAATGCCAAGAAGTGGTACGAGCTCCGAATATTAGACCATCAGGACGATTCCTGGGATTAGTGGAGAGCAAGCTTCATCTCGGCTTTTGACCAAAACCCTGTAGACCGTTTGGACAAAGCTATATTTTTCAAATCAGGCTCACTTATTGGTTACTTCTACGAGAAGAGACGGCTGTTACAATTAGCAGACCCTGAGCTGCCTGAATCGTCCATTTTGCCTTTAGTCATCCATGGTATGACAAAGGAGTATCAAAAGCAAGTGCAAATAAGATCACCCAAGACGGTGGAAGACCTATTGGGATGTCTTAAGGATGTTTGACATGAGGCCTCTGGGCACGCTGCACAGCATAACTGCATCCGTCCAGCGAGAGTTCCTGCAGATAATGCAGCAGCCCCAAGAAGTACTGCTTTATACAATCGTCCTAACAATGGAGACACCCAGGAGACAAAAATCAAATAAACGTGGGTGCACAACCCCACCCGTGTAACCAAAATGAGGCTGTCTACTTGATTCGGTCGAATGTTTTAAAAGGTGTACTGATTATAAATGGAAGAAAAGTAAATGCATTAGTTGACACAGGAGCTTCTGTAAGCCTAATCAATGAAATGATGGTGAATCCAGGGGAGATGCGAGAGGTAAAATGGTAACAGTTAAGAGCTATGATGGATCATCTCGTACGCTGCATACCTGGGCAAGAGCTAATGCCCATTTGGCTGGGAAGGACTTCGCGATAGAAGCACTGGTCATGCGTGACGTCGAATTTTCATTTATACTGTCAAGATCCGACATGAACAAGCTAAGAGTGAACATTTCTTGGAAAGATGAAGTCACTCTAGACTCCATTGTTTCATCTATCCCGACACCGACGCAGATGAGAACTGTCAAGTACATTCGTGATGTATCGACAATTTCCCCGGAGCTTATATGCCTGGACACATATCCACCGGCAGCTTTCTTACCCGAAGTACCTTTTGATCTTCATGACACGACTGTTGTGCGAAAGAGAGCCTATAGGATATCCCATGAAAAGAAGACATGGTTGAAGCAAGAGCTGCAACAAATGCCAAACGCTGGAATCATAAGGCCCTCGACGTCACCGTTTGCGTCGCCTATAACTATTGTCCCTAAAGAAGGTGGTTCGCTGCGACCCTGTACCGATTACTGGCAAATCAATACCCAAACAGAGCTGTATCCTTTCCCTATACCCTTTATTGATGACATGATGAACGACACTGGAGTGTGCAAATTGTTTTCCCGAATTGACTTGTGCAAAGGTTACTGGCAGGTACCTCTCCAGGAACAATCGAAGAAGTACACGGCATTTATAACGCGATATCTACGAGTACAACCGTCCGCCATTTGGTTGGAAGAATTCAGGCGCTTGGTTTCAGCGCATGATGAACACCGTACTGAAAGAGTTCATAGGAGATTTCTGCAGTGTTTATGTCGATGATATCACCATTTATTCTCATACGGAAGAAGAGCATTCCTCCCACTTGTCTCAGGTACTAAAGGCACTGAGCCTGAAAATAAACAAGAAGGAAAGTGAATTCTTCCAGAGGAAAGTGGTGTTTCTTGGCAGAGTCCTCGACGGCTTCACAAAGACCACAAAGGAACAGTCCGTCCAACGAATCAGGGAAATGCATAAACCCTGCGATGTCCCTCAATGCGCGTCTTCCTAGGCTTAGCCGGACATTTTAGGCATTCATCAAAGATTTTGCAGGATTATCCAGGTGCCTTACGAGACTAACTCAAAAGGAAGTCCCTTTTGTGTGGAGCGACGAATGCGACCGTGCATATCAAGAACTGGTGCGTGCCATATCTTCAGACCCAATCCTCATATTACCCGATTTCGCGAAACCATTCGAGGTCTCCACTTGTGCATCCAATTACGGCGCAGGAGCCGTTTTATACCAAAGAGATTTAACCCAAGACCAAAGCCACCAGTTGAATGTCATTGGTTATTATTCCTACACCTTTTCAAAGGCTGAAGTAACCTACACAACCACGGAAAAGGAGGCCTTGGCAGTGGTCAGGCTGGCGTTGCGGTACTTCAGAAGTTATTTGGAAGGCCGTCCGTTTAAGCTTTTCACAGACAATACAGCTTTGACGTACCTTCTGAGCCTTATACAACCGAAAGGCCGAGTAGCAAGGTGGATCAGCGAAATTCAGCAGTTCACGTTTGATGTTAGCCACAGACCCGGTGACAAATTACCTGACGCGGTCGCCTTATCAAGATTGCACATAGCGCAAACAAATGACTATCAAGAGGCACACGTCGCAAGTGTATGGGGAGGCACCGAAGATATAGAACTCATGAAAGGAAAGTTTGTTGTGCCTCAAAGCTGCATATCAAAAATATTGAGGCTCTATCACGACAGTCCACATTCAGGTGGCCATGACGGCTTTTGGGGGACGTACTGGAAGATTCAGAAACGTTTTGCTTGCAAGAACATGAAGGCCGATGTAGAAAATTACTTAAAAACCTGTCATCATTGCCAGACGATGAAAGCCAATTTGCGCCCAAAGAAAACCAGATGGTGATTCCTTCATATTCAGATGTACCATTCGATATTGTACACCTAGAGCTTGCACAGCTCAAAATGAAGGGGGAGGGTGTACGCCGAACTCAGTCCTTTCTAGTGGCTGTTCATCAGTGCACACCAGTGCACACGTATGGCGGCGGCGAAACCTGTTAAAGAAGATGCGAACAGTGTCATTTCATTAATGGAAAGGCAGGCATTTAGACACACCAAGGTAAATGTCCGTGACAATGGGCCTGCATTCCGCAGTGAGCGGCTCCGACGGTGGGCAGAGGAAAAGGGTATCACTTTAAGATTTGCAACATCATGCCATCCTGAAGGAAATGCACTCGCGGAGCGTCTCATCCGTGACTCGGAGACGTTCATTTCCATATATTCAGACTTCCGTGGACGATGGAAGTGTGCCCTGGAGGCAGCGGCGAGGCATCACAATCAATCTCGCATGGCTGGATTCGGCTGCAGTCCTCAGTTTGCTGCCTTTCAGAAGACGAGATGGCTACCAGCAGATTACGAACTTGGCATGGTAGGGAAGATTCAGATTTCTGAACGCAAGATGACAGAGGAAAGCGACAAGTACAGAAGTTCAATGAAGAGGTATACGACTTGCGCCATGCAACCCGCATGCCCAATATATAGAACCCGGAGACATGGTATTAGTGCGAAAAGGGTTTGGTCATTCGAAGAATGCTTCCACAGGTCCTTATGTCGTCTTCAAAACGGTGAAACAACAATGTATACTGAAGTCTGTGCAGTTCGAAGGACCATCCAGCAAGAGAGAAGTGACAACCGCGGGTAACCTAGTGCCGTACCACCCACGGAGGGACGGCGATAAGAGACCCGGAGGATGTATTGTCCCGAACAGAAGACGAAGAGGCGCGGGCGCGACAAGAGAAGACGAGGAAGATCGAATGCTCGGATTAAACAGTTAAGAGAAACCGTTGATCAGTCTCGGATCCCTATTTTATATGAATCTTAGATACGGCATAGTAAAGGCCTCCGGAAATTTCGAGCACCTAAGATTCTTTAACTTGCACTGACATTTCACAATATATGGGCCTCAACATTTAGCCTCCATCGAAATGCAGCAGCCGCGGCCACCAATGTTATTCACAGCATGTTTACAGGAGCTATGAAAAACATTGGGTTGAGAACTGATCGGCGTAAAGGTTAATGAGGAGTACTCCGCTAACGTCAGATTTACTGATGTCATTACCTCGAAAACTAACTCGGGAGACGACTTGCAAAGCATGGTTACTGGACTCGACAGGCAAAGTGGAACTGTGGGCCTAAACATTAGTACGCGGAAAAATAAACTATTGCTTAATAGCCTCGTAATAGCACTGCAGTTTGAGATAGGCGCAGAGGCACTGGAATTGGTAAGCGAATATATCTACCTCAGCAAAGTAGACACCTCTGATCCGAACAATGAGGCTGAGATAACTAGGCTAGAATGGGGTGTAACGTGTACAACAGCAGCACCACACCGCTGCTTACTTATGGGACAAAACGCAGATGCCCACTTAAAGGGTTCAACTTAAATTGAGGGCAGCACAGTGCAAGGAAAGGTCTGAGTGGTTCTAAAAACAAAGCTGTGTTGATGGGAACGAACCTGTAGAAATCGAGAATAGAAGAAGAAATGGATGTGGGCAGGACCTGAAATACAATGGAAACATAACTGTTTGTCACTAGTGGTAACAGATTGGATCACTAGACGCAAAGCAAGGAAGGTGGGGGGGGGGGGGTTGAAATCAAGAAGGTTGCAAGGGATAACATGAATGGACTTTGCTGATGACCGATATAATAGATTTATCGGAGAGGTCTCTCGCTGGGTGATGGTGATCATTAGAATATTGGTGATCATATTAGAATTCCATATTCTTTGCACAATATATGTACATTGAGATTACTCAGTTTATGATCATTACAGCAGTCTAGCTTTCGCCAGAAGCGACCACATACTTACTTTTTATTGCTTTGCGACGTGGTTTATTGACGTCTGGAAGACGAATAAAGTCAAAGGCGAGCTCCAACAGACGGCGAGCGTCAAGCAGACAAAATCCGGGCAAGCGCTCGCTCGGGGCACGAGATCATCGCTGACGATGCGGCTTGCTTCCTTGCCTTCCTTGTCTTCTTCATTACAATGACCCACGGTGACAAGCGTAGTCATCCTGGCTACTTAAGGCGCTGACTGTATGGCGGGGTCATAATAGTGTTTGAGGCGGCTGACGTGAACGATTTCTCGTCCACGACAACGTAAGTCCTCGGATGGAGTCAAGGTCTCGACTTCGTAATTGACAGGAGACGTCTGTGTGAGGATGCGGTAGGGTCCGTGGTATCGTGCGAGGAATTTCGACGAAAGTCCAGGCGTGCTCGGGGGGACCCAAAGCCAAACGAGGGCTCCCGTCGGGAGAGTGGAAATCGAGTGGTCACAATCGAGTCGAAGCTTCTGGCGGCCTTGAGCGTCTGCTGTTACCGAACGAGCCAACTGTCGACAATCTTCCGCGTACTTAGCAACAGCAGAAATCGGGGTGTATTCACTGGAGTCAGGTGTGTAGGGCAGGACAGTGTCCAGCGTACAGGATGGCTCGCGTCCGTACACAAGAAATAACGGTGAGAATTCGGTGGTCGCTAGCGTAGCAGTGTTGTCCACGTATGTGACGAATGGGAGGGCGGTGTCCGAGTTGGTCTCGTCGGATTCAGTGTACATTGTCAGCATATCACCAAGAGTTTGATTAAAACGCTCTGTCGAACCAATTGTCTGCGGATGATATGCGCTCGTCATACGGTGATTGATGTTGCACTGGTCAAGCAACGCTTGAATGGCATTGGAGAGAAAGACGCGTCCCGTGTCGCTCAAAAGTTCCCTAGGAGCACCGTGGCGCAGGACAAAGTTGCGTTGGATAAAAAATTCAACTTCTCTCGCAGTAGCTGTGGGCAACGCTGCGGTGTCAGCGTAACGTATGAGGTGGTCCACGCCAACAATGATCCATCTGTTCCCAGATGTAGTCGTTAAAAGCGGGCCGTATAAATCGATTCCAACGCGATCGAAAGGACGGCCAGGGCAAGGGAGCGGCTGGAGTGTGCCAGTCGGGTGTTCAGGTGGAGTTTTGCGCCGTTGACACTCAATGCAATTGCGGATATACTTGCGCACAAAGGCGTACATGCCGCGCCAGTAGTAGCGTTGACGAAGGCGGGTGTAGGTCTTGAGAACGCCGGCATGAGCGCTTTGTAGGTCGTTGTGGAAAGCGGCGCTGATAACCTTGCGCATATGCCGTGGTATCACAAGCAGCCACTTGCGGCCATCAGGTGCGTAATTTCGTCGGTAAAGGAGATCATCTTGATTGACGAAGTGGCAGGCATGGCGACGGATAGTTCTTGAGGCGGGAGGAACGGATGGGTTTGCCAGAAAGTCAAGGAGTTGGCAAACCCACGCATCCTTGCGTTGCTCCGACGACATGTTCACGAAGTCTATTGGCGAGAGGGAAGAACCCGACGGAGAAGCCGTGTCGGACGCTAGTGGTGAGCGGGACAGTGCGTCAGCGTCGGAGTGTTTACGGCCTGACCGGTATACAACACGAATGTTGTACTCTTGCAGATGGAGCGCCCAGCGACCGAGGCGCCCTGACGGATCTTTCAGCGACGAGTGCCAACACAGAGCATGGTGGTCTGTGACAACGTCTAAGTCGCGACCATAAAGATGCAGGCGAAACTTAGCCAACGCCCAATTTAAGGCAAGGCACTCTTTCTCTGTAACTGAGTAATTGCACTCGGCTTTCTTGAGGGTAGGACTCGCATAAGCCACAACGTATTCCTGGTAGCCTGGCTTCCGCTGAGCCAATACAGCACCAAGGCCGATGCCGCTGGCGTCAGTCTGGACCTCCGTAGGAGCATTGGTTTCAAAGTGTCGGAGTGTAGGAGGCGACGTTAGCAAGCGTCTTAGCGTCGTAAAGGATGCGTCCCACGCAGGTGACCGCAAGCAAAGAGGACGTTAGAGGCTGTGAGAACATTCGTAAGGGGCGCGATGATGGTAGCAAAGTCGCGGAAAAATCGACGGAAGTACTAACACAAGCCAATGAAACTTCGAAGTGCCTTCATGGAGGTGGACTTCGGATACTCGGCAACTGCATGAAGTTTCGCGGGGTCCGGGAGGACGGCGTCTTAACAGACGACGTGGCCTAGTATCGTGAGCTGGAGCGCCGCGAAATGGCACTTCTTGATGTTAAGTTGAAGTCCGGCAGATGTGAGGGACTTCAGAATAGCACGTAGACGAACTAGGTAAGTGGGGAAATCTTGAGAAAAGACTACGATGTCGTCAAGGTAACAGAGGCAGGTGTTTCATTTGTAGCTGCGACGGATGTTATCCATCACCCGTTCGAATGTAGCTGGCGCGTTACACTATCCGAACGGCATCACCTTAAACTCGTACAGTCCATCAGGAGTAATGAAGGCAGTCTCCGGGCGATCAGGTTCGGCCATCGGGACTTGCCAATAGCCCGACCGCAAATTCAAAGATGAGGAATATTCTGCTCCTTGCATGCAATCGAGAGCGTCATCAATGCGCGGCAACGGGTAGACATCCCTCCGAGTTATCTTGTTGAGGCGGCGATAGTCAACACAGAATCTGATGGATCCATCCTTTTTGCGCACGAGTACAACAGGCGATGACCAAGGGCTCTGCGACGGCTGAATGACGCCGCGTGTAAGCATGTCATCGACTCGTTCATTGATGATACGCCGTTCTTCCGCCGATACTCGGTAAGGGCGCTGGCGTAAGGGAGCATGGGAGCCGGTGTCGATGTGGTGCGCAACACTCGCTGTACAACCTAAAGATGGCTGGGCACAATCGAAGGACGAGCGGAGCTCTCTCAGAAGGGAGATGTGTTCTTCGCGATGTATGGACGGTAGATCGGCGGCGATAGAGGGGCAAAAACTGTCCGGAGCTTGTGATCTTGAAACGGGTGACGTCATAGCATTCACTTGCAGGCAGGGTTGTTTTTCAGTGAAATCCAAGGAATGCACGAATTCAAATGACCCAAGGACTCACCACGGAGTAAGGTAATAATAGGCGACGAGAATGAGTTGGAAACCATCATTGTGGCAGCACCAGACTCCATGGTGAGTATTCGAAACGGCAGGCATAAACCACGACGACGGAGAAACACATCGGAGGGGGAAACAAGACCATTCCGTCAGAGGCGGCCGGTCAGGAGACGGCTACGATGGTCCACGTTTTCGGCGGTATATCTGTGTCTTCAGAAACGACAAGTTTGTGAGGGTCGGGCATAGGGTCAGCCGAAATGGAGTCTTGCAACGGAGTAAGAGCCACTTCCGCCCGAGAACAGTCCATCACGGCACGATGACCTGAGAGGAAATCCCATCCGAGAATAATGTCGTGGGAACATGACGGCAGCACATAGAACTCTATCACATAATGTACGTCTTCAATAACTACACGCCCAGTGCACATGGCAGAAGGGGAAATGCACTGTGAGCTCGAAGTGCGGAGCACTGGTCCCAAGGACAACATGGTCAATTTCTTGATCTTAAGGCAGAGGTTTTCACAAATTACGGAAACGGCGGCCCCTGTGTCGATAAGCGTTAGTGCGGCCGTTCCTTCAATGTTCACGTCGATAACATTTCGCGGCGAAAGAGGTGGCCTTTGATGGTTCGAGTCGCGTGCAGCTCCTCGGGAACTGCAGCAATCAGTTTCCCTCTTCCGTAGTTGAACGGCGACGCATGGGTGATAGCAAGCGTCGTCGAGGTGATGGAGAGCGACGGTTTGAAAGGGGTGGACGATCCTCAGCGGTATACCTTGGTGGCGTACGGAACGACAAAGGAACAGGCGCGTCAAATGTGTCGTACGGGCAAGGAAGAAACCCGCGACAGATGCGGGCGACGTACCCAGCGACACCACAGGCGAAGCAGATGGGCTTGTTGTCTGATGTCCGCCACGCGTCCTGGCGTCGGAAGAGCGGAGCCTGAGGCCTCGCGTAAGGGGGCGTCGCAGCACGCATGGTCGTCGGGACGGTGTGGATTAGAACCGCGGGTCGGAAATACGGCGCAGGCTGTTGAGGCGGCCTAGCAGCGACCGAAGCGTAAGTAAGAGGCGCAGTGATAGTGGTGGCTGTGGCCTAGGCGGGAGGGTCTCGGCAACATGAGTGCGAATGACCTGTTGAAGGTCAGGAGCCAGAGACGGTGTAGGCGCGTGCGTTAGAGGTAGTAAGGAGAGCTGACGCGCTACCTCGTCAGGGATGAAATCTTGGATTGTGGATAGTAGCGGTTGTTGATCGGCAGGGTGGGGAGCCGGCTGCAAACTTGGCAAACTAGAGTGCGCACCAGGATTTGCGAGGGTTTGGCGGGCGATTGCGCGCTGCCTACACAACTCGTCAAAGCTCTGACAGAACGACGTAAGGGCGTCCACCGTCGTGGGATTTTTTGCGAGAAGCATCTAAAATGCGTCGTCCTCGATGGCTTTCCGAATGTGCATGATCTTCTCGTCCTCAGTCATTGCGGAGCTCACACGGCTGCAAAAGTTGAGCACGTCCTCGATGTAGCTCCTGAAGTTCTCTCCTGGTTGCTGAGCACGTTGATGCAGGGTCTGCTCAGCGCGAAGCTTGCGCGCTGTAGGTCGGCCAAAGACGTTCGCAATGGAAGTCTTCAAGATAGGCCAAGTTGAAATAGTGGCCTCGTGGTTATGATACCACAGTTGAGCGACATTAGCGAGATAAAGCGTGACGTGGCTCAACTTCATGGGATCGTCCCACTTGTCCTCACTTACTCGTTCGTAGACAGTTAACCAATCTTCAACATCCGAGTCACCTGAGCCGTTGAAGATTGGAGGGTCCCGTTGAGGGTGAACGGCGCCGCAGGTGACATGGATTGCCGAAGGTCGAGGCTGGGCAGGGTTGGCGTCAGCCATGATAACGTTGGGGACAGGGACAGGTCGAAGCGTCCGGGAGCGAAGTTCCAGGTTGGTACTGGGAACCCACGCACCTCCACCAAATGCGACGATGGTTTATTGACGTCTGGACGACGAATAACGTCAAAGGCGAGCTCCGACAGACGGCGAGCGTCAAGCGGCCAAAATCCGCGCATGTGCTTGCTCGAGGCACAAGTTCATCGCCGACACTGTAGCTTGCTTCCTTGCCTTCCTTGTCTTCTTCTTCATTGCAGCTTAAATAAATTTTTACCGCTCGATGCGCCCACAAGACTTCTTCAGAAGACTTCGGTTACAGATTAAGTCGAAACACAGCGACCAGAATCCATTGGTATCAGAAGATATACCATGCATTTGTTCCCTTTTGCTTATTGATGGATGAAATGAGCTGTAGACGGAGAATCAAAGAAATAATCACGATTTAAAGTTTGGTGTGCCCGATATAGCCGTTCAGTGCGTTGACATCCCTAAGGAACACCTTAGGCTATTGTTAAATAATGAGGGTACAATGTCCCAGTAATAAATTTCTAAAGGAGAGACTGGTGGGACAGTTGGTAAAGCATGTTTCTTCAAGTGTCTGCGTCGGTATTGTCTGTGTCCTGTCTTGTTCCCTTTTTTGATCCACGTTTGGTATGCGCTAATACTTGAAAATATAAAGTAACTGATAATCCTTGCTGGTCCGTGAGCCTTCTACACAAGTACCTTGCTGTGTCCTGGGCTGGTTTCATCGGTGCGGATTTCAGTATTGGCGTATTCTTCGAAATGCGCAAGTGAGAGCGGCGACTGCAGCCATCGCTTCATTTCCTCATTTAATTCGATAGATAGAGTGCGCGCAAACTTATTCGAAGGCGCAGAGGTCGTCCTGAGCAAGTACAGTATGGTCGGCTACTCTGTACATTCGGGAACGAGAAAAGGGAACAAGAGGATAGGGAAAGCAGTGATTCGTACGTAAATTCATAAAACAGACTGTTAACACGCGAACTCTGTCTAGTGAAGCCAGACTAGCTGAACTACTAGAAGGATTAAGGGGTGTTAATTCGGACATCATTGGTCTTAGCGTGGTTAGAAAACCTGGGGTAGGATACTTATCCCCTAATGAAGGGCATGCTCTCTGCTACAGAAGACTGCCAGAGAGACCCGAATACGGCGTGGAATTCCTTATGCACAAAGACATGGCAGGCAACATTGAAGAATTCTATAGCATCAATAAAAGAGTAGTAGGTATCGTGATAAAATTAAATAGGCGATACAAACTAAAATTAATACATAGCTGCCCACCAACGAGCAGCCACAATTACGAGGCTGAAGAACCATTTTATGAGGATGTAGAAATGTCAATGAACAAGGCACACACCATATACGATTGTTATGGGGAACTTCAGTGCGAAAATTGGAAAGAAACTAAGAGGAGAACAGGCGGGCGGTAACTACGGCGAAGGTGATAGGAATAGCAGAGGTGAGATGCTAGTGCAATTCGCAGAAAGAAATCAGCTCCGTGTAATGAATACTTTCTTTAAGAAACGTAAGAGCAGGAAGTGGACATGAAAAAGTCCCAACAGAGAAACAAAAACCAAATGGATTTTAAAATGTTCAGTGATCCAGATATAGTACCAGACACTGAAGTGGTTAATAAGGTCAGAATTAGTGAGCACAGACTAGTCAGGACGGAGATATCCCTCAATCTAAAGCGGACAAGGACGCGGAAGGAGGCCAACCTCGATGTCGTCAGGGCGAAAACAGAAGAATTTAGAATAGCACTTATGAACAAGTATGAGGGTATAGGAAAGGAAGAAAATGGGGATATAGAGAAGATGAACGAAAACATTACTAAGCTGACCACAGAAGCAGCAGTCAAAGTAGGGGCAAAGCACTCAGACAAGGAGTGATTAAGCTCTCTGAATCTACAAAAAAATTACCAAACAACGGCAACCAATGAGAATAACTAACTGAAGAGATACGCCGAGCTGTCTAAGCTCATCAATAAAAGTGGAGTCAGGGACATACGTGACCATAACGTGAAAGAAATAGAAGCAGCTGTCAGAAAAAGAGTCAGCATCAAAACAACTAAAAGGAGGCTTTGTGCGCGTAAGAATCTAATGCATGCAGTGAAAGATAGGCCGGGCAACCTCATTACTAACTTCAGTGACATAGCCAAGGTGGCCGTGGACTTCTATTCTGACCTATACAGTGAACTATACCATGAGTGTAATAAATGTCGATCAGGACACCGAAATCCCACGTGTCACCGTGGACGAGGTAAGAAAAGCAATCCAGGGCATATCCCGCGGAAAAGCGGCTGCAGAAGACGGCACAACCGCCGACTTGATCAAACATGGAGGAGACTTCCTAACTGAAAAGCTCGCGAAACTATACACACAATGTCTCGAAATAGCAAATGTACCAGTCAGCTGGAAAAACGCCAACATTGTATTATTACACAAGAAGGGACATGTAAAGGGCTTGAGGAACTACAGGCCGATAAGTTTACTCTCAGCACTTCACAAAGTACTCGCAAAGGTTATCTCAAACAGAATAAGGACCACACTTGAATTAGAGAGCAAGCAGGGTTCAGAAAAGGATTCTCTACCATGGACCACCTTCATGCGATCGATCATGTAATCCAGAAATCCGCTGAAAACAACAAAGCCCTCTATATGGCTTTCATAGACTGCAAAAAGGCTTCCGACTCGGTATAGATACCAGCAGTTCTGGAGGCATTACGCCGTCAAGGAATATGGGATAGCTACGCAAACAAAAAAGCCAACATTTATAAAGCTTCTACGGCCACCCTACTCCTCCTTAGGAAAAGCAGGAAAATCCCAATACAGGAAGGTGTCAGACAAGGAAATACAATCTCTTCAATCCTATTTACTGCGTGCTTCGAAGAAATCTTCGAAAGATTAGACTGGGACAAGACAGGGCTAAGGATTAGCGGCGAATATCTGAGTAACTTGAGATTTGCGGATGACGTAGTACTCTTTAGCAATGATGGCGACAAACTGCAAAAGATGATTGAAGCCGAGAAAGCTCTCACGTGGGATCAAGGATGAACATGCAGAAAACAAAGATAAAGCTAAGTGGCACGGCGAAAAAACGTCTTTTGACGATCGAAAACCATACATTAGAAGTCGTACAAGAATATCTGTACGTAAGACAGCTACTGACAGGAGAACCGACCCATTTAAAAGTAGTCCACCGTAGAATAAACATGGAGGGCGCGCCTATGGGAGACATTCCCAACTCATGAACGGAAACCTACCACTATCACTCAAGCGAAACTACATAACTACTGCATTTTGCCAGTACTGACATACGGGGCAGAAACTGAGAATTACAAAGAATCTCGAGGGGAAGTTAAGAACCGTGCAACGGGCGATGGAACGAAAAATAATAGGCGTTACGTTAAGAGATAGCAAGGCAGCCTAGTGGGTCAGAGAACAGACGGGGGTCGCCGACATAATGAACGATATTGCCGTGACGACTTCAGTGTATTCAAGTATCCCGCCAATCACCCTTCTTCTTGGACAGTTGGCGCGACGTACCTAAGTGCAGTGCAGGGACAACAGGTGGCCTTCATCTCGGCACGAGCGACCAGCCGGGCCCGGCTTGCATGCGCCACGCGCTAGAGACTGAGGAATAACTGTTCGACGCTGACATTAGAACGCGTCTCTCTTGCACTGCAAGTTGTGGGCACAGGTTCGCCCTTAATAAACTTCCTATTTTGTTAACCTCTGGTCATCAAGATCGCTACATTACTGGTGGAGGTGCTGGGTAATGAACCGAAGCCCTATCAGCGCCAGTCAGCGTAGTCCCGACCACCAGCGAGCCAATCCAGTAGAACTCACACCTGTGCACCAGCGTTCCAGCCGGCGTCTCCGAGGTGCCTCACCGGAATTCGGCCCGCTTCTCTTCGCACCAAGGGATACTCAAAGTACGGACGCCGCCACGATGACAAGCCAGGTACCCCAGCCTGAAATGGTCGTGAGCCAACCTCGAAAGCCACCGACGTTCCACGGAGACTCGTTTGAAGACGTCGAAGCCTGGCTGGAACTTTTTGAGAGAGTGGCAAGTGTCAATGGATGGGACGAGAGACAAAAGCTCCGCCACGTCTATTTCGCTCTGGGAGACTTTGCGAAGACGTGGTATGAAAATCACGAATCATCCTTGATCTCTTGGGAAGAGTTCCGAAGGCAAGCAATAGAAACCTTTGCCATCACCGATCGTAAAGAAAAGGCGGAAATGGCACTTCAAGGAAGGAACCAGCTCACAAACGAGAATGTGGCCATGTACATAGAGGACATGTCCCGTCTGTTTCGGCGTGCTGACCCCAACATGAGCGAAGACAAGAAGCTGCGCCATCTCATGGGAGGCGTGAAGCAAGAGCTTTTCGCGGTTCTTGTCCGCAATGCACCGCGTACGGTCACCGAGTTCAGGTCCGAGGCAACGGCCATCGAGAAGATGCTGGAACAGCGGGCTCATCAGTACAACCGCGACGTCAGCTCTGCATCCGCACAAATCTTTTCTGGGGACGCACGGAATGACTATCAAGTACTGCGAGAGCTCATCAGGTCAGTCATCAGGGAAGAGCTAAGCAAGCTACACGTACCTCAGGCTTCACCTGCCTTATCTGTCGTCGATGTTGTTCGGGATGAAGTGAGGCAGGTTATACGGGATCCAGAGCCCGAGCCACAGCCGATTCGGCACGCGCCGTCGTACGCTGATGTGATGAGACAACCCGCGATACAGAGCAGTGCACCAGTGGCTACCACCGTTGCCTACCCTCCGACAGCACGTAGAGCCCCTCGTGTATTCGAACCAACGGTTTCCTACAGGCCTCCAGCACGTAGCACCGCTCGTTTTGTGGAGCAAAGGCCCAGGAAGTGTGACGTTTGGCGTGACCACGAGAGCAGGCCTCTTTGTTTTCACTGCGGGGAAGCTGGTCATCTGTGTAGGTTCTGTCCGTACCGTCAAGTTGGATTAAGGGGTTTTCCCATGAACGCACCTTGCCCCCGAAACGGTGAACGACCAGCAGAGATTGAGGAGTACCTGTCGACGCGCCAAAGCCCCATTAGTCCCCGTCAGCATCAACCACGGTCGCCATCACCCATGCGCTACCGATCGCCCAGTCCAGGCGCAGCTTCGCGACTGCCGAGGCGTCGTTCACCAAGCCCGCAGCAGGAAAACTGAAGCAAGCGACCTGTGGAGGTGAGGCCGCTGATAACAACAGTAACGAAGATCCTCCATCACGGTTTCAGTGCGATAATGAGATATTTCGTGTAGACGGGTGCAGTAACGAAAAGGTCGCATCAGACTTGAGGTTGACTGTAGATGCAATTGAGCTGAATGCATTGGTCGATACGGGCGCTGATTATTCTGTAATAAGCTACGATATGGCGAGGAAACTGAACAAAGTTGTGACGCAATGGACAGGACCACAGATACGCACAGCAGGGGGTCACGTTATTACGCCCATTGGCAGATGCACGGCAAGGCTAACGATAAGAGGATTTACTTACGTGTCGGACTTCATTGTACTGCCAGAATGTTCAAGAGACCTAATACTAGGGATGGATTTTTTGCAAGCAAACGGGGCAGTAATTAACCTCCGTAGGTCGAGTGTGTCATTCTCAACAGAACAAGCTCTACCTGTAGAGGATTCTGAGGAACGACGTCTTACAGCACTGCGCGTCGTCGAAGATGATGTAACTGTGCCGCCCCGCTGCAGTATAATGGTTCTCGTGGAGAATAAGCGATTTCACGACCGCGAAGGTATAGCGGAGGGAAACGTAGGGCTATTTTCGAACAAAGGAATTTGTGTGGCTCGAGGCCTTGTTCGCCTAATAAATGGCCGTGCAGATGTCATGCTTACAAATTTCGGAAATGGATTCGAGCACATCGCTCAGGGAACAGCTCTTGCCTATTTTCACGAGTTCCATGCGGCGACAGAACTATGCAGTCTCACCACAACGCCAACCGCCATTCGAGGAACGCGCAGTGTCGACGCATCAATAAGCATCAACCCTAAACTCCAAGAAACACAAAATGAACAGATATCTGCCCTTATCAACGATTTCTCTGATTGCTTCTCCACATCCTCGAAGGTGCGTCGTACGTCTATTACAAAGCACAGAATCATAACGGAAGAAGCCACGAGGCCGGTATGCCAGCACCCGTATCGAGTTTCCCCTAAGGAAAGAGAAGTAATCAAGAAACAAGTAGACGAGATGCTTGCAGATGATGTCATCCAAGCTTCCAACAGTCCGTGGGCGTCTCCCGTAGTGCTCGTTAAGAAAAAAGATAACACACTTCGATTCTGTGTCGACTATCGGAAATTAAACGGCGTAACTAAGCGGGATGTGTACCCCCTTCCACGTATCGACGATACGTTAGATCGGCTGCGATGTGCAAAGTTTTTCTCCTCCCTAGATCTCAAGAGCGGATATTGGCAAATAGAGGTGGATGAGCGAGACCGTGAAAAGACAGCATTCGTAACTCCAGGCGGCCTCTACGAATGTAAAGCGCTTCCCTTCGGCCTCTGTTCCGCACCAGCCACGTTCCAGCGAATGATGGACACTGTGCTCGCTGGATTGAAATGGCAGTCGTGCTTAGTGTATTTGGATGATGTAGTCGTATTTTCCGCGACATTCGATCAACATCTCGAACGCCTACGGCTAGTGTTGGAGGCTATTCGCTCAGCGGACTTGACCATTAAGCCAGAGAAATGCCAGTTTGCCTTCGAGGAACTTCGATTCCTCGGACATGTCATCAGTGCTCAAGGTGTTCGGCCAGATCCTGAGAAGACAGCAGCTGTTGCGAGCTTCTCGATACCCAGAGACAAAAAGTCACTGCGATGTTTCTTGGGCTTATGTGCATACTACCGAAGATTCGTCGAAAACTTTTCAAAAATTGCTGAGCCTCTGACGAAACTGACAAGAGAAGACGTGTCCTTCGAGTGGAAAAAAGAACAACAAGACGCATTTGACGACTTAAGAAAACGCCTGCAAACTTCTCCAATCCTTGCCCATTTTGATGACACTGCCGACACCGAAGTTCACACCGATGCGAGCAACGTCGGCCTCGGCGCCATACTAGTCCAGTGGCAAAAGGGTCAAGAAAAAGTAATTGCTTATGCCAGCCGCAAGCTCTCTAAAGCAGAAGCGAACTACTCGGCAACCGAGAAAGAATGTCTCGCAGTCATCTGGGCCATAAACAAATTTCCTCCCTACCTCTATGGTCGGCCGTTCAGGGCAGTGAGCGATCACCATTCGCTCTGATGGCTGGCAAATCTCAAGGACCCATCGGGACGACTAGCGAGATGGAGTCTTCGGCTCCAAGAATACGACATTACCGTCGTATACTGGTCCGGACAAAACACAGTGATGCCGATTGCTTGTCACGTGCACCAGTAGAGCCAGCTGTGTCGCAAGAAGAAGACTTTCCGTTCCTTGGTATTGTTGACGCTTCAGAGATAGCCCAAGCACAGCGCAATGATCCGGAGCTGCTGCCACTTATACACGACTGAAGGGGCGCGACGTTCAAGTCCCACGTATTTTCGCCAGAACGTTCTCCTCATTTTGTCTTCGCGGAAATACACTGTGCAAGAGAAACTTCGAGCACAACGAAGAAAAGTTTCTCCTTGTAGTACCTACCGCCATGCGCGAAGAAATTTTGCATGCGTGTCACGATGAGCCAACATCAGGACATATGGGCGTGAGTCGTACATTCTCCAGAATTCGCTTGAAATACTACTGGCCTAAGTTACAAGCATCAGTCCAGCACTACGTGAAGACGTGTCGCGAGTGTCAAAGACGGAAGGCTCCATCTGTAAAACCGGCAGGCCTCCTCCAGCCAATTGATCCCCCAGACGCCCCTTTCCAACAAGTCGGCATGGATCTCCTTGGCCCATTCCCAACTTCATGCTCAGGCAAAAAGTGGATAGTTGTAGCCACGGACTACCTAACCCGTTACGCCGAAACCGATTCCGTGCATAGTGCAACGGCTGCCGAAGTAGCAAGATTTTTCGTTAACAACATTGTACTTCGGCACGGCGCGCCCACTGTGGTTATTACTGATCGGGGCACAGCGTTCACTGCGGACTTTAATGCAATGGTTGATGCGAATGACGCACACTGATCACAGGAAAACAACGGCGTACCACCCTCAGACGAATGGTCTGACTGAACGCCTCAACAGAACGCTAGCACATGCTTTCAATGTATGTGGACGTGGAACATCGGCGGTGGGATGAAATTTTGCCCTACATCACCTTTGCATATAACACCGCTGTTCAAGAAACGACACGAGTCCCATCATTTGAACTTGTCTTCGGCCGCAGAGTAACCACTACATTGGATGCTATGTTCCCTCTGGACGCAGAAACCAACCACCCTTTCGACTTGGACGATTTCCTGCAAAAAGCCGAGGAAGCACGACAGATGGCACGGTACCGAATACGCCGCCAACAACGCGTCGACTCCACCCGGTACAACCAGCGACGTAGTGAAGTGGATTACCAGCCCGGCGACAAAGTCTGGATATGGACCCCAGTTCGGCATCGTGGGCTCTCTGAAAAGCTTCTTTGCCGATACTTTGGACCTTACGAGGTACTCCGCCGTATCAGCGACGTCACTTACGAAGTGAAATCCGCCGGTCACCAAAGCCCAAGGCGCCGCAACTCTACGGAGGTTGTGCACGTCGTCCGCCTGAAACCCTACTATGAGAGGTGATGAAAACACAGCCGAACTGCACAAGGGACTAAGCATCGGGACGATGCGTCTCAGGAGGGGGATAATGCCGTGACGAGTTCAGTGTATTCAAGTATCCCGCCAATCACCCTTCTTCTTGGACAGTTGGCGCGACGTACCTAAGTGCAGTGCAGGGACAACAGGTGGCCTTCATCTCGGCACGAGCGACCAGCCGGGCCCGGCTTGCATGCGCCACGCGCTAGAGACTGAGGAATAACTGTTCGATGCTGACATTAGAACGCGTCTCTCTTGCACTGCAAGTTGTGCGCACAGGTTCGCCCTTAATAAACTTCCTATTTTGTTAACCTGTGGTCATCAAGTTCGCTACAATATTAAGAAGAAAAAATGTACATGGGCAGGCCACGTGATGAGAAGGCTAGATAACCGATGGACAGTTAGAACGATGGATTGGATACCAACCCAGGCAGCACGCAACGTAGGGCCGACATTTGTTTTATGGCGGCAAAGTTCGGCCCATCCACGGCCTAATGTTGCCGACAGCGAGCCAGTATCGGCCACGCCGCCGTCAATGACTGGCAGCGTCGGGCTACTATAGCCGCTGCCCCGCCGATATCGGCAGGCCGTCGACTGTAATCGGCAACATGGGGCCGCTTATGCCGCGTTACTGCCGACATCGGCTGAGGCGATGGCTTTCAACGGCATCTATGGCGCCGATTTTGCCTTTCTACAGACAATATGGGCTGGCCTACGCCATTTATCGGCAACACTGTGCCAAGTATGCCACCTTAGAGCCCCCGTCGGCTAGCCGATAACTTTCTCCGGCAAATGTGGCGCCGATTTTGCCGCTCATCAGAATCGCCTGAGGAATGGCGAATTTGGCGCGATATTTGCCCAGAAAGATTATTTCACAGGAAACATTGAGTCATTTCTGCTGTCCTGGAGGCAACGTCGACTACGCCGCAGCCTTTCATGGTTGATATCGGCCGGGCCTCTTTGGAAGCCTGCTGTATATAACAATAGAGATCCGATCGAGACAAGCATTACCGAAATTCACTTGAGAGATTCGACGTAAGAATCAGATGTTGAGCTTCATAATTCATGTATCTGCATTTCAGTGCCGGAACATAGCGCACGTGCGTTTTGAGCAGCATATATGACATTATGTTCGCGCGCATTGTTTTTAATAAGCAGGGCACGCAAAAAACATGCATATAAACTATTGATCTATAGGCTGTTTTGCGGGAACTTTGCGAAACAGGCTGGCGCAACAGTTAACATTAGCCAGAAGGATCGACAAGCATGATGGAAAATTATCTGACAGCGCGCATGTCAGAAAATTTAAATTCATAGAAATTGTTCGTGCTTACATTGATGGGCACAACCACCACTCATATGTTCAAACAAAGATAAACAGTCGGTAGCGGCGCTATATACGACTGACATTTAGCAACCTATGGAAGGAAAGGACATGCGGAGGTAACAGCGAAACAGCGAGTGGACAAAAAAGGTCTAGCGCAGGCATTATGGTGCGCTGAAGCAAAAGTAAACTCTCACAAGCGGCGTTATCCTACTGACATTTAGCAGCCTATGCAAAAGAAGGGTATACGGAGCTAAGAGCGTGACAGCGAGGGGGCAAAACAGATCTAGTGCTCATTTTATAATCAGATGATGTTAGCTGTTTTTATACACCATGAAATACAAAGATCCTTTTGCGTTGCAAATTCAAATGAAGTGCTCTTGTCAAGACCGCGACATTTGCGAAAAAGGCAAAAACGGAAAATACAAAGCAGTCATATGGCAAGCATTTTTCATCTCAAAGGTGGCAAACAAATGCACACCAGTATAATTGATATATAGAGAGCTTTTCTGGTGAGTTCTACTAGAGTGTATGTGATCACAAAGTGTTCTTGCGAAGGCTATGTGCGTATTTTATGGTATATAAAAACAGCAAGCATGCACTGAAAAAAAAATCAGTTGAAAATCAAAGCTCTCTTCTGTTCCCTAGTTTCTTCATATGTTTGTGCAGGGTCACAGTATAAACCAACCGTCCTAAGTCAAGCTGTTGTTCACCACGTGCCCCTCCACTACATTTCAACAGTGCTTTCGCAAAACTAGTGCACTCCTTTCAAAAGCAGCTCCGCAACGCATGTATCGCAGCTCGCATAAGCTCAGCAACAGAAAATAATTGTCTACTCGTCGGGTAAACTTATACCTCCCTTTTCCACCTCCATGCTCTCTACTACTACACAGATACAATAGGCTAATAATTCCTTAATATGTCCATGGCATTGCGTATAATTCCTTCTTTCTTTATTTTTTTGCTTTTTTGTGAACGACCGTTAGTGCATTCTTTCCATAAATATCGAATTCTTTTACACATCGGCCATCGCGGTTACGTTGTACTAGTTAGATGAGCAGAATATATCGAGCTTGACTGCATGCTCTGCGCAGCGAGTGTAGGATTTCTCTCTGACGTTCATATGAGACTATGGTGTCGATAGAAGCCCACATGTGGGTTTTCTAGTACTTAAAAACTAATTTATTTATAACCAAAAAGAGTAAAATAAGGGCGCGAGTAGAGGTTCAGCACAATATTTCTTGTCGCGCAGGAAGGGAGCACGTGTTTTCCTGCGCTGCAGAAACTTGGAGAAATTCACAATGGCGGACGCCGCACGCCCTCGCTACGTTTGTTACGTGCAGTGCAGCATATCGATCGCGTTTTTAGCTAGAGTGGGTGGTTCAGCCTCTGCGAAGTCCTATGCTACGGGTAGCTAGCAAGAGAACACATGCATACAAGCATACTCCATAAGCTGCACCAGGCTGCACTTAACAAATGCAGTCCCGGCAGGTGTCCTCGCCGGGACTGCATAAAGAGCTCTCTCTCTCTCTCTCTGCCCAGCAGAAACGCTGTCTTCCACGCTTTGCGACAACCACAAAAAACAGAAAGAAAAACGCGCATATTCTGCCTAGAAGCAACCTATGCTAAGCTAGCAGAAACTAAAATAACGAAAAAGTATGTGAAAGGGGGGGGGACGCGCGTCGCTTCCCGAACTGACCACCCTCGTCACGGCCCCCTCCCTGCACGTCCATTGTGCGCATTCACAGTTTGCAAAGAATGTCGTTCTGAACCTGCTTTCGGTGGCAGTGGTGGCCCTTCAGAGGGGGAGACCGCGCAGTTTTCGGGGAACTTTCTGCGCTCTCTCGTCGCGGCTGCAGTGCTACCGACATGGAAGGTGTACGAATGAGTGTCAACGGCTGCACGCAGTCTGCCTACGCGTATCGGCGCATGTACCGCATTTATCGATCATCAAGTTGATTGCGCGATTCCTTGGCCAGTGTACCTCCTAAGACAATGCCCATCACAACTGTGACATCGGTCGTATATGAACACAAGCCTGTGCCTTTTGGTGAGGCTACAGTGCCGTCGCTGAATTTGTATTGCTGACACACAGCTCAAGAGTGCACAGCGGATGCCGAAATTCGGTAAGTTGCTGACCACTTTTCAGAATGGGGCCTGGCACTTTTTGTTGCGATGTTAAACCACTGGTTCCACCTTTATATGTTATTTGTGTCGTGAGGTGCGTAGGCTCTATATTTTCGAATAAAGAGCCTACGCACATTGTCCCAAAGCAATTTTAATTCATATAGTTAATCCTGTGCTTGTCTCAAACCCCCATTGTGTGGTGACTTGCAGTTCTCGTAACATTCTTTTTTTTTTCTCCGTATTTTTAAAGGTAACGTGATACCGAACGCGCGCTCCTTGGTTTTGGACACGTGTGGCAGTTCGGCACGCGATGGCATTTTTAAAGTAGCCTTGAAAATATGTTCTTCCTCTAATATCTGCTCATGATGCACCTTGCACCTATCATTTAAGGACATTTTTGCCTAAAGACCCCATCCTTGGTGTGTGTCGTGTTAGCTCACGTCTGCATGTTTTCCTTTCCGATGTATGCCAAAAATATGAAATTTATTATAATGCAAAATGCACCTATTTCAACTAATGTGCCGCTTTTAAAATTGCTTTGCAACAGAACCTTTACTCGTGTTTCTATTCTTTTTCCCTTGGGTATCTAAAGTGACACAAAGCCAAGATCTCGGGGTTGAATATTGAACATAGATTCATTTTATAGTAAAAGGACAACTTTCTTTTGTTATTTTCGAAAGTAGTGCCCGATTATGAGATGTTACCGACATTTCTTGAATTTCCGCGTTTGTTCATGAGTCGCACATAAATTGCATACAATTATAGTATAGTGCTGATGTGCTCCACAGCTGTGCTAACTATTCACGCCTTTTCCCGCAGGTTGCACCCGTGCCGAAGCTTTTCCACTACGACGGTGCAACACGAGAATAGGATATCAATGCAGAGTTCAAAAAATAAATGAAATAGTGCTTTTCCCTATAAACCTCTCTTGTTGTGTTATTTGTTTTGTTTAGAACGCAGTAATAGAAAGTGCAGAGGATCCACTTAGCCCCACTTATTACTGTGTTAATAAAGCTTTCGCGTATTAAGAGAGGCACATTTGCACAAACTACTGTTGGTCCTTAAAAAATGCCTTCATAGCCCTTCGATAATGTGAAAACACAAAAATAAAAATTTTTGCAATCCAAACGGCACGACACACGTGAGGTAAACACTAGAAAAACCATAGTGGCTGTGAACGGTCGCGCAAGGGGTTTCCCGATGTCGGCGTGGCCGACAACACGCCAAAAAAGCCTGAATGCCCGCAAAATCGGCCAATGCTACCTAGCCGAATCCGACCTATTCTGGCTGGCCAAATTTCGCCCACTCTGGCTGGCCAAGTTCGACCCATCGTGGCTTCGCCACAGTAGAGCCATTGTGGCTCGCCGTCATCGGGCAGATGTGGGTGAAAGTAGCGCGAGCGCGATTTGCCGACTTAGGCCCGATATCGCTGCCGACTTTGGCCGACTTCACGCCTACATCAGTCCTGTGTTGGCGTGCTGCCTGGGAAGAGAGTGTAAGCGCAGCCGTGGGCGGCAGAGAGTAATACGGGGGGACGAAATTTAGAAGCTCGCAGGTGTCAAATGGAATCAGCTTGCGCAGGGCAGGTAAGGATGGCGAGGGTTGGGAGAGGTCTTTGTCCTGCAGTGGACATGAGATAGGCTGATGATAAGCAAATGCAAAGTAATGGCTCTGTACCAGAAAGCGTCGTCTATATTTTCTTCTGGTGTAAAAAATATCGCATTACATCATGCCTCTTCATTTATGTACCTCTCAATGTCGGTATCACCCTTACTCAAAAGCTATCCAGAACTCCTCGTGACCGCATTTTGGTGGAGGCGAAATGCTAAAGGGCTATGCACTGTGCGACGTCACGTCAAAGAACCGCACATACAGATAACGAACTGTATTGTGGTCCTGAGAAGCGACTCTGGAAACCAGGGGAGGAGCCGCCGCAGGTCGCTCCCACGTCGTGACGGGCAGGCTGTGCCTGACCACCGTGTCCTGGGCCCTCTGGACGGCCCATAGCTGAGCGGTGAGGTCGAAGCTCTTAAGCTGCCTCCTCCCACTCTTCTGCTGTGGTGAGATGATCGCCAACCTGTAACGAAGGACACTGCCAGAGCAAGTGTTCTAAAGTGCAGAAGGGATCCTCGCACTCTGGGCAATCGAGCTTTAATGATTCCGCATGCCTGCTGACACTGGCTAGGCTAGGACAGGACCCGGTCTGCGACATGCGGAATGTGGAAGACTGAGGTCGGGAGAGCTTGGCGTGGGGCGCGGGATAGGCCCTCCAGGCGAACTGACAGTGCTCGATGATTTCGTTGAATGTGTGCAGCGAGTCCTTGCAGAACCCCGCGTCCGCGCCCGTGAGCGGCATTTCCCCGGCGCGGTGGGTGAGCTCGCGCGCGCGAGCATGGGCCAGCTCAGTTGGTCGAAATTTCAGGAGCCCTCCATTCCATACGGCGTCTCATAATCATGCGTGGTTTTGGGTCTTAAAACCCCATAAATTATTATTACTACTTCTAATGTACATATGGCAATACACACATGCCATATTCATACTTACCTTGCTGGCTTAGCTTCGCTCATTCGCACATGCTTGCTTTTCATGCATTCTTGCACCCGTAACTGACGATCGGAAGCCTGGACGAGTTGGTACATATCTAATAAAGATGAGCAGTGCAAGAAAGACACGCCACAAGAAAGGGGACGCACAGATTTGTATCTATGCCTCTCCTTTGTGGTGTGTCTTTCTTGCGCTGCTCATCCTTATCACGACTTATAAGATTTGCTCTTTTAGATGCTCCCCTGTCTTAATGTACAATCAGAAAATCGAAGAGAGCCTCTCATTTCATATTTCATGGTGATGATTACCGCTCAAGTCTACCATATATTAGATTATCTTGTTAGCTTCAGCAGTTAAGGAACCTCCGTGACATAGCCATTCTCAAGCTATATATTTCATAAATACGTGTACGAGCCCGACCGTCCCCCAGGCCTAGAAACATTATCGCATGCGTCACGTAGTTTACGCAGTCGTCTAAACTTCGCAAGCATCTACGGTAGTATGCACAGAAGCATTTATGTGATCGGTACTTGCATTTGCGCCGTAGGTCTGCTGAATAGCATCCGCGAAAGCATAGTTCTAGAACCCATAACCCAGTGAGATTTCGTATAGTTACTTCAGTGCACATGTCATGAGTTAAACCGTGCAGTTTCTAGTAACCATTAGACTATTTTTTTACGGCGAAGCTCTTTCATGTCGAGCCTGTGTCATCAGATGTCGGTGACCGATGTCACGCAGGAGGAAAAATTAGACCCGTATTTAGCCTGGCTTAACTACAACATGGTCGTGGTTATGCGAAGCCCAACATGCGGCATTTGCGCCCCGCCGCGCCACGGTGATCTATATGGCACTCGGCTGCTGGTGCGAAGGTCGCGGGATCGAATCCCGGCCGCGGCTGTTGCATTTCAGTGGAGGCGAAAGGTCGTGGCCCATGTACTGTGCGATGTCAGTGCACGTTAACAAAGCCAAGGTCGTCGAAATTACCGGCGCCCTAAGCTACGGTGTCTCTCATAATTAGGTCGTGGTTTTGGGACGTAAAATCCCCCAATCATTATTTGCCTGCGCCCGCCCCTTTTTCAATCTCTTGCGCTCGACACATTCGTGCCTTCAGCCCACTGCCGCCCCCCGGAGCAATGCACCGTTGGAGGTTGTTCAGCTCTGAATTGCGGGTTCGATGCCCCCACTCCTGGCTGCATTTGCATACCGCGAAATGCAATGAAAGAGAGAAGTGCATGAGTGACAACGTTGAGATCGTCGAAAGGATGAAGAACGGGGAATGAGCCAACGTTTTGACAAGAGGACTTCTCGAAAACTTGGCTCATTCCCTATTCTTCATCGTTTTATCACCTAAGTTCCCGTCTCCGTGTTCTCGTGAGCTTCAGTTCTATATTGCGAGGTGCACGTGTGTTATTAAAGCACAACTCAACATTTATCCCAAGTACACCATTAGAGTAGAAGGTCAGGCACGCTAAGACGGGAAAAGGAAGGGAAAAAAAGAAGAGAGAAGCAAGGAGAGGAATGAAAGAAGGAAAAAATCACAGCATATCCACGAAGTGAATGATGATGAAGGAGCTTTTTCCAGAGGTTAAATCCGGTAAACCATAAATACTCTCTACTAGAGCACTGCACGAGCCGACTTTTCCCAGGCCAGGCCGGGCCCGGCCCGAAAGCGCCGTGCTCCGGCCCGCCCGAGCCCGGCCCGGTGTTTTTAAATACGGCCCGTACCCGGCCGGGCCCGAAAGGTTTGGGCCCGGCCCGACCCCGCCCGGCCCGGCCCAATTCAATCAATTATTCCTTGAGCATAAATGAGGCACTGTCCAGTCTTCTCTCGTAGTGAAGATATCAGCCCACACTCAAGATAGTTTCCTCAAGAGTGCTGTGAGAACTTATGAGTGTCACGATTTCCTCTGGCACTTTGTTTACTTTCGGTTCATTACGCCCGTAACACTCTTGCGAACGAATTGCAGGGTGATATATGAGGAGGCATAGCTGGCTGTCTCATGCACGCATTGCTAACCCTGCAATGTTCATTTTTTTTTTCATTTCAAAGAACGACTGCAACATACAACGCCCACATAAAGCGGAAGAACAGCGAAATTTTATAATTGAGTTTACATTAATTGCCGGGACAATTGAGTAAATAGCGCAGAACTTATCCTGCAAACTTCGTTTATTGCGCAATGCAACGAGAGAGAGAAAAAAAACCCGCTCTAACTACTCCTTGGAGGATTCGCCAGGCTGAGTAGCATTATTAAACCTGGCGTTTCGACTCCTCGCTAGGCAACTGTCTCCAACGTACGCTACATTTTCGTGCTAAAAAGAAGGGAGTCCTCTCCCAAACCTTTGTTCGCCGAGTCACCGCCACCGCAGTGCCATAGATCTGTCAAAGCAAGCCACACATGTTAGCGAGCTAGATACCGCCCTCGCTGTTCGCTTTAGATGCCTATCTCGTCGCCTTTGTGTGACCGTTCTCGATCTTTGAAAGTGTTATACATTAAAACAAGACCGGACTAAGGGCTTCCGAAATAACCGCTTATTAGGGCGCCGAACTGAACTAGCCGGTGGCTTCTTAAGCGCTCCCCGCCGAACGCGGTGGGTCGGGTGTAGTGCAGTAAATATCTTGATCGTACTACAGTAAGGGTACTGCAGTAAATCACCTTGATTATCACCTTCCTTATGTGCTTGCTCACTTCTGTCTCGGGAGCGCCTCCACGTTTTTGAGCGCCATAGGAATACTTGTCCTCCGACAAATGAGGAAACTTATGAATTACTGACGAAGTGTGACGAAGACGAAGGTGGCCGTGAGAATCAGCAAAAACATACTCCATATGATGAGCATCCAAGTTCAATGCTAGATCTTATTTGCTAATTGCCAAATCATAAATATTTGCAACTGCCTTGCAAGCACAGAAATCAGCAACATCTGCGTGGATGGGCGAGCCTGTGACAAGAGTCACTTCGCTTATTGCGCTTAAAGTGCAGGAAAAGCAGCTCCTCACGGATTAATGACTCACGAGTCGCGTTGACCAGTCTACAGAGTCACGAAGGCGGAAGCAGGCGCGGCGGGCATGCGAGCGTAGCTGCATACTCGAAATGTTTCCCATGATACCGATGAGTACATTTTATATGCACTAATCTGGGCAGTGTACCAATTGCTTCGCACTTGCCGCAGTGCTGCCTGACTACCATTTCTTTTGATAGGAGGTGCTCAATAACGTATTTCACTCAATATAGTGGCGGGAACTTATATTAGGCAGTTTCCCGAAATTACATGCAACATACTGATGGAGGCAAAATGCTAGACTTCTTGTATCGTGCGATTTCAGTGCACGCTAATGCACTTCAAGTGGTCTAAATTACCCGGAACCTTCCACTACGGCGTCTCACATAGCCTGACTAGGTTCGGGACGTTAGATCCCCTCAAAAAACAACAAAACCAAAAATCATACATGCGCCACTACCGACACGTGTCAGACCCGGGCCTGATTCGGGCCTGACCGAGGCCCGGGCACGGCCCGGGCCCGAAGCTCATGGGTCCGAGCCCGATCCAACAATTCCCAAACCCGGCCCGACCCGGCCCACTGGCGGGGCCGGGCACGGGCTTTCGGGCCGGCCGAGGCCCGCGCAGTGCTCTACTCTCTACACCTGCTCAATAATCATCATATAAATAAGTGACACGAGAGGTATGTCACATGGCCCGAGCCGCTTCGAGCTCCGCTTGTCGACGTTTCCGCGCCGCTTCTGCTTCGCGGGCTCTGAGCTCGGGATCTGCTTGTCTTTGTGCCCGCTTCGCTTCAGCTTCGTGGGCCCGTGCCGCCTCCGGGTTCGCTTGTCGGCGAGCCCGTACTGCTTCGGCTGCTCTAGCCTTCGCCACTGCCTCTGAGCTTGTAGTGGCTTTGGCAGCTGCCGCGCTGGCGTCTCTCTTCGGCCTCGCGAGCTCTCACCGCAGAGTCGCAGGGTCTTGGCGGCGAGGCCGCGCTGGAGCTGCCTTGCGGGCTCTCACTGCCGCGGCCTTATCTTCTTGGCGCGCCGCCGCTGAAGGTGGCGCGCCATTTAGTGAGCGCTCTTGAAATCACCGGAGAGCACAGCAGCGCCTCTAGCGGGAGCAATGAGAACTAATGGCTACAGCGCGACAGACACGAGAGAACCCCCCAACAAAAGAAGCAAGCTCCTAAAAAAGTAGACGGCTGTTTGGGACGAGAGGTGCATACTAACGCAGCTTCGCTGTTCGACCATGTTCACGGAGGGGAAAGGGGCAGTGTTTTTAAACATTATGCCGCTTTGCGACACACTAATGCGATTTCTTTTTCAAACCGACCTTAGGGGATCTCGTAAACGAAAGCTCCCGCGAGTTTCGATTGCGACGAGGGGATGCCGCACCAGCTTCCCCACCAAGCAAGTCATGGATACTGTCAAAACGCGACGCGCAAATTTTGACCGAGCCATGCATCCGCGGCGCGGCTTGCCCATTGTCTCCTTCCTCGCGATGCTACGCCCTTTTAGCTTCCAGGAGACAGAGTATTGGCCTTTGTTCCGTGAAACGTGACGTTTCGGCGTACACATGCCTCCACCGCGCAAAGAAGGGACTCCGGATCAGGGCGGTGACCAGCGCGTCTCAACTTTCCGACTCTCCGGCCTGTCCTACGTTCTCGATCTAGCGCACTTGTCTCTTCCCTTCTCTTTCGACGCCGTGATTTTAAGTTTTGACCTTGTTCTACACTGTACGCGGCCTACAATGCTCACCGTTCCGGCACTCGCCCATAATCCGCTTCCTGGTAGTAGGAATAATGCCTGGGACGGCTGTGCAAACCCATTTTTGTAGTAAAGGGGCCCGTCCCCCGCCGACATGTCTACCTTAAACGGCTTCTGCAAAACCGCCTCTGCGGTGCTTTTTTCTTCGGGATCACTCTCGCGCGCTTCGCCCGCTTGTTCGTCTGCCTGCGAATTAACGTCGCCCTGTGGTATCGGCGTGAAGTGAACCGCTGCGACCCCGCTAACCTCGCCTACAGGCCCTAGCTGCACCTGCTCGGGGTTCGCCGCCTTTTCGTCTAACGAGACGATACCCTGCAACTCCTGTCCTCCGAGCATTTCCCAAGCTTTCTCGGACAACAAACAGTCTCTGCGTGTCACCAGCTAGTTTGTCAGCGCGCACACTACAGGCACCATTCGCTTAAAGCCTGCGCACATTCCTGTGTTCCGAACAAGTGTCAGAGCAACATGGCTAGCCTCGCCTGTACCTCTTCCCTGAACGCGGAAACTAGTCGAATCGACCCGAGCGGCTTCACCAGCGCTGACGGGACCGTGCTCTCCCGGATGATCGTAATATCCGCACCTGTGTCGAGGATTGCGCGAATCTCGGCGTTTTGGCAATCGACACTAATCGACTCCCGTTCACACATTTTGACAACTACCGCAGTGGTCGATACGCGCGCAACCAGGCCGCTCTTTTCTCGTGTTTCGGAATTTGCAGTATCGCGGCTTTTATCCCGCTGACAGTCCACGTTAAAGTGTCCCTTCATCGCACACAACAGACAGCCTCCTGATTGCCTTCTAATTCCAGGTACAAGCGCCGTTGTTGAATCCCGTATTGACGACTGTTTAACCGGCTTTTGTAGCGGCTCGGCCGACGCTTCTGTGGCTTTGTGTCCGTTCCGCTTACTGCCGCTGTTGTTGCCTTCCGCCTCCTCGAATGTGAGGAGTAACGAACCTACTGCACTAGATTTGCGCCATTTCCCTGCATTGAGAAGCGTTACGTACTTCAGAGCCGCCTCTGACAAGCTGTATTTTAATCGATCTGCGATTAATAGTTGTAACAGCTCCTCAATGGTACTACACGCCTCTCGCGTCCACATAGAAGCGCAAGTGACTTTGCAGCCGGGTAGCAAATGCACGCCACCCTTCAGTTGATCACTTCATCGCCTCTTGAAGTCCTTCGGGGGTATTCTCCAGCGGACCGCTTAAGTTCTTCTAGCGCCACCCCCTTGAGTTCTTCATAGTTTCAGTGCTGATGAGGCTACAAACGCGTTGACAGAAATGGAATTTTTTCTGCAACCAAAGGGAAGATTATTTGACCCCACCAGTGCTTTGGAACTTCGTACGTGTCCAAAGTGCTCTCGGCAGCCTCAAATCATACTGGGACCTCCGCCTCCATCGGGTATTCTGATAGTACGCTAGAAATCAATTTTGAAAAATGCCGTAGCTCACTGCGACTCTCTTGACTCCTGTCAACACGAGAACTTTGCCCGGAACCATGGTGTTCCCTCGCGATCGGCAGTTCGAGCTCTCTTCGGCGAATTTTTATTCTTAGCAAATCCATTTCCGACTCACCCCTGGTCTCCTCCCGAACGGCGGACTCGTTCCCGACCTTGTCGCTATCAGCGGACTCGCCCATACTGCTCACTCTGCTCCTGCCAGGACTAATATGGGCGAACCGCGTTTCCATTCGACGCCCTACCAAACCTGCTCCGACAACAGTGCACAAGCCCAGGCAGGAAAAAAAGAGCATTCACCCCTTTCGATGACACTGCGTAGCTCTGGTCCTTCTTCCCGCGCAGCCTTTGCTGTTGCCTTCTTCATCCGTCAGCGCCCAACGAATCCCTTGAAGACGCTGCCCAGCCAAACTCTGTGGCTGCCCCGTGGTGTCCCTGGCACTCAAGTCCTTACGCAGTTGCTCGCTGCTTTACTGCTGCGCCACTACAGCACTCTCCGCGTGCGCCACGTCTTGGCACGCAGTCTTCCCTCGCTCGCTGATGTCGGCTCTCGCTCACCACCTGTTCTCTTCGCCCTCGGTAGCCCTTAGAAGGGATATCACCACTGAGACCAGTAATTTTGTGAGTTCTTCCTTTCCTTCCGTTCAGCCAGAGGCCGAATACCAGGCTGAAGTGAGGAGTCCGACGAGGAGGTTCTTGATGAGAGACTTCATAAACACTGAATATTACAGGTAAAGAAACGCAAGTAAAAATTATACACAGGAACAATATTTACAAAATCGAACTTTCTCCCTGGCCTCGCCCGGCCTCGAGAGACTCGAGTGCTGCATCGCAGCTCGCCTGCCAGAAAGACCCCCTTCCAGCATGCCGCACCGTTTTTGTAAAGGAGGGGGTGGTGGTCCACCCACGTGCAAACAATCCCGCGCTGACCGTCGCCAGTCCCTGTTCCGAGCGACGCTGCGACCGTCATGGGTTACTCCTCCACGCAGGACCCCTTCTGGGAACCGCCTCCTGCACTCTCGGTTCGTGGTAACCGTTGACCAGTCCCAAATGGCGCGACAAGTGCGGTGTGTCTTCTGCTGTGGCTGGCACCGCACGGCCCGGCACCGACAGTGCTCTGCTGCCCCCTCTTCCGCGGAGTTCCTTACCCTTACAACCTGTAACAGAAATAGGACAATAATTGGACACTGCAAGGTAATCCCCTTTATTATAAATTGGGACAACTCTTGGCTCATATATGTCGGATGGTATATGCAAAGAAAATAAGACAGATATCTGTTCTGTACACCTGCGTAAAAACATTCGGAATCCAATTAGGGGACAAGAGGGGGACGCGCGCATTCGCATTCGCTCCTCACTTCGGCTCTGCCTTTGTTCAGCCCTCACGCCGCCTTTCTCGACCCTATCTAGATAATTTCTTCACACGTGGCTGAAGAAGATTGTCCGGATTCCCTCAGCACTCATTTTACCGCGAAACTCGCCCGGGGTGGCCCGGGAGAGCCTTCGAAAGCGCTCGACCATGCCGTACACTAAGCTAGACCTGGCAGGCCTAGCTCGAGAGCGGTCGCCCGCACGCCAGCTCATCGACGACAGGTGGCCACCCGGCCGCCCGCCGCTGCATCGTCGCCCATCTCCTAGCTGTCCACCGCTTTGGAGTACACTGTCACAGGACCGGAAGCCTCCTCCGAAGAACTCTCGGACAAATCCTGGCAGTCGCCAGGCCTCCGCGCCCAAGAGAAACGACGAGCAGCTCTGCGCCTTGCCGCCGCTGCCGCCGTCACAAGAGCTAACCCCAGCAATACGCCGGCTTCCCTGCCGTCATCATCGCCGCCACCGAAGCAGGCGAAGTTCCTCGCCGCCACTGCCCCACCGCCGCGCTCCGATTCTTCATCTCCCGGCCGACACGAATCACGTCGTGGGCCGCCCAAAAAGCCCCGTAGAACTCACCAAGCACTTATACGCCGCCTTGCTGAAAGCAGCGCGCCTGCAAGACCTCCCGCCCGCATCTCGCGACACGGTGCGGATCGACCCTGTCAACAACACTTTCACGCTCAGTGTTGCGGACTCGGCTCGCGCTCAAGCCTACCTACGCATCACCTCCCTCACAGTTTCCGGCAAAACTTTCACCGTCCACCTCTACGCCCCACCGCCCGACGATGCCCTAAGGGGTATACTCTACCACACCTTTGACGACTTCACGGACCAAGCCATCCTTGCCAACCTTCAGGCAAGCAATCCCACTATCTCTGTCGTGGGCGGCCGCCGTATCGGCAAGTCCCCTCATATCTTGGTCACCCTTATGGATCCGAAACTACCTCGGTGGATTTACGACGGTGTCCAGCTTCGCCTCCTTCCATTCCGCAATAAGGTGGAAGCCTGCTTTAATTGCCACTCCACCGGCCACCGAACCGATGTCTGCCCCTAACCACGACAGGAGCTGTGCCATCACTGCTGTGCGGCTCACCCCACGTCATCTGAAGGATTGCCACCCACTTGCACCCCCCCGCTGCATCGTCTGCAACGGGAATCATTCCACGCACAGTTCCAACTGTAAACGCCGCTACGTACAGCGCCCTCGGAGCTCGAAGGCCCCGGTAACTGGCGCTTACCCCTCGCCACAACAGCCTGTCACACCCCAAGTCACTAAGAACTTGTCCCAGCCAGCAGCACGTGGTCCCTCACCACCTCCACCTCCCAAGTCGGTCACTGCCTTTCCGCCCCTCGTGGCAGCGGTGTCTAAACCCACTTCTCAGCCCACGCATTCGACACCGCCACGCGGCGCCCACGGCTCGCCCTCGGAGCCGCAGGTCGTTGCACTGCAGCAAGAAAACGCCTCCCTGCGACAGCAGCTCGCTGCACAAAATGCCCAAATTGCTGCTCAGAAGACCCAAATTGACTCCCTTCAGAGTCCACTGCAAGCTCTGGAAGAGAAGCTGGAATCAGCGATCCCAGTACTGTCCTCTCTACCCACCCCCATCGATTCCTCCTCCGACATGGACGTCCAAACCTCCGAAGGTTGCACTAGCAAGCGCCGCAGATCCAACATCCCCCTTAAATCTCTCCATCTTTCCGAAGAAGTCAAGGCTGCTATCAAGACAGTCCTGGTGGATCTTGAAAAACGATTGGATAGCCGGTTCAACTCTGACCACCAACTTCTCACTGCGCAACACGAAGGTCTAAATTCCGTGCACACAGACTTCGCTGCCTATCCACCCGCGTCGTCCTTCCAATCTCTCCAATCGACAGTAGATACCATGCAAACTTCCATGCTTGAAAGCATCCGACCCAAGCCACCCCTTCATGCCCGCACCACCTGCTCTTCCGCAGCTCGACCCTCAGCAAAAACGGTCGAGGTAACACCATCTGCTGTTAAAAATGGCTGACCGATCCGTCGTCACCATTTGACAGTCGAACTGCCATGGTTTTCGTCTCAAGCGTAACCACCTCCTTCTCCATCTTCAACAACTAGACCCCTCGACCTCTCCTGATACCATGGTACTGCAGGAAACTCATGCCGACGTTTCCCTCTCGGGTTACGTTGCCCACAACCAAGTGGCTTATCATCCTCTGCCCCATCCCGTCACGGCCATCCTCACCCGGCCGACGCTCGTTGTAAATCAAGTCGACCTACCCTTCCCTGCAGTCCACCGTGTCTTTCCGAGGTACTACCTCAGCGACGTGAAGAGCCCTCTCTTTTTATTCTCAACGTGTACAACCCCTCTCGTGCCGCTGAGGATGCATACCTACTCGCCCTGCTCCGTGCCGCTGCAGCGAGAGCAGCAAAATCCCCCTTTGTTACTCTCGGCGACTTCAACATCCGGCATCCAGACTGGGGCTACCCGAAGGCCGATCGCCCCGGAGGGAGGCTGTGGCAGCTCGCTCATGACCTCAACCTTTCCCTGGTCACCGACCCCAACCAACCAATGTGCATCGGCAACAGTGTGTGCCGCGACACCACCCCGGCCCGGACCTCAGCTTCAGCCGGAGCGTGCCCGACGTGCGCTGGTCCAACATGCACCAGTTCCTCGGCAGTGACCACTATGTCATCACCGTTCAAGTCCGAACCTCCCAGTGCAAGCCACGCCCACACACGGCCCGTTATACAAATTGGGACGCGTTCCGGGAACGCCGGCTGCACTCCGCCGCCTCCAACATCGAGGACCTTTCGACGTGGACCGACCAACTCCTAGCGGACCTCGATGCAGTCACCGCCTCGATCCCCACCACGGGGATCATCCGGCAAACGACTCCCGCCTTGCCCACCTGTGGGCCGCTCTAATTGGACTCACCAACCGCTGGCATAACCGGCGTCACAACCGCCGCTTACACCACCGCATCGCGCACCTCGATCGTATGATTGAGCAACACACCACCGTACTTGCCCGCCCACAGTGAGAACAGCTCTGCTCCGAGCTCTCCGGTCAGTTGGGCAACAAAAAATCCTGGCATCTCCTCCGCCACCTCCTCGACCCTGCTTCCGCTTCCGCCAAGTCGGTCGCTCGGCAGCAACTACAACGAGTGGTTCGGACCTACCCCGGCGACACTCCGTCGCTAATGGCAGACCTGGCCGCCAAATACCTCCAGCTTCTGCCTGCCGGTACTCCTTCTCTCCCTCTCGGGTCCTACTTTGGGGCCCCCAGCACAGAACTCGACGCCGACATCACTGAAGCGGAAGTCTACGCGGCACTACATATGCTTCACACCACCTCCGCCCCTGGCCCAGATCGCGTCCCCAACAAGCTCCTCCGAAACCTCGACGCACCTTCAGTCGCTACCCTTACTTCTTTCCTTAACGAGTGCTGGCGCTCCGGCATCCTCCCCCAGTCGTGGAAGCACGCCCGCGTGGCTTTCATCTCCAAGCCGCTAAGGAAACTCACAATAAAGAATCTTAGGGTTATTTCACTCACTTCGTGCGTCGGTAAGCTTCTGGAACATGTCATTCTTGCTTGCTTGCAAGCGTACATGAAGGCTCACCACCTGCTTCCGCACGCTATGCTTGGCTTCCGCCCCTATCTTTCGATGCAAGATGTCCTCTTGCAACTCCACCACGACCTTCTCGACCCACCCACATTCGCAGACACTAAGGCTCTCCTTAGCCTCGACCTTCACAAAGCGTTCGACCACGTCTCCCATTTGGCTATCCTTACGAAACTCGCAGCCCTCAACCCCGGCACCCGCACCTACAACTACATTCGCGCGTTCCTCACCGCCCGCACGTGCGAGATCATCATAGGAGACCACTCGTCTCCCACGTACGAGCTCGGCCCTCGTGGCACCCCTCAGGGTGCTGTATTGTCGCCTTTTCTGTTTAATCTCGTTCTCCGCTCTCTTCCTGACAAGCCGAACCGTATCCCCGGCCTCAAACACACCCTGTACGCGGACAACAGAGATCTCTGGGTCACGTCGGGCTCTGACGGCCACATCGAGGAGATGTTGCAATGCGCAACCGACATCGTCACGTCCCACGTGCACGCGGCCGGTCTCACTTGCTCGGCGGCCAAATAGGCCCTCCTCATGCGGCCTCCCGATCGGCGTCGCTACAAAACGCATCACCCCACCATTATTGTTCACGGCAACTCCATTGCCGTGCCCGTCGTTTTACATCTCCGAGTGCTGGGGCTGATACTGCCATCCAACCCAAACGCCGCTAGGGGCGCCTACGAGTGTAGTCGCGCTCGCATGGAGCTCCGCAATTTTCCGTTTTTTGTCCCGCTCTTTCTAACTGCGACGGACCTTTTTGCTTGGATCTGATCCACGAACATCTTCGACACCTTGGGTTACCAGTTTTGTAGCTGAGGACCCATTCTCTACTTCAAGAGCCCGGACTTACCCGACGACCTGCTAGGCCTAACGCCGAGTAACCCGCGGCACCTGCGGCGGGGCCGGAGCATCGGGGGTGCACGAGCGGCCGATGGCCGCGTCTCCAGCTGTGGCTCTGGACGAGGGGAGCTCGCACTCTCCTCACCCCAACGAAGATTCCCAACATGACGCCGATAGCATGGACTGTCGAGACGCAGACGCGCATGATCTTACGCCTTCGCGGGACCTGAATACCACGGACGCCGGCACTCCCCGACAGCGGGAGGAGGATGGAGACTGGCAGACGGTGCTGACGCTACGCCAGCGAAAGGCGCAGGCTCGGGAATGCCATGCAAAGACACCGGACCATGACGGCGTCTCTCACCCGCAACACTCATCCAACGGGCAGACGCAGTCTCCACGCAGGAAGCCCAGGTATCGCAGACTACCACCTCTACCAAGAGACGACTTTAAGGTCATAGTGAGGCCACACCAAGGCCTCCCCATCAAAAATTTCATAAGCCCGACACTCGCAGACGCTGTCATGGCAGCATGTGGGGGTTTGATCACAGGTGAGCAGTTCTTGCTCCGCATCAAGCCTGGCTCGAATATATTCATAGTCTCTACACCGCACCAAGAGGTTGCCGAGAAAGTCAGATCAATTGCGCCTCTCGTGGTGAATGGACAGCCGCATTCGGTAAACGCCTATGTAGCGACCGGTGATGGCGCCACCCGAGGCGTGATTCATGGACTGCCGCCTCATACTCCACCCGACGTGATCAAGGCAAATCTCAAGGTGCGTACCCAAGGTGTAGAAATCTTACATGCACGGATGCTCGGTGACACGAAAACGGCAGTGATCACCTTTTACGGCACAACCGTACCACGCTGTGTCTACTATCGTGGCGGCGAACTGCCTTGCTACCCCTACAAAAACACCACGCAAGTGTGCAAGGTCTGTTACAATGTCGGCCACAGATCTGACGTATGCCCCCAACCGGACACTCCGGTATGTCGCACCTGTGGCATGCGAGAACCCGTTCCCAGCCATGAGTGCAAGCCTAAATGCGCAACCTGCGGCGAAGACCATCTCACAGGAGACCGCAATTGTGAGAAGAGGCTCAAACCTCTGCGTCGCAGTTCGAACAAAACTTCACGTACGAACGCTTCGCGCTCACCACAAGAGAACGCCATGGTGAAGGCTGAGAAGCTGATTCGTTGGTTCAGCTCGGAAGAAACTGACTGGCCCAGCCTGCCACCTGCACCCAACAGGCCTTGCCCGGAATATCGATCAAGATCGCGGTCTCGGTCAAGGTCTCGGGCGAGGTCCCGGTCAAGGTCTCGGTCAAGGTCTCATTCAAGGTCTCGGGCGAGGTCCCGGTCGAAGTCCCTGTCAAGGTCCCGAACAAGATGCCCTCCCGCACTGCAACAACGCCCCGCCTCCCGCTCCATCGAACATGTCGAGTCCAGGGCTCCAGGTCTCTCCAGGTCGCTGTGCCATGGGAAGGTAAGCTGGGCATGTCCCGTGTCTCCCATTGCTCCTATCACTAGCAATCCAGAATACCAAAGAATTGTAGCAGAGAACAAACTCCTCCGCGAGAGTCTGGCTGAGATCAAGCGAGAGTTGGCTTCTCTCAAAGTTCACCATACACGAACTCCCCAAGAGCCACCACAAAAATTGGCTAGCCCCACACCTTGCCAAACAGCTTTGCCTTCAGGCACACTTAAACACACCCTCCCGCAAATTATGCAGCAACTTCAAAGCATACAGTCTTTTCAGCAGCAAATGTATTCCGAATTTCAAAATCTCACAGCTTATGTCGACGAATCTGTCTCTCACATTAAGAGTAACTTAAGGAAACGTACGAATGCTAGCCCGGGTGAACCTGTCAGTAGAAGGCCGAAACAGACAGACACCACTGATATTGCCATTCCCCACCATGGCGAACGCACGCAGTAATATTCGCACGCACGTAGACCACCTAGAGATCTGGCACTGGAACTGTCGCACCTTTCATAAGCGTGCAGCAGCTCTACACCAGTTCATACAACAAACGCCAGTTAAACCGGATATTGTTTGTCTGCAGGAAACAGGCGCCAAGCCAGTTGCACTTCGGGGTTATTATACTATATCCAACCCAGATTTCCCAAAAGTTGCGACGCTGGTGGCTAAGGATATCGCCTCAAATATACATCATATACGGGAATGTAATACTGCACACCAAATTGTTGAGATTTACGCGCACTAGAGGGGCAAGGCTAGTACCTTCATCGTGAATGTGTACAGCCCGCCCAAAGAAAACGGCACAGATTTCGAATCGCTGCTTGCTGGAGTGGTCTCCCTTTTGCGCAGCCAGGATCGTCTCGTTTTCTTGGGCGATTTTAATGCACCTCACACCAGCTGGGGCTACAGACGCGACACCGCAGAAGGGAACCTCCTAGAGAAAGTCACAGACAATCACGGACTCCAGCTCATCACACTCCCCACCATGCCCACGCGATTGGGCAACAGCGTCAGCGTCGACACTTCTGACTTAGCATTTACATTGAACTTACGCGACGCCACCTGGTCTAATCTAGACGAAACGCTCGGCAGCGACCACTACCTTATTAGTGTGTCTGTATCCTCTCCTAGGGTTCGCAGGACTACGGGTCAGGTGACGATAACGGATTGGTCTAAATACAGACAGATTCCACTACCGGACGCTACGCTCCGCGATGCTAAGGCGTGGGCCGATCACTTATGCGACGCGCATGGTTCTGTTTCAAAACGCGTAGCCCTTACATCTGAAGCGCCTGTTGTTGACCGGCATCTACTCCACATGTGGGAAAGTAGACGTAGTCTCGTTAAGCGATGGCAGCGTCAGCGCCTCAATCGTAATCTACGTCTCAAGATAGCCGAGGTTTCGGAACGCGCTAACGAATATGCTCACAAACTGGAAACTGAAAGCTGGGTCCAGTTCTGTGGCTCAATGAGGGACACGTGAAGTACGGCTAAGACATGGGCTATTTTACGAAGTTTGCTCGACCCTGGTAGCACCAAAACTACGGTGTCCCGGACGATCCGAAAATTGGTCTCCGACTTTACCAGCACGGAGGAAGAATTACTGAACATCCTCCGCAAGAAATACGTAGGTGACGCAGTAGACCTGCCATGCACCACTGAATACGAGGGCTTGTCGAACGCAGACCTGGATGCGCCGATTACCAGAGCTGAGCTTTTTGCTGCGGAACAAACTGCAAAACGCAACACCGCACCGGGTCCCGATCACGTTACTAACGCCATGCTGCGAAATCTTAGTGACGATTGCCTGGATGAATTAATAGAATACTTTAACGAGCACATCTGGGAACCTGGAATCATTCCGCCAGAATGGAAAGCGGCCTCGATCGTACTAATTCCCAAGCATGGCAAAAGACCCACCTTAGAAAACCTCCGTCCGATTTCTCTGACTTCTTGCCTCGGCAAGCTTTTCGAGAAGGTCATTCAAACCCGCCTAGTACACTACCTTGAGGATCGAGGCTTTTTCCCTACTCATATGTACGGCTTCAGGCACAATCTCTCCACGCAGGACGTTTTCCTCCGCCTTCGGGATGAGGTACTACGCGATGTTCCCTCCGGTGCAGAACACATCTTGGTTGCCCTCGATCTAAAAAGCGCATTTGATACTATGGGCCACGAGCTCATCCTGCAGGAACTCAGCGCCACCAACTGTGGGGAACGGACATACAACTATTTTCGTTCGTTCCTCACTGATCGAACTGCCACGATTGGCACTGGAGAAATTAGGTCCTCGACATTTAGCCTGCCCAATAGAGGAACGCCTCAAGGCGCTATATTATCGCCTTTACTTTTTAATATTGGTATGGCACGCCTCGCCCGACAGCTCGAATCCATACCAGACTTGGGCTATGCTCTATATGCCGATGATATTACCCTCTGGGTAACCAGGGGTTCTCTCGGCTACAAGGAAAACACATTACAAGAAGCAGCTCAGACAGTGCATCTTTTTGCGGAAAGTTGTGGTATGAGCTGCTCGCCGGAAAAATCGGAACTCGTTCGGGTGCATGGCAGGGGTTACCGAAATGAACACCCCTTCGAACTTAAAATAGGCGACCATCGCATACGCCAACTAGAAAAAGCACGCATACTTGGCCTCTGGATCCAAAGCAACAGGCACGCAGATCACACACTTAAAACCCTACGCACGACAGTTTAGCAAATTGCCCGCATGGTACACAGAGTGACCTACCATCGCAAGGCTTTGGAGAGGCGGACACGCTCCGCATAATCAATGCCTTTGTAATCAGCAGATTAACATACTGCCTCCAATACCTAGAACTCAGTAAGGCTGAGGTTGAACAAGCGGATATTTTGATTCGGACCGCTTACAAGGCCGCTCTTGGTCTGCCAAGAGGAACATCCACGGAGCGACTCCTAGCGTTAGGGATATACAACACTTTTGAGGAACTTCGGGCCGCTGTCCTAATTTCACAACGAGAAAGACTCTCTCACAAGCGCTGGTAGGGAAGTCCTACGTGGCCTGGGGTATCCTGTACGACCACAATACAGCGATGAGGAACTTGTGCCCCTTTCTGCTCAGGTGCGTGCCCAAATTCATATCGCTCCTCTACAGAAAAACATGAGTCCGGTGTACCACCGAGCTCGTCCCGAAGCCAGAGCCAGAAAACTCGCCAGACAGTACGGAACGGACCCGGACACGCTTTACACGGACGCAGCCCGCTGCGGCACGCATGGGTTCTCGCTAGCTGCTGTTGGCTCGGTCTCTAGGCCAGGCTTATTCACCTGTGCCTCAGCTAGGACTAACTCAGCAAACACGGCGGAAGCCCTTGAGGTAGCTCTAGCCATCAAGACCAAAGAATCACTGAGGCAAGGATCTTATATCCTTACAGACTCTCAAAGAGCGTGTCGCTATTTTACTAGCGGCCGTGTTCCTGCGTGTGTCGCCCACCTGCTAGGTGCAACATTAGACCAGGATCACAGCATTATATGGTGCCCGGCACACATCGAAGCGACGGGTAACGACAGCGGACGGTGCAGCTCGAGCTCTTACATACCGAGCGGCTGTTCCTCGTCTAGACACTCGTCTGATACCCCAGGCGCCCCACACTCCCAGGGATATCTTAGAACACCAGCGTCGACAACGACGGCGCTATTCAACACCACACCCGCGGCTAAATGTAAAGGAAGCGCACGAATGGCGCCTTCTGCAGACAAACACATACCCGCACCTGCGTTTAAAACATGCCATCCACCCAACCACATACGCCGCCACTTGCCCGTGGTGTGGAGGACAGCCAACTCTCGCTCACATCACGTGGGAATGCGAGCTCAGGCCATCTAAAATTAATACGCCTCATATTTCGGCGCAAAAATTTCGAACGGAGCAGTGGGAGACCTGGCTTGCCAGCGAGGGAAAGGAGGCCCAAGTGGCACTCCTCGACCAGGCGCGGCGGGCTGCTGAGGCCAGTGGAGCCCTGGACTAGGGGCCCCACCCACCTGCTTCGCCAACCTCCTTTTCCTTTTTTTTTTAATAAACGTTTGTCAACTCAACTCAACTCAACCGCCACAACACGCACACCATCGACATGCTTTCGCTCTCAGTGCAGCAGACCGCGCGTATGCTTGCCCGTGTCCGTGCGCGGCGTGCGGGCATGCGAGAACACGATCTGCTTCGCGTTGTCGACGCCTTCGTCGTTTCTCGCCTCATGGACGGCCTTCCTTACACTCGTCTGCTCAACGCGGAACGCTACAAAATTGACGCACTCATCCGCAGGGCATACAAGACAGCCCTCGGCCTTCCCCCCAAGGCGTCCACGTATCGTCTTCTCCATCTGGGTGTACACAACACGATCTACGAGTTGATAGAGACTCACCGCTCCACTCAGGTGCAATACCTTTACCGTTCGCTGACCGCTCGCAACATCCTTTCCTCCATCGGCCACAACACCTCCTCCCACCCACCGGATCTAGTTTCATTACCTCACGCCCTTCGAGCGGCCTTCTCCGTCAAGCCGCTACCCAAGATTATGCTTGCGGGCGACCACGACACTCGCCGCCAAGCCCGTGCGGCTATGCTTCACGCTAAGTACGCCGACCACGCGGCAGTCATGTACACGGATGCAGCCCGATACAACTCACCCAGGGATGCCTTCGTAGTCGTTTCCGTGTCGTCCTCCTCAGCGCCTTCCAGGGCGGCAGTCACGGCAGGCATCGTTAAAACACCCTTTGCCGTCGAGGCGGAACAGGCGGCCGTCACTTTGGCTGCGATCTCGACCGATGCTGGCGTCATACTCAGCGACTCCAAACAAGCCATCTCCAATTTCGCGCGCGGCCTCGTATCGCCTACCACCCTACGACTCCTTCGCCCACTACTGCTGCACGACGAGCAGCGCAGCTTTGAACTGATCTGGGTCCCCGCCCACTCGGGTCACCCCGGCAACGAGACAGCTCACCAACACGCTCGAGGATTAGTTGACCGAGCAGTGGGCCCTTCAGAGTCGGACACCCCTGTGCCGGAGCCCCTGGTCGCCTACCACGACATCACCCAGCACTACCGTCTCGAGCGATGTGCCTATCCTCCGCCTCACGGCAGTCTTCCCAAGAGGTCCGAGATCGCCTGTCGGCGCCTACAGACCCGGACGTTTCCGTGCCCATTCGTACACCCAGGTGTCATCGATCCGCGCTGCGGCCTCTGCGGCGGCATAGCCTCGCTGAACCACATCTTCTGGAGCTGCCCGGACGATCCCCCGCCCGCCGACCTCTTTTGCTCACCACCGAACGAGCAACAATGGGAGGCCCTTCTCTCCAGCACCGACAGACATCCAGACACGGGTCCTGAAACGTGCTGAAGACGTCATGGAGAGGCACAGCCTTGCAGCCTATGTGGCTTAGCCTCCATTACCCCTCAGCCCTTTGACGAATAAAGTTGTTACTCACTCTCCAATCAGGATCTGTAGATTTTTCGTATGCCGAGTTTAAGCAGCACTTCCGAAACAGCTTCTCGTGAAATCGTCATTTCCAAAAGAACCACTTGTCTTTAATAATATTCTTCAATAGTATTGACGTTAATACTTATTTTATGTGTTCTCTTTATTATTTCAGCTAAGTAGCGCCAGAACTTCTGTAGAGCATTTATATAAGTTCAGCAAGGATATAATAAAAAAGTGTTTCTGGTGCACCTTTGACTTTTGGCAGCAATTCACTTCTTAAATCTATGAGCACTGGATCCTTGTATTTACGTCATGTTTTCCTTAATTTGGGCTCCCGCCTAGTTTGGATGATATCGCTGTTCATCCAAAGCTTAGGTGAAGGTTCTTGACCCCCTTCAATGGAATAAATTTTTCAATGCCAAAATAACACTCTCCTCGGATCTTTTGCAAGAAAGCTCGGCATCATGGTCGATTATATTTTGGCGAAGGTCAAAGTAATCAATAATGAATGCGTCAAAAACTTTACAGTAATCCATGGCAAGCTTCCTTCATGCAAGAAAAGCTAAAGACTGTCTATGTGGCTCTTGAGGGGATATATCCACATATAACAGATGCTGACCATTGCTGGCGCTATGCTATCGTACGCATACCGCATCATGCCTCAGGTTCATGAAATATCGGCGTATATGCGTATACACTTTGCTGGCCATCAAAAAACCAGTGTCGCGCATACGCAAATCCTAATCGACGTCGCCATGTTCGTCTCACATATTACAACCACATGAAATTTATATTTAAACATGCTGTCACTGTGCAACAGGGACGAAGACGACAATCTCGAGGGGAACAAAGGATATGCAGGAGTGGGGCGCAGGCTGACGGTCCGCCATTGGGGCTGCACCGGCTAATATCCCCGTTCTAAAATAGGCTACCATTACAAGCGTATCCCAGTGCCCGTTTCAATTTGGTGGAGGTGCTGCGCAACATAACGTCGTAATATCTTGCCGAAAGTTCTATAATGCAGTTGAAGGCCAGGTACTTACGAATCCAACTTCGTAAGCATTTGGCCTTCCATTGCATTATAGCAGTCATGCGCATTCACTCAGCCGTGTTTTTCGTGAAGTCGCCGTGTTTTTCTAGAGAAGCGCTACCAGGACCGGTTGGAGGACGTTGAGTGTCTGCATTGCTGCCGTCGTGCGCCGTGTCTGCCCGTCAAAATGAATTGCACGTATAGAGATCTTCAGCATACTCTGAACCTTGTGGCTGTCCTCCCTATTGTTCTCGGCCACCTTCGGAATTGTAGCCCATGAGGTAATTTATATTGATTCTTGGGGTTTTACATCCCAAACGACGATATGATTACTAGGTGCCTTAGTGGACGGCTACAGAAATTGCGATTACCTGGGGTTCCTTAGTGTCCACTGACATAACACAGTACACAGGCCTCACATGGAAATGCAGTAGCCGCGGCCGGAATTCGATCCCGAGACCTTCGGATCAACAGCCGAGTGCCATAGCCAATAGACCACCGTGGCAGGCACACGACGTTCGCATCAGCATCCCCGTACCATAGCCCACGGTGGCGGGGCTATCGCGGCCAGCGCCGAAATGTAACGCGCGTCAAGAGAAAGGGAGAAAGGTAGTCCCCGTTAACACAACTGCGCGTGATTATTTGATGTGTTTAGAAGTGACTAACCTGAAGTCGCGTCAATCACAAACGCACTTTTTCTTGTTTTAAAAAGTTGCGTACGGATTCACTGTGTCCACGAGGCGTGTTCTTCATTCGGCTTCGTCTACAGATTCTGGCGGTACACACGCGCTCATAATCCATTAACATGCCAATATATTATGTATACTTATTTTCTTCTAATATTAAACTATGTCACTAATAAACTGCTACCACTCTCTTATTCTTTACTCCATAATAAATGCTCATTTAGGTTCATTAGAGTCGACTTACCTGGTGTCAGAAAAATGACGTTTTTTTTCTAGCTTAAATACACTACTTACGGGCCTGATTGCTTCCAGGAAGCGTCTTTTTAAGAACGCTTCAATTAGTGTCCCTCACGAGGACTATATTTCGTAACTCTGTCCTACAGCTTCTACATTCGATGTTTCAGCGCATACGATTTCGCTTTGGTTTGCGACCTTTTCATTTAATGCGCTTCTTTTTCAATAATGCAATCACCGGTCAATTCCCGCTTCGTCTTGTGGTGCTCTCTTCTCACCGCCGTGGTTTTAATACTTTAAAATTTCAGGGAAAAAAAACAAACAGTCCTGTGTAAGCGTATATGTCAGACGAGTGGTAGTTGCAAGCTAGTTTTATACGCATGTAACAGCTCAGGTGCTTTTGTGAATAGCGTTTCTGCATATTAAATGGGAAGCATTTCTTAGCGAACGTCGGCGAGTTTGAGCGTATCTATCTATCTATCTATCTATCTATCTATCTATCTATCTATCTATCTATCTATCTATCTATCTATCTATCTATCTAACTAGCCGCCTACGATTTTGTGCTCTCCTGGCCGTTTCGCTAATCGGATGTTTATGAAAATTGGTATGCCACATCTTGACTACATGACGAACATAAATAACAGGTCATAACATGAAAATCATGACATGCATGTCATGAGCGGCATGATTTACATGCCACGGTCTTAGGGCTCTCCTGGCCGTTTCGTTAATGGGATGTATACGAAAATTGGTATGTCACGACATGACTGCATGACGAACATGACTGACAGGTCACAACATGAAAATCATGATATGCATGTCATGGGCGACATGATTTACATGCCACGCGTTTCGTTAACGGGATGTATACGAAAACTGGCATGCCACACGATGACTGCATCATGAACGTAAATGACATGTCATAACACGAAAATCGTGACATGCATGTCATTAGTCACATGATCTACATGCCACTCGCTTCCTTAAAGGGATGTATACCAAAATTGCTGTGGCACAACGCGACTGCATGACGAACGTAAATGACAAATCATAACGTTAGAATCATTACATGCGTGTATGAGCGTCATGGTTTACATGCCACAGTCATGGTGCTCTTGTGGCCGTTTCGTTAACTTCATATGTACCAAACTCGGTATAGCGAGACAACAATGCAAACCCATTTTACGTTCCTTATGCGTGCTTCGCATTTCCTTGATTCCCACTGCACGTGGGATCTGCCAATTTTTTTTTTGTTCTAAGCTACCATTCAAAGCACGGCCAATGCTTGAGAGGGTGTGAAACTTGCTGCTAGAGCATCAGAGCCGTTTTGTTGTTTGAAAATGCGTGGCCGGCGAAGCTTTCCTGTTGGACTTGGCGGTAGCACTTCAAGTTTCACGGCCCGCACACACACCCTCGCAAGTTCCGCACGTCCACCTGTTGTTTTATGGGCGCCGCTACCTTATTTGTTAGAAGAACTCTTCGAAACATTCCGCTGACACATGTGAAATTAACAGTATCCTTCTTTGCAACGTGCCGTAGCTTGCGCTCAAGCTCTCTCCTAGTATGATCTGTGTTCACTGTATACACCACGACCGCCTCATGGACATATCATCTTCGGTGCGAGAATGACTCCCGGAGAGAGAAAGAAAAGAAAAAACTTTGTTGAAGGACCAGCCTTTGTGAGCCCAGAGGTAGGTGGCATCATCAATCCAGTTATCCATGGCTCGATGACAGCGCTCGAGCCCTGTCCACGAACCATAGCTGGTTTCCAAGGTATTGCGCCTGCAGCAAGGCCTTCTACTGGTACTATACATCGTCTTCGACTCAAGTAGCTGCTTCGTCCATCCTTGTAGGGCCTCTTGTTGGGGACGTCCATGGCACGTGCAGGCTATTCTTGCACTCCAACACGGTATGGTCCAGCACTCTAACCAAAAATGACCGAAAAGGGGGCATGCTGTTCGTCCTTTCGGGAAGTAAGTTGGCTGCCACAGTTTATGGACCAATTTTGGTCCATAAACTGTGGCTTCGAGACTAACAGCAGCGGTTCAAGTTTTTAGTCCCCTGCAGTTCCCACTCGATGGTAACTGTTGAACCAGTTCTGACCAACCGGAAAAAAAAAAATGGAGGCTTCCATTGTGATCACATTTTCATTCGATTTATCAGCATTTACACCACACACACAAACACACTTTATCAGCATTTAATATTGCATATACAGACTCCCATGAATTCAAAGGAACATCACATACGTAGGCACGCAAACATACACGCAGGCATATCAAAGTAAGGCACCACATAGACCACTCACCTCACGCAACCGTACACCGACGGTCGGGTATATATACCCACACATATTACCTCACATTTAGTGCCCGTGGTAAGCTCCTGTTCAGCGCAATTGAAAAATAAAATTCAAAGAGCAGCGGTTAGCGTCGGCTCTCAGATAACGCTGCACCACACAGAGCTGTTAAACTAAACCCGTCATATAGTCAGCGCATTTTTAATTAGCGAATTCCAATTAGTAGCTAGCGCCTCGTCGATTGAAGCAAACGCGCGTTCTCAATGCCATGCGCTGGCTCATAAAACGCCCCTGAGCACACACAAACACAGTAACGGCAAGCATTCAGCCGCGGCGGCGAAGAAACGCGCTTCATAGTTGCCAAGCAGCATACGTCCTTGCCGAAGTCGTACCTAGGCCTTTTCCGTAGCACGGCTGTAGAACAAACCACCAGCGGCGCTCACAATATACCCAGGCCTGTGCTATTTCTACGGTCGTTATTCCGCACACTAATGAAGAACAAGTCTCATCGTCACTGTTGCGGCTAAGATGTGATCTACTTACTCCACTAACTACGCACAGAGACGGCTAGCAGTCACGGTAGGCAGCGAAGTCGCAGTGCGCTGGCAGCAGCAGGTTGGTTCGATCTGCTACGTATCGGCACTCGCCTTCGCGATAGCTGCTTGGCAGTGGTCGTCGCACGAGGTGAAATACACAATTTCAACTACACTTTTTCCCCCATACAGACAGTATTTCCCGGAAAACAAAGGCGACGTTTCTTTTTCTTGCGCCGACGATAGCTCACATCCGCCGCCGACGGGCTCGATGCCGTGTGCATGTGAAGTCTCTTTTCACGTACAAATTCCAGCCATTTACTCTTCGGGCATTCGGCAACCAACCAGTGACGATCTAAACGACTTACTTTTGTTATCGATGTAAATATTCCTTATAATTGGGCGCGTTCAAGCAATGTATCCACAGTGTCCAGAAGACAGCGTCGTGTAGAATGTTTTCTTTTTCGACTGCTGTTGCTGAAGGGCGCTCGAGCAAAACGTCGAGCCGACGAGAGGCAGCAGTATCTGGTTAGGCCCTTCATGCCCGAAACGAGCAGGGGCACCGCAGGCAGTCTTCTTGACGACCTGGCAGAGAAAATGGGGACCATGTGTGCGCGTCGCGGCCAGTTTCTGGAATGCGTTGTTTCTATTGGTTTGGTAGCAAGGTCGGATGCACGCGACCACGAAAGCTCGCGTGGAGCATCGTTAACTTCGGCCTGCCTGATTGGTCCGCATAAGCCGTTTTCCTATTGGTGGGAAGCAGTGGTGCTCTGAGAGGTCCGCGTTGCCGTGGATGCTGAAAAGTGCTATTTAAGCAGGGAAACTGGCCTATTTTGGGAGAGCGGACTCGGGGACCATGACGCTTGACAACACCGGAGACAGTCCGGCAGGCCGACGGGGTATGATACCATTTTCATGTTGTATAATTGCTGCCCTGTGTGTTTTGATAGCTAAAGAAGTTGTGATAGCTAAATAAACCCCCCAGTGAGTGCTCTCCCAATTCATTGTGTCGACTCCTCATGGCTTGCCTGCGTGGAGCGGCTCCCACGCCTCTTCGTCTTCCTGACCTTCCGATGCGTCTAACATTAACGCCCCCACGTTTCGCTGCAAGGTGGTGGAGGTTGCTCGGTACAATATTCCCGCTCTAAAACTATGCCCCGAATCAAGAAGCATCAGGAAACTACTTCGGACTACTCCACTATGACGGAGCCGCCTTCCTTTCTCTCTGCTATGTCTACCCCCCAAGCAAAACCTTTCATCAGGCCGCCCGTCTTTAGACGCGCCGGAGGAATCTATTTCCGAATGGCTACTTTGCTACGAACATGTCGCGTCGCTCAACAACGGGGACCAAGCCACGAAAGTTAAATTTTTATATCTGGCTCTAGACGGTGATGCAAAGAAATGGCACACCGCTCAAATTCTCACGGTGCCCCTAATTCATGGGAAGAATGGGCGACGTTATTCAAAACGTCGTTTACGAGTCGTCGCTCAGTCGAGATCGCCCATTTGCGGCTACAAAACCGGACCTAGCTGCCGTCCGAAACCCCCGAGCAGTACTACTATGACGTCGTGCAGCTTTGTGCAAGGGTCAACCCGTCCATGGCAGAAGATGATCGGCTGCGGCTCCTTATGCGCGGTCTGCGTCCGGATGTTCAGGAAAAAATGATCATCTCGAACCCGCAAACCTGCGCCGCATTCCTCCAATTTTACAGCGCATAAATCACGCAGCCTTGATGAGCCGTGGGTCGGGGTCACGGACGATTGACACCCACTATCCTACTGGATTGCAGTCGTGGATGCAGAACATCGCGCCTCCAAAGGATGGCATCCGCCGCAGCGACAGTACAGCCTCCTCCTACATGTGTCGCCACCTGCGCCGCGGCAGAAATGCGTTCCCCGCGGGAGGCTGCCGACCGAGAGAGAGAGACTTGAACGCGATTGCAGACTCCATCGCCTTATTATTTGACCGCCTAAAAACATCGAAGACAAGATGCGTCGCCCCCCCCCCCCCCCCCCCAATGCCTTGGCCACCAAGAACGTCCCGTGCCAATGACGGCGTCCCCTGTGCCAGATTTGCAGCCGCATCGGCCACGAAGCACAACAGCGCTGGCAGCGGTTCCGGCATGGGAGAAATGATCATGCGGAGCCCCTTGGCAATCAGGATGGGCAGCATAACCCTGCGGGAAAGGAGAACGGCCGGGTTTAAGGGGCCAGCCCGGTCATCCCATCGGCACATTGTCGGAGAGTCAGCTTCACGCAGTCCCCACACGAGCCTATGGTAGAATAACGTTGCGACACCGCCCTGAGCTCAAGAATGGAAATGCCGACACGCTTTCCCGCCTTCCTCACGACCCTGCACCAGTAAGCTAAGAAAACCTTTTACCGTTGCTGGTTTTGGATCAGGTGGATGTTGGAAAAAAGCAGAGGGCAGACCCATGGATTAGAGCCATTGTACAGCACCTCAAGGACCTGAGTGCGCCCGTTGTCAGGAAAACCAAAAGAACGGCACGGAGTTTTCGGTTAATCGACGGTGTACTGTATCGGAGGGAGAAAGGCCTTGAGAAAGATCACGCGGCTCTCGTTGTCCCCAGGTGCTTGAGGTCTCAGATATTAAGGCACTGCCATGACGACTGCACGGCAGGCCACTTGGGTGTCAAGCGTACGTGGGAGAAGGTGCGTTGCCGATATTTATGGCCGAAGATGTTCTCATACGTCAGCAAGTACGTTCTCTCCTGCCCTGACTGCCAGACGCGAAAGAAACCGCCGGGGAAACCGGCCGGTTTCCTCCAACCAATCCCACCTGTAGGTCGGCCGTTTCAACAAGTGGGGATGGACTTTCTTGGACCTTTCACCAAATACAAAGCAGGGTACCGTTACATCGTCGTGATTACCGACTACCACACAAAATGGGTCGAAGCTGTCGCGTGTCCGGCAGCCACTGCCGCAGAGGCGGCAAGGGCTTTCGTCGAGCAAATCGTCCTGCGTCATGGTGCTCCGGAGAGAGTGATAAGCGATCGAGGACAGCATTTGTTGCCAACTTGACTGAGGAAATATTCCGGCTCGTGGGTAGCGAACATGCCACCACAACAGCATGCCACCCACAGGCCAACGGGCTGTGCGAGAGTTTTAACCGCACATTGGCTGACATGCTCAGCATGTACGTTTCCTCGCACCACCGAGACTGGGATGAATTTCTGCCGTACGTTCTTTTTCCGTACAATCCTTCCACTCACGAGACGACCGGATTCACTCCCTTCTTTCTCCTTCATGGACATGAGCCGACGCTACCGGTAGATGTCGGGTCGGGCGCACAACGTGGGTTCGACTACACCCTGGATGCGATGAAAGTGGCTCGGCGGCTGCGGCAGGCTCGAAAATTAGTGAATGAACGGGAAAGGCGCCAGCAAGAAAAGAAAAAGCGCAGCTGCGATGCTAAACGACGCAGTGCCGACTATCGTCAGGGGCACTTGGTGTACGTATGGACTCCCTCGCGAGAAAAAGGAAAGACAACGAAGCTTCTTCACAGATACCACGGACCATTCCGTCTAGTGCGCCGGGTAGCCGAAAATGAGTGGGAGGTGGTAGACCAAACTGGAAGAAAACGTGACGTTGTGAATGTTGCGCGATTAAAGCCCTGCCACGTTCGATCATGTTCCGATGCAGACGACGCGGACGATGAGTCCGGTGCAATTCACGAGGTGCGAGATCCAAGTGGCGATGTGCGCGAGTGCAGTGATGACCGCAAATTCCATCAAAGTGAAGTGTGCGAGCGCAGTGCACAGTGATGACCACGAATTACATCCCAGTGTTGTGCGCGAGTGCGACGCCAATGGTGATGTGCTCCCTCCCGCACGGTCCCGGATACACAGCATGCAGCAGCGTTCCACACGGACATGCTCCATCCTGAAGCCGTCTAATTGTTACCGCTTCTTCCCTGGTGAGACTCTTGTGCGCTGGCAGGCAACGTTTTCCTTGTTTCCGGCAAAACACGCCAGGATGTCCGAGTACTTCCTTGGTGTGCGCTCATATTCTCCGCCACAATGTACGGTCCGTGTTTTCTGCGCATTCTAAATGGCTCGGTGTGCGGGACCTTCAGCCGCAAGGTGCGCTGCCTGGCTTTCCACGAGATACTCCTGTCCCGGTGTACAGATGATGCTTGTTGTTTGTACCGTGGCTGTTCGTAAGGTCTGAATTGATGCCTTTCCCATTCTTCTCTTAAAATACGTCCTGCACGTATCCTGCGAGTCCGTGAGCAAAGTAACGAAGGTTTTCTTTCATGTACGAATCTCCAGGCCCGGCCTATTCTACCGCTATTCTCGCGTCTTTCGCGCTTATAGGCATGGCGCTAATCTCAGCATTCATCTTGTCCACCACGCCTATCACGAACCGGTCGTTTCTTTGGTGCGCTATTACTGCATTGGTACACAGCACGTTTTCTTCTCTGGTAGCGACGCGCCGGAGCATTCCTTCAGCGCTCGAACCTTTCCTGTCTTGTTCCATGATCGTACTCTGCATACATGTTTCGTGGTTTTTTATGTATGTTTTTCAGAAGAACTTCCTGCTTGGCGAGTTGGTGCATGTCTGTGGTGGGAATTGTTGCGCATACAGTCGGACCAACACAAGAAGGAAAACAGAGGAAACGGATAGAGCACAAGCTACCTGTCAACTGACTTCATTTATTTCGTTGCTGCATATATATTTGAGGAGCGAACTTGCCCGCTCATTGCAGTTCATACAGAGGATGCAAGCCCGTTTTCAGAAAGGTAAAAATTCTAGGCAGGAGCAAGCATCCGGCAGGGCGTGAGCTCTTAGAAGCGTTTTAAATGCGAAGCATTTCTTAGCGAACTTCGGCGACTTTGAGCGTATCTATCTATCTATCTATCTATCTATCTATCTATCTATCTATCTATCTATCTATCTATCCATCTATCTACCTAGCCGCCTACCATTTTCTACTCTCCTGGCCGTTTCACTAATGGCATCTTTACGAAAATTGGTATGCTACAACATGACTACATGACATGTTGTAGCATACATAAATGACAGGTCATAACATGAAAATCATGATATGCATGTCATAAGCGGCTTCATTTACATGCCACGGTCTTGATGCTCTCCTGGCCGTTTCGTTAATGGCATGTATACGAAAATCGGTATGGCACAACATGACTGCCTGAAGAACACAAATGACAGGTCATAACATGAAAATCATGATATGTGTCTTGAGCGGCATGATTTGCATGCCACGGTCTTGATGCTGTCCTAGCCGTTTCGCTACTGACATATATGCGAAAGTTGGTATGGCACAACATGACTGCCTGGCGAACACAAATGACTGGTCATAACACGAAAATCGCGACATGCATGTCATGAGCGGCATTATTTACATGCCACGGTCTTGATGCTCTCCTGGCCGTTTCGCTAATGGCATGTATGCGAAAATCGGTATGGCGCGACATAACTGGCGGACGAACACAAATGGCGGGTCATAACATGAAAATCATGATATTCATGTCATAAGCGGCATGATTTACATGCCACGGTCTTGATACTCTCCTGCCCGTTTCGCTAATGGCATGTATGCGAAAATTGGTATGGCACAACATGACTGCCTGATGAACACAAATAGAGGTCATAACATGAAAATCATGACAGGCATGTCATGAGCGGCGTGATTTACATGCCACGGTCTTGATGCTCTCCTGGCCGTTTCGCTAATGGCATGTACGCGAAAATTGGTATGGCACAGCAAGACTGCCTGACGAAGACAAATGGCCGGTCATAACATGAAAATCATGACATGCACGTCATGAGTGGCATGATTTACATGCCACGGTCTTGATGCTCTCCTGGCCGTTTCGCTAATGGCATGTATGCGAAAATTGGTATGGCACAACATGACTGCCTGACGGACACAAATGGCCGGTCATAACATGAAAATCATGATGAGGTGCATATCATGAGCGGCATGATTTACATGCCACGGTCTTGATGCTCTCCTGGCCGTTTCGCTAATGGCATGTATGCGAAAGTTGGTATGGCACAACATGACTGCCTGACGAACATTCTGTTTCCCTCAACGATAACACAGAGGGTTGCTCACTGCCTGAGCGGCTTTCTGTTCTGCTAGTAAATTGTCGCAGCATAAAGAACAAAGTCGATAGTTTCATGTCCTTGATAGCAACCATTAAGCCCCAAATTGTAATGGGCACTGAGTCATGGTTGGATGACTCTGTGTGTAATGTGGAAATCTTTCCGCCAGGTTTTACTGTCTATCGGAAAGATAGACATGGGCATGGCGGGGGAGTGTTCCTTTTAATATCAAATACATTGCCAAGCACTGAAATTTCTTTTGAAAACAACTCTGAATCTGTCTGGTGCCTCGTGAATTTACCCAAGGGAAACAATGTCGCGTTTGGGACATTCTATCGCCCACCGGGCAGAAGTGAATCGTTCGGTTCGCTGTCTGATGTGCTATCTTTTATGCCTAACAGCGTATTTCTTGGGGGAGATTTTAACTTGCCGAACTTTAGTTGGAGTGCAGGACGTGGTACTGGTGACGGTTCCCGTATCTACTCAGAGTTTGAAGAACTGCTCGGATTGTATGACTTACAACAGTACGTGCTGGAACCTACACGAGAAAACTCAATTTTAGACTTGGTGCTTTGCAATGAACCAAACTTAGTGTCAGGGATTACTGTGTGCCCAGGTATTAGCGACCACAGGGCCGTTGTCGCAGAGCTTAGCGTACAGCGTGTACGGACATCACAGGCTCCACGAAGAAAAGTGTTCAGCTACGACAGAGGAGATTATGTTGCTATTAGAACTGAACTAGAAAATTTCTTTCCTTCTTTCCAGCACATGTCAAAAGCACGCTGTCCGTTGGCTCTGTGGTCAACATTTCGCGACAAAATACTCAGATTAGTCGAAAGTCATGTTCCATGTAGGTACTTGCGCAAAAAGAAAGCTCATAAACCATGGTTTAACGCAGAAATACGCAAACTTGTTAGGAAAGCTAGACGCGCGTATAAAAAATTCTTTGCCAACTCTAGTTTGGAAAACCACAAGCGCTTAGAAGAAATAAATAATTTATTAAAAGTAACAATTAAATCTTCGAAAGATTCTTTCTTTGTTAAATTAGGCAAAGACCTAAAAGAAAACCCGAAGTCATTCTGGAAATATGTAAAGCAAAACCGAAAAGAAGATATATCTATACCAGCTTTAACTGTCGACGGCAAAACCGTGACATCAGACTACCAGAGGGCGGAATGTTTCAATGAATATTTTCAATCAGTTTTTTTGCATGAAACTACCGAGCAGGCATCACTTCTAAACAATACCGCTCAGAACAATATGATGCCAGACATTGAAATTGATATTAGTGGCGTCGATTCATTATTACGCCGCTTAGATGCAACAAAAGCCATTGGACCTGACGGGCTGTCCCCAGTAGTCCTCAAAGAGTGTCATGACATTATTGCTCCATACTTAAGTATTATCTATGAACTCTCCCTCGAAACTGGTCTTATTCCCCAAGATTGGAAGACAGCAAACGTAACACCCGTTTTCAAATCTGGAGATAAAAAACTGAGAGAAAATTACAGGCCGATCTCATTAACGACGGTATGTTGCAAAATATTTGAACACATTTTACATACCAATATATTTGAATTCCTTGATTCGAACGCTTTCTTTACTCCCTCCCAGCACGGTTTCCGAAAAGGTTATTCCTGTAACACACAACTAATAGAATTTCAGCATTTCGTATCCAAAGCCATTGATAACAATAGTCGTGTAGACGCGGTTTTTATAGATTTTCAAAAAGCATTCGACACTGTGTCTCATAAGCTCTTGGATGTAAGGCTTGCTGCATTGGGTATAAATAAAAACGTTCAAACATGGATACGAAATTACTTGAATGGTAGAACCCAGTCCGTTGTCTTAAATAATGTCAAATCTTCGTCCATAGCAGTAACTTCGGGCGTTCCACAAGGGAGCGTTTTGGGACCCTTACTGTTCCTAATCTACATAAACAACATAGTTGAAAACATTACATCACCCATAAAATTATTTGCTGACGACTGCGTCATATACAGAGAAATCACGACTGAATCTGATACTCGCATTTTGCAAACCGACTTAGATCACATAGCGGACTGGTGTAAAACATGGAAAATGAATTTAAATATTAAAAAGTGTTGCAGCGTGAGCTTCTCAAGGAAAATATCCAAATCACATCATCAATATAACATCTATGGCGTACTTATCAACATGCAATGCGATTATAAGTATCTCGGTGTTCATTTTACTGAATCGTTTACATGGAACAAACACATTGACGCGGCCATAGCAAAAGCTAGTAGGATGTTTTACTTTATTCGCAGGAATTTCAAACAGGCGACGCGCGAAATCAAGGAAACTTTATATTTTTTGCAGGTCAGGTCTATACTTGATTATGCATGCGTAGTATGGGACCCCCACCAAGACTATCTTATAAATAAAATAGAAAAACTTCAGAACCAAGCGGCAAGGTTTGTTTTAAATAATTATAGCCCCTACGCCAGCGTTTCACATATGAAGGCTACTTTGGGTTGGGATCTGCTACGTGTACGTAGACAGAAACTACGGCTTAAACTGCTGCACCAGATATATCATTCTAACACAGGAATCAATCATCATAGCTACCTTGTTCAACCACCCTACACATCCACTCGCTGTGATAATAGCAAAAAGATATCTACCTTCAAATGCAGATCTAACACTTTTTTCTACTCATTCTTTCCAAAAACAATAAGAGAGTGGAACAGCTTAACTGACGACTTAGTAAATATAACAAATAATGATTTATTTTTTTCTATGCTGTGAAATTGTTCTTGCATTATGTATGTACTACGTGTATTGGAAATGTATCTCGTGATCCATACTGATGTTCTAGATGTGACGGTGATTTTTGTATGTGTGTTTACATGTATTGCTGCGCATTTCTTTGTACTGATTGTTTTTGTTCCCCCCCTACGTAATGCCTATATGGCGATGTAGGTAATCTGTAAATAAATATGCATGTCATGAGTGGCATGATTTGCGTGTCATGGTCTTGGTGCTCTCCTGGTCGTTTCGTTAATGGGATGTATGCGAAAATTGGTATGGCACAACATGACTGCCTGAAGAACAAAAACGACCGGTCATAACAAGAAAACCGTGACACGCATGTCATGAGCGGCATGATTTGCATGCCACGGTTTTGATGCTCTCCTGGCCGTTTCGCTAATGGCATGTATGCGAAAATTGGTACAGCACAACATGACTGCCTGGCGAACACAAATGGCAGGTCATAACATGAAAATCATGATATGCATGTCATAAGCGGCTTCATTTACATGCCACGGTCTTGATGCTCTCCTGGCCGTTTCGTTAACGGTATGTATGCGAAAATCGGTATGGCACAACATGACTGCAGGACGAACAGAAATGGTAGGTCATAACATGAAAATCATAATATGCATGTCATGAGCGGCATGATTTACATGCCACGGTCTTGATGCTCTCCCGGCCGTTTCGCTAATAGCATGTATGCGAAAATTGGTATGGCACAACATGACTGCCTGACGAACATAAATGGTAGGTCATAACATGAAAATCATGATATGCATGTCATGAGCGGCATGATTTGCCTGTCACGGTCTTGGTGCTCTCCTGGTCGTTTCGTTAATGGAATGTATACGAAAATTGGTGTGCCACAACATGACTGCATGAAGAAAACAAGTGTCAGATCGTAACATGAAAAGCATGGCATTCATGTCGTGAGGCGGATGATTTACATGCCGCGGTCTTGGTGCTCTCCTGGCCGTTTCGTTTATGGGATGCATACAAAATTGGTATGCCACAATATGGCTGCATGGCGAACATAAATGACAGACCATAACATGAAAATCGTGGCATGCATGTTATGAGGGACATGATTTACATGCCACGCGTTTCATTAATGGGACGTATACGTAGATTGGCATGACACAACATGACTGCATCACAAACATGAAGCAAGCCCAAGTTGACGAGGACGGACGAAATTCCAACGGGGGAACGGTAGAAGAAAATAAAGAGGAATTTAGAAATGGCGACACGACGAGTACTACGTCTGGTTGCTATGGGCAGTAATATTACATAATTTGGCGCAGCCGACCGAGCGAAGCAATATGTGTGTGACTTTCCTTGTGGAAAACTGCAGCGACTCTGTGGTACTCCCGCAATATCAAGTGGAGGATGAAGCCGCCGTTGAACTTCCTGACCACGTCACTACAGGTTAGCTTCTCAACCTCATCATGAATGAAGCCTCCGTGTCCTCAGAGGAACTTTTGGAACGAGATTCCGTAAAAGTTAGCTTTCCGCTGCGCACGTTCAACAAGCTGGTGTTGACACCCCTGCAAAGCACTTCCGCGATCCGCCAGTGTTCATCTGATGAGTGGCTCGCAGTGCTCCGAGCTATTACAGCTCAACAGCAGCAACTTTAGCAGCAGAGTACTGTTATTGAGACTCTGGCTACTGTGTTAACGCAACAGGCAAACAACCCATCACGATGAAGATCAAGAAAAATACGTCCAGTCATACTTGACGACACGTCTGACAACCCAGAAATGTGGATAGCTTTCTATGAAGAAGCTGCAAAGCACAACGGGTGGTTGTCTGACGAAGATTTGGTGGTTAATGTGAGGCACAAAAGCCTGAACCATGGTCCAAATGGAAGGAAAGCTTTCTTAATACTTTCAAGAAGAATCACGTCAAGCGCTGGCACGAGGCAATATTCTATCGCTTCAAGTCGGGAGGGCCACTCGAGTACCTTCTTGAGAAGCAGCGGCTTCTCCGCATTGCAGAACCTGCATTGTCACAGTCATCACTTCTTTCACTAACGATTCATGGCTTACCTGGAGACTTGCAACGACATGTTTTAATGAACGCTGCGAAAACGCTCGACACGCTCCTCGAGCTACTTAAGCTGTTACCACACCCCTGGGCTGAGCGAGGATTTACAACCAGGCGGGACGCTTCACAGACGTCCAATACCAATCACTTCGACGATTAGTGTTCACCGGAGTTGGGATGTGTCAGCTCAAGTGTAGGTGAGAGCTTGACTGTTGCCCAGAAGCACAAGCATTGGAAACATGCATGAATGTCATGAAAATCATGACATTCATGTCATGAGTGACATCATTTGCACGCGACGGCCTTGGTGCTTTCCTGGTCGTTTCGTTAATGGAATGTATACGAAAATTGGCATGCCACAACATGACTGCATGGCGAACGTGAATGACAGGTCATAACATGAAAATCACGACATGCATATAATGAGCGACATGATTTACATGCCACGGTCTTGGTGCTCTCTTGGCTGTTTCGTTAATGGGATGTATACGAAAATTGGTATGCGACAACATGGTTGCATTACGAATATAAATTACAGGTCATAACATGAAAAGCATGACATGCACGTCATGGGCGGTATGATTTACACGCCACGCGTTTCGTTAATGGGATGTATACCAAAATCGCTATGGCACAACACGACAGCATGACGAATGTTAATGACAGGTCATAACATTAGAATCATGACATGCATGTCATGAGCAGTATGGTTTACATGCCACAGTCTTGGTGGTCTTGCGGCCGTTTCGTTAATGGGATATATACGAAAATTGCTATGGCACAACACGACTGCATGGCTATCATAAATGACAGGTCATAACATGAAAATCATGACATGCATGCCATGATTTTCATGTTATATGTCATGAGCGGCATGATTTACATGCCACGGTCCTGGCGCTATACTGCCGTTTCGTTAATGGGATGTATACGAAAATTGGCTTGGCGCAGCATGACTGCATGACGATCATAAATGACAGGTCATAACATGAAAATGCTGACATGGATGTCGTCGGCGGCATGATCTACATGCCACTCGTTTCGTTAATGGGATGTATACCAAAATTGCTATGGCACAACACCATTGCATGACGAACGTAAATGACAGGTCGTAACGTTAGGATCATGATATGCGTGTATGAGCGGCATGGTTTATATGCCACAGTCACGGTGCTCTTGCGGCCGTTTTGTTAAGTTCATATGTACCAAACTCCGTATAGCGCGACAACAATGCAAATCCATTTTACGTTCCTGATGCGTGCTTCGCATTTCCTTGATTCCCACTGCACGTGGGTTCTGGCAATTTTATTTTAAGGAAATGACCGACAAGTGCGCAAGTGACACTTCTGTTGCTCTGTATTACACAGAAAGCAATTTACTGCGCAGCTTTTGTTGACGTGAGGTAATCTTGACACGTGTTACTCTTTTTTCCTTGTACCCTCCTCCCCCCCCTTTTGATTTGTTTCGGACGTGCAAAAATCCATGTATATGCAGTGACCAAATGAATAAAGCCAACTAATAGTTGGCGCTCTATAACTTTACTCTGTATTCCTTCCTGTGTTCGTCCGATTGTATGCGCAACGATTCCAACCAGAGATTTTATGCATGTGTATGTTATCTCCGATTTCGAGGGGGACACGCTCCAGTACGTGCCTGCCATTCTCCATTTCTTATCCCAAAGCTTCGAGCAGGGCCTATCCCCTATTATACTGCTTGAATCTCTAACTGCTTGACTGTGCGCCTTAACAGGCCTGAGTGTGACGTGGTGGAAGACTAGGACGAAGGCGCAAGTGCGGGCGCATAAATTTGCTATTGCGGCGAGCCTCCAAGGGAAATAACGAAGCTGGAGAGCGCCTTTAAGCTTCGCATTTTGGCGCCGTTCGGTTCCGTTCGCATCGCTTATTCGTGCTGCTCCAAGCTCTCATGTGCGTAGCAGTTAGGTCGTAGTTTATAATTTTTCTAGAGGCTTTGATTTTGAGACATTTTATTCTGTTCATCAACGCACCTGCGCCGTGGCGGACAGCTTGCTTGGTTTAGTGGTTCGGCAAACAGCGGTGGCTGGCAATGATTACTTCCGCCGTAGACGCCTACAGCAAGGCCGACGGCACATTTTGCAGCGGAGCATTTAATCTTTAGCTAGCCCGCTTCGCATGGACCGAAAGCTGCCATCAGCATTAACGCATTTGACTCTGATTATATGTCATCTCGTGTCGCCTAGCAACGCGGTCGAGTCAGGAAAGCAGGATGAGAGGAGGAGGAAAAACAAATAAAACAACTAAATGTGACTCGGCGAAGCGGCATTCGATCCGGCTCATCCACGGTCTGTGGGCGAGTGTCGTAACCATTCGACTACCCAGGCACACAGTCAGAACAAGCTTTTATGGCAACCGTTTGAGTGTCTTGCAATGGGCGAGGGAACGAGAGAAAGAGAGAGAGAAACGAGGAGAAGGAAGAGTCGCCGTACGTTCTGTTCCCACCTCGAGGACCCGCAAAAAAAGTTGCGTTTATGTTGTTTCGTTCGACAATTTGGCTGCTATACGCAGATAATATAAGGAGCCATGACGGCGAAAGCTTCATTCGACAGTCCTTATAGATCCTATCGCATTAAAAGGAAAGACGTGCGAGGCAAGTCGTGCGCCCGCTGGCCGACGGAGATCAACGCGCAGAAGTTTCCGGGGCGGAGGAGAAAAAACTAGACACTGCGCACGTCCATTCGTATGACGACGTGCATGCGAGGGGGACACAGCGGAGACCCAGTTATCGCCGTCTATGCAACATATCCGGCTGGATAATAGCCATATACAGCTTCATGCAAGAGAGCGTACACTCGTGGAACAGTTTCAACAGGCCTCGCTGCTGGATTTTCTAGTTCATCACTATACTCGCCGGCGGTATAGGCTGTAACAGCGCACGCAAGATTTCAACGTGTGGAGTTCTTCATAGGCATTTGCACGTCACCAGACAAAACAGTAAAGCCAACACGCTTATGATTTATATCCGGTGTGAAAAGTCCGCTAGTATAAAAAACATGTCATCTCCCCCTACGGGCAACCATGGTGCGATGCGAAAGTATCGCGGGGGGTGCGCATCCAGTGTGCGTTTCGTTTCACTTGGCAACACAGCCCAATGAAAGTTAGAGTGAGAGAATGGCTTGATAACGCTGGTGTACCACTTAGGCGTGCCGTGCCCGTGTTGCTTCCGTAGAAGTTTCCTGCCGCCGTTGACCTTTACGTTCGGCTTCCCTGGCCCGAAGTTCGTGGTCCGCTTGCCGACGCTGACGTTCGGCTTCCCGAGCCTCCCTCTGGTCCGCGGCGGTGGCGCTGCCGCTGCAACTAGCGCCGACATTGACGCTGTTCATGGAGTTTCGCACATCGTAGCACAGCGAAAGACGGAAGCACAGCAAACGCGCGCTTTATACTGCGCCGCGACACTTGCACCCCCTGCCGGCGTACCCTTAGAAAGAGAGGGAGTGAGAGAGAGTTATATGCAATGATTTGCTGCGCCGCACCTGTGGTGGAGAGAGGGAGAGGGGATGAGAGAGCAGACACCTGAGTACGAGAGGAGAATGAGGGAGAGTTGCGCATGCGCAGTATGGGTGCGGACGCCGCAGAACAGACACTGCCCCGAGCATAAGATGCTCTCGTGTCTAAAAGATCAGCTTTAACAAGACAATTTACAGGTGGATAAGATACAAATTTTGGGCAGCTGCCTTTGATATTGTAGTAGGAACAGAATAACTGCAAGCTGCATTTTTCGTTTAAATGCTTGAGTATTGAGTTTCAGTATAACACGTAAGCGACATCTTTGAAATATTTTAAGCCAGGACCTCATGTCCTGAAGGCCTTCTGTACAATATAACGCGTCCTTAACCAGTCTAAAGGTACATGCACATTTTATTGTGTGTCGTTTATACACTCACAGTGCGTACTTGAGCAAAAATTCATTGAAAAGCGGGTTGTTTTCCTCAAGCGAATGTTTTGTCCTATCGGAGAGCGCGCGCAAAGAAAGGTTGGCACAGGTCGCAATTGGCCACCACTCACCAATCGTCACTTTAATCCACAAAAAAGTAAATATCAGTATTTACACAAAAACAGGTATGGAAAAGCATTGTCTGAATAGACTCCTCAAGCGCCGAAAGTAGAAGAAGATACTGAGAAAACGTGTTACGCAACCGTCACGTGAGGTGGTGTCTCAGTACGCTGAGTGCAGAAAATTATTATGACTAGAAAATCTCATCCGCATTTGCCACCTCAACAACTAGGAGATGGGTATAGTAAAATTTTGAAATATCGTACATCATCGTGAGAGAGAACCGCTATCCTTTAAAGGGCAGCTCTGGCGATTGTTCAGTGTCCACAGTTCTCAATGAAACTCTCAATATATACTCTCCTCGGTACTGTGTTAATATATGTCAAGCCAGACGGCTGCAAATCACTTAGTTTTCTTGGAAATGAATTTTAAAATTTCTTAGCTGATTCCCACGCGGGCCACCCTGTGTTCTTGACGTGATTACCTCCAGCGCTGCCTGTCCGAGCCAGCGGGTCGTGAAAAGCAAAACATCGATATTTCAGCGTTCAAATCGTCGCTGTCAAGTTCAGAAAATCTGGCAGAACTCAATACATCATCTGATAACCTCGCCACTATCATTTTTCTGGCACCAGCTCCGCATTTCTGATGGCGGGAAGGCTGTGACGTCATCGCACACGCTGCGCGAAGCGTCTACCCATTTCGCGGCTTTTTAGTGAACATGCCTTTCAGTTGGTTATTTAAGATTGTTGGTGCGTTTCCGAGCAGGACGAAACATCCTGGCTGATACTGGACTGCCAGTACCGTTGGAAAACATCGGTGTCAGAACATTGTGAAACAACCGCCGGAGTTGCCCTTTTGCGCGGAAAGAACAAGAAAGACAAAAAAGCGGGCAAAGTGTGCACAGACGCATATGTACTGAAGAAATATAAACAGGCATGGTCGCACATTTATAGCAGCCACATCAACATAGATGCGAGATAAAAAAAAACAGCATTAATGGAACACAAATGCCTTGAAAATTACAACTCCCAAGAATTCAAGAACGATATTCTTAGGCCAGTCTCGTCAAGAAGGGAACATATTATTGCGTTGATGTAACGAAATTTGTGATAGGGATGATAATTCTACAAGCTCTAAATACAGAGGCACACAAAAATGAGAAAATAGTCTGGTGCTTATGAAACATTGAGTCACTTGTCTGCAGCGTGAAATAAACGCTTCGCATATTGTGCGCCCCTGCTCCAAGAGGGCGTTGCATACCCACCTTCGTATTTACGCCGGTCACGACACCATAACAGTAATAAAATGGCATACTGTCGCTTAAAGATGGAGACCAACTAATGCAATGTTGTTAACAAAAAAAGAACAACAACAAAAAAGAGAACAATTGCAAAGGCTATTTGACGTAAAGGTTACAAACATCCGCACCAGCAATTTTTTCATGCAGAGCAGAGTGTCATAGAGGCGTTATATTACAATGCATTTAAAAAGGAAGTCGAGGCAATAGGGAAGCGCGTCCTAGCTGCAACGTATTCATTGAACAACAATAAGCGTTATTATATTCACAGTGCGGGTGGCGACTGAAAGTGGCACATCCCACTTGCTTTCCACAAGCGGTTGTTTTCACGGCTTCCTTGTATCGTTGTTTGTAAATACACTGCCGTTTATAAAGCCGTTTACATAGATTGTCAGCTCGATTATGCGTGCGGGGCCACGCAACGTACGTTTGAATCACGTGTAATCTAAGATGCAGTGTCTAAGGCACGAAAACTAAAACAAAACATTTACTGGGAAAAGATATAGGTGGTTTGGTACAACTTGTTATTGGTCTTCACTGTAGCTACTCCGCTTGAAAGGGGTGCTGATACGTCGCTGGTGTAGATATTACGGCGACCGATAAGGGTAAACGGAGACGCTGTACCTTTCTATCTATAATCTCGTGGCACGAGCCCCGCGTTCGCCATTCGCAGGAAAAATTGAAGCTTTTACTGGAGCAACCTGCCCGGCTAGTCCCTCAGGACCTCAATATAGTTCAATATCTCTGTCTGTCTGTCTGTCTGTCTGTCTGTCTGTCTGTCTGTCTGTCTGTCTGTCTGTCTGTCTGTTTAGACGAAAGGTAATTTTAACCGATTTCGCTTCCGTCAGAAGCGTGCGGGCAATACACGTGCTCCTTCAGGAAACCTCTTGTACGAAAACTCTTGTCCGGCTAACATTTCTGTTGCAGTTGCAGTTACAGGGTTAGAGACTCTGCATGTATTTTTCCTGACGTCCGAAGATATCGGCGTTCTATATTAAATCAGCGTAAAAAAACATAATAAAACACTACATGAATGGCGAGACAACTAAATGTGATTGGCGCAAATCACGACGACAAGGTTGATATTGGCATCATGCAGTCTAGACGGCCGTGCGAGAAGGTTCCCACAGGAAGCGAATAGACTCCTCCGTTGTCCCTATAGCACTTGCGCCTGTTACTTGCTCTTGTACTTAGAGGTAAAGCGGTGAATTCGAAACAGACGTCCATACATAGGAGCACACTACGAGAAAGACATGCTTGCATGCTAAAGACTTCCTATAGCAACTCCATCCCCTTACACTTTTACGTAAAGCAGCTTGTTGATTTTGCGCGCCAACTCTCAGCTTTAAGATGTGTGAAGCGCCACAAATCTTGTGCAACTGCCCCGCGCCGCCTCTTCTCGGTTGTTCTTGCTCTACTGCTTCTACTAAATATTGGCTGATGAAGAAGAAGGCACTCTTCGTCATTTACGCTGAAATAGCTACGCGGGCATTTTATGCTCGATGATTCACGAACTGCAGGATGAATAAAAACTCGGCATTAATTACGAGTAGTTTGCATCAAGTTCGGCCATAATCCAGCGAAAGAAACTATGACAATGGTTAATCTGAATAGCCGGTAAGAGAACAACGCATTTCACTGTCTTTACTACTGCCGAAGCACCGAAATACACATCCCTTTTTTCAATTAAAACATCCAGCGGAGCTCGTGGGCGATAAATTATGACAGGTGATGCATCTTCTTAATCGTCCTCGAAATAACAGCTACTGCCTAAAGACGTCCCAGTACGCCAATGAACTCGCAGAACATAACTAAAAAGGACAACTTATGGCTTTCGAATACATAACGAAAAGGATCCGTGAAGTTCGCTTAGTCGTACAACACCTCTCGGTAATTCTCACCAGCTCTTGACCGTACAAAAGGGACACAGCGTTCAATATACAGCTCTCTCCAGAACGTTCAACTTCAGAAAGCGATGAGGCGACTAACTAAGCAATTTAATCGCCCAGGCGGTAACTTCTGGGTGTCTATGCCTTCAAAAACTCGCAATGTAGGGAACTATCAAAAAGCGCGAAATGTAAGATACAATGCTCAATGTACACAGCTCCAACACAGCGGGTCTAGTAGTGTTGTAGACTCCGTTGCGCGTCCTTTCTTTGCAGGAATCACATTTCCGCAGTCTAGAAGAGGACGCCAGGTGCCAGATCAAAACTCCTCGTCCGAACTTGCAGCTAGAAGCTTGATTCTGTCTGCCGCCTTCATCTTCCGGAACGTTTTCTGTATTTGCAAAAAAAAAGAAATAACGCATATTACGGATGCGCAACCTAAATTTATATTTTCTTTATTTATTTAAAATACCCTCAAGCTACAAACAGACATTGTAGAGGGGAGGGGCAAGAAGTTGACACTAATGTTAAATACTTGCAAATGAGTTCTGCGGATACCCGCTAGGTAGAGTAACGTTTATGAAAGGTAAAATTAGCACCCACATGTCTTGTAGCACAAGGCTAAAAGGAAATCCGTGTGGATTTCTTTGTAGCCTTGTGCTACAAAACGGCTAGATGCTAATTTTCCCTTACATATTAAGTACTTGGTAAAAATGCAAAGAATAGAAAGACAGAATAATACATTGACACTTTTAACAAACATGAGTAACAACAACTACGGGAATACATGCTAAGCGATTAGTACAAAATTAAAGCAGTTAATTGTCTTTAAAGTGTTAGAAAATTGGCTGGTTGAATACATCTGGAACAGAAATATGACATTGTGACGTCATATACAAAAAAGTAACGAGTCATAAAACGAAAACATAAGCACATCAGAAATATGCACGAATATATACAACAAAATTTAGGAGCCTTGTGATATAATAAATACAACCAAAGGAAAAAGGATAAAAAGGATAGGTGATGTCATAACCAGCAATTCGAGCATAAGGAAGATGTTCTATAGGCATTATGAAGCTCGTTAATTTGACATGAAACACTGATGTGCGATTTTGAAGTTATTGGTGTTTTAATGCTCGATATAGTGATGCTGCTAGATTATTACAATCTGTGGCCGTCTGGCGGAGTAACGAATATCAAAAACCGTAGATGGTGCTGCATAAAATTTTCACTGCTTGGCGAATGTGAATGTAAGGCGAAATGTATGGTGGAGGCTCAGTAAATGTGGACTGTAAGTATGAACTCTGGTAGTAGATTTTATGGAAAAGACAGACAAGGGATAGTTTTCTGCGGTGTGATAGTAGCGGAAGGTGTAGGATAGCTTTCATGTTATTAACACTCGCAGTTCTTTGGTAGTTGTTTAGTTAAACGGACTAGGAGATATTGTACTTTTACTATTATTCGTAAGTGCTTTTCATATCCGGTGTTCCATACTGGCGATGCGTATTCAAGGTGTGGACGAATTAAAGTTGCATATGATAGTTGTATATAGTAGTATGGACGCTGTCACCGTTCCGATTCATTTGGCTCTTCGAACAAAAGTTATGCAACGTACGTGACTGGTAATTTGATACCTCTTACTAGCTGCGGCCGAGCCGCCGCCTAGGTTTGCTGAAGTTCGTGTGTGTTTTCTTTGCCTGTCTGTCTGTTTCCGATAGCTTACAACCATGATTTAAAAACAATGGAGTTCTGCCCCTCCACGGTGGCATATTGGCTATGGCACTCGGCTGCTGATCCGAAGGTGACGGGATCGAATCCCTCTAACCGCGGCAGCTGCATTTCGATTGAGACGAAACATTGAGGCCCATGTAGCGTTCGATGTCAGTGCACGTTAAAGAACCCTAGCTGGTGGAAATTTTTCGGAGCCCTCCACTGCGCTGTCTCTCATAATGATATAGTGGTTTTGGGACGTAAGACTCCAGATGTAAACCAGTTCAGGTAGATGTGCTATCTGATCTACTACTTTTCATACATTGCCTATTTATACCTACATCGTCCATTTTCACACACATTAAAAAGCTGAGGTAATCAAAGCTCAAGCGTGGCATATACCTACTGTCAAGCAGAGAATGTTGAGTAAGCAGCCCATTTGCAATACGGTGCTGGTGGTAAATGTAATGGCTGTGTGTGTGTGTGTGTGTGTGTGTGTGTGTGTGTGTGTGTGTGTGTGTGTGTGTGTGTGTGTGTGTGTGTGTGTGTGTGACTATATAGCACCACATGCTGACCATCTTTGCGTAGCACCCTAGCTTGACGATTACCGTCGTGAGGAGAACACAATATTGTGTGCTCAATACTTCGAGTGAAGTTTTCCTAGTACATGAAATTTATTCGAGCAAAACATACGCTTTGTCAGACTTATTCAACGCACTGAAAAACACGACATCCGCTCGTGTTTTTTGAGCACAAGCTAAAAGAACACGACTTCTATGCCCATAATTCAGTGCAAGAACACTTAGGTTTGCATTGCCGGGATTGTGGGTGATGGCCTGCAGGTTCCACGAAAGCGCGGCGATTTCCTGACATGGCGATAGCACGACGCGGGAGGTAAGTGAAGCGTCTAAAGTTATCCGCCTCCGAAATTAATGCGTCAGTATGGCCTCACTGAAAGAAGGGGAGAAAAAACGTCGTCAAACTATCTAAAAAAATGTCTTAGAGGAATCGTTATTATCTGCATAACACCGCGCATAATAACTCATGATGATTGGTGCGCGAATGTGCTCGTGTCTCGTGCTAAGATTCTCTTTACCACGTATTGTGGTAACCTTGGTCTTACTGTCCTCAAAGTGTGTGGGTGATTGCGCTTTGGTTATCTTTTCATCCTGCTTAGGGATGCCGATACGGATTCGCATTTGATACTACGCCACAAACCTACTCCTGAGTATTTCATCCTTCTTGCCATGAAAATTCGATGAACATGTGCGCCTGTGCGTGTGATCTTTCCGCATCCTTCGTTCCTATGCGGCGCGCGAATAGCGTTGGTACTATGAACTTTACGTTACATCGGATTTCGTTTTGCTCGCAAAGTTTGTGCGCTATCAGTCGTGCTTTCTACTGTAGTCATCGGTGGTAACTGCTAGCAACCGACCACTCAGACAGCATTAAGAAATGACGAAGGTTACCGGGTCGATCTTGCGGTGCAGCTTACGCCGGGTGTGCGATCGACAGCGCCGGCGACAGCAGCCGATGCAGGCCAGTGAGCAGAGGATGAGCACGGCGGCAGCCACTCCGCAGGCGATGGGAATGAGGATGCTCATCAGGTAGTTGTCCTCCTGTGGTGGCACAAGGAAACACGGGTGAGTGAGAGTGCGGTACGTGCAAGGTGATAAGAACATGGTCAAAGTTCACGCTGTGAACTTTCGCGCCATGGCGCCGACAAAACTCACGTGCCCGCCTCCACGAATCTTCTCCTCAGTACCATATAGAAAGAAAGCTCTTTCCTGACCCATGCGACCTGTCGGGTCATTTGGACTTTCTTGACAATTTCCTTTACAGATACAACTAGCATAACTGTTTTGAACTTCATGCCACCGATGTTAAGGTCAATAGCAGTGGCGGTGCCGTTGGACGTTTATAAGGAATTGGATACAACGTAACATATTCAAAAAACAGTAAGGCAGCGTTTCCTTTTACGCATAACGGTAAACGACGTCCCTGATTTTAAAGGGCGACTCCGACAATTTTCCGGTGTCCGCAGATCTCAATTAAAATGTAAATATATTTTCTCGTCGGTACTATAACAATATATGCCAACCCAGGCAGTTGCAAGTCATTTAGTTTTCCTCAAGTAAAGAAACTTTTAGCAAATCCCCACGCGGGCCACCCTGTGTTCTTAATTGCTTGGCTTCAACGCTGCCTACCCGACCAGGCACGCCGTCAAAAGCAAAACGGCGAAAAAGCGCTCAAATCATCGCTGTCAGGTTAAGTGAAGCTGGCATAGCTCAATACATCATCGGATGACCTCGCCATTTTGACTTATTTGACAGCAGCTAAATATTTCTGATTTTGGGAAGGCTGTGACATCGTCGCATATGCCGCACGAAGCGTGTATTCGTTTCGGTTTTTGTTTAAACACATCATTTATTCGGTGATTTGAAATGATTGGCGAGTTTATGAGGAAACTACATAAAACTGGCCGCTAGAGAACTCTCCGTACTTCTGGAACACAGCGATATCAGAAAATGGTGAAAACAACCGCCTAAGTTCACCTTTAAGTGCATCAAAAAAAAGAATGCTTAAAGTGACAGTGTTGGAAAACTAGTTTCAAGTTTCCACGTAATTCTGAAACCGATAACCTCTCAATGACGGTATTAAAATGTAATGGTAATCGGTAAATGCAAAAGAATTATTCTCAATCAGAGTGCAAAGACGAAGGTGTTAATTATCTTTTTCATTCATTATCCTGACATTACTTCGCGTACAGCAATACATTCGCGAATTTCTATGAATTTACTGTTTTTGTCATTTTTTCTCAAAATGTGTTCTCTATACAAGCGCTATAAAACACTCAAAATGGAGAAATTCATATTTTCCTTTTTGAGGCAACATATTGAGATCATGAAATGCGTGATCTCATCCTAAGCGCACTAGAAATTAAAATATCGAGGCATATAAGGAAAATTGATCTTTGATGCTTAAATTCCTGACTTTTTGTCTGGGACAAACAAATTTTACTTGCTTTAAGCTCGCTTCAAAACTGCTCTTCTGGGCTGAACAATTTGTTTGAATCAAATTTTGTTGAACGCGATATTAGTGTCCAAGACCATCCCTTTAATCTCCTCTGGATTAGCCTTAAAAGTGCTTTCTCTGGGCGCTGCTCATTATATTGTGTACAGTTTTGTGGAAAGTAAATGCCACGCATAGAATACTTGAATAAGTTCGTGCCGCCACTTACCCTCCATGTTATCCAATCAGTGAAGAAGTACTTGTGAGCTGAAAGTAACGAAAACATGCTGTGATCAGTGTATATCAGGAGGTATCAACGCAGAGTTGAAACTTATAAAGCGTAAGAGTGCAAAGAGTACGTCGCTAGGATATAAACCTGCGATGGCCCTTATGGCTGCACAAATATAGAATAGCACGAAAATAAAAAAAAACGACACGTGCAAAGGCCGAAAATACAGCACTCGTCCATCTTTTCTACTACATGAACGTTGCATTTTAAAGATATGTTCGTTATTATTTAGAAAGTATGCCAGTGCTTCCCTCCTTTTCCCTCTGAAACATCGCAGAAATAGGCACACTGTTAACACTACATATCACCGAAGTTAGTCTATCCTGCTTAGCGTCAGGGCGGCATTCATAATCCACTATTTGCTAGGTTTCACTACTCCTCGCCCACTTCTTTTTCTCACCCCTTTTCAATACTATACCAGTGTGTTCTACTATATTAAACGCATCCGCCTTAATGTAGTAGCTGCTATGAGCTGAGGCAATGAGCGCAATAGAAGAAAGAAGTGCTTGCGCCTTGCATTTCTTGGAAGTATAATTCATGATGAGTATAGTTTCTGCTCGCACTTAAAACCACACGGCCGACATGAGCAGCTTCGCTCTCAAATATCACATCAAAGCACAACCATGCGCTATCTACGGCAAAGCAAGAGCATAATAACAATCCAAAGTGGGTACAACCATGTCCAAGAGCGATGCAACTAAATACTTTGAATGTTCGTACAATAGGTCTTTCTAGTGCTCTCCGCACTTTTTCTTTATTATTATTAAAAGAGTTCGTGACTCGGAAAGTGCGCTGCAGATTTTCTCTTCATCGGACATTTGTGCTCTCCCAAACATGGTGTGAAAGGCGTATAACGAATGTAAGCCTGTGAATATAAACCTGTCACGTCATTTGCGCATTTCCATACGCCGCCGAAGGCGACAAATACTTGTAATTTAATAAGATATTTTCGCGTGCGACCGCACAGTATCACTTCGTTGCATGGCAGTACCATGTTCTACGAGCCTGCCCATGTGTCGCCTTCGAGAACGGTGCCGAACCTATCATTTCTGTTTGTTCGGAATATGCATAAACGACAATTGCCCATTTGTTTCAAATTTTCGGAAAAGCCAGAACATGACTGCCTTAAAAATAAAGACATATTGAACGCTATATTTACGATTATAGCTGAGGAACCCCCAAATCAAGCGAATGCCACATTCTCCTTCTTGCAAAAAAGTATTGAATGCCTTGGAATAAATTTGTGTTTGAAAAATTTAGAGAATGTCCATCATATCTCGCGGCTGCAGGGGAACTTCGGTAGTGAATGAATAAACCAACAGCAAGAAACTATCATGTAACGCTCCTCTGGAAAATTGGTGTATAATCTCATGCGAATAATTGCAGTATTAGCGTTGGACGTTCCTACTGAGAAATCTTAATACTAGTGCTTTTGCGTCTCCGTCGAAAAAAAGAAAGACGTGTTAAGCGGCGCGTGGTTCTAGAATGGCCATATTTTCTTCCAAATTTATTTTAACACGTATTAAAATGCACCAGTTGTGTGTTCGATTTGCACTTGAAGTTTTCGAACTGTAAATCTAACGAATCAGTTCATGAGCGCTCACCGCAAAAGCTTCCAATTTCGATTAGCTCTTCAGATGCTTTCACTGCCGAATAAGATGTTATACAAGGTCATGTTGAGTCAGCTTGTTATAAGGGTGTTATTTACGTTACTACGAGTATATTTATGAGGCAAACTTGAAGCTTAACTTCTATTAAGCTAAGGAGCTCATACACTACTGAGGATTGAATGGTTTCGGCTATGAGGCGCTCAATAAAGATAACTCTCATTATAGAAAAAAGATACAGAGCTTAACCGAACAACCGCATAGTGTGTACACCGCCAATGGTCCGAGGAGCGCATGGTGCATCGCACACTCTTTCAAAGTGTGCCAATACGACAAAATTTGCAATTCATACACCGGTATAGCCGTTCTTGATGACCTACTAAGAAATACTCAGCAGTGTGCCTTTGCTCAGCAAGTGCTACCGTGAAATACCGCGGGCTTTTATTCAGGAACGGGGCGCCGAAGATTCCTCAGTTTCAAAAAATACATTAGTCACGAGCTCACAGATATAACTAAGGAAAAATGGCGAAATTGAAACATGTAAATTTGTTTCTCCGCATCTAACATTCTGCATCACGACTTGACACCCCCAAACCAGCATAACTTTCTGTGCTTTTGTATCCTTGTATCAACTGCCTCCCGCTTCAAGCTAAGACGAGTTCATTATGATTTTGCTTTAAATCAGAAATGTAGGCACCCCGAATTTCAATAGTGCACCTGATGACGCGATGACGCTCCGACTATTGTATTCCGAATGATGTGAAACCATAGGCCCAATCCTACATTACTATCTCCTTCCACGCCGAAGGCACTCAGACGAAGCCCTGTTGTGTAGTACTCACGCTGTGGTGTCTTCACAACTTCGCCACCAGACTCCCCACCGAAGTGTAGCACGGCGTCTCCTTCGTGCCCCGTCGTGTTCGTGACGCTGGGCTGTGCAGTGACGTTGGCTGAAGCAGGCTGCTCAATGCTCTCGTTGTGAGCTGCATGCTCCGTTCCAGTGGTCGCCGTGGCGTTGACCTGGCCGCCGAGCGTTAACGGAACGTCGGACGGACGAACTATGAGTGCCGTTCCCGGTGTGGCAACACCTTTCGTGTCCACATGTGCCTCCTGCATATATTTATTGTTGTTTGCGGTTACATATCTCAAAAAAAAAAAAAAGAAGCAGCGTTCTTAGCAGAGCGGTGTATATATCAAACGTAAAGCACAGAATAACAAAAAAGGAATCCTGGACAGAGCCTCAAGCTCTATTCCTTGACAGAGCAAAAAGCAAGGGAGCTAAGTTATTGTGCATTAATTATTGGAAACCATTTCAAGATTTTTCGGCCGAAGGTAACAATATGATTTCCGCGCGCGGGGTTTGTAGAAACCTAGAAAGTTTATCACTTGCCATTGCGGACACTAATAAATGTGAGTGCATATTTCTAGTGCCACTAAAAAGAGGGGTATATGTTTACGATGTTTGCCTGAACTAATGCAGCATACAGAGCTCACCATGCATCAGTTCACGCACTGCAACTTGTACAAGGGTCGACACGCAACAGCAGGCGATCGCAGTTTTGAAGAAGCTGAGGCGTTTTAAGCAACACTCCTCGCTGCAGGTGAATCATCTCCACGTACTGCCTCTCAGCCTCCCCACTAAACTAGACGAAGCTTCACCCTTGTGCAGGCGCGGTAAGCCCTTCCGCATACCCACGATTTTCTCTCTTGACTATACTCGGCGACAGCTTTTCTTGACATTGGAGCGAAGGCTACGGAGGCGGGGCCTCCGCACATTTGTGTTACTACGCAAGTGGTCCGGCAGCTTGCAGCCGATTTCAGTTCCAGTTTCGATTTTCGCTTGCTCGCAGCGCTAGTGTGTTTAGCAAAATGTATGCATGCAAAATGGGAACGTCAGAGTTAAACTTTGATGAGAGTGCATACATATTGCGCATGAAGTAGCCGTGCACTTTGCGCCGTAATGCTGCCAACGCAAACGTGTCGTAGCGCAGCAGCCTCGTCTTGGCGGTCATGCGCTTCCCAGCTTCGCCCGAGATATCCAGTTTCTTACGCTTTGGAGAGGAAAGTGGGGCCCGCAGAGCTTCAGCCTTGATTCGTGTTACCGTTCGCATACTCACTCCGGTGAGTTCGGCGACAGTCCGGCACACAGAATTCGTCGACAGCTCGGGCTCACGGCGCCTTACTCCAGCGTAGACGCTACAGATAACCTGCTTCGTTTGCTTGGAGACCCACTTCTTGTCACACTTAGCGTATAGCCTCCTCGGAGAACTAAAAGGAGAGTTCGCGGCCGCACACGGTACCGCCGGCACCGGGGACGCCATGTTTACTGCAAGAGCAAGCAGCAGACGCAGCAGGTGTGCGGAAAACGTGGCGCCGTCCAAGAAATAAAAAAGGAAAAAAAAACTAGGGCGCACGATAACTTCTTTTCCATGAACAGCTTCCCATACTTGTTCTATCCTTATAATGAAGAACGTTTTATTTATTCGGGCCAAGTAGCCATTAGAATCAGAAAATAAAATAGGTACTATTTCCTGGCGCGCGCGCATGCAGGCGATTCGGCTCTGTAGCTTCCACAGTGCTGTCAAGGAAAGCTGTCGCCAAGTATAGCTCATTGTACCTTCAAAGCATTCCTGCGACCGTCTTTAACTTATTTCCCCGTTGCTTTTACATATCAGCACAATCTCCAGCTGGGGTTTAAAGTGAATTCCAACTGTCAAGACAGCTTGCACATAACTTTCAGAATGAAAAGTTTGAAGAAGATTCATCGCGGGATTGTGTATTAAATGCTTCTTTTGCAGTTGGTCAATACAGTGGCGTTATATCATCTTCTATACATTAGGTAGGCAAACCTTTACTAGCCAATCCTACAGAAATTGCAAGGTAGACTATACTGCGGCAACTATCGCTCGCCTGCCGCCCTAGCATGGGCACGTTCAAAGCCGCCACGGTTTCGCTGCAAAACTGTGAAGGCCTCGCTAGGACAGGATGCACGGTTTCAAAGAGGACACGAAACGAATCATAAATGGGCTTCGCTTTGATGAGCAACAAAGGGAACGAAAGAAGTACGTGTCTTTTTCTTTTTTTTAAAGGAGTCCTGAACCACCCTCCAGGCTTGGTGAAAAAAGCATATTCTACGGCTTGCCTACGCTGTAACGAACATCTCAGCCAAATGCTGTAGTCATCCGCGAAGCGTAGCGTTCACAAGCGGAGCACAAAGCTTGCACTTCGCCAGGAGCCCTCAACTCAAAAAGCGGCTTCTCTCACGCTCCTTGTATATGCTTTGTTTCGTCATAAAGCATTTACAAGGAGCGTCGCTGCCATTGGCCGACGGCATTGGCCGCGCCTGTGTGCGGGCCCTTCGCAGCGCGCGTTTTTTAAAACCGTTAGCGCGTGCGTGCCGTGCGTGCCGTGCGCTCGCTTTTCCTTGCGTTGTGAGCACCTATATAGGCAAAATAGTTGCAGGAAATATGTAAAAATATATGTGCTAATGCACTAGTCTCATAGATGCCATTGGAAGGCGTCCGTAAACTACCTCGGCGTGGACGCGAACGGTGCGGTGCTAAAGTCACCATAAATATAATTTTCCAAGAAGTCAACAAATGCGTGCCTGCAGCCTGTAATAAATCACAAATTATTCCCAAACTTTAATTTACAATTCATCAGTGATTGTAGATGGGTTTATTCCCTATGGTACTCCCATGCGCCACCTTCTAGTACTCGTATTCATAACATGGTGGAGTGGAACCCAAAATATTTGTTTTATAAGGTGGATTAAAGGAGTTGGTCTGATTAGGGTGTATATGGGTGGATTAGAGCTCATTAAGGCGCCTTAGGGTGGATTAAGACAGACTGAAGTGCATTAAGGTGGACAATGACATATTATAGAGCGGATTACGCTAGACTTAGATTAGGGTGAATTAAGGATTACAGCAGATTAGGATTGACTACAGAATGTAGTGTCGATTATAATCATTACGACTGTAATGTTTGGCTTAATTTGTCGTAACTTAATAGTATGAGCTTATTGAGACTTGACTTACTCTTAACCTAACTAGTCAGAGCCTAATTAGTGTTACGCTAATTAGGCTCGGTCTAATTAACTTATACCTAACCATTTATGACTTAATACGCTTAACTTCATTAGTCATAATATAATTATCTTTGTGTTGATTAGTTCTATCTTAATTATACATTACCTAATTAGTTTAGGCCTAGTTACGCTGTGCTTTGGTATATTATCTTAATTCGGTATCGCTTCATGAGTATTACCTTAATTAGGCCTGAAATCATCAGTTTTTGCCTAATACCCTTACATATTTAGTCTCAGCTTAATGAGGCTTGACCTTGAAGTCATAGCATAATTTACTTTGGATTAATAAGTGCTAGCTTAGGTTTGACCTAAATAGTAATAACCTAGCTATGGTTATTACTACATGGTCTAATTGGAAGCTTGCTTACACTAGACTTGCTCCTATCAGCTAAATCAGGCTTCGCATAGTTAGTCCAACCGTAATTAGACTTGGTTTAATTAGTATCATGGCTTAATTAATTGTAAATTATTAGTATTCGCTTAGTTAGGTGTGACTTATTTGTCATAGCTCAATTAAGCTTGAATTATTTCAGTTTGGCTTGATCTGGCTTACTTGGATTACTCCTGTCTGAACTAGGCTTCAATTAATTATTCCTAATTAGGCTCCTTTCCATTAGACTTATCCTTACCAGCTAGTTCTAGGAATCTTAATTAGGCTCCATTGAATTAGACTTAGCCCTACTAACTAGTCCTAGGAAGCTTTCTTTACTACAGCATGGTATTGTTATGCTAGCATTACATAGCTTAGCGGAGTTTCTGCAGATTTCCAGTTTCACCAATAGCTTGAACAGCTTCCCTGTTAAAATTGAACAAGTGTATTTACACATTAAATTAATCCATCCATCTTACCGCATGTCAGCGCACCTTATTCCACATTAACCTGTCGGCAAAGTTTCGAGTTGTGAAGGTCTTCCTTTCGAGTCATAGTAGTCACACGTTCGAGCCCGACAGGATGATTAACCCGTCTACAATCACTAATCAACAATTATCTAACTTGGGGTTATGCAGGACAAGGTGGATCAGCATTCGTAGTTGCGCTGTTTGTCCTGACGCCGTCTTATGCGCAATATCGACGACAAGCAGCGCACTGACAAAGTAAGCGCGCACACCTGCGAGCCTAAACGTGTGTGATGAACGAAAACAAAGCTTCGGAGGATCGAAAAAAACAAAAATGCGGTGATCGCGAGGGCAAGCGACCGAGCCCAGGCGCGCAGCGAGCAGGCGGCCACAAGCGCGCTGCGAACAAGCAATCCCCGGTAGTCGCGCGCTTTTCGTCAGCCACTCTGACACGTCGCTGAAATCTGGTGACGTAACGTGGTGGGCGGGGCACCTCCTTCGACACCGCCCTAACGAGCTCTGTACCCTCTGTTCCGCAGAGTTGAGACAGTACTGGAAAGGGAGGTTTTCCGGTCGCAATATCTTCGCTCTTAATAAATCGATTTGAAAATTCTTTCGGCTGTGAATTTCTGAGAGGGCCTTCAATGCACACCCAGCCGTTTTCAAAACCAAGCCCGAGCGGTGGTTTGGGACACCTTTAATGGCTGGGTTGGACTTGTGATAGGGTGTCTCGCGGCGATGGCACTGAGGCACCCTAATTTTTGACACACATAAAATAGAGCAATAAAAAGCGTATAAAGAGCTCTATACATTTGCATAATTACGCTGAATATATGAGTAATACACGTCTTACGTTGTGCAGTATATACTTTCAGTCGTGTATGGTTGGAAGCAGTTCTGGTTTATCTTTTATCTTAAAAATTACCGCGCGTCATCAGTGAGAGCCGCGGCTGCATAGGCGAATAAGTGTGTGGAAAACTTCCACTTACTCGGTCAATTGGCTCTTTTAGGCGCCTATACTCTAAGCCCAAATCCTCAGATCCTGGCGCTCGCATTTACGCTGCCTCCGATAACCGGATAATGCGCAAGACCTCAGAATTTTTACGACAATATGTTCTATGCTATACTCAGAGCAAGCGCCCTTTATCTCTGCGACCTCGAACTCTCGCGGCAATAGACTGCTTTTGTTTTGTTTTGTTTTTTGTTTTTCTTGGGGGGGGCGGGGGAGGCAGTTATAAAGCTAGCTTACGTGCGATGCATTTTTCACAAATCATACGACGTACTCAATTCTGCAAGCAGCATGTACAAAAATGTACTACTTGAACTGTGGCATGGAAAATGTGTACTCGTCCCTCGTAATATAAATACACAAAAAAGTCCTAAAATATGTAGCTGGGACATTAGGTTGATTGAAGTCATCACAGGTGTGACCATTAGTTGCACAAACGTGTTCTGCGAAGAACCTTTATTGAGAATTACGGACAAGCTACAACGCATTAATTCATTTTCCATTAGGCATCATTTATCCCCACTGAAAGGGTTACGAGTCACACAAATATATTACCACAGTAAATAACTTCATCATTTGACTGTCACCTCCAAGAGGCATCCTGAGAAAGTTACAAATAGCAGGAGTACAAAATAATATGCACAAGTCGATTCAATTCTTTGTGTACACAAGAGGCACAAGGGGAACATTTATATTTGACTATTAATCTTTTGCGGCCTGAAATAAATTCAGTAGACATAAATAAGCAGCGGTGGAATAGGGTAGCGCATGTAGTACTCTTTAACAATTACAAGAAGAAATAGGATAATCTGGAAGCACAGTAAAATCAATGAGTGAAAAGCGTTTGTTGCTAGAAAACAAAACAAATGTCTTGCAGTCGCATGCTTCCAGGGACGACACGATCTGTTTGCCGCAATTATTTAGTAACAGACGTAGCCGGTATCGAAAAATTCGTTTTGCGCAATTAGCAGGACGTGCAACCTTTCACTCTTTCTGATTACTGGTATCATACGGGACTAGATACTTATCAAGATTGCCAACGTTTTGTAAGGCATTTTGTTTCTCTTTTATGCATAACTTAGAATAGCCAGTCAGCCTGAATTTCAACAGTGAAGGCAGCTTTCCACAAGTAATTTAGCAACCGATTTAGCTGCATGAGACAAAACGGCAACCTTGGAAGCAAAGCTAGCAATTCGCTTCTGCAAGGAGGCGTCCTTAACGCCAGCATTTGCAGTTGCGCCGAAGTTGAGAGCACCATAATGAATGGGCGAAAATGGAGAGGTATATAGTGATTGGCTGAATGACACTGTAAAATGATACGTAGTTTCTCTGCATGAACATGCACTGCTGAAGTAGTTGCAGACAGCAAACCAGCATTGCACATCTTATGACTGGTTTAAGAAAAAGAAATCCAGCCTCCTCCACGCTAAGAAAACCATGGTTCACCGCTGTTGCGCTTTTGTTGTTATACATGAAGTAACTGGCACAGGTGTCAACTTCGCTATCACGATAATGTTCTAGTATCACTATCAAGTAGTATTGTGCTGAGGGGAAGGTTTGGGTACTGGGTGGAAATTAAGACCGGGTACTCTTTTCTCTTCCGCTTAACCCAAGGCTTCTCTTCCTTGCTCTCTGTTTCTTTCTGTTTCTTGTTTTGCCCTTTGTCGTTCACTCTTCTTCATTGATCTCTTTGGATGCTGCACTTCGCATAATCACTGTCATCTAGCAGTGGATAAAAGGCATGGGTGTTGGTCTATGGCAGGAGGGGGCCGACTTTTCCTTCCGTAGTGGTGGACAGCGGACCGTACTGGGCAATCCCTTACAAAAGTGCCATATATGGCGATATCAGGAATTGGGCATATGTGGCTATATATAGCACGTTCAAGTACGTGGCCGCATTTGCCCCAATCGGGATAGAAACAATATGGCAATGAAAGACCAACACGAAGAATGCCATGCACGTGTGCAGGTTATGCACATATGGTAGAAAGAGAGTACGCTGAAAGCTGTAATGACGTGGACGAAACGTCATTTGTTTAGTTTTACTGCTTTGCAGAATTAGTTGGGCATGTGCACATCGAAGCTGATATAAATATGGTCTAATATTGATACCGCTGACTAAATCAGCACTGGGGGAACGACCGGTCTTTATCGTCTTAGCTCTAACGTCAGCCCTGATGGCACTAACAGTACTTCTCTTAGCTTATAGTACTCCCGAAGCGGGCAGGTGCACAGTACTTCTCTTAGCTTATAGTACTCCCGAAGCGGGCAGGTGCACATGCGTATAACACTGACGAAATTTATTACCGGGGATCCAGGTGGTGCAGCCTCACAGAACATGACGGCCGCAACCACAACCACTCCCAGCAGGAGTTCGCAGTGCGTGGAAGCCAACATGGCGGCGGTGGTGGCAGCAGCTGTGGCTGGCGATGCCTCGCTCTTGTGGCCCCGACGTCGGTCGCTAGATAGCTCTGTGGTCGCTCATCTGTCTGCAATTGAAAAAGCCAGGCGTGAGTTGTGAAAAGCGAAGATTGCTCATCCTCGTTTCTCTCTGCAAGCCTAATACGGAGCAGCGCTCTGTACTTTGCAAGCAGTTAGGCACTCAAGCCATGTCTATTTTTCACGGTAAGAAAGGTGCAGTCGTGTGGACGACAACGCCTACGTCGTCGAAACTTCAGTCACCCCTGAGAAAATGTACATATTGTGGGCATTCATTAGTCTCTTCTACTTCATCTGTACATAATCATCATCCCCTAGGTTCTTCATCGTTATCTGCTGTGGGTTGTGATCTAGAGTTCACTCTGTGCCTTGGTGCGAACCGTTCTCCGTAGCCTCAAGGCTTAATAAAACGGCGTTATCATCACAGCTTCACACTATTTTTTAAATGATGAGGAGGGGAGATTGGCGCTCTTAGTATGGCACTGGCTACTCCCTGCATTGCAAATGCGACAAATTCTTTTTTAAAAAAGAAAAAGAATTTTTCACAGCCTTTAAAACAGTCAATCCAATACAGGCGTCAACAATTCGCTGTTTTTCTTGTCTTGTTTTTTATGCTACACTACCGCACTCGCAGTGCATTGCACTGTGTTTCCAAACGTTAGGTTGAGTTCAGGCGAAGCTTGAATTGTAAAGCCTTTGTCAATGGCATACGAAAAAGCTTCCTGCCGCGAGAAATGAATATTCCTCATCCGGGTGCGGATACCGGCCGTTGCTGACTGCCAGATTGCAAAACCAGCACGCTAATCAATTCAGCCACTATTGGTTTATCAAACAGGCGCTTTAAAGCGGAGTTTTATACGCAAGAAGATGTAGGCGCACTGAAAGGGCGCAGCCGTAGCGCACCTTAGCAGATGTGACAATATCTGAGTCATATCAATCCTTTGAATTTTCCAAGGAAAGAAAGAAGAAAGTAAGAAGGAGAAGAAACAAAAAGAATCAATCTGAAGGTTATAGTGAAGCGTTCTCACATGCACCACTTTTGAGTTCTGATTGGGAATCGAACCCAATACTCCGCACAGGAAACTGTAGAGCATATACTTTGCTGGTTCTCTAGAGGCCTCTCGAATGCCTCAGTTTCTGGGGAAGTCTAGAAGCTTTGCATTTAGGTCGCTGAATTTTGATGCGTTGATGAGGTAACTAGTGTCAGGATTTGCAACAAAAAAGCCTAATGACATACATATAAATCTCGTTGAGAGGGTCCAGCTTATTGTTGGTGTTTTTTAAAATGCGTTTGTTTGCCGGGCACATCTGGTATGCGCATCCGGTATGCACGTACAGTTTTTCGAACGATACGTTTTGATTGACGTTCGAGTGCAGGTTTCATCCACCCGCTCCTCGTGTCAGTATGTTTCTGAAGCAAACTGGAGTCTGTCCGGTTGTTTTGTGATCTTGGTTTAATGTCAGTAGGAATTAGTGCCTAAGTGCCATAACTCTGTGGATATATGACAGGGCATATACGAAGCTGCACAATATACTCATATTAGACTGATGCTAACTATTTATGTCGAAGTCGCTCTATACAATATAAGCTGTGCTGATATGATCTTTTACTGTTAAAGATTTTCACAATAAAACGGGGCGACGCTAAAGGAATGCGTCGTCCCGTTTTGTTGTACAGTGTGCCAGCGCTCACGGTAGGTGGCGCTACTGTCAATGTTCAAGAAGGAAGCTTCGATTTATTTGGCGAAAGAATAGTTACTATGCAGTCTATCGAGAGGATGCGATTGGGTCATAGTCACTCGTCCCCTATAGACCGCAACAGCGGAAGGGAATTCTATGAATATTGCGCTAAAACAATACAAACAGCACTAATGCAGAGCGAATGGCGATGTGATGGGACAAGGAATGGCACGGTACAAAAAAGGTGAGGTGACGTAGAAATACCGTAAGAGACTGGTTCATCGAGGTGCCGTTGAGCGGATATCACGCGCAAGGACTGTTTTCTCAACAGCCGGCGTTCCCGCGGCCGTCGTTGTGGTACACAGCTAGCGAGCAACGCACTCGCCAAGAACAGCTTTCTTTTGCCCTTTGCGCACCGAGAGAGCGAGCGCAGCTGCGCTGCTATCAGTCGCCTCCGGCTGGGAGCGGAAAACCGCATCTACCGTCCACTACTGTCGTAAGGCACACGGAGCGAGTTATAGTGCGAAATAGGCACGAACCAAATTGGGGCAGACGGTTTTACGATGTGCTACCCCTATATTTGATACACTCTATTCCTTGCAGGTAGATTTGGTGTTCGTAAACTGAAAATCTATAAAATGACCGCTAAATGGAAGTGAGTGCGCACTGGTTGGTATCCGCAACCATGGAGATGCCGCCCAAAGACACAAATCAAATAACAAAAATAAGGAAACGATACAAAAACCGTACCAACACAAGAGACCTGCGTTAATCGTTCCTACGTCCTTATGTGCGCAAACAGCGTTGCCTTTCTTTTTTTCGTGAGAGTGGATCCGTCACCCCTCAGGATGGCAATGCTCCGCGTTTATCAACGAGACATGCATCGCCTGCTTAAGTAGCAGTTACAACATTTTGATTAAAACGCACCTGTGATAATAAAGCCTAGAACATTAAACCTTCGCAGCCACGACTCTTATTAATAATTGTTCTTCTCCTAGTCATCATTCATGCTACAGGCCAACACGTCTTGAAAATCGATGGTGTCCGATCACGGTTGTTCAGTGGCGAGATGACAGCCGCGATGTTTTTGTACGACTTAGTATGTGTTTGTAATCATGCTACACGTGCCCTTGCCTGATGTGTAGGCCCAAATGACATTCATGGTAGATGTGTTGGATAAACAGAAAATTACACTGGAAGCAAGGCGGCTGCTGCATTAGCGTCATGGATGGGTAACGTACGTCCAAAGCTCACGAATTGTTCCTGTAGTACTTGACATTTCAAAGATGGCGACTGGCCATTACAGAGCTTCGAGACTAACTGCTACAACTGATGTTATAAAAAGCTTTACGCAGTGTCATATACGAGAGTGAAAGAATATAACTTATGCCAGTAGGTTTCCACTTTGGAGCCTTTGAACGTATACACTCTAAAAGCAAAGAGAGTGCTGGGCACTCAATTTGGGGAAGTACTTTCGTGTCGCAAATTTAACTCCTTTGTACAGAGTAGATCAACCCCATTGCAGGGTACCGGTACTCTCGCCAAAACAGAGTAGTAGGACGCCTCCGAAGGGGATTCGAACACTCCTTTGAAGAGAGCTCAACTACCCCACCAAGCGGGGTGCTAGTACTCCCAGAGGGAGTAGCAGAGACAAAAAAGAAAAAAAAACAACCACTGCGTTTTTCGACCATAGTACAATTAGCAGGCATTTAATTACATCACACTGAACATAGAACATACAGGCTGACATGACACGAACGCGCATACACGCCAATAACACAACCACAGCAAAGCACAAAGCCCACAACACACTCGCCATGTACCGTCTTAGACTGAAGTCCCGTATATATAACCCGTATACTTGACCTGCTTTGTAGCGCCACTGGTAAAGTACTGTTCTGCGTAATTAAAGAAAAAGTGTGCGCAGAACAGGTGTACATTTAGCGTTGGCTCATAGGTAGCCGCTCGCCACACAGATCTGTTAATCTAAACGCGCGGAATATATGCAATGTCTTTTAGATTAATGCATTCCTATCATGAGCCTGGCATTCCGTTTTGCGGGCAAACGCGAGTTCGCAGTGCTGGTTCACGATGTAAAATGCGGCTGAATTTCATCAACGCCAGCGAATTAAAAGCGGCACCCGGGTGCTCTGCTACCACCCGCTTCATTCCGTCGGCGTCCCCTTTCGAGTTCAGTAGAGCACGTCTGTACGGCGAACAACCGCTGGCGATCACAAAATATGCACTCCTCGTCCTTCGTTATTCTGCACAGCAGATGAAATATAGTCTCTGTGATCAGAAGTGTTTAGGGTACTATGCTGTGCTTACCAGGCTTGCGAACGGGACGGATCGCAGTCACGGTATTTTCACCGTCGACGCGCTCATGGCCGTCATACGGCTCGATGCCGAAGTCGTAGCGAAGCCTTTTTCTTCACATGTATGAGTTATGTCCAGTGATTCTTCGGATACCAGCCGTCGACGATCACAACAGCTTACTGTGTCGCTGAAAGTGTATTCCTCTTCGTTTCGCACACGTAAGCGAAGAATCCGAGGCGTGTAGGCTGGCGAATTTCACTAGCATTGGGTACGGCCATTCGATCGGGGAAAAACACAGGAAAGGCAGCTCCTTGTGGCTCCCGTCGATTGGGGCTCGTAGTCGAGGAAGGCACCGTTCATTAAATGTGCACTGCACGCGGTTGTACGCGAAAGCTTGTACGTGGAAGTCGTAGGAAGGCCGCTGCTATAGTTCTATCGAAAAACACTTCACAAAGCGGCTGTTGTCTTCTTCAATCGTCCGCTCCCACCCCAGCCGCCATGTTTGCGGCTGCGAATGCGAGCATCACATGTGTGTGGCCGGAGTGAAATTGCATTTTACTCTCTCATGCCGCAAGAGTTATGGATATTTGACTCCATCCTACGTTTTGCTAGAGTAGAACGATGCCCTCAAGTGTAGCTCGGTCGTTTCACTCCTGCGAAACCGGCTGCAGTTTTTAGAGTGTAGGCAGAAAAATATTGTGTTCTATATAAAGAAAGAAGACTAAAATGTCACTGTTTTCTTCTCTCTGCGGCGCTGAACATGCCATTTGGTAAATACCAAGCACGCCACATTCAAGGAGCTTTAATGTCACAAGGTTTGCAATTTTAGAGAATCCGACGGGGTTCTCTGTTTTCTGTTTTTTTTTCCAGGTCATTCCTACAACAGCAACACTTTCCCAGCAAGGATGTCACTGCTAAAGAAAGCACTGCCAAGCCTGTGATGCCAAGCCTGTGATGTGCATGAACTGTCGTTATTTTCTTTTTTGCAGAATATATTGTTACTCGTGTTTCTTCAAAATCCTGTTCATCTGTACCGAAAGACACAAACAGCAGTAGGACTAAACCTGTTTTAATTGACAGCCATGTCAAGTGTACGAGTAGTGGAACCAAGCAGGTCAGTCAATTCCACGATTAAACGACGGAAACCTGAGCGAGTTCGTCTTGTCCACTTCTTCCCCTTGTGTCCGTGTTTTGCACCCCTGTTCTTGTCACTAATTCCACTTTTGTTTCGCGTTGCACGCATCTTGCAACCCGCAGTTTCGCTGTGGTACAGGCTTCTCCACCATCCACATTCTAAAGCATGAGTGCGCTTGCATTAAAACGTGACCTCTGCCTTTATCTTTGTTGCAATTTTTTGTTATTCTCCTTTACACTACAATTGTACGCTATAATCGAAGTGTTCAAATAGCTAACAATATCTTTCTTACGGTTTTAGTTCTTGCCTTCCCTTATAAGAGAACTGGCAGCGGCTATTCTTTGGAACTACACGTGTTAATTTTGCTGAAGTTCTTGCTCGCTGTGGCGTACTCTGTGTCGATCCGAAGTTCCAGGTGTATCGGTTATTGGTGGGTTAATTATTGTTTTCCATTGTACAATAATATCTAGTCTCCGTTGCTTGCAGATGTTACGGGGAGACTGCATCGTGTTTTGTTCCATGATCACAACGGGTCAGACGGCACAGATAATTCAAACTAGTCACACGGAGCGCTGCCTCACGTGCGTTATTAGTGTCGACTTGCGCACCCTGATTACGGAACTTGAATACTAACTCACTCAACATACCGTACTGATGTGAGACACACATACACAAGCCGTACTGTGTCATGGCAGTATGGCACGTTATGTGTGTGTGTGTGTGTGTGTGTGTGTCACACCTATTGCGGTGCGATTTGTGAATACCGCTTATTTGTGCAGTACGAATATTTCCCGAGAAATACGAAGGCATAGTTATTGACACGTCAGCTACAAACTGTACCACGCGTGCAAAACTAGTGCGAGTTCCACCTCTATAAATCTGCAGTAAAGAACGGAGCTCTGGTGTCAAACTGTCACTGTCACGCAGCGTTATCACTGACACTGTCGCCATTAAGTTGCAGTGGGCTGAGGCCAAGAGGTCAAGGGCAGTTGGTCAAGGGCATGAATGCATTAGCGCACGCCCTGGATACGTTTCTTTCTTTCCTTCTTTCTCTTTCTTTCTATCTTTCTTTCTTTCTTTCAATATTTTCCGCGTTATAACTACCGTGTAGCAGTCTGAGTATTGTGTAAATGGCAGGAGAAGCCGGGCGAAACGGAGCCAAGCACGGCCACAATTCGAACTTTGACAACACCGCTCTTAAAATTTCCTCACGTTCTAGCGTATCATGCCGCCATAATGCACCCGTGATTTTTACAGTACAGCGTGATTTTAGTAGTTCGGCTTTTAAAATGGCATGCGCCTAAAGCCGCATGCTCCGCTAGAGCGCAAATTTTACGGTATTCAGCAGCATGTTTTTAGATAAGTGTGTCTCTAACAAGGTGTTCGAACTATGCGTGCTGTCTTGGGCCCTTTCGTTCTTATGCAAGAATCCTTTAGCAAGAACAGGCCGCTTCAAACAAGCAAAAGAGCAGCAAGACAGCAATAGTTGTTTTCCTCGGGGATGCACGTACGCTTGAGGTGCGATAAGTTCAACGCGCGAATGGGTATTTCAAAAAGATATCCAACGTTAAGTCACAATTTTTAGAAAGAGCTCAGTCAAATTATGGTGAGTGAGTAACCAGGACCAGTTCTGCATCTCCACAGTTTCCACAGCAGCCAGAGTGCTCTCTAGCACTGAATTTATAGTTTGCATGTGCATGTAAGGGGTTCTTTTGATTACAATGTCCGTATTGTCCTCACCGTGCAGTTTAAAGGCTGATATCCAACCGAGTTGTAGAACTCGTGGAGTTTGGGAGATTTGTTTTTAAATGCGGCGCACTTCTTTGCAAATTTGTGCATCTGACCGTATCTATCTATCTATCTATCTATCTATCTATCTATCTATCTATCTATCTATCTATCTATCTATCTATCTATCTATCTATCTCCTTAGATCACGGTGCTCTCCTGTTCGCCTCTCGACTTAGTATGCACCAAAATTGGCATGGTAGCATATCAGCACTGTTGATCAATGACAAAAAAAGCTATCGGCTGCTTTATTAGAACGGACAGTGCGTTGGTAAAACAACGGTAAGACGCAGATTTTGAAGTACCTTTCGGTGTCAGTGTAGACAAGATAAGCTTACAGGCACAGATAAGTGGGCTGTAAAAACGGAAGCCAACCTACCAGGCGTCAAGATGGTAGAAATTGAATCCGGCTCCTTAAGGGCAACTCCAGCGATTTTTCAGTGTCCACGGATATCAATGAAATTTTCAATGTAGTACATTCTCCTCGATTCCGTAATAATATATAACGAGCCAGGCGGTCGCAAGTTTTTACGTTTTCCTGGAAATGAAATTTAAAAATTTTTAGCGCATTTCTACGCGGCCCCCCCCCCCTGTGCTTTTTTACGTCATCACCTTCAACGGTGCCTACCCGAACCAGTGGGCCGTCAAAAGCAAAACGGCCATACTTGAGCGTTCAAATCGCCGCTGTCAGGTTCAGCAAAGCTGGCATAACTGATTACATCGGCAGATGACCGCCATATTTGTGATGGTGGGAAGGCTGTGACGTCATCGCATACGCTGCACGAAGCGTCTACCAGTTTCGGTTTCGGTTTGAACACCGTCTTTCAGTCGGTTATATCAAATTTTGAGTGCGTTTCTGAGCAGAATGAACAATCCTGGCTGCTACAGGACCACCAGTACCATTGGAAAACATCGATATCAGAAATTGGTGAAAAAACCACCGGAGCTGCCCTTTAAGATGACAAGGCAAGCATGCCACCACTCGGCCACGACGGGTCATCACACGCAGTGCATATTTTAAATAAAACCATTGCATCAGCAGATGTGCGTGTGTGTGTGGGGGGGGGGGGGGAGGCCTGATATAACGTCAATTGCGGTTCTAGAGTAAAAATGGGTCCTGTAGTAATGTAAGGGCAACGCACATTAACAGCTATCACTCAACATGCTTTAGACCAGCTTTGGTCGAACCACTAGGACTACTCCAGTAAATGATGCTTATGCAATGTGAGTTCCGACGTTACGACGTGTTGTGAACAACGCTTTAGTTACAAGAGTACTGTGAACGTCCTTAGTAAGCGCACGTTTGTGCGAAGTCGTTAATAGTGATCCAAAAAATTAGCTGAGCGCCAAACAATTCAGCATAGACTACTTTCTCGCTGAGTGCTTCGCATGGTATCGATACTCTGCGTGAGATCTGCCGGATATATTTTTTTAATTTTACTTGATGTACACGAACTACCATAGCTAAAATAATGCCTATATATTAGAGACTATTATTACAATAATGCGTCATTTACGTCTAGGCTTTTCACTCCACGCCCATACCACAATGTATTTTCTTGTTCCCAGCACTTGGTACCAGTACGGTGAAGGTAGGTGAATGAAATTCTCGTAATCTGGAAGTTGTGCGTGCGGAAGCTACATCACTTACTTAAAAAAGAGAAGCGCCTATTCACGGCAGCAGCACACAATGTTTTGCGGCGTGATATTTACACGTCAGCCCACGACGGCCTGTACCGTATTTAAATGGCCATACAAAACCATATACGGGGTCGTACAAGTTTCTGAGTGTCATAATTCACAGAGACATGTATGTCACAGAGCCCACATGTCTCGTGTACGAAGGAGTGGCTAATAGGCACCTGTCACCTGAGTTTCATCGCAGGAAAAAATTGGGGGATGCCTACAGGTGCAACGTTGCACCTCTGCAGAGTTTTCTTTCTCGGTTTCCTATGGTGCAGCTTGCCTGTACCTACTCATATAAACAAAAAGACTTTTGCACAGTACAAAGTGGTCAGGGCCAGATGCTCCGTATTTGTATAGGACACACTAGCAGTGAATCAACAGTGGCGACTATAGCCATCGCTCGAAACCGCCTTGCTGAGATCTCCGGGTGGGGTTGAAGAACTAAGGACACATATAAGTCACCTTGCCCGGACTCCTCGCCAATACTTACTTTCTCTTCCAGCAGGGAAGCTGCGTACCTCTTTGTGCAAAAGTGTAACGGCACATGGTGAACAGATACCAGCTCGCTTCACTCCTGCCGCGAGACCTTCCATTCCTCCATGATGCCTTAAGCTGGCAGAGAACAACCTGAACATACCTAGCATCCAGAAAAGAAAGGAGACTTGTCAACACCAGCTCATAAAGAGCTGAGTTTACTTGTGTTATACGAGAAGTATTGGAACTTCTCACACGTGCGCATGGATGGATCCGTCCTGCCGAAAAGTTCCACAGTGGTAGTGGCTATACCAACGACGGCCAGACTATTAGATTCAAGACATCACACGTAAAAACCTTGACGGCAACGGAGCTGGCAGCGCTTCGTGCCGCGGTACAGATTATCTGTGATCGAAAGTCACGTAAATGGACAACTTCCTTGCGACTCAAACGCGGTGCTGTAGTTAGTGTTGTGAACCGTGGACCCCATGAGCAGTTAGTCTTCCATAGTGTAGAGGCGATGCGTAATACGAGCGATGGGATAACTTTGCAATGGCTTCTAAGTCACTGCTAATCGCTGTCAATAAACGGGCCGACCAAGCTGCCCGCTCAGCTTACAAGAACATCACCAACTACCGATACCAATTTCCAGGACATACGATGCACGAAACCTCCGCGTGCTTGCTCGCGAATGAACCAGGTCGCAGTGGAACGAGCTGCATTTCTTATACTCATTAGACCCAAACCTAAGCCTTCGACTATATTCAACTCTTCGCCGACGAGACGCTACACTTCTCCACCGACTATGGTTGGGTGTCGCCATTACCAACGTCTATGCTTTCCGCACAGGTGTGGCCAACACCGCAGCCTGCTACCGCTGCAGTTATAATTACTCCATGTAACATATCTTCTGCGTATGTCCGCGCTACTGTGCACAGAGACAATCACTTCGTAGCGCGCTGAACCAACCAGCTGGACGACCAACCTCTGTCGGGACGTAGATTTCTACGATGAAGACAGAACTTAACGCCGCATAAAGATCGTGTGCAAGCACTAATGCTCTTCTTGCGAGCGACCGGCCTATCGCGACGACTATAACTAGAACGCCCTTCCTGTGCGTGGTGTGAGCTTTCTTTTCATTTTTGTTTATTTTTCTCTCTGCGTGTGTCGTTGTTTTCCCTTTCTTTCTCTTTACGCTTTCTCATCCCGTTTTCCTCCCAGGCTAGTGTGGGGTAGCAACCCGCATAGCAGCCTGTGGTTAACTTCCCTGCCTTCTTTCGCATCTCTCTCTACATTCTCTCGCAGTGTGATAGTGTAGAAGAAGCTATGCCTGCTGTAAAAGAAAATGCCCCTCAATATGTTTGCATCACCTCAAATGTTCACATATGGTATTCTTGTTTTACCAATATTTGCAGCATTATTACATTTTCTCTTCATCAAATATTCAGCATTTGCATCCTTCGTGTTCATCTGCATGCAGAGGGATTTGCGAGCAGCTGGAGTATGAAGAATGTATTGATGCGTAAAGAGCTTTCGCAGTTCTGTTTCACAATGAATGCACAAACATTGTTCCGAACTACCTTGCCTCAATCATCGCTAAAAGCATTCCCAACGTCGTCCAGATGCATTTCCAAGTTGGCATATAAGAGATAAACAAGGCCACATAACAAGCAGATGCGCACACACGCACAAACGCGAGTGTGAAAAGAAACGCAAATACGAGAACGCGGACACGCATAGACGCACACGCACATGCACAAACGCAGGCCCGTACGCCCTCAAAGCGTCCGCAGATGCAGCGCTAAGTGTAGGATATTGGACAGCCCGACGTTGGTTACATGGACAGGTGGTGGAGTGAATTACGACCGCGAGTGCACGCCCAACGGCTGCCTCGTTTGTTTCATTTGGAACTTCAAGCGTCCCGCATACAGGACTTTGTTTCGGAGATGTGCCACTTGCTTTCCCACGCCTTGTTGCGAGCGTAAATGCAAGGCTGGCACACCATTTAACGATCCCACGTCTGTACACGATTGTCGTAGGTATAGCATGTCGAGAGTTACTCACACAGGCTCCGATCAGTTTGACCGCGACCTCCACACAATCTTTCTTTAAATATAAGGTGCCAGAGAATAAGTCAAACAAGCGAGGAATAGACGAGGGTCACTGTAGCAACACGAAGTAATTCTCAAAGACGTCCGTCCGTCCTTTCCGACACAGACTCTATTCACCGAAACAAACATGCGACTTCCTGACAGGCAAGGACACAGAGCATCCGCCTCATGCATGTGTGGAGTAGCCGCCTCATGCCTATGGGTATGAGTTATGAGTATCCGCCTCATGCTTATGACATAGCCGCAAGAACTTATACTAGAGAGATTTCTGTTGCCCGTAGTATTAGAAGGACATTAATTTATCCGCAGACTTCTTTACGTTCACGGAGACCGGTCTACCGGAGGCGGTAATGGCAGAAGCACAACTGATAGCGATATAGTGTGGCGTTTGCTTCACTATAATGCGTTCTATGTTTTCTTTTTTTAGCCGCGTGAATGTTTCTGTCAGAAGGAAATAATTAAAGTACTCTGAGTCATTACCTCATGGTCATTCTTTACACTTGCAGCCAAGCAAAGCGCGCAGACACCGGTGATATTGTCTTTGTTGTCGCTGGTTGCACTCCGCATATCAGGTGTTGCTACCAACGCTGCCAGTCACGCACACTTTTCCGGTAAACAGGTATCCGTAGGCATAAAGACAAACTAAAATTCTTATTGACAGCGCAATTACAGGAGGGGTTGCACTGTCAATATTCAGTGCAACTGCGTATTGACAGCGAACGCGACCGGAGTAGTAGCCGTTTTTAACGAACCTATAATTCGACCGTATGTCCCGTTTCATACATTCTGCGAAGCGCAGGCTACCTATGCAACATGTGCAGTGGAGCGCTGTGCCCAAGCCGACCGTGTCATATAAAGAAACTTATCAGGCGTCGCCAGAAGTGCCAGGCTAAATCTTGCACATAGCACCCTTCTTATGGACAAGGACCTCTATTCGCAAATAAGCACCTTACGATAAAAATGTTCGCAAGCGAATATTTTAGCCAGTGCTGATTCTGCACATATCATTGCCGAAGCTGGCTGACTAGTGCGAGGGAGCACCTGCGAAAGAAAAATTTCATAAACGCGACACAAGCCTTTGCGCATATAATCATTTTACATAGGCTTAAGGGGCCCAGCAATGCATTTTGGACGTAGTCGCTAAACGGTACCGATCGGTCATGGGTGCTCCAGTGGATGGATGGATGGATGAATGCAATGAGCGTCCGCTTTGTAACGGGGCGGTGACATGTGCGCCACCAGGCTTGTAAAAAAATTAAGAACTTTTTCCTCCTCTCACTTTAATTTGTCATCATGCCTTTTAAATCTACTTCCATTAAATCGATCATACTATAGCGAAAACGTAAATTCATAGCCCAGTTCTCTGCCCCTTATGGCAGAAACTCCTCATTTCCTATAATTTCCTATAACTATTCCCTATAATTATTCCCTATAATTATTTTTGTCCGTTCTCTCTAGTTTTCTGCCACCGGTATTCTAACCGTCTCTTACTTATTTCAATCGCGGGTATGTTCAGCTTTCCATTGTTCTCCCTAAAACCCAAGGCTTCATGTAGGGTAGTGCCCAAACGTATACCTGGGTGGATATTTCCGCATTCAATCATAACATGCCCCGTCGTTTCCATATCTTCCTCACAGCATGTGCATTTTCTTCTTCTTTACTGAATTTCGCTTTAACTACGTGTTCCAAGGCAGCCCGATCACGCTTCAAACAGTAAAGCGCTTCCTCTTGAATTATCGTAAAATGCCTCCCTCTTTATTTCGTTTTTGCCCTTACGGTAGTTATTCAGAGTCGTTTTTTTTTCCTCGCTGCCATCTAGTAAATCTCCTCCGCCCCTCTGACTTTTCGCTTTACGCTCTTCAGCTCTCTTACAGCCGCATATTTACTGGTGAGCTTCCTAGTTCTTTTTCTCCACTGCGTGTCAACGCTCTTTCTATATAATTAACGGAAAACCTACACTGCCCACCTACTCTCTTTCATAATCCACAGCCTTTCTTCAAACCTTATTTTGCTCTGGGCTTCCCTTGCCTCAAAACTCGCCCATCCCATTTCGTTCTTTACAGCCTCATTTGTCGTTTTCCCTTGAGCACCCAACGCGAGGCGTCCCACAGTTCTTTGATTCACTTCCATTCCTGATTGTACCTCTGGCCTCATGCACACCACTGAGTTCCCTAATGTAAGCCCCGGTACCTTTACCCTTTCCATAGACCCCTATGCACCTCGCACATATTGTATCCCCATAACGCTCTGTGCTTCATTATTGCAGCGTTCATCTTTCCCTTCGCTGCCAAGGCTTTTTCGTGTACCTGCATGTATCTATCACCCTCATTTACCCATACCCCAACGTACTTGTATTCGTTTAATCTCGGTATTTCTTGGCCCTGTACAGACACCGCCTGATCGTTGGGACCATTGAATACCATCAATCCACATTTTCTTACAATAAATCCTAGTCCTAGATCCTCACCTTCCTTTCCGCATATATTCACCAGCCGTTGTATATCATCTCGACTCTCCGCGAATAAGACAATATCATCAGCATAAAATAAACCCGGAATCATCTGCTCAACCATCACGCCGCCCTGTTTGTGGGACAGATTCAAACCAATGTTGCTATCTTCGAGCGCTTTTTCCATTCTAACCATGTACAGCATGAATAACAGCGGCGAAAAAGGACATACCTGCCTCAGCCCCTTGCTAATAACATTCTCTATGCTACTGATTCCTTCCCATTATATGCAAACTGTATTTTCTCGGTATACCTCCCTCAAAAGCTGTACACAATCTTCGCCTATGCCCATTCCTTGCAATATTTCCCACAATATTTCCTGATTTACATTTTCATACGCCCCAGTGATGTCTAGAAAAGCCACATACAAGGGCCTGCTTTCTATTTTAGATATTTCTATACACTGAGTACGAACAAATAGGTTATCTTCTAACCGCCTGTCTACTCGAAATCCGCTCTGAAGTTCTCCTAAAATATCGTTACGTCCTGCCCACGCTTCTATTTTTAATTTTACTGCTTGTATAGTCAACCTGTATAGTACCGATGTAATGGTTATCGGTCTGTACGAGCGAATGTTATTCTTCTCCCCCTTGCCTTTATAGATTATATCTACCCTGTGACCCTGTAAGTGAACGCCATCTCGTGAGACACTTAGATCTTGTTGAGCCAACTTGTGAGCTCAATCACATTTTAAAAAGCGCCCGCTCTTTTTTCAACGAATGGCACCGCTGGGTGTATCCACTACGTCGCTTGCTGCTCTTGAAGCGGAATACGTTTAGTTTCCTTATTTGTCGAATTAAAACAAACAAAGAAAACATAGTAGATGATCTCTTCAGCGAGTCAGCGCTATTTCTGCTTCAAGCGACATAGTCTTGCCACCAGTGACATATCTATTGAAAGAGGAGCGGGCGCTTTACAGGTGTATTAGGAAACCAAAGCAAATTACGAACTCCTTCTGCGTGCATTGCAATCATATTAGACTCACATTTTTACAGCAGCCTCCGTGACTGACAGGCACCGTTTTTTGACATTGTTCAAGACGTTTTACCAAGCCCCCTTAAGTACACCTGCTTGCCGACGGTAGGCTCTCGTACTTCGCTTTCTTCGCCCTCGTCTGCTAACCTTATTGCCATATTAGGTCAGAGATTAGGTAAATTGATGCCACAACATATGATCCAAGGCAATTATCCCCGACTCTCTCCTTTACGCGAAGTTTGTGCTTTAAACAATGAGCTGATGCCTCAAACTAGTCAGAGCTGGAAAACCTAAGCGCACCGAGAGTAGCTGTACCAGTGAGGGCTACGTTCAACGGCTGGAATAGAATTCATCATGACACTGAACAAACAGTGCAGAAACGTCACGAAATAGAGACATATAAGCGTTTTTATGTTTTCTGAGGATGCATTACTAATTTTCCTTCTCTGTTTGAAATGAAAGCATTGCTATTTCCCTGCTATGTTGCTTTAAAATCAATACCACAAGAGCGATAAATACCTTCGGGACGCACGAATGCGGCACCGCCATGGCCATCTCAGCAACGTACTCTATTTTTAGATACATAAAACCAATACGTTGGAGACAAGGCCAACGACCGTTTTGAGACTCTCTATGAAACATTTTACGCCTTAGAAGTGCATTGCCCTTGCGTGTTTCTTTCTTTTTTGCATAAATGAGTCTGCCCTTAAGTTCAATATATATATTAGTGCTTTAGAGTTCGACGTAAACGGTGTGTCACGTAACTGATTGAATGCGTGAAAACTCTCTATGAAACATTTTTCGCCTTAAAAGTTGATTGCTCTAGCGTTTTTCTTTTCTTTTTTGCACAAATAAGTCAGCTCTTAAGTGCACGATATTTTGTAGTCCTTTAGAGTTGGGCGAAAAACGGTGCGTCACGCAATTGAATGAACGCATGACACCGAATGTCAAATCGCGTCGCTCTTCCATAACAACCGTTGCAAAAGTGGAGTTCAATGATGAAAATGAGAGCGAACGCCTATAACGGCTAGGAAACGCTCAAGGGAGTGAATACTGTTCCGATCTATCCCCTTTTATCTATGATTCCCATTCACTGCAAAGCATTCGCAATGTCTTCTGCGACCCTCATTTCGATGGAAGCGAAATGTTAAGGCTCGTGTACTGCGCGATGTCAGTGCACGTTACAGAACCCGAGTGGTCGAAATTTCCGGAGCCCTCCGCTACGGCGTATCTCATAATCATATCATTATTTTGGGGGCAAAAACCCTATAAAAATAATCCGTTATCAGTGTCCTCAATTCTACCATCACTTGTAATATTGCCGACCTTAGTTTATCACTGTAAGTTATCATATCCTTCGGAAACTTCCTGTGACATCACATGCTTTCCAGCGAGTCATACTACATTAACGTATGTAATCTTAACATCTTAACTACCATATTGATACTAGGGCATTTTATTCTCCATACTATCTACTACTCAAGATATTCAAAACTACCACAATCTACTACTCAAGATATTCAAAAATTGCCATTTTCTAACGCGATAGTAGAAACGGTGCACAAGGCAGGGAAGGCTGCTGTAGGTCTGGCCCGCCACATAAAAGGCGATGACTTAGCTTGTTATTTTTAAATACCGCCTTGGTATTCATGACCTTAGGTGCTTCACCGTTAAAAATTGCCAAAGTATGTTCCTTTTGCCAGCGCCCTGATTGAACTATACCTTAAAACATGGCCTGTGATTCAAGTTATCTTAGGCCTATTTATCGGGGAATTATGATGCATTCTTGAATGGGGAATACCCAGGCAAGTTAGCTGTCATAGACAAGCTAGCCAGACACGTAGTGCATATCTATCTAGGCACTGATACTTTGCCGAAAGCAAACGCTTTTTAAATATAGCTCTACATGTTTTGTTTGTTCATCTCATCTGGTGAAATATTTATGATATATGATCTACGCAGGCTGTATTAGTCATCACATGGTCGAGACCTCCACAGGCTTTTAGCATTTAGTATTTGCCTTCAGCAGGGAAATCTTGTATTTCTACTGCAAATAAACCATATTGAATTGAAATGAATTGAATCTAGCACAATTGCCAAGCCACTACCGAAACACGGCAGAGCTTGTGCTGTATTGGGCTACTCTCTGGAAAATAACTTGTACCTGTTAATCCCGATGTACTGCAACCGCAAAATCATTCCTTCGTTTTTTCAGTAGAATTATGCATTCACGAAGTAGTATTTCAAAGGTACGCAAGCTCTCACTGCCTTCGCACTGGGACTTGAGTAAACAAGCTCGATCAGCGTCACATCGTATGGACCCCCATTATAATGGTACATGATAATATCTAACACGTGTTATTACAGAAAAACCAGCTGGCTTAAACGATTTCACATGGGCCAATGTCACAAACAGTGGATGAAGGGCGAGCAGCGTTACATTTGGAAACTTCCTGTACGGAACGTTTGTAAGCTTCACAGCCATGACACGAACATTCCACAGGCTACATTGAGTTACCACAAATGGCAGTTAGGCAAGAGTTCTTTACTCTGTTCCGGAAACAATCCAAAGCTGTGCTTGTTCTAAAGGAACATTAAACACAAATCTTCCCGATCAATCAAATGTACCGTTATCTGCTGCGACCTCAGTGGCTTGTACGGTAAAAGCTACCGGTGAAGTGAGGGCATTGAAACAATGAACAAAATGCAAAGCATAAAGAATAAAATAGAGGGAGCATCGGATGCACCTTATCTCTGCCACAACGGTCGCTGCGACAGATCTGGTCCGATGCTTAATAGTTTGATAGTTATGCTTTCATACAAGTAATCGCTTGTTGCTGAAAATCGCCCTCGCAGGTCAGAGGGGGAGGAGGGAGGAAAGGAGGAAAGACAGGGAGGTTAGCCAGTGCTGAGATAGGCTGACTACCCTGTGCAGGGGAAATGGGGTGAAGGGAATGAAAGATAACGGAGAAGATACACGACAAGCAAGTAGGATAGATGATAGAGGCCCTCGCAGCTTACGCGAAATGATAACAAGATCTTTTTGAAGATGTCAGGAAGCACGTAGTCCCAGTGAGGCCTCACGTGCTATGTCGCTCATTAGGCCGCTAAACGAAGAACAGTAGCGTAGGACTAAAAAATCCCGCCCTAGTTTAGAGCCTCTTGACCTAAATCGTTTTTGCCTTTATTTTCAGTGTTCTTTATTGCCATGCTTACTGACGCATCGTTCCTGCGATGATCTCACAAGAAAGCAGAGCCATGAAGATTAAACATTCTGACACTTTGAAAGATTGGTGGTTAAAGACTGAATAATGCATCTCCGCATTTACTAATCTCGAAATGAAGTACTAGATTGTCAGCACAAAAAAAAGACACTAGTCAGTTTTAGCAGTAACGGGTGATGAAACTCATCAGTGAAAACAATTATCATCGCACGTGTCAATGAACTTGCAAAAGACATTATACGTTAAATTATCGCAGATACCGTGGTTATCGCTCTTCTGATGTGCCGGACAAAAGGAGAATTTGGGGTAGCGAGTCGCCATTTTTGTTGTTCGAGATGTGCCGTTGAAATGGGTCCTATTTCCAAAATATTTGCTCTGTAAGTTTGCTGCGAAGAAATATTTAAAAAAGAAAAGGAAGAAAAGGGTGGGGGGGCTGCAGGGGGGGGGGGAGGGGGCTGCGGGTACCTTAAGGCTCTTAAGTATTGCTTTCACGGTGCAGCATTTGATTGTACACTGGCAAGCAAGCCGTTGCATCACGTGGTCGCGGTCGACATGGCGTAGCACGTACGTAATTAGCTTAGCATAAAGAGCAAATTTTGCTAATTGAAACCGAGAGGTACTATAAAATGCCACATGTTGTCAGCGTGACGTCACTGAACAGCCCGCGCGTCCCACATCGGCAATAATGACGCAGTTTGTTATGCCAAAACCTCCGTGAGACGACCTGCCTCGAGGCTTAGTCTTACAGCACGGATCGCTTAGAAGGAACAGTCCGTAGACGCGCACTCCGGCAGGTGCCAACGGCATTTCTGACAAAATAGGTCCTAGAAAAAGTTCCCCTTGAAAATTGGCAAAAACGCACTGACCTATGGGATTTTGGCGGCGCTCCAAGTGGGCGAACCCTTCCAGACGACGTGGCAAACAGTTGGAGACCTGCCCTCGCCTATCGGTTCGCCAGCCGCCGGCGCAGATGCCGCTCGCGCGCGGCCGTTCTCCGGATGCGCGCGCCGCACCGGAAGTTCGGAACGACGTCTTCCGGAACTGGCGCCGGTGACCGTCCTGCGCCTGCTACCGCTGGCCCCCGGTCGTCTTGCTCAGGGGCGAGGTGTTGATAAGGGAGAACGAAAACGAGAGCTTATCGAGACGACACAGGATTTGATCGAAGGGCCGCACCGTTATTCCTGCCACAATTACCGTGTCCCGTTCGTTCAACCTGGGCCTCGTACGGGCTAGCGTTTGAATAGGCAGCTGTGGCTCGGCGCTATGGTTCGCATGAGACGTTCAGGTGCGCTGCGGGCGGGAAAAGGCAAAAACTGAAACAGGGCCACCAGCTGTGGAGCTCCGAGTACGGTCACGTGATGCGATGTATTCCGGCGTCGTTGTTTCAGAAGACTCGTCTTGTCGTGGCTTGACATTGCGGTTCCTAACAGAGAAAACTGTCACGGCCTGTCACGCACTTTACCATGTTTTAAGGCCCACAGCTCAAGGCAGTTTTAACGCGTTGCTCTACGACAGTGGACGCGGAGCTTTAGAGAAAGTGCTGTACTACTCGGAGCGTGTGATTTCTGCGGCTCGATAGCTGGGAGTGTGCAAATTGATTTAGCATTGCGCATAAAAAGTGATGTTTAAGTTCGGTGATAGTAGAGGTCGAGTTAAAGCAGTGCACCTATTTTCTAATCAAGCAAAATTGCGTAATTGAAATTTTGAGCCGTTGCTTAGCTAGGCGGACAATACAGCAAGAAAGGACAAAACTACGTTACAACTTACTTCACGAGCAGGAGAGTGTAAACTAAAAAGGCCTAATTCACAGAACAGCGGAAAGAAGTAGAAAATTTACAAGTTTTACAACTTTTCGGATAATGCCTCACTTACCGGTTTGCAGGACAGCGAGCAGTCATTCACTCATTTCCGATTCTCGTGCAGTCTTGTCGTTTCTTGTTAGTGCTGTACCAGGCATGGAGTTCCAAGGCAAAAATAAACACAAAAGCGGGACACTTCTTCCTTTCCCGGATGTAAAGCGAGATAAGTTCGGTAGCACTGTAACACTATGGCGAGTAATTATTTCTCTTCGCTGCAGGCTCTATCTTCTCAAACTGTGCGTCACCAAAATCTCAAGCTTCACACGATATATGCTTCATGTGCATGTGCATATGTGGGTTCGAAACCGAAACTTCTTCCGTGTGCATCGTGGAGACTCCAGGATGCGTTCACGTTCTTCGAGAGCAATTTGCGCTCCTAGTGGTAACGCACGCACACTTCATGAAATTTGAAGACGCTGATATTACTGCGGCTTAGTTAGATAATTACTTAAGAGTTGCCTCGCCAACGCCTTTGGTTTCACATGGACGCTAGCAAACTCCCAGCGTAGCATGCAGCACAAACTAGTTGCCCGCATCGACGACGCACCTAGATCGAAGTGTTCGCCACCGGGGACGCTGTATCCGTTACTGAAACCGTCTGCTCGAATCCGACCCGGCTCCGGCTGCATCACATGCGCGGATCATTTCACGCGACGTTGCTTAAAGTTGCGCGCGGCGCTGTCACCAATAAGGCACCGGCCTAGGCACGTACATTATACCTACGCGAGAAAAAGTAGCGCCCGACTCCAAACACTTGCGCGCAATCTGCAGGCCGTGGATGCTGTAACGACGTCGTTAGTCCTAATGCACGCTACGATGTGGCGAAACAAACGAAAAAAAAAAGTGTTCTGATGTGGCGGAGCGTTACAGCTTGGAACCCCTTTTCGTGCTCCCATGGCTGACTGTGCGGTAACTGTGCTTCCGTGCCTCATCCTGCTTCCCTGGCTCATCGGTTTCAGCGCTGCTGCACACAACTGCGAACTCTGCGAGAACGGCAACGCATGCGGGCGCTGCATCTGCTCGCACCTGCGCTGGACGCGATGTGCGGTCGCCTGCGTGGGTCGCTGCACCTGCGACAGCTCTCGGGGAGGGCACAGCGCATGCGCGCCTTATCGAGGTGTGCGGGTCCCGCGTTGACGGCGACCGAGGGCTGCTGATGTGCGCCAGCATTTATTCCGAAGAGAACTCGAACAGCTGCGCGCAAGCGTGCGTGGCTCGTTTATGGACCATTCGGAGAGGCCCGCAAAGCGAGTTTCAAAAGTTTGGGAAAACAACACTTGAATCGTGTGTTCACAACCAATGGAGCTGTGTGTGTGATTTGTGATTGACATTTGTTAACGCTTTTTAAAGGGGCCGTGCAAGATTTTTTCAACGTAATCAGAAAGCTGTGCCAATCAGTCGCAGAGCATTCTGTGAGCATGTGAGCGAAGCGTTGTTGCATTTCACAAGGAATTCGTAATGTTGTTTGAAACAAAGCTGGAAAGCGCCTGCTCTTCTTTAAAGGGACGCTAGAGAACGCGACCAGTATTCATGTATTGCTAAATTACCCTTTCACAATGTCAACCATACCATTCTTTTCTTTCTGGAGAACGCTTAGCAAGCGAGAAAATGCACAAAGAGAAAACAAAGGCGGCGAAGCCGCTTTCACGTTTCTGCACCGCGTCACTGTGATGTCATAGGATTCCAAGTCGCCTCTTATGGAGCACAAACTACTTTTGAGCTAAAAATGAATCAATTTCTTTCGCAGGCGGGCCGCGGACTTAGCGTACCGAGTTTGATCAAATTTCATTGAGCTAATCGGGCTAAAATGCGAAGAAAATACTTTGAAATTCGTGACGTCACGCTTACTTTCGGGTGTCTAGGTGCCGGTGCGAAATTGAAAAATAAGAATTTAACCTTCGTTTTCACTTCTGTAATACTGAAACTATGGTAAAAGAAATCAACGGCGACAGAGTTTTCAAATGATAATATATCGGTATCAACTGATTCAGCCAGCTCTCGTCGACGTCCCATCAACTAATCATATCAGAGGTAACTTGTGCAAACGGTGTGGTAATTTCGTACGCGGAGCCCTACACTCCAAACCAGGTTTGTAAACATCCTGCAACTGGCAAGCATTTATTTTACGTCTCGCGGCCAGTTACCCCGATTTCAGATACCTCTTAACGATGTTCCAGCTTTTGGTACAGCCGATGTTACTAATTACTTCTACTTCCTTTTACCTAAGAGTAATTCTGGTGATCACGATGGTTATTTCTGCCGGTGAGTGGTAACACACGCAAAGATGGGTTGTTGGTAGATTTGGTAAATAGAACTTCGCGAATATCAATTTTTAATACGAATCAAAGACGGACGTCTGGCTTCAAATATCGAACCTGTCCCCAAATATGAACAAAAATATGCGCCCTCAGAAATAATCACATGCCACACAACTACGCTAAGAAGCTAAATCAATAAACTATCGACGGAAAATATATCGCTACCAGGAAACGCTGTCTGCACTAGCTTGTCATACTGCCACTGCATTAGTGAAATGTCGCAGTACCAAGCAAGTGGTATGACAAATAGTAAAGGCTAGATGAATGAGTACAATGTATTCCAAATGGTCAAGGGCTGTGGAACAATTTGTAGAGATTGATTGATTTGTGGGGTTTAACGTCCCAAACCAGCTCTGATTATGAGAGTCGCCGTAGTGGAGGTCTCCGGAAATTTCGACCACCTAGGGTTCTCTAACGTGCACTGACACCGCACAGCACACGGGCCTCAACATTTCGCCTCCATCGACATGCAGCCGCCGCAGCCGGGATTCCATCCCGTGACCCTCGGATCAGCAGCCGAGTGCCATAACCACTAGACCACCGTGGCGGAACCAATTTGTAGAGATCATGCACGAAAATGCGGCTGCGAATGGCAGGGCAGCACGTTTCGACTACTCAACGTTCATTTTTTCTGCATACTGCCGGAGAATGGAATGCCCTTCCTTCAGGAATCGCCCTCATCGCCGAGGTAACTAATTTCAATGCCGCCATTAATGACCATCTGTCAAGTCATTAAAACTAACCTGACCGGCTAGTTTGTTCGCCCAACCCTCATGTAACGACCCTTGTTGGACCTTTGAGGCACTATGGATAGATAAATAAATAAATAAATAAATAAATAAATAAATAAATAAATAAATAAATAAATAAATAAGAACATATGGCGCACAGGCAAGGCTAGTTGTGGGCCGACAGCGCTGTCGACCACATGGTTGAACACGCTTTCAGTTATCGCGCATGAATTGTCGTCTACAAGTGGTAAACGCACAGCTGTGTTCGTCGTCCGCCGCCGTCACACCTGCTAGAGCTGCTTTACCGTCGAGGCATTCCAGGTCTCGTAACGCTGCGTAAACACGGTATATCAGTCATTTTAGGGAACATGAGTAGATCGCGTATCAAATCGTTCATATTATTCAAACCATCGCGTATAATGGGATATTTCGAGTAGGTTACTCTCGAATTGAGTATAAACACTGAGAATGCATTATTCGACAAATATCCGAAATGTTAGAGTATTCGAGCAATCCTAGTGGCAAAGCATCTGAGATGGTTTACAGCGCACTCACACAGGGCAGGAATAAACGTATGACATGAGCCAACTTTGTCCTCTGATATCACTTTGTCCCCGTCTGTGTGCCCTGGTAACCCTTTAAGATTCTGGAACTCTTCTTTACTCCGTTATTTTGCATTGCCACTTCTGTGTTACTTCGTCACGTACCTGCCTGGTTGCATTATCTCACAGGAACTTGCCCCACAGCCGGTCGCGCACCCATGCTTCCTCCCGCGGGGGAAGGGGAAAGGAGCAGGCACATTTCTAGAATTTGCAATTTCTTTGATTCAGCTGGAGGAATCCAACAGCAAATGAAAAATCAGGTAATCATAATAATCACCGCTACAGAGTGATGATGATCTTCTGGACCATGATGATGATGATAATTTTTTCGCCATCTGAGCCTAACTGCTTTACAGGCCTTTCAGAGGGCCACGAGGCCACTTTGCAAAGCAGTGCACATGGAAACTCAACGGCAAAATGAAGGTTACTTGGATGAAGTTCATCTAAATAAGATGAACCATCCTATTTTACCCAATTTTCTTGTCCGGTGTTGGGATTAGGGTGCTGACATAGCACTCCGTTTTGGGCGGAGCTGTTAGTGCAAAACTTTATACCTGAGTGTGTTCTAAATTATTGGAGTAGAAGATCTCGTTATGCTTGCTGCGAGTATTGTCAAACGATAAATCTGAAAGGCACCTCCTGAACAGCAATGACAACGTCCTCAGAAGGTATACAGTGGATTCTCAATGCAAATGAAAATGGTAATGTATGGTAATATATAATTATTTGACGGGCAGGGGGAGGGATGCGGGGGGAGGGGACATGCAAGCGCTACTGGCCAGAAGACTTTGTATACTTCTCATCATTCATATGTCCACACTAAGGAAGGTGCTGTCCCAGAAAGAGTGGCTACATCTGCCCATACCACAATATAACGTATATAAAGAATGTTTTCCTTTAAAGAACATTCATGATTTTTATGTTGTGTTTCCGTTGTATATATGCATGTATCTTTTCCCTTGATTTAAAGGAGTAATTACACGCCGTGACAGCTCAAAGCCTAAGTGTTGCCTTGTGAAGCTCCAGGTAGCCGGATCAAATATCGGCCATGGCGCTCGCGGTTATCGTTCAAAAACCCCCCGTGGTCAAAGTAAATCATAGCCTTGCATTGTGGGGCGTGCCTCAACATTATATTGTGGTTTCGGTAGTTTTGTGTCGTAAAACTCCATTAACTATTAGCTAAGTAATTTGACGGCGCAGTGTAGTACAACTAAGTGTTGTCAGCGGATCTTCGCATATCTTAAGCACATTGTGCCAACTCCTGGCAATCTGGGCACGTTGCACCAACTTCAAATTGTGAGGGGCGCTCTGGACGCAAGAAAGGTGAAAAGGAAAGAGTTTTTCCTATACTGTGGGGCGTCGCAAGTACAGACATTCGAATAACCCTTGTGTCATTCTGACGTCCATGGTGACGCTAGGAGAGTTCGTTTTGTTTATCACACACAAAGACCGTTTTTCTATTGAATTAGTGATGGTGGTCAATCTCCACAACAGTCGCCTGTTCAAATGATCACAGTACTGTTCCATTTTCGAACATATTTATTTACTTATGAAAGATACCTCAAGCACGGTGTACACAGGATTTTACGAGAGGGCTGGGTGAAAACAAAAGAGTAGATGATGCTTCCAAAATGCGGTTCATTTGCTTGTTGTGAGTTGGCAGCCTTGACGGGAGACACGATGCTCGAGAGAAGACTGTTCCAGTCGATAGTCGCCTCGACAAAAAGCGTTTGAGAGACGCACTGAGCTGCATTGACGGGAGAACAGTTACGCAAAACAAGAAGAAAAAATGTGCACAAACCGTCCCAACAACGTGTATGGCTGAAGAAAAAATATGACAAATTGAAAGTGCAGCTACATTACGGCTTGTTTAAAAACTTGGTAGACTTGCTCTTTTGAAAAGTTAGTGCAGTTATTAGACATTTTTACTTTACCGCGTTAGCGTAATAGCGGGCCTAACGGAATAGCGTTACCATGCTGCAAACACTCGTTGCAGAAACGAGCTTTAGTTCAGCGGAATAGCGTTTACAGCCCAGTGGTTGTGGTTGTGCCACCATCTAGCGAAGGATACATGCGTTAAAAATTGAAAAGAAATAAAACTTAAAATGTCCACTTACACTCCCACGTGCAGCGGTATTCTAACTTTCCGAGAATAAAGAGAAAAAAATATATATGAACCAAGCGTCAAGAGCATAAATTGACATGTTCTAGAAATGTAAACAGATGTTCTCTCGCTAGGGCAAGCAATGGTCGAAAGGGGGAGAGGTTTCGAAAATTCGCCTACGTTATACCCCTAATACTGCATCGTCGAAGCTACCTGAAGGCAAGCGAAGCCATTTTACACACTCATTTGCTGCGAACAAAGTGAATCCTGCCTTAGCAACCCCAAAGTCAATTAGAAGCGTGCGTCAGAAACCGCCGCCATGTTTTACGTAAACTACGATAAACACGCAAACACGGTAACGTTAATCCGAGAAATACCATGGGCATGATATACGGTATCGGCCGTTTACCGTACTGCGCATGCGCATTTAATCGCGCTATTTCGACAACTACGTTACGTCAAGCCCGATAAACAAAAGAGAGAGAGAGAGATGATGGGCGGAAGGCAGGGAGGTTAACCGGAAGGGAAAATATCCAGTTTGCTACCCTGCATTGGGGAAGGGGTGAAGGGAGACAGAAAGGGATGGAAGAAAGGAATAAAGGGAGAAAGAGAGAGGTCAAATCACGCACACACACAAGCACGGCATGTGTCAGAGACGGTTCACGAGGCCCGTTGCGCGCGAAAACTTGAGCACAGCCTTCGTGCTCAAGTTACACTACAAATGTCTTTTAGTGTAACCGGTAATCAAAATACACGAATCTAAAGGCGCCGTTTAGTACTCGTTCTATGTGATCGGTAAAGCTGTGCAAGGGACAAAAACAGACGATTTATTTTTCTATAAATCGGACGAAAGTCTGTAAACAGTCTTGACTCCGAACAGGGGTCGAAAAGGAAATTCGGAATTTTAATGTCTAGAAACGAAGTATGGCTAAAATTCCAAACTAATTGCGGTAGCCGTCATGAAATCGTCATACCTGGTGTCGGTCATAATACGATGTGGCCAAGCTATACCGCAGTGCTTATGACGTAGACGATATTGTTGTGTACCGCAACAGTGTTGGCATGGGAGCAGACAACAAATCGGGTTGCTGTCGTCAGCACTCCGTCACACCACGTGGCCTTCACGTCACTCCACACAAGTCTGTGTCATCATTTGCCAGCTTCCCCCTATTTCGGCAGGAATTTTGTAATCACGTACCGCATCGTAGAAACTGCGTAATAGTAAATTATTGGAGGCATAATCGCTTATGCGCTGGACATTATCGTCGTCCCGAAACAACGCCCTTTTATGAAAGATAATTGAAATAATGTATGAGACTTTGGTATCCACACTCCCTTGGTATCTCCATTAGAACAAGATCGTTAATTCAAACCGGAGCAGTGTTTTGCAAGCTACAAGGTCAACAGGAGGAGAGGCAGCTATTAGTTTCAGTTTGAGGTAGCAGAAAGCATGATGTATGCTTGGCATCCTTATCAACCATCTTTTATGCGTGTTGTCTTATTAAGGCCGTAACAGCTACTTGCCGTCAGTCTCTGAAGTGATGATGCTAGAGTTAAGAAGGTACTTCAAGATACTATGCAGTCCTGCCGCGTGTGAAAGGAGACCAACTGCGATTTTGAAGTACTCACAGGCATTGAGCAGTCATTGCATCATTTATTTCATTTCAATGAAGAGACTTTAGCGCTAAGTTGTCAGTTACCTCATGCATGGTGGGATAAGGGCCTCAGTCATCTGCGAAACGCAGTAGTTTGAAGCATTGCTGGGCAGGTCAGTGAAATGTAAATTGGGAAAAAGCAGTTTTACCCGAAAAAAAAACAGGAGATAAATTTGATGAAGTACTGTACGCACACAGAATTTCTTGGTTATTCAGGAAATCTGGAATTTATTTTAGAACAAGCGAACGTAGCATATATTGTGGCACTTTAGGTAGCTTATGGAGGATTAGTCGAATACCCTTTCGAAATCATTGAATAGGCCTGGTACATTTCTGTTTTCATCAATGCTGTTATGAACGACGTTTTGAAAGAATGTGAGTTGAGCTTCATGCGCAGAAAGGATTTAATATGCTGTAAGAATTGAGGAAGCTCGTGGCATGAATGTAAATGAGGCTACTTAGGGAGATATGGAGATAGAGTGGCCTTTCTATGAAATGTAGCCATCTTACCAAATTTCCAATCTCGAGGCAGCTCGCCATGGTGCTCATGGTGTTCGACATAACGGCGTGATTAAAGAACGAGAAATGGGTAAGGTCACTACGAACATATTTAGCAAAAATACAACAAAACGTATAATTTCCTTTCTACCTTACAGGAATAATGATAACTGCTTTACTCGTGTAGCCTTAAAAATACACAGATAGCTTACAGTGTTCTGGATTGACATCTTTCCAAAATTGTTTCAGGTTACTAAGCAAAAATTTGGGCAATTGAAATTTGACCAATGAGCGTTTATTTAGTTTAGGCCAAAGCACTGTCCCAAAACTTGGCTATACTGGAATTTTTTTACTATGTGTGCAAGGCACGGAAAGTTCTCGCTTGTTTCGCTTGCTATTTTTCTACATTTTAGCCCCGGTACCTTACCATCAGACCAGAGTGGACATTGTTATGCATTTTCGACTTCCACGCAGGCCTTGATGGGATCAAGAGACATTACTGCACGAGAGTACGGCTGGTTGTTGCCTACACTCCTCAATACCTTTTCAAGATCGGACGGGAAATAAAATCGCATTACCCTGTATGTCACACTACGGAGACCGTACATCACAATCTCTGCACGTGCCCTCAATACGCGGCCGAAAGGAGAACACTTAGGTGTGCAGTAGATGGTTTAGACTCCCGGTACTTTTCCGAGGAGGAACTTTCGAATGCATAGAAACATACAAACATATACCACAACCATCGCAGCTTCGAGGTTCTCTTGAAGTTTACATATGATAGAGGCTTAGAACCTCCTCTTGAAAGCATGTGCTGTGCCGTGAGGACTGGAGCGCTTTGTGCACATCCACATGCGCAGTGAATCGTATACCACTGGGAACTCTCATTACATCTCACTCTACTCGGTCCCTTTTTCACGTTACCCTTGTGAGGAGCACCAGACTGGAGACTCGCTCTCCAGGCCGACTTCTCCGTCTGAGAATTAATTAAGCATTATTGTCTTTGTAGAGCATATGTGGAGCGTTCGTTTTGTGGCGCAGAAACTGTACTACACAGGGCTATTATATGCTTTACCCGCTCCCCATCTCATTTTCTTTCTCCTCGCCCTCACATCCATCCTCCTCTAGTGGTAATATGGTTGGCTACGCTACTTTTGGGGGCTTTTCGCATCTACCCGCTTTTCTGCCGCATACGCGCCTTTACGTTCTAGTGGGCTGTAGGCATGCGCGCAAGAGAGCAAGGAAGTATGATGAAAATCCACCGCGATTATGCAGTAATGCGATGAAGGGAATGAGCGCAAGAGAAAAAGACGTGCACGGGCAAATGCCGCGCAGTGCGTGTTGCACATAACAAGCGCACTGCGCGCTGATGTGATGATGATAGCATTGGCGCACGCTCTGCGACTTCTGCCGAGTTTTTTCAGCGAAGAAAAGGAGCTTCGGTCGGCCAATCACGCGATGGTCAAACGTTTAAAGCTAGCTTTCGCATCGCAATTATTTTTTTTCATTCAGATATCATTACCCAGCAGTGTGGGCAATCCCCATCGTGGGCGTATGTAATTATATAGGCCACAATAACAACAACAACGCTAGCGTGTCCAAGAATGGTGGGCCCAGCGCTATTGCTTGACAACGGCGCTTGCGCTTGAAAGCCGTGCACTACTTTGACTGTGCTTTAGTGCATGGTCCATCGCTTGAGCGTTAACGGATATGTTCGCAACGCGGCTTTTGGTACCCAACTGGCCTCGGCCTTGTCGCGTCTTTGTTGTGTGCTCAGCATCGCTTGTCATCCACTTTCACAGATTGCAATAGCTAGCAAGTTTTATATATAGAGAGAGAAGTGTCTTTGTCCTTGCGTAAAATGCAGGAGTGGTTCCCTCTTCACGGGAACCCATGCGCTGTCTTGACTGCAGCAGCTCTCTCCACCAAAGGCATATTGTTACAAGAGGCTGGTGCTGGACAGCGGCATCTGCCACTGTTTCTGGGGGTTGGAGCAAGGAAGAAAGGAAGACAGGCCCGTTCCTTACTCAGTACTCCGAAAAACGTCTATTCTGCGAGCATTCTGCGAACACCAGCACATTATCACAGATTTGACAATGAAGTTGTAGTGAAATCAGATTATTAGTAAAGCGCTACAACAACGGACACTTAAGAAGACCGCAGGAAAGGGTTCTCTCAAAGGGTTTGACCAATAATAAAGAAAAGTTATATTCATCTCAAACTCAACCCAACTTTTCCCCTTCGCATTTTGTCGTCCGAAAAAAAAAATACGTTACAGTGACGCACGCAATCTTCGGTTTCAGCGGAACGCGTTACGAAGGCTGAAAGCTGCTCCGAGTTTCGGCGAATGGTTAGGCCTTACAACTAAGCCTTGATTCTCTCAAGCGAACTGCAGTGTTCTTGCGTTTTGACAAGACTGTCGAAAATCATTTCATGTGCAGTCATTCTTGGCTTGCTGAGCGCGGACCATTGTAATCTTTGACGGAAACGTTCCTTGTCGATCTCACTTTTCCTTTAGGACTATAAATAAATCAGAATCTGTGGCTGCGCCGCCGGAAGCACAGCGTGCGTCACTGACACGCTATTTTTGGCAATTACCACTCCCCTGAAACAAACATGTCGCGAACAACGGAAAAGAGTGCAGTACCTGAGCTCGGCAGCACGATAAAAGCACTAAGACCAGTACGCTTAGCGACTGTGAAGTAACCATTGCTTTGCTACAATAGAAGAAACGCCGTTAGATTGAGGCGTGCTCCTTCACTTTCATACTACCAAGCCCACTGGACTTGAGCGCGGGATGCGCGCGCACGTGTTTTGTAGAAAGAACGTCGTACAGCTGGCGCATCTGATGCTCTAGACGCTGTAGTTGACATGCGCAGTGCTGCGCGTGTCAAGGAGTCGTGCAGTGCGTGGCAGTGATGTGGCCAAGGCTGGTGGTACGATAGAAGCTGTCGATCGTCTGTGGAAAGGACCGCCAGTTGCCGACGTACCGGACGCTGTGCTTTCCTTGAAGACTGGGCGCTGCAGGTCATGGCGTTGGGACGCCATGGAGTGCCACCAGCTGGTTTTCCACGGCAGCGGGACGGACGTACAGCGAACCACGGTAAGCAGCTGGGCGGTACAGAGGCAGTTTCGTTGACGCATGCCCTTTGCTTTCTTTCCACCAAGCCCACAAATATTTGGACAAGAACTTAACGCAAACAGGAAGGCAGCAGGCCGGCAACAACCATCTAGGAGGTAGAACGACCGCGAGCGCTTTCGAAACGAAGCCGACTAACAGCGGCTAAAGGCTTGTACAAGTTGAATTTTTTCGGATGATGATTCGCCGGGGCTCTTCTGGCGATGATACCAGCAGTTCATAACTAGTAGAAATTATACGAGGCGATATAGTGCGACATTAGAAATACTTGCCGCTACCGATATTCTGTTACTGCCGCCAACGATACCGTTAGTTCTTCCGTTACCGTATTGTATTCTACTAGCCTAATATATACGACAACCAATAAGTAGCCGATTGCTGGTAACTATGCGAGAACCTATATTTCAGATTAAGGTTTTCTATAACTACACTAAACAGCTAGCACCGAAGTGAATGGCTCCTTTATGGCTAAATGTCGCATTGCTGACTTATTTCTCTTAACCTGTTCTTTTACACGTGATTCACACTCCCGGTGAATACAGGATACTGCGGTTTCTTTCGTCATGTATGTTGCATGGAATATGAGTGATTAAACCATCATCACATTTCCTCCTGTTCTCGTTTCCTTGCGGGACACACGGAATGTAAGACTTACATCGAGCATATGTTTACATGAGCTCAATACATGAACATATGGTTGATGTGTTTACACATGCTGTCTCAAGCTTTCTGTTTTGAAAGCTTGTCACACCTGATCGCTTCTCTTGTGTGACCTTCCTGGCGCGCCCTTTTCACGAAGAATCCTTCCAAACTAGCTCAACTTTGTCGTTCAAGCGTGTTTTCATCAGAGAATATAAATAAGTACACAAGCTGATTGATGGCGTCACACAGACCCCGTCTGGCATGGCAACGTTTTGTCCCTTTGTGTATTCCTCCAATTAGGACACCGAGTGAATAGCATAAGTTGCCCTGGCATTATTTAGGAATGTGAAGCAGATATATGAAGCGAAGGCTGCGTGCGACAGCGAGTGCCGCTCGTTTATCAGCGCGCCGTTTTCGCTGTTTTCGTTCAAATGTTCGAGCGGCCGAACGTGTACTACCTTACTCGCAAACTTGTTAGCAGTTTGGAAAATGTTCGAGAACGCCTAAGGTTCGCCCTGAAGTGTGAGCAGTATAGGAATATTGGGACCGTTCGTATCGCCTCCTCTTACGAGGATTGTGTCTTCTACGTTCAAATTAGCAGTGCGAGCTATCATATCCGTAGGTGTTAGTTAAGTAGTAGTTTACAATTTTTCTGAGGGACTTTGCCTTGAAAAATTCATTTTGTTCACTAATGCGCCTGTGTCATTCCAGAGGGCTTGCGTGGTCTGGTGCTTCGGGAAACACGAGGACAGCTCGACGTTTCCGCCTTGAGCATTGACGCGGCGTGTTTTCTGTGACACGAGTTTCTTAACGCTGTTGCGTCAAGATAGGAAACTCATATGATCATCCAATGACAAGAGCCGCTGATTATTCAGGAGCGTAGCCACGATACCGTTCGGCGGCGGGTCAAGATGGGTTTCGACCAGCCGTTATGTGTGTTCGCGCTTGTGTTTGCCCGTTCTATTGAACACAAATGTAAACAAAGTGAAAATTATATTTGGTCGGAGAGGGGATGGGGGTATGCCGACCTAAACGAGAGTTGCTCCGCCGGTATCCCAGTGTTTATTGAAGGGGTTAGAGGTTATCACCCATCTACGGCTGGCTGCTATTTTTGAATTTTTCAGAATATTTGTCCAATATTACGCATTAAGCAGCCGTATTCGATTTGAATACGGGGGATGCTCAAAATTTTGGAATAATCAAGATTATTCGCTTATTTAGAAAGATTGGATCATGCGATCCACTGGTCTTGCGGAATATGATCGATCTTCCGCGATATCATGACTACCATCATGCACCCATGCATAGTCGCAGTAAACGAGAATTACGCCAGTAAATGTAGGGCTTGTCGCCAACGGGCGCAGTCAAGATAAGCATCTTCGACCACGTGCTCGGCAGCGCTGTTCCAGCTTCTGTGTAAACAAGCTGCTGTACCGAACACCTTTAACGCGCAATCAACACGTGCTGCCTCGTTATTCGCAGCCGCATCCATGTGTAGGATCGATTCTCCACGGAATGCATTGCAGCACCTTGATCATACTGGACCACTAACATTCCAAATAGCTGTGATTCGGGCTTGTTGGTAGTGATGCATCCTGCAAAACTGCGCACAGATGGGGAGACAGAATAAATGATAGTAATACATTCCTCTGTGATAGCCTCTACAGTATTTGTTATCTCATCCTTTACGCTGCCATATTTTTACCCGTACAGAATAAATATGACGAGCTTGTCCAGATGGAGCTTTCCTGCTTGCAGTAAATTGCCGCTGATTTTCCTAATGTATTTTCTTACATTATGTGTAAGTAAGAAATTCTTGCAGCCGCATTTGTGTTTTGGTATTCGATATTCGAAACTGGCCATTCAATTCCTATAAGAAATGTTTGGTAGTCGCACACCGCTGCTCCTATCTTAGAGGCTGCTATCAAGGAAGACTTTTGGCCACAGAGAAAATGCTTTTCTTTTGGTCCTGGCTATTATTAGAGGCGCACTCTAGCGAGCAGTCTTCTCAACGCTCGCTTCGATTGTTCCGCTGCATTCACGAGAGGGAGCTAGTGCTGTCGCTCCTGCCTTCGGCTTGGCAAATTCATGCAGCACAGAGCGCGGGGCCACGATTACAACTTTCCACAAGGTGTATGTGTGCTTGAACGCGCGCGTGCGCGTGTGTGTTTTCAGATCTCTTATAGATATGGTTACAGCAGAGTAGTTGCCCTTTCGCACGAATGCTGCGTCTAGGCAGTACTATTTGCCGCGGCTAGAGTTGCACTGAAGTGAGCAACTAGGAACAACTTGTCAACGTGTTGTTTACTTTCTTGATAGTACTTGCCTCTAATAGAAGTTTCTAGGACGTTCCGATATATTCAATACTGAACATTTAGAAGAACAAGGCATTCCACGTAGGCTGAACTATATCGCGCCGAATTTCAGTGGTTATGTAAAAACTTAGCGCACTGTAAGCCCAGTGAACCTTCAGCACATTCGGTCATGTACTTAAAGATATGATTTAGAAGACTTGAATTTCTGAGCAGTTGGGTGATCCATACTTGGATATGGTGAAGAGCAAACAACGGGACAACATAGGCCAGCCTGACAACGCAAGGTCCTAATGACAACAATGACAACTGAGAATGTTTACTTGAAAAACAGTAGTTGTTGGTAAGCGCATGTGTTGTCCCGCTGTTTCCACCGTATCATAACTAGTTCGGACGTGTGAAAATCCGCTACCCTGCAGGCCGTATCTGTACATAAGTACATAGACCTCCTCTTCGCTTCAGAATTATCCTGGTCCGAACACATAGAAATCACGTGGAACGAAACGTTAACAAGGTTTCGTTACCTGTGCCGGCATTTCGCCCTGCATTTCGGCCAGAAAGAAACAAAGCCTTATCACGCTCAAAAACACCCTACACGACTTATTGTCGAATATGCCGCTGCCATATAAAATCCTTACAGAGAAACTTCAGCAATTTTTTTTGTCCACATCTATGCAATGGTGATTATATGTTCACGAGACGCTTCTGTCACGCTCCTGAAGGTAGAAATGTTCGACAAATGCGGAAATGCATTTAATAAACAAAAAAGCGCAAGACGACCAAGTCTAAATTCAACCGAGCAGTGCTGTGCTCGCCTGGCATGAGATGAGTTCATCCACCGTTTGACCGCGCATGCGCCCGACACTTCGGGACAGTGGTCGCCAAGCACTTCGAAATGGCAATGAGCATATATATATATATATATATATATATATATATATATATATATATATATATATATATATATATATATATATATATATATATATACTATCAAAAGACACAGTGACCAACATAGGATTTATTCTGACGTTTCGGCTGGAGGCCAGCCTTTTTCAAAGATGAAAGTTTCTCATGCGCGCATGGTCTTTAAGTACACTTCACGAACATGCATAATGAGGGGTGGAAAGGGGAGAGCTCACAAAAAAAAAAGGGGGGGGGGGGTTTGGGATACAGACGTGTGTCCAAGAAGCAAAGGCATGTCCAAGATGACGTCTGCGTCCGCGCGGCGCCTCCATAATAAAGAACGGTTGGGCCAAGCTCATCTGGTAGCAGATTGTGCGCCCTCGTTTGAAGACACTCGCGCCGCCATCACCTGAGTCCATGGTGCTGCGACTCCCGCAGTGCAGCGGGGAACCGCTGAAGGCAAATGTCGTTGTTCTGTGGGGAGTACAAAGAGGAGGGGGGGGGGACGGGGGGAAAGACAGGTTGTTCTGTGCGCGATCAGTACCAGTATAGTTCAAAGGATCGTCCCTGCGCCGTGTTTCACGGAAAATGGAGGATAGAAAAAGAAACGTAGCGCATCCGCGAACAACCTTGAATGGTTTGGTTCGTTAAAGGCATGTACACACACACACACACACACACACACACAAAAAGAGAGAAAAATAAAAAAGAATAATAGAAGAGAAACCATCACACAGAAAGGAGAGTCGTTTAGTTTGACGAGTCATATACTCCGTGGAACCCGTTCTCTAGCGAAAGTGCGCGATGCTCAGACACAATACATATCTGCACCTTGCGCGCGCGGTGCGATCTGAGTGAAATATACCACATAAAAATGAGAGAAAGACAACAAGAAACATGATGGGGAATTAAATATCCGAAGATAATACATGAAAATAAATGAAATCAGATGAAACAAGAAATTAACAATAGGAATAAAATAAAATAAAACAGGTGGTCATCGACAATCAGTTCCGCATCCCAACAGGAGACACTGCCCGAGTGAGCGCCGAGGGCACACAAGACTATATATATATATATATATAAAGGCACGCGGGCGCGCCTGCGTGAACGCGTGCGACGGCGCAGTGTCAAGCCATGCTCTCGGGCCTCTCCACCGCGCAAGAGCGCTCTTTGCATCCATACTGCGCTGCAATTTTTGATAACGTGTTCCTTCTCTAAGCCCACAGCCAGAGCTTTCCCCAACGCAAACTTCGCGCTCCATAATGACCTAGCCCCGATACACACTGCAAAAAGTACATTACATATCCTAGGATATTTGTGCTCTCCTGGCTACAGCGCAAGGCGCTGACATGACGTCAGTCTGCGACAAACCTCTGCCTACACGTACGCGTACAGGGCCAAAATATCAAATCACTGAAATAGCTGTGCGGTCCACGGCTTGTGCGCTTTCTGATTGATTTCTGGTGTTTTACGTCCCAAAACCAGCTATGATTTCGAGAGGCCGTAGCGGAGAGCGGAGGGGTCCGGAGATTTCCACCATCCGGAGTACTTTAACGCGCGCTGCTATCGCACAGTACACGGGCCTCAACAATTCGCGTCCATCGAGATGCAGCCGCCGCGGCCGGGATCCGATCCCGCGACCATCGGATCAGCAGCCGATAGCTATACTAAACAACCGTGGCGAGGCCTTGTGCGCCGTCTCTCACGTGTTTTAACATCTCACCTCGTTTGCGTACAGATAATTCGCACGCAACCGATAACGATCGCGCTGGCCCGCATTACACGAAGCGCTGCTTCGTCGCCTTCAGTCACAAGTGGCAATGGCCTAAAAGGAGCCGTCCAAGACGACGGTAGGCCGCTGAAAGAAACACCGGAATAAACTGAAGCGGCGTGCTCACGTGCACGCACACATCACATGTAAAGCCTTTCTTTTTTCTTTTACCTTGAGCCTGCCGGCGAAAGTGGAACAGCTATCGCTAGACCGGCTCAGGCGCACAATGCAGGCAGTGCGGGCCGAACTGTGTCTAGCGTGATACCGACGATTACAGCGGTGCTTGGGTGAACGAGGCTATACGTTTTTACCTTCGACGTAATTGCTCAGGCGTGTTGAATTTCCCCGCAGGTTTATGTCGCAGAATTCGTTTGTACTTGGTACTTTTCACAGAGAATGTGGCTTCGATGGCTAGAAGAAAGCGAGTTTTGAACATTGTTTTAAGAAGCCGCTCATCGTACAGCCCTACTGAAACGTCCCTTTGTATATCCCAATAATTCAGTAACTTCCTTGCGAAGTCCGTATTTTTTTTTCCATAGAATTGCCGTACATTTTCTATATCTTTGCACATGGGCCTTCTGGAAACGTGCGGAACCATTGGAAAAATCACACGGAAGGAAGGAATTTGGGAGGTAACGTAAAAGTGGAAACACTACGAAGAATATATCTTCAGGAGTTCGATATGGCACCGGCCATACGAAATTGAATTTCGACAGATATTTGGCATTCATATTCAGTAATGGTGCCGTAGGATGGCCTTCGTCTCTATAGCACCATCGTTTTATTTCCCAGGGAGGAAATTCGCATGATTAAAGGGTAGTTTACGTGCCATTTCTGACTATATTAATTATTCTAGATCATGGATTTAGCGCAGTGACCTTATCCCATTAGTTTCTTCACCACGCACTCTCAAAAAAGCTTAGGAGACATGTAATGTCGGGAAATTAAAAATAAGCCTTGTTTTGCACCCTGTAGATTTAAAAAAAGCCATTTTCTTTTTTGAGGCTGCCGGTGATCCTTTGTCATTGCTAAAATTCCTCTCCTTTGTTAACTATGACACTGTGCAAATGCATACATATATTAAGAATATTAAGAATATAACAGCATACCGTCTGTTTAAACTTCTTCTCAAGGAGCGGGGCAATTAAAAGTAATTAGATCCTGCAGGGATACGTCAATTTTGCTTGAGCCATAGCCAACAGAGGTGATTAATTTCAATTTCGGCTTTATCAGCATATCAATGGAGAAACCGCGGATTCATTGAGGGCCTTGTCGTAAGTGCCTGCAGACTTTTTAAACTTACCCTGCTGTCAACCGGACATATGGTCGCCCGTCATACTTGAATGCGCGTTTGCTAAAACGAATACATATCTGCTACATTTAGCTTTGCGGTCTCAGTTCAGATACTGCCCCAAATGCTCGCATCAGCAGCGTTAGATATGAAGGAACTGTCACGTCTTCTGACGTGCATGTCTGTTGTGGATGATATAATATGCTATGCTAGAAAAAAAATCAGTTTGCCTTAGCACATTATTGCATTCAGCGTCTGTGTTCGCCGAATAGAATAAATGCAGGCCTCACGAACCGTGCGCGATATCCTCAGCAATACCATCTGCAGCAGACACCTGGGTACGATGACCTCTTGCGAAGAACAAAATTTCGGTGAATTGGGCAGCGCGGGTTGTGAAAATTGGCGGTAGAGTGCATCGCTTTTCCCGGTGGTATTATGGACACAGATTCAGGAAAACCAATGAACTGTTGCAGTGCCTGGTCACTTTCTGATTTCCCCACTTATTTTATGGTGCTATCGCCCATTAGCAATACGTTTATTGCTCTACAGCTCCGAATCAGCGCCGGGTGGCAGTTCTTACGGGACAAAATATTATTAAAAAATAAAATCATACAAAACACATCAGTTTTGCAGTTGTATGGGGTAAGTGTGATATCAGGGCACAAATTATGGGAAGATATGCATTGTTTAATCATACGTGTCATTATAGAAAATATTGAAATGGAGGTAGACGCCCAGGGAATAGATACGCAACATTAAGAAATAGGAAGAAAGCAGAGTGGGTCAGAGAACACGCAAGGGCAGCTGATATACCAGTTAACATCAAACGAAAAAACAATGTGCCTGAGTAGGCCATGTAATGAGAAGGCTGTACAACTGGTGGTTATGAATGGAATATTTAGCAAGAGAGGGAGAGCACGGCCATGCACTAGGTGACGAAATTTTAAATGTTTTCAGGCCAAAATTTTCACGCATGGCATGCTATAGGATGGATATCGCTAGGAAAAGCCTTTGTACTGCAGCGAAAAAAATATAATTTTAATATTATGAAGATGATGACGATGTTTATGATGATGAAGCAGGCGCATCCTACCAGGGGGGCTATCGAGGACACTGTGAAATTCCACCATCTGGTGACATTCCATAACGGCGTCGCCTTGAGCCAATGAGGGAGCTCGTAACTGCGCTCCGTGCCAATCAGAGCTGCCAAGAAGGGAGAATTCGACAATATGGCGGAATTTAGCTCTCGGGTAAAGCACCCCTGTTGCGCTGCCCCACATTTTGTGAGAGCGAATAATGTTCATGATAGGCTGATCACAAAATCGCCGAGGTGAAAATGCACCGGAGGGGCAAGTAATGACTGCTGCGTCCCTTTTGCTTCTTTGTGCCTCCTTTGTTTAGCACTCCGTTTTTTTTCCCCTTGCAGGCAGCAGTTCACTGGTTCTTTTTCCAAAGTACAGTACATATGCACCCCGAGAACGGAGACACACCGTCCTAGCCGCTTGGCTGCGCCTTTCCCACCTCTTTCTCTCTCCCTCCCACGTCAGGGCTAAGCCGTTGCGTGCCCCTTATCTCATCGGCGATCGATCAAACTGTCCAGGCGCTGCCGACGAGCAAGTGTCGAGGACAGCAGCCGGGATGGTGGCCGCATATGGGACGCAGTCGAGGCTATTCGCTCGCTTGCGAACGCAAATTAAGTGCCGCCGGGGGCGCTGCATCACGAGCCTTGAACTTATTTCTCAAATTCGGTTGGCGATGTGGGGTCGCCGATAAGGCGATACAAGATGAATCACAAATCCCACTCGTCTGCGGAGGTTCGCACTGAATATTAGGTATGCAGCAGAGCTTCAGGGCCGTGTTTCTCTTTTATTGCGTTTATAGATGCTGGTGCGAGTGCAACCGTGAGCGGGATACCCGTAAATAAAAGCAAAATTGTAAACGTGATGCAGTTGCAACTCAGTGTCCATAAAAACGAATGTCCTAATCAAAACATGGTTTTTAAGTCTTAGGCAATTTGACCTAACCGACTTAATTTTACCTAACCGAATTTTACTTAATTTTACCTAACCTACTTAACCTTGGCAAAGAACGCCTTCATTATACTTTTCCGTCTATCATTAATGATTATGCTCTAATTTCGATTTTTTTCTCCTGTTCCGAAGAAATTCACACAGTCTATAAATAACATGACTTAATTTACTTATGTGGGCATATTGTTCATTCGTGTATTCTCTGCTGATTCTTGTGCAATTATGAGTTTTCAAGTCTGTAATTTCTACCACTACTGGCTCCCTGCTGAACTTTAGGTATGCAGGCTCGTCAGGCTACTTTTGAGCATCTTTTACTTACAACCACTTCATCTGTGCAGTAATATGGGGAAAATAAAATTGAAATGGGCTCATATATCGCAAACTGGAAAATTTCAAACCTTTAAAAGCCGCTAAATTTCAGAAAGCGTTGAAGGAAAAATGGACTAGACAATGTTGTGTGTGTGCAATGGAAAGCGAGAATAAATTTGCCATAGTTTAACGTCTAACCTATGGTGAAGCATCGGACAGTGTTTGTTCGGTTTACCGCCCTTTACGGTCCAAGTTTTTTTCTCCATATTTAGGTCTTGTGTGCTGTCTTTTAGCTAGTTAGCGTAAAGTTATTCAGCAGTCAACCTAACAATATTGGTTTGCAATTCTTCAGTTTTGGAGTAAATAACCATAGTATCACGCTCACATAACGCAAAACAGTATTGTAGATCGCCAGCACCTGGACACATCATGTTTCTGAACGAGCACGGTGCAATTCGCTCCTAGCTAAGCGACTAAGAGAAAGCCAAGCTTTGTCGCGGATCTTGTGCATGTTATGAAACCTCCCCTAGTCCCCCACCCTCCTCCGAACAGAACATTCGTGTATCAACCAGCAGCATGCGGACATGGGCTGCGCGTAAAAAGAAATCGAATAAAAGAGAAAGAAAAAGAGAAATACACCACGTATGGCCTACACCCTTTTGGATAGGTGGGCACGGGGACCCCGTGACACGAGTCACCTAATGAGCAGCCAAGCTAACGAAAAGTTCCCCAAATCTCCTTAGGGGCTTCTCATTCAAGACAATTAAGCGGAGCAGTAAAGTCGCGTCAAGGTTTCCTTTCTTTATTTTTTATTTTCAACTGAACTTCAAATAAGTAAGTAGTGCATCAATGTTAGGGAGATTCCCGAGTTTGTACGTTAGAAAGCACTCCTTAAGTAATACAGAGCAAATATCATTGAAGCGTACTTTATGAGAGAGGTCGTTGGATTTTGCTGCTCGAGATGTTTCTATTATTTATTTTGTTTCATATCATTGAGCCGTGCGTGTTGGGGGCAAGAAGAGAGAGGATAGGTTCTCCAAGTGACAGTCTTTACTGAAGTGCAGTTTACAATCAATTCAGTGTTCTTGTGTGTGTGTGTGTGTGTGTGTGTGTGTGTGTGTGTGTGTGTGTGTGTGTGTGTGTGTGTTGTGTGTGTGTGTGTGAGGGAGCACGAACGCCTTCGTTTGTGTATTCATAACCACACAGAATTACCTCAATGCGGTGCTAAACCCTACTGAATAAATTCAGTATGGCTTATAATGAACCTAATGCTTGAACCATACGCCACGTTTCTATCTAGGCATTATATATTCTTCTTTTGTTATATGTTGAGTGCTGTGGAGAGGTAGAGGTCTATCACCTCTGCTACTCTATTTCTGTGTTTAGCAGCAAAAATGATAAAGAAGTTACACATAAATATACATGTAAGGACACTCGGAGCTAACTGACACACATAAAAATAAAGTAAAAGTATGCGAACGGTCAGTTCACTGTCCTGAGTACATATTGAGCTAAAAAGTTCACATACACTCAGCTACAGTCCATAGTGCACTAACACATCTATTCATGTTCATCGCTGTCTTTAACCGCTTTGCACAGACACTTTAGATCCATGGTCACTGATTGCTCTTCCAAGACGAAGAATTGTCCAGGTTATAACCATAGAACACAAGATAAGGCGCAGGTGCGTCACTTCACAGACAGTGGTTTAAGGCAGTGGTTCACTGCTGCTGCTAACGATTTGTATTCCACTGGTCCAAGTAACTTTGGCAGTGTGCAAGGGCTCTTGTTCATACTTGATAGTCTTTTTTTTTCAAAATTTTGTTTTTCATTTCCGTACTATGAGCACTCTACGAGAATGTGGGCGACGTTGTCTATTTCCTTGCCACATCTGCACTCAAATGTGGTGGAACGATGTATCCTAGAGAGGAAACTATTTCTAAATGCCACTTCCAGTTGAAGTCTGTAAATCGAAGTCCGTATGTGTCGTGGAAGATCTGCGGCTATAGGGAAAGATATCTGCGGCTATGGAGATCAATCTTAAATAACAGTGACTGTTTTGCCTGAACATTGTCAAACCATTTCTCTGTAGAATAGTGGGTAGAGGCTTGCGTTATAACAGACCGAATATCTGAACTGCACGTAAGAATTTCGCAAACACGTCCCTCATTCAATGCTCTTTTGGCAAGACTGTCCGCTTCTTCATTACCATTTATTCTAACGTGGCTTGGTACCCGCTCAATACTATGTCGTGGCCCTGTGCAGTAGCGTACTCCGCAGTTCCTGCTATACGATCGGCTATTTCACCGTTCTTAAAAGCCGCTCTCACATTTTTCATGATCTCAAGAGCACATTTGCTACCCGTAAACGTGACCCAGTGTCTCGCTTCTCAGTGCTCGGAAATGATAGTGGCTACTTAAGAAATAGCGACTTATTCCCTTGTCGTTGACGGCGGTCTATGGGAGAGTTTGTACAGTCGCTTCTCTTCAAGTTCTGGTATAACAAAGGCCGAGGCTGAGGCTTCTTCACTACAGGAACCATCGGTGTATGCGTTTGATCGTCCACTGTGCATGCCATGAAAATGATCAAACACCATTTTCATTGCTAACAATGGCGCCAATGTCCGTTTTTTTCTGTATCTCTTCATTATTAAAAAAAAGCAGTAAGTACAGGTAGCGTCCGCAGTGCCTTCGATGGTCGCTATCGTTTATAACGCGGTACTACTGCTTGGAATGATAAGCTGTCAAGGATACGTGTGCCAGTCCGACAATTTAGTTCGCCAGTTAAAGGATGACGACAATGTTTCGTGAATAATCTAAATAAATGCCTGGAAGTTTATTTTGCTCGGAGGATTGCCAAAGATGGTTGTCGAGCTTTAGCATATACCAGGTCACTTGAAGGAGACTGTGGCAATCCTAAGCACATGCTCCTTGCCAACAACAAACGAAGTGGAGGCAGGAACTTTCATTGGAGGGATGAACTTCATGAAGCAGAGGCAAAAAGTAACTCACCATGGAGAGTATCCACCCAACATGTAGAGCTAACATCGACTCTGTACTACCGCCCTATTTAGCCCTGCATAGATGACGGAGGATTCGGATGGCCTGGTTCACTTTTACCTCTGGGGAATGGACATTATAAGAACATGTTAATCTCCGGTCTAACCTTACACCTAGAAAGCGATGAGTTGGCACTATTTGAATGGGACGACAAGCGGGAAATCACCAACTCATCTTAAAGTAAACGGTGGTATGGTTGTTTTGGTCGGACGCAGAGCTACTCCTTGCGAGAACTCGGTCTACGCAATCGAATCCCTCTTGTAATGTTGGCTTAAAGGGGTCGTGAAACGTTTTCTGAACATTTTGTACTAAGTGCGTATTCGGGATCCTGACCCTCCAAACAACAATATGCATTGTTCCGTTGCACCGTGTGCGTTGATTTAGAGCGATAAAAAACGCGGTTTCGGTTTCACTGCGCGAGTTCCCCTCAACTCTGCAGATGACGTCATCTTAGTAGCCGTCATACCTCCGAGATTGGCGCGCCCTCGGAGGACATGGGAAAACAAACCGTGCTGCCGCTTATCTTCCGAATGGTGGCACCGCACGGTTTCCAAGTATTTTCTACGTTTCTAGCTTTCAAGTAAATCGATCCCTTTAGAGCAAACGCGAGTTCACTGTGCCTTTGAACTTAAAAGTATCTTAACTCAACGTCACCAAATAGTACCACGCCGGCCGGTAGTGTCGCATAGTCGTTTCGGGAGCGCAAGAAAGCTGAGATTTAAAACGGGCGTTGTTAAATGTGCACTGAATATTTCGCCAAAATATTTCGGAATCGGCTTGTCGAATGCGTATTGAAGCAGTGAAAATTACAAACCGGCATCTCCAAATTCTTTTCACGACCCCTTTAATGTATGAAAACGATGAGCTGGACGTCCGCAAGCTGACGTCATCTGCATAAACTGAACATTTGATGTTCGGTGGAAGATGATACGGGAGCTGCGCCATGACTGCGATGAAGAGTGTCGGGCGGAGTACGCTGCCCTGTGGCACACCTTGAGCCACAGTGTGCTCTGAGGTTGGCCCTTCCTCTTTATCCACAAAATTTTTTTCACTTCTTCCAAAAGTCCGCAATCCAGCGCATCGGTTTGCCCTTGAACCTCTGCAACGCCACACCTTCATGGACATGAACGTCGCTTACTGTATCATAAGCATGTTGCAAATCCACGTATATGGCAACCGTGATGTTTCCGTGCGCGCGTTGATGCTTTACGTGTCACTAAATTCAGAACGCAATCCATTTTTCCCTCTTCTGAAGCAGGCTCTGCTTTCAGGCTTTTGCTGATCTTGCCACCGCACGACGATTTCGTCGATAACTTTCTCCATTACTTTGGAAACACAGGTGGTCAAGTTTACTGGGCGAAAGGACAACAGCTTCATCGAGCTCTTGCAAGGTTTTAGCAAGGGCACTACCGTAGATACATTCCAACTTTGTGGGACATTTTCTGCTTGCCAACTTTTGTTGTAAATATCCAGCAGGATCGATCTTCCTGTATCACAAAAATTGGCAAGTGTGGCGTGTGTCACTCTATGATGTCCTGGTCTACTTTTTCGTTACACGGATGACAATGCACGTTGGAGGTCTTCCGGTGTCATGTTGTGGTACAGGAAGGATGTGTATGCGGCCGAAGCCTTCGCTACAATCACCGAAGCCGACTGAGCTGAGGATTTTTATTCATCTGTGTGGATGACCTCCCCGGTTTTCGTTCTTAGCATATTTCATTATGTAGTATTGTAATGTTCTAATAAGTTTTACTAATATATTCACGCAATGGACAGTAGTTCCCGGACAATCATGCCTGTGCTATGGGGGTTACTACTAAGCCGGCCACTTATCTCATATGGCCCACCCTTGTTCACACCACGGCGGCCTTATTCCCGTCCGCTAAAACACACACACACGCACGCACACACATTCAGGGAAACAATCTTCGATCCGTGCATTCGTGAGGCCTTCCGAACCTTCCGAACCGTCGCCAAAATCCAAATATACACTTGAAACTTCACAATTAAAATCCACAAGCCTAACTTTTTTTTTGCACTAGAGTAACTGCTTGTGAAGATTGAAGGACGTATTTTATATCACTGCTAAAAATGTTCTGTACTAGATTTTAAACAAGCAATTATAAGGTGCATTCAGCACAGTGTCTCACGTTCTTTACCGTAATCTAACCTTACTATTATGCAATTGCAAATCTTTCTAAATAAACACCTCTCTCTCTTGAAGGCGTGTGGAAATCGGAACGTCTGCAACTTACCTGGCAGTGTTGTTAGCCAAGACTGATACAAAAGAACCAAACAACCAAAAATGCTGCAGCTGTTTCTACATAATGGCGGCAGAATACGTCAGGGGGTGCCTAACGGCCTTTTGACGATTTGGTATTCACGTTCCACGGCATACGCGCTACACGAGAAGAGGTTGACACATTCTACGATCTACGGGGTTGTACCGACTTGCTTTGAAAGCTACGATGGACAAATAATCTTAAGCTGCTGATAAAAATTTTCACAACGCTAACTATGCCTTCATTACCTAAAATGAGAGCGAAATATCTGGAACTTGCAGTGTTTTTCTCGAAAACAGAAAATACATCGCCTCTTATTTTGTATGCTTTTGTACGCTTTTCTACTTTATTTTGCGCATCACTTCTTATTTTGTGTAATGTGGACTATCTGAATGGTGAATGAGGGTGACCGTCCTTTATTACACTTCTTGTGTGATGTGAGGGCACGCGCGTAACTCGACATGAAAAATATATTTCGTACGCTAATCTATAGTAATTGAGCATTTTCGTTTGAAATTCCGCCGTGTTTCCAGTTCGCGATCTTGTCAATCCGCCTGAGGACAGCTCCGGCCTTTTCAGTTACACTGAAATAATCATCAGCATCAGCCTATTCTAGGTCCACTGCAGGACGAAGGCCTCTCCCAACAATTTCCAATCCACCCTATCCTGAACGAGTTGATTGCACTTTAGGCCCCCAAAGTTTTTAATTTCATCGCTCCATCTAACCATTTGCCTGCCTCTGTTGGGTTTTCCTGTCCTAGCATTCATTCCGTCGCTCATACCCTCTACGAGGATATCGAATTAGCAATAAAAAGAGTGCGCACGCATTACACAATAGTCATGGTGGATTTCAACGTAAAAGCAGGAACAAAACAAAGTAAAGAACAGGCGATTGGCAACTACGGCGTTGGCCGTAGGAATAACCGTGGGGAAGTGCTAGCACAATTTGCCGAAAGAAACCGACTCCGCATAATGAATACGTTTTTTTAAGGAACACAGGAATATGAAGTGGACGTGGAAAATCCCTAACGGGGAAACGAAGAATGAAATCGACTTCATAATGTGCGAGAAACAAGGTGTAATTCAAGACAAGGAAGTAGTGGGGAAGATAAAATGCAGCGACCACAGATTAGTAAGAACGAAGATTATACTTAACCCAAAGAAAACAAGAACTAAATTATTTACTAGAAAAGAGCGCAAATCCAGAGGTGATCACAGCGAAGAACGAAAAATTTGGAGTCGCGCTAAGCAACAAGTTCGTAGTCTTAGGGCAAAACAATGAAGGTCTAGAAGAAATAAACAAAATCATAACGAAAACAATCCTTGCAACAGCGATGGAAGTCGGGAGTAAAGCAACAAAGCAAGTAACAAGTAAGTTGTTCCAATCTACAAAATTCTTAATAAAGACACGCCAACAAATTGAAGTAACTTCGTCAATAGATAAAATAGAATTCAGAGAACTATCAACACTGATCAGTAAAGCCAGGCAAAGAGATGTAAGAAAATTTAAAATGAGAGAAATAGAGAAAGCAGGAATGAAAGGCACCAGCATTAAATCGGTCAAAAAGAAACCGCACTTAGGACAAAACAAAATGCATGTGCTAAAAGATAAGTTACCATTATCAACATTTTCGAGATTTGCCGACGACATGTTTCTGCTGTGAGCACATGATGAAAAGGAAGCATTAAACTTACAAACAAAACCTGTTTGCAATATAAGACCGGATAAAGAATCACAGACGAATCAGCCTACTCCCAGTAAACTACAAGCTATTTACGAAAGTATTTTCTGCTAGGATAAGAGGAACACTCCACTTTCACCAGCCAAGGGAACAAGCTGGTTTTAAGAAAGGTTACTCAACAATGGACCACAGCCACGCTATCAGTCTAGTAATTGAGAAGTACGCTGAATATAATGAACCTCTTTATAGGGCGTTTATAGACTACGAGAAAGCATTTGGATCCATAGAAATACAAGCAGTTCTGGAAGGTTTGCGTCGACAAGGGGTACCTGACGTATACGTGCAAAATATAAACAACATATACACAGATTGCACAGCCACACTACTGCCACGAGAGAGAAGCAGAGAAATCCCGATCGGGACCGGTGTCAGACAAGGAGAGAGGATCTCCCCGATGCTATTCAGTGCATGTTTAGAGGAAGTGTTTAAACGTCTAGACTGGGAAGAATAGTGAATTCGAATAGACCGAGAATATCTCAGCAGTTTTAGATTTGCCGACGACATTGTTCTCTTTAGCAATGATGGAGATGAATTACAAAACATGGTTGATGACCTAAACCGGGAAAGCATTAAAATTGGACTAAAATGAATAGGCAAAAGACAAAAGTTATACCCAATAGCCTAGCTAAAGACCGGAAATTTATAATTAACAGTGAACCCTTGGAATGTGCGAACGAATACTTATCCCAGGGACAGTTACTAACAGGAACACCTCCCCCTGAAAAAGAAATTATCCGTAGAATAACGATAGGGTGGACCGCATTATGAAGGCATTATGAAATCATGACTGGAAACATGGCGCTGTACGTAAAGCGAATAGTATTCGATCACAGCATTCTCCCAGTACGAACGTACGGTGCAGAAACGTGGGGGATAGCGAGAGAACTAGAGATGAAACTAAGGAGCACGCAACGTGCATGGAAAGAAAAATCATAGGTTTAACGCTAAGAGATAAAAAACGAGCCCAATGGATCAGGTAACCGGCAAGGGTACCTGATATTATTACATCAATTAAAGAAAGAAGTGGACCTGGACAGGACACGTCATGAGGAGGAAAGATAACAGATGGACAAGATGCCGAAATTTCAGCGGCTTCCCAATTAAGTAGCCTGCACTAGAAGGTACAGCTGAAAACAAGTTACTGCCTGAGCGAATAATTCAAGATTTCTGTTAAGTGAAATGGAGGAAATCGGCAACCGTACAATTAAAGACTACAGGCTTGCGGTAAGAAGTAACCCTCATTCAAATCAAAGTGTGGCATTGGTTCGTGCGATCAGCTGCTTTTTTAGCGGGCATGCTACAATAATTTATGGCAGTAGCATCAGGGGAATTTCCTTGCTCCTAATGACACTGGTTTTATTCTATCTAAATTTATCCCTAATATTTCGTCCTACTCTTGGCCGGTCACCATAATGGGTATGAGCTATCTACACTGGGAAAACAATGACATGTGGCTGCATTGGAATTTCAACTGAAAATATTAGGTAAAGGCATGGGATATAGATGGTGAGGCGGAACTTCCCCTTTTGTAGAAGATATAATCACGCTAGCAGAAATCTACTTTATTGTCGTTTCCTTCGAAACTTTAAAGCTTTTTCCTCGTATAATAGAAAGAAACGGAAAGAAAATCATTACCACGCGCGGAACGTTCGCATAAATAGTACGTATTCTTTAAGCATAAATTTTTTTCAATTAGTTCTGAAACTCGGAATGTAGTGAGTACTTGCAGATTTATTTGTGTTTTTCGTAATTTTTACACAACCTGACCTGGTTCGTCAAAGAAGAAAAGGAAGAGGTGCCGGATCGCGCAGGGCTGCCATAACCGCCGCCGTTTCGCCGGATCGCCCCGCCGATCGAGGCTTCCGCCTGCGAGTCCTCGGACGAGGGACCATCGCCGACAAGGGGGATGTCGGCGCCAGCGGGCGGCCAGCCTGCCGCGGACAACGCGAAGCCGCGCAAGTCGTCCAAGTCGCAGGGCACCAAAGAAAGCCGCAGGAAGTCCTCCGAGACGGAAAAGTCGGGCAGCCACGAGAAGAGCGAGGATAAGAGCTCCAAGAGTAAAGACAGCAAAGGCAAGGACAGCAAGAGTAAGGATAGCAAAAGCAAGACGAGTAAGACTAGCGACAAGACGCCGGATAAGAGTCACGAAAAGTCTGGCGGCACTAAGGACAGTAAGAGCAAGACTAGCAAGGGCAGCGACAAGACGCCCGACAAGTCCGCTGACAAGAGCCACGAAAAGTCCGGCAGCACCAAGGACACCAAGAGCAAGACGAGCAAGAGTAGTAAGACAAGCAAGACCAGCAAGTCGAGCAAAACTAGCGACAAGTCGGGCGAGCACAGTCACGAGAAATCCGGAAGCAAGACTGACAAGAGCAAGAGCGGCGAGCACAGCCACGAACAGTCTGCAAGCAAGTCCCAGAAGAGTGCGAGCGAATCCAAAAAAGGCACTGGCAAGACCGACAAGAGTGGGACTGAGAAGAGCGGAAGCAAGAGCGCTGAACGGAGCCAGGAGAAGTCCGGTAGCAAGACCGAGAAGAGCAAGAGTGGCGAGCACAGTCACGAGAAATCCGGAAGCAAGACGGACAAAAGCAAGAGCGGCGAACAGAGCCACGAGAAGTCTGGGAGCAAGACCGATAAGAGTGGCGATCAGAGCCATGAGAAGTCTGGAAGCAAGACGGACAAGAGTGGCAGCAAGAGCGGAAGCAAGAGCGGAAGCAAGAGTGGGACCAGAAGCACCGACAAAAGCGGAAGCAAGAGCGCAGAGAAGTCGGGAAGCAAGAGCGAAGAAAAAAGTGCCGAGAAGACAGGCGAAAAGAGTAAAACCAAAAGCACCAGCCAGGACAAGAGCAAAGAGAGCCAGAAGAGCAAAGGCAGCAAGAAGGAAGGGGACAAGTCTCAAGACAAGTCGCAGAAGTCCCAAGACAAGAGCGCCGACAAAAGCCACAAGAGTGGCGGCACCCCTAAGGAAGGCAGCGGCGGCAGCCAACGCGAAGGTAGTCAGCAACAGCAAGGGGACGGCCGTGATCAAGTGATGGGCGTTGACAGGGGCATCGAGGGCATAAACCAGCTGCCCGAAATGCACTCTCTGCGACTGATGTACGAGAACGCGCTGCTCACCGTGCGCAACAGGCAGCTGCAGTGGCTCATCTCTGAGCTCAAACAGGAGCACATAGTCACGCTGCATCAGGTCGGCACGCTGCGGAAGAGACGCGGTGTGCTCACGAGGCCTTCGGCTATCATGGTGGACAGAGCCGTGTCGGCGATGCTTCTCAGTGGAGACGCTGTTTCAGGCATCGGCGGCGCCGCTGCAGCCGGCGAGTCTTCGGGTGGGACACGCTTCGACGACTCGCGTTACGCCAACTTGCCGTCGGTCGTAGTGAACATCGAAGACAAAGGGATCTCAGCGCAGGACGACAGCTTGTACACCTTCGGACGCATGGCCAAGGGCGCAAGAAAGTGCAAGCACATGGCCGGTCCGCACGACGACATCAACTGGGAGGACCTGCAGGCGCGTCTCCTGCCGGCGTTCTACACTTTCTGATCGACTCGAGGAACTCGCTCACGTGGACAACGTCCGTTGGGTGCGAAATACAGGATGGTTGGCGTGGTGTACTGACCATCGCGCAGCGAGCCTGTCATGTTTGTATACCCAAGTGCAAAGGACGCTACTGCTACGGCACTCAAGATAGCGGAGGAGCTTGAGGGACAGCTGGAGTTAGCCCTAATTCAGGGTCGCTTCTATAACGTCCCTACAAGCTTTACTATGATTCGTATTGGCCATGGAGGCGCGTAATATATTACGATCACGACGCTTCTTATTAACGTATTATTCAATTGTTCACGTAAGGCATATGTTGGAAATGAGAAAACCTTGATTGACAGTATTTTAATTGCAACTTGTGTTGCATCCATAGGTATAACGCATGACGGTTCATGATATTTAATTATGCATTTCTTGTCCTAGTGTTAATAGAATGGCGCCTTGGCTTCACGAGCAATATTAGTAGCACGCACATGAAGGCACTTTGGTGAAATTAATTTTCTTTAATAAAGGAGGAAATCCTACACTGCGTAAAAATACAAACGTGGAATGTCACCTGAAAACAAGGTATTTTCGCAGGATTCTGCGATAGTTTCTTGCACTAGGAGATGTGAAGTCAGAGTCGGCATCGCCACAATGAACCGAGGAAAAAAATCACAGCATATCCACGGGGTGAATGATGATGAGTGGGCGAAGCTCCGGAGGGAATCATCGGTACACCGATGATGATGTTGATGATGCCTCTGTAGTGGGTACAGAGCCACAAAGCATGCACCCCTGTGTTCTTTGAAATGATTCCTCGCACTCGTTATGCAATTCACGTTCCGCGACGCGTAGTCACGTAACAAGCTGTTACTAGGCTTTGCCACGTAACATTACATTCGTTAATATGATTCCTCGGCAGGCTTTACACATGTCTAGGTCCTTTTAGCGATGATGTTTGAACCACAGGCATAGCTCAGCGATTGAACGCTCGACTGTCACGCAGAGGGATGCGGGTTCGAGTCCTACTCAGCCGTGGTTATTTTTCTGTCTAAAATGTGCGCGACAGTGGCTACGGACACCAGCAGCGGCGGAGAACTATTGCGCTAAAGACGGCTGTTGTTGTGATCTCATGACAGCTCACGCTGTAAAACGGCCACTTGCACGTCGTGAAAGCCGTCAAAATACCGAAGCTGTTTTTCTATCGCTAGTCCTGACATAAATGGCAGTGAAGGTAATTCAGCGATTTCAAGACGTATCATTTATGTCAATCATGCCACGATTCTTTATTTATTCACCATACGTGATACTCTGCTTCTGTTTCCTTCTTTTAACTGCGAAGCTGTTGTTCCTATTTGCAATTCGTGCGTCGTAACTTCAATCATAGGAAAACGGCTAATCGCCACAAAAAGTGGTTGTGTTAAGCAGCTATTATCGTAGCATATACATGCACAGTATAGTATAGAAAGGAGGTCCAGCGCCACGGTGGTCTAGTGGCTATGTTATTCGGCTGCTGATCCGAGGGTCGCGGCATCGTATCCCGGACACGGCCGCTGCATTTCGATGGACGCGAAATGTTGGGGACCGTGCGCTGTGTGATGGTTAGTGCACGTTCAAGAACCGCAGGTGGTCGAAATTTCCGGTGACCTCCATTACGGTGTCTGTCATAAACAGAGATGGTTTTGGCACGTGAAACCCCACAAATCAAAAAGGTGGGAAATAGATGTGAGGGTGACGAGGACAGAAAGGATTATGGGAAAGGGTAATGGAATGGGTAGCCGTCACAGAAACTGCGTGTGCGCCGAGCACCTTGTACCCAAGAATATTCACGCACAGTGCACTATAACAAGGGGTGGGAAAGGGAAGTGAGATGAGGGAAAAGAGGGTGGGAGACAGAAGGGCATCAATGTGCGTTCGCCGGGCGCTGGCGTTTGCTTGCCAAGCCAAGTTTAGAATAGAAAATGGCCTAGGGATAGCATCCGCAAAAGCCTCGCAGCAGACGATCGATAGCGAATAAAATCTGCAAAATACTACGTTGTGCATAGGCCGTTCTCAGAAAGCATGGCGTTACGATTGGAACGGCGCAACTGCACTACAAACGAACTCGATACAAGAAGATGGTCCGTGAAGTGCCGCGACCCAGCCAGCGTGCTCGCCGCATGTGGCGGTTCCGCGTGCGTGCGGTGCGCGTGGTTAGCAGGGGGCGTAATGTCATTCCTATGCGGAGGCATTTCTCTCGTCCTCCTGAAGCTCAACCCATCTTCGCTGTCGGCGAACGTTCAAAGCACCAGCGCGTCTGCTGAACGGAGGACATGGGTTAACATGTGGCGATCGTAAAGAACACTGGAAACGCTTCACGGAAGGAGTACAAAAGTGGAGAGAGGACGCGTCGCCCAGTAACCAGTAGTCGTCAGCCGCCTTCGCTCTAGTGCGTTGCTGCACGCACGTTGTTTGCACTGTTCTTTTGAGCGCCTCGCTCACCCTTAGCCATGTAGTGAAAGTTCGTTGTTTCTTCTTCACCTCGCCTCGTCTTCCCTGCTGGCCCTCCTCGATGGCTAACCTGGTTCGAACTTCAAGCAATCGTTGCTGAAGATTCGCCAAGCCACGCTCCCCTGGCGTTAGAAGCCGTCCACATAAGGAACGAGCTTACCTGTATTAGTTCGGCTTCGATGGGTTTACGCTCTTAATTTCGTTTCATGCACATCTCTTCCTGATTTATGAATTATCGGTTCCCTCGGCTCTTGTTTGAAGTGTTTGTTGCGCATGCGTTAAGACGCATATATACGTCGGTGGGTGACCTTCACAATAAACATTTGGTAGTAGCGCCCGTCCTGCCTGCTTCGCCTCTTCTTGTGTGTCTGTTTGTGTAAATCGCGCTAAGTTGAACTTTTCAACGCGCTACCCTAAGAATTGGAACACCTCGCAATAGAAAATCGATAGAAAATTGAACCTTACTGCAAGCCGCCCAGCTCCTTGCGCGCTTAGCGCAAACGGCTTTTCTTTCTTTTCTTTCTTGCCTGCTTTCTTTGCGTTACGCACTATGGGAAGGAGAAATGGGAAAGAGAAAGGGTGATTCTCGTGCGTGGTTCTGCTATCGCAAGCACCAATGACCGCCAGCGCTGTGGGGGCTTAACAAGGCATCGCAAAGTTAAGCAAAAATGCAGTTATATTTTAGAAATGCCACACAACCTTTCTTCTACTATATAGGCCGCATAGGCAAAAGGATGCCATTAAAGCATCACTTTACATGCTCCAGGGCATATGCAGTTCCAGTGACGTATACCCCCCGAGTTCTCTTTCTTTCTTGTTTCTTTCTTTTTTTTACACGACGCATGGACGATGCCTGCGCTGACGCGGCTACGCTGTTGAGCGTTTGCAGCCTTTACCTATCTAGAAAAGTGGACGAGGTTATTTAAGCAGGGCGTACGGTATTGCGGGGTAGCCGCCACCGCAATTTATGTGCGCTTTATAGGCACAAGTGAGCGTTCTGTTCGCTCCGTACATTTAGAGTCACCTAGAAGTGGCGAGTGCTCGGCACGGCGGCTTTATCAGTGGCTCGAAACTGAAGGAAAAGAGGGTCAATCAATCAATAAATGTCAATTAATCGGAGCGGTGCGACCCCCCACGAGCGGCTCAAACCGCTTATGGCGCTGCGACCGTTATCTTGCAGGATACGGTGGCGATGATGATACGGTAGGACGTCTGCTGCTCACGCAGAGTACCTCGGTTCGAGGCGCAACAGAGGATGCAGTTTTCATTTTTTGAAATACATTTTCCCTTAGTAATGCTTCTCGTTTCACTAGCGACGAATATTTGTTACATTTGCTACACGTCGGCAAAAACATACAGGCGTACTTTGAAGAAAAATTTTAAAATAACCAAAAATAGTGCGTTGAGCGCAAATGCTTGAAGCACCGCGGCACGGGACCTGCGAAAAACGAATCAAAACATGGCCCCCGAGATTTTAGAGCTGTTCTCGCTTGTTGGCGTTTGCCGGCAGCTCACAAATCTCGGTGATCATGTTTTGATTTGCTTTTCTCAAGTGCCGTGCGGTGGCGCTGCAAGCATTTGCCTTCAGCACAAGTGTTTGGTTATTTTAACATTATTTCTTAAATGACGCCTTTATTTTTGGGTAGGACCTACAGAAAATGCAGCAACTATTCGTCGCTAGTGAAAAGGAAAGCATTTCTAACGGAAAATGTTACAACAAAAAACAATCTAAGCTTTATCCGCCATTGATGCTCGAACCCAGGTATTCTGAGTGGGAAGAAGATATCCTACCACTGCGCCACCGTATCCTGCAGGATAACGATCGCAGCGCCACGAGCGGTTTTACCCTTTTTTTGCTTCTGTTTTCGAATCTAGTTCCGAGCACACCCCAGTTCTAAGCCACTCTAGTACAGTCTTCGAGATCCTATATATTCCCTCTGTATTGGGAGGATAGTTTTCCTATATATTTGTGCTTGTTCTGTTTAGCTCAGTCACACCAACCCAATTTAGTGGGACGTTCAAATGAAAGTAGTTTACTGATTATTGCCCAAAAAACGAAACACGACAATCAAAAGAAAAAAGTACACAAGCCACAGGACAACTTCCACTTATGACGCGTGAAACAGCACAGTGTGCGCTTCCAGTCTATGCTGCATAACTTTGTTCCATGTACGCATAACAAGAGCTATTCGAGTTGGATGTCGCCACTGACGCTGGCCGCCAGCTGTCGCGGCCTCTGCTCCCTCTTGACAATGACCTTTCTTCGGCTTCTCTCGTAGCCAGTGAATGCAGCATCCTGTCCCAGAAGTTGGGCTCTCCCCAACGTAGGTAGTTGGCGCCGCGCACGTACAGCCGCAGGTCTTTGTCGAGCACATTGAGCTCCAGTTCTTCCACCAGGACGATTACAAGCCTGTTTATGTTGTCCTCCAGGGCGCGTTGGTGCGCCATCCGGAACTCCAAGCGACACCACTCACTCTCCACGAAGTTCCTGCGAGGCGATTGAAAAAAAAGATGGTTTCGTGCCTGTAAAATCCGAGTAAACAGCGAAGCTGGAGCAAAGGTGTGAAGTTTAATCATTAGCACAGTCGTAGCGCAATAATCATTGTTAACATGCAGAAGTGGGCTGAGGGCAAGGGTGTGGGCAGTGCACGGAATGAGGGCCCCATTTTCCCTTTTTCACAATCCAACACTTCTATTTATGTATAACTCTCATGTAGCACTTCGGGTAGTAGGTCAAGGGCATGACCTACTACCGCTTTTACGTTCCGCGTAACAGGGGACAGCAGATATGGCGGGCCTCAAAACAACTTTGCTGTTAAAATCTTAACATTCTTACCACAAATTTTACTTGGATAATTTTCAGCTGCAAACCGATGCTGTTCTAAGGACAGTGCTCACGGGATGAAACGCGATAGTGCGAGCACGTGACTAGCACTTTCGCGGCAATGCAGGAGGAAGCGAGTTGTTACGTCGTGGCATAGCCTGAGGACAAGGGTGTTGAGGACAAGTTCAAACATATTGTCGCGCGGGTCTTTACGACATGGAAACAGCATAACTCAAGACGATGCCAGGTGGGTCTCATTACTGGGCGAACCTGTGCCCACGAAAACAAAGCCAACCACACTGCTAAGCAATAGCAGCGCGAATAGTCGTCGGTCGACGGAAAAAACTGACCTGCGGCGAAATGCGTCGTCTTTTATACACGCGCCACAATCCGTTCTCGCATTATCTCTCAAATTCCAGAAGTCACTCAAATGTGTGCATCAGGCATACAAAGTTTCAAGAACGGTCGACACGGGTCCCGAAGAGACGTGCAAGATAAACGCGGCCTGCGCTGCGCGTAACAGAAAGTGGTAACGGCGTTCCCCTTAAACAAACCAAAACAACCGCACGTGTCAATATGATACGTAACTACAGTATTATAACAGGAAGGAACAGCTGACAGCGCAGGGAAATTGAAAAAAACCCGGCATGGCTATTGTGCTGTCATTTTTACAGCGCGTTTGTGACTGGTTGCCTTAATTTCGCCTACGATGCCTTCGTTAATTTATTTTCTAGTGAACAACGTCCCCACGAAGTACCAGCTACTCACCGTGTGAGGACAAGAAGCGTTCGTCGTGAGCAGGCGACAGCATCGCGAATGATGTCCTGGAGGAGGTAGCCGCCCTTGAAGTTTCGCTCGTAGGTGCAGTACGAGATGCCCATGGCATCCAGTTCAGGAAGGATCTCGTCGTGTATAAAGTCGATGTCCTTGCTGCTGAACGAGACGAACACGTCAAACAGTTTCTGCGTGTCGTCCTCCACATCCCAGCACGCCCATCCGCAAACACCATGGACACGGAGCCACGTCCTTATAACGTCTTTGTAGCGCAGATAAGTGGCCGACAGTCCCAATAAGACAACCAAGAGACCTGTTCACGAAAACGGAAGACTGTAAGGGAGATGTCATTTTTGTATGAGTATCGTTGTCGACTGACTACGTCAAAAAGCGTTGATGTATCCCCCGCACTAACAAAATAGAAAGCAGCACTTTCTATCGGAATATTCATCGAGTTTGCCTCGCCGAAGTAAGGATGGAGTTACTTAGCTCAGATGGACTGGTAACGCTACGGTAACGTCGTTTTTTTTTCTTGATCTCTGTCATCCTCATTGAAAGAGGCAATTCCACCTCGCCTTTCGACTCCCGTGGTTAAAATTGCAGGCCTGAGTTAACAAACGTTGACCTACTGCTCAACCGGTCGCATACAGGGGATGTATCCTTCATTTATTTTTACATCAATAAAACCACAGGGGATGTACATTAACGCTTGGCCGAGCAACTGATCGTGGAAAATAATTGTTCCCAAAAGCACTCTGATTGCCCCGGTATATTAGTTCTCCAACACAGCCACGAGGTCAACGTCATTTCTGTCCCTCCATCTGCGGTATGCATTCCATCCTAAGCTGATACTGCAATTTACGCTACGCACGCGTTCCCTCATAGACCTCTCGCTCACAGAACACTGGCCGGCTTCATGGTAAAACGTTCACTTTCCTACAACTCAGAGACTACAGGTAAAAAGTGAAGCATAATTTTCTATTAAGTGAACCAGATAAGCTCGCTTTGTTTGCTACTGACGTCGTGCACCATGTTAGCCATATATGATGTGTACTGTGCGTGCCGTGCAAGAGATCATCCTGCTGCCCATCTCTTGCCGTGCACTTAATGCAAAGTGCATTGCGCCGTCTCATCGATTACATTCACATAGCCGTTGAATGGCGGAGATTGTGACGGTCAAGTTCTTAAGGCGCATTTCGTAGATGACACTGGAGCGTGTTAAGTAAGCTTACTATAACGAAACAACGTAGCGAAGAAGAGGGACAGCGCTAGGTCAAGCTCTACTGTGCTTAGATGCTTGTGGGTTTAGCTCCCTTGTTCTACAACGGCTCTCACGCATAAGCCTTATTTTACCTGCTGCGCAGCTCCGTGCTCTTCTGCATAAATTCCTTTAAAACATGAATGCATACTATATTTACGTAACACGTGCTTGTTTTAATTCCTAAGATTATTTCGCTTACCACATCGCTTGTATACATAACGCACAAAACATCGGGAAAGCTAGTCAAACAACACGTACCGCAAGCCAGCAGGACGTACACCGCTCCTTGCGGTAAAGTGGCGGGGCAGAGGTCATGCTGGCCAAGGGTAATGAATTTCTTCCCCGATACAAGTGGATTATGACTTTGTCCACAGACGATGTCACTGGCATCCCGAATCTATCAAAGATTTACAAGAAACGAGAACCTCATCAAAAGATGCGAGCATAAAGTTCGGATATAAAAATGATACACAGTGTGCAGGAAGCATAGCACACGCAGCTTCCACGCCTTTTTTTTTGTATTCTGATCAAACATGTGATAGGCGTCCCTCGACTAGAAGTATTTCCCGTGGATATCACCCTTCCATCCGCTGTTGCAGCGTTTTAGGCTTTAGCTATGATCAGCTTACATGGGAAATTAATCAGGGACAAAACACTGCAGCATTTGTCATCGTTGCGTAGGCCCTCGATCTGCGCAACTTTCTGACAGGCAACTATTTTTTTTTATCGGAAGGTCTTAGTTTACCCACATTTCTGTGAATTTGTACGAACGTGTGAAACGCGCACTCATAAACAAAGCACTCTTCCTAGTGCAAGGTTTGCGAATTTTTTTTCGCTTATCCATTCGATGTTGCCCCTACAAAGTACAAAGAGATGCTCTAGTAGAAGCTCCGACAATGTAGATCGGGAAGGGGAGGCGTTGGTAGCCCCGCCACGGTGGTCCAGTGCCCGTAGCACTCCGCTGCTGATCCAAAGGTAGCGGGCAGGAATCTTGGCCGCGGCGGCTGCATTTCCATGGAGGCGAAACGTGCGATCTCAGCGCAGGCCCCCACGTAGTATAAATTTCCGGAGCCCTCCACCACGGCGTCTCTCATAATGACATCCAGGTTTTTGGGACTCAAACCCAAAAATTATTTTGGGGGCGTGGCAGGCGACAACCGTGAAGCCGGTATTTCTGCACGGAAAGATGCTTTGAAGCTCACTTTCACACAAGCGCCACCGAAATAATCTGAGCGCCAAACAATTAATCTGCACGCCAAACACTTAATCCTACCACCAATGTATTTAATCCAAGCGCCAGCGCAATAGGCCCTGTGCCCGTGTGTTTAATTCAAGCACCGCCATGTTTAATCCAAGCGCCGCCATGTTTTTTCTCTCCTACATGCACTGCGTAAGGGAGGGAAGAATAGTAGGCGCAATCGCGAATGGCTCATAGCCGCATTGTGCACAAGGAAGCCTCTGGGTCACACCAGCGCCGAAGTGCAAGTGTTGTCATAAGACACCTAAGTCAGGGTTAGCGTCGTCCACCTTTTTCCGCCATCGGAGTGTCCACGTTCGGTGAACCAGGGCCTCGGGAAGCGCTGTTGCTCAGCGCAAAGCGGCGCTGTTGCTCTCTTGTAGGGGCCATATGCAATAACCGCACTTTATAGAAGAGGAGGGAGAGTGAGAAATAAGTAAGGGAAGGCAGGGGTGTTAGTCTAGAGTCCGTTTGGTTACCCTACACCGGGGGATGGGAGAAGGGGAAGAAAAGAGGAGAGAGGGGGAATGCCTACAGGACAGTCCTATATAGTGTCGGAGGCATCGGTAAGGCCAGATGTTTTCAGAAAGCCCAAAAGCGCTTTCACTGCCTTCTGAGCTGTTCGTCGGTGAGGACAGTATTCCAAGATTGTCTGTTCACTTAGAGCAGGATCTTGATATTCAGAATAGCTTCAGAGTGCAGGAACGGGTATGGAGCTCAAATGTGTGCTTCTATATTGTTCACAGTGCATAGCGCTACTACCCAACAGTCGGTGTGCGTGTTGAATGAATATGAAGAGATACACGAACTCTCAAAGAGCGCCGGTGACTTCAGTGTTAGTATGGAAAGCCTTGTAGGCCACGCTAATACTTGACTTCATCATCACCATCCTGTCTACGCCCAATGCTAGGCAGTCTCGCCCACAGATCTCCTATGCCCATACATTTCCAGTTATCTTGATCCTGTACAAGCCGCGACTGCTTTATCCCCACAAAGCTTTTGATCTTCCCCTGCCCACCTTTCTGCCACACTCTGCAACTCTTGCCTACTCTAGGGATTCTTACTTTCTTACCCTTAAGGTTGTCTTGCCTTCGCATTGCATGCCTTGGCCATGGCCATTTCTTCATCTTAATTTCTACTAAGATGTCCTTAACACCGGCTTCTTCCCTGAACGGCCTCGCTCTCTTCTTGTCTTTAATGTTGCATCTACCATTTCCCGTTCCACTGCTCGCTGCGCCGTCCTCAAGTTAAGTTGAACCATAAAAGGAGTGCCAGTTGGATAGCACTGTGGTTTGGATCCCGTTTTGCGCGTTGTACTCGTTTTTCGCGCTGACCTTTAAAAAATTATCATTTCAACCAGTTTAGTGAGCCTCCAATTTTGTGCCCCGTAGGCGAGTGCCGAGAAGATGTAACTGTCTTACATTTTCCTCTTGAGGAACAATGGTGAGCTGCCGTTCATTATCAGATAATGCCGGCCGAATGCGGTCCACATTGTTATCCTTCTAATTATCTGAGCCTGATGGTTCGGATCAGGGGCCACTACCTGGCCCCGCTTACCACCACCAGTGCATCGCCACCTATCTCAGACTACTGGGTACACTCAGGGCTATGGAAAAATTTCTGCATAATAATTTGCAGACCCACTATTCTACTTTTCTTGACTGCTTCACTTGAATCTCTTACTCAGGTGTCTGTTAGTCACTCGCGTGAATTTGTTCTCACACTGCGCACGCTACCTACAAATGGAATGCGAGTAGGGGCTATACGTGATTTATTTTAGTTTCATTCTGTCTCTCTTACGTGTGACGTATCCCGTATTCATAACGTGACACTTAAGTTTTAACAATTCTGCTTTATGTTTATTCTGATCGCTAAGTGCCTCATTAGTTGAAAAAGGAAGTCCATGTTATATTTACCATATACCACTGTCCGCGCGTCCTTGATGAAATCTTGTAATTCTGAATGACTTTTTTTATTTCGTAGCAGTCGTTTTTAGTCGGAAGCGAACGCGCATAAATTTTCATTGATTGTTCTTACGGGTCAAAGGATTCTTAGTAGAGAAGACATATACCCTCACATTATACGTATCATACGGAACTGTTACCATGTCCTTTCACGTTCGAATTTAGTATCGCTGTTCATAGCGTGTTTAACTCGGAGGTAACCGGAAGCAGCTACCAAGGGAACGAGGGTGTAACCAGGAACTAATAGGGCCATCCATTGAGCATGGGAAGCTGCACAGAGGCGGGGCCCTATACAGCCCACGGCGTGGCCTGGACCCAGGCCATCAGTTTGCCAGATAATCATTAAGGTTATGCCACTAATTCACCCTGTGTTCATGTTAAAACAACAGTTACATTTCTTTGCTTCCTGCCGAGGCAGTGAAGAAGATATGTTACCCCGTAATTCCGGCGTGCGACGCTCATACTAAGGCATAAAAAGAGATTTAAATCTCCGAATCCGCGATGATCATTCAAGTCGCCATTTTTATCCAGAGAATGTTTCGTGGCGAAACAGTCTCCAGACTACTACAAATGGCTATTTCACAAGCCTTACGAGAAAGAATACGTCACTTTATAATACGCGACATTATATTTATGATGTCAAAGTACTCACCACGTTTCGGTGTCCTTCGATCCACTGTTTGAAGCTGTAGTCTGCGCATTCGCAGGCGTACTCGTTGCCAGACAGCCAGATGGAAGTCAGGTTCAGTTGTGTGACCAGCAACAAGGGCAGCTGCTGCAGATTGTTGCGCCGTAGATCTAGAGTATTTACTCTTTTCGGAACAGAGGCAACGTCGATGCTTGAAAGTGCGTTCCCTCTCAGGGATAGTACTTGCAGGTTCGGCGCTACTTTTCTGACAGCCTCATCCAGGTTACGCAATTGGTTTAGGCTCAGGTCCAGCTGCGTCGTGCCTTCAGGCAGCACTTTGGGAATCCTACCTACAGTCGCTGACGAGCAGTTCACATTTATTTCTCGCCCTCCGAGTGATCCTTCGTGGCATTCGCACCGACATCCAGGCTGGCAGTCTTTTTTCCATCTGGAGAAATCTTCTTGATGCAATACGCGCACTGGTCTTCCTTCTAGCCACCACGGTTTCGCACACGCAGCCATTCCTCTCACCCGGATGCCACTGTCCTCTTCCATAAGCCAAGCCAATCTGCAGTCGCAGATCAATGGGTTGTCTGAATGAATAGAAAAGCGGAAGGAAAACGAATTCGATAACTTTCAACATTCAGGTATTGCGTCTGAAAAAGATTTGCTGTTTTCACGAACCGATAACCGGCGCGAACACTTCTACCGAGCCCCGTCCTTCACATTGGAGTGCGTGCAGACAAACCAATCAGAGCAGCAGGCTAGCTAGGGATATTGAACTCATTCTATTAATACCAGTGATGGTCTTGCGTAAGTCTTTCAATTCGTGAGTCACCAAATTCAAGTTTCCAAAAAGTGTTGTTCCAGCTACTTGAGAACAGAGAGTCCTTGTTTATGGCTGTGCTATGACTTAAACACTGGTGCCGATCATCATGGTGGAACATGTGGTGTATATGCTGGTTGTAGAAGCTATTTCATTAAAATTTAGGCAACATTTCTTGTTTTCGCATTTAATAACTAATGTACCACCACGCTCGACAATTTCTTCTGGCCTTAGTGCAGGGTACGCTGATAGCATGGGCAATTTGCGGTGTGTTGCTAAGAGCCCACATATCAAAGTAACGCAAATACGAGAGAATACAGTACTTGATCAGCCAAAGTACTCCCTGAAAAGCCATTACGTTTCCGTCGTATAGTCATTGTTAAATCAATAAATGACGGTCTAAGCATCATTTCCTAACATGGTGCTTCAACTTCAGCATCTGAAAGTGGGTTTGAGGTCAGGAGTTTCGGTCTTTCGACGTACTTTGGCCAAACCTCCGCAACCGATTTTCGGAAACTTATTGTGCCTCTGATCCGCCTTCCTTACACCACGTGGCTGGTTATTTTAACAGGCAGAAGTCAGGTGGGACTTCAAATCTACCAGCATGTTAGTTAGTCATTGCCAATATTCAACAAAATATCAATGAGGCGCTGCGGCTCGTGTTTTATTTTTATTTCTCTGCACAGTGCCTTCAAGACGAGGCTTTCCTACAAATATTCACTACCATTTCGTGTTAGTGCATATGTAAGCATGTACATTGGCGAGGTCTCCATTGTGTATGAGTGTCGGTGCATGTCAAAATCTTAGTTAATGTACCGGCGTATATCGCAATGATTAGCTAAGCACGATATAAAAATGAAGAAACTAGGTGCGTCGTCCAGGAGAGCCACCTGGCAAATGTGAGCGTGTTCGAAAACGGAGCGTGGTTTTGACTGGACCTTGAATGTGACGTTTTCTGATTTTACAAACTGTGGTTAGTGCATGATGCTACGTCCGAAGCACTCTCCGTCATTTATAGAAAATTTGTCTATGTAACTATTCTAAATGACGTATGCCAATGGAACAGTATATTATGGTGCTTCATCATATTGTCACGGTGCTAAGAAAGAAAGGAAGACGACGATCGCTAGGAAGATCAAGAGGACGAAGTAAAGTAGTGGGTAGCCTCTCTCGGTCCGCGATTGGGGCTGTGTCGGCGTTATCCTTGCAATTATAAAACGGCCTTCCTATTTAACCTTATATCTCTGCTCTTTCCAATATCGACGCAACCTCATTATCACCGCTCTCATGTTCTAGTACTGGTTCGATTGCACCCTTTTAGATATCTGGCAGTGATCTCTGTGAACTTGTATACCCGCCAAAATTTGGTGTATCACCAATATTGCGGTGATTACCAATAGTGAAGCGATTCCTGACGCAAACCTGCAAAAACGCTTAGCAAGACTTCTGGCTAAATTTAGGATCACGCATATTATTCATGCAATGAGCAAAGGCAATGAAGGTGCTTTACTAATTGATGGTATGATATCATATTTAATAAAAATATGAACAGTTCTATTATACCCGCAACCTTTAAAACCGCCCAGTCGCTTGTGTATCTGCGCGTTTCGCTACTTCTCCGAATGAATAGCAATTCCTAAATTAAGAGCAACTGTGCATTTCGCTTAATTATATTCATTTTCATATCGCCCCTATTTCCGTGAAGCTTAGACTACAGATCGAAGTGTTAGATAAGGCCGAGGTCCAGCCATGTCTTCGACGAATGGGAGTGCTACAAGTATTGCATGGCATATGACCAAGGTCTCGAACGTCTTATCGCAGCATAAGAGATTATGGGCTCATCAGAGTAGGCCTTTTAAGTGGCGATGGCACCTGTTGCCAGTGTGCGTAACCGCCATTGTTGACAAAGTCCATGCCTGTGCTGTTTTCAAGGCAACTCACTAGGAGCGGTGCCACCCTTCCCTAACCCTCACCACCTGGTAGGGCACTTTGTGTTGTGAGCTGTGTCTCTGGTGGTGGGAGTGGGGTTCCAGAACACGATATGCCTCCCAGCCATAGGCAATAACGTCTTCGACGAAAATGAAAAGAAAAACAGGATGATAAGGAAGACGCTGACGAAGGAGGAGAAAAACAAGGTGGTGGAAGAGTAGAATTCGAAGAAAAGGAGGCACAATAACTACTTATCGAAGAAACAATAAAACATAAAGAAGCAGGAGAAGATGATAATGACCATGATGCTCCTGGTGATGATGATAATGCAGAGGAAGGGGAGACGGTTAACAGAAGAAGACGACAATGGACAAGACAATAGTAGAAGAAGAATGAGCGGGAAAAGAATGCGACTAGAGTAGAAGGGGAATATGGCGAGGATACGAACGAATGGAAGAAGGAGACTGAGAAAGAAGAACCGCAGAGCACACAGCGACGTCTAGCTTACGCTGTGGAATATGCTGGGTGCTCTGCGCATACCTGGGAGTCTTCATCGTGCGCTTCTACAATATACCTAACGCTTACGGAAAAGTCGCATACATACTTCTGTGGATACATAACTGTTAATGGTTACAGCAGCAGAGCCGGCGATTTTGAGCGCGAAGTCACTCCTTCGCAGAAGTTGCACTTGATTTCCAGCAAGGTTCAAGGAGCGCAGACCAGTGGTACCGACGAAGGCACGTTCCACGTAAGCTATCTTGTTCTGCTCCAATGAAATGGCCGTCATAACGGCGTTGTTTCTGAATTCGCCGTTTTCCAATCTCAATATGGCGTTGTGCGAAGCGCCAAAATATTGGAGTTCTGGCAGGTTGCTTGCAGAGAAGTTCAAGGAAGTTATTCTGTTTCTGTGCAGGCGCAGCATTTTTAATGTCAGAAGACCCTTGAAGGCGTTTCTTCCTATCCAGGCGATATCGTTCGAGGTTAAGTCGATGCGCACAAGGCGAATGTTATCTTGGAATGTGCCATCCGGAATGCTGGAAATCTTGTTACTCTTCAAAAGCAGCACGCGGAGCTCAGTCAGGCCGTTAAAGGCAACGCTGATGTCCACAATGCGGTTAAAAGACAGATTTATTTCTTTAATCGATCGTATACGATTGAATAACGTCGATATTGCGGCTATGTTGTTCTTGGAAAGATTTAGGACTTCAAGAACGGAATGGCGTGCGAAATAGGAGCCGCTTAAATTAGCAATACTATTGCCACTCAGGTCTAAGGATGTCAGCTGCACAAGATGGTGAAAGGCCCCAGGCGCTACGTTTGTCACCTTATTACTCCTTAAGACGAGCCGTCGGATGTGACTTTTGCTGGACAACAACTTCGGAATCACACTTATGCAGTTCTGTCCCAAAGTGAACTCTTTCAAATACTTCAAATGTGGCAGTGTGTGTCTTGACAGGCTCCCCACATCGCAAATCTTGTTGTCGCTGAGTTCAAGAACCTGGAAGAAAATCGCATGTGTTTATTAGCATAAAAACTTGCATAATTGTGCTCATATATTAATATCACCTTTACTAATAATGCTTATGTCCAGCGGTAGCTGAAATCTTCAAGGCTTAAAGCTTAAACCGCCTGGTGAAATAGAAAAAAATAGCGAAGCTTGGATCAGTGGCCCAAGGCTAGCGAAGCAGCGAAGCTGGTGGGCACTTCGCTGGTCCGGGTTTGTGTCCGGCACATCCGCACTTGGTCACGGCCCGAGGTTTCGGGAAACACCCCGCGGACCACTGTGTGTGTAGAACTTTATTGAAGTCCTGCAGATTTCTGGCCTGGGCTCCCACCTAGGAGCAAGCGGAGAGACCGTGTCTCCCAGCAGCTTCCTCGGCCTGCTGGATCGCCCAGAGTTGTTGGTCCAGGCTTGAACTGAGCAGCGCGGCACGCCAACGCGCACGAAGGTCTTCATTGGAGGCCGCGACCCCAGTGTTGCTGATTATTGCTGGACATGCCCATAGGATATGATCTAGCTTAGCTCTGCTGTTACAATACTGACAGAGATTGGTGGTATATGATTCGGGATGTATGTGGTTCATTATGACGGGGTTCGTGTAACTTCGTGTTTGGAGCTGCCGCCATTGAACGGACTGGGCCCGAGTAAGCTTGTGGTGAGGTGGTGGGTACTCCCGCCACTGTGAGATCAAGCATTTCGCACCGAGCTCAACATAAACACGTTCTCGTCGAACCACTGACGGTAGCAGACGCAGCAGGAGTGGCCTCGTCGGCTTGACACCGGCCCACCCCTTTGCTATGCTGCACTATGGCTTCCTCTGCTCTCCTAGGAGCTGCTTGCGCACCACGAGAGCACTCTCGAGACGCGAAGCGGTGCACATACGCATAGTTTCACGAGATGTTGCGCACCGGAAAAAAGTTCACGCATCTCCACGAAGTGAACCCTGACGAATGGACGAAGCACTGGGTATCGTTCGGTGTTACCGTAAATCGCCCGTGACACTGCCCACTCATGCATAGAAATGAGCGATAACGTGTGTATACTTAAACACGCGTTTTCATTTGCGCTCCTGGTTTTATGAGGTTCCTGCGATCCCACGTCGTAGATCGTGCTCAGTTCTGGATTACTTTCAGTTAACACGCACGCTGCGAATCCTTATGGTTCAACTACGCACAAGAGAAATCTCCACGGGTACTACATTGCAAGTCAATATCCAGTGCCTATATATACGCGGCGGCCGGTGAACGGTTGTGCAGCTAGAGCAGTCGGTTTTTAAATGCAAAACGTTTCTTAGCGAACTTCGGCGAGTTTGAGCGTATCTATCTATCTATCTATCTATCTATCTATCTATCTATCTATCTATCTATCTATCTATCTATCTATCTATCTATCTATCTATCTATCTATCTATCTATCTATCTATCTATCGTTACAAAGCTGCTGCAGGTGTGCTTGCGACGGTGTGGCGCCGCCAGGAGACATGAGTTTCTGTGCCGCCCGTGCACGTGTGCTACGTGTGTGCGAACGTTTTTAGTTAGCACAGAAGGAAGGCCAGCCTGGAAGAACGACCGGTTCCGAGCCGAAGAGTCGACCCCGTCCGGCACATCTGGAAGTGATTCGTCCGGCGAGGGCCCACCTTATCAGCGTCGGACCACACAAACTGTTCACAGGTGTGATGTCTCCGCGCGTGCACGTGTGATAACGGTGGTGCGGGCCGGGTGATGTGATCGTCTCCGGTGTCGTTTCCCGGACTTTCGGTAATTACGACCATGGGCGGGGCCATACGGACACCTCCTATCCTCTCCCTCCTCCCTCGCCCAGGAGCCAATGGGGGAGAAGTCCGGGCAACAAAAAGCGCGGGACCCAGAGGAAGAGAGAGAATAGAACTCTCTGAAGAAAACGCACTTGTAAACATGTAAATAAACGTTTTAAGTTTTTCTCTACCTCTGCCTCGGCTCTCGGCTCCCGAAGCCCAAGTGCCTGCGAGTCGTCTTCGCCGCTCCGCACACGCTACCCGCTGGTCGGCTCATTGAGCAGGCCAGGCGCAACACTATCTATCTATCTATCTATCTATCTATCTATCTATCTATCTATCTATCTATCTATCTATCTATCTATCTATCTATCTATCTATCTAGCCGCCTACGATTTTGTGCTCTCCTGGCCGTTTCGCTAATCGGATGTTTACGAAAATTGGTATGCCACATCATGACTACATGACGAACATAAGGGGCAGGTCATAACATGAAAATCATGATATGCATGTCATGAGCGGCATGATTTACATGCCACGGTCTTGATGCTCTCTTGGCCGTTTCGCTAATGGCATGTATGCGAAAATTGGTATGGCAAAACATGACTGCCTGACGAACACAAATGGCAGGTCATAACATGAAAATCATGACATGCATGTCATGAGCGGCATAATTTACATGCCACGGTCTTAGTGCTGTCCTGGCCGTTTCGCTAATGGGATGTATGCTAAAATTCGTATGGCACAACATGACTGCCTGACGAACATAAATGACAGGTCATAACATGAAAATCATGACATGCGTCTCATGAGAGGCATGATTTACATGTCACAGTCTTGGTGCTCTCCTGGCCGTCTCGTTAATGGGATGTATACAAAAATTGGTATTCCACAATATGACTGCCTGACGAACACAAATGGCAGGTCATAACATGAAAATCATGACATGCGTGTCATGAGCGGCATGATTGACATGTCACACTCTTGGTGCTCTCCTGGTCGTCTCGTTAATGGGATGTATACAAAAATTGGTATTCCACAATATGACTGCCTGACGAACATAAATGACAGGTCCTAACATGAAAATCATGATATGCATGTCATCAATGACATTATTTACATGCCACGCGTTTCGTTAATGGGACGTATACGCAAATTGGCATGCCACAACTGCATCACAAATATAAATGACAGGTCATAACACGAAAATCATGATATGCATGTCATAAGTGACATGATTTACATGCGACGGTCTTGGTGCTCTCCTCGCCGTTTCGATAATGGGATTTATACGAAAATTGGTATGCCACAACAAGACTGCATGGCGAACATGGCTGACAGGTCGCAACATGAAAATCATGATATGCATGTCATGGGCGACATGATTTACATGCAACGCGTTTAGTTAACGAAATGTATACGAAAATTGGCATGCCACAAGATGAGTGCATCATGAACGTAAATGACAGGTCATAACATGAAAACCATGACATGCATGTCATGAGCGACATGATTTACATGCCACGGTCTTGGTGCTCTCTTGGCCGTTTCGTTAGTGGAATGTGTAGGAAAATTGTTATGCAACAACATGACTGCATGACGGACATAAATGACAGGTCATAACATGAAAAGCATTAACATTCATGTCATGGGCAGTATGATTTACATGACAGGTGTTTCGTTAATGGAATGTATACCAAAATTGCTATGGCAGAACACGACAGCATGGCGAACGTAAATGACAGGTCATAACGTTATAATCATGACACGCGTGTCATGACCGGCATGATTTACATGCCATGGTCCTGGCGCTATACTACCGTTTCGTTAATGGGATGTATGGACTCCGTCTACTGACCAGAGGGCGCTAGGTAGTTCTCGTCGGACGGCTCAGTATCGCTGACATTGGCCGCTTCGGTCTCACGTATGAGACGCGCGCACGGTGGAAACCGAGGCGACAGCGACGCGCGCGTTTGTTCGCTGCTTTCCAGGCGTGCTGCGAACCAAACGAACGCTCGCTGCGTCACCCTTTGGAACAGTTTGCCGCAGGTTTGGAGCGCGCTTCTCAAAGAAAATAAACGGAAAGAAGGTGGGACGGGCGGTCGCTGCTGCTATAGTGTCAGCATCATTACTGCGGTATTTTGACGTACAATCTGTATAACTGCACACCTTAGATAGTCTCTTCACGTCGTTTTCCCGTGAACTAACCGAACTCTCGGCCGGGCGTCGACGCCGAGCTGCGGTATGGTCTTCTCTTTGCACAGCTGTCTGGTGTGCCCGACGTTGGCTTGCTGCAGCCGCGCGCGTAGCTCTGCGATTCGCTTCTTCAGTAGCGATCCGTATCTTATGAGGAGGCGCCATCAGATCTATCGAAGAGCCAAATCAGTTTGCTGTCGGGGCTGCGCACGTCGCCTGCTGCGTGGTGCATGGCACGATACGACAAAGCTGCTTCAAAGGGCTGTGCTTCGTAAATTGATGACGGGAATGTTCAAGATTGTTTCATAATGATGATGTTGATGATGCCTTTGTAATGGGTTCAGAGCTACAAACCAGGCAGCCCTGGGTTCTTTCAAATGATTCCTCAGACTCATTCTGCAATCCACTTTCCCCGACGTGTAGTGGCGCGTTATTATTCTACCACGTAACATTGCATTTGTTAATGCGATCCCGCGGCAGACGTTCTACCGGCTTCGGTCTCTTAGCGAACATTTTTGAAGCACAGGCGTAGCGCACTGGTAGAGTGCTCGACTGCCACGAAGAGGGTGTGGGTTCGAATCCACGCAGAGGACGTGGTTTTAATCCTCCTCGGTGTTGGTTATTTTTTCTAAAAATTGCGCGATAGCGGTTACTGACACCGGCGGCGCGGCAGCGGCAGCGGACAACTACGGCGCCAAAAGCGGCCCTTTTGTGATCTCATAACAGCTTACGCTGTAAAACACTCAGAAAAAGTGTACCTGCACTTGGAATCGAACTCACAACTCCTCGCTCCACGACGTGATGTGGCCGGTGCTCTAGAACCGCGCTAACGCCGCACATATTCGGAGCTATACGACCACACCTTACATTCCTCCTTATCTTGCTTCGTTCCTTGGACGCTCCCGTCCGGCTCAGTGCACGCGTGTCCAGAACATGGCCTGGAACGGTGCCGCCATCCACGAGAGGCAAAGTGAATCACTGCAGCTTCAAAGTATGCGGCGATGCACGCGGGCGGAGCCGCGCAGGCATCGAAAAAATTCACAGCATATCCACGGAGTGAATGATGATGAGTGGGCGAAGTTCCGGAGGTCGTGCCGAGTTCCGGATTAATTTAGTTAACGCGCACGCTACGAATTCTTATGGTTCAACTACGCACAAGTGAAATCTCCCACCGGCACTTCATTACAAGTGAAGATCCAGTGCCTATATATATATATATATATATATATATATATATATATATATATATATATATATGGGTGGCCAGTGAGCGGTTCTCCAACGCGAGCAGTCGGTATTTTTCAATCAAGAAACTCGCTAGAAGACGCTGCCTGCGCCAACGTTGTCTCTCGCGGGCGAAGAAAGAGCGTTTCCATAGTCAACGTGCGCCTTTCGCTCTCTCTCTCTCTCTCTCACAAGACAGCAGATGGAAGAGTGAGAGAGCTCGCGCGCCGGGAGGCACGCGCCGAGGGCGCGCCTCCCACACGCGCCCTCCTAGTAGCGCGTTCCTAGCAGGTAACGCGCTACTACAACGGACGGACAAACCCAAACTTTAAGGAGCTTCGCCCCTAAACGAGCGTGATAAGAGAGAATATAGCCGCGTTCGTACAGCTCCAGCGTATGTGCGCCGACATCGCTGTGGTGGAGCACCGGTCACCTTTAGTTGTGGGTAGCGTTCCCCCGCCGACCACTCTTTGAGCGTGATCGCACCAAGAACACTGCTGCGTTAGGAGCCTAAGCAAGGTAACGATGTTGACGGGTCAATGTGGAGCAAGTAAATATGATCGATAGCTTTGTCGCTCGGAATTTACAATCGAAGGTGTCCGGTTATTACGTAGACTACTTCGCTTACAACAGTGGGTTGGCCCTTGCAGTTATGGAAGCGATGCGTGAGAGTGGGTTCATCCACGTCAAACAGTGCGGTACCAGCGAAACACCGGTAGCAATGGCCATATTCACCTCCATGCGACAACAAGCAATCTACTTCTTATTTCACTTTTGTGTCCATAATTTGACTGTTTGAAATCTATACAGCCTATCTCATTCAAGGACCAGCTGAAATAAGTATAAAACTTACCATAACAACACCTAAAAATACGAATTGCGCACCGATTGTCGTAACTTGCTTCTCAAACATAGACATAGCGAACACAGAGGCACACACGCAACCTACCAAGCAGTAAAGGAACATCGAAGACTCGCTGACAGGTGCCAAGCAAACACGTAACCACTAGGCTACGGCGGCTCCTCCCACAGGGTACATAGCAAGTAAACCTATCACATCACGCCACCCATTGTGACAATGCTGCTTGTGTAACCTGAATTGCGTTGCAAATGGATGTTAAGCGCTGTAATAGCAATCTAATAAACAAACAAGACGGCGTTCGTGTTATCTACTTCTTCCCCTTGTGTCCGTGTTTTGCACGCCTGTTCTTTTTACTATGCACCCTTACTAACTCGCTCAGCTTTCTGTCCTTTTGACATACGTTTTACTATCACCCAGCATGCTTTTTTCCTACTTTGCGCGATCCTGTAGGAACACACTTCAATGTTGTTTTGTGGTGTTTTACGTCCCAAAACCGGTTCTGATTATGAGAGACGCCGTAGTGGAGGGCTCCGGAAATTTCGACCACCTGGGGTTCTTTAACGTGCACTGACATCGCACAGCACACGGGCCTCAGCATTTCGCCTCCATCGAAATGCAGCCGCCGCGGCCGGGATTCGATCCCGCGACCCTCGGATCAGCAGCCGAGTACCTCTTAGCCACTAGACCACCGTGGCGGGGCGGAATATACTTCAATAAAATAAGCTTGCAATACACAGATCAGCGCACCGTTGCGTGCGTTTTATCTCCACAAAACATGAAAAATATGAAGCTCTTTGCTCTCAACTGACATGATAGCCAACTTTACGTCGTACCACGAGCTACCATTCGGCCGCCATAGCGCTGTAGACGTTTGTAATTGGCCCACGTTAAGCATACGCCCACTCATGCGCTTTGCACAAAGATCTTAATCCTACACTCACTACTTCGCATCACATCGATTCTCACAATGCGTGTGGTCTGCTGCATTTGTTCAAAATATTTCGCATAGAATGGGATATCGCTATTTTATAATTTGTGAGCAATTTCACACAGTTACACTTGACCGACGTAACAGAATATGAAGGTTCATTGTGTGCTTTATTTTTTCTCTTCCGCATCGCTGCCAGTCAGCAAGAGTTCTCCGCAGCTTTACAATGTCCACAGCGATCACACAGCAGCTGATATTAACAAACATATACATGAAAGTCACGAGCGCATGAAAACATGAGAGCTGAACAGCAACACTGTAGTTATTTCATGTATTTGTTTCCCCCTTTTTGTCACGTCATCCGCTGAGCACTGCCATTTCTCACTACGAGCAACCAGTACGAATTCACCTAGTATGTACTTCTTCTGGCTGCTGCGATATAGCACTGCCAAAATGATTTATTTAACAGTTATTTTCTACCTGTTACGTCGTGAAAAAAAAACGAAAGCTGCGCAGAGAATTGAGAAAACAAGAGAATCCCACTTCACTAGAGCCTACGATGTACTGAGCTTCGTTATGGCAGAAAAACAAAATAATATGTTGAACAAACATGGTTCTATCTCAACCCACTGACAAGAGCAAGCCCCTGTTTTGTTGGTTCCCCATACCTTCCCCTCTGCTGTTCATCTTTATAATTATGAATGTTTATTCTTCCTTCTTGTTTTTGCCACAGTGAAGCGTGCTCAGATTTTTTTCAGTGCTCACAGTGCCGTTTTTGTTATGTTGTGGCGCTGTTGTGAATGGAAGTAACTCTGCCCGGCCTCCATAGTAGCGGACGTGCACAGTCAATATGCACAAGCGTCAAGACACGCTCGAGTATTCGAGGTGGTTCATAGACAAGGCTTTTATGTGCCCACCAAGGTAAGAACTGGCACGACCCGCGTCCGTCGCATCCATAGTGTCGCTGAGAAACGCTCCCGATGGCACTCGGGTGACTGTTTGGGCATGGTGTTAAGACCACGACCTACTGCACTCCTGACCTGACCAGCTCGCGGCGTTCTACAGAAACGCCTGCGCCGCCTCTCGTTCCAGACTTCGCCGCTAAGATGGCGCTCGAGTTACCCCACCTGAGCGTCGACGGGTGCATGGGTGCAGAACAACAAGCACTGTGCGAGTACTTTGCTTGTGCGCAGTTCTCGGAAATTTGAGCGTATATGCGAACTGTTGCACTGTATCTAATAGCAGGAATGTTCATATGGTACTTCGGCCAACGTTTCAGGGTCTATTTACCAAGGAACCAACAGCACTGTTGCGCCACTGAGATAATCGGTACTAGCTTTTCTTTTCCTGTTATTTCGGTCACTCAAGCGACAGTTGGTTTAAATTGTTAGTTAATAACTTGTAAAATGTTACCGAGCAATAGCAAATTCACGAATTCAGCTCATTCGTCATACAAAATGTACGTTTTTGTTTACTAAGTGTATAGGAACATTTTCGCGCATGCCAATAATAGACATTTCTCACCTTTTCTACTGACTACCATGGTACACGGCTCAAGGGCGCGCGTTGCTGGGAGCTACACTGTACTGTCATAGCTGAATTACCTCAATCGAGGCAGTTTTGCAAATGTTTTCTTCGCTGCGAAGAGTGCCTGCTCGCACAGGCGTCTCGGCTCAACGCGAGCAGACGACCGCCTGGAAGCGGTGTGGTTGGGGTAACTGGTGGCGCCAAAATCCGCTGCCAAAAGGCCCCAAGCGGTAGAAAGAGGAGCTAGCACATGCGCGCTGGCGTTCTGCTCGCCGGGCAGGTCAGGAGTACAGTAGGTCGTGGTTAAGACATGATGCAGAGTAATTGCACCGGAGACGAGGACAGGGAAGAAGCTCGAAACACACGAGAAAGCCCCTTCCAGGTAATACTTGTCTTATGCGCAATTACCCCTCCCTGTAGATAGCGCGCGTGGAAAATCAGGTCGAATCTTATCGATGACCTAACATTGGCATTGCTGGCACTCATACTCTTCATCTTCCCATCGAGAAATGCGATCGAGTTAGCTGCTGCCGTGCGTAGTTGTCGGAATAATCGGGAGGTCTCTCGTGTCACCACAGATTCACCTTCGCGGAGGACGTAACGCAAAGCCCCGTCATCTGGACTGATCCACAGAAGTAAAAGCCTCGATTGAGCAGTGTGTTTTCTTAGTCAGTTGGCACATATTTATAAACAGCTGATAATTTCTGCTTGCATTGCAGGTAGGGAGAACCTCGACCAGGGTTTGCCAGTATTTCGATTGTGCGCAGAGAGGGGAGAAATTCGGCCTTGTTCGTAAAACATGAAGGATATTTAGCGCACAGCAACGCAACACACGGTGGATAGCAAGGACAAACACAAGCGCTAACTTTCAACAAAAAAGTTTTACTGCAACCAAGGACGAATATAAGCAGAGGAGCGCTCACTCGTTGCGCCCAGGTGTCGTGCGCAGGGATGTCCAATTTCTTTATCGTATCTTTCATTTACAAGTTTGTGCAAAACAAAACAAACGTCACTGTTCACCCTAAAAAATACATCTCTTTAAGGCCCAGCCACATGCACGCGATTTCCAGCGACAGGCGACAGCGACAAGCCACCGGTTTTCCCATCCGTCGCCGTCGCCCGTCATGTCGCCGCTTTCTCGCCAGCTAGAAAAAAACGCTTGTCGCCGGTGGTTTCGCAACAACATGGCGGCACCCAAATCGCTCGATTCAATTCTAATTCGCACTAGTTGCTTACTATTCGCACCGACGGCAAGAAACCAACTTTAAAATGAGCCTCCCCTTCATTCCGTGCACTAATAGGGGACAAAGTTTTTGCGATGTTTTGCAGTCATTATTCAGAAAAAAGGCCTATTTTCACACTGCTATGCCAAAGCTACTGCCGTGAGCCTCTAAAGTAGTTGAATTCTTAGACACTAGATGGCGCTACATGCACGCTTCCCACTACCGGCTGGACATGTGTTTTTATTTATTTATTTATTACATACTGCAGACACGTAGGTCCAAGCAGGTGGGCAGTTTCAATAGGACATGATAAACAGAAAATGACATAACAAATTTGTTTGGGGTAACTGGTATAAAATGCAGCCATAACAAATACAAAAGCGACATGGAAGACATTTTCGTAATTAATGCAAGAACGGGAATAATGAACAAGAGAAGGAAACTACATATCAATACTACATTACGTTTTGCGATTATAGTAGGAATAGATACAACAATAAATAATAAAGAAATAAAAAGAAAAAGAAAACAACAACAGAGTCAAAGATGAGAAAACTGAGATGGCGATACATTGCTATTTCACTGTGGAAGCAGAGACTAATGCGAAGGAGGAATAGATACTAGGAGGATACCTGAGTAATTTCGTTCCAATCTGAGACCGTTCGTGGAAAATATGAATACTTATAAGTGTCTGTTCTGCAGAAATAAGGTGTTAAGGATTTAGCATGGTGATGCCTTGTGGGTCTGGTCGTTAAGCAACGACCAGACCCACAAGGGTTTTATAGCAACGGCGGTGTATTTGTTCTAGAACTAATGCAATAAAGTGAGAATGTTGGCCTCTCAGCACGGTTCCAATATATTTCACTGGTGTATGACTTTACTTATCCATACAAAGGCATAAATATGGCCGTGGCCCCCGAAACTCCCGCGCGCGGATGCTGCCAGTGCGCCAAGTTCCGGTGGCCTTGTATACCACCGGTGTGTTTTTTTTCCTCTTTTCTTTTTCTGCCTTGTCGCCTAGCCAACATGTGGTTACTCCAGCACGCGACCAGTCAGTGCGACAGTGGCTGCCCGCCCTGTCGCGTGTCGCTGTCGTTAGAATATCGCGTGCAAGTGGTCAGGCCTTTATCTGACAAGGGCAGGGACGGGGTGCTTACACAATCGTAACCCAACTTTGCCATTTTATTGCCTTTTATTATCAATGGCAGGAGTTCACGGTAAATTGACAGCACCTTGGTGCCCTGAAGTAAGGGTCGACAACCACACTCACGACAATACAACGCGAGGTTACAAGGTTACAATTCTCGCTTAACCTATCATTCGAAGAGCGGTTCGTTTTTTCGATGTACCGTTTTCTGAGTGAAAGTGTATCTGACACACCTTTTTACGTTCCACGAACAAAGTCTTACGAGCGTGTTTCTTTCTTGCAAGCATAGGCCCTGCCGTGCGTGGTTGCAGATTCTACAAATTGAATTAAGCTTGCAGGGAGCAGAGAAAACTACCTGCACATGCACACGTGACGCCACACGTTTAATGTAGTGTGATATTTTGTGCAAGTAAGCCAAGATAGCTGTCCATTTCCGAGTAACATCAGTGTTCGAACAGCGGACCTGAGCCGTGTGGCGGTAATTCTTAATCAAGCCCTCGGCCACTGAACCTTGGACGTGTAATGTACTTTTTGATCAAGCCTTCGGCCACTACACGTGGACGTGTAAGGGAGTAGCCTGCTTCTGAAAGGCTGGAGGACTGTTACCAGAGACTATCCATCCTACAGTGACAAAACGACTTCCTAATAGCGCTATCCGGGCAGTGACCAATGGTGTTTCTCTTAACTAGTTTTGAGTGGGCTGAGCCGAACGGCAAAGGCCGCTTGTTGTCTCGTGGTTTATACTGCCAACGTGTGCGGTTATCAAGGAAGCGAGAGCTACCAAAGTTAGTCGGTAGTTCGTGCGTTAGTGACAGCGTGTAGGCACTGTCGAAACAAACACGTTATCGGGGAGAGGTTTGGCGCTAAATTAGTCACGTTTGAAATTATCAAGTAATCGTCAAAATATCTAAACGTTCCTGATTTACCGACGTCAGAGATCAAGCTATATAGCATTGTGTCAAGTTCGGCGAAAAATAGGTCTCTCAGAAGCGGAGCAGTGCATGACCCAACACAGAGACCTTGTTTTTAAATAAAAGGCTGACAATCGCAGAGGGTGTACTCTGATTTGAGGTAAACCAACAACAGCTCCAGGGAGCCCCTTGCCAACAGACCTGGCGCATCCCTAGAATCAACCCACCCAATTTTTTCAGCACTCTCAATTACACATGTCAGCAGCTGGCCGCGAGGTAACGAATACTATAGCTCTCTTATGTCAACGGACAAGGTATAGAGACCTTCGTCACTGCCGGGACTAATAGCTTTGAGTACGTCACGTGAATGCTTCAGTAAAAAAGGGGTCATCGATTTCCAAATAGTTCAGCTTATATTGTAGGAATAGAAATACAGATGTCATTCTGGGAAACAATTACGCGGAAAGTAACCTCCTGTTCATGCGCCTTCTAGCTAAAAAAGCACCTCGAGGAAATCGTTTTTGCTCTTAGCGGCTCTAGGAACACGGCTAGAAGGTTGTGCACGTTAAAGAACGCGCACGTTATCTGCTATCTGCTTGTTTATGTTGTGTTGGTGAGAGGGCGCCAATGGAAGAGCCGATTGGCCATATGTGGCGCCAGTGCAAACTGCTGAGTCATTTTCACAACTACTAACTACTTAATCTGGTCGGAGCGCCTTCCAGGGGGAAGGCAAGGTCACTAGCTCTAGTTTGCCAGCCAAAGAGATTGGGAGTTGGTCACGCATTGTTTAAGCAGTCAAAGGAACCTCTTTCACCGGGGTTTCCTCTTCAAGAGAGATAGGTTGCTAACCGTATATGGAAGGCACTCTGTTCAGTGCTATTCAAGGCATGCTTCTTTATATCGTTATAAGCAATCTATGTCTTGCAGGGGTACAACAATGGGACAAATTTTCTTTGTGCAGAGATTTTCGAAGTGTGCCTATGACGGGAGTATGTGTAGAAATCATGGAGAATTATTTATCATGCATTTTATGTACACCAGTTCACCAAATGCGAATTATTCACGTAAATTCTCACTGTGCGGTGTTGTTCAACTACAACCGCTGGTGCAAATCCGTTTGTTGGTGTAAATGAACACAAAGAGGGCATGCAAGGATACACAAGAGAATAGAAAACTTGGACCATCTCCCCGAAGGGAACACTGATAGGATGCGAAGCAGCAGCGTTGCGCACGGGTGGCGTCACGGGTTGAACGGCGCTAACGCGGGTCTTGGAAGAAGTTTGAAGCGAAACTCGGTGTAGCGTTTACTGGTGTAAACGTTTGTTTGAAACGCAGACACGGGAGGCGAGCGGGCGTTGCGGGCGTTGGAGCCGGCAGCTGCGGGCGCTCCGGCGGGTGAGGGAGAGAGTGACGTACGCGCGCACCTGCGATGGAAGCGTGCGAGGGGAGCGTGACGTCAACGCCCAGCTGCGGCGTGACCTACTTGGCACCGCTCCAACACCTGCGCTGAGGGAAGCGCGTTGCCTCGCGCTTGTGCGGAGGATGATGATGATGATGATGATGATTGCGGCTCGGAGGGACAGCGTTACACAGGCTAGTCAAAGAGCTGCTTCGCATCTAGTAAACAATTACAGACGGCTACATAAAACCACCTGGCCTTTTGTGGCCGTGTCTTCACGCCCCAGCTTCCTTCATAAGGGATCTTCATCATATAGCTTCACACTCTGGAGTTCTGGACAGGTTGTTACCAGTGCTATCTTAGGTTAAATCACAATGCTATGTAAATGATAAAGCAAAGACATCACTCACCTCTAAACGACCCAGGTAATTGAACACTCCTTCCACAGAAGAAATTCGGTTACTATTCAGCTGCAGACCTCGCAGCGATGTTGTTTTCCTAAAAAGGTTCGGCGATAACATTTGTATATTGTTCTTCGACAATAACAGATAGAGGAGTTTGGGTAATCCTGAGAAGTATCCTTCGTCGATGGTCGCTATGGCATTGCGGCGGAAATCTAGGCGGCGCAACTCCGGAAGGACCAACGTTCCATTTAGGCGTTTGATACGGTTCCTTCGTACCTGGAGCCAGAGAAGAACTTTCGCACTGCTCAAACAAGTGGGGACACCTTCCAGTCGATTGCCGTCCAGTTGTAAAAAGTACAACTCTTTTATGAGGCAGATGGCCGCGACATTCCGTAGACCGCAGTCCGTGATGTGTAGCCTTGAGATCCTGTGGTCAGTAAACCAGGGCCGCGGCAACTCGGTGATATTGAGGTGCACTAGGTGCATCTTCCTCACGAAATGACCTTGCAGCTTTGACATGCCCGCGTAAAATTTTGCATCGACTGATGGTGATATGCACTTAACGAAGACTGCGCCTTCTCCTTGTTGGCACCGACAACGTTCACGCAATGGGCACGTGAGGTTCCTGTCTGCTTTTACCTCGCCTTCGGGTGAATATGAAAACGCAATTACGAGCACTAAAGGCAGTTTCTGCAGAACGCAGAGGGTATAGCACAGGCTATGGCAGAAGTTTCTTGCAGACAGTGGACACATTGTTCTACGTGTTCGTCCTTACTTCGCTCAGGGTCCCTCTGAAGCAATGATGAATAGGGCTCACCCTTTATTCTTGTCTTCGGATCAGAGGCATGGCCTTGTCACAGCATCCGTCAGCGTACATCTTAATAGGAGAAACGCTGCGCACTGCTATATTTCTTGAAGAATGACATCGCGAATGAGTCATCAGACGTGGTTAAAGCGCTCGAGCTGTCTCTGAAGTTGCCGCGTGCTGTTTCAGAAAAAATGTAGGCATGCGAAAGAGCCTCACTAAAGTTTCACACGTCTTAAAGATCCACAGCTCCCGAACCTCACCATCCCGAGCGTCAAGCGAAACCCAGTCGAAGTGAAAGCTTCGATGACGTGTACGTGTGTTTTTCTTTGTTTTTTTTCCTTTAGAGGGAGCGAGGGAGGCGGAAGCAGCTTACGATGCTAGGGGGGAGATAGAGGCATTTTCCGGTAAAAGCGGCCCTCAGCTCTACATAGTGAGCGTGTGGTGGCAATTGCAAAATAGTGGTAACGCCGATATCGGCACGGAAGATCCGTAGAGCAAGCAACATCCTGTAGATCTCGCCTGTTGAGGAACACCCCTTTGTTTCTGCCCTCCAGGGACGCGTTAGGAGGCCGATTTTTGTATCGCCGCTTGGAGCTGCGCCAACGTTTACTGCACTCTCCCCCTGCTCGCTTATTTCTCTAATTGGGTTTAACCTCGTTATACCTTCGGGTGATGCGGGTACCCCCACATTTCTTTTAAGTGCGGAGTGTTCCTTCTCAAACTTTCTCAACTTTGATTGTATCTATCTACTATCTATCTAGCCGCCTACGTCCCGGTGTTCTCCTGGCCTGATATACCCGAATAATTGAATGTTGTCGTACATATGTAAGCGAAACACGAATGACTCATCTTTACACCACTACCACGATACACGCATCATGCACGTCATGATTAATAGTACTGTAATCATGTATGGCTCTTTCCCGAAGTGCTGAGCCTATGGCAAGCGCCATGAGTGTTTGAATTTTATACAGCCTATGTTAATCAAGCAGCTACTAAAATAGACAGCTGACTTATCATAATAACATGTAAGAAATGCACGCCGTTTTACGGAATTTGAGATTGAAATATAAACATAACAAGCACGCAGTCGTGTACGCAACCAACCAAGCATTAGGGGAACTCTGACCTGGGCCCCGAGGTGCCAAGCGAGCACGTTACCACTAGCCTACGGCGGCTCCTCCCACACGGTTTATGTAGTAAGTAAACCTCTCACACCGGCAGTTCTGTTGATGGTGCTTGTGTAACGTGAATTCGCATATAATGTGTGCTAAGCGCTATCTAACAATTCAATAAACAAAATATAGGTTTCACAATTCATCTGCATGTTTTTCTTTAACTTGCTTGATCGGGTAGGTATACTTTGCCAAACATCCCGGCCGCAATGTTAAGGCCTATGTGCTGTGCGATTTGAGTGCACATTAAAGAACCGGAAGTGGTCGAAATTTCAGGAACTCTTCACTACGACGTCTCTTAATTCTATTGCGGTTTTGAGACGTAAAACGCCAGAAATCAGTTAAAATCTTTATTTGAATAAACGACGCTTATGATACACACATCAACGCATCATATAGTACATTTTATCTCCACAAAACAAAGGCATGTGCTGTGTGCAGATACTAGTGCCAACGTTACGTCGGTCGTACAATGAGGTACTAATTCAGTCGCTCCGGCGCTCTCCACGTTCCTGGTTAGCCCACGTTAAACATACACCCACACAGGCTCTTTGCTTGAAGACCTTAAGAATAGGCGGAAGACTTGGCTTAATGTGAAACAATTCGTCGTAGACAATTTCACTGCTGTCAGCTTCGCATGACAGCCACTCACACAATACGTGGGATCTGAAGGAATGTTATTTTTTTTTTAAATAAGGAGCATTTCTTAGTCGCACGATGCCGCGCTTCGGCGGCGCCGTCCACAACCCCACTGCGCATGCTCGGCTCGTCTCGTGCTGGCCCACCGGGCGTTCAGCAAGCCGAGCATGCGCAGTTGGGGTGCGGACCTCTCCCCCGTACTGCTCTCCCTCGAACGCGGGCGGTGTGTATATAAGCGGCGGAGCGCGCGTTCGGAATTCAGTCAAGGGCGTCTTTGCGGACCTCTCCCCCGTACTCATATCCCTCGAACGCGGGCGGTGTGTATATAAGCGGCGGAGCGCGCGTTCGGAATTCAGTCAAGGGCGTCTTTACTTGGCTTTCGCTTGACTTGACGCTTTGCTTGACTCGAGTAGATGCGATGGAAGCAACAGTACCTTCAACCAGTAGTGGGTCATAACCCAACATCAGCATCCCACGAATAAACACACACTTTAACTTTACACTCCTTGCCTTCGCTTCTCCTTCATTCAATAAATAAGAATAATAAAGACGAAATAACAATTAAGCATTCCCAAACCATACCCAATTACGCAACATTCACGCGATACCCCCACCACTCTGCGACGCATTTACTCGAGTTCCCCCGTGGGAAGACGCGGGCGGCATTTTTTTTTATTCACTTGGGGAAGTACTTAGCACTTTGCATTTCTCAACGCTGGACCGAGAGATTTCTTCTTGATACCTTTTCGCCTTGTAGGTATTCTGGTAAGTCTTGTAGGTCTTCTGTCTATGCCTTTTCTGCACTCCAACAGTATTTGGACGCGGCAAAATCTTAGTAGGGGTGATCTGGAAGGTAAGGGGGCCCTCATAGCGAAAATAATTTAACTTGTACTACGTAATACCCTGAAGATTCTATTGTCCCTTTCACCATCATAGGTACATTATTCGACGAAACAAGGAAGGCCAAAGTTCAATGTTGCAATGCTGTGAAAAACTTAAAACGCTCGAAATTAGAGCAACGGTTGCAATATATTTTAAACGAGTAATTATTTTAATGCCGACTCGACGAGAACTCTGTCCGTTTTTATTCCCATGACCTAAGACGAACCGCTAAAACAAAATAAATGCACGCAGGAAAGGTGTTGCTGACTTTGATTTTCATAATCATATGTAGCTTAAGCACTGCCCGAGGGGCAGTAATATCCTCGAACAGGGTGGTACGCCCAGCGCGGAAATGATATGTACATGCCCACCACATGCTAGTCTGTCAAATGCAGTCTTATCAAATGCTCACCGCATTCGATACACTGCCCACAGCTTCAACTTACCACTTTGACACCTGAAGTGCGCCCCTGAGGGACCAAAATTGCCATATGCACGCACATAACAGCTTGCACAAGTATATGGCAACAGAAATACTCTCATCGCTTGTAGTTTATCATAGAAGCGTCTCTTTTTAACCACGTGCTATGTTATCACAAGCTCCCGCCCCCTTCTCCATTTTCTCGAAACATGTACGCCACTCAAAAATATCTCTGTAGAACCCTGGTAAGGCTCCAAGCGACCAGGCCGCAGGCACTAACGCCACGCCTGTCACAGACGAACATTTTCCTCTACCCGGCTGCGTTAGACGTCATGTAGCTGGACGTCTACACCGACGACTCGTACTCCTCCAGCAGTGACAGTCGCACACGTGCTCTGGAAGTGCAGAAACGCTTCGCCCGAGCCTAGTTCGGACAAGTGGGACAACGCTTTACAAAGCCCGCCACTCCAGGACCAGCGATGGTTCGTGCAGCCGGCCGGCTCAGCGGGCGCCCGGTGCGCACTGTCGACACCAACGTGGGAGGCCCCTGCGGCGCGGCAGGATTTTAAATAAATTATATCCAATTCAATCCCCGTGTATTCATTTGCTAAACATTGCTCCTCTGGCCTCATAGAGTTTGGTATACTCTAAAAGTTGTAATTTAACGGGAATTATCTATACTGAAGAACGGCAATTCGCATTGGTCATTCACATGGGATTACCTTCACTTGTTTGCAAAAATAAAGACACTGAGACATTTAGGCACGCCATGTGCCAGTGCCACTCTTACGTCCTCTTAGGCTGCCTAAATTTCTTGCCGTCCGTAAAAATGTAAGTACCACATATTGATTGTATTTTGATTTGAGCTTCACCATCAGGCGCACGCCGTACCGAAGGGTAGGGGGAAACGACCGAGCCAGGCGCCAGGCGCTCGCTTTCAATCTGTACTGGAGACTGTTGAGTCGTCGATACCTAAGTACGCCGATACCTCTGATGTACAAAATACAATTTTGACTTTTCTAGCCTATCGTGATAAAATAGTGTTTCCAATGGAGTAGAAGCCAAAATGCGTCTTCTAAATAATCCATCAACGATCCACAGTCTGAATGAGGGACACCGACGGCTGCGATGGGTCACTGGAGTGCATCGTGAAAACAGGCGGTGAAAGAGATGAGACAGGTGCTGGAGAGGCTACTTCAAGCTTGCGACGAACAATGCGTTTAACATTGTCAGAGGCGGGCGGCTGGCGCATTGCATCGCATGATGAAGTGGCCGCCGTGTTAGGAAGCCGCGTGAATTTCTGGGTTATACGGCGACTCTTGGCGTGTTCGAATCGCCGGCACTCCTTGATCATCGCTTCGACGGTGTCAACGTTTGCGTAAACTAGCAGGTTAAAGGCATCGTCTGCGATACCTTTCAGCACGTGAAAAACCTTCTCTGACTCAGGCATGTGCTCGTCAACCAGGCGACAAAGGGCGAGAACATCCTGTATATACGCCACGTACGACTCGGTAGATGTTTGTGCACGAGTCGCAAGTTAGTTCCGCGCCGCAATCCGCCCGCCTGTGCTGTCACCGAAAAGGTCACGAATCTCTTCTTTAAACGAGTCCCAGCTGGTAATGTCAGCTCCGTGCGTCTCGAACCACACCCTTGGGGCGCCAGCGAGGTAGAATACAACGTTGGCAACCATAAGAGTCGGGTCCCACCTGTAGCTGGCGCTGACTCGTTCATAAAGGTTGAGCCATTTGTCGAGGTCAACACCATCCTGGCCAGAAAAGACGCCAGGATCACGAGCAGGAGAAAGGACCACGTAGGTGGACGTCATGGGTGCCGCGGAAGGGGCGGGTCGGGAAGGTGGTGTGCGTACGTTTGACATGGCCGGAACGCCGATGAGGCGACCGTTGCGGAGCTCCTTGATAGATACAGCGTACCCAGCACCTCCACCCCAAAGATGTTACGTAAATAACACGAGGGAAGACTATTTACACGTATATTTAGTGTAAGGCGTACAGCATTAACCAAGATGGTGGACAGCCGCGCACTAGTTGATGATGATGATGATGCTCCTGAAGAACTACGCGCCCTATACAGTCCCGTCTTCTTTGTCTTCTCCTGTAGGTGATATGTGTCGTCCCATAGGTGGTATGTGCCATCCCACGCTAGCTTCGTAGCAATATATACAATTCCTGTTCTTGCTTTCTTCTAAGTTTTCATAAATGTGTTCTTTCTTTCTCAAGCTGCACTTGACACTTTACATGTGTTTTAGTATTACGAGGTTCTCCCGTCGGTTCTGTGAACTATGATACCTCCGAATGTAATACACATCACTAACGATGTTACGCTGTATTCAAAGAAACTAAAATGAATAAAATTGAATTGAATTGATGCAAACTGAGCTGATGATTTATCACGCCTTTCCCAGTAGCAACATCATCATGCACAGCAAGAATTAAATAACGACTCCACGATAACGCGACGCGAAAGCTCACCACGATGCTTCTCTGGAATTGTTGTTCTGGTGTCTCTGTTACTTCGTTGGTGTTGGAAGTAATGTTACACTAGTACCAACTCGCCCCATTGACTATCGTACGAACAGGGGCGCCATAGGCCACGAAGTCGGCAGTGAACCAAACAGAAAAAGCAAAAATCCAAGCCAACTCCATGCCGCTGAAACCGTCGCAACAGCGAAGCTGTTCTTTTACTGTTAATTGCGAAGCAACCGGCAAGCTTGCGAAGCTATTGTCGTAGTGGTGTACACTGATACACTTTCTTTCTTTCTTTCTTTCTTTCTTTCTTTCTTTCTTTCTTTCTTTCTTTCTTTCTTTCTTTCTTTCTTTTTTTCTTTTCCTTTCCTTTTTTTCTTTCGTTCGTTCTTTCTTTCATTCGCATTTCATCCTATAGAAAGCAGCCGTGGCAAAGGAACAGAGATGCAGCCCTTTTCTACATATTATCGCACATCAGCCTCGGCATCGCCACTATCATAGAACAGTAGGCTTCGGTCAAGAGTGAGCAACCGCGGCCGGTGGAGAGCCAGGGCGGGTCCGCTATTTCCTCCCACCGGGCAACTCACAACGCGATCATCGGATGCACGGCGTAGCCTCAAATTTGAAAAGCTGTGGTGTGCAAAATGATGGCTCTGCGGCAACGGAGAGTAGATACCAACGGGAAATGACTATAGCCAAAGCAGGTTGATTGCAGAGGACGTGGTGCCACTGTATGAGCAAGTGGCAGCCCGCTTTCTTCGAGCACAAACGCCTGGCTATAGAAACCGCGCACTTTGCAGGAAACGACCTCGACCTCGTGCAGAGCTGCTCGAAGCGGTGCAACTAACTGCGGCAAAAGACACTTACGGGGGCGTATTGGCGTGGAGCGCTAAGCGGTCTCGACATGACGTACTCAATGTGCCAATCCTAATCTGCGCATTCTGTAGTACACAGGTTTAGCTCCTGTTCCTTATTATCGATGCCTCCCGCGAGCACCATTTGAAACATCCTCCGCGAGGAAGACAATATGTAACTCCTAGAGATTCAGAGGACTAAGTATTTAAACTGGTTTCGTGAGCTCGGTGTCCTCTGCCAGCCATGCTTTGCGCGTTCTGACCACGACCTCTTCGTGACGATGATGATGATGATGATGATTATGACGATCCTCTTTTATGGCACTCACCCACTCACGGGTGTAGATCAAGAATCGGGCGGCAGAAGTCACTGTGAAACTGGGGTTGTGTCTAGAGGGACAGCGACACGAAGAACAAGAGAAAAAAAAATTGGCAGATCCCACGTGCAGTGGGAATCAAGGAAATGCGAAGCACGCATAAGGAACGTAAAAGGGATTTCCATTGTTCTCTAGCTATACCGAATTTGGTACATATGAAGTTAACGAAACGGCCGCAAGAGCACCAAGACTGTGGCATGAAAACCATGCCGCTCATACACGCATGTCATGATTCTAACGTTATGACTTGTCATTTACGTTCGTCATGCAGTCGTGTTGTGCCATAGCAATTTTGGTATACATCCCTTTAAGGAAACGAGTGGCATGTAGATCACGCCGCTCATGACATGCATGTCACGATTTTCATGTTATGACCTGTCATTTATGATCGTCATGCAGTCATGTTGTGCCAAATCAATTTTCGTGTAGGCTCCGTGCAGTCGAGTTTTCCATGTGCGACATCAGCGCCAGAATGCACTGCCTGGCGGAGAGAAGAAGCGAAATTGGGCAGCCTGTGACGGGAAAATACGCGAACGCGATGCGCGCCGACCTCCCGTCCCACCTTCTTTCGTTTTATTTCCTTTGAGACGCGTGCTCCAAACCTGCGGCAAACTGTTCCAAAGGGCGATGCCGCCAGCGTTCGTGTCGTTCGCAGCACGCCCGGAAAGCAGCGAAGAAACGCACGCGTCGTTGTCGCCCCGGTTTCCACCGTGCGCGCGCCTCTCATACGTGCGACCCAAGCGGCCAATATCAGCGATACTGAGCCGTCCGACGAGAGCTACGTAGCGCCCTCTGGTCAGTGGACGGAGCCCCATCCCATTAACGAAACGGCAGTATAGCGCCAGGACCATGGCATGTAAATCATGCCGGTCATGACACGCGTGTGGATTGGCCTGTCATTTACGTCCGTCATGCTGTCGTGTTGTGCCATAGCAATTTTGGTATACATCCCATTAGCGAAACGCCTGGCATGTAAATGATGCCGCCCATGACATGCATGTTATGCTTTTCATGTTATGACCTGTCATTTATGTTCGTCATGCAGTCAAGTTGTTGCATGCCAATTATCCTAGCCATCCCACTAACGAAACGGCCAAGAGACCACCAAGCCCGTGGCATGTAAATCATGTCGCTCATGACATGCATGTCATGGTTTACCCCAGCCCCTATATCTGCAACAAATACCTCCCGGATATAAGGCCCGAATGCCCCGAATGCCAAAATGCAAAGTGCGACTTAAACCACATGCTGTGGCAGTGTCCCGCGCTAAACGCTAGCTTCGGGTCTCCTGCCACCGAGGACGAATGGATCACCCACCTTAAGAGCCCCGAGAGGGCCCTTCAACACCAGGCCGTCCAGAAGGCCCAAAAGGTGGCTGGCGAACTAAGACTCCCAGTCCCCACATGGGTGGAGCCACCGGGCCGGCCCCCATAATGGCCATGTCCTTTCAGGACCTTTAATAAAGTTAATTCTCTCTCTCTCATGATTTTCATGTTATGACCTGTCATTTACGTTCGTGATGCAGTCATCTTGTGGCATGCCAATTTTCGTATACATCCCGTTAACGAAACGCGTGGTATGTAAATCATGTCGACCATGACATGCATATCATGACTTTCATGTTGTGACCTGTCAGTCATGTTCGCCATGCTGTCTTGTTGTGGCATACCAATTTTCATATACATCCAATCAACCAAACGGCCAGGAGAGCACCAAGACCGTCGCATGTAAATCATGTCACTCATGGCATGCATATCATGATTTTCGTGTTATGACCTGTCATTTATGTTTGTGATGCAGTCACGTTGTGGCATGCCAATTTGCGTATACGTCCCATTAACGAAACGCGTGGCATGTAAATCATGTCACTCAAGACATGCATGTCATGATTTTCATGTTATGACCTGTCATTTATGTTCGCCATGCAGTCATATTGTGGCATACCAAGTTGACCAGGAGAGCACCAAAACTGTGATATGTAAATCATGCCGCTCATGACATGCATGTCATGATTTTCATGTTATGACCTGCCATTTATGTTCGTCCGCCAGTCATGTTGTGCCATACCAATTTTCGCATACATCCCATTAGCGAAACGGCCAGGAGAGCACTAAGACCCTGGCATGTAAATCATGCCACTCATGACATGCATATCATGATTTTCGTGTTATGACCTCTCATTTATGTTCGTCATGTAGTCATGATGTCGCATACCAATTTTCGTAAACATCCGATTAGCGAAACGGCCAGGAGAGCACAAAATCGTAGGCGGCTAGATAGATAGATAGATACGCTCAATCTCGCCGAAGTTCCCTAAGAAATGCTTCGCATTTAAAAAGGAACTAGGGAAATAAAAAATGCACTTATCTCCGCGAAGTGAACCATGCTGAGTGGGCAAAGCACTGGGGATTGTTCGGTGTTACCTTAAGTCACCCGTGACGTTGCCCACTCATGCACGTAAATGAGTGACAACGCGTGTATATATTTACACACTCGTTGTCACTTATGCTCCTGGTCTTTACGAGGTTCCTGCGCTCCCACGTTGTAGATCGTGCCAAGTTCCGGATTACTTTTAGTTAACGCGCATGCTGCGAATCCTTATGGTTTAACTACGCACAAGAGAAATCTCCCAATGGCAGTGCATTGCAGATCAAGTTCTAGTGCCTATATGTATGGGGTGGCCGGTGAACGGTTGTGCAGCGCGAGCAGTCTGTTTTTTTTTTCAATCAAGAAACTCGCTTGCAGACGCTGCCTGCGTCAGCGTTGTCTCTCACGGACGAGGCCGCGTTCTCGTTCCTTGCCAGCTTAGGCCAGCTGTTGCGCATGCGCAGTGGGGTAGTGGACGGCGCAGAGAAGGAACAGGCTGGACGATAAGCTGCTTCGCATCTAAAAAACTGAACGGTACAATAGTCAGATGGAATTGAAGGAACGCCATACTAGTGAAACTTCTCGATATGAAGGACACGAGGATTAATTTTGGCACAATGTGGATTTGGAAGTAAAAGAAGGCATAAATTAAATTAGCAAGGAAATGTTTTTCTTCCATTTAAGTTTCATTTAATAACCTCCTCGTGGTTCTGAAGTCCTCACAAAGCACCACATTTTTCGTCTTCGTCTCCGCACTGCAAGCGATTTCCAACACCGACAAAGTCACGTGTGCCGATGGCGTTGATACTCCAGAAAGTCCGGTTGCTTGCTTCCCGTCTTGAAAGACGTCTCCTATCTTCCCTTTGAACCTTGGTATTGTAAATGGCCGATAAAGCTTCATTCAGCGTAGTTTAGTGCGCTGTTTCTGTATTACTTTAAGAAATAACGTTTTAAGAAATAATAAATGTTAAGTCCCGTGTGCTGTGCGACATCAGCGCAGCACACGGGCCTCAACATTTATTATTTCTTGAAGAATCCCATGTCGTGAAAATTTCCGCAAGCCTCCACTACCGCGTCTCTATTAATCAGACCTGGCTTTGGGGCGTAAAACCCCACAAAACAACAAAATTTCGCAGCGACACAGTCAGTGTTTCATCATAGCCTTGGGCTTGCTCTGCCACTAATAGTAGCCACCTTCATGTGGTTTTAGAAGTCAGCGGTCCAATAACAATTTGATATCCATGGAGCAGATGTCTGTATAACACTAAATCTGTCTTACCTCCCTTCGTTAAAGTATTTACTTCAGCATGCCGATAGAAAAGAGATATTTTGTTGCCTTCTTTTTCAGTTCTAGAAGGCTCCAAGAAAACTCGAACTTTGTTGTTCCATCGTACAAACGTAACTCTTCTCGCTGATGGAGCGCTGAGTGTACGCTTGAATACCCAAGACGTAATGCCGCTTCAAAAAAGCTACGTCATAATTAATTCCCGAGAAATTCATAAACGTATGTTTCTTTTAGGTGTACTTAGGCGCACACTTGGCGGAGCGGAACATCAGGACGACAGTAAACGGTGTGATTACTTTTGAAAATAATGAGAACCGAGCGTGTTTTGTTTACATGTCATGGAACGCGTTTTCCGTAAAATCACGCGCGTTGAGGCTACAAAAAATGAAAGCCATTGATGAAGACAGCAAGAAGATTAGAAGATAAAAATACCACAAGCCTTTCTGCTGCTCACTACCTGTTCGTGCCTTCGCGAGTTTTTCTAAAAATTTCTTTGGCTGCATTAACCGAGACCATACTATGCTTACCGAGCTCAACCCCTAGCTCCGAGGGAATTACGACTGCATAGTTAGATGCTGTAATGCAGGAATAGTCTAATGTTGTTGTAGTACTTGTGTGCCATTACTCAAAACCTGATGGATACCGCGATAATGGGAATTTTCCTGAATAGCCCTGCTGGTTTAAAAACAGAAAAAAGGGCACATTTCAAGAAACATAATGCATGCTTCATGCACATCAAATATCGTTAATTTGACTGAGAAGACTCAGTGACTTGATTGATGAGAGATCCATTCTAAGATCTTGCCAAATTGCGTTCAAGGTTGGCTGCTCAATTTGAAATGCTTATGTCGATTTAAAAAGTAGCACACATCTCGCCAGGTGCTCTAACATTCTGCTCTAGTGACTTTATATACTGCTAAAACAAATGACGTTGCAGAACACGCTCTACTTGACGGACCGACAGTCCTCCCTCGGTTTCTGAAATGACTGACTCGCGTGGATTCACATAGCCCTCGTGGGCGGCAAGTTTTATTCTAAAGGTTCCTGTTCTGCTACATACAGAGGTACTGCAAAGTTCATTTCCCTGTGCGATATAATGTACTAATGGTGCAATTCCGCGACACCAAGAAATAGCTAGTAATCTTAATGCTGGTTCCATTGCGTATTGCGCAATGGTTGGTCACATCCAGAGATTACATTAAAGCCGGCAGGCTTGCCTTAATACCTTGGAGGTCTCACTGGAGACTAATGATTTTTACATATTCCCAGTAAACGTGCCGTCCACGTGTTTCCAATGCATTACTCACTGCAGATCAATTGTGTTCGCACTTGAAAATTTCCCTCAGGTCGATTGTTTTTAAATACCTGGGGGTAACTAGATGGACCCACCGCACCGATTATCAGAATAGAAAGGGTACACGTGCCATTTGCATTTTGTGCAGGCTGAAGAACACTGGTCTAGCTATAACAAGATACACACTCAACAACGTATTACAAGTAAGCTTGTCATGTTTCAGGGTATCGCTGTCCAGTGTTCTGCGGTGCTCCAGACTGGATAGTACGGCGCCTAGTAGCCTTGGAAAGAGGATAACTGCGCTTATGCCTTGGGCCGCATAAAATGGCTGCAAACACCTTGCCGTACCTACAATTGAGACATCCGTCTCTTTCGCCCCGGTTTCACATTGTGACGGTGCAGACATTTTTGAAAATTTATGTCCTGCGAATACGACAATGTGAAAGAGTTTTCACTTCGTTTTCAGTGTTTCTGGTAGTAAATTGCCGCGATTTCGCACCCTGCCAATTACATCTGCGCTATGAGCGGTGGGCCCTTTGAGCGTGCGCATTGTGTTATACACCGTACTCTTTACGTCTATCAGTACACGTTCAGGGAACCCAGGTGGTTGACATTTAAGGAGCACTCTTCTACGGCATCCCTCAGAATCATCTGGTGTCTTTTTGGAAGTAAAACCCCAGCAATCAATCTTTACAAGTAGTATGCTCTTGGCGTTGAATTCTATAGTACTCGCAATAACGCAAAAGTGCTCCAACACCCTCTTTATATAACTCATCGCTACATCATCTGCAACATTTCAATGAACGTTTGTATTCAAATACACGTCATTATTGCCACGAATGCGTCAAAGTGTGTTGAAAAGTCGCGAGGGGGTTGTGTTTAACTTAATCATGTGATGTGTTTATCCCGATGACTCTCGACTTCTCATATTTTATTCGGTTACTAGACTACACATCAATTTGTGTGGCTAAATATATGGCCACTGCGCTCGCTCTATGCAAGCTACACTCGTCATTTACGAAAATTGTACACTCTAACCACGGTAACCTTTATTTTACAGGTGCACAACAACGTGAAAATATGCTCCTTCACTAAAGGTTGAAAGACTTTAACCGTTAGTAAGGGAACATAATTTCACGTTTTTGCGTACCTATAAAATAAACTAAAGGTTACCGTGTTTAGAGTGTAGTAATAACAGGCTCTCTGTGAATCTGTTCCTTAAGTATCACGGGTGTTGACTCAAACTTAATGAGCGCGTTTCGTGCATATGTACTGCTGCGTCTAAAGAGAGTCCGCTTTTTATGTGTGGCTGGTCGAAAATTATTGCAAGGAAATGAAGTTCCTAATTTTTTTAACAAAGACTGCCAAAGGTGGGCCCACCATACCATCCTACGGCCATTTATGCCGTGGCAGCTCGTCTTGTCGAACGCCCTTCATCTCTGGTGCAAGAAATTGTGCCCAACACATCGACCAAAAGTGCCCTTTATTAGCTTAGGTTGACGCGTACCAAAAATAAAGATTTACCAAGACCAGTTTGCTCAGGCTCTTTCACCCCTGAGTGCACATCCTGGTGAGCCAAAAATAACAGCTAATTATTTTTTTGCCCGTATTGGATTTATCCCAGCAAGGAAAATTTCTTATAAAAATCCTTCTCACGCCTCCTCGAACGGGCTGGTCAATACCTCTCGTTTTGTCTTTCGGTGCCTCAATCTACGGATTCTGGATACGAATGTTTGCTTGCCATTGCAAAATTATATTAGTAAAACCAACAGGCTAACCACACTTGCGCAGGGCGTATCTGAACGATATTACCTTCGTATACTACCTAATTAACATCTTATATTACCTTGTTCCCTTAAAATATTGCCTTAGTATTTATTATATTATATTATATTACTATATTACCTTATTAAATTCAAATACCTGTCCTGGCGTGTTTTTTTTTCACCATGGTATATTCTAACGGCTATGGCACTCGGCTGCTGATCCAAAGGTCGCGGCATCGAATCCCGGCTTCGCCGGCTGCATTTCGACGGAGGCGAAACTTTGAGGCCTATGCACCGTGCGATGTCAGTGCACGTTAAAGAACCCCAGGTGGTCGAAATTTCCAGAGCCTTGGCATCTCTCATAATCAGAACTGGTCTCGGGACGTAAAACCTCACAAAACAACAGCATTATCGAGCAGCCATCTTCCCTGTTTGGGACCGGTCGATTTGACATTAACTTTTAATTACGCCCTTACATATTAATGCACCATTATCATTTATACCTACCTTATCCCGCAGCTTGACAGAAAGGTTCAGGTATGGGGCACCTACAAGGCATGACAGACTCCCCGTCTGCGAGAAAGTAGTCGCGTCTCTGTCGCGGACACACAGCTTAAATTCCAATACGCCTGCCCCTTACCTTCCAGTGGGCTTCATTTGGTGCCCCGATTGTTTACGTGTCCGGCGTAAAGAAACAAGATGCCTTTCCAACAAAGCAGAATGGGCTTAGCATCTCGAGTACCAAAATATAGCTCGAGAATACTTCCTTTTAGGTCCTCTTCTTGCGAACAAGGTCATATCGAGACACTTCTCGTGTTTCAGCGCGACATTACTTTAGTCGACATGCTTGAAACTAGCCTTCATCTCAAATCAACAGTTTTATTATAAAGGAGGTTTATTGGAACTGATCAAGCGGCTGCCGATTGAAGGATCTTCCAAGCGCGTTCTCTGAGCTCGAGCTCCTTGCTGCACCGCACAATGCTGCTGCCTCTGCGCTGGTGCTCTTCTTCTTCATTACATTATATCTTAACTATATGTACCAGCACCAGTTTTTTTTTCCTTTTATTATTTCCTTCTTGGCCATGGTACTTCCTTTTTTCGTTCCCGAGTTCACATTCATGTACGGAATAGTACATGGATGCTTGTGTATAAGATGGCTGAATTCTCTATATCTTAATAAATAGCTTTCTCTCGCTCTTTCTCTTTCAATGTACAGATGATCGCGCTCCGAAAGAGAGAAGTGCTTCAATGGGAGAGTGCTTTCTCGAAGACAAAACCGAAATTTCTTGTAGGAGTATACTACATTAAGTTGTTTACAACACTCTGGGCGAGGCCGAGGTTTTCTTCGTATGATTTGAAAGCCTACATGGCCTTCTTTAAGCGCTCAGTCGTACTTCCATTATGAAAAGATTGCTTGTGTTCGCTCTTTGTTCCAGCGAATTTCATTTATTAAAGCGATCCTGCACAGTTATTGCATATTTAGGGTAGGATTTTTTAATTAGGGTAGGATTCTTTAATTTGATTATTGTTTCGTCGGAGTGATCGGCTCCACTAGTAAATATGACCCACTGTATTTCATGGGGTGTTGATATGCACCTGGGCTACGAATGAGTGAAGGTTCATCTGCAAACACGCCACGACGCGTGCCATAGTCAACATAGACTAATGACTTTCAGTTATGCTACCTGAAATACTGGTCGTTATGTGCAGTCGTCGTCGATGCCATTGCAAAACTGACATCGATGCCCGCACCAGAAAATCTACTTTAATTCGATGTGGTGTGGGCGTTGGTGGTCAACTCTGGTATCCTCTTCTCCTCTTTCACGATGATCTTATTTCGGGCTCGTCTTGTGGCCAGGGAATTGAGCAGTCTGTCCCAGAAGTTCGGTTCGCCCCAACGCAGGTAGTTCGCTGTCCGCAAGTACAGCCGCAGATCTTCGTCGAGTGTACCAGGGCCCAGTTGTTCCACTAGGACAATGACAAGCCTGTTTATGTTGTCCCGGAGGGCACGCTGGTGTGCCAACCGGAACTCAAGGCGGCACCACTCACTTGCGACGAAATTCCTGCGGATTGATACAGAACTCATGAGTTCGTGTGCACGCTAAGTGTGAAATTATGATCCGCATACCGAACAGCTAATAACGCAACATGCTTCATGTGAAGGGGGCCATACTGTGCTGATTGATACCCTTGCACTGTCGGGGCAAAAGTATGCAGGAGTGCGAGCTTTCCCTTCACAAGCATTTTCTTGCACCATCATATAAAGCGTCCTTTTTAGATGCGAAGCAGCTCTTTGACTAGCCTGTGTAACGCTGTCCGTCCGTCCGCACAAACGCGAGGCAACGCGCTTCCCTCGGCGCAGGTGTTGCAGCGGTGCCAAGTAGGTCACGCCGCAGCTGGGCGTTGACGTCACGCTCCTCTCGCACGCTTCCCTCCCAGGTGCGCGCGTACGTCACTCTCTCCCTCACCCGCCGGAGCGCCCGCAGCTGCCGGCTCCAACGCCTACTCGCCTCCCGTGTCTGCGTTTCAAAGAAACGTTTACACCAATAAACGCTACACCGAGTTTCGCTTCAAACTCTTCTTCCAGCACCCGCGTTAGAGCCGTTCAACCCGTGACGCCACCCGTGCGTAACGCTGCTGCTTCGCATCCCATCAGAGTTCCCTTCGGGGAGATGGTCGAAGTTTTTTACGGGCGAAGCTCCTCTTAGTCTAACCTTGTCACGCGTCAGTTGTCAGGCGTAACCCGCGTGCTGGGAGGGACGCGCTCGCCCTCGGCGCGTGCCTCTCTCTCTCTCTCCCGGCGCGTGTCTCCCGGCGCTTGCCTCTGCTGTCTTGTGAGAGAGAGAGACAGAGAGAGAGCGAAAGGCGCGCGTTGGCTATGGAAACGCTCTTAGAGGAACGCTGTACCAGCTCGCAAAGAAGGAGAACGAGGCCTCACCCGCGAGAGACAACGTTGGCGCAGGCAGCGTCTCCTAGCGAGTTTCTTGATTGAGAAATACCGACTGCTCTCGTTGGAGAAGCGTTCACCGGCAACCCATATATATATATATATATATATAGGCACAGGACCTTGACTTGCAATGAAGTACCGGTGGGAGATTTCACTTGTGCATAGTTCCACCATGAGGATTCGTAGCTTGCGCGTTAACTAAATTAATCCGGAACTCGGCACGATCTACGATGAGCATCCCGAGCTTCGCCCACTCATCATCATTCACTCCGAGGATATGCTGTCATTTTTTTGTAACCATAGCTTCTCGGCAACTCAAAGGCGAAAAATGAGGGTTATGACAAGGGGACGAAAGAGACGTACATGGCTTATGCAAAGTGTCGGCACCATGGGCTTGTTGTCCAGATGGGTAAAGGACTGCGCGCTAGAAGACACTTACAGTTTTCTACTTTGCAGGTTCGTAGTTTTCTCCGTTATGCACAAGTTGCTACTTTAGACGAAGAAGACACCCGTGAACATAACTCCCCGAAATCCTGTATATGAACACTTCGGCGAATGCGAAGCAACCTATTTGTACAAGTAACACGTTTTTCTTTATTTTTGCTCTTTTTATTTACGTTTTTACCTACTCTAGCGCGTTTCTATCGTTTTGAGCGAGTGAATCGTCCGGTGAAATATTACTTTATCTCAAGCCAAAAGGGAGCCACCGCGCCTTTGTGCATCCTTTCCGCCATTTGCCTCAGGTTTGTCCTTTGTTACAAACGAACAAAAAGAGCGTCGTCTCACTTCAGTTGATCTGCAGGAGGCCTGGCTTACCTTCAATACCAAATACCAAATAAATCGAATCAGCAAACGCGAGTGCAAAGCATACTTCTCTGTTGACGTCTAGGTATAGGAAGATCCCGCCTAAAAGTTCCTTCGACAGCCCTCAAAAAAGAAACTCAGCTGTCAATTCAACATATGCTCCATTTGAAAACATCAGACTGGAGGTGGCATTAACTAAGGTTAATCAGCCGGTAGGTTCCAGTCTTCCTATTTCACTTCAGGCAAGTTTTGTACGTGGACTTATTCAATATTATTGTTGAACAAATCGCAAAATATGATTTAGAACAGGGAACAGGGAAACCTCTCCGCATAATATCTTACCCAGCTATGTTTACTGACGTCTGTCGGTATGCTCTGCTGTAGCAATGCCTCAATAACACTTTCGCAGACAGTTTGATATGCGTATACACCTGCCCGCGTACGTGCGTGGCGCTGCAGTACGCACGCTCTTAGCATGCCTGGGGGAATCGCACTGCTTGAAAGATCAGTTTAGGGACCAGTACTCGGTGCTTCACGTCTCCTTCACTCGAATAGCACTGCAAATTTGAAAAAAAAATGATGTTTTAGACGGTATGTAGACCATGTAGTCTGCCTTAAACAACACATATTTCACCTTGTTGTGATATCATTTGCGCAGCAGATGGCGTTGCTCTAGAAACATAGAAGTCCCCTAAACCAGTCTTTGTCGCCGAACACCGCCACTACCGTTTTGTTCGCGTTTGTCTCATTCAGCTGCTTGGTATAAATGTTATCGTTGTTGTTAGCCGACTAATAGTTATTTATGAAACGTCGTGTGCTTGTAAGTCGAAGTGGAGCGCTTCGGCAAACCCTCACGCGTTACTTCCAGCTCCATGCAATCGTTGGCGTTGTCAGCAGCGTTACTGGTACGTGATGTTTGCACTGACAAACCACGTAAGATCGACACAATTCCATGCTGGGACTACAAAAATCATTTTCCTTTTTCCTTTAATGAAAGACATTTTCTTACTACCTATTATTAAGAATATAAGTTCTATAAAAAACCGTAACTATCCAAAAAGTGGTGAAGTTATTAACCATTAGATATCATAAAAGTCACCTGTTTAACACATATTTGCGCTTGAAGATTGTTTATTACGGATTTTTTTTTTATTGTTAGCGTTTCAGCTCCCCCCTTGAGCTTTTTTGTTTGTACATCAGCGTTTTGTACGTATACCAGGGTTTCAGGGTTTCTTATGTACACCACACTAAGGTATAGAAAATGGCCAATGCGCACACCTTGTCTGTTGCTGTGCATTTCTTTAATGCACGCCATATATTTCTCTGCCGGTCTACGCTACACTACGCACGCTTGTATGAGAATGTACTCACTCTGTGAGAACAAGAAGAGTGCGACGTGAGCAAGCCACCGCGTCGCGAATAATGTCCTGGAGAAGGTAGCCACCCTTGAAGTTCTTCTCGTAAGTGCAGTAAGACAGGCCCATGGCATCCAGTGCCGGAAGAATTTCATCGTGTACCCATTCGATGTCTCTGCTGCTGAACGAGACGAACACGTCAAACAGCATATCCGTGTCATCCTCTTCGTCACAACATGCCAATCCGCAAATGCCATGACTACGTAGCCATGTCCTTATATTGTGCCTGTAGCGCAGATAAGTGGCTGACATTGCCAATAAAACACCCAAAAGACCTGGTGGACAAAGGAAAACGCGTACGAAGGTTGAGTACAGTGAGCGGTAGTGTCTGCTGAATACGCCAGAAATACACAAGTCTCGTGCACTACTCCAGTGAAAGCATGCAACAGCATAGCATACACTCTTAGCACGGTGACCTTTAGTTTGTTTTATAGGTACGCAAAAATGTGAAAATATGCTCCTTTAGTAAAGGTTAAAGCATTTTAACTTTTAGTAAAAGAGAATATTTTCACAATATTATGGTGCCTATAAAATAAACTAATGGTTACCGTGCAAAGAGTGTATGAGGGCATTCACTGATTTTACCACAGTGAAATAACTTCGAACTTGCTTAATTGAAATAAACTGACAGTACTACACAACTGCTCTAACGTTTGTCGTCCATAGTGACACGCTGATCCATCGCTGCTTGTCTTTAGTAGTTAATTTTACTAGCTCATTTTACCTTAGGCCCAGCAAACACTACAAGAGCCTCTGAACGAAGTTCATATAAAGAACTCTAACCACTAAAACAATTCTTGGATGTAAATGACCCGAGTATATCGGATCATTTACTGTGCTTTGAGTATTATAGCAGTCAAAGAGCAGCTGCAGAATACCTATGAAACTTGTTCGCGAGGCCATTGTGCTCGTTGCCTCATTTCGTAATTTCTCGCCGTGTCTTTGCACATTCTCGATTCCGCGAACTTGAGCACAGTACCAATCGAGGGCTACATAAAAAGACGTTGACAGCATTCTGTCACCTAGTGGACGTCAATTCCTATGCCTTTTCACGGTACATTGGCTAGTTCCAGCGAGCTTCAAGGCTGCCTTCCGCAATCGAATATTACAACTGTTCTAGTTTAACAGCTACATTGGTGTCGTTCCTGCAGTCGTCCGGGTCTCCTACGCGCGCCCTATGATGCTAAGCCCTATGCTGAACATCTTAGGGTACGCCCTGTAATGTTCATGCTAAGCTACAAATGTTCGTCCCACCAATGCAATTTCTCGCCTCTATGCACCAATCCTATTGTATCGCCTTACCCATTTCTCTCACACGACAGTTCTCATAGGAAACAATACAGAGGCACGTTCTTGCTAGCTTAAAAGGACCCTGTACTGTTTTTGCAAATACTCTTTGATTCTCATCACATAAGGAGCCTATTGCACTGCGAATCACCTGCAGAAAAAGATTTTTCAGGTTCTTAGGTATTAGTGCAATTACAGCGTCAGTTTAGAGAGGAGGTCCACCATCTGGGCGCCTTTATTGTGCTTTCGTCCCGACTGGCGCGCAAGAGCTACACAGATCTGAGTGAACGCGGGGCAAGAAGCTGCTGAAACGCCCGCCACGACCTTGTACGTTTTCTCTTTCTTTGAACGTATTCGCGCTTCCGACATGTATGCCGCCAGAGTAACTGCATGCACCGGGCGCTTCCTCATGGCACCTACGGTAACTGCGTCCGCGAATCAGACAATGACAGATCTCATTCCTGCTATGTAGTCCGCGTGAGCCTATTGCCGTGCTTTATTGAAAGGACAGCAGGTCCTTTCCAGATGTGTTTGGGACCGAATCGCGAACTGCCCGCTGCGAGCAGGGCGATAATATTTGGCATACATGTCCAGAGGAACCTCTACGACTTTGTGGCAGCGCATTTTTATTTCTTCTAGTTATAAAGTGTCGCAGGGCCGCTTTAGGCCTGCAATAAGTAACTATACCAAAGCAACTTTAACAAATCTGCCATTTTTCACAGGCTTGCATAATCTTCAAGCGATTTTTCATCACGTTACCGCCGCTCGTATCCACAATAGTCAACATGCTCCAGAGACTCACAATCAACTAAGACCACGTACCCAAGGTGAGGAGGACGTAAACCACTCCTTGGGGCAGCTTCGCCGGACAGAGATCATTCTGTCCCAGAGTGAAGAATTGCTTTCCCGAGACAAAGGGATTGGCACTTTTCCCGCACAGAATTTCGCTGGCATCCCGAACCTGTCAAAAACGAGCGAGACAGGAGCAACACATCATGAAACAAGTGCATAAGGTCGCAGTCAACAAAGATTTCTCTGGGCGAATCAGAACGACGCGCTGCGTACCGGTTCACCTATTTTATTCCGTACTTGGGATCGGCAATTTTCTGAGCAAAGTGCGCTACGAATGATTCATAAATAGGCAGGTACCCTATTCGGAGTATCCTGCTAGAAGTGTAATTCACTCTACACCGCACATATGACAGAGCGGGCTCCGCTAAAGAATGAACCTCGATGTAATAGATAAGATAGCTCTTGATCCCTGCACTAGTGTAGCCGCTGCTACCCTTAATCTTCCCTTGTTATTCCTGAAAAACTTATCGCGGCTTTGGAACTGTGCTTAAGAAGTTGCCTTCGGTGGCACACAAGTCACAACCGCGTTACAACGGGCGACGATCACAGCATGATTTTGGTTTCAGCAGGATTACTATATATGGTACTCGCTGTAGCAAACTTTTGACTAGATCCGACATCTTCCGTGCCGTAACGTCCAAGTTGGGCATGAAAGAAAACACTCCGCTCGAACGCAGGAGGAACGACCATTTGGGGATGCATGTGTAGCGCGGTCTACTCTGTTTGCTGTCGTTCCACAAAGTCGTTAGAGAATACGGACATGGAATAACCTCCAATAAAAATATATCTTTACTGAGCCACTCGGAATCTTCTTAGTGGCCAGAATAGTAACTGCACCAGAGAAAACGGCAGACACATAGGTTCAAACAACACCGTCATCTTTGTTCCCTGTACTAGCTATGTCACTTACAGCACACTCTTCTCAAGCAGTCAAAATCATAAGAGTAAGGGTCGGTGGCGGCCGAGTTATAGACTCAGAGGACGCAGTGAATAATAATTCTTAACTATTACGTGCCCAAACCACAATATGGTTACAAGGCATGCCGTAGTGGAGGGTTGCGGTAATTTTGACCACCTGAGAATTTTTGGCGTACACTGACGACCCGGAATGCCAGGGCCTATAGTACTGTCGCCTCCATCGAAAATGTGACCGTCACGTCCGCGAACGAACCAGTGTCTTTCAGATTCCCATTCAAGCATCTAACCACTTGAACACCGCGAAATTCTGGGGGACAGAGAAATGCTCTAGCGCATACACGTGACAGAAGGCTTCTTTTTCAGTAGCATAGTGGAACAGCGCGCACAAACAAGGACCGAAGAGGAGTAGTAGACGACACGAGCGCTGACTAACAACTGAAATTTTATTGAAAAGATAGCACATATATAAAGGAGGAAACAGCACGTGAACAGTGGCATTGCTGTGGTTACGAACTGTTGCTGAGTACGAATATGAATCCCTTGAAGCGGTAGTCATAATATCCGATATTACACCGCCATGTTAAGGAACGTAAGCGAGGAAACTCCAATACAACGTTGAAGCATTCAACAAGGTCACCTGAAAACTACGAACAAGTACCTTCGCAATCGGTGACTGCTGTGAGGTACTCATACCCAAACAGCCCAAAAAAATTTTCCCCCATGTAAATCAACTGCACCTGATCTCTGTGGCACCCTGCTGGGCAAATTTCGAAAAGGTGTACGTTACGAAGCAACAACATCACATGTATGAAGGCGGCCTGTGCCCCACCACGATGCTTCGTTTCCGGGAAAGAATCTCAGCAAAAGTGCTTTGTTTTTATTTGAAGACAAAGTGCTCCAGGCATCAACGGGCAGCTATAACAAGATAATTTTTGTCAAGGCTGCCCTTAACAAATGTTCCACCACACACTTACCAACGTAAAAATTCGTATATGTTTCTAATGGGACAATAACCGTATTGAAAATCCGCCGGTCACCCATCCCAGTAACCCACCATAACCACCATCGCAATGGTGGTTTTTGTGGTGGACATGTAGTTGCATGGTGGTTCATGTGTGCCTCGTGAATGCACGTTTATTTGGCTCATTGCGTCTGAGCCTCTCATACAGTTCCGTCCAGCTGTGTACTATTGTGTGGATAGGAAAAGCGTACGAGATCGAAAGTAATGTACACGGTAGACGTCTTTGATCGAGCGAAAGCACCTTCCGTGCACGTTTTCTATATTGATTTGATATTGTATTTGCATCTCCATAATGGTAGTGAACTAGTCGCAGGGTTATAAGAAAGTGGGGCATGTACGGCCAATTATGTGTGCATTTAGTTTGGCACAAGATATCACCCACCACGTAACCACCACTTCCACCACGAAAACAGCCATTGGGTGGTGGTTAAGGTGTATAATGGTGATGGGAGGCAGACAGATTTTCAATAGGGAACTGCCCCCGATCAATTCGAAAAAAAAAAACTTGGCCTACAGAAAGTTGCTAAATCTACTACCGTGACAGCTTCGGGAAAGCCTCTAGCACTTTGACATTGAGCTGCACTGCATGAACTACAGCGAGGTACTCACCACATTGGCATGGGCTTGAATCCATTGTGTAAAGTCGTAGTCACTACACTCGCAAGTGTATTGATTGCCGGACAACCAGATGGCAGTCAGGTTGAGTTGTGTGAGCAGCAAGAACGGCAATCGCTTCATCTTGTTGCCGCGTAAGTCGAGAGAAGTTAATCGTTCAGGTATAGAGGTCGCGTTGACGATCGCCAACATATTGTCTCTCAGTGATAGCACTTGCAGAAGCGGTGCAGCTTTTTTCACAGTCTCGTCCAGGCGAACCAGTCGGTTCGAGCTCAAGTCTAGTCGCGTTGTGCCTTTTGGCAATACCTTAGGAACATGACCTTCAGTCACGGAGAAGCACTTCACACTTATTTCTCTCTCTCCTAGCGGCCCTTCATTGCATTCACACTGACATCCAGGCTCGCAGTCATCCTTCCACCTGACTAGATCTTGTTGTGCTAACACACGCAACTGTTTCCCTTTTAGACTCCTTGGTTTCGCACACGTCGCAATTCTGATCCGAGTGTCACTGTCCCCTTCTACGAGCCAAGCCATCCTGCAGTCGCAAATCAGCGGGTTACCTGAATAATGAAAAGCCAAGACGGTATGAGAATATGAGCCCAGTGTTTCGATTGTTTAGATTTTCGTTTGCATACGAACATCATGTGCGCATGAAATTTCAATGACTTCAGTGATACTCTGTCTGCAGTAATGCGTGCCAAATAACTGGGCAAGCTGTGAAGCCTACGGAGCACTGCTGTTGGACATCTTTGTACGCACGAGAGTGCGCTATTGAGCGATTATGGCTCACTGAACACCGTTGAGCAACATTGTGGTCTGCGAGGGGCCTGAGACACATTTGTGGTTGCAACTTAGTGAATTTTCACGAGAAACGCTCCGTAAACTACCAGCAGAATCACAATGAGCCATACCATCAAAATGTGTATATAAGCCGTTACTAGACGCTCCTTATGTACGACTGCTGATCCCGCGACTCTTCGATCAGCGGCCCTATTATTTAATTACTTCCAGTTCATTTCTCTATCATAGGTTTTCATAAGCGAAAATAAGGATGAAAGTCAAAACCATAGATTTACTGAGGGAACTGCAACAAAACAGTGTACCTATGATGTCAGAAGTTTCAATGTCTTTGACCCATTAATTAGAATTGGCAAAAATTTCAATGGGACAACGTACCTCAACTAAGTTCCTAGTAAAGCCAAAGGAGGAATGGGGTATATTAACTGCTGTTTGAATTCTTATGCGTAGCAGTTATAGCATAAACGGAAAGATATAAAGCGGACGGAAAAATAGCTGCCGTCATGGGGAACCTACGGCCTGTGGATATTGGATCCGGTTGTATTAACTGAGCTATGACGCCGGTCATTCCGCGTTCACTGTATCAAGTATCTCTGCGGGTATAATCCAGCGTCTGTTCGGCAGCGCCGCTCATAGAGACAGTGGCGAGACAGTGACATAGAGACAGTGACACTTTCATTGAGAAAGTGTCACGTGCCGCATAACGTTGTTAAGAGCGAGCTGCTGACTAATAAACCCTCGCATAAACCCTAAAAGTAGAACCGCCGCCCGCCGTGGAACAGTTAGTGGTGGATCGGACGAAGGTCGTAGTCAGTCCCACCGACTGCACGCTTTAAACGCAAAACATTTCTGAGCGAACTTGGGAAACTTTCACCGTATCTATCTGTCTAGCCGCCTACATATCGGTGCTCTCCTGGCTGCCTCGTTCACTTGGTAAGCACCAAAATTGCCATGCTACGACACGAACGCACATTGAACACGTATGATTACTCAGCACATCACTAAGAGGATGTACTTGTCATACACGTCGCTAATAACGATGATGCGATCCCATGTGGCTCATACCCGTAACGCTATGGACCGAAGAATTTGGCTATGTGCCACACGTGATTGAGTATTCACATGTTGTTGTTTTGTTTTTACGTCCCAAAACCAGTTCTGATTATGAGAGACGCCGTAGTGGAGGGCTCCGGAAATTTCGACCACCTGGGGTTGTTTAACGTGCACTGACATCGCACAGCACACGGGCCTCAACATTTCGCCTCCATCGAAATGCAGCCGCCGCGACCCTCGGATCAGCAGCCGAGTACCTTAGCCACTAGACCACCGTGGCGGGGCATTCACATGAGTAACAACGTCAATTGCAGAACACCAATAAAAGCAGGCACTGAAAATATGATGAGAGCGTGCTTTGTTTTGGTTAAACAAGAGAACGATATTCCGTTCGTTGTGGCTTTTGATTGAAGTGCAAACGTAGTAAGCAGGCAGCACAGCTAAGCGCGCTGTATTTGCCGCAGTGAGGAATCGAGCACTGGAGAGCCAGGTGTCAGGCAAGTGCTATACCAGCCGCCGACGGCGGCTCTTCGTAGCTCTACGTAGTGTAAATAAACGTATTGCACCAGCAGTTCTCGTGATGCTGCTGGGTACCTAAGGTCACTTGCTACCATGGTTTGGATTAGCCATTCTCATACCAATATAAGAAAGTGCATATCCGCTACTGCGACTCGGTATGCTTTTTTCCAGCTTTGCCCAAACATGTACCAATACTCTAGCAATCGGCTCACACGATAAGCACATCAGCGTACCGTAATGTGCATTTCTCTTAGACGGAACAGGCGTTCGTGCAATACGTGCCCACACACACACACACGCACACCACAGTGCTCCCCAGTGTAGTGCAACGTGGGCTGGTTAAGCCCACATTGCACACACTACCTAATTTGCACAAGGACGTTGATCGTACTCTTAACACTTGGCTGAATGCCGAACAGCATGGGACAGACAATACTATTGCTTCGCATGTCACCGTTTCCCACAGCGCGTGGGATCTGTAGTATTTTTTATCCCGATATTTTATTTCTCTCCCATTTATGCCATAATTACTACACTATGGCCTAAGAATAAATTTCACGTAAGCCTTCCTTGGCTTCATTAGGTTTTGTGTCACAAGAAAAGGTATGCTTGATCTATTCCCCTTTTCTTATTTCAAACGAGTTCCTGTAACTCCCCAGGTGAAGTGTTCGGATTCTTATCACCGAAATATGAGGAATCCCTACCTTTGTCGACCTTAGCATACAAAATGAATATTTAGGCACTTACGGAGTTCTCGTCGCTAGCTTTTTCCGCAGGCTTACTAGCGTAGCAAGCGCCGTCTCACAGTCGTATTAAAGGGCATTTATCTATCACTTGAGGCAGCATTTTTCACTAGTGTGCTTTCAAGAGTTTCTCATATGGTCGTTCTGTCTAATTATTTTGGTTGAAGTGTTCAGTTTTACATTCTATACTGATCACAGCACGTGAGAAGCATATTACATCGAAAAACGACATACGAATCTGGGCAGAAGCGTATTCGTAAATCTAGAATTCTACGAACCCGAGCTCTTTCTCATAGACGCACCTGGGGAAACTAAGAGACTGCTACAACCCGCAGATGATTCGAAGGCAGCAACACTGTTCTGGCTACTTCCGCACTTTGATGTTATTTACCCGTGGAAAAAATGCACCAGCCAGTCTGTGAGACAAATTCTTTCCCAGAATTTGTCTCATATAACTGTCCCGAACGACATACATGAACCAAAAGAACATATTTGCCGTGCAGTTCTATATTCTTTCTTCGCATTGTGCTCAGGTCATGAACATAATCGTATTACCTGAGTGCAACTCTCAAGATCAGCAGGTTTCTCGAAGCTGTCACAATAAAACTAAGTTTATTGACTCGTCCATAATGCAAATAACATCACCCAAGATCGCCTTATTTCTTACGTAAAAGCACATGACCACTTAGTTAAAGTTTCTAAAAGGCCAGAGCCATTCATGCGTAGGCTAGGAGAAACTTAGATAACTTAGTTCACCAATGCAAAATCACTGCAAAGCATCACGCGTGAACGAACTTGTGGAATATAAAAATGTGTCCGAAAGTTTAGGTTGCCTTGCGCCTGACGAAAGTGCATCTGCAATGTGCGTTTCAGACGAGCAATAAAGTACTAGGTCAAAACAGCGCTTTAGTTCATTCAATTAAATAACACCTTAGGTCACCTTACGCTCATATGAAGACCCTGGTCACGCCGTACCCAAAGTTCCAAAATACACCCACAGAAATTGCTGCTTGAAACATCACACAAGCAGAAAGATGACGTTGCCACGTCTTCATGCTTTAGTGAAATAACACACGTAGCTGTCACTGAAGCAGTGGAATGAACCAAATGTACTTAACTGTGAAGAGCTACGATTGGAATTCCCGTGATTTCTGGTGCGAAGTCACTCCGCCGGATCAATTCCACTTGATTTCCTGCAAGGTTCACGAACCGCAAAGCAGTGGCACCGGTGAAAGCCCATCGCAGGTCGGTGATGTTGTTCTCCTTTAGCGAAATACTCCGCAAACCAGCATTGTTTCCGAATTCGTTGCTTTCGAGTCTTAATATCGCGTTGTATGACGCACCTAAATATTCCAATTTAGGTAGATTATTCAAAGAACCGTTCAAGGACACTATTCTGTTCCTCTCCAGGCGCAACTTTCTCAAAGTCACAAGGCCCTTAAACGCGTTCCTCCCGATCCAGGCGATATTGTTCGCGATAAGGTCGACGTATGTTAGCTGAAGGTTGTCCCCAAAAGTACCATCAGGGATGCTGGAAATTTTGTTGCTCCGCAGATACAGCATCCGTAACTCAGTCAGACCACTGAAAGCATCGCGGATGTCCCTAATGTGGTTAAAAGACAGCCTGATAGCTCTGATCTTTCGAGTCGTAAAGAATAACCCCGAAACTGCAGTTAGGTTGTTCATAGACAAGTCTATGCCTTCGAGAAGGGAATCTCGAGCAAAATAGGAGTCCCTTAAGTGGGAAATGCTGTTGTTGCTTAGGTCCAAAGTGATCAACCTTCGTAGTCTATGGAACGCTCCAGGCATTATGTCTGTCAGGAAGTTATTGCTGAAGTCGAGCCGTTCAATGTGATTTCCACCACTCCTCGACAGGAACTTGGCAACGGTGCTTAGGCAGTTCTGTCCCAACTTGAGTTCTTTCAAACGTGGCAGGGCGGATCTTGCTAGGCTTTGGGCATCAGCAATCTCGTTTTTTTGGAGGTCGAGTTCCTGAAAAGGAACAAAAAAGATCTTCACATTCAATCGAGGTATTTCCGAACCACTTGAGCGGTTCAGAAATACCTCTAGCGCTTGGTTTTGAAAAAGGCTTGGTGCGATTTTGAAGCCTTTCAGAAATACGCAGCGGGAAGGATTTCCAAAAATATTTGCTAAGAACTAAGATATTGCGACACGTAAACCTCCATTTCGCAATATTTCTCATTGTTTAATTTCTGGAGTTTTACGTCCGAAAACCACGTTATCATTATTAGGAACGCCGGTTTTCACGCACAGGCTACGGCAGTCGCTCTTCGACCGAGGAAAAACCGGAGGGAGATCGCTTTCGGAGCAGGGAAACACCGCCTTTGTGCCTTCTCACAGCCGCCCCCGCTCATGTTCTTGGAATACCGCACACGCTGTGTTTCGGGTCTCCATTGCAGGTGCGCACAGTGGGGCACACGGACCGTACAGTTTTGTGTCGTCGGCAGCCCCTCAGCGCCTAGGCAGATGACTAATGCATAGGGCAGACGGCTTTGTTATGGCCGGCAAAGCGTCTCTGGCACCCGGGGCCTGTCAATCATGCGACATGAAGGAAGATGCCGACTCGGCGAACACGACAAAGTGTTTAGCCGTCGTTCTCGCCTGTACAATAATTGCGAGAGGTATATTTGTGGGCGGAGACAAAAGTGCAAATGCTTACAGTGCAATGCTGGAGTAATTATCCACGAACACTCCCCGATTCCGCAGAGAGCGAATCAGGAGAAACAAGAGCGTATCTAAGCGCGCAGTATTGATGGGCAAAGGGTTCTAGCCGCTTGCTTTACATGGCCACGGCCGCCCGATAAAATCGCGCAGCTACGGCCACCTGCGTGCACCGGAGACGGCGGGAGAGGACTACACCTGGCGACAACTTTCTGTGGCAGCACAGCGAAGGCTACGGAGCCGAAGTGCGCACATTTTCGGTACGCTCCCGCACGTAGTCCACAAACGCTAACTTTTGCACGATACATAGCGCAACATAAGACATGTCACATAACTTCTTTCCTTTAGGGGCGAAGCTCCTCATGGCATCACCTGGGCGGTTCTCGGTCGTCGGTCCTGCGTAGCCAGTAGCGTCTCCCTTAGCATACATTAGATGGCGCTGTCCCATAGAGATGCATGCCAACTGCAGTTGGTTGACGATACACTAGATGGCGCTGTCAACGCCACCTAGAAAAAAATTTCAGGCCCACTCACTCTTCCAGCTGTGGGCTGTGACGTCAATCATTCTTGACCGTCGTGTTTGACCGCACAGACGTGCCTACGCCTGCTCATCCCGTTGGAACAGCTGCATTAGTAAGCCTCACGAACCCTTTCGCGTTCTGCTGGTGGTGCTGTTGGCGAGTGAACAAGACCGTGTCTGTGTCTGTGAACTGCGGCATGGATGTGTGATGCGCTTTGTGCACGGGATATTCACGTAGTGTACGGCTGCAAACCAGCACGATGGGGCGGTGCTGCGTGCCCAACTGCCGCGGCAACTATGACAACGGACCGAAGGTTCGCGTCTTCTCCTTTCCAAAGGACGACCGAAGGGCGAAATGGGAGCGTGCCGTTCGTCGAGACGACATCCTTTCTCTCCGTGATCCGAAGGTATGTGCACATCCATGATGCATGCTTCTGAGTCATTCCTAAGGGCACCATCTGATACATGTCGCGTTCTTGCCCCAAAGTAACGATCTTGTGTGCACTTCAGAGCAGACTTAGGGTAAGCCTTGGCATTAGAGAATTTTTAGCTGAGCGTCGCTGACGCTCACCACCGCGATGATGTAGCGTCCCGAGACAGTGATGAAAACAGCATGGATTTCGAGTTTTAGACGAGCGCGTCTTGCCGCGACGCAGTCAGCGTGGCTGCAAAAGGACGGCGTAAAGCAGACGCACCTTAACGCTTCACTCAATCGAATTCATAGGCGGTGCGAGAAATGCGTTCTACGTTACGCCGCTCGCACCTCGCACTCGTCGAAATAAAGCAGTAAACGCAAGTAGCAGTACATCCTCAAAATAAGCGTTTTCCCTTCAGTGTCAATATTATTTCGCTAGCCAGCACGGCGAGCTTCTTGTAACGCCTCTGATTACTTGATTGAGAAACGGGAAGGTGTGCTAGTGTGTCGAGTCGTGCATCTGATTTGTACATAGTATTTCTTACCGCTAGTTGGCACCTGTTCGCGGTACTATGCGCCATTCTCGCCGGAACGTTTGCCTAATTTGTTTCCTTGAAATATGTGCTACTGCAAGACAGCTAAATTTAGATGCCAGTAGACACCTCAATGCCTTCCTTGTTTTATGACGTAGTAAATACAGGGCGTGCGGAGCAAAAAGCCTGTGATAAAGCGCTTTCTTACACGGTTTTCAGGTGTGCGAGCTCCATTTCAAGCCGCAGTACCTTAGGACGACAACAAAATACACGGATCCAAGAACCGGCAGGATAACAGAAGCTCCCATGGGTGCTACTCGGCTTACTCCGGACGCAGTACCGACAATATTTCCCAATGCCCCAAGTTATTTGAGCAACTATGGACCAGTGCGAGAGGGGCCAGACCAAAAGAAAAAACGCCAAGAAGCATCCCATCTAGAAGAAGCCATTCGACAGTCGATAGCACTGCATGAGGAAGAAGAGCACCGCAATAAGCTGTCGTCGTATGAGGACCTCGTATCGCGCCTGCAGGGTCTCGGCCTCTCCACCTACTGGGCCACAGTAAAAGCAGAGAATGCTGTGCTGTTTGTTCACATAAGTGGCGAAGATCCACCAGTCGTCGAAAGGTCTGTCATTGTTAGTAGGAACATGGAAATTACGGCCTTCTGGAAGAAAGTGAAAGTCCCTGCCAAGGACCTCCTCATTCCTGCTACGCTGGACGATCTGCGCAGCCTTCACACCATACTAGACCGTATGAGCAGTTTCAAGGCTCCAGACGTTTGCGAGAAGGAGGAAAAAGTGAAGGCCACCTTCAGCTTGCTTTTCTCTTTGCTCGACGACCTCAAGTCGGGTGATCTTTTGCCGCAAGAGAAAACAGAAGCACTTGATTTCATAAAGGAGCAGCTTGACCTACTGCACAGAAAGGACCACTCATTGCGATACTCTGCAGAACTTTTAATATTCTCCAGTATTCTACACACTATTTCCCCACACGCCTACCGATTCATTCGCGGTGCTGGCAAGATAGCACTGCCACATCCATCTACGCTCATGCGAATTTGCTCGCAATATAACGTGAACCCTGCTAATGAGCAGAACGACGAGGGGTCTTTGCGTTATGTGAAGAAGCGGTCAAGCCTTCTCAAACCACATGAAAAAATTGTCACTATAATGATGTACGAGATTCATATTCAGCCGTACTTTGAATACAAAGGTGGCTCAGTGACCGGGGCAGCTTCTAATTCCTCCGAAGCGGCCAAAACTGCGCATGTTTTTATGATTCAGTCGTTGCTATCAGCGCACAAGGATGTTGCTCACATTCTGCCAGTAGCCAACATTGAAGCAGTTCAACTGCATGCAGCCCTGACAAAAACAATTTTAGAGCTTGAAAATGCAGGCCTTACTGTAATCGCAGTAATAACAGATAACAATTCCATAAACAGAAAAGTGATGTCCTTGTTTTCTGAAACACGGACAGTTGATATTGTGTACCCTCACCCAGTGGACAAAGCAAGACCCCTTTTTTATGTAGTAGACCCCGTCCACCTTCTGAAGTGCATCAGAAACAACTGGTTGAACCAAAAGAATCCAGGAACGTGTATCTTTTACCTTGAAACTTTCAGCACATCATCATTAGTACGGGTTAACGGAGCATCTTTCAAAGCTATTCGAGACTTGCACGCTTCAGAGCAACACAGCGTCACAAAGTTTGGTTATGGATTGAGCTACAAGGCCCTGCACCCATCCAACATTGAGCGGCAGAATGTGAAGCTTGTTTTAAAAGTTTTCAGTTAATTTGTGGTAGAGGCTCTAAAAATGCGCGGAGACGAGCTCAATTTGAACTACGCCGAAGGGACAGCGCACTTCATTGACCTAATTTTGAAGTGGTGGCATGTGGTCAACGTGAAAAGCCCCTCCAAGGGCCGTCGCCTAAGAGATCCTCTCCAGGACCCAGTCAGAAGTTTGACTGGCAAGCAGATAGAATTTCTTAATAATTTCCTGGATTGGTTGGACACATGGCCAGACATCAAGATGGATACAGACGCACTATCCACGGAAACGCACTCAGCATTGCGGCTGACTTGTTACGCGCTTGTAGAGCTGTGCCGTTACTGCCTTGAAGAATTGAATTTTGACTACGTGTTGCTGGGCAAATTTCAGACAGACAGTCTTGAGGAAAGGTTCGGACAGTACCGGCGGCTGTCAGGCACGAATTATCACATCTCAATACAGCAAGTGTTCGAGTCGGAGAAAAAACTGAGGCTACAGGACAGTTTGGTATTTCCAGATATGCAAGAATTACAGAAGCCATGTGTTGTGCCACTTGACGGGGCTCAGTTGACAGAGGAGTACAGTATAAAGATATCAGACCGTGACATAACAAATAAGGGGTCAATTTTGCCAGTAATCACGTACATCGCTGGCTTTTGCGCCCATGCTGCGTTAAGAAAGCTGCCTTGTGAGTATTGTGCCAAGAATATTACAACCCAGGACCAGGAAATTCAACTTGAGAGCAATCAGTTCATTGAAAACCTTTCGAGAGGCGCTCTGAAGTTTCCCAAGCCGGCTGTCGTTAATTCAGTCTTGCATGCCCATATTGTACTTGAACAGCTTACAAAAAAAGAGAATGCAACGCGTTTTCATGCAACGCCAAATCAGAGGTGGCTTCTTGTGGCTGTCACAAGACACCTTTGTGAAAATGAAGATTTCGTTGTCTGTTTTAATGGCCATCACCCAGACATTGTGTTAAATAACACACTTGTGGCAGCAGCGAACACTCTCCTCAATAACTATGTGTCTATGAAGACAGATGTTCTGAAGAGCACAAAAGCGCAGGCACAATAGAGAAAAGTGCAGAAATTCAGAAAATGAGTATTACCAGTTTCGGCGCATCTTCTGGAACAGTGCGTCTTGTGTGTGTGTGCGTGTGTGTGTCGTGTATGTGTCTGAATAAAGCATAAAGAATAAATAAAATTTATTTCATTTATTTCATCAACTCAATGCGCCATCAAACTTTTTTTTCTCTGATACATCGGTCGCACGTTCTATAGCGTATAATCTTTTTAAGTGGAATTATAAATGGCTTACAGACAAATCGTCAAAAACGCCAAAGCGTAATGCATTCCTAAAACTAACGCCAATCGCGACACTAAAGGCGAAATGAAGTTGTCGCACACGCAGAAAAGGCGCCGCGAACGCTTAATCTTCTCACGGGAGACGCTGGTGGCAATGCCTTCAGCCTCCAGTGCTCTCGCTCGCTCGGTCAAGACGCGTGACGTCACGGCGGCAGTGAGTGGGCCTGAAATTTTTTTCTAGGTGGCGTTGGCGCTGTACGCATTCTGTGTCGTCATCTCCATTTCTCGTCTCGTTTCCGAGAGGGCGCTGTCCCGTAGACATGCGTACAATATAGCGGTTGGGTGAAGGTACGCTAGATGGCGTTGGCGGTGCAGCTGCTCACCGATTGGCTGCTGCGCGGGCTGTGCCTGGGTGCGCGGGGAACGAGTGCCTCTCTCAGTCTCCTGGATCGTCGCCGTACGTGTCAGTCTACTTTTATGAAAAAAAAATTCGGAAAGTTGTGTCCGAAGCGGAAAATCGAACCAGGGACCCCTCACTTCTGAACGCGCGGCGCTAGCCACTACGCCACGAAGCGCACATAGACACTTTTTTTTTCTTTATTGCAGCGCACATAGACACATGCACCACGATGACACTAAATACCCAACATTAACGAAAGACTGCCCGTTTATAACGCGTTTGTGCTAGCGCGTTACGGCCCGTGTAAGAAGCTGGTGTAAGACGCTGTGGCCTCTCCGCCTTATACTCTCTCGGCAGTCATGTGATGGCGTCGGCAAACGCGGTGCGCGTTCCGGCCTGTGTAAGGGGCTGCGTAAGACGCTGTGGCCTCTCCCCCTTTACTGGAGTGTACTGCACGTTTCTAACGCGTTTGTGCTAGCGTACCCTCAAACGCGAGATCCCAGCTTTCGAATACAGTGTTTCTGACGTCTTTACATGATGATCGACTAGGCGAATTACACGGAAGATTCACGGTTTACCGATGATTCCCTCCGGAGCTTCGGCCACTCATCACCATTCACCCCGTCGATATGCTGTGATTTTTTATGTTCAAGATTTCTTTCATTGTAATTTAGCAAGGTTGTCTCATAATCGAATTTTGATTTTTGCTGTTTCTCGTTTTTTGGTTTCTGCTGTCCTTTCCACGTTTCCCTCACCCTCAAGACAACGACGGCTTCGCTCGGTTCAAGCAGGTTCGCGTCGCAGCGCGTAAGCGAGCATGAGGGAGTGTTTGTCGGCTGGTGGGAATTCATTGCAAGAAGTGAAGCGAAGACAGTGGTGTGTTGCAAACTATTACGTTGTATGGATACAATTTCGGGGAAAGGAGCTGTGGTACGTGCAAGCGATACTACCAGCGTGAGTTGGTCCCACACCGCGATAACCACTTCGACACCGCAGTGACCCGCCCGTCTTCAGCGAGTCTGCGAACTTGAAAGCAATGCTGCTATTAGGAAGAGTACGTCGAATAAATGCCTCATTTCATTTGCTTGACTGAATATACATGGTTGGTATTTTCGGTTGTTTATTGCCGATGATACGGTCATTCAGAGTGTGCATCTCGTGAAAATGAACGCCGCACATTATGTGCGACAACGTATGCGTCCGTGTCTACATTTGGAAGTGTTTGGTGGTTTGCAATGAGAGCGTTCCACTCCGCTCAAGAACTGCGTTATTGGCGACGGCCAGGCAAGGGGTGCGTCTCTCTCGCTTGCACCTGCAAACTTGAAATGCGAACATCTGTGACATGGTAGCAAACATACCCAGCTACCCGTCGGCAGCGACACGTTCCCTGCTAAACTCAGGAGAGACTCGTGAAAGTTACTGAAGTTATTTCGTCACAGAAATGGGAATAGCTATTTTGTATGCAACTGAATTGATGAAATGACCCATTGCCTGCACGTGAGATGTATAATTGTGCAGCTCCTTTGCGGCTTCCAGAGAATTTAAAAAACAAAAACCGCTTGCTCAAACAAAACGGATTCCTTAGCCTTCCTACGGTTCCCCGCAGTACACGATCTCTCCCCCCCCCTCCTCCCCCCCCCCCCCAAAGAAATGCGCATTACAAATCGTTGTGTACAAGGTGCGCCTTTACATGTGTATTTGAGGGAGTGGCTGGCATATCAGCGTATACTACATTGGGGCTACTTCGAGATAAAATTATAAATAACCAACCAGTTATATATAGGTCTTCCATACCGCTATAAGACTGTTCAGATATGCCGGAGGGGGGGGGGGCGTTACTTGAAACTGGCACCCTCAAAAACGCATGATGGTATGGGCTCGCAAAACAAAAACAAATTCTCACCGAACGGACTACTTGGCGTATCAACACATGTGCAGAAGCTCCACCCACGTAACCTTGGCAGCGCTGCCACAGAGAGTTGTCGTTCGGCGGCCGCAGCGCCACCTGTCTAACATAGTCAGAGTGCCTGGACAGCGGTGTATGCGCGAAATCTTATGATGCTTCAGCGGCGCTTTCAGCGAAGCTTTGTACCTTGGCTGGTAGAGGTACAAAGCTTCAGCGAAGCTTTGTACCTCTACCAGCCAAGGGTTCTGTCATGTCCGTCGTTGTAATCAAAAAACGATCCCGACGATCTCGCGCTCGCGCTCGGCGCGTGCCTCTCGGCGAGCTACCTCTCTCACTCTTCCATCTGCTGTCTTGTGTGAGAGAGAGAGAGAGACAGAGAGAGAGAGCGAAAGGCGCGCGTTGCCTATGGAAACGCTCTTTCTTCGATGAACGCTCGATCAGCTCGCAAAGAAGGAGAACGCGCCCTTACCCGCGAGAGACGAGCTTGAGGCAGGCAGCGTCTTCTAGCGAGCTTCAAAACACGCTTCAAAGTGATGAATGATGGATGATAAGGGCTGCGGGCAAACAACGGAAACAGGCTCGGCGCGGTCCGTCAGATTAGATTGCAGCTGTTGCAAAGCTTATGCAGCTGCTTGAAAGAGGGTTGACGTCATTCGAAACCCTTCCAGCCTAGTAACTGCTTCGATTCATTTCTAGACTACCCCACGATGGGTAGACCACGGAAAGTAATGACGGCAGAAGAAGAGCATGAACATAACGGAAAGAACAAAATCGTCTCGCTCAACAGCGTCGTAGGCAAAACCCAGCAGCTCTCGCCGTCACCGTGAGGGTGGCGTAAAAAGCTTCGCTTTCCAACCACCTTCACAGGGTGGATTGGCGGGCAATTTTTTTCTTAATGGCAAATGGTTTTCCTTTCCAGCAGGAGCCGTAGTGGCTTTGACAAAGCATGCCCGTCTCTGTGACAGACAATCATGCACTTGTACTTTTTAAAGCGTTAATGACAACATTTTTCCTTTTGTAGGACCTCCAAATTATTAGAAATGTACTGGCTCATACTTTGGGGGAATTCTTTTGTTTATTCGCTTCTCGTGAAGAACGTGCTTGAATGGCTACCATGACTTGATTTTGCGTTTTTAAACTAGAACGGCAGTCAATACATGAGGTTTTAGTTAATTCTAGTTTATTTTGCAGTTGTTGTTATATAAAAAATGTCTTGCGTGAATTCCGTTCGAAAGGTGCTGAGAAAAATTTTGTGGTCTTCTCTGCGAATGCAGAAACGAAAATGCTAGGTGCGATGCAACAATCAATCGTACGTTTATTGAGCGAAACTCTCTACCATTACGTGTTTACTAGTGCAGTAAACAAATATCAGAGGTGTTTGCGCTCATCGCCCTCAAAGGTAAAGAACTTTTTAGGAGAGGGGCTTGTGTGACGGCCTCAGCAGGCGTTGCACAGTTGCATTTATATTTCTCGTCCAGTTAGCTAGCAACAATCGCCACAGCTTCTTCAAAAAAACATCGCAGAGATGGCTCGTGTGCTCAAGGGTGTTCGAACCACACAGTAATGCTGGACAGATTACAGAATGTGGGGTGAGGGTTGAATGAGGCAGTTTGCAGAGGTTTCCACTTCTCCGAAATTCAACGTGCTTTATCACCTCACTGACAAAATTGCATGTCAGCTTGCAAATTTGTGCAATCTCGTCTTGGCATACCGAAGTTTTCCTTTATCAAATTTTCTGTGAACTCGTAAATGGCACCGCAAGGATTTGGGTCTTGCAGGAGAACCGTGCAAGCATGACAGGTCAAGTGCAAATAATAAAATCAAGCCAAAGCAAAATTTATATCTAAAGTGCTATGTGTAACAGGAGTGTTCAGGATATTTCAGTTGCTTACATCGCTCAGCCAAACAAATTCAACATCTTACTTCCCTTAAAGAACTAAAGCGGTAATTATGATAAATTATTTTGTTTCCGCCGATGTCGTTGTTTAGAATAGTGGCGTTTTTGACTGCGGATCTTATGACAAATATTGCGAAAAATTGCAGTTCTCCTTACACGGAGAAAAGCTTCGTAACTGTTATGTTGTACTGAATAGCATGCCGGCTACATATAATGTGTTTTATTATAACGATCTAGGCTACTGCACACAGCAATTACCCATTCGATAATTACGAGCAGCGCTTATCTCCTGGCTCTGGTAAAAAAAATTCAATTCGAGTCCCAGCAAAAAAAAAAAAAAGATTACAGCATTTCCATGGAGTGAAGGATGATGAGTAGGCGAAGCTCGGGATGTTCATCGTAGATCGTGCCGAGTTCCGGATTAATTTAGTTAACGCGCACGCTACGAATCCTCATGGTTCAACTATGCACAAGTGAAATCTCCCACCGGCACTTCATTGCAAGTCAAGATCCAGTGCCTATATATATGTAACGCAGAAGACAAGGCGGTCGTACGAACCCTGTTTATTTCACACTTCGTCTACCTCTTCCTTCGTCACTACTCCGAACTGTCCCTGTGCGGTTCGTCACATATATATATGCTAGGAGACGCTGCCTGCGCCAACGTTGCCTCTCGCAGGTGAGGCCTCGTTCTCCTTCTTTGCGAGCTGGTACAGCGTTCCTCTAAGAAAGAGCGTTTCCATAGCCAACGCGCGCCTTTCGCTCTCTCTCTGTCTCTCTCTCTCTCTCTCACACAAGACAGCAGAGGCACGCGCCGGGAGAGAGAGAGGCACGCGCCGGGAGGCACGCGGGTTACGCCTGACGACTGACGCGTGACAAGGTTAGACTAAGAGCAGCTTCGCCCCTAAAAAAGAAATGTTTATCGACTAAGAAGCGGCTCATAGAAAGCAGGGAGGCGCATACCACCTTAGCGGGTGCACACTGAAAAATTGATATTAGGCGTGTCGCCTTCAGTTAACACAGCAGCGTGCACTTTATCAACTCAACTTCCTGTAGGACAATTACTGCAACACCATGCAATATTTGAAGAGACTTAAATGGTCTGTAGTACCTTGCGACTTCCTGTTATTAGTGATGTGACGCCTATTTCACCTGTTATGTGCCCGACATACTTCTGAAGTGTGGCGCGACAAGGCAACTTAAACAGGCCTCTCGTCCTCACGTGCCCGTAACCTTTGTTGGAGCAAGCTTTTCAAAGCACGCACTGCCTCAGAATCACTGTACTCTGGCTTCTTTGAAACAAGATTTCACACTTGGTTCTTGACACACTGGCCGGTTTTATTGCCTGCGTCGGCGCTGATTCCAGCAAATTAAAAAGAAAGACGTTATTTCTTTGCTGCTTTCGAAAGCTGCTAGCCGTTTATCATACTTGCTTTGCAGTATCTGTAATGAGTGCTTGAGAGATTTTCTTCTGCAGGCGGTTACTTGTTATCTTCGAATCCTCTACTACCCGATTAACATCAAGGTGTGTTTGAGACATTTCATCTATCCTTCAACTCATTTGGCGCATACTGGCAGCAGGCAACCTACAATTCGACTTTGCCTCGGACTATTCGCCTGGTGCAGCGACGTGTTCTTGGTCTCTGATGCCCGGCTCGACATCATCGTACAGACTCTCATCTGAGCCACTTGATCCACTGTTGTTCGCGGAAGCTAAAGAAGCGTCATCTCCTACTTCCCGTCGAGGCCGCTTCCTTGTTCTTGGAGTGCTTCCCTTCTGCATATACGACAGGTAATTAGGGAACACCGTCGGGATAGTAGTTGGTAGAAGCATACGAAGTTTAATGCCTTTCTTGTGATCACTTTCGGTGAGGTGCAGCGAGCAAACGGAAGAACGGTCGCCGGGCACCCTTTTCCTCCATATCCTTGCCTAGCGATGTTGGTGAGCCAGGCTTGCCAGCATTCAGCATAGGAGGGAAATTCATGGTATCCCAAGCTGGGATTTTCCTTCGCGTTCGACATGCACAGTGGAACGCAGCAGTTCTGAGGCATACTACTGCTCTAACCTATTCAGGTTATGTTTGTGTTGACAGGAGGGAGAACACATGGGATTTATGAACTACTAGCATTCCGCGCAGCGCAAAAAAGGCGCGCTCACCACAGCGCGCTAACTCAACTTCGCAGTATCATCTACTGCCAGCGCCCCCCGCGAAAGTTGCGGCCGAAACTGTCAACGACGCTCTCCCTCCCTGGACAATGCGCGGCGGCTCCACGCAGCAGGCCGCACCTGTGCGCTTTCATCCAGCGGCCGTGACATGGCATAGTAGCCGATCATCGCGTATCGCTTCTAGAAGCTGTTAGCGTGGCTTTGTACCGGCTGGCCACTTAACCTGAGCCGTTTCGTCTCGTTGGGGCGCGCGCCTACCGTCTGCAACATAGGCATCGGGACTTCGTCTCGAGTTAGCTGAACTTGCTCACGATTGCCTTCAAGCACTAGCTCCCTGGAAACATTGGAGCTGCAACTCCGTGGTGACTGAAGCTGTGCCAGAACCACTGACTTCTAGCACGCGATCGTCGAGGACCCTTCAACGCTGCTGGTCATCCTCACGTGTGCCATAACCTGTTTGTACTCCTGAACTCTCCTCCTGAACTTTCGCTAGCTTTTGTAGATTAGGTTCCTGTATTGTTCACACTGCCCTCCTTGCTGTCTTAAGTTTCTTCGTTGTTTGTTATTTGCGCATGCTACTCTTTGGTAAAGCTCCTTGATCGCGTAATTGTTAGTTTTGGTGAATTAATGCTTGCCTTATATTCCTCGTATTACCCCATCGCTACATATTAAATTGTCTTCTTTTGTTTTTGCGATCAAAAAAGCTACTTGACCATATTCCGCGTAACACGACATTCGTTAATTGTTCATTAGTGACTACAGACGGCTTAGTTATCCTGTTGGAGTCGAAGGTGTGACTTACTAAGATTCGAGCCGAGGGACTTTGGGACACCGAACTCGAAGGCGTTATTAATTGATTCGAGCCGAAGGATTCTGGAACACCGAAGAAGCACATAGCAATCGTCTCCAACACATTTATTGTATTAAAATGGGACACCGCAAACGGGTTGCGGGTGATCAGTACGGATTAATGCGGAATAAGAGTGGTTAATACTAATTGAGGCGGATAATGGCGGATTAAGGCAGAGTAAGGTTAATTAGAGAAGGTTACTGCGATTAAGACAAATTAAGGCCTACTAAAGTGTGCAGCATCACTTTTACCCACGCCATCATGTTCACTAATTACCACTACCGCGCTCTGCGCCAACCGAGCAGCGCCTATGCGTGGCTCGTGGCGTGAGCCATGGGACAGAACAAAACGCGACCATGATCTGGCTGCTCTTTTCTCGCGTGTGGTGATACTGCAGCTAAGCGACGGCACTGCCTACGTCAGCCGTCACTACAGCTGCTCAAGGTGGATTATTTATTTATTAGATGCGAAGCAGCTCTTTGACTAGCCTGTGTAACGCTGTCCCTCCGAACGCACAAGCGCGAGGCGACGCGCTTCCCTCGGCGCAGGTGTTGGAGCGGTGCCAAGTAGGTCACGCCGCAGCTGGGCGTTGACGTCACGCTCCCTCGCACGCTTCCCTCGCAGGTGCGCGTGTACGTCACTCTCTCCCTCAACCGCCGGAGCGCCCGCAGCTGCCGGCTCCAACGCCCGCTCGCCTCCCCTGTCTGCGTTTCAAACAAACGTTTACACCAGTAAACGCTACACCGAGTTTCGCTTGAAACTGTTCTTCCAGCACCCGCGTTAGCGCCGCTCAACCCGTGACGCCACCCGTGCGCAACGCTGCTGCTTCGCATCCCTTCAGGGCTCCCTTCGGGGAGATGGTGCAGGTTTTTATTTATTTATTTATTTATTTATTTATTCAAAATACCTTACAGGCCCAATTCTGGGCATTGTGTAAGGGGAACATCAAAGGTTAGATAAATAGCTATACAAGGAATAAGTACAAACAAAAATAAATAATTACGATGATTGTACAATGCAGAACAGCTATAACGATAAAAATACAACGGGAACTAAATACACAACGTTGGATACATCCACAAGCTACATAAAAATAAAATAAATTCCGGAAAGGCATAGAGATATGTCACAAATCAAAAACATTGCTCTAACTTACGCATAAAAGATGAAGTACATATTAGTATTCAAATGTAATGAAATTCACAAAAAATGAAAAAATGAAACAGGACAGCACGAATAATTAAGCGCCGAAATACGGAACTGGGCATGAATAAATTAAACACTTAATTACAAAAATGCATGTACAGGTGGTGTCGAAATTTATCTTTATCGGTTTCAGCCACTATCTCGTCTGGAATGACCGTGAGCCGTTGCTACAGATGTTAGTGATATGGACAGTCCAGGCAAGGTTGGATGTTAAAGTTACTCCGAAATATTTGAGAGTTAACGCTAGATAGAAGTTTTCCGTTAATAGGATAAGAAAAGTCTGAGTTGTAACGTTTGAGCGAGACGAACATTACTTTACATTTATTTGTATTAAGAGACATTAGCCAACAGTCGCACCAATTGCCATTAAGGTCAAGGTCGTTTTGCAGTATTACGTGGTCATTAGTATTAGCAATTGCTCGGTAAATTAAACAGTCGTCAGCAAAAATACGCACTCGTGAAGATGTGTTATTCGGTAAGTCGTTAATATAAATCAGAAAGAGAAGGGGACCGAGCACACTGCCCTGCGGCACCCCAGAAGAAACGTGAGAAAGCGGGGAGGAAAAATTATTAACAGTGGCGAGCTGCTGCCGGTTAGTAAGAAAGCTCCGTACCCAGGACAACGTTAAAGAGTCTAAGCACAAGGAAGATAGTTTCGAGATTAGTCGGCAGTGAGCAACGCGATCGAATGCTTTTTAAAAAATCCAGAAAAGTACAGTCAATTTGCAGGTTTTGATCTAATTGATGATGTAGGTCAATGGTGAACTCAAACAGTTGTGTTTCGCAGGATAGCGCCTTCCTAAATCCATGTTGGGTCGAAAAGAAAAAGTGATTTCACTCTAAGTGATCGTAAATATGAGATGCGATGATATGCTCGAGCATCTTGCAGCAGATAGAGGTTATGGCATACTAAGGCAGATTATGATGGGTTAAGGTGGATTAGCATGGCTTAAGGCAGCTTAAGGGCGATTAATATTAATTAATGCGGTATCTGATTCATTAAAGAAAAGTTAGATGGCTTAGGAAGCTTTTGGGCACATTGCGCTTAGTTAAGGCAGATTATAGTGAATTGAGGCGGGTCAAGATGGGCTGAGATGGACTCAAAACCTTAGAAATAATTAACATGGATTTCAGACGATTATTATAGATTAGGCTAGGAAATGCAGATTATGACACCTCAAATTATGTCAAATAGCTCATGTTGGACTAAAAAGAATAAGGGTGGATTGCCATGGATTAATGTGAATTAAAATTGATTTAGCTGAATTATTGGACAAAAAGATTCCCTCATTGTTAGTAAGGCGGATGCCATTGATATTCTTCACTACAATTCTCTTTGATTAAAGAGTGAACAAAACGTACTTGAAAATTTAATTCATTACCAGGTACGATTAGGTGCTTACCTTTAAAAGAATTCTTAGGACAATGTTAAGAACCACGCCATGTTTCCTAATGGCTATCGGATTTTTATTCCTTTTTGTTTGTGTGCTTCGTACAGTGTTGTATTGTTTAGCGATAATTTTTGTATGGATATAGAAATGTGTAAAACCCACTCCTGCGATACCCCAATTGGACTACAGTATTTCGAAATAAGTAAATAAATAATTCACATCTGCCCTCATTCAACTAAGTTCCTTCTAATCCACCCTTATCAACTATTATCTACTGAAATGCGCCATAAGCTGCCCTAACCTACCTCAATATCCACCTTATTATACCTTAATCCGCCAAAATTCGTTTCAATTCATCTTAATGCACCCTAATACCCCTTATACCAGTTTTTTCCACATGATCCACACGAAATGCCACTTCGCTTGCCATTTCTAGTGTGAGAAACTATAAATGGCAAGCGAATATATCTACTTAGGACAAGTAGTGACCCCTTATTCCTACGATGAGGCTGAGGTAAATAGAAGGATAAGAATAGTAGGGAGTGCATTCGGCAGGCATTCTTAGATAATCAACGGAAATTTACGATTCTCCCTCAAGAGGAAAGTGTATAACACCTGCATCTTACTGGTACTCACCTATGGGGCAGAAACATGCAGGCTCACTAAAAGCGTTCAACTTCAATTGAGGGTGACACAGTGAGTAGTGGAACAAAGGAACGGTACGTGCGACAAGAAAAAAAGCCGAGTAGTCCAGGAAACAAATGCGCGTTAAGGACATATTAGTAGAAATTAAGAAGAAATGGACAGTCGAGTCATGTTGAGCGATAGAAAGACAACCGTTGGTCATTAAGTTTAACAGAGCGGATCCCTAGAGAAGGCAAGCGTGGCAGGGGGCGGCAGAAACTTAGGTGAGCAGATGAGATCAAGAAGTTTGCGGGGATAGTGTGCTCGCTGTTTGCATAGGACAACGATAATTGGAGATCTATGGGAGAGGCCTTCGCCCTGCAGTGATTATGATGATGATGATGATGATGTATATGAACCCATCTTACTCCACGGTAAAGCGCCTCATTGCATCCTAATCCGTCTTAGTCCCCCTAGACCGCCTTACCGAGCTCTAATCAGTCCTGACACTTCTTAATCCACCCTATCTTGGCGTAACCAGCCTTTGCCTCATAATCTACCCTATCCAAGAAAAGTTTTTGGTTGAACTCCTATCATGTTCATAAATGCGGGTCTTAGAAAGTTGTTCCTTCGAGTCCCTTTAGCTATAAACCCATTTCAATCATTGATCAATCAATATTTAACTTTGGCAATTACTTATTTCTGATAGATCGCTCGCATGGATTTCTTGGCTCCTTTGGAAACAATGTTGCAAATTTTGCACGGTACCGTTCGTGTCCACGCGGAGGTAATTCAAGGACACCTTTGAATGAGATATAGGAAGCTTTCACATTCACCAAATTTGCTTTTACTTATTTCCAGCTACTGTTTTCTCTAGGCGCTTACAACGCACAGCAAAGCGAGCACAAAGCACGCCTGCGCTATCGACGAAAAAAACGTTCCCGCGAAGGGCATGCGCACTTGCGCGGCTAGGGCGAGCCAATAGGTTCATTGATATCGGCTATCAGCGAATAGCAGCAATCTGGCCCGATGAGGCATAAGCGCAGCTGCAAGGAGATATAGGATATCCTCTCTTTGAAAAGAGGGTTCCTGCGTAAGGTGACAACTGTGTGTTCCTGTCACGCGAGTGTTCGGGGTAGTGTGGCGAAGTTTACGAGATGGACTGAGGCGGGATCAGGCGTTCGAGCGCACATTTTACTTAGAGCACATCGAAAGCACGTGCGGTATTCCAAATATAAAATTGTACTAATATGCAAGTCCTGAAAAAGTCCAAATATGAGTGGAGAAACTACTCTCATTTTCAATATGTCCGCGGTACCAACTTTTTCCTCCGTAATTCTGTTAATCCTGAAATCAGGACGTAGGCCGCCTCGTCGCCGACACGGTCGGTTCAGTCTGACTTGTTTACTCTGCCGCCAAAAACCACGTTGCGTGAGACGTGGTGCCTTAGTCGGCGTCCACGATGGCCGTTGCTGCCCGATGCTCGGTTACGCAGCTGTTGTGGCTCTCTGCTAGGCCTAGTGCATCAGGTCTAGAGAGTCTTCGTGCCCGTTGACTGTCCGCTGCCGACGTGTCGCTCCGTGGACGGCTTGGTGAAACGCTGGCGGCTTGTAGTAGGTGGGGCGCTGCTGCTTTGTCCGGGCTTGCCGCGGAGGCCCGAATCCCGGCTGTTCCAGTCTCCAGAACGATGCTGGAGAGACGTCCTTCTTGCTCCAAGTCCTACCAGGCAATGCCAGCTCACCGTTCATGGCAAGTCGAGCTCTCCTCAGATCGCGCGACCCAATCCTCCGAATGGGTAGCGTACTGCCGTATCGTCTCAAGCAGAAATTAGCGTCCTTTCCTTAACCTACGAGCAATCATCATCGTCGTTGTCGTTTCTCGCGATATGTGCCGCTTCTTCGTGTTGTCTTCTCCGTTCGAGTTTTAATATAACTTCTTTCTTCTCTTTATCTCTTTCTTCCTTTGGATTCCTTATTGTCTTCCTGTTCATCATTTCTCGGTTCGCTTCTTATTTTTTTCGTAATTTTCAAGAATCATGGCAGTTCCACTTGCGAACGGTAGGTGCCAACAAATGGCTACGAAATTTGGTTTAACTGTTCATTGCAGCGCGCGCTAGCCGTACAATGTGCTTTAACCGTGCCTGAGATGGTTGTTCAGGAACTGTTTAAAGAGAAATTAGACTTTTTGAAATTTTTATATTTATTTTTGCTGGGCAAATGCTAAGGAACCTGACAGACAGTGAACTAAACGAAGGCATAAGGAACATTATTATTGTAGTTTTAATTGCGGCATATTAATTAGCGCAGAAGTTTCAATGGAAAATAATTAGACTAGGCAAAAATCACTTGCCGTCACTAAGAACCACATCTACTACCTTCGGACAACGCGTACATTACAACATAAATAGCTGCCGCTTTCAATTTACGTCACCATCAACTACAGTGCTAGGCACGTGTGTGTGTGTGTTTGTGTGTGTGTGTGTGCGTGTGTATCAAGTTCATGCAAAGGCCGTTGTAACTTAATCCCTCCATTCGACCATGCCCACAGAGCACCCAGAGACCATTCATGCAAATATTTTTTTCTAAGTCGTGTTGTTCAATCGCTTTCCACCTTCGTTTAATGTGCTTCGAGCACCATCGTGCATCAATAGCCATTATTGGCTCAAGCTGTCTTCAAACTACACCCCCGTCAAACTGCTTGCGTGCAAAATAGAGTGGCAGTACCATAGTTAGTACGTGCCTGCATGACCCATGTTGCAGAAACTGCGTGTGGATAATACGGAGCACTAAAGAGAGTAGATGTATGGAACGAACAAGCCAGAGCACCTAGGAATACTCGTTTAGCCGTCGTGTTTCTCGTGCATTGGTCAAACAACTATCAATAATTAATTAAAGTTTGTGTTCCTAATTGTGTCACTCTATCGCGTTGTCCTTGTTCAAGAATGAACGAGATTGTGCATTTATACCGCACCGGTTGGCACTGAAGTGTCCCAAATGTGTTTCTGTTAAAGTGCTCGATGAACCCCGCGTACTTTGCATATGCTGTACCGTACGCACCGCCAACATTCTGTACAAAATATATTGAATGGACTCGTGGACTCGTAGATTCTGAGGTCGCTGAAAGACACCTTCCAATACGACGTAAAAGGATCTCGCCTTAAGAAACGCATTTCTACGTATATTTCCAACGAATTGGATTGAATGTAACGTTTATGAGAGAAAAAAAGAAAAAGGATGCCTCTTGGATGAGTATTCGGGGATTAGGACTTGACGAGCACCTTAATTTCACGCCTAAGCACGGGTCTGTCGGCCTCTCCTACACCGCTCCAAACAGGGCACTTTGAGTTCAGTATACCACCAGGGCTTTCTGTGCTTCATTGTCGGAGTGTTTTAAACTCCATAGAGCTGTTATGTCAGCGTGCAGCAGATGTTGAACTTTTTCCCTAGACGCTCACGGCGCAAAGAACAGTGAGCGGTATGGCACGCGCTCCCTTTAGATGAAAAAAAAATCACAGCATATCCACGAGGTGAATGATGATGAGTGGGCGAAGCTCCGGAGGTTCATCGGTAAAAACCGTGAATTTTCCGTGAATCTTGCCCAGTACATCACCAAATACGTGACAAACACTGTGTGTCGCCATCTAGCGCTCTCCTATCACACTAGAGCACGCATCTATTGATCAATTCACATACTAGCTAAGTAGCACTGCAGCGCTCGGACGGACGGACGGACGGACGGACAGACAGACAGACAGACAGACAGACGGACGGACGGACGGACGGACGGACTCCCATACTACGCGTTCCCATACATCTGAATGAAGCGAGCACCGCAGCGCCATCTAGTGAGCACTTCATAAAACTACAGGTGGCTACAACTATGTACGGAGGAGGGAACGACCTACGCCCTAACGAGCTTCGCCCCTAAAAATTATTACACCAACTGCTGCTAAAGGGGACCATGAGGCGATGCGAAGCAGCAGGGAGGGTGCACACCGCGTTTGCATCTGTTTGACGCTAGCAGACGCTGTCTGCGTCAGCGTTGTCTCTCGCGGGCGAGGGCGCGTTCTCCTTCCTTGCGAGCTGGTAAAGCGTTCATGGAAGAGCGTTTCCATAGGCAACGCGCGCCGTTCGGAGTGGAGAGGAGGAAAGCCGACAGGAGAGGACATGAGACAAGAAAAGTAGGAGGGGGAGGACGCGCATGCGCAGTGCGGGTCTGGACGCGACACGGCGGTTGGAGGGAAGGACATAGCCCCGACCATAAGCTGCTTCCCATCTAAAAGCTCGGGCTACGGACGGGCACACACTCGGAGGCGCCGGCCGCGGCCGCTAATTGTCAGCTTACGGGCCTAGAGCAGCATTATGCGCTATGATGAAATAAAGCAGCTACGAAGAATGAACGCTCGCCCTCGTTTGAAGCGAGGGCTCGTGAGTATGTGGCAACATCGTCATCCGTTCGGGAACTGTGCGTGCCGCGTACGACTACACAATTTGGCTGAGAAGTTTACAGTGGCGAACCATAATCCTAGAACGTTTTCAAGATCGGAGCTATTAAGGCGTCAGTTCTAGCCGTACGAAGCGTCCGCGTCTATTTCAACACGGGCAGTCACGTCGCGAAGGCGAGCGTCGTACCAACTACGCTAGCTTTGCTCCACTGTTTCATCGCACTTCGCAAGCGTGGAGGTGGATGGATGGATGGATGGATGGATGGATGGATGCTATGAGCGTCCCCTTTGTAGCGGGGTGGTGACATGTGCGCCACCAGGCTCGTAAGAAGATTTAAGAACTTTTTTCTCTCTCTTTAAATTTTCCTCATGCCTTTTAAATTTACTTCAATCAAATCGATCATACTATAGAAAAAACGGAAATTCATAGCCCAGTTCCCTGCCCCTTATGGCAGAAAGTCCTTATTTTTCTCTATAATTATTTTTGTCCGTTCTCTCTAGTTGTCTCTTACTTATTTCAATCGCGGCTATGTTCAGCTTCCCGTTGTTCGCCCTAAAACCCAAGGCTTCCTGTAGGGTGGTGCCCAAACGTACACCTGGGTGGATATTTCCGCATTCAATCAGAACATGCTCCGTCGTTTCCCTATCTCCATCACAGCATGTGCATTTTTCTTCTTCTTTTGTACTGAATTTCGCTTTATAAATACGCGTTCTAAGGCAGCCCGTTCTCGCTTCAAACATTAAAGCGCTTCATCTTGATTTATCATAAAATGCCTCCCTCTTTATTTCGTTTTTGCCCTCTCGGTAGTTACTACACCAAATAGCCCCCTCTGGTGGATTACTACACCAACTAGCCCCCTCTACGAAGACGACGAAGCGTCTTCTTGCGAGAACGCTTGTCTCTCTGCGCTCTGAATATTTTAGCGAAATCTTCGCTTTTTCGTGGTGCCTCGGCCTCCTGTCCTGCGGCCATGGACGAGGAACATGCCGGAGGCCCGTCTGGCCAGAAGTCATCGTGTCCGTCAGCCACAAGGAAGCGAGTTGGCTCCTCTAGCGACACCGAAGACACAGAGGTGTACTCCATGTCGGAAGATGACACATCCGACGATAGGTTCATACCCGTCCAGAGCAAGAGGGCGAAAAGAAAGGTTGTCAACGCGTCACCGTCAACTCCTGCGAGTACAGCGACGATGAAGTCAAGGCCTGCGCGCTGGCCACACGTCATAACCTTCTCGCTGGAAGACCCCTCAAGCAACCTCCGACTGCTGAACAGGCAAGCCCTATCCATTTTTTTTTGAATGTGCTGTGCCTGATCAGATTAAAGACGTCAGACTAAATCCAAGGAAGAATATCCTCGCAATCGATGTGAACAACGTGGGTGTGCTAGGAAAACTCAAGAAAATCACCGAGCTAGGCGGCATCAAAATGCGCTCCTTTATCCCGATGGATGATACATCCGTAGCCGGTGTGATCTATGATATCGACGTTGCCATTACTAGCACGGACTTACCTACCCTTATCAAACCGTCAAGTGAGGGTATTGTCATTATGCAAATGCGTCGCCTTGGGAATTCGCGCTGCGTAAAAATCATTTTCAGAGGGGATTGTCTACCATCCCACGTTAAAGTCGGATATTTCAGACATCCAGTTCGACCTTTCATCCAGAAGCCGCTTCAATGTCATCAATGTTTCAGGCTAGGACACGTCAAGGGCGTGTGCCCAAACTCATTACTGTGTCCCCGTTGCGCTGAGCCTCATGCCGAAGAGAATTGCCGCGCCACCGCTCTGAAGTGCGCCAACTGCAGTGGCCCTCACGCCGCCTCGTCGAAAGACTGTCCCCGCATCAAGAAAGAGCACGCAGTTCTCAAGCAGATGGCTAGGGACAACTCAACCCTCAGGGAGGCCGCCGAAACAGTAAGGCGCCGCCGTCGTCGTCGGCGTCATCGTGCGTTTTCACACAAGGAACGTGATCGAAGTGAGAGCGCCCACTCCACTACGGCACCACTCAGCCAACACGCAAACGCGCTTCAAGGAAACATCCCTTCAAAGAAACCAACGTCTTCTCCGGACGAATGGCCTGAGCTTCCTAGCCGTTCCCTTTCCAAGGAACCTCAGAATATCACGGCCCCTCAGGAGCCTTCACCCGCCGTGCATGACATACCTAGAGCGGATCGTCAGGTAAATTCGATGCTGCGTTCCCTTATGGACGCCATTCGAGTTATCTTGGTTGACATGGGGACATCGCCTGCTCGCAGCGCTCTTCAGGTGCTGGAAGCCTTGATCCCTGTGCTCGAATCCCTCAAGTAGACACATGGCTACGGTTACTCCATCCTTCCGAAAAGAAGTCAAGGCAACGTCCATCATCCAATGGAACACCAGAAGTCTAATCCCACGCCTTTCGGACTTTCGTCAGTTTGTATACACTCATATGTTTCCACTCATCGTCATTTGTGAGCCTAACTTAACGAAACCAGCCAGATTTTCGGGGTATGAATCGGTCATGTCCTCAACCAATGGTGCCAGCAGCAAAGTCATCGTTTTTATTCGTCGTGAACTCACCTACTTTCTGCATCCAGTTGCGCCTCACGATGACAATCAATGTGCGCCTAACGGTCAAAAAGAACAAGCTCATGTTTACTCTTATAGGCGTATATGTTTCGCCTTCGAGTAATTTTGATTCGGAAAGATTGGCGGATATCTTGAACTTGTGCGCTGCTCCATGGGTAATCATAGGAGATTTCAATGCACATCATCCAGCATGGGGAAGTACAAAGACAAACGCAAGAGGACGAAAGTTGGCGAGCTTCGCCTAGCACCTTGGTCTTACCCTCTTGAACGACAGCAGCCCTACCTTTTTTCGAGGTGTGACATACGGAAGCTGCCTTGACCTTGCTTTCGTCTCGGGCTCTTTCTCCAGACGCGTTAAGTGGTTTCCAGATGTCGAGACACGTGGAAGCGATCACATTCCAACCTATATCAACATCAAAGGGTTCTCTGGAGCATATCCACAAAATACCATTCGAGCCATTGACTGGACCACCTCAAAATCTGCTATGGAAGATGCTTGTACCGAGGGCTTACGCTTTGGGCTAGAAAAAACAATGCAGACCACAATGGAAAACGCTACGCGCACGATCACGATTTCGTCCAGGCGAAACGATTTTGACATAGCATTGGAAAGACTTAGAGCACTTCGCCGGCGTGCAGAACGTCGATATCGGCGTACAAAGTCCATTCACGACCTTAGAACAGCCAGACGATTGCAAAAGATCAAGCGTCGCATGGACAGATTAGCGTCTGAACGTTGGACGACGTTTTGCCAGACTTTAGACCCCCGCAAGCCACTTTCTCACATCTGGAAAACGGTGCAAGGTCTTCGTTGCCTTCTTGAACAGCCTTTTCCTTTCAAGGCGCTGGCGCTCTTCCAAGGGCGGCAGGAGATTGCTGTCGGAGAGGACTTCTGTGTGTGAGAGGACCTGCCTTTCACAATGGAGGAGCTCGAAGCGGCTCTCGCTCTCTGCAGGCGCATTTCTTCTCCGGTGCCAGATGGTATATCCTACCGAGCCTTATGCAATCTCGGAGAAGCCGGAAGGGGAGAATTGTTGAGCCTCTACGACACGTCTTGGCAAGAGGGCAATGTTCCTGATGAATGGAAGAAAAGCCGTTTGTTTCCCGTCCTGAAGCAGGGCAAATCTCCACATGATCTGGCCTCGTACCACCCAATAGCGCTGGCCAGCTGTGTAGGAAAGCTAATGGAACGGATGATCCTTGGCCGCCTGGAGTTATACATTGAACACTACAAGATTTATCCGAGCTCCATGGCTGGTTTCCGACGTGACCGCTCTTCCATCGATAATGTAGTGGACCTCGTTTCGTACGTTCTGCACGAAAAGTCCCGTAAGCGATTGTCCGCACCATTGTTCTTAGATGTGAAAGGCGCATACGACAACGTATTACATGAGGCCATACTCGATGCTCTTGAGACGGTTGGCCTTGGTGGTCGATTATTTCTGTGGGTTGACAGTTACCTGGCTGCAAGGTCATTCTTTGTGTTGACCGACGATGGCCCGACTACGCGACGCTTTACTAGCAGGGGCGTTCTTCAAGGCGGAGTTCTCAGTCCGACGCTATTCAACCTCGCGCTTATCGGGCTTGCTGAATACCTGCCATCTACTATCAAAATTTCGATATACGCAGATGACATCTGTGTCTGGACTTCGGCAGTCACGCGTCCTCAAATACGTGCGCGGCTTCAAAGAGCAGCAACGTTGACATCGAGCTACTTGTGCAAACAAGGTCTCAACATATCACTAGAAAAATGCGCACTTGTGGCATTCACTCGCAAACTAATGACGCCTTACGTCATATCAATCAATGGGCGGACTATTCCCTATCTCAGAACCCACCGGTTTCTTGGGATCATCATTGACAGAGGTGTCTGCTGGAGCCCCCATGTGTCGCACATGAAAAAAACGCCTCACCGCAATTGCCCAGATCTTCAACTTCTTGGCTGGAAAAACTTGGGGCATGTCGGCAGGAGCCATGGTGGAACTATACAGAGCACTTTTCCTCGGTTTCTTGAGATATAGCCTGCCCGTACTTTCCAACACTTGTAAGACAAATCATCGTACTCTTCAGGCCGCACAACCTCAGGCACTGAGAACTTACCTTGGTTTGCCGCGGAGTACATTATCAGAGGCAACGATAGCGATTGCTCGGGACCAACCAATACAAACGCACGTTGCGGTGGAAGTCTTGAGAACCCACATCAGTCATTTTGCCCGTGCCTGCTGTCACCACTTCGCAACATTGCCGTCAGACAAGCGGCACGCGTCATTCTGCAAAAAGGGTCTCCAGGTACTCTGCCAAACTTCCGGCAGGCTTCACCACCGCCGCCAAACCGTTGATTGCCCCTTGGTGTCTCATTCAACCTACAGTACACCTTGGTGTGCCAGGGATCAGAAAAAAAGCTGAGCTGTCATCAGATGCTCTGAAACAACTATCCCTACTTCTTCTACACGAGAGGTATGCCGACAAAGTGCATATTTATACGGATGGGTCTTCGAACCTCCAGTGTTCGTCCGGAGCGGTGGTTGTACCAGCGAAAGCTTCCACCATCAGTTTTAAGACAGACCACCCGACGACATCGACAGCTGCGGAACTTGCTGCTCTGCGTGCTGCCCTTTGTGTAGTAAATGAGGAACCACCCCGACAATGGTCAATCTTTAGCGACTCAAAGGCGGCCATACAGTCCTTGCTGGCAGCCCTGCGGCGCGGACCATGCGAGCAACTGGTGTTGGAGATCAGATCTCTTCTCCATACATCACATGAGAAGGGACACCACGTGACGTTTCAGTGGCTCCCCAGTCACTGCGGCGTCATTGGAAACGAATATGCTGACAAGGCCGCCAGGTCGGCACTTGAAGGCACAAAAGTTGAAACCATACCTCTCTCAAGGTCCGACGCTGCCAGGCAACTTCGAGCGATTACACAGGAGATTACACTCTCGCTGTGGAGTGCCTCAAGCAGCCAAACAATTCAGAACAGTCGACAACACCACCTGCCGTCTTTGCGGTATTTTCGATTGCCACCAAAACTCCGCCGAGCAGAGGCCACCCTGCTCTATCGTTTGTGGTTAAGAGTGGCTTTTACGAACTCTTATTCTTTTATGATCGGAATGGCCGACAGCCCTCTTTGCGACACCTGTCGTCGTGAAGAGACGCTGCAACACATTATGCGACTGTCCTCGCTATGACATACAGAGGCAATCACTGGCGTCCGCTCTTGTTCACCTTGGCCTGCGACGGATGTCGGTTGATGCCATTCTGGAATGTCGACCACACAAGACATTACAACTGAAGGTGACAAAGGCGCTGCTGCACTTTTTAAGGACGACGGACTTGCACAAGCGACTGTAACAGCGATGTGTGATGTCACGTACCATGGCGGTGCCTGACTCTAACAATGTGCTATATGTGCGCCCTCTCTCTCTCTCTTCCTCTTTCCTTTCACCTTTCAATCTCCCCCATCCCCTTCGCCTCGTGCAGGGTAGCATACCGGTTGTCCTACACTGGCTAACCTCCCTGCCTTTCCCTCTCTATTGTTTCCTTCCTTCCTTCCCCTCTGAAATCCTTCTTTAGGGTGCCACATTGCCACCGTGCACCTTCCTTTCTCCTTTCTATTACCTTTCATTCCCCTGACCCTTCTCCTTTCTATTATCTTTAATTCCCCTGACCCCTCTTCCCCCGCACAGGGTAGCCAGCCGGTCTCAGCACTGGCTAACCTCCCTGTCTTTCCTCCCTCCTTTCTACTCCTCCTCCTCCTTTAGCTACAGGAAGTGGGCAAGCTATCTATTGGTAGCCAAATGTTTAGGTCATTGCCTATCAATAGATTTTACACAAAGACGAACTCACCTCTAAACGATGCAGGTGGTTGAATACCTTGTGTACTGAAGAAATGTGGTTGTAACCAAGCCTCGCTGTTTCCAGTCGTCGAGACACGTTGAAGAGGTTTGGCGGTAACTTGTGTATGTTATTATGCGACAATGTCAAGATGCGGAGATTTGGCAGACCTGTCAAATATTCTTCGTCAATTGACTCTATTTCGTTGTGGCTGAGATCCAGACGGCGTAAGCGCGGGATAGCGAGCATTCCTTTCAAGCGTTTTATCGGGTTCCTTCGCAGCAGAAGCGAAAAAAGAGCTCTTTTACCGTTCAAGCAAGCGGGAACATCTTCCAGTTCATTTTTATCCAGTGCTATATAGTACAACTCTTTGATTCTACATATGGCCGTGGCGTCGCCGACACCACTAACATCGATGATCAATTTAAGGATTCTATGGTTTGTAAACCAGGAAGTTGGCAACTCGGTGACATTGAGGTGCCTCAGATACATCGTCTGAATTAAAAGTCCCTGTATCCTTGACATGTCCGCATGAAGTTTTCCATCAGTGAATTCAGAATGACACGACACGAGGGCGCCGCCTCTCGATCGCTTGCATGAACAACGTTCAAGTGCTGGACACGTTTGGTTCATTCCTGCATCTCTAACTCCTCCTGAAAACCGCATTACGCACCCAATCACAAACATTAAAAGCAGGTTGCGCACATCACAGAGATTCCTTGGAGACCGTGAAAGCATTGCTATAACTCTTTCTAGCTTTCTTCGCCGAGGACTGCTTCAAAGCAACAATGAATGCCGATCACCCTTCAGCCTTTCCTCGTAATGGAAGCGTGACCTCCTACTAGCTTTGACCTGCGTGGCAACTAACAGAGCAGCAGTTCCACAAGTGTATTATGCATTGCTCGAAGCTTACATCAAGAATGCCACGTAACACTACCGCCATAAATCGAGCCCACCTGCGAATGTCAAATAGTGCCTCCGCAAAAGCCCCTAGAGAAAATGTCTCGGCCTCTCGTTGAAATCTTGAACGTTGCCACCGTGACCCAACGGTTGCTAGATGTCACTAAAGAGCGCACCGACACACACATCGCTGTAGCACGGCTTCACTCTAGTTTCAAAAGCAGATGTTGGTATCAGCCGCCTGTTTCTACATTACCGGATTCCAATAAGATGCTTGTGAGCGACGCCCGCGAGAACGTCAAGAGCGACTTTATTCTTGGACGGAAACACGTCCCTGGTGCTATCGGAGACGGCAGCAGCGTTTTCCGGGAAAAACTTCCTTCCGCCACAGCGTCCGTGCGGCGGGCTCCGTATATGGCAAAGCTGATATGAGTGAGGAGTTGCAGTCGAAAGACTGAGAGTTTGTGGATGTTCTCTTGTGACGAGCAGCTATGTCGGATCATCCGCCTCAGATGACGCACAGTTCACGATCGCATGTCACATCTTACAAATGCCGCAAAGCTCCTTTCTATTCGCTTTAGTTTTTTTTTTCTCAACGCAGTAAAGGGAGCGGGGTGCAAATTAAGCGCAGGGGGGAGGGGGAGGTAACGTTGCTTCTACGAGCACAGAGAATGTATTCGCGAGGCCATTTTGTGCACTATACGCAGGTGCTGGAGGTGAAATACTACAGACATATGCCGCTACGCTCGAGAACGCTCTAAATAATTTATTGTGTTTTATACAGCCCCTTCCCAATTAAATTTCTGAGACCTTATGCTGCATCATGACGTCATGCGACTGTACACGGTTATGTACTGCGGCGCTATGTTAAGTTTTGATACTGGTTCAGGCCATGCTCGGTCGCCTGCGAGGGTGCTTCACAGGTCCTCAAAGTTAGGGGTAGGGCAGAAGCCGACCCTGCGATCCGGAAAAGGTCAAAATAATCGTAATGAGCTCTACCCACTGACTACCGCCTGCATCATACCTTTAAGACACAGGTACTCTTCTTGAAAATGGATCGATATGGCTGTAGATAGGATGCTACAGTAAGCCGGCCGTTGTTGTCATTTCGGAGATCACACACGTATGCGAAAATCCCTGATCGTACCAGGGCCTTTATCATTGGTTTTCGAAGGAACCTAAGGGTAAAAGGCAAGCAATAAATGCACATGCATATAGCAGAGGACGTTCAAATTAATTATTCACATTAAAAGATTGTAACTTGGATGACAGAGTCTTAAAGCCCATCGCCGAATACTTGCCTTGGGGAGACATGCTGTTGTCCCGAGCGGTACATCTTTACCATTTGCACCGCTAAAGTCCACAGTTTGGTAAGGCTTTGTGAGGACGACTTTTCTTGTACCTGATGATATTTCATTTGCTATAAAGTCCTCACTCGGGATGTTTCGGATGATTTTCTCTTTTTAGTAGTTGTAGAGCAGTTTAATTTACTCATGCTTGACGAATTGGGCCAGCTGACGCAAATAATATTAGAAAAGAACAATAAGGACAGGATTTTGGACAAAGTCACCGCAACGAAGTACTTCGGTGGGACTATTACAGAGAAATTAAATTGGGCTCGACGTCTAGAAAATATGTTTGTCGCTATATCAAAAATTACGTTTCTTGGCGTAAGAAAGAAATACCGAAAGTGACGAGAGAAGTACAATTATCGGCATATAAAATAAATACGTCGGATCCTATAATATGTTAGTGCAGTCTGAACCCCGCGTCACAAGGCCCTTAACAATAAATTGGAGGTTATTCAGCACACCTCTATGCGGTTTATATGCTGGAAATATATGCGCACGGGCTCATTAATCAACGTACTAAAAGCGTGCGATTTGGAGTTATAAAAAATAGCAACGGCGAAAGTGCCGACTTGGACTTTTTTTTTCTTTCACATACTAGACAAGAAAGCTGAAGTGATGTCACGTAATAATCTCACCAAAGAGAGCGTACGTGTCAATAAACAAGAACCGACAAGCAGGGCACCACGTAACAAATGATTCCTATGAAGCACTAACGCTCTCTCAGCGCAGCTCTAAGGAACCGTAATAATTTGTTTCACTTTTCTCTTTCTTCTCCCGCCATAGACTTATGGAAAAACTTACCAGAATAAAGTGTGCAGAAAATCATGTTTCTGACTTTAGAGCTTTTGCTGGTAGACATTTCGTTTAACATTGACACGCACGCTGGTTTTGGTCTGTTTGCGGGGAGTACCATTTCACTTTCCTGTAAACGCGTAACGCAGGCCGCGCTTAACTTGTACATCGCTTCGGGAAGCAAGAGCTGTTCGCTGCGCTGTTAGGGAAGCCACCCAAACAGTTAAAGAATTCGTTCCCGCCGTCGCAACCTCAAGTGGATTCTGTCGCAAATGTACGCGATGAAATCCAGGAGTCACGGGGACTTCCTGAGCTCGCGCAGTTTCAGCCGGAGGCAGCGACTCACTCCTCTGCCGCACATCCAGCCGCCACACCGTACCTTCGACACCACAGAGGTACGGTGTCACCACCGTACCTCTGCCCACAGACTCTGTATCCGCAATAAGAAATCGGTGTAACCGACCTGTTATGTAACACAAATATAGACGCAATTGTTAGCAAAGCATCCAGATCTATTGGCCACCGCACCTCTGACACCGGTGGTGGTGGTGTCATCACCACCGCCGCCGCAGACGTACCACCCACCTGTGGACCAGCGCGACCGACCGACAAAAGGTGACGTTTGGCGCACACCCAAATACTGCCCATTAAGCCTCCACTGCGGAGAAGCGGGCCATACCTACCGCTATTGCCAGAACGGTGAGATAGGGCGGCATGGCTTCGACGGCGAAGGCACCGCGTCCATTTTTTCATTTGGTTGCAGCGCAACATACACGAGGACAAAGAAGGAAACGAACAATGCGGCGCTGACTCGACACTATGCTTTATTGGAAGAGGGTGACAGATATATATATACTGACAGCTTACATCGAGACATGCGCAGAGCAAGAGATGCACCAAGGAAGCGTTGTCACATTTTCGCGATATTCAAGAGTGCCATAAATAACTAAGTTCTTTTTCATGAAGTGTGACTGATGGTTCACTTATACACGTGCTATCCCTAATCGTTATATGGTAGGCCTCAGCGATTTCTCTTGTCAATTGGTTCGGATGCTTGAAAATGACGGTGGTTTTAGGCGTAGTTCAAGTCTCTTCAACTGTTGAATCCTGTTCGAGACAGTTATAAATAGATGTCTAAAGCTTCTGGAGCCAGACATGTATGAAATGGGCATCAACCAGTAAACCGTTTGTTGTGTTGGTGTTTTATGCTGATATCGCGCAGCTTCAGAAATTGTGTTGACAATTCAATAGAAGGTATCAATATTTCTTTGCCTGTGACACTTTGACTGGCGGCCTACCGGTGCGGCGGCACCATTTATGTGACTCGGAGAACACTGCTCTTGAAAACGGCACTTGTTCCTCCATGTTTTTCATGGAGGATATACTCCATGTTTTCGCATCTAAGTAAAGCAAGATGAAGGAAGACGATAGTGAAAAGCAGCCTACAATACTTCAGATTGTGCCTTGAATGCGGCTCCAAGATAGATAGATAGATAGATAGATAGATAGATAGATAGATAGATAGATAGATAGATAGATAGATAGATAGATAGATAGATAGATAGATAGATAGATAGATAGATAGATTGTCGGATGGATGGACGGACGGACGGACAGACAGACGCACGTCCAGCAATTATAACTATTACGTTACGCTACAAAGAGAAGAGGGAGGAGTCGAAAAAGAGGAAGAAGAGGATGATGAGGAGGAAGGCGACGACAGCGATGGGAAAGAGGAAAAAAGACGACGACTACGCTTGAGGAGGGGAAGTTCGGGCGAAGTAGGAACGAAAGACCGCAAGAGAAAAGTGAGAGTGTATAGCAGCAAAACAGGCTTACGCCGTCATTGTGCTAGATACAGCAGTTCAGTTGCGCCAATGAACGCACATTGCACGGTGGCGAAGTTGTTCTCATATAGCAAAACTCTCATCAAATGTCCGTTGTTTCCGAATTAACCGCTTTCTAATCTCACTGTCGCACCGTAATACGCACGCGTATATGGCCATTTAGGTAGGTTGGTCAAAAAAACCGTAATAGCAAAGGATTCTCAGTTCTCCCCAGATTCAGTCTATTGAGGTTCTTAAGACCTTCAAATGCGTTCCTTCCCATTCAGCCGGTGTTGTTGGAATTCGAGTCCATGAGCACCACGCGATCGTTATCCTTTAGAGAAGCACCGGAAATGCTGCAAATAATACTGCTCCTCAAACAGAATTCCCTAAGCTCTGTCAGGTCACTGAATGCAAAGGTCATGTCCACAATGTCGGCACAGCTTATGACCCCAATTATTTGCGTCCAATTGAATAACGTCACAATTGTTGTCAAATTCTTCCTAGACAGGTTTATGTGTTCAAGTAACGAATGACGTGCGAAATGCGAATCGCTTATATTCGCAATGTCATTGTCCTGCGACAGTATCAGATCTTTCTGTATGTACTAGTAAACTGATACTGTTCAGATCTACGATGGTCAACTCTTCCAGTAACTCTAAAGCTCGGGGCAGCTCGGGGCCTTTAAGACTAACCGCTGAATGGGACCATTCCTCCCTGGCCTTTATCTCGCAGCTCTTTTCCCTTAAAAATGGATGAATAATGTTCTCTCTCTTTCTCTCTGGTTAAGAACCTGCGAATCGGTGCTGTGCGGTTCTCTCTCAACAGAGTTCTTCAAATACTTAAAATACGGCAATGTTTATCACGCTAAAGTGTTCTCACAAATGTTGATTCTAGCTGAGATCAAGTACCTCAAAAAGTACATGTCCGTATAAGTAATCGAGGGAAAATACGGAGATAACCTATTCCTGCTACTAAAAATGTTTATAAGCAAGGTTTTCTTGAATTTATGCGGCCTGTTTTTCTTAATAATATGCCGTTATAATAAAGCAGTTTAGTAAGCTGTCGATAACCTTAACCAGTGATTCCGAGTATTTATATAAGAAAACTTGGTTGTTTGTTTGACCTAAACTTATATACTAATATTCGAAAGTGTCCCAAGTCTCATGGCCGGATTTCATTGTACATTCAAGAACATTCTGTTTTAAAGAGACTAATGCACTTCCTCACGTGCGTAATTAATACGAGTTTCCTAATCATTAACAATACGTGTGAACATTTCTTATTGCGATCGCTTTTCGAACTAGTAATTTTTTTAATAAGTAATTTCCCGCGGGTACAATCACTGTTTCGTTTGTGGGGTTTACGTCCTAAAATCAAGATGTGATTACGAGAGACGCCGTAGTGGAGCGCTCCGGAAATTTCGACCTCCTAGGGTTTTTTAACAGTCACTGACATCGCACAGTACACAGGCCTCAACATTTCAATCAAAATGCAGTACGCGCACACGGGATTCGATCCAGCAACCCTCGGATCAGCAACCTAGCACCACGAACCCAGAATGTTGAATGTTGAATTCAGTGCAGCGGCCACTTCGTGTGTGCGTGCGTGCGTGCGTGCGGCACCGACCCCTAGACGAGACACCAGGTCCGATCGAACCGTGTACGGATTCACCAACCATTGCCTTATTCCGCTTATTCCGATTAGCAAGTGGCAGCTTCCAGAAACCTTTCGCTTCTCGGCAGCCAGGGCGGATTTGTAGAGGAAGACCATATTTAAGAGTCAAACACTGTGCAATACGTGCCAACTTTCTCGCGTATTTCGTCGTTATTTATGTTGTCAGACATCATAGCAGTTGAAAAGCTGTTAATCGATGAATGCGCTTAGAGCGTTAGCAAAACGGTTCACTCACCTCTGAACAACGGAGATTCTTCAGCGCGTTTATTTTTTACCGATTGAATGCTGTTCTCATTAAGAATGCTGTTCTCCTAAAAAGCTTCGGCGATAACTTGCATATTGCCACGTGCAATCTGCGGCTTGCAAAGAAAGAGCAAGTGCTCGCTCCGTTCGAAGAAGAAGACGAGTTCCACGCCTGACATTTTCAGTCCTGTTTTTCCAATTAAAGTGTCTTGCTCTGTTCCCGATTCCTGCTGTTCCTGCATCGCGACAATATCTTATTCTGTGACAGTATATGATAGCTAGGTTTGGTAATGCAGAGAGATATCCTTCGTAATTTGTCTCATTTTGTTGCGAGTGTAATACAGGAGTAACCCCGGGAACGGCAGCGTTCAATGCAGGCGCTTCATCCGGTTCCTAGACATCGGGACTTTACGAAGACGCCCTGCACCGGACCTACAAACGAGGCCATTTTGATTTTGTTATCACGTAGGCCACTGTGAATGATCCGTATATGATAAATCGTGTGGTTTGTAGACCAGGCAGCTGGTAACGGTGGTAACGAGGTGCTACAAGGACATCCTTTGCAAGAAGCTCCCCCCTAGCTTCACCATATCGACCTGAAATTTATTATTGATGGTTCGGGAATTACATACAAAGCTCACGTTTCTCTGCACGTGGCGTTTATTTATTCCCTTGCAGCCGTTTTTAAACGTTTAACGAATGTGATTACGAGCACGAAACACAGCTAACAAATATCCTCGACACATTAGCGGACGGTGAAAACATTTGTTTTTTAATGGTAACTCTGTGGAAACCTATTTTTTAAGAAGGCTCTAAAAGCGGCTCAGCATCATCCTTGTTTTAGTAAGGTAACGTTGACATGCCGGAGCTTCCACAAGCGTAGCGCCAAAGAGAGCCCTCTCTGCACACGGCGATAACGTACTCCTGGTAGAATGAAGTCATGAATGCCACATCAGTATCTCGCCAGACATCTAGGTGGTCATCACATATTGACCGGGGATTCTAGAAAAGTGTCCACGGCAAGCAGCGCAGATTAGATACAGAAGCAGAACAGGCGTTAGATAGCACTAAATGAACGACGAAAGAGGCTTCGTTCTAACTTGGCTCTTTAGTGGCTTCAATAGCACGCAGTATAAGGAATTAGTTTCACCAATCCTAGCTCCTAAGAAGATTAGTGCGAGTGTGCGAGTGAAAGCTGCTGGGGAAGAATATCCGGGTTGCTAAAGGAGGTGCAACGGCATCTCCCCTGCGACAACAGCTCCTTACCACAGAGCCCGCGAAGAAGGTTTCGCAAATGCTAACAACGATACGAGTGAAAAAAATCATATGCTTTTGAAAGTGGGATATCCTGCGGATGCCTTCTAGTATCTGTATCTATTCGGCTTCATCCGCCCCAGCGGCTCAGAAACGCTTATCGCGTGTCGCAACTGGGAAATGACACAGGCGCTGCGTGCTTTTTTCTTTCGTCAGAGCTCGTAAGGAAGACGGCGGTGGATGGGTCACTTGCATTATCTTTTTCCTTTAAGGGCACTGCCATTGCACTTGCGACTGTGACTTTTCTGTCTGCACTGCGCTGAGGTTCTGGATCGAAACACACATGCGCTGAAGTTCTCGATCAAAACTAATGCTGCTCCGATTCAGAATGTTCTAATTAATTTAACGTAATAACTTTCCTGCATCGCTGTTGCCACTTCTTTTTCAGCGACCATATGCCTGCTTTATTATAACGCATTCTCTCAGCTCGTTCTTACGTGGCGCTACGCACTGGGCGGTTTTCGCAACTCTTCGAGCTTTCTCAGGCAACGGCCATGTTGAAACACTGGCACACACACTTAATAACAGCGTAGGAGGAGGTCCTGTAATTCGGACACACGTCTAAGTCATCACAATGAGCTATGCCTGTGTGTATACCTCCTTTACTATCTCGGCACGCTTTCCCAAAGTGAAACCAAATCTTGCATTAGATAGGGTAATATAGAGTAAGGTCGGTTGCTCTAAATCATACCAGAGCTTTTCTTTCTTTCTTTTTGCAAATTGCATATCGATATCACGTGCCCACTGACGCTACAATACATAACCTAAGGAGGAGGCTTAAGTGCAGCCTCTTGTATCAAAGAGCTTCTCATCAGGCACGTAGCCCATGTCGGTTATGAACTGAAGGTTCCTAAATGCCTAAAGGGAGGGTTCCACCACCCAATTTTTTGCCAATTGTTCTATTATTCGCAAATAGAATAAACACGTTTGAAGCTGCGCCAAACAAGAATTTGAGGAGGTAAGATTGAGTGCCTCCTATTAGACCGCCTCCACCACGTACGGATGCTGCAGGGCGAAGCGACCGATGTTGTTCTCGCAGCTGGCCGTTCCCCCCCCCCCCCCCCCCGCCCCCCGAGGAGGCAGCCGCCGGGAGAATGGCATCCCCATTAGTTCGGGAAGGTCGCCCCGCTCTCCTTACAACTGTCAGGTGTCACGGTCCGTAGTAAAAGTTCGCCCCCTCTATACGTCCGCGTTTTGTCGAAGAACTCCCCCTGCACTTTCGAATGGGCTGCTTAAAAAAGAAAAAAATGCTACAAACCATTCAGCTTGAAAGTTGATAGCTTTCCCTTGTTTTTAAAGCGAAGCTGTTTGGGGTTTTCGTAATTTCATAATCATCACCTGCCCATCTTAGGCCCGCTGCAGGACGAAGGCCTCTCCCATGCTCTCCATCCTTTGCTGTCCTGTGCGAGCTGATTCCAATTAATTTACTTCCAATTTGTCAAATTGGCCATTCCATTTTACTCTCTATCTTTTTAGACTGTGGTTACCTACTTTCGTATTCATTAAAATATGACCTAGAAATTAACTTGCCTGCCAACCAAGCGATGCTACATCTACCAGCTTATCCTTGTATGGCCTCGATAGATGCCTATATCACGTAACATCACAACAAGGCGTAACCGGAAGAAGAATATGATGAAGGTGAAGAAAATGAAGATGAGTAAGTAGTAGAAAAACAACGATTATGAACAACCAGACCAGGCATGTGCCCATAAGCTTCGATTTGAATGATTTATGGGGCTTAGCGTCCCAAAACCAACTCCGATTATGAGACATGCCGTAGCGGAAATTTTGACCTCCTGGGGGTCTTTAACGCGCACTGACATCTCATAGCACGCGGGCCCCGGCATTTTGCCTCTATTGAAATACAGCGGCCACGGCCGAGATTCGATCCCGCGACCTTCGGATCAGCAGCCAGGTGTCATAACGACTAGACCACCGTGGCGGGGTGCCCCGCATCGACTATGCTGCTTCGCTACCCCTGCGCTACTTTTACTTCGACGTGTGCGTCTAGGGGGCAGGACCGGCTAAGGCGAATTAACGGTACAATTCGTGCGCATCATGCCAGCTAATGTGGCATGGCGGCCGCTGGAGTTTGCATAAGGGGAAATACCGCGTCCTCTCACCAGAGTGCTGATTGTTGCGTTGACGCGGTATTCGTAAAGCCTTCCAATAAGCGCACCACAACTGGCCTCCGTATTACACGGCTATTCAATTGCTTAAAGGGTGCAGAGCAGTCGCACGTCAGCACGTCACTTGAACTATTTGACCTCCCAATGAGGAAGTTGGAGTGAAACCATCGATAATGATCGAGATTTTGTTTATTTTGTAATTTTTGCGAAGCAGGCATCTCCTCGCTAGAACAGTAGGAGATCCTGGACGTCGTTCGAAAAAAAAAAAGAGAACCTTCCTTAGCTACAGCACCAATGTCAGTAAGGAACACATGGAAGAACATCCTGCGGTTGTTTGCCACTTGGGCGCATCTGTTTTGCAACTTTCGCTGGGGACGCGTCAGGGGCCACATCCGCATAATGCTGCTTCCACTTTGCGTCAGCGTCAACAGCACTTGCGAAACGGTGAAATATCCTTCTGTTGTCTCTAATATGATTCCACTTAGAAAGATATGCAATTAATGCGCGACAATAACACACCAACTACAGGCTGTCATGCCTTTCCAGAAAAGAAATATAGAAGAAAATGAAGGTTATTCGCTTCTCAATGCACTCTCACCACTCAACGGCGCTGTCAGTGTATTACGACTGTTCTTCAACACAGAGGGCTTGGCCATTTTTTGTTTTTTGTTTTATGTATATTCAGCCTATAAGAACGTTTTCAAACTTGGATCTGCTGTCTTGGGTTAGCTAAGTAAACAGGTCTGTCCGGAAACGGCAGGCAACCTCACACAGCTCGGAACACCAAGTTTCGATCTCTCTCAGTCTCTGAGGTGGCCGTGATGCCAAAGCATATCGTTCATTCAAAGAGAAGTCCTTTAAATATCAGAGTATGTACCGAAATTTAATTAAATCAAGGTAGTCGTGCCCGCATTGGATGTGCGGATAAGGGCCACCTTGGAGCTACCGGCCATTGATGGGGTGGTCCTCCCGCTTTGCAAGAGTGGTTGTATCGATCGCTTTTAGACTTCATACATGAAAATAACTTGTCTGTGTACGTGTGACGCGTTCTTGAAAAAAAGAGAACACATGTAATCTTTGTGACGAGGGCCGACCTTCCGAATAAAAATATGTGCCATGGATATTCTGCTATGAGTCACATGATAGATAGATAGATAGATAGATAGATAGATAGATAGATAGATAGATAGATAGATAGATAGATAGATAGATAGATAGATAGATAGATAGATAGATAGATAGATAGATAGATAGAAATCACGTGTGACACAGACCTTCATTAAATGCAAATAACAACCCAGGCCACATAAAGTTAACTGGTGCAGTCACAGTCAACACACTTAAGCGAACATTAAAAGAAAACTCTGGTGGTTTTTCAACCATGCTATGATATTGATGTTTTCCATCGGTTCTGGTACTCTTGTAGCATCCAGGGTGGTTCTATATGGTCAGAAACGCACCAATAATTTTGTATAACTCACTGAATGATTGGTTGAAACTGAAACCGAAATGGGTAGACGTTTCGTGCAGAGGATCCGAAGAGGTCACAGCCTCTCCGCCATCAGAAACATAGAGCTCATGCCAGAAAACTGACAGTGGCGTGCAAATGTATTGAGTTATACCAGGCAGGCAGGCAGGCACAGAACTTTATTTTCCTGCTTGGCAGCGATGATTTGAGTGCTAAAGTATCGCCTCTTCGGTTAAGAACCATTGAAAATAAAGACGTCAAACACACTGGATGGGCCACGGGGGAACATGCTAAAGATTTTCAATGTCCATTTCCAGGAAAACTAAATTATTTTCAAATGCCTGGTTTCGAATACATTATTAAAGTACCAAAGAGAATATGTACTGACAATTTCATTGAGATGAATGGACACAAAGAGGAACGCTAGAGTTGTCCTTTAAGTCGACTCGCCACTTTGTGTCAACTGAAGAGTAGTCATCTGTGGCCCTCTGTGGTTTCATGCTGCTGCGCCATTAACGCAGTAATTTTGTCATCTGTAGACGGGAACGACGTTAAACTTTGATGCCTTATTACATACGTGTTTAGCGGCACACCATCGCCTCCGTTATATCATTGTGTTAAGAATATCCCGTTACGTAGTGTCACATACAGAGCACTGAAGTGGCCGCATTAATTCGTGCTGATTACGTCTATTTGCAGTATTCTCTCTAGGCATACTGCAATGATTCAAGAGATCCTCATACACTGTCTTGAATTACGCACGTTAGACGATTGTGCTATGCATGACAATGTCAGTGCATAAGCAACAAATAGTTTCATTAGTATGGTCGGCAAAGCTGACAAGATTCAAGAGGGCGCGCACCAGCTATTTTTCATTTCTTCCTGTGCACCCGTTCACCTTAGATAATTCGGCAAGTGAGGTTCATGTTGCTAAAAACTAAGAACACTAAAGTAGTTACCAGTTGTGTTCGGTTTGGACTCGATAGTATACCATAATGACGTATATGTATTGCTAGGTTTTCGCCACGAAAACAAAAAAGATTGAATTTGCTGACCCCTCCGACAAGGCGAGCTTACCACATAGCCATGTGGGATTTTACTGGGCGGTACCGAATCGACGTATGGCCGATTTTGTGCATAGCACCCTAACTACGAAGCAGAAACCAGGAGGCTCATTAGAGGGTTCAGCTTTGCCAGACTAAGACGGTGCAGCTTAGATTCAGGACGACGCAGCTAGCAATCGAATGGAAAATGGTAGGTGTAGCATTCAGGGCAAGAATAAAGCGAAGTGCGTTAGGGAACAAACCCGCGTTAGGGGCATAATTAATAGAAATTAAGGAGAAGAAATAGATATGGGCAGGGCTTGTATTGGAACCGTTCGTCATTAAGGTAACAGAGTGGATCCCTACACAAGGCAAGCGTAGCAGGGCGCAGCAGAAAGTTTGGTGGGGTGATAAGATCAAGAAGTTAGCAGGAATAAATTGGCTGCAGTTGGCACAGGACCGGGATAATTGGAGATCTGTGGAAGAGGCCTTTGCCCTGCAGTGGGCGTAGAGATGTTGATGATTGTGATGATGATGACCCCATGGAAATCACCGTTCCTTGAAGTCGAGGCTGTGTGGCACAGCCTAAAATCGCAAAATTTTGGTTACTTAGCTCCGCGGAAAGTCCGCAAAAGAATAAAATCACTTATGGCATGGTGGTTGCCAGAATCACTTGTCTTCCGCCTTGTTATAGCAATGCTGAACATACCATGCAAGCAACGCCCTGCAGTGCTTGTCTTACGAGGGCCCTTTAAATATGATTATGCTTAGAACTTTTAGACAACATAAACTTCATGTAAGTTTAAAAGCAGTTAAGTCAACGTCATCTGCGGTGCTACTCCAGCTCTATCTCGCCGGTGGCGATGGCAGCCAGCTGCGGCGACGTTCCTTCCCCCTTGACGATGAGCTTTCTTCGAGCTTTCTTCGCGGCTAATGAATGCTGTAATCTGCTCCAGAAGTTGGGTTCTCCCCAACGGAGGTAGTTAGCTGCCCGCACGTGCAGCCTCAGGTCATCGTCGAGCATTCCAGGCTCCAATTCTTCCATGAGGACTATGAGCAGCCTGTTGACGTTGTCCTGTAGGGCGCGCTGGTGTGCCAGTCGGAATTCGAAGCGACACCACTCACTCGCCACGAAGTTCCTGCAAGATGATACAGAGGTGGCGAGTTTGTTTGCGCACATTTTGAATGCAATATCGCAAGCTGACAACGGGGCGTATCAAGGAAGGCATGCTGTCGATACTTTTACAGCGTAGCTGTTAAGTACTGGCTAGGTTGATCTTCTGGGCGTCTCCAGCATCGAGTGGTGTTAAACGAGGAGATGGGATGCAAATAGCCAAAGAGAAACAGAGATTAAATCAGAGAAATAAAGAATAAATTGTTTGGGCGAGCAGAAATTCGAATGTGGGTACCCACGGTCTGAAAAGCGAGCGTCATAGCACTAGGCTATAGACTACCGCTTCCAACCGTCAACTTGTTATGGGCGAGAGAAAAACGAACTGTGAGACAGGGAGGAATCCACAGACAGAGAGAACGAAGGAGGGTCGTCTGCTCCAATCATCTTGTTTTGAGAAGACAATGCAAAGCTGTGGGAGTTGTGAACAAGAAAGCACGGCCGGCATGCCAAGTGCCAGGTTCCTTTTTTATTTCCCAGAAGCGTCATATATGTTTTTACCGCAAGTAGCCAATATAACAGAAGCAAGAACATTGCAGAGACGTCAACAACAGTAGTGTATTCATCGTCATTCTACATTGCAGCACTGGAGGCCAAAACGAGTAGGCAGCCGCCCCGTGCTCACACAAAAGTGTGAAAATTTGTAGACAACGGTAACATTCCCAACAAGGTACACTCCATCATCTCATCAACCTTCCTTTCGCGCAATCACAGCAGAAACATATTACGAAACTTCAATGGTTCTTTATTGGGACACTCCCAATACGTTGTGCTTAGCAAACACTGCCCAAGTCTTTAATGTCACTTATACGTACCGCATTGTCCTTGTCCAGTAGTAAAGCCTTCGAGCTTAATTAAACGAGTAGAAGTGCCCAATCTAGTTTTTTAAAGAGGACGTAGTCAGTTGTACTGATTTTTATAACGCGGTCCGGTAGATTTCCGGGCTAAATATGCTTACGCATATCAACAGGTGTCTTGGACACCTGTTCATATGCCTGCACACCTGAACACCTGCACATGCTTGAACACCTGCACAGCTCAGTCGTCCCTGTGCTGTGCAGGTGACGGTCGTCATGCACTTATGAGATACGGGCCCTGTAATCTGCGCTAAATAGCCGAGACATTATGTGCCTTAGATAGTCGCAGCAGAGCAGATGGCGTTGCATTAGGTTACTTGACTTTTCATACGCTAGTTTGCATTGCGGAATACCACCGCTAATTTTTTTCGTGCAGTTCTTCTTCAGGTTCTTTTTTTATCCATCTTATCATTGTTGTGGCTTTGTAAGCCACTAAGAAATGGCTTCCTCAGACCACAGTAAATTTCACCCTCAGCTCCCTAAGGACGTCGACAGCGTTAGTGCAAGAGGAACATCTCTCCCGTGTTCACTTTCAACCTATACAACTGGACTCAGTGTGATGCCGAAAGTCGAAGTTTTCTTTGCCTTGTATAGTAGAAGCGTTCCTTTGGGCCTTATTAAAATAATTGTTGTATGTAAAACAAAAACGCATTCTACAAAGCGCTAACTTATTTTGGTAATACTATACTTGCATAAAAGTTACCAGTCTGGCACACTTTTATTTGCAGTAAATCCTCACAGTGTTCTTATTTTTATTCATTTACACTCCCACCTATTCATGGCCTATCCGTGCCAGAGAGTTCGGCTAATACAAGCAGAAGCATACATACCGACCAGGTATATGCACTTAGTTCAGACACAAACGCTTTGCCTGAAAGTAAATGCTACCACTTCTTACCTATTTGGCCACATAAGCAGATAGATGCATGCATGTTCTTGCCTGCCGAATAAGCGATAGTGTGCCTGAAGCTTCGCATGACGTGAATTTGAGCTACTTTGTTAGCAACTCCCGATTCAACGCCAGAAATTAAGGGCACAGAAAATGCACAGCGCACTCGATTTTATTAGGTGCGTTGCGTTTCAATTCTTTTGATTTGGTTCGTGTACACCTTATTTTCGTCTGTGACGTTTACATTACATTCCGCACATGCTAATGAGCGCCTACTCACTGTGTGAGCACAAGAAGAGTACGACGTGAGCAGGCGACAGCATCGCGAATGATGTCCTGGAGAAGGTAGCCGCCCTTGAAGTTTCGCTCGTAGGTGCAGTACGACAAGCCCATGGCATCCAGTTCGGGAAGGATCTCGTCGTGTATAAAGTCGATATCTCTGCTGCTGAACGAGACGAACACGTCAAACAGTTTCTGCATGTCGTCCTCCTCGTCCCAGCACGCCCATCCGCAAACACCATGGACACGGAGCCACGTCCTTATAACGTCCTTGTAGCGCAGATAAGTGGCCGACAGTCCCAATAAGACAACCAAGAGACCTGTTCTCGAAAAAGAAAACATACAAGCGGTTGAGTACAGTCAAAAATAAGCCTGCATCTCCTGCACTACCTCGATCAATCAAAATAGACAAGGGCGTTACGTATCAGAATACTCACGAATTTTCCCTGAATGAAGTGACGAAGCAGTTGCTTTGTTAAACGCAAAGCAGCACTACCACACAGTTGTTGTCCTCCCCTTCTTCGCTTCGTCATCCACAGTGACACGTAGGCAAATGCTTTGTTCATTGATTCTCGTGATTAGGTTTGCGAACGTGTTTTAGCCAAGGCCAGCCAAATGTTAAAGCCGTCGTAGCAAGCTGCACAAAATGAGGTATACCTGCTAGTATCATTGTTGGAAAAAATTGGTACGAGTAGCACTCCAAGTGAAGCCGCAGGCTAATGCTCAAGCATGCTCGGGGAACGGGTGTGCTCAGTGTGTCGTGTAGTAACTAGCTTTTGGCTCTCGGCAGATTCACGAGTTCCCAAAGCATACCAGTGCGGGAACTTTCAATTGAGGTGCTGTGTCCTTACTCCCCGAAAGCGGTCAAACCGAACGGTCGATGCTCCCGAAGGAGACTTCGGCTGTTCAGTTTTTTTTTTCTTCAGTTTGTCGTCTAATAAACACGGGATCTTGGGCGCTTTGATGGTACATGGGCTAAGTTCAACGAACCCCTAGACTGGGGCACGTAATCAAGTATTACCGCAGTCGCAAATGAAGGAGCCACACTTCCATTGTTCTTGATATCGTTCACGTCGACCACGTTCGCTCTATAAAGGGCAGCTGGTGTGAACGCCAAACAACTTCACCTAAGCGATAAGAGCTGTCCCCTTGAGAACCAAGCGTACAGATAGCTCTCGCACAATGGCTACTCCATCTGACAGGCACGACGACGTAGCCATAATCGTCGTCATTCCACAACCAAGTTTGCAAGAACGCCACAATATCTACTTAGTGTTTTTAAACGCGTACTTCAAATTTAGCTGCCTTATCATCTCACGCGTTTAATACCTTAATCACATTATCACCCGTGTACACAAAACTTGAAATATTCCAGCGGCTTGACGAGGACGCATACGTACCGAAAGCCAGTAGGAGATGCACCACCCACCGCGGTATCACCACAGGGCAGAGGTCGTTCTGCCCGAGGGAAAGAAACTGCTTTCCTGACACAAGTAGGTTGGGACTCCTTGCGCACACGATGTCACTGGCATCCCGAACCTGCAAAAGGCAAGCGGGAGACGAAAACCATGACATCAATCCAGTGCATACGACTTTAGCACAGGAATCCTGCACTGGAATTATCACAGGGGCACGGCTGACGACATTTCCCGCCTTCTATTCATATTCGTATCGGAGAGTGTTCGATAAATGCAGAACAATTTAAAATGATGAGTGCCGTTTCAATATGCGAGAATGGATGACCTGCGAGCCTCTGCAGTGAGACCGGCCCACCGCTGTCAAATTCTCAATACAAGAGACTCAAGAGATGGACGTACTCTTGGTGAGAACGTAGCCATATATATTTATCAAGACTCATTTAATCCTTGGTGCAATTAAAGGACCGTTGGAACCAGTTTCGTCAACATTTCGTTCGCCTAAATCAGCTTTGGCTAAGGTCAAGTCACCTTTCGTTGTCTCAATGCCCTTCTGACGCACATTTTTTCTAACTTGGCTCAAATGTTCTTTTCAATATGAACAATTGGCTCTACCACAGTGGTCTAGTGGTTATGGCTCTCGGCTACAGATCCGAAGGTCGTGGGATCGAATTCCGGTCGCGGCGGCTGCATTTCCATAGAGGGGAAATGTTGAGTCCCCTGTGCTGTGGGATGTAGAGATAGAGAGAGATGATGGGCGGAACGTAGGAAGAATGTGCCATGTAAGTGTACGTTAAAGAACCCAGGTGGTCGTAATTTCCCGAGCCCTCCACTACGGCCTCTTTCATAATCATATCGTGGTGTTGGGGCGTAAAACCCCATAAATAATTCAATGCATATGAACCACTGCTCCACGCATTTCAAAGCACCGGGGTTCGGCGCACGGCTGTAATACTGTACGCGTCATTTTGTCCAAAAACCCGATCCGCCAGAACCTGGCCGCATCGAGCATTTCTGCAGAAATGCTAAAAATCGACACTGCTCTCATGACTGCGTATCCTCTATACTGTACTAGATATATAGCAATTCAGTGTATACGCCTCATGACCAACATTTTCCCACTGAACAATCCGTCCTGAAGAAATAAAGTAGAATTACAGTGTATGCTCTCTACGGGAGCAGAATTGCACGTAGGCCTGCCATCATGAGCGTGCTGGCAACCAAGGCGTTGAGGAAAAGCCAAACGTCACATCTGCCGCAGAGAAGGTCCGAGCTCGTCACATGCGTGATCACCGACCAACTTCACTACACCGGTGTTGTACTAGCTTTCTCAGGGACGATCGAAAAGCACCTGATTGAACATGTGCATATAAACAGCGATAGCTGTATTTAAGTTCTGCGATGATATCACGTCCTACTGTTCTTGCCAATGCGCCGCCTACCGCAGGACGTTTTTTTTTTAATTCGCTCACGGCCTCGTGGTGCCATCTGTCGACGATAACGTGAATGAGTAGCGATAAACGAATTCAAGATAAAGTAAAAGAGGTGTTTCTCAAGCGACGTTTTGTTCAACCTTCGTGGCACAGACCATCCTTGGCTTGTTTGGATCTTCATCAGTATCTGCCAAGCTATCCTGGCCAGTCCTCGTTGCACCACCTGTCCTCGTTGCAGTATTTTCGAGTGCGAACTGAACTCTGCCGAGCAAAAGCCACCCTGCTTTATCGTTTGTGGCTAAGAGAGGTTTTTACGAAGTATTCATTTATGATTGGAGTAGCCGCGGACTTTGTGACTCCTGTCATCGCGAAGAGACGCTGAAACACATCGCATGCGACTGTCCTCGACATAAATAACATGCAGAGACAATCACTGGCGTCCGCTCTTGCTCACCCTGACATGCGAGGGATGTCGGTCGATGCCATTCTGGAATGTCCACCCTACAAGCCATCGCAACTGAAGGCGGCGAAGTCACTCTTAAAGTTCCTGAAGAGAACAGACTTGCACAATTCACTATAACAGTGATGTCGCATACCATGCTGGAGCCACTGTCTCTATGTGCTTTATCTGCTCCCTTTTCTCTCTCTCTCTCTCTCTCTCCCTTTGTTCTTTCAACTTTCAATCTCCCCCATCCATTCCCCCTTGTGCAGCGTAGCATAAAGGTTGTCCTACACTGGTTAACACCCTGCCTTTCCCTCTCTATTTCCCTCTTTCTTAAATCAGTACCTGCAGATGCTTGTAATGCTCCGTCACAGTTTATTCTTGCCCTAAGCTATTTATCTTGGTTGCTTCAGCTGCTTCACTTTTTATAACGTTTTTATACACGGCTGTTAACTATGCGTAACGTTTATGCGCAATATATGCCGGATACTCGGCTCTTATTTCACTTTGCATCTGTAGATTTGTGCAGTATACATACAAATTTGGGTCTTCTAGATGTATGCTTTATTGGTATTTTAAATTGGAAGCATTTCTCGGCGATCTCGAAAACATTTGACCATATCTTTTTATCCACCTATCTAGCCTCCTAGGTCTCGCTGTTCCACCGGTTCACTTGCTATACACCGAACTTGGAATGATAGGGCATGAGCGTATGACGAACCGGAATAGCAGATCTTGAAGTCAGTAACTTGATATAATTGTGCACGTCACGGTTACCGATGGTAAGATTAGGTGTCACACCCGCAGTGCTAGCCCCGGCTTATGCGAGCATGTGCCACATATTCTTTTATTTGTTTTAAAATACTACAGCCCAATTCAGGATTATTGAAGGAGTTGGCTACATCAATAATATCGGAAGAAAATAGTAACCTCACAACTGCTTTAACAAAAACAGACATCAAAATGAAACAAGTATAACAGTAACATCATGCAAGTGCCTTTAAAAATCAGACGAAGTCGCATAATTGAATGTTATCCGTGCAGAATATTTAAATCAATTACCAAGCAATATAGGTAACCGAAATATTGCTAGAATACGTATTCTCATGAAAGGATGACACTTTTATTTCAACTTGCCATTAAATTTATGCCAACGTGCAGACACACACAAACGGGTTTTAATGACCTAAGGCAACTACGTGCTGTTGAAGGTTGGAATCGAACCCGGGTCCTCGAGGTGCCAAGCGTGCACTGTAGCACACATTCGTGGGCGCTCCTACAACGCGGCACATTTTGTATATAAACCTGTTACATTAGCATTTGTGGTGATGGCGTTACTCTAATGTCGATTGCGGTTGTAGTCTGTGTTCTCCTATCCTATAGCAATGTAAGGAACGATACGAATGGCCTACTCTCACCCAGCTTGATGTTGTCCGGCTTTGCTCAACACCGGAGCTATACCCCAGCTCATGATGATGATGTTGTGATATGGATGAACAGAGGAGACTTTTCGATAAAAACAGGCGTCTTTGCAACAGTGCAAGTGCCGACGTTACGTCGTCCCATGAGCTGCCCTCCAGTCACCACAGCGCTGTCCTCGTGACTGGGAACCCCATGTTTTGCACAAAACTACTCAATTTTCACAAAGACGTTGATCCTACTCGTAAAACCTAGCAAGTTTTCTCACTGGCAGTTTCGCATGACATCGACTGCTCCAATACGTGGGATCTGTCGGATTTTTTTAACACGGAAACACACTGCACAAACGCATTGCAGTTGGTAATCGTTTTGCTTATAACCGCTTGAATGAACAATAATTTCTGCCCATTGGCTATAAATCTACTCGACAACAAGTGCTGCTTCAAGTACTTGCGCGAATGGGCCCGATGATATTCGTTCGGTTGCAAGTTTACCGTTTTAACGAAAGTATTCCGTGCCTAATTTTTCTACGTTAGGTGTAAAAATATATCCTCCTGGGGCCTGCAGGATATAAACTATGAAATCTTAAAGAGCAAACTCTTGTAGCGTGTAAATTGCAAGCTATTCCATCAGTAATGTGCTGTTTCCGTTGCCTATTTATGATTAGAGAAACTGGTATACTGCAACGTACTCTTTCAACGTAGTGAGGCAACGCAGTGCCGTTTACCGAAGCTTATCAAGATAAACGTGCATAAGAGTTACCGGCACTTGCCTACGGGAGAGAAGATTGGACGTTCAAGAGAATGCTTCGGCTTAAATTGAGAACCACAAACCGAGCAAGTCAAAAGACAATAAAAGGCACGCGTAAGGCGTGTAATTAGGAGGCAACACAAACGATGGTCGTTAATATTAACGGACTGGATTTCAAGTGAGTTTGAGTGTTACACAGTTAGGCGCAAAATTAGTTGGTAGATGAGACCAAGAATTTTACCGCGGAAGGTTGGTCGTTGGTAGGCCAGGAGCGGTTAAGTGGTGACATATCAGGCAGGCATTTTCCCTGCAGTTGGCGTAGAAAAGCGTATGGTGGTGATGAATCAATAACTCAATCAATGATGAGGCAGATTCGCTACCTGTCCCAGGTGACCACGTCTTGTTAGAAGTAAAATGCAAGAACATACCGTGCAAATTTAGGCGCATTTTAATCTGTACTACATGGTAACACTAATATGCGGTCCTCTACTAGCGCGCGCTTCAAAATCGTTTATTATACATGCTAGTAATCCAACATGAATTAGTTTCGATTGCTTTAGGTTGCCTCTCGTCTCAGTAATAGAAGGTATGAATTGTGAAGCTTGCAAATTTGGGCCGGTAAACGAATCGGTCAGTGTGCAGCAATGACATGTGCCACCACTTTATGACAAGGAAATGATCCATGACGTAACTACCAAAAATTCACTCCAAACAATGTTATGACTGTTCACCGAAACCCATATCAGCTTATATTGGCCCTGAAGGATGTTCACTACATCAAGGTTCTCACCACTTTTCCGTTCGCTTGAAACCATTGTCTGAAGCTGTAGTCAGCACAGTCGCACGAGTAGGGGTTGCGGGACAGCCACATGGAAGTTAGGTTGAGTCGTGTTACCAGGAAGAAGGGCAATCCCTTCAGCTTGTTGCCTCGCAAATCTAGTGAAGTCAACCTGTCTGGAATACTGGTGATGCTGATACTCGTCAACGCATTATCTTTCAGTGACAGCACTTGCAGATGCGGCGCCGCCTTCTTGACAGTCTCATCCAGGTGCAGCAGCTGGTTTCCACTCAAGTCCAGCCGCGTCGTACTTTCCGGCAACACCCTGGGAATCCTGCCCACAGTCGCTGACGAGCAGTTCACACTTATTTCTCTCTCTCCGAGCGCTCCTTCGTGGCATTCGCACTGGCATCCAGGCTCGCAGTCATCCTCCCATCTTAGGAAGTATTGACGTTCCAGCACGCGCATTGGCTTCCCTTTAAGCCACCGTGGTTCCGCGCACATTGGGGATCCTCTTGCCTCGATGTCACCGTCCTCTTCCATAAGCCAAGCCATTCTGCAGTCGCAGATGAAGGGGTTATCTGAACGAAACAAAACCAGGTGGGAATCAGTATAGTTCGACTTTTAGTGGTTGCTCTTAAATGCGTGAAGTGCTTAGGAATTTATTGGAAAGGAGTAAGCCAACAACCAACAGTTATGGCTGCGCTAATAGCTGCCAAATAACTAAGGAGGCTATCAAACTGGCTGGGCGATTCTTCGGGATATTCTTGAAATAATGCTCAGTATTATGTGATTCCAGTCACTGAACTCAGTTGCTTTCACGTTGTGTTATTTGAGATGCTGCAGCCGCAATGCCGTCGTTCCAGGTTGTGACGCGGCGCCGCGCCACAGGCAGCGTTCCATAAGCTATTAGCGAAATAATCAGAAGCCAAATGGTCGGACACGTTGCATATAAAGTGTCACTAGACGCAACGAACGAGTAAGTGAGGTCTCCTCGATTATTTTTGCAAACAATTTCATAACTTATTATTTTAATGATCTTGGGTCGTAATGCTAATGCACTTTATTTAAAGAAAGGCAGAGACCTTTCATGGCAGGGGCGGTTCGTAGTGTTACAAAACTGTTCTGCTTTGGATAAACACAAAATTGTGACTTGTAGCTCAGTTTAGACCGAGAAGCTATTTTTGAGCTACCTGTACTAACTTTTTCATTATATGTTTATTAAAAATACAATGAAGTTTTGCCTAACTTGTATGTGTTTTATGAAGAAACTTCAGTACGTATTTTCAAGTTTGGGGATTAATTTTAAATCGACATAAATGGCTTCTAACAATCACAGTCATGTCGTCCCTAGAGCGGTCTACCAATGCCTAGGAACTCACGGCGAATTTTCTGACAGCTGGAGCTGGGAGAGCGAACATTCGAAAATTTTAATATCGAATTGAACGTAGTCCTCCTCGTTGGGATTTTCGAACCAAGTAGCTGTTATTCGTAAACCTTTAAGTTTTAGAATGTCTCACTAATACACGGAAGTTTTACCTGCACCGGCAAAAGCACAGAATTGGTGCAACCGTATCGTAAATTTCATCAAGTCCTGCGTATAACATACATAAAGCATGAAATAATATGCAATATCGCAAGCTGCCGCGCTCTGATAACGCAAATTTACCGTGCATACAAAATCTCATCCACACTTATTTAACGTATTTGCTCATAGGACGGGTATTGCTTGATTCCTGCAAACGTTACGCTTGTACTTAACATGATGGGTAACAGGACGGAAACATCAATTCATATTTATTTCAAGAACAGCCGCTAAATAATGGAGAATTATTCTAAATGTATTTGGTGATCGCCTCGTTTTGATTCGCTTCTCTCATTATTCGATTGATGTTCGTTTCGTTCTCGAAAATCGCTTTTGACAAACCAGCAGTGAATTTGATCTTGCGCTTTATGTGGCCTGCCAAGCTTGTCTATGCAGCCTTGTCAAAGTGTAACCGGGTATTACGAGAAGAACTCTTCACATCTCCAGTGTCCTATTAAAAGCGTGTCATCTCTCATTTCGCTCAAGTGTCATCGACTCCTTTTCCTCATAGTGTCGACGCGGGATTTCCTATTTGCCAGCACTCATTGTAAGTGAGGTGCACACAATGACCACAATTATTATACAAGGGTAATCATAAACGTATAATTCAGCAAGAGCTCGATATTTGAATGCGCGCGTTCTAGCAAAGCCACCTTGGAAAAATGACTGACTGATAGACGAACAGCGATGTCTAGTTAAGTATAGTCATGAGGTTTCCTTGCAGTTTTACAAACAACGCTTTAGGATGCGATCAGCCTGGAGTGCTGCATGGGTGTTCAAGCTCAGTCTCGCTGCTGCGCCTCTGCGACTCAGGGCGATGATGCGTGAGATATTTACTTCTACATGTGTGGCTGCAAGTGTAGCCTTAGGAGGAGGAGGTTCACGGGCAACATAAAAGAAGGAGCCTTTGCCCAACCAGGTTCGAAACAACTTGCATGTGCGCAAGGTTCGCGAATGCTTGGAGACGTCTGTTTTCGTCTTCACTATATTGCACAAAATATAGACTTGACTGACACATGCTGGCGCATACTACATCGAAAGAGATGGCAAGCTTGAGAAATTGCTAGCCAGGTCTATCAGACCAGCGTCACTCCCGGGAATATAATCAGCTCCACCAACGCCACCACTACCAGTAATCTCATGTAGTCTAATCTCCTTATAGCCTCGTCTTCAGCCCCTGGACATAATCGCACTAGGCCGAGTGGGATCCTTAAGGGACCCATGACAACACCATTGCACACGCGATATATTTGAGTTATTTCGTTGTCTTTCATACGGGGGCACTTCTGACTCCGTTTAAGTGGCGAAAGTTCCCTCCAAGTTCTTTTATTATGTTACTAAAGTGGCAGCATTCATCTGAGCTTGCGGCACCTCGACACACTAGTAGGACGCAGTGAGTGGCCTATCTGTAACGTTTTAGTGGACGCAAATATCGTTGACGTCAGCGGAACCAGAAGGCGATCAGCAATATGGGATACAAGGAGGCGTATTTTAGGGGCGAAGCTCCTTAAAGCGGCACCCGTTCGTCCCTCGTCGTAGTCGTAGTGCGTAACCAGTCTTACGCTTTGACCTCCAAGGTGGTGCCGGTGGGAGATTTCTCCTGTGCGTTGTTGAACAATAAAAAAAAATTCGCAGCGTGCGCGTTCACTAAAAGCGGAATTCTTCTGTCTCTCATTCCCCTTTAGCAGCCATTGGCATGTTCCAGTAGGAAACGTTAGTAGAAGTAGAAGTGTTAAAAGCCGACTTCTGCTGTCTCTCATTCCCAGTAGCAGCCATTGTTTACCTCCAAGGTAGTGCCTGGTGAGATTTCTCCTGTGTGTGATTAAACAATAAAAATTTTGTTCAAAACGCCGTTGATTGATGAAATAAACCAACGAAAGATGCCAGATGTTTTTATGAACCATCTGGTGTATATTTTAGGGGCGAAGCTCCCTAAGGCGTGGGTCGTGCGTCCGCGATGTATGTAGTAGTAGTAGTAGTAGTAGTAGTAGTAGTAGTAGTAGTAGGTAGCCACCGGTGCGTGCCTGCCGGGAGGCACGCACGCGCCGAGGGCGAGCGCGTGGCTCCCGGCGCTCGCCCTCGACGCGAGCGCCGGGAGCCACGCGCTCCCCGGCAAACTCGACACTGCCCCGGCAAACGCGAGAGACAACGTTGGTGCAGGCAGCGTCTCCTAGCGAGTTTCTTGATTGAGAAATACCGACTGCTCGCGTTGGAGAAGCGTTCACCGGCAACCCATATAATATATATATATATATATATATATATTTATTTATTTATTTATTCATTTATATTTATATATATATAAGGTTGAAAAGAGACACACGTTCAAAATTCTTGCTTTATTAACGTTTCGGCCGGCCCACCGGCCGAAACGTTAATAAAGCAAGAATTTTGAACGTGTGGCTCTTTTCAACCTTACATTGGACCGGACCCATCGAACTTCAATCTGAAAAAAAAAATATATATATATATATATATATATAGGCACTGGATCTTGACTTGCAATGAAGTTCCGGTGGGAGATTTCACTTGTGCATTGTGCATAGTTGAACCGTGAGGATTCGTAGCATGCGCGTTAACTAAATTAATCCGGAAATCGGCACGATCTACGATGAACATCCCGAGCTTCGCCCATTCATCATCATTCACTCCGTGGATATGCTGTAATTTTTTTTTCTGCATCCTCCTTCCGCGTTGGCCACTCAAGCGTACGTTGAACACGCAGCACGTGCTCAGCCGTATACTACTACACGCGGCGTACGGTTCAGCAGGACACACGGAGTTATCAAGCGATCAGCGCACAGGCCGCGTAGGCTGCGTCAGAACACTGACGGATTCTGGCACTGTCCACGCCCAGCGCTTTGGCATGCACGATCGCACTTTATACCTTTGTGGCGGCACACTCAACGCTTCATTATCATTCAGCTCAGGATAACACGGCTACATGCTGCACTGTGTATCTGATAAGACACCGCGCCAACGGAGCAGTCACCCGAGAGAGGCGTCACCGACGGTGGCTACAAAAACGGGCTGCCCAACTTGCAACACGCCCATTCTTTTCGCTGCCCATACGAGCTTAGCGTAAGTGTCGCCACCCGCTGCCATTGCTGATCGAATAAACAGTTGGCACAGTTTCATGTCGCGATTCGTGGTTTAACACACTCGACATCTCACCCCTTCATCAAGCATAAAAAATAATTATGCATAGCCCTTCTTCATTCTACAGTAACATTGTAACTAAAATTGTGGTCTCGGCACCCCGCCACGGTGGTCTAATGGTTATGGCACTCTACTGCTGATACGAAGGTCGCGGAATCGAATCCCTGCAACGGTGGCTGCATTTTGATGGAGGCGACTTATTGAGGCCATGTACTGTGTGATGTCAGTACACGTTAAGATGAAACTTTCTGGAACGCTGCAAGGAATAAAGAACGCTGCGCGTCTATGATAAATATATCGTCGTTTTGGGACGTAATACCTCACAAATCAAAACTGTGGTTTGGCTAGCGGCAAACGCAACACAACATCCTACCTTCCATGACGACTCCGACAAGTAGGCCTCGCTAGGCGGACGCCGTTGCCGACGGCGCGTTGCAGGCAGTAGTAAGCTCGTCGTATGGTGCTTGTTTGCAACATGATCATTTCTACGTATAAATCGTGCGATCAGCTTGTTCTTGCACCACGGCAACTCTGGTGACGTGCGCGATCAGCTGTTCTTTCACCTCGGCAACTCTGGTGACGAGGCGAGCTGGTTCCGTGCAGCGGCCCGTCACGCCCTTTCCCTCCAAAATATCCATGCATTGTGGCTCCCGATCGTGCGCGTGGCTTGGAAGCAGGCACTGCTCTGCGGAACTATATGGTCTACTTTCTGCATAACTTAACGCACTTTCGATTTGTTTCGCACCCATGGAGGCGAAATCTTGAGGCCCATGTGCTGTGCGATATCAGTGCACCTGAAACACCAGGTGGTCGATATTTCCGGAGACCTCCACTACGGCGTCTCTCATAATCAGAGCTGGTTTTGGGACGTTAGACCCCACAAATCAATCAATTTGTTTCGCATCAGAAACAAACTGTGGTCAATATTTGCCATGTCCTAGCGAGCGGTGATGCGACAAATAGATCGATAGCATGGCCTTTAAAACAGCGGGAATAGAACTTCCGCCCAGCGGCGTGATGTTACGGCTACATGCTGCACTGCGTATCTGATAAGACACCGCGCCAACGGAGCATCACCCGAGAGAGGCGTCACCGACGGTGGCTACAAAAACGGGCTGCCCAACTTGCAACACGCCCATTCTTTTCGCTGCCCATACGAGCTTAGCGTAAGTGTCGCCACCCGCTGCCATTGCTGATCGAATAAACAGTTGGCACAGTTTCATGTCGCGATTCGTGCTTTAACACACTCGACATCTCACCCCTTCATCAAGCATAAAAAATAATTATGCATAGCCCTTCTTCATTCTACAGTAACATTGTAACTAAAATTGTGGTCTCGGCACCCCGCCACGGTGGTCTAATGGTTACGGCACTCTACTGCTGATACGAAGGTCGCAGAATCGAATCCCTGCAACGGTGGCTGCATTTTGATGGAGGCGACATATTGAGGCCATGTACTGTGTGATGTCAGTACACGTTAAGATGAAACTTTCTGGAACGCTGCAAGGAATAAAGAACGCTGCGCGTCTATGATAAATGTATCGTCGTTTTGGGACGTAATACCTCACAAATCAAAACTGTGGTTTGGCTAGCGGCAAACGCAACACAACATCCTACCTTCCATGACGACTCCGACAAGTAGGCCTCGCTAGGCGGACGCCGTTGCCGACGGCGCGTTGCAGGCAGTAGTAAGCTCGTCGTATGGTGCTTGTTTGCAACATGATCATTTCTGCGTATAAATCGTGCGATCAGCTTGTTCTTGCACCTCGGCAACCCTGGTGACGTGCGCGATCAGCTGTTCTTGCACCTCGGCAACTCTGGTGACGAGGCGAGCTGGTTCCGTGCAGCGGCCCGTCACGCCCTTTCCCTCGAAAATATCCATGCATTGTGGCTCCCGATCGTGCGCGTGGCTTGGAAGCAGGCACTGCTCTGCGGAACTAAATGGTCTACTTTCTGCATAACTTAACGCACTTTCGATTTGTTTCGCACCCATGGAGGCGAAATGTTGAGGCCCGTGTGCTGTGCGATATCAGTGCACCTGAAACACCAGGTGGTCGATATTTCCGGAGACCTCCACTACGGCGTCTCTCATAATCAGAGCTGGTTTTGGGACGTTAGACCCCACAAATCAATCAATTTGTTTCGCATCAGAAACAAACTGTGGTCAATATTTGCCATGTCCTAGTGAGCGGTGATGCGACAAATAGATCGATAGCATGGCCTTTAAAACAGCGGGAATAGAACTTCCGGCCAGCGGCGTGATCTTACAAGTCGCCAGGGCTACCGTTGGCTGTGGCGGCCTCACGGTTACGTCTAGCGACGACCAAAAATCTGCCCGATTGAACGTCGTCATCTGTGTCTCTGGGGGCCAACGATGTGATGCAGATCTGGTGCGGCATGCAAATTCATCAGAGTGGCGATGGCGCTCTCCGGAACGCCGCCGAATCCTTAGCTCACGTGAGCATGCGTGCGCTCAGTTCCGATAGCCGTCAGCTAGCTCCGGAGTGCTAGTTTCTTAGAATATTTGGCGCGCGTTTGTAAGCTTCACTAAAAACTGAACGAAATTAACGGAAATTAACGACTCCTGGACTTATGAGCCGTCACGCTGGAGGAATTACGGCTTCATGCCGGGATTAAAGACACTATTTTAGTTATTACAATATAAATCCGGCAATAATAAAGTCAGCTCTTACGGCGCTTTTGGGATCGATTAACTGATTTATAAACTGGTTGATTTCGGGGCTTTTGTGTCCCAGAACCACCATATGATTATAAGAGACGCCGTAATGTAGGGCTCCGGAAATTTCGACCACCTGGGGTTCTTTACCGTGCACAGATATCGTGCTGTACACGAGCCTGGACATTTGGTCTCCAATGAGCTCTTTGATTCGATTTCCTTTGATTCGCTTTCCATCATCGCTGCTCACGTTACACACAGCCTAACCATCCTGGATATGAGGTACGCTGATCACCAGGCGGGCCACATAAGAAGCGTACGGCCTGCAGTACACTTGCACAATAGTGACGTCCCTACCACCAGTCATAGTTTAAGAAATTAACATAAGCAACATTTCGCGTAAGTATAATAGAAACCAAAAAGAGTGTCGTAACTGTCAATATTTACAGCTGGGACGTTGGTAGTTTCCTCTGCAAAGTCACTCCGGCGCAGCAGCTTCACTTGGTTTCCAGCAAGGTCCAGGTACAGCAGACCAGTAGCGGCGATGAAGGCACCTTGCACGTTGGTGATGTTGTTCTCCTTCAGGGTAACTTTGATCAAATGTCTGTTGTTTTGGAACTCACCACTTTCCAGTGTCAATATCGCGTTGTATGAGGCATCAATATATTCCAATTTAGGCAGGCCGCTCAAAGAAAAGTTCAAGGAAAGTATTCTATTTCTCTCCAGGTTCAATATGTTTACATTCACAAGGCCTTTGAATGCGTCCATTCCAATCCAGGCGATGTTGTTGAAAGAAAGGTCTATCTTTACCAGGCGAACGTTGTCCTGAAAAGTACCGTCGCTAACGCTGGAAATACTATTGCTCTTCAAAAAGACCGCCCTTAGCTCAGTCAGGCCTCTAAATGTAACGCTTATATCCGCAATGCGGTTAAAAGATAGATTTATGGTTTTAATTTTTCGCGTCCTATCGAATAACGTCGAAACTGTGGTCAAGTTGTTCCTAGACAGATTTATGTCTTCAAGAATCGAATGATGTGCGAAATAGGAATCGCTTAAATTTGAAATGATATTTCTGCTTAGGTCGATGGCTGTCAGCTCTTCGAGTTGCTCGAAAGCTCCGGCAATTATATGCGTCACGGAGTTGTCCTTTAAGTTTAGCCGTCGAATGCCACCATTCCTGGATAAAAACCTAGGAATCAGAGTTATGCAGTTCTCTGTCAAACGGAGTTCTTTTAAGTGCCTAAAATACGGCAGGGTCGATCGCGCTAATTTTTCGATGTCACAAATCTCGTTCTTGCTGAGATCAAGTGCCTGAAAAAGAACGTTAGTTTGTGTAAGTAATCGAGCAATCCTACGAAGATTATTGGTTCTTGCTACTGAACATATTTACCAGTGTTCTTATTTGTCGGTCATCATCTTGGTTATTAAGGTGCCGTTATAAATAGAACAGGAAGTACTTTTGCTACTTTTCTTAAAAATGCTCTCTTATGCTGAATCAGTCTCCCTAATAAAAGTGGTCGGGGTGTTGTACGTTATCGTCTGGCGTAGGTACTCCGTCTACTTTCTCCAATATTTCTCCCGTAAGTATGTACTCCGAAAAATTTTAGGTTGAGGATTATATTCGTATATGGCCTCAGTTTATTCTGGAAAAATACGCACTGGTCCATCTGATACAGCTTTTCTCTGATGGACGAGCAGTTCGCGTAACTTTATTCAAATATTCCTGAAAACTGATTGAATTTAAGGATTTAATCATCATTCTTTCAGGTCTTTGTGATTTTGCCAAGAACAACAGCGATGAGAAGAGGTCAGTTTCGCGAAATATTTCGTTTCCTCATTCTGGATTTCATACATGGAACAAACCTACCGAGGCCCTCTACGCTCCCACTCCACGTGTTTAATTGACCAGAATTATCTTTGAACAGCGTTAGTGCTGATATGACCAACAGGAGTGGTATAGTCATAAAGCAAGACTGAAATTAAAGGGGTCGTGGAACGTTTTCTGAAGATTTGATACGAAGTGTGTACTCCGAATCCTGACACTCCAGCCAGTAGTATGCATCTTTTAGAGCGACCAAATCACGGCTGCGATTTCACCTGCCCGCGTTCTCCGCAACTCTTCAGTTCACGTCATGTTAGTCGTCACCAGGCCTCTGACACTGGCGCACTCTCGGAGGCCACGGGAAAACGAACCTTGCTCCAGCCCAGCTAGCGAACGGCGGCCACACACGCATTCCGAGTATTTTCTTACTTTCTAGCTTTGATGTGAATCTATTATTTTAGAGCAAACGTGAGTTCACTAAAACTTTATACTTAAAAATATCTTAATTTCACTTCACGGAAGCGCAACCGAATAGTAATTACCTCGTCCTGTAGTGTCGCATATTCGTTTCAGTAGTGCAGGAACGCTGATAATTCAAACGGGCGGTAATGAATGTACCAGTGAATATTTCAGCGAAATAGTTCGGAGTCGGCATGTCGAATGTTTAGTGAAGCAGTGAAGATTCCAATCGGGTATCTCCACATTCTTTTCACGACCCCTTCAAAAGTCCTACGCTGCTCAGTACATACGAACTTTTTCGTGTACTACATCATTATTGCGTGATATTCTCAGGCTCTATACTACTTTCAAGGACTGCAGTCGTTGAAGGTACAGTGCTTAGGTTTTGAGCGGTCTGTACGTTTTCTAAAGAGAGTCACTCACCTCTAAACGATGCAGGTGGTTGAACACTTCCTGCACTGAACGAATGCTGTTGTCATTAAGCATCAACTCTACCAGCGATATTGTCTTCCTAAAGAGGTTTGGCAATAACTTGTGTATATTATTGTGCGACAGTCGCAGATAGCGGAGGTTAGGCAGTCCAGAGAAGTATCCTTCGTCAATTGTTTCTATTCCGTTGCGGGTGAAATCCAGGCGCTGTAACTCGGGAAAGACGAGCGTTCCACGGAGGCGCTTCATGCGGTTCCTTGGCGCTAGGAGAGTACGAAGACGATTCGCACGGGACAGACACTCGGGGACACTTTCCATCTCGTTATCGCTGAAGACTATATAACGCATACCGTTTATGCGGCATACAGCCGCAGCGTCACGTAAGCCGCAATGCATGATGCGTAACTTATAAACGATGTGGTTCGTAAACCAGGAAGCCGGCAGCTCGGTGATATTAAGATATATCATGGACATCTTTGCCAAGAAGAGGCCCTGTAGCTTCGCCATGTCAGCGTTAAACTTTCCATCCACGGATTGGAACTTACATACAACGTTGACGCCATACGCACGCGGCCAGCACGAACAACGTTCAAGTTCTGGGCACGTGACGTTCGCCCATCCCCGTGCTGCCGCTGATGAACGTATGATGGATGTGATTACGAGCGCAAAAAGTACCTTACGCAAATCGTGAGCACCTATGGTGGACGGAGAGAGCATCTTTGGGTCTCTTACCGCTTCACTTTTCAAATACTGCTTTGAAGAACCATATGAACAGGGTCAGCCTTCATTCTTGTTTTGGAAGGAAGACGTTGTCTCTTCAGAGCTACCGCCAGCGTAGCGGCGAAACTAACACTGTTTGCGCGTGGCAGTAACGTACTCCTGGGTGTTCAAAGCATCAGTGCCACATCGGTACGCCGCCCTACATCCTGCGTGTCATGAAATATCCTATAGCGCCTCTACGAATGTGCACATGGCAGAAAATCTCACGGCTTCTCGCAGAACTCTTCACTGTTGCCAGCGTGAAGGGGTATTCGCTGTATATCAGTAAAGTATCGGCGGAACAGACCTCGTCGTAACGCGGCTCCCCAGCGGCTTCAATTGCACCAAGTATTGGCAATTTGTTTCACCCTTCCGAGCTTCCAACAAGACTAGTGTGATTGAAAGCCCCGAGAACGTCGATACCCAAGTTCGGGCCGGAAGATCATCATTGCTAAACGAGATGCAACGGCGACCCCTAGCAACAGCAGTTGTCTACCATAGAGCACGTGCGGCAGGACCCGCAAATGGTAAGCTCGATATGAGTGAAAAAGAAATCATATGCTTTACAAAGGGGGACATCCTGCGGATGTCTTGTGGCAATATGTATCTCTTAGGGTTCGTCCGTCAGAGACGACAAAGAAACTCCTATCGCGTGTCGCAGCTGGGAAATGACGCAAGAGCTGGCTGCCCTTTTCTTTCCTCAGAGCTTGACATAGAAGACGGTGGTGGATGGGTCACTTCCAATGCCTTTAGGGTCACTGACACTGCAATTGGGACTGTCCATTTTGTGCATTACGCGGAAGTGCGGAAGCTGAACGCCCATAAATTAATAGTGATACGATTCAGAATGGCCGAAATGACGTCGCGCTTTTCTGCCGTAGGTACGCGTTTCTTCTTGAAAGGCCTTATGCCATATCATGACGCGCTCCATCAGGAGATTGTCACGCGCCGCTGCACACTGCGACGTTTGCACACTTATCCCAGCTTCTATGGACACCCGCTATGCTGCCGCACTGGTACGTACAGATTGTAGCGACGTAGAAGGCTGTCCTGTTGTTTCGGAAATGATGCAGCCCGTCGTAATAAGGTTTACCCACGTAAGTACCTCCTGTCCCGCACCGTCACTGCGCCGGCATTCTTCTCGAAAACGAAGCCGAATTCTGATGTAGATAGTGTAATCATCATCATCATCAGCTGTCTACGCCCACTGCAGGGCAACAACCTCTCCCATAGATCTCCAATTATCCCTGTCCTGTGGTAACTGTGTAGATAGTATACCATAGACGTATTCCATGTGAGTAAATAGTGGTAGCCACCTGCGATATATCCAGGCGCTTGTAGCGACGTCGTGGCGCTGAGGCTTTGCCCATCGCTCTCCACAGCCTTGAACGGTCTAGGCAAAGCCATCGGCGTAGCATGTGGGAAAGCTGCCTCCGAGCACCGGGCGTCGGAGCGCGCTGGCCTGTTTACAACAGTTTGCAAGAAGCGGTATCGGGAGGGGAAGTTGCAGTAGCTCTGTCGGAAGTATTAAATTAAAATAGAAAAAAATATCTCGACGCGCAACTATGAGAAGCCGTGAGAACCTGATGGAAACGACAAGCATCTCGCGATGGATGTGAATGACTCGCAAGATATCATATCGACGCGCTGCAGTCTACGTCAGGCGTATACGTTTTAATTCGATACCCAGCGCAAGAATGAATCACCTTACAGCAAGATGTTGCTGTAAAGATAACTTGCGAACTAGGGCCTCTAATCGCTATGATGCATCTTTGTGCACAAATAACCGGATCTGATTATTTACTTCATCCTCATCATCATCATCAGTCTATTTTAGGTCCACTGCAGGACGAAGGCCTCTCCCAGCGATTTCCAATCCTCCTGAGCGAGGTGGTTCCACTTTATGCCTGCAAACTATCTTAATTTCATCGCTCCATCTAACCTTTTGCCAGACTCTGTTGCGTTTTCTCTCTCTTGGTATTCATTCCGCCGTTCTTACATTCAATCTATTATCTTTCCTCCTCATGACATGTCCTGCACAGGTCCACTTCTTTTTTTAATTGATATATCAGCTCCTCCTCTCTGTTCCTTGATCCATTTCGCTCGTTTTTTTTTTTATCTCTTAGAGTTACACCTATCATTTTCTTTCCATTGCACATTGCTTGCTCCTAGTTTTTCGTTATCCTCAACATTTCTGCACCGTACGTTATTACCGGGAGAATGCAGTGATTAAATAGTTTTTCGCTTTAGTGAGAGCGGTAAGTTTCCAGTCATGATTTCGTAATGCCTTCCGAATGCGCTCTATCCCGAAGTTATTTTCCGGGGAATTTCTTTTTCATAGCATACCAAAACAGTAATACTGATAACGCCATCATCTATGTCAATACAGCCGCCATAACGCAAAAAAAAAACAAAATTTACGGATCCTAGGACAAGGCTGCGCTTGCATAGGCGCCAGCAAGGCACGCGTAACCGTTGCTCGCGTCACACCCCCTGCTGCACCAAGTTGCGATCGCGAGTGTGATGTGCGCGCAGGTCAGCCAGGCGCACGAAGGAGGAACCCAGACGGACAGACGGACACGTTTATGAGACAGACACAGGACATGGGACAAATGCAAACGTTACACAAACGAAGACTAGGTGGGTGCCAGTGCACTGGCACTCAAAATGTTCGCCACTCACAGTTTATGGACAAGTAGCAGCCGTTACAGTGATACTCGTGCAGTCCAGAAGACTCGAGGTAACGGCCCGAGTCTCAAAAGCATGCGCTGAGACGTATCTCAGGCACGGCAATGCGTCGAGGTGTGGACCGGGTACGGGACACAGCGCCGGGACGTTGCCCAGCTCCAAGGACAGCCGCAGCACCGCAAGGGCGCGGCCCAAGTAGTCGAGCAGAATTGGGACGTTGCCCAACTAGTCAGGACAGCAGCCGCAGCACTGGGACGTGGCCCAAGTACCGGAACGCTCGCTCGAGACGGAGCCCAAGCCCAGGGACGTCTTCTCGGGGCGGAGCCCAAGCACAGGAACCGACAGGCCGGCGGACACCAAAGCCGGGGCGAGGCCCAGCCGAACAGGACACCGGGACGAGGCCCGGCGCTCGATCTGCTCCCGTCGAGTCCCACTCGTCCTGTGTTCGTTCCGGTGGCTGTTCGGCCCCGTCGCTCGAGCTGAAGTCTCGTGATCGCGCACGAACCACGTGCGCGGCCGCACTTTGTCGGCACCGCACACCGATCATCATTATCATGGCAAGCCCGCGCACTTCAAACTTCGGCCCCGCACATCGAACACAACGCATCAACGCCTGTAGGTACCGTCCTCCTACCACAGCGAGGGTGCATAAAGCGCGGAAACGGCGCGACAAACTTCGCGCGTGTGGCTTATTCGTGCAGACTGACAATAGTGAAAACGGAAAGCTCATCACAGCCAACTACAGAATTGTACAAGACAGCTGTGCCATGTATGCCATCGCAGCCGCCTGCAATTTGCAAATGCATCTTCGTAGTGAGCCTTTCGCACGTGGGAACATGGATGAACCGGTCACATATTTATTTCAATAGAGTAGATAAATATCCCTTTGACGCATTTGGAACTTCCTCACTTCAATAAAAAATGACGACCGCGGTGAAATCTATATATATAGGACAGCATGCTACGCTATCAACAACGGTAATGTAGTGTGTGCTCTGAGTTGAGCGGCATATACAAAGTGAGAAGACATCTTCTCACTTTATGTATGCCAAGAAGCTTGGTGTCGAGTGTTACACTTGAAAGGATATTTCTCTGAGATTAAAGAGGCCGCACTAACTGCTAATTAACACACAAGCTTAGCTGTGACCAGATGTGTTACCCATAACCGATGAGCCGGCATTACAGCTTCGTCTTATTCCTTAACAGCAGGAAACCAATAAAAACCTCTCCCACATTCCTTGCTCGTTGCTGGACGACCAGCTCATCGGTGTACCGTTTTTAACAGCGAAGCTGGTCTAGCTTGCCGCGAAATTAACTGGTATGAGACACTATCATTATCGTTAGTTTTGGTCGCCAAGACTGTGCGTGCCCACCGTCTATGATGGTGATTATTGCGGTTCGGTTAAGGAAGGGACGCTAATTTCTGCAGCCCATGTAGGGAGCGCGCCTAAGCGTCCAAGGTCGATGGGAGGAGGGTAGGTGAATAGATAAAAAGGAGAGAAAAGCCGTAGTGGAGAGATCAGGAAATTTAGACCACCAGGGGTTCTCTAACGTGGAGTGGCAACGCACCACTGACAACGCACATATTCTATCCAATGTCCATTGTGCGGCGTTCGCACGCCGCACAATGGACATTGGATAGAATATGTTTCCTCTCTTGCGCTAATACTCTCAGCCCACTACTGCACTGCTCAAGCAGCAACTGACAGGCGCACCAACTGATGATGATGATGATGATCCTACATAAGTGGCGCATACCCAGGTAGGGAGATGGGCCAAGACCTGATAGTCTGAGTTTTACATTGTTTTTCGGGTATACCGCTTCGTGAAAAAAATGGAAGGAAAAGAAACAGATTTCGAGGAGAAAACCTAATGAAATAAAAGAAAAAGAATTACACAGACTGATTGTGCATTTGTACTGTCAAAACAGAGAGAGCTCACATTTATTTTTATTTTTTTATTTTGTGTCAGACACTACCATCATAACCCTAAGAGTATTTTTTGTAAATGACTACAAATAACTACAATCGTATCCGTTTTGAAGTTTCAGTACAATTTTATTATGTCAAAGAGGTCCCTGTATCTGAAGCTAAATACCGAGGCACCAAAAGAAATAATTTCCGTTGACGATGTTAGCCCAAGCTTAGAAAGTACCTTTCAGGAATCTCTTTCTTATTGGTGTGGACCAGCTACATTTTCAAAACTAGTGCTCTATAGTATCAATTTCAGAACAGAGTGGGCACAGAGGCGATAACACCAGCCCAGTCCTCTGCAAATAGATTTTTCGGAAGGACTCGATAGCGTAACCTCGTAATCATCACTTCAACTTGTCGTGCCAGACACCGCTGGCTTTTCCACAGAAAACTTGAGTGGCGAAAATCTGCCCATGTTGTCACCATTTCAATGGCATCCCGGTGAAGTGCAAATGTGCGATATGTTATCCCAGTGGTGAATTCCATTGCTGGGAAGCACCGTGACTACTGGTCCGTTAAGCGAACCTCACGCTAATGAATCGGCTACCTCGTTTGCATTTAATCCACTGGGAGCAGGAATCCATGATAATTTCACCACATTTATCTGCGGAGGGACTAAGGTGAGGAACGTCTGCAGGGCAGGAGACTCAGAAGAAGCTGTTCATCATCATCGTCATCATCAGCAGAAGCAGCAGCAGCAGCAGCAGCAGCAGCTTTCTGTCTACACTCACTGCAGGGCAAAGGCCTCTCCCACGGATCTCCAATTATCCCAGTACTGTGCTAACTGTGCCCAACTCGTTCCCGCAAACTTCTTGATCACATCTGCCCACCTAACATTCCGCCGCCCCCTGCCACGCTTTCCTTCCATAGGGATAGATTCTGTTACCTTTAATGACCAACGGTTGTCTTCGCATTACATGGCCCGCCCACGTCTATTTCTATTAATATGTCTTTAACACGCGTTTGTTCTGTGACCCACTCCGCTCTCTTCTCGTCCCTTAATGTTCCACATACCATTTTCCGTTCCATTGCTCGCTGCGTCGTCCTCCATTGTAGCTGAACCCTCTTAGTTATCCTACAAGTTTCTGCCCCGTAGTTGAATACCGGTAAGATAAGCTGTTATACTCTTTCCTCTTCAGAGGCAATGGTAAGCTACCCTTCATTATCTGACAATGCTTATCGAATGCACTCCACCCCATTCTTATCCTCCTAATTATCTCAGCCTCATGATGCGGATCAGGACTCACTACCTGGCCTAAGTAGACGTATTCACCTAACACTTCCAATGCCTCGCCCAAGGCTATTGAGCATTACTTTCGTTTTCTGAATATTAATTTTTATTCCCACCGTTCTACTTTCCCTGTTTAGGTCAGTAATCATTCTTTGTAACTCGTCTCCCGAGTTACTTAGCAAGGCAAGGTCATCAGCAAATATGAGGCTACTGAGGTTTCACAGTTAACCATTACATCCACTTGTTTCCAATTGACCTTTATAAATACCTCTTCCAAACATGTCGTAAATAACATTGGAGAGATTGCGTCCTCTTGTCTTACGCCCTTCCTTATAGCGAAAGGGAAGGGGTCAAGGGCTCGTTCTTTATTTGTTAGAAACAACTTAATGAGCAAACAGACAGTGAAGCCTAGGAAAACATAGGGGAAGTTACTTGTGGTATTGTAATTGTGGAGAAAGTAGAAAGGAATTAAAGTGGACGAAAAGACAAACCTGCCCTCGGTGGGACCCGAACCCACGACCTTCGGATGTCGCTTCCGATGCTCTACCAACTGAGCTACAAGGGCGCTCGTCCCCCCGTCCACTTTATTGTGTATTTATGTAGGTATTATCCTGGGAGTGTTGGGCAGCGCCACTCGAGGCCAAGGCGGCGTGTGTAGAACACACTTTCTTGCCAGGAGGCGCCACGTAGAACGTGAACTTAGGTGAGATGGCTGCTGCCCAATAAGCCCTCGCATGCTACCTAAGGCACCAAGTCTGCCGCAACGAGGCCCAAGCTATGAAATAACGAAAGGGAAGGGGTCAAGGGCTCGTTCTTTATTTGTTAGAAACAACTTAATGAGCAAACAGACAGTGAAGCCTAGGAAAACATAGGGGAAGTTACTTGTGGTATTGTAATTGTGGAGAAAGTAGAAAGGAATTAAAGTGGACGAAAAGACAAACCTGCCCTCGGTGGGACCCGAACAAGTAGAAAGGAATTAAAGTGGACGAAAAGACAAACCTGCCCTCGGTGGGACCCGAACCCACGACCTTCGGATGTCGCGTCCGATGCTCTACCAACTGAGCTACAAGGGCGGTCGTCCCCCCGTCCACTTTATTGTGTATTTATGTAGGTATTATCCTGGGAGTGTTGGGCAGCGCCACTCGAGGCCAAGGCGGCGTGTGTAGAACACACTTTCTTGCCAGGAGGCGTCACGTAGAACGTGAACTTAGATGAGATGGCTGCTGCCCAATAAGCCCTCGCATGCTACCTAAGGCACCAAGTCTGCCGCAACGAGGCCCAAGCTATGAAATAACGAAAGGGAAGGGGTCAAGGGCTCGTTCTTTATTTGTTAGAAACAACTTAATGAGCAAACAGACAGTGAAGCCTAGGAAAACATAGCGGAAGTTACTTGTGGTATTGTAATTGTGGAGAAAGTAGAAAGGAATTAAAGTGGACGAAAAGACAAACCTGCCCTCGGTGGGACCCGAACCCACGACCTTCGGATGTCGCGTCCGATGCTCTACCAACTGAGCTGCAAGGGCGGTCGTCCCCCCGTCCACTTTATTGTGTATTATGTAGGTATTATCCTGGGAGTGTTGGGCAGCGCCACTCGAGGCCAAGGCGGCGTGTGTAGAACACACTTTCTTGCCAGGAGGCGTCACGTAGAACGTGAACTTAGATGAGACGGCTGCTGCCCAATAAGCCCTCGCATGCTACCTAAGGCAAGTGGACGGGGGGACGACCGCCCTTGTAGCTCAGTTGGTAGAGCATCGGACGCGACATCCGAAGGTCGTGGGTTCGGGTCCCACCGAGGGCAGGTTTGTCTTTTCGTCCACTTTAATTCCTTTCTACTTTCTCCACAATTACAATACCACAAGTAACTTCCCCTATGTTTTCCTAGGCTTCACTGTCTGTTTGCTCATTAAGTTGGTTCTAACAAATAAAGAACGAGCCCTTGACCCCTTCCCTTTCGTTATTTCATAGCTTGGGCCTCGTTGCGGCAGACTTGGTGCCTTAGGTAGCATGCGAGGGCTTATTGGGCAGCAGCCATCTCATCTAAGTTCACGTTCTACGTGACGCCTCCTGGCAAGAAAGTGTGTTCTACACACGCCGCCTTGGCCTCGAGTGGCGCTGCCCAACACTCCCAGGATAATACCTACACAAATACACAATAAAGTGGACGGGGGGACGACCGCCCTTGTAGCTCAGTTGGTAGAGCATCGGACGCGACATCCGAAGGTCGTGGGTTCGGGTCCCACCGAGGGCAGGTTTGTCTTTTCGTCCACTTTAATTCCTTTCTACTTTCTCCACAATTACAATACCACAAGTAACTTCCCCTATGTTTTCCTAGGCTTCACTGTCTGTTTGCTCATTAAGTTGTTTCTAACAAATAAAGAACGAGCCCTTGACCCCTTCCCTTTCGTTATTTCATAGCTTGGGCCTCGTTGCGGCAGACTTGGTGCCTTAGGTAGCATGCGAGGGCTTATTGGGCAGCAGCCATCTCATCTAAGTTCACGTTCTACGTGACGCCTCCTGGCAAGAAAGTGTGTTCTACACACGCCGCCTTGGCCTCGAGTGGCGCTGCCCAACACTCCCAGGATAATACCTACACAAATACACAATAAAGTGGACGGGGGGACGACCGCCCTTGTAGCTCAGTTGGTAGAGCATCGGACGCGACATCCGAAGGTCGTGGGTTCGGGTCCCACCGAGGGCAGGTTTGTCTTTTCGTCCACTTTAATTCCTTTCTACTTTCTCCACAATTACAATACCACAAGTAACTTCCCCTATGTTTTCCTAGGCTTCACTGTCTGTTTGCTCATTAAGCCCTTCCTTATAGGTATTTTAGTATTTTACTGCTCATCTTGTGGAGCACTATGGTGGCTGCGGAGCCGTTGTAGATGTCTTCCAGCAATCGTACGTAGTGCTCGTCTACGCCCTGATTCCGCAATGCCTGCCCCGCCACGGTGGTCTAGTGGCTATGGTACTCGGCTGCAGATCCGAGGGTCGCAGGATCGAATCCCGGCCGCGGTGGCTGCATTTCGATGGAGGCGAAATGTTGAGGCCCGTGTACTGTGCGATGTCAGTGCACGTTAAAGAACCCCACGTGGTCAAAATTCCTGGAGCCCTCCACTTTGCGTCTGTCATAATCACAGCTGGTTTTGGGACGTAAAAACCCAAAAATCAATCAATCAATTCCGCAATGCCTGCAAGACTGCTGAGGTATATACCGAGTCAAATGCTTTCTGTTATTCCATGAAGGCTATATATAGGGGTTGGTTACACACCGCGCATTTCTCTGTCACCTTATCGATAGTGTTAATATGGTGTATTATTCAATACCCTTTATGAAACCCTGTTTGTTCGTTAGGTTCACTGAAACCTAAGGCGACACGACTTCTGTTAGCGATTACCTTGGTAAACACCTTGTAAACGATTGACACTAAGCTAATCGGCCTGTACTTTTTCAAGTCCTTTCTTATGGATTAGGATGGTGTTCGCATTGTCCCAAGATTCCGGTATGCTCGCAGTCATTAGGCATTGTGTATATAGGCTTGCCAGCTTGTCTACTATTGTCTGCCCACCATCCTTTAAGAGATCTGCTGTTATGCAATCCTTACCAGGTGACTTTCCCTCTCGCATCTCTTTTGACGCTTTCATTACTTCCTCTGTCATTACTGGTGGAATAGTAACCTTTTCTGAACTACTTCCCGTTTCAGTTTTATCCTGGTTATAGCGGCTCCTGTAGAGATCTCTGTAGAACTCCACGGCTACTGAAACTACCTCATTGCTATTGGTGATGACATTACCTTGCTTGTCTCTAAGGGCGTACGTCTGATTTTTGTCTATGCTTAGACGCCTGTTCATCGCTTTCAGGCTCTCTGCGTTTTTTAGAGTATGCTCAATCCTCTCCACATCATGCTTTCGAATGTTGGTTGTCCTGCGCTTATTGATTAACTTCGAAAGCTCCGCTAGCTCTATTCTGTCAGATGCAATAGATACTATCATGCCTTGCCGTTTTCTAATCAAGTCTTTCGTCTCCTGGGAAAGTATTCTAGTAATTTTTCCACCGATCTTACCTCCTGCTTCTACTGCACACTCCGTGATAATTCGTGTGAAATTATCGCTGACTTCCTAAACGCATATATCCGCTTCCTCGGTTAGAGCTGAATACCTGTTTTGCAGCACTATCCTGAATTATCCGCAACTTTGCCTCTTTCCCTCTCTCCCTGATCAACTTTCCCTCTTTCACTGATTGGCTTCCTTCTCACTAGCTTATCATGGTCCCTCCTCAAGTCTAGCCCAATTCGAGATCTTACCATCCTGTGGTCACTGCACCTAACCCTGCCCAGCACTCCCACATCATGCATGACGCCAGGTTCATCGCACAGTATGAAGTATGTATCATTTTTACGCTTGCCATTCGTGCTTATCCACGTCCACTTGCAATTATCCCGTTTAAGAAATAAAGCACTTATTATTCACAGAATATTCCGCTCTGTAAACTCTACTAATAAGTCCCCTCTGTCATTCATACAACATATCGCCCTCATCACCGACATTGCTCAATTCAAAGCTGCCATTGAAGACCATCTTTCAAGTCATGAAACCTAACCTGACCCGCCAGCTTTTTCGTTCGCCCACCCCTCATGTAATGTCCCATGTGGGACCTTTGAGGTATTATGAATAAATAAATAAATAGAAGAAGCTGTTAAAGCTGCTGAAGAAGGTGTGTTCTACAGAAGAAGCTGTTAGTAGAGTGCAAACTGAAACAGAATCTGTTATAATCACCGCTCTGACTGCATACGGCGGGAGTTTCCGCAATGCTAGGATGATCGCTAAATGCTCGGCTACAAATACAGGGGTGAAATTTGGCAATCTTAGTGAATAGGACCAGCCAAGCGAAGAGGAGAAAATACCGACGTCTTACTCTTTCCTCATTCACGGAAGCATCTGTGGCAATTATGTACTTAGTTTGTGCTTACGCAAGGTAATCTTGCAATAAGTTATTTAAGAATTGGAATTAAGGAATAGGGGCAAAATGTCGTCAAATTAAATATTGATCTTCACGCACCACCTGGAGCGCGTGCTTCTTTCTTCTCTTCGCCTTATGCCCCACCCCAACACTACATAAAGGGGGCTCTGTTTCATAGCGCGTCAAACGAACCTCCTACCCTTGTATAACACAAAGAATGCTGCGCAGTGCCACGTGCTCCAGTGGCGTCGCTAAGTCAAGCTGTGGTCAAAACGTCGAGGTCGACACAAAATGTGGGCCGATCCTAGGGGCAGTCCGCCATGTGAGTCGCAGAAAAGCTTTAGGCACCACTCAAAGTTGCCGGTTCGACTCGCGCTTCCGCAGTGCTTCATAGTAACGCATAGCCTTGTATATTATAGCAGGGGCATGAGAAAAGGAGGCGAAGGTGAGGTGGATGATGATGATTATTATTGTGGTTTGGTTAGGAAAGGACGCCAATTTCTGCAGCCCATGTTGGGAGCACGGTTAAGCGTCCGTGGGAGTAGGGGAAAGGGAGTGAGAGAGAGGGAAAGGAGAGAACAGCCGCATAGTAGAGTGCTCCGGAAATTTTGACCACCTGGGGTTATTTAACGGGCACTGACAACGCACAGTACACGGGCCTCTGGCATTTTCGCCTCCATCGAAAATGCGACCGCCGCGGCCGGGATTGAACACGCGTATTTTGGGTGCCGACCGAGCACCGTGACCACTACACCACCGCGGCGAAAGAGGTGAGGTGGAACACAGAGTAAAGAATAGCATGGTCTTGTTTGTATAATGTAGAAAGGGGGTGTGAAATGCAACTGAGGGTCAGGAGGAGGCTACGTAGGGTAGGAGTGGTTGAAGCATAGCATAGTCACGTATAGTATAGCATAAAGCTTAGGAAAAGGAAGTGTGTGTGAAGTGGGAAAGGTGGATGGGAGAAGTAAATCATGGCAGAGTCTTGTACCTTATATTATAGCGAGGGGTAGGAAAGAGAAGTTCGGGAGAGGAAGAGGGAAATAGTGGCGGGAGTGCGACCACGTTCGCTGCGGCCTTAGTCCTCGCACCGTCAGTCGTCCTTCGGGCTGGTTTGCACGTCTAACTAGTCCGAAGCCGCCCCAAATCTTTTTTTTCTCCATGGAACGGCAGTAAGAAGCACCCACGCAAGCGAAAATATCGCGTCTGCAGTGGTAAGCGCAGCGCGGATGCTTACTACGCGAAACCAAAATGCCCGACGACATCGTCGCAACATCTACATGACGTAGGACGGTGTAGAAGGTCTGTGCAGTAACTAAGGCCTTCCAGGGACTTGCCAGTGCTCTTGTAACGTTCCCATAAGATGTGCGCACTTGTGCTACTATCCGCGGTTGAACAGGAGGCTTCACAATTGCATTTTCTAGTATGAAACGGCCCCTCACCACGCCAGGTGGCGAAAGTGGTAGTCTTTAAGTACCCAATCGGGGGTTCTTAAGCACACGCGGGGGTTCTTAGTACCCAATCGGGAGCGCTCCGCATGAAGAAATTTTTTCAGTTTATCTGTTATTAACAGCAACGAATATATTTGTAGAGGCGCGAAAACAGGATTTCAGTTGGCGGCAGTCACTGATAGTCGCCTAACCACAACAACATTTTGCAGCGTAGACTGTTTTTGGGCTCGTTGCAGAGAGCGAGAGATTCGTGATAATAAGGAAAGTGAAGAAAATAGGGTGAAAGGTGCAGGATAACTGTCTCTCAGTGAGGACACCTCAACCGTTACACCCAGGGGGAGGAGGATTAAAAGGACACAGAGCAAAAAACGCTGGCGCTTGTGTCCGCCAAGAGGAAGAGGAAAGTGTACAAGAGCCTCATCTTACCGGTACTAAAGTACGGGCAGAAACTTGGAGGCTAACTAAGAGGGTTCAGCTTAAATTGAGGACGACGCAGCGAGCAATGGAACGGAGTATGGTAGGTGTAACATTAAGGGACAAGAAGAGAGAAGAGTGGGTAAGAGAACAAACGCGTTTTAAGGACATATTAATAGAAATTAAGAATAAATGGACGCGGCCGGGCCATGTGATGCCAAGACAACCGTCGGTCATTAAAGATAACCGAGTGGATCCCTAGAGAAGGCAAGCGTGGCAGGCTGGGGGCAGAAAGTTAGGTGGGCAGATGAGATCAAGAAGTGCGCGGGGATAAATCGGCCACACTTAGCACAGGATATGGATAATTGGAGATCTATGGGAGAGGCCCTTGGCCTGCAGTCGGCGTAGCCAGGCTCCTATGTTGATGATGTGTCTGTCGCCGCCATCGCCGCTGTCCGTAACCGCTAACGGCTTCAACGTGAAAATAAAAGCTACCTGCCTGTGTGGATTTGAGCGCAGCTCAAGAGGTCCGGCGCCAATGCTCCCGCGACAGACCCTCACCAATCGGTTGCGCATCTTGCGTTATCAGCCACATTTCTGAAATTGTAGGAGTTGTGACAATGACATCGTAGGAAACGATGAAGAAGAGAAAGGACACGTCTATTGCGCAGGACGCGAAGCTGGCGAATACGCAGAAGAACAGGAAGGTAACAAACAAAAAGGTGAAGCGGCTGACGACGCGGAAGAAAAGGAAGCACAAAATTCATACAATGGAAGATGAAGGAGGAGAAGGGAAGCAGGAATAAAATAACACTGAAAGAGGCTATTGAGAGAGTACACAGAAAGATCTGCTTACACAGCCACTGTGCTGTGTCCACTGTGTAGAGCTCAGAGTTTTATTGAAGCCGCCGTTTACAGTACTTGTAAACTTCAAAAGGTGTCTCCAGCACTTTCGCGCCGAATCGCTTTAAACGCAGTAAGATCAGTTCCATTAAATGGGGTGTTGGAAAAAATGCAGGTTACTGCGTGTCGAATTCGAAAACAACGTGCCACACATCGAGAGATAAGTATGAAGAAAAGAGACAACTATTTCCTCTTACAGTGTGCAGATTAAGGCACTTTTCCTGCATTTTCATATGTGCTGTATATTTTTAATAATTTGTGTGTAGGTACCCGAAAGGCTATCTCAGCTCGATGTCACCGGCAGCGTTCGCGGTCACTTGCGATGGCCTCCGCTGTCCCTGAACGATGAGCTTTCTTTGGGATTCCGTCGTGGTCAGTGAATGCATCAGCCTGTCCCAAAAGTTGGGTTCTCCCCAACGAAGGTAGTTGGCGGTCCGAACGTACAGCCGCAGGTCTTCATGGAGCACACCTGGCTCCAGTTCTTCCACCAGGACAATGACCAGCCTGTTTATGTTGTCCTGCAGGGCGCGTTGGTGTGCCAGCCGGAACTCCAAGCGACACCACTCACTCTCCACGAAGTTCCTGCGGAGTTATGCGCAGACCACAAGTTTGTTTTCAAACGCTCTGTATTTGAAGACGCTTGAAGATCCCAGGTTACTTGCCCTTGCTGTACAAGTCGCACTGTTAGAAAGGCAATATATTAGCGATGACTGATTATAAAAAATACCCGATGCGAAAATCGTTGGCGAGTAACAAACTTCTGTGCAATTAATTGGCAACTTAGTGCATTCTTCTTTTCGCAAGAGAGCTGCTCCAGTGTGTTATCCTTCGCTCTGATCCTTTGTGATTATAACACTTAGGTGAGCATAATCTTGCAGAGTTTTACGGGAGCTGTCTTCAGATTTTCAGTATCTAGGTTATGATTTCGCATTTCCAGCAAATGAAATGAAAGCATCATTTACTCATTTTTATACGCTCTTGCTTGGGTTATAATAGTAAACTTTACCAAGCTTTCCGTTCCACAAACTCAAATTTTTTTATTAGGCGTACCTTTGTGGACGGCTACTCAAATTTTCACCACTTGCGATACCTCAACGTGCACTGGTAACCCGCCTTACCATATCGCCTCCCTTGGGAAAGCCCTGACTAGGATCGCACCCTCGTCCTCTCGTCGGCTCAGCAGTAAAGAACCATAAACTTTACACGACCGCGGCGGACAAAGTTCGGTTTTGAGCCACAGCGAAGGGATGGCGACACTGCCACGCATTTTCCCTGAACCTAAACAGAAATAAAGGTTGCTCAGCAGGGTACTGCGGATCGATGGGTTGCTTTATTTCTTATAAACATAGCCGAGAGCTTTCCTTACTGAACTAAGAGCGAGCAAGAAGAATAACCTGCACGTAGGGCCTCCTCAAGGAGTTGTCGACGAGATGAGAAAACATTTGCTGCTAGCCATGCTGCTGTTTCGTTACCGTTGATGGCTATCTTGAGGGGAGCAGCCGCTTTGGTGTGTTGGTTATGGTGCTCGGCTGCCACCCAAAAAGACGCTGGTTCGATCCCGGCCGCGGCGGTCGCATTTTCGATGGAGGGGAAAATGCCAGAGGGCGGATACCGCGGTTTCAGTGCACATTAAAGAACACCAGGTGGTCAAAACTTCCGCAGCCCTCCACCACGGCTTTTCTCTTCTATCTCTTTCATTCCCTTTCCCCTACACCCACGGATGCTTAGCCGTGCTCCCGACGTGGGCTGCAGGAATCAGTGTCCTTTCCTTGACCAAACCACACTCATCATCATCATTTCTTGAGGCGAGTAGTGCGCCTTTGTTAATGATGATGTCATGTATGCTACGGTCTTTTTTCCTGCGCTTGTTGTGGACGCTATCGGCCCCTGGTCTTTAATAATTATAAATAATTGTGATTGGTTTCAGGAATAAACGCTACTTTCTGCAGCCCATGTATGGAGTAAGAAGCAGCGTCCACGACGGTACAGATAAAGGAAGCGGATAGTAAATGAATGTGTAGAAAGGAGAAGAGCGCCGAAGCTGGTTGGGTTGGAAATTGTTTGACCAGCGAGGCTTTTTTATAACGTGAGATGGCATCGCACAGCGCACAGACCTCCACCGTTTTTGCCACCAGTGAAAATGCGACATGCGCCGTAAGTGTCCGATAGTCGTGCCCCCTAGCCGCTACACCACGACAGCGGATTAGCCTTTGAGTTCTTTTTACAGCGAAGCTGAAATGACATCACAACGGTCGTTTTTGGCGCCGTAGTTGTCCGTCGCGGTGTTCGCAACCACTATCCCTCCTCGTGAAGCAGTTTTGTCGTATAGTGCCAGGCGTCACGCGACAGGTGACGTGCGCAGCCCCGACAGCAATCTGACTTGGCTCTGCCTCTTGGATATACCTAATCGCGCCTCGTCGCAAGGTGCGGACAGCTGCTGAAGAAGCGCATCGCAGACCTACGCGCGCGGCTGCAGCAAGGCAACGTCGGCACAACAGACAGCTGTGCAGAGAGAAGCCCAAACCACAGCTCAACGTCGACGCCGAGAGTTCGGTTCGTTCTCGGGAAAACGACGCCAGGAGACCCTCTAAGATGTGCTGTTATACAGATTGTGCGTCACAATACCGCAGCAATTGTGGTGTAGTGAATGCTTCCCTACTTGGCGAATTGATAAGAGTTATGGCGCAGGGAATACCTACCACCTTTACTTGCACTAGTGTCCCCAAGCATTCACAATGGCCTCTAAGAAGGTCGCTCCTCCAGCTTACGCTGTCACTCTCGCGTTTTCGCGCAGGCCTGGCTCTTTACCGCACGCCAGCGCGTGGAACGGCCTAACGGGAGGTGCCTCTCGTGACCACGGATGCTCCCCCTAATGATAGCGCACTCTGAACATTTAACACTGCAGCTGTTCTGCTTGAATTCCAGCCGCGGCCGGCGACCGTTGAAGTCTCGGCGGAGAGAGTGTGATGCCGAAAGAGAAAGCAACAAGACGGAGAGTAAAAGAGAACTATCGCCTCAAACGCCTGGGGCAGTCAGCGCGAAAAGAGCACAGTTCGAAGAGAGACCGTCACCGCTGCCTGTGTGCTAGAACGAGTACAGCTGAACAACTCCAGCGTCGTGAAATCTGAGGAAGTGTGTAGCATGGGCAACCCGGTGATTCTCGTTGTGCTCCGAAGTGCCGTGGGAGGAGACATCGAGTGCGCGGGGAGGCGGTGGCGCCCTCTCTGGCACGTCGCGGGTGTCGATGGGAGACTGGAGCACGCGACAGGAAGAGGCTACGGTCGTCGACAAGGTGATCCCCTAAAGCGTTACGCACTTAAATTATCCGCAGTTTTGTCAGGACGGCAAGCCAAATATAGCAACTGGAACACACTGCGATACCGTAAAGACGGGAGGCGAGGTACGCTATTGGGGCAGTTCCCTTCGGCTTCGCCCTCCCCAACCACTCTGTGCTCTCCGGTGCAGACGTCCAGCGTGCCTCATGAGCAGCTGCATGCTGTGCGTGCTTCAGGGCACGCTTGCGAGGGCATGTGTGTCCCCCCCACCAAAAAAAAATAAAAAGTTCTCCTGACTTAGTGTACACCCCCACCCCCGCTTGGTGGTTACATCATAAGTAGCACCCTCCCCATCCCCTAATCGACATTCTGGATAAACCCCTGGCTCTTCCGTGTGCATTTATATGGCTCTTCGTGTGTTTGAACTGTGACCGTTGCAATATGCGGATTTCAGCCGCACGTGACAGAGTACTGGTCTTTACAGCCTACGCCCAGAAAATTCTCGTGATTATGAACTGCCAAAAATTTTGTGCCCATAACCCTAGTTCCCGGGTTCGACTACCTAAAGTATTGTCTTTCGTTTTTAGTTCTTGTAAGCGATAGCTGAGGACACCTAGGATACTTGTACCGTCTGTCTCGACACCCACGCCGTTAAAGAAACCTTCCAATGTAAAGTGGCCGCCTTAAGAATGAGTATTTGCTAGGCTGTTCACGTGCGTGTACGTGGCGTATGCCATCCTATTTCGTGCGTTGAGGGTTCCGTAGCATTCCTGCGGCTTTGGGACTGTCGGACGCATACTTCCAGTGATTAAGAGCTGTGTCTTCCTCTTAGAATATTAGACTGAAAACTGACGCCGACGATTACTCACCGTGTGAGGACAAGAAGTGTCCGCCGTGAGTAGGCGACTGCGTCGCGAATGATGTCCTGGAGGAGGTAGCCGCCCTTGAAGTTTCGCTCGTAGGTGCAGTACGACAAGCCCATGGACTCAAGTCGAGGAAGGATTTCATCGTGCATCCATTCGATGTCTTTGCTGCTGAACGAGACGAACACGTCAAACAGCTTGTCCGTGTCATCCTCTTCGTCGCACCACGTCAATCCGCAAACGTCATGGTTACGTAGCCATGCCCGTATTGCACGCTTGTAGCGCAGATAAGTGGCTGTGAGCGCCAAAAGAACGGCCAGGAGTCCTGGTCGTGAAAAAAGGAAACACGCAACATGTGTCTTATTACGTCAGAAATACGGGCATGAAAGCACGGCAAAATGATTGGGTCAAAACGGCGGACAAACTCGAAAATTAACTTTGCTTTGTTGCGCTAAACGACCTCTTCGGTATGACATAAAGAAGTGGTGATTTACGAATGAATGTTTACAAGAGCTTCCACTAAAATAGACGAGTTAGCGACGGCTGACAAAGCGAGAAGAAGGTCACTCCAGTTCTTGAATCTCGGATGAAGGAAGCTTAAAAAGAAGTGTCCTGGGCATGTGGTAGCTCAGATTGAAGCGGGTGACCCTCGTACAACTGTCCTTCATAAAAGCATTACCGAGGAGCGATTCTATCAGGCAGAGTTTAGGAAACGGTACTGGCGTTCATTCTGCAAATTGACTCTTCGAACGCAACCTAAATAATTTCGTTAGTTAAACTTTATAGGCTAACTGCGATGCTTCAAATTATTGTAGTCATCTCATCAGTCGTATACCAAATACGCAGTCTATTCCTGAGGCCTGTTGGCGACAGGGGATACATACCGAAAGCCAGCAGTAGATACACGACTCCTGTTGGTATCATTGCCGGGCAGAGGTCGTGCTGTCCCAGGGTAATGAATTTTCTTCCTGACGCAAGCACATTGGGGCTCTCTGCGCACGTGATATCGCTGGCATCCTGAACCTGCGCAAATAGATCAAGTGGCGAGAATCTCATTAAATAGTAGACTATATTACCGGAGATCAGAAATATTTCGCTTTAAACACCAGAGGAAGCACATAGGCTCCATCGCCGTCATTGCTTTCGTTTAACATTCATATTATTCAGCAGTGTTCAAGAAGTATAAAAATGTCAATAAAGGTCCCAAAAATGGCACACACCGTGTACATATTTAAAGGTGAACATTTGACAGAGGTCTGTCTTGTTGGGACGAAATTAAAGGTGGAAAACAAAGGGACACCAACGAAATTATAATCATCAAAAGTAAAATTTACTCCTAAAGATGAAAAAACCCGACGTTTCGGGTTTTTGATGATTACTTTTGATGATTATAATTTGGTTGGTGTCCCCTTGTTTTCACCTTTAATTTCGTCCCAACCAGACAGATCTCTGTCAAATGTTCACCTTTAAATCATTACGTCTTGACTTCGGCCCAGAGACAGCAGTGTCTGCCAAACGCTACGTTAACACCTCACGCAGCATCGCAGTGTTCAAGACGCACCTAGACTTCTTCTCCACGTGCCGGGACCGGAACCTAGTGCCTCGGAGTCTCCGCATCAAGCCTCTCGTACACACTAGTGAGGGGCACAGAGTATTGGCCCAAGCCGAACGCCGCTTGGTGATCGCCCGTGTCCACGAATGCAGAGCAACGGTGAGAAAGTTGGATTTTGACTTGTTCTTCCTTCGTCGGCAACTGGAGCACCGCCTGGTGGACTCTTTCCCGCTCTGAACTCCTTCGCGTGCTCTGTCGCCTCGAGTGCAGCGGAGAAACAACGCGTCTCCCAAAGTAGGAAGCTCTCAGCACTTTTGCGGGAAAAACAGCCTCCGAACTCCGAAGCTTCGAAGTGTGTTTTCAACCTCTCGTCCAAGAAGTTGTCACTACCTGAGACCAGCGTCCTTGCCAAAGGCCACAGCTTCAATGTGTCGGGCAGTCGACCGCCCCTGGTAAAGATTGCGGCAGCTGTGGAGGACGGGGTCCGTCGTCTTGACTCCAAGGTCCAGGAATCAGTGAGGCTGAAGGCGATTGGCATCCTGGCACATGGCCTAAATAAAAAACGGCCATCCAGTCTGTCTGCGGAGGAGAATCGAGCCCTACGAGAGCTGCGTGAGGACCCCGCCATTGTCATCTTGCCTGCAGACAAAGGGAATGCCACCGTCGTCCTTGACCGGCAAGACTACGACCGCAAAGTGCAAGACCACCTTGAGAGTGACACTTACGTCAAATTAAAGAAGGACCCCACAGCACAGGTACAAAGAGACCTCAACAAGCTGCTAGGAGACGTGTTTGGGAAACACCCAGATGCCAGAGCTCTACACCTGCGTTTGATGTGCAGAAACAGTAGTGCGCCTGGCTTCTACGGGCTCCCCAAGATCCATAAGCCCGGTGTTCCCTTGAGGCCGATTGTGGATTTCACATCTTCTCCACTTCGAGCCCTGTCAAGTTTTCTACACAAGACTTTGGCTCCTCTCGTGGGAAACACGCCGACCTACGTAAGGAACAGCAGCCATTTTGTTGAACTCCTGTCCCCTGTGTCTGTTTGCGAAGATGAATGCCTCGTGTCCTTCGACGTGGTCTCCCTGTTCACAAGCGTTCCCGTTCAGCTGGCGACGACCACAGCGCGGGAGGCACTAGAGCGTTACAAGAACCTCGGGGAAAGAACAAGCCTGAGCGTCGACGAGCTGAGCCGCCTGCTGAACTTTTGTCTCAGCAGCACGTACTTCTCTGTCAACGGAGAGTACTACAAGCAGCGAACTGGTACGGCAATGGGTGCGTCTGTGTCTGTCACAACAGCGAACCTCGTGATGGAAGCGGTGGAAGGAAGAGCATTGCAGTCGGCCGACATCACTCCGAAGATATTTTTGCGGTATGTCGACGACTGCTTCTGCATTCTTAAAACTTCTGCCGCAGACGCATTTACGGCCCACCTAAACTCGATAGAGCCGGCCATTCAGTTCACCGTGGAACGGGAAAAGAACAACTGCTAGCCGTTCCTTGATGTCCTTGTGACAAAGGTGCATGGCATGCTCCAGTTCTCGGTGTACCGAAAGCCGACTCACACCGGTCGCTATCTCGACGCTAGCTCTAACCACCCTTTCCACCATAAAGCGGCGGTGGTTTCGGCTCTGCTGACCCGTGCATGGAGAGTTTGTTCTTCCGAGAATAAGCGGATGGTCAAAAGCGACCTTCTAAATAACGGCTACTCGAAAGCCTTCGTTGGAAAGGTTGCTCGCTGCCAGACTAATCCCCGCCGACCCCTTCGAAAGGACACTGACCCGCCGCATTCCAAGCCCATACGTGTGTGTATTCCCTGCGTTCAGGGTACCAGCGAAGCGCTCGCACGTGTGCTGTCTGAGCAGGGAATAAGAGTAGCACACAAGCCAATTTCCACGCTTGGCCGTTTCTTTCCGCGCCCGAAAGACAGGCTGCCGAGGGAGAGAGCGCAAGGTGTGATTTACTCCATTCCTTGTTCAGATTGCGGCGCGTCGTACGTGGGAGAGACCAAGAACTTCCCAGAGAGGCTACGACAGCACAGGAACGATGTCCGCAAGTTCGACAGACAAAGGAGTGCATTAGCTGAACACAGCGAGGTGCACGACCGCCGCATCGACTTTGACAACTCCCGCGTCCTCGACTTGGAAACCAGTTTTCACAAGCGGCTTTTTGTGGATTCATGGCACATTCAGGCGACACCTGGTAACGTGAACTGGTCTGCAGGTGCAATGCCAAGTGTCTATTTTAGCGGACTCCGGCACCTGGTTCAACACTAGCATGACCCCCCTCGGTTTGAAGAACCGGAAAAAGAGAAAGTGAGAAGGGAAGGAAGAGAGAAGAAGAAAGAAAGAAACAAGAAAAAGAAGGCCTTATAAGCACTGCTGCTATCTGGTGCCCTCCAGTCACCCCTGAAGAAGGGTCCGAGTGGGACCCGAAACGTCGGGTTTTTTTCATCTTTAGGAGTAAATTTTACTTTTGATGATTATAATTTGGTTGGTGTCCCCTTGTTTTCACCGGTGTACATAGTATTCTAGCAAAAAAAAAGAGACAATTAAGCCGAGGGCCCGTTGTCGGCGCCCCTCGGTGACCCGAGTGCACACTGGCAGCACTGAAGTGACAGTCGTAGACCCGTGAAGGGAACGTTTTATTTCACGGCGCCAAAAAGCGTCTGTCCAGGCTGAAGCCCGAACCTCCGCTCTCCCTGCCAGGGAAGAGGAGCCACCTTATATACCCCGGTTGCCCCGCCCCTGCATCCCTCATAGCCAATCACAACCTTTCGCACAAACGCCGAATGTACTCCGGATGTACGCCGAATGTACGCCGAACGTCCAACACGGCATTGACAATGAAAAGAACACATAGAAATAAAACATCTCAGCTGACTTAACTCCGGAACAATGACCTTGGCTGCACTCTGCCCCTTGCTCCCACGTGCTTTTAACAAAGAGTCTCCATGGGATGCCATGGTGCCAAACCAGCTGGTGACATTCTTTGACAGGCCGCCCGAACTACAGGTTTCCCTGGGGCGGCCAAACACCTGTCAAGCCGGTTCCCAGTTGCCAGCTGCCCTGTTTCCAGCTGTACAATGTATTTCCACAATTGTCGCAACCTGCCCTGCATGTCCACCACGTGGCTGTGCGCCTTCCCACAAACCCGAGCCACATTCTCTTGTGTGAGGTCGGCACATGGCGACAGCGATATCCCGCGCTTTCCACGTCCCGTATATGCCCGGCCACAAGCAGCAACGCAATGTTCGCACCCCTCAGACTGACTGCCCGCATAGTAGAGACCCATCCTCCGCTCAACACCCCACCTCGAGGCACAGAGGCAAATAGCTGGGCCACATTAAACAGAAGCATTTAGTGCACTTCCCAATAACATTCTGCAATTCCTGAGAAATGTGTGTTCTCACGTCCTCAAGTCAAGTCAAGTTTATTTGTTTTATCATGTACAAAAAAACGGGTTACATAATACCAACAGCATAAGGAGGTCCCAAAGTAAGAAACTGTCAGGGGGACCTCCTATAATTAGTGGGGTACATGAAAAGTAAATAACAGCAGCAAGAAACTAAAGAGTGCGAAAAAAAGAAGCAGTTATTACATAAAAATATATAGTAAAAATAGAAAAGTTACATATTTATCATAACAGCGTTACACAATACTAAAACGAAAAATGCACATAAGGGATACAAAGGAATCAAGTGATGAAAAAATATTACAAAAGAACAAAAGGTTCGTTTAAGAGCATGTTTTTAATGTTGGATTTAAAGGATGGCAATGAACGGGATGACTTAGCATGAAAAGGTATATGACTCCAGATATGAACACCATAGAAACGCGCTGTGAACCTGCCATAGTTAGATTTGATTTTAGGTAAGAGAAGGTTGTTATGCTCTGAAAACCTGGTATTATTGTTGTTTATAAGGGTATGGCGCTTAGAAGATAAGAATTAGAAATTGGGCCACTGGTTACCCCCTCATATTAAATAAGACACCCATATTACCCCCATATTCAGTGTATGCACCGTATATGGACACTACGGAAACTACATTGCTCGTGGATCCGCCTTGTTGAATGCGCAAACAACATGCAGCGAAGCCACACCTTTTATCAAAAGAAAAAAATTACACCATCTCCCCGAAGGGGACCATGGGGTGATGCGGAGCATCGCTGGGATTTTCAACGGTGCACTTAACGGCGGTGTTTACAGGTTTCCAGCGTTTTCGGTGTTACCTTTGCGGTGGACCTGCGTGTTATTACATTGTTAACTTGGTTCGTTACCACGCATCGCGTGACCGTTGTCAGAGTGTGGGTTGATGCTGATGCGTACTTGCGTCAACCCACTCGTTGACGGAACTGTAGCTTGCATCACACAACACCACCAACTTCTTTCATCGGAGAAGGAGGAGATACTACTGAAGCGAAGCGCGCATGCTCTCTACCCACTTTATTTATTGCAGCAGCTGTTGGAGAGAGGGAATGGAGAGGAGAGTCGCGCATGCGTAGTGTGAGTGCGGACGCCGGACGCGTGACACACCCGCGAGCAAGATATGCTCCGCATCTAAAAACGCACGGGTAAGTGGAGGATAGTGCGCTCTAGTTTCTTTCCGGCTATTGTCGGCAAAATTTCACCGGATCACAAACAAGCCATAATACGCTTCGAAAGACAGAAATCATGTAGGTAACTCGTGGTGAGGTCATCGATGATGAGGGGCCATAGTGCCGCGGGATAATAATAAGGATAAATTAACTAGATTGACCATGCATTCAGCATGCTCTGCATGAAATTGTAGCTTCCAGACATAGCCTGTTAGGTACTATCGGCCAAGAAAGTAAACGGACCGCCCCGCCATGGTGGTCTAGTGGCTATGGTACTCGGCTGCAGATCCGAGGGTCGCGGGATCGAATCCCGGCCGCGGCGGCTGCATTTCGCTGGAGGGGAAATGTTGAGGCCCGTGTGCTGTGCGATGTCAGTGCACATTAAAGAACCCCAGGTGGTCGAAATTTCCGGAGCCTTTCACTACTGCATCTCTCATAGTCAGAGCTGGTTTTGGGACGTTAAACCCCACATAACAACAAAGTAAACGGGCCACCACTCCGGTGGCCGGAGCGGCTGCCTGGCCACAACGGGGCGCTGCTGTCTCGCTCGGCGAGCTTGGTTCGAGAGTGCCAAGTAGCGCAGACACGTGCCACGTGTCATATATAGCCAGATATGCATATATGGCCGTATATGCATGTCTGGATACATATGGCACGTGTCCGTACGTGGCCATATTTGCCCAATATATGTCAGTCTTACATGGCATTCCTCGCGTGTGTCTTCCATTGCTACGTATGTTTCTATCACAATTTTGACAAATACGGCCCCATACGGGCACCTGCCATACATAGCCAGATTTTCCCAATTCCTGATACCGCCATATATGACATTTTTGTAACGGAATATGGTCGATCCTGGAAGCAGTGCGGTCATATGGTGTATGTGTAAGGTTGTCGTGCCCGAAGCAATTTTAACGAATCTCTGTCAGTTGATGGGATTGGATCATCATTATTCCTCTCTCTTCTCAATTATGCTTTCTTAACGTTAACTGCTTTTTATCAAATATGCGCTTGTTATGGCGCTGTGTTGAGCACTTGTTTCTGAGCCTGACCGCGGCGACGACGGTAGACGCCAACAGCAAGGAAGATAAGGTGTTTCGCACCTTATCTTCCTATAGTTGTGCACCTTATCTTCATGTAGTTGTGCAACACTTTCCGAAACAGGTCATATTTCTCTGTGCGGACAAACAGTGCACTGTAAGTCAATACAGATGTGTAAAGCCGTTTTTGGTGAACGGAATTTGCGTGTGGCCAGGAGGGACATGGGCGGCGCATCCAATGTTCTTCAATCCGTTCATTGCTTTTCAACCTTCAATAGTTGACAACTGCCGCTGTAGTTTCATGGCTAATCATTTGTGCATCTATGCATGAGGGCAGTGCTTCTATCCCAGGCCAAGGTGGTTCCATTACGATGAGAGTGATGTGCGAAAGATCACCCGTGCAGACATACAGGCGAACATTAAGGAATTGCAGTTGTCAGGATTTCTTGTAGATCCTTCTCGCGTGTCGTTTTTTTCTGCATTTAAAAACCCCAGAATTTTTTTTACTGTTACTGTCTGCGTGCGCACGAAACCAAGCATGAGTAATAAAGCGAGTATGCTGTACAACTAGAGATTCTGGCGTATGTGATGTCAATGTGAATGTGTGTAAAGTCATCACTTTATTTTTATAAGTTTTCTTATAGTGCCACTGATAGAAATTCCCCAACATACGACAAACGACAGCTGAAGGATACCAATAAATCCGTCTATATCACGCTACATCATTGTCACTTAGGGAACTCACCACGTTTTCGTGGGCTAGGATCCATTTTCTGAAGCTGTAGTCATCGCAGTCGCAGGTGTAGTGGTTGCCAGACAGCCAGATGGAAGTTAAGTTGAGTTCTGTAACCAGCAAGAAAGGCAGCCGCTTCAGCCTGTTGGCGCGTAAGTCTAGATAGCTCACTTTTTCTGGAATAGAATTCACGTTGATGCTTGACAATGCGTTGTCTTTCAAGGATAGCACTCGCAGATGGGGCGCCGCCTTCTTTACATTCTCATACAGATGTAGAAGATGGTTTGCACTCAGGTCCAGCCGCGTCGAACCTTCCGGCATCAGCATGGGAATTCTGCCCACAGTCGCCGAAGAGCAGTTCACACTTATTTCTCTCTCGCCCATCGATCCTTCGTTGCATTCACACTGACATCCAGGCTCGCAGCCATCTTTCCAGGTGAAGAAATCGGCTTGCTCTAAGACGCGCAGATGTTTTCCTTTTAGCCACCACGGTTTCGCACACGCAGCCATTCCTCTAACCCGAATGTCGCCGTCCTCTTGCATAAGCCAAGCCAATCTGCAGTCGCAGATGAAGGGATTGTCTAGATAAAGGGAAACCAGAAGAGAATCAGTAATATGTGAAAACGTTCGGCGTTCAGGCGTTGCTTCTTGCGCAAACGACCTCTGGTACTTGTTAGAGCATGCGTGTCGTCTTTCCATTTCTTTCTCGTTATGTAGAGGGCGCTGTTCTTATCCGTTTCTTTCTCTTTATTGCGGATGATGATAATCATCATGATTCGGTTATTGAAAGGGCGCTAATTTCGGCAGCCCAAGTCGGGAGCACGGCTAAGCGTCCGTGGGGATGAGGGAAGGGGCTGAAAGAGATGGAGAGAAGAGAAAAGCCGTAGTGGAGGGCTCGGGAAATTTTGATACGCCTAGAGTTCTTTAATGCGCACTGACAACGCAGAGTACAAGGGCCTCTGACATTTTCGCCTCCATTTAAAACACGACCCCCGCGGCCAGCATCGAACCCGCGTTTTCTGGTTGGCACCCGAGCACCGTAACCACTACTCCACCGCTGCTTACGATGTCAATAAGGCGTATTTCTTCCCTAACCCCCTCCGCTTTCATTTTGCCCATCATACCTATCATTTATTTTTGCATGGCTGGCTGCGTCGTCCTCAATTTAGGCGCAGGTGTTTTCATGTGACTTCGAATTTCCTTCCCTTATATATATAGCAAAGATGAAGCTGTCCGGAACTTTCCCATTGGGGAACAATAGTAAACTACAATTCTTGATCTACGAATGCCCACCAAATGTGTTCCACACCATTCCTTTTCTTTACTAATTCAGTCTCGTGGTTCGGACGAGCGGGCGCTACCTTTCCCAAGTATATCCTTACAAATTCCATGGCCTACATGCCTGTCGCAAACTATTGGTCTTTTCCGTGAATTTTGAACATTACTTTTCCTTCCCGCATAATATTTTTAGGCTCGTACTCCTTCATTGCTTCTCTAATTCATTGTCTATGTATTGCAGTTTGTCTCTGAGTTACTTATCATGGTAATTTATCAGCAAAATTGCAGGTTACTAAGGTACTCTTCAATAGCCCATAGCCATGTATTCCTAATCGTGCTCTCTGAGTACCTCCTACAAGTGGGCTGTGAATAGCACAAGAGAGCCCATCTTCCTGTCATACACCATTCTTTATTGAGATTATATTGCTTCCCTCCTATAAAACTATCGCTGGCGAGACAATAAGTATCCTCCTGCCCACCCACGTACAGCATGCCTACACGCTGATTCCGTAAGGCATTTACCACGGCTGAGGTTTAAGGAGACTCAAACTCTCTCTCCTAATCTATGAAAGCTCTGGAGTAGCCATAAATATTTTTCTGGGTCTGTTATACCATTCCATGTGTAAATACCACTGAAGGAAAAAAGCTAAAGAAACGCTGTGAGGGGGCGGTTGCGCAGTGATGAGAAAATTTCGGACGTGTTCTGGCACCGAAACAATCACCACCTGAATACTTTGACAAAAGTATAAGCGAGCTTTGTTTAATCTCTTCTCAAATGTAATATCCCGCTGGCTTTCAATGTGTAACTGGCGTAAGCAATGTAAAACATCTGAGGCAGACAAAAACTTGAGTGATGCTAATACGCCTGAGATATTTATACGTTCACACTGGATTCTGTATCTCACGCGGCAGATACCTTTCAGCATGAGCACTAGCTCCCTAGCTAAATCTATTTATGCATTTCACTTCATTCGGTTGATATTTTTATCGCCAGAGCGTGACGTGACACAGGATACGTGAGTGTAAGGTGTACGGAAGTGTGCGCCTACAGATATCGGTGTTAAGGAGGCCGTGCAACACCTTTCCAAGAAATCCTCGAGTGAAATCACTTAACGAGTTCATTACACCACGAATCGCCTGCCGCAAACAGAAATTTCAAATCCGTATCGTATTAGCGGAGCGAAAGCGTGGGAATTCTACCGTCCGAGCACGTTCACTTTCACGTCGTCGCGAGGAGTGAGCTGGATGTTCCGCAGAGAGGGGTGAAAAAAGGATAAGAAGACATGCTAGCGTACATCGTGGTATTTAACATTTCCTTCTTCTGAATTGAATTTTTTAGAGTGAGAATCACGACACAAAAGGTGACAGGACGGCAGGACGAGCGACAGGACGAGCGACAGGACGAGTCATGTCCTCCTGTCTTCTTCTGTGTCGTGTTTTTCGTGCTAAATATTTCCTTTCAGACTATGAACCAGCTCACCAATTAAAGCGTCTTGTCAAATTTCCTGTGCTCTTTGTCTGTAACCGTGTTCGTGCTTCCGCAGTGATGGCAACCTCGTGAACAAAGCCTCTGCGGGGCCGCGGAAACTGCGCAGGGAAGTCAGCCAATGGTAGTTTTCCCAATTATTTGGTAGTGCGTGCAAATCATGACGCCCTTTGTTCGAAGAAGAGCGAGCGCTTCCTAGATGAAATAACATTGCAAACTGTCCTGATGCATGTAGTACAATAATAGCCGGCTGATTAGTTCGTGGAAGCCTTTACGATTGGTCGGCGTTGCTTTCGTCTATGTTCAGAACGTGTTCCAGGACCCCTTAAGGCAGGCGCAGGAAGACTCGCAGCGCAATTTAAGTGTTATAGGAACTAATTCGTCACCATAACGGTGACGTCGCTTGTGACAATTCCCTCGTGCAGTACGATCCGCGGCAGTTACCGAGGCAGCGTACATAATCAAAACAAGGACGTAACTGTCAGCCGTCACAACTGTAGAGCCAGTGATATCCTGCGCAAAGTCTCTCCTTCGCAGCAGCTCCACTTGATTGTCCGCAAGGTTCAGGGACCGCAGACCAGTGGCGCCGATGAAAGCACCATTCACGTCGGTGATGCTGTTCACCTCTAGAGAAATGGCCGTCAAAGCGCCGTTGTTGCCGAATTCACCATTTTCCAACCTCAATATGTTGTTGTACGACGCCCCAAGATATTTCAATTCAGGCAGGTTGCTCGCAGAACCGTTCAAGGAAATCAGTTGATTTCTCTGCAGGCGTACTACTGTCAACGTCAGAAGGCCCTTGAATGCGTTCCTTCCTATCCAGCCGATATTGTTTGAGGCTAAGTCTATGTGCAGTAGGCGTATGTTATCCTGGAATGTGCCGTCTGGGATACTGGAAATCATGTTGCCCTTCAAATACAGCTCTCGGAGTTCAGTGAGGCCGCTAAATGCCCTACTGATGTCCACAATACGGTTGAAAGGCAATCTTATGAACTTGATCCACCGTGTCTCGTTGAATATCCTCGAAATTGTGGTTAGCTTGTTCATACCGAGGTTAATGCTTTCGAGGATCGAATAGCGCGCGAAATAGGAATCGCTTAAGTTTGCGATACTGTTATTGCTTAGGTCTATGGTGGTCAACTCTTCGAGCTTGTGGAAAGCTCCAGGCATTATGTCTGTCAGCGGATTATCGCTTAGGTCGAGCCGTTGAATCCGACCATTCCTGGACAGGAACTTGGCAATCAGACTTATGCAGTTTTCCTTAAGGATGAGTTCCTTCAGATAGTTCAAATGTGGTAGCGTGTACCTGGCTAGACCATCCACGTCACAAATCTTGTTCTTCCCAAGATCAAGTATCTGCAAAACGAAACAAAAAAAAACATGCGCCTTCATCGACATAAAAGTCGGGCAAGAGTATCGGACAACATAATTTCGCCCTTACTATAAAAATGTTGGAGGCCAGTGGGTCCCGCAATCTTTAAGGCGTTTATCTTGAAATCAAACACACATGGGAAAAAATGGAGTAAGATATTCTTACAGCATAGCTGTTAGAACCTCCCTGTAACTACGAGCCCGTCATCCGCAGCTCACAGTGGAGCTGTCGTGCAGAAAGTAAAAGCGGGTCTTGACCAACTACGGACGCTACTGCATGATGGTTATTATGCGAAGAGCAATATAGAATGAAAGAAAAAGAAAGCAAGGAAGTAAAGAAATAAAAACGGGGAGAAAGAAAGAAAGCAGGAAAGAAAAAAGGTCGCGGGTTGCGCAGAAGGGGAAAAGCAGACGCTGGCTTTCCCTCGGCCCATTACCCATACGTTTGACCTAAGCGCACGAACGGCTACATCACAGCAATACCGATGGCGTCAGTGAAACGTGATAGGGATAGTGCAAAAGAATGAAAAATAACGAAAATTTGAAAAAGGATTGTATCACGAGATATAGAAAGAGTTGTATAAGCTAGCCGAATGAGGGAAGGCGACAATTGCCTTGGTGCAGACGAAATAAGTACTAGATTAGGTCGCCACGTTTTCTTTACGGCTGTGCGGGTTATAGAAAAGTGAGATGTGGCTTCTTCTTTGCGTAGCTGTGTAGTGTTTGCTAACCCCCAGAACTACGCTGGTCATCGGGGTTTGGGATGGATAGCAGAGCCATGTCTGCGTTTTTCTTCTCTGCTTAAAATTGCCTTGTTAGGCTTAACAATTTTCCCTGGTGTGACTGGTGATGAAATAATACCTCGTTATATGTTCTATCTTACCTATATAACTCGCTCAAGTGTGCCTATCGTCTAGTCGGCGGCAGCGTTCACAAATATTTGGAAAGCACAGGGTTAGCGCTTACACGCAACTCACGAGGAAAACACACCACTGGCATGAAAAAGAAAAACAAGAGAAAATTTCGAGATGCGAAGCACCTTATGTACCCGGGCTGACCAACGTTACGGCAGGCCAACGGCTGGCCAACGTTGGGCTGCCGACGTTACGACTGGCGACGTCTAGCGGGTGGCGACGTCGTCGTGGTCATGCTCACAAACAAGTGCTCAAAACTGGGCTAAAACAACTGCATAATTGTTCGATACCAGTTGCACAATAATTTACGAGACACGAATAATGGTGATCTCATTCGCATTGATTAACCTAAGTCTGTTAATAATCTATTCTAACACAACCCCACACACACTGTCCGACATCACCGCCTCCATGATCGGCCCACACATGCACATACACTGTATGGCTGCACTGCCTCCACGATCGGCCCACATTTTCTGTCGACAGGCCAAAACACTTCAGCGCATAATTGTTGAAAAGCAACTCAGCGCAGCGATTGATATGTTTTTGCGGCGAACACCGGCACATCAGTGCCTCGTATTTTCCCAAGTTTAGCGCTAGTGGAGCTGGATTGCCTCGGCATTTCAAAAACAGAGTACGAATTTTTGACGGTCCAGTTGTGAGATCTACGCAAGCAGGTATGCTGTGCGTGTTATTGTCCAAGCCTGCGGAAAGGTGCGCGAATCTTTGAGAACGAAGGTATACCACGCTGGAGGGGACTAACAGCGCACTGCTTGTGTACACTGTGCAAATGACGTGTCGTAGTATAGGGATCTTTTCGTCACCCCATTAGCTCGTGTGAACGTACGCAAAAGTACGGAAAAAATCTAAAGACAAGTCAGTTGTCATGGCGGTGTATTCATTGGCTGAGGTGTGAAACTTACTTCCATGCATATAAATCGCAAGCACGCCACAGTGGGCCAGAATTTCGTGCACTACGGCCCCATGCTATCGGGTGACCAGATAGCACTATTACGCGGCAGTACATGCGTTGGTGAGAAGGGGAGGTACGTGTACGTTTGACTTGGAGAACAAGAGCTTTCGCAGTCGGAAGCAAACCATGTTCTCTGGCCGAACATTGTTGGAAATGCGGCTGCACGCCCTTCTTTCGAAACGCAACGATTCCTTCATGCCACAGACAACACCTTGAAAGGGAACTTACCGAGGCTTTCTTAAGTTCTGCATGACGCAGCATACACGCATACGCATTTAGCATGTGCGAATTTCTCGTGCACTAAATTCTTACTGTGCACTCGCGATCAGTTGCTGTAGCAGCTAAAAAAGCAAAAAGCTCCTAGATGACAGTCCAGTAGCTAGGACAACGGCATATTGAGAGTTTATGTCAAATGAGCCACTTACCTCTAAACGCCGCAGGTAGTTGAACACACCTCCTCCTACTGATGAAATCCGATTATCATTAAGTTTCAATTCCACCAGCGATATCGCTTTCCTGAAAAGTTTCGGTAACAATTTGTGTACATTATTGTGCGACAATACGAGAAAGCGCAGTCTGGGCAAGCTTGAGAAGCATTCTTCATCAATTGTCTCTATTCCGTTGTAGCTGAGGTCCAGACGAATTAATTGTGGCAGATCGAGCTGTCCTCGCAGATTGTTGATGTGATTTCTTCGCAGCATGAGTATATGCAGAGCCTTCGCAGCGCTCAAACCGATGGGAACGCTTCCCAGGGCATTGCCTTCCAGTCGTAAATAAATCAGCTTGTTGATACAACACACGTCTGCCTCAGTTACATCGCGTAGGCTGCAGTCAAAGATGTGCAACTTTGAAATTGTCTGGTTGGTAAACCATGAAGACCGCAGCTGAGTGATACGCGTGTTCTCAAAGTACATCTTCACCAAATAAATTCCCCGTAGCTTTGCCATGTCTGAGGCAAGTTTATCATCAGCAACGGTGTTCCTGCAGCGGACATTGAGGCCATGTCCCCTTCTTTGGCAGGAACAGCGGTCAAGGACTGGGCACGTGTCGTTCCTTCCTATTCTTCTTCCTGCAGCCTCGGATAGGCACATTAAGAACACGATATTGAGCCCTAAGAGCAGGTTACGCATCTCGTACCGATCTCTTGCGGACTGAGGAGCCATTCTTTACATCCTTACCGCTTACTTCAACCAGGAGAGCTCTAGAGCGATGAAGAGTACCGCTCACTCTTCATTCTTGCCTCGGAGATGAATGGCGGAAGAGGACGCAGAGGCGTTGAGGACACCGGCTGACCATGTCGATTATGCAGTTTTGGGGAACAAGTCAGCGAATTTCTGTGCACACCACCGAAATATGCCACATCCCCGAACGTTGCCCGGTGACACTGAAGAAACGCATTTGTGACACGGCGATGATTTATCGTTAAGTCTTCAATGTAGCCAGCGTGACACAGTGCTCGCCCTGCTCCTCAAAAAGCACGGCGAAGTACGTCTCACTGTAACGCGGGTTCCTGATGGCTTCAAGAAAACATGGTTGCTACACTCCACTTCAAAAGCACGAGCTTCCAAGGCGATTAGTATGAACAAGATGTTCGGGAGCGTCTAGAGGTTTTTTGTTTCTTTATTTGCGGGCGGAAGTGGTTCGATCGTGCTGTAGGAGATAAGGCAGCATGTTCCGGCGGAGACTGCCCTCTGACGCGCACGTCCGTCTTGCGTAGACCGTCAAAATATCAAGGATGATATCAGTAACAAAAAGCAGCGGAAGCAGGGATATCCCGCGGATGTCGGCTCGTGAGGAGACCTTATGCGATTCCTTCCGCTCGAGACGTTCCAGAAGGTCTAATCGCACATCGCTGCTGGCAGCAGTCGCATGCTTTTCAGCTGTGGACATGGGCATTGCTTCTACGTAAAATTTCGCTCTATACGACAGACAACCACAACCAGCCATATCTTGTGAGTGATTGCACCAATGTGCCGTTCGAGAAAAACGTGAAATATAATAATTGAACTGCTCTAGCATTATTCTATCCACTTTAATGAGGCTCGCACTTTCAAATTGGGTTTGAAAGGTCAGAACCCGGTTAGTCGTGCCGCCTGGTGGTACCAGTCGACGCTATCGTTCGGATCGGTGCAAGTAGCCTGCTGTGGTTCAGGCGCGTCAGAACTCGGGCTTTAGATCACAGTTTGTATACCAAAAGGCACATCCGCTCTATTATTCGCTTATTGCGCAGCAAAAGGAGCTGGCGCTGAGAAGTGGCTGTTTGGGTGCATGTACTGCTGAATGGGTGCCGGGTGCTGTGTGCATGGGTGCTGAATAAATACAGGAGAGTAACGTTAGGAGCTATTACGACTCGGGTTTGCACTTCCAAAACCATTGCGCACTCGACAGCCCACCGTGCTTTGGCTACGAGGCGGAAGGTCCCCTGCTTTTTCCCCGACGACGGACGACCTTCAGGACAAGACGCCGCCGGCTACAGTACCAGGAGCGACACCACACAAGCGCAGGAGCGACTCTCTGACGCCTCGTTTTTGCCTGTAGTTCTGGCGGTGAGAGTGGTTTGTGAGCAACCGCGTATAGAAGGGAATTAGACACTTCCAGTGTGAACTCTTTCAAGTGACCGGTGTGCGAGAGGAGCGGTCCTTCAAGACCTGACCTGGTTCATCAAGACCTGACAAGACCTGGTTCATCACGACCTGACAGCTTCCAGATGGGTGCACCCTCCTATCGGCCATAACGGACACTGGGAGAGAGCGAATTTGAAGCCCACTTGAGAGCGGTGACCATAGGCGGAGGACGCTTTCTTCAACCCGTGTTCTGATTGCACAATTATAACTAAGGATAATTCCCCAGGTGATGTTGATCCATGTAGAAAAACGAGCTGCGGAGCTCTCTCTCTCTAGGCGCCATTATTTCTATTATCTGTCATGTAATAAACGTCGTTTGAGTCTCCTGATCTACCCCGGCTCGCCTCTGCAGAAGGACTTGTTCTTGAGCTAATTGGTGTTTGCTCAGGGTCATGGTGTAGCGCGACAAGACAAAACACGCAGACAGGTGGCACACAACACGGACGCTACCGACATATCTTGCCCGGCAAGTAGCCGTAAGTCTCAGAGCCCGCGTATGATAGGACCGTCGCGAGGCGCACGCTATACTAACTCGGCTCCTTGGAGTGGCGAGTCGGTCCAAACAGAACCTCCTTTCTGAGCAAAGACGGCGGAGGTCAGCCGCCACCTAGCTAGTCCCTATGGCCTAGTGTTCATAACGACAAACTGTTAATTTTGTATCTGCGGTAATTTTCAGAAACCAATACTCCAGTCGTCTCTTACATGTCTATATATACGGCAACTCTGTTTATGTTCGCGTCTTAAACATTATGTACGGCAGCTTAAACCTAATATCTCAGATAGACTTGCTCCTTGGAACACGGGAGGCCCGGCCCGTGTACTGTGCGTTGTCAGTGCACGTTAGAGAACCCCATGTCGTCAAAATCACCGCAGCCCTGCACTACGGCTTTTCTCTCCTTTCTATCTCTTTCACTCCCTTTCCCGTACCCCCACGGACGCTTAGCCGTGCTCCATACATGGGCTGCAGATATTAGCGTCCTTTCCTAACCGAACCACAATCATCATCATCATTATCAGAACCCGGGCCTCTTGGCACTTTCGCCTCCACCGAAAATGCGATCTCCGAGGGCGGGATCGAACCCTATGAAAACGCTCTTTCTGCCATGAACGCTGTACGAGCTCGCAAGGATCGAGAGCGCGCTCTTGCCCGCGAGACACAACACCGACGAAGGCAGCGTCTGCTAGCGAGTTTCCTGACTGAAAAAATTGGCCGCGTATCTCCGTGCTTCGCTGCAAATGTCGTCGAAAGACGATAGCCTTCTACCGGCCGTACTACATGAGTCCAGTTTCGCGTGTTTCTATTCCCCCCGAGGAGTTGCGCAAGCGAGAGGGAAAACGAAGAGACGCGAGGAGTGAAAGGGACCGGCCGGAGTGGCGGGCGGCCGTTCCCTGCCTTCCGTTCCCTGCCACGAGCGCGAGATAAGGGCGCCATCTGGCCATGGTTACGGGAAACGCAAGAAGCTTGCCCAGTACAGGAAACGTCCGCTTTTGCGCATCCTAACAAGCACTAGGGTCTTTAGAATTACGCATCTATGTATTTTCTACTAAAGGAACACACCGTCCAATACATACGTATAGATGTTGCGCCTCAGATATGGTCCGCCGCGGTGGTGTAGTGGTTACGGTACTCGGCTGCCACCCAAAATACGCGGGTTCGATCCCGGCCGCGGCGGTCGCATTTTCGATGGAGGCGAAAATGCCAGAGGCCCGTGTACTGTGCGTTGTCAGTGCACGTTAAAGAACCCCAGGTGGTCTAAATTTCCGGAGCCCTCCACTACGGCCTTTCTCTCCTCTCTATCTCTTTCACTCCCTTTCCCCCACCCCCACGGACGCTTAGCCGTGCTCCCTACATGGGCTGCAGAAATTAGCGTCCTTTCCTAACCGAACCACAATCATCATCATCATCATCATCTCAGATGTGCGTAATATTTGCTTTTTGGCCGACTGTGTTCAGAAGTATGAAGGTAGCCACCAGTTCAAGCTGGGTGGTCGTTGAGGAAGGGGTTCACCTTTCGCAGCAGGACACACACACACAGACCAAAATTTCTGCGTTGAAGTATCCCAAGAAAGACTATCGTCTTTAAAAAACCTACTGCTCGAGCTGCACAACCGTTCACCGGCGACCCCGTATATATAGGCACTGGATCGTGACCTGTTGCATAGTGCCGGTGGGATATTTTTCTTCTGCGTAGTTGAACAATTAAGATTCACAGCGTCCGCGTTAACTAAAAGTAATCCCGAACTCGGCATGATCTACAACGTGGGAGAGCAGGAACCTCACAACGACCAGGAACATGAATGACAACGCGTGTGTAAACATACACACACGTTGTCACTCATTTACTTGCGCGAGTGGGCAATGTCACGGGTGGTTTACGGTAACACCGGACATTTCCCGCTGCTTCGCCCACTCGTCATGGTTCACTTCGTGGAGATGCGTGTATTTCTTTATAAACTCTTTGCACTCTAATTCAGGAAACCACGCACTGAGCGGTCCTCACCACGAATATCGTGCATACACGCATATTAAACCACCGAATATCGCGCTGCTCGGAATAAGAACATATAACTGCCATCTTTTTATCATTTGATTCCCTCGTGAATTGTTCACTGCACTCACGCCACGTATCATCGCAAAAAGAAATAATAAGATGACTGCGTGCTATGAGCATTTCTAAGCCGTGAGCAGATAAGGAACCGGTTCACTTGGTCCTCGTCAGTGAAAAGAATAGGATTTCAGCGTATTCTTTAATTATAGGGCTAGAGTTACTTCCACATCTGGATAGTCCGCTAAGGGATGGTTTTTACCTATAGTTGAACGTGATAGATGCCCTATTGATCCTTCTCACTGAGTTACATCCTTCGTCGAAGACATCGTGGTTCGTGCATTGCAGTGGCCATGATTCGTAGGAGGTAACCTTAACCACATAGGAAGCGTGAGGGACCCAAGGAGGTTTAAAAAAGAAACCGCCAAAGAGGTGGTTTAAAAAAAATTTTTAGAACGTCCCCGATGTGACCTCACCACAACCGGACTTATGGTGAAGAACTCAGCAAATGCGACAAAAGCACCTCCTAGGTTACAGTCCCCGAACGTATAAGGTATTCATGCAAGCCCAGAGATGATGCCTTCACTGTATGGATTGGCATCACTTCGTGTGGCGCAAATGATTGCCGCCGGGAGTAATCCGATCATGAAGTGGGGCTGCTTACTGTCATGAGTCAAAGGGAGGCGGCGCAGAGCAGACGACGACGACGGCGAAGACCGTCCACCGATGAAGCAGCACGTGCGCTCGTGGCGCGTGAAACGAGGGATGAAAAGGGCGCAGCAGCGCTGAGCAAGGGGATTGTCTGCTTGGCTACGGCCGAAGAAGGACGCATCGGCAGCTTCGCTCTGTCGACGGGAACGGCGGGCGTTCAGCTCGGGAGCCCGAGACGCTGGTACTCCGGGGCGTAGCTGTAGACCTCGGCCAAGATTCGAGCGAGGCTCCCGGAGGTGCTGCAGCCGAGGGTTCCGGACGCGCCGCCAACACTCCCCCTTCGAAGGTCGGCCAGCAGAAATTCACCAGCGCGACACGTCACCACTGCGAGCGGGGGACCGTACTCGTACTTAGCCCGGCGGCTAGGCCTAACCCTTGGTCAGGCCACGTCGTCAGTGGAGACGGGGCGACGGCTTCGGAAGCAAGCGGTCTCTTCTAGCCGTCGTAAAGGACAGCGACGACTTCCGCCCGACCAGTCTCTACACCGGCAGTGGACTTGCTGACGACGAGTGGGGACCGCGCCCGCAACGTAAGAACTTTCCGTGTGTTCATCGCGACGGCGTCGGCGAGGCCACAGTGGCCAGACTCAGTGCTAAGAACAGAGCCGAATTTAGTTTTAAGAAGATTGTCAAAGGCAGCAGAGAGTTTGATTACGATTAGTATTTACCTTTTCTGTGTTAGTTTTCGGGCTGTAGTCATTTGTTCACTGTTGGGTTGTTGTGCCGAGTCGGGCATTTGAAAAGTATTGTCAGATTAAACTGCTAGTTTCATTTGGAGGCAATTCTCGGAATTAGTTTTCTGCTTGTATATATTTGTTCACTTTGGGTTTGCGTTTGCCGTGTTATAAAAGTTTGGTTTGCTGTGATAAAACGCTACTGTCGTCAAGCGTCTCTCACTCCCTCTCCCACGCTCGGTAGTACAACCCTCCGAGATCTTCTCCGGCGGTAATTCGTGACATAAATTGGCGAGCCTGCCAGGATTAACATCTCCAGGCCCAGTCACGAATGATCGTCGGGGGTTGCCGAGATGGATTGGGAACGTTTGGCGGCAATAGCTAAGAGCAGGAACCTGTATGGTAAGGATGCGTTGCGATTTTTTGAGGAATGTGCACGAGAACGCGACGTTGAGTGTAAAGAACAACAGCTCCAATTTGAAGAGGAACGCGAGCGAGCTCGGGATGAACACGAAAGAGCGGTGGCGAAACTAAAAGAACAGATATACGAGGCTGAACAAAAGTTGGTGCACCGGAGTCGGGAGATATCGTGTTTAGGTTTAACAGTAACCCGATCAGCCGAGTCTAGTGAAAATGAAGAGGAAGTCAGCCAAATTCTGGAAATTGAGATAATTCAAGACGTTGTTGTGCTCGGACCCGAACAAGTTGACGAGAATACGGATAGGCCAGAGGAGACTGATTCTGGGCCAGATGAACAGGCGGATGTAGGCGCCCAAGAGCTGGTTGAGGATGCGGGCGTAGGCGCCCAAGAGCTGTTGAGCGCAGCGGAGGAGAAAGTGCCCCCACCGCCGGTGCATGAGAATAAAGAGTGCATTGCAGGTTGCTGCAAGCGCGTACTTGGCGGAGTGGGTATTGCAGGTTGCTGCAAATTGAGTTTTGACGGGGTCTCTTCTGATGTGTGCCCCACAGTGAAGAACGTGACATCGAGTCACGATCTGTGCGAAAATTGTGCCGTGCTCGAGAGCGAGCAACGTGAAGTTGAAGTCCGCGACCGGAGCGGTACAAGTAGGAGTGAGGAGCTCACTGTTGAGGAAAAGGCAGACGCGGACGCTGCCAACGGACTTGACGCTAAGGAGCGTCAAGGAATGCGAGCTCGAAAGAAGCAAAACGCGAGCGAACGCGGCGAGGTTAAGGTGCGTCGAGCAAGTAGACGCCGTAGAAAGGTCGTTCGCAAGAATCGTTCCACGAGCATTAAGATGAGAATACGCAGGAGACTGCGTCGGAGAGAGCATGCGTTTAGTACATGCATAAGAGAAGCGGTTCAGAAGAGGCGTCTGTGTCGGAAAGAGCACAAACGCAGCACCCACACAAGGGGTTCGCGAGCGCGTGCAGGGGGTGGACGCGCGAGAGAGTGTGTTTCGAAGGCACGTTCGACACTGAGAGAGGGCGTAAGCTTTGGCTGCGCCAGGCGGTCTCGAGAGCGTGTAATGATAAAGAGACGCAAGAGAGAAATTTTTCAGGGGAGGCGTCCAAAATTCAGAGTGAATAAATGCTTGAAAGAATTTGGCAATGGGAAGAAACACCGCAGTCGTAGCGAGCGTTTAAGGCGGCATGCACGAGCTAGGAGACACACGAGTGTTTTCGTCGGATTGATGATTAAGAGAGGGCACAGAATCAAGGCGGAAAGATTCTTTTTGTGGCCACTCAAGAAAAGAAAGCAGGTTTAAGGAATGATGGCTTTTGACGGAAATGAACTGGGACAGGCTCAAGGAAATAGATATACGGACGGGATAAGATAGAGCAGAGGTATTACCATGGCAAGTACTGTATAATGGTTAGGTAAGAGAGAGGCAGACAGAGCATTGGTTGATTCAAAGGTCAAGGAAAGGGAAAGGGTTTGGTGTGGCAACAAAGCATCGGTATAGGAATATTGCAGAAGGATCAGTAGTGAAAGGGCACAGATAGAGAAATGAGCCTAGGTAGCGCATGTAACCAGCTAAAGGGAAAGTGAAGAGAATGTAGTGGTTGCCAAGCGTGTATATAGAGGTAGTGGTGAAAAGAAAAATAGTGGAGTGGAGAGAGCAGTGAGGCAAGAGGCATACCACGAATGACTGTGGCAGCAAGGCAGTACATATTGGGTTGGTAGTAAACGATTTGAGAAAAAGGGCCAGGTGGTCGTGAGGACATCCACATAAACAAGGACGCTAGAGAGAGAAAGAAAAGCATATTGGTATTCTTTGTCACTGATGTAAAATGATTGCTATGTGATATGTCTGCAGAGCAGAGTGCTATTGTGATGCAGCCTATATTTTGGTTTAGTTGTGTATTGGTAGGGACTTAGGGTATTAGATGTAGGGCATAGACCAAGCCCTTAGAGATTTTTGAGGTGTAAAGGGAAACAAAGGAATGTCATTGCCAAGCTTATGTAAAGGGAAATTGTAAAAAAGTAGGTAGGGCCGACAATGTGATGGTGGTACATATGTATTAGTATTCTTAGTCGATGATTTGGAGATAGAAAGAAGGGCTAGGGGGCTGCATAGAAAGCTGCTGTAGTGACGAATATGTATAGCTATGTATATAGGTATGTCGATATCGAATCGGAGTAATATTTAGTGGACGGCAAGTGAACTCAGTGAACTCTCAAATGTGGTGAACAATGTGCGCAGTTTGCGAACGTGGTAGTGTGTGTAGTGTATTGTGTGAGACGGTGAAGTGAGGTACATACTACGTCGACACAAGCAGCACCCATGCCACAGCAGAGTCAGAGTCACCACCCGCAAAGGATCGGCAGTGGGAGTTTTTAGGGGCGAAGCTCCTTAAGGCGTGGGTCGTGCGTCCATAGTAGTAGTAGTAGTAGTCGTCGTAGTAGGTAGCCACCGGCGCGTGCCTGCCGGAGGGCACGCACGCGCCGAGGGCGAGCGCGTGGCTTCCGGCGCTCGCCCTCGCCGCGAGCGCCGGGAGCCACGTGCTCCCCGGCAAACTCGACACTGCCCCGGCAAACGCGAGAGACAACGTTGGCGCAGGCAGCGTCTCCTAGCGAGTTTCTTGATTGAGAAATACCGACTGCTCGCGTTGGAGAAGCGTTCACCGGCAAAACCCATACACACACACACACACACACACACATATATATATATATATATATATATATATATATATATATATATATATATATATATATATATATATATATATATATATATGCACGGGATCTTGACTTGCAATGAAGTGCCGGTGGGAGATTTCACTTGTGCCTAGTTGAACCGTGAGGATTCGTAGCTTGCGCGTTAACTAAATTAATCCGGAACTCGGCACGATCTACGATGCACATCCCGAGCTTCGCCCACTCATCATCATTCACTCCGTGGATATGCTGTAATTTTTTCAGGAAAAAAATACTCCTGAAAAAAAGATGGGCCCATGTCATGAGTCAAAGGGAGATGGCGCAGAGCAGACGACGGCGAAGACCATCCGCCGATGAAGCAGCACGTGCGCTCGTGGCGCGTGAAACGAGGGATGAAAAGGCCGCAGCAGCGCTGAGCAAGGGGATTGTCTGCTTGGCTACGGCCGAAGAAGGACGCATCGGCAGCTTCGCTCTGTCGACGGGAACGGCGGGCGTTCAGCTCGGGAGCCCGAGACGCTGGTACTCCGGGGCGTAGCTGTAGACCTCGGCCAAGATTCGAGCGAGGCTCCCGGAGGTGCTGCAGCCGAGGGTTCCGGACGCGCCGCCAACACTCCCCCTTCGAAGGTCGGCCAGCAGAAATTCACCAGCGCGACACGTCACCACTGCGAGCGGGGGACCGTACTCGTACTTAGCCCGGCGGCTAGGCCTAACCCTTGGTCAGGCCACGTCGTCAGTGGAGACGGGGCGACGGCTTCGGAAGCAAGCGGTCTCTTCTAGCCGTCGTAAAGGACAGCGACGACTTCCGCCCGACCAGTCTCTACACCGGCAGTGGACTTGGTGACGACGAGTGGGGACCGCGCCCGCAACGTAAGAACTTTCCGTGTGTTCATCGCGACGGCGTCGGCGAGGCCGCAGTGGCCAGACTCAGTGCTAAGAACAGAGCCGAATTTAGTTTAAGAAGATTGTCAAAGGCAGCAGAGAGTTTGATTACGATTAGTATTTACCTTTTCTGTGTTAGTTTTCGGGCTGTAGTCATTTGTTCACTGTTGGGTTGTTGTGCCGAGTCGGGCATTTGAAAAGTATTGTCAGATTAGACTGTTAGTTTCATTTGTAGGCAATTCTCGGAAGTAGTTTTCTGCTTTTATATATTTGTTCACTTTGGGTTTGCGTTTGCCGTGTTATAAAAGTTTGGTTTGCTGTGATAAAACGCTGTCGTCAAGCGTCTCTCACTCCCTCTCCCACGCTCGGTAGTACAACCCTCCGAGATCTTCTCCGGCGGTAATTCGTGACAGTTACCCTCACTGCATCTCAGTTCTAATTTTTCAAGCTTTGTTCCTTCAAGAAACTGAACTGTCATAATGCTTATTATTCGCTTTGTTCCCTCGCTCTCTCCAGCTTCTCAGTGTCCAGCGGTTTAGCGCGCAGAAACAGATACACAGTATTTGGATCACGACTACTTTCATGCATGTTCCTCGCCTTAGGACACAAAAGGCATCGCTGCTTGCTTAGCTTGTCTGCTGTTAACGTACGCATTAGTGATGCAAAGCGTGTTCTCCTGATCGCGGCAAGGACCAAGTGCGAGCCGATGTTATCATTTGTGCGATTTCGCGGTGATTGCAGAGGTAACATCTTGAGCTATGTACTGCGCTCCGATGCGGCGCCGCCACGGTGGCCTAGTGGATATGGCGCTCGAGTGCGGATCCAGAGGCCGTGGGATCGAATCTCGGCCGCGGCGGCTGCATTTCGATGGCGGCGAAATGTCGAAGGCTGTCTATACTGTGCGATGTCAGTACGCGTTGATGTGCATGAAATCAGCTCTCCAGAAATCGTGCCCACACCAAGTCACTTCCAGTTTCTATAATCAGGTAAGCCGTCTTTCGGCCGCAGGGTTCCCCCTTCGGTCTTGACTACCGTTTCTGAGTCACTCCTTCAAAAATTCAAGCGTGGAACGGGAAGCACTACGGTAGAGGTTCACCAGAAGGCCCCTAGGCCTGAGTTTGTACCTTACATCCATAAGCTTTCCCACAATTTCAAGAAGGTGGCAAACAGGCACGGTGTGCCTATTCGTTTCTCTGCCCCAAACAAGCTGGGAAAGTTGTGCCCACGTATTTGCAATGCAAATAAACGTAGATGCTGGAAGAACCATCAAACGCCGTTAGTAAAATGTTCCACTGGAGTGGTCTATTGCATCCCCATGTCATGTGGGATGTTCTACGTCGGCGAAACTGGCCGCTGCGTCAATGACCGATTGGGGGAACACGCTCTAAATCTGAACAAACTACATGACAAGTACGCCCATTTGGTTGCGCATGTCATCAAGTGTCCTGGTTGTGTGGCGCGGTTAAAGGAGACGACGATCCTAGGCAAGAGCAGTGACAAAATTGCACGTCTAAGTCTGGAAGCCTACCATATTAGAAAACTTGGCAGCAAGTGCATAAGCACCCCGTCTATCGCTCTGTTTGACGCGGAATTTAATCTTCTTGATGCGGCCATCGGGGGGTTACATTGCTAAGCAATATATTGGATTGGTTTCTTGTACTTTCCTGGTTTTTTTGCGCCTGCGTTGTTGACATGTCACCTTCCCCCCCACCCCCCCTTTTATTCTTTTTGTCCCCCTCCATTTCCCATGCTTCTTTGAGGCACTTATAAAACCACGTCATTTTTTCCAAATAAAGCCAGTTGATAGTCCGCGCTCGTGTGTCCTTGTCTCTCCTTCTGTGTCGTCTGGTTGCGCCGGTGCCTTTAGGTTTCAAGAATGTACCAACTCGCCCAACAAGAGGTTTTGATCACGTTAAAGAACCCCAGGTGTTCGACAATTCCGGTTCACTCCACTACGGTGTCTCTTGTAGTCATTTGGTGATTTTGGGACGTAAAACCTCACACGTTATTACGCGTCCCGAAGCGCATGCGTTTAAAATTAACGGTGCGAACGAGCATGCTGGCATGCAAGAAAGGACACGCGTGCGCAATGACCGTTCTCTACCTTAGCCGCGCAGTTGTTAGAAGTCAGTTCAGCAAGCGCTCCCCTGCTCTCTAAAATTTTTAACTCTACTGTGAATTGCGATTATTTTTCTGAGCTCAAAACCGACAAATAAGGCATTGCACAGGACCTCTAACAATCGTGAGATCGACCAACGCCACTTCTGCCTCAAGCTCCGTGGTCGTGCTTCCTTCAGTAGCGTCATTTGTTCAAAAAGAGGTGGCGCCCTCCACCGCATTTTAAATTGAACGGCGAATTCTGTGGTGCATGCAGCGCAAAAGCATTTGGCTCAGATGTTCCCAGGGATCTCCACGGGTGATGGCAATTGTCTTCTGACTAGGTTCAAAAGGAGATGCGAGGCCCCTTTAAAAGTGAAACATTTCATGGCGTACTTGAAGATATCTATCTATCTATCTATCTATCTATCTATCTATCTATCTATCTATCTATCTATCTATCTATCTTATCCAGCTACCTTCGTCTCGCTGTTCCCCTGGTCGCCTCTTTCATCTGGTAAACACCAAAACTTTCATGGTAAGGCATGAATGTATCACGAACATCAAGAATTAATCTTGGCATCGCTAACCCAGTATACAAGTACGCTTCACGATTAACTATAATACGGTCACATGTCGCTCATACGCTCAGTACAACGTTCGTGGGTGCGGGTAAGAGAGGCACAGGCGATTTAATGTCAACGTTACAGTGTGCGTCTATCAAATACCGACAAATATAGACTTAAATAGTTTGACGAGAATACACTGTGCGTTGGTAAAAAATACGTAAGAGATACCATATTTGCGACTTGTGATGGAAATGTAGACTTAGCAAGCAGACAGGTTGTCACGTGTGAGTGGTGGACGCTGCTGCCAGACATTCTCGGAAGAGGCGATGCCTGCGAAGAGAGGCATGGTGCGAGCCCCGTGCGCGAGTGCTAAGGAGGAGAAAGCGGCCGCTCGAGCCCACACGCATCGGTGCAAAAGAAAGGAGAAGAAGAAGAAGAAGAAAACACACGGACGTCGGAATTCGCGGGGCCGGAGTCGAAGAAGTTCGGAGAAAAGATGCAGCCGGTGGCCGGCATACAGCTATGACCGTGCACCGCGCTCGCCCCGCCGTTCGCGTCCGGGTGTCAAATGTCAGCTCCTCGCTGGCTGCAAAAACAGCGCGAAAGCGCGAAATAAAGGAGAGCGACCTTGGAAGCGGTGGAGAAAGGACGTGCGGAGCTCGTTAGCCGTCCTGGGTGAGGCACCACCTCGGCTACGCTCCGTGGCACGGTCGTCTCATCGTCCCCCCGGCTACGCTCCGAAGGCCCCAGCGGAGACCTCGCATCGTTCCGACTGCTCCCAAGACTCTCCACATTTCAAGTGGTATTTGGACTTTATCATTGTTAAATTTATTGCAACTAATTATATGGCATATTGGACTCTAGATAAGAAACTGTTTAAATAAGTGAATTTGTTAGTGCATGCTCCACTTCATTTGTTTGTTTGTTGGTTGGTATAACTAGTATTTTGCAGATTTCTTAGTTGGTGCATTCCTCTTATACGAGCATTAAAAGTGTTTGTGCATATGGAACGGTTGTGCATCTCTCTGGCCTAATTCACATTAACGAATGCAACAACAAAAACGTGACACAGGTACAGACGAATAGGACCCGGACCAACGAGGCGCAACGCAAGCACGTTACTTCTCTTCCATAGCCGCTCTCCCCAAGTGGAACGTACCGTAAAGCTCTTCTATCGGCATTTGTCATGGGGGTTATTGCCTAACGTCAACTGCGGCAATGGTCTGTGTTATCAGCACTTAAATTAAGGTGAGAAACAATACATATGTACTAGTGTAACTCAGCATGCTTTGTTCCAACCGTGCTCGTCCTCGCACGAGTACTCCAATAGAGGACGATTATTAAATGCACACCAGCGCACCGTATAGTGTGCATTTCTCTTCGCCTTTAAAGTTGTCCGCGCGCGTTAGTGCACATACATCCCGGTGCACCACAGCGCTGCCGAAGTGTCTCGTAAGCACACTTTACCACACTACTACTCAGCCTGCTCAAATAGGTTAGTCCACTTTCGTCATCACCCGCTTCCCCTTTTTCTTCGCTGTCGTCATCTTTCTTCTTCTTCTCCTTCTGCTTCTTCTTCGCCGTCTTCTTTCTCCTCGTCATCGTCGCCATATTTTTCTGCGCCCCCGTTCCTGAAAGCGCAGCCCGCGGCTTGCACCCAGCCCGCGACCTGGAAGGCCACTATTACAGATCGGAGTCGTGGCTTAGAGCATGAAACGCTGAGCCATGCCATAAGAGCCAAGGGGTCGATGCCATTACCTCACCTGCCATGTCAGAGCCGTGGCTGAGAATGTAAGATGCCCAAGCAAGCGGTGGGTGTCTGAGTCTGGGAGGGTTGTAATGGCGCGAGCCCTTCTGAGCTGGGTTGAAGTCCGCATAGGCACGGAGCTTTCTTTTTTTTTTTCACACTGAACCTGATAGCGATCACGGACACAGGTGGCGCCGGCGGCGCTCGTCACCATCGTCACCGTAACAAGCCCACAACAGGTTAAGCTGTAATAACGACACCCTCGCTTTTTCTCTTCTCCAACACCCCGAATGGCTACGCTTTTCAAGACGTGCCCACGCAGACCGCTGCACTCGTCTTTTCCAACGGTTCTGTCGGCACCACTTCCGTAAAGAAACATTGGTCAGGGGCTGCCCTCGGCGGAAGGAAGTGCCTCGGGCGCGCACGCGTACCGCCTTGCGCCGCCCTTCGTCTCACATAGCGTGCCGTGCCGTCGCCTACGGCGTGTGTACAGTAGCGAAAGGGGTGTACACACGCACGACGCCCAAAGAGTGCTATTACGAGAGCTGGCCCTAATCGCCCCAGCGTGTACACACCTCAGGTGAAGCACTGCTAAACAAGGACTTTTCCGCCGTCCCCTCGCCTCATCGCGTTCGTTGCCTACACTCACGCATTTTCCTCTTGTTCTTCTTATTCCTTGTTTTTGCTTCTGGCTTCCATTCCTGTCTCGATACCTGCTTCTGGAAGCAGCCAAGCGTAACAATCGCAAAGGAACAGAGGTCATGCGTGTGTTATGGCGTCGCATTCACGTAACAGGTCGAGACCTCCAGTCTGGGTCAGCGAAGGTGTCTATGAAAAGGAAAGTGAAGCGAGCGGCGATCGTACGAGAGTCGAGTAAAGAGCTGTCTGAGGCTATACTGGATGACCTCGCATGGGCCACCTGTCTGTCGTGACCGGAGGGGTGCGGAGATCCTACTGTAATTCGGGTCATCGTGTTGTACATCGTGATGTCCGTCGGTCACGCTCAATCTTCTGACTTGCCATTACTGTCCTGTCTGACGCCGTTACTTGAAGCGTCGAAGACTTGCAATACCGTTGTCGAAGACGGAAAAGGTTGGATGCTTTATCTTTGTTAACGCTCTTAGGTTTCCCACCTCTACGGTTGTAATCGGTTCGGCCAAGCCAATCCCAAAGTAGCGCTTCACTCGCTGTACTTGACGAGGGATCGGACCAAAGCGAACTTTGTAAATGACGAAGCCACACTTCACCAGGCGGCTTTCCATCGTGGTTGCATAGGTCAATATAAAGCACAATATTATAATTATCGGAATATTTCTAAGCCCTTGAATATCCTATGCAGTATATTAGAGGTACGTAAAAGTAGCGCTTATTCGCAGAATGCGTGTACCTCCATGTACTACGCAGAAAATTCTGCTCCTACAGCTTTTCCTTACGTAATGGAACCTCCTTAAAAAATTTTCTCAACTTCGAAATTTCCCATAACACAAAGTTTCCCATGGTGTCAGAAAGGTTGCTGTGGGACAGGGTATTAATGTTGCTTTTCGGCCCCATGCAGACTCTCTAGGCTTTGTTCGCGTGTTGCTCGTGGTGCCACTAGAATGATAGTGTGTTCCACTCAGCGTGAAAACGAGTACAGATCTTGCGCTACACGTGTTGTGTACGAGATTCAGTTGACCTGTGAAAAGGTTTACATCGGCCACACTGGCAGATGCGATCGGCTGCGCGGACACGACTGCTCATTGAACCCTTCGGACGGGGATAATCTGCCCCGTCATTGTCTGCAGTTTGGTTGTGTCCCGCTTTTTTCCAATACTAGGATACTTGATGGAGGTAAAGGTAAACTTCAGCGCGAAATTCTCGAGGCGTATCATATTAGCAGGCAAGGTGCCAATTGTGTCAGCACTGCTTCACTGTCATTGTTGCACAGGAAACTTAGCTTCTTATCGCAATTACATTAGCTTCTGAGTTCGTTGTTTGGTTGTTTGGCAGGCGCATGCTCTCCTGGTTTTCCTGCAGCATGGTTTTTGTTAATAAAGCACAGTTGTTAGTCCAGCCGTTGTGTGTGTCACTTAATTCTCTCTTCCGTCTGTCATCCTTTTGGGCTGGTTTGCACGTTCAACGCTACGGGAGCGCAGCGGCGGCTGCAGGGGTTGAACCCACCCAATTCTAGGAAAACATTTTCTTCACTTTATCCCATATGGCCCTTCTCAAATGTAACCACGGTTGAAGGGATCGAACTCGCCACTTTGAGCCAAGCTGAGAGCACGAGCGGGTTCGCTTTTTTCCTCTTGCGTGGCAACAAGATCGTCCGACCTACGATGCAGCCTAGAATTTGAGTAGCTCCGCCGTTAAACGAGTACTCGCGTGAATTTGAGGAAGTTTCGTATTATTGCTCTAAATGAACGAAAGGATGCAGAGAACCCTGAGAAGAGTATCGCGGTGTCTCGGAGCGCAACGAATTTATTTTTTTTAATACGACCACCTTGAAAACCAATTTCCGGTTTCGATTTCGAGGGGACGGTATCATAGTGACGTGCCATCACAGTGGTACGTTAGCCTGGGTCACGTGGCGACAGCAACTCGAGATGGAGTCGCAGTAATTGTGTCCGCTACTGTCAGTAGCACATGCAGCATGCAAAAAAAAACGATGATTTCATTGTCTTCCGGCGACTCTGAAAGTGATTTCGGCGATTTTTGGGCGACTGCGTTCACACGTCATCGTGTTGTCCATTGCGATAGGGCTGATAGCTTTGACGAAGTGTGCCTGGTAAGGGATGCGGAGAATGTACGTTGAAGAAAGAAGTCTAATGACAAGCACAGCAGACGAATGCTACAGAAAAACAAGAGGGATATCGGGTATACTTTCAAGAAGAAACAACTACACATTACATAATAATCGTGAGATCAGTATATGAGAGCAAATTCACGTACAGATAACTAAATACGCAAGCAAATACAACCAACGACCACACTAGCAACATTGGCTACGCACACCAGGTTGCGACACGAGCTCCAATAGCTTGCGGTTGTTCGTTTTCGGGGGAAAATCGATTTTACCCTATTTTTACAACCCGAAGATCTTTCAGGCGGCCCTGCTGAAGCTCCACTTCTCCCCAAGTTCTAAGGCGCCATAACAACCTTTATTAATCTTTCTTTTCGTTTTTTTACGTTGCGTGGTGTTCCCGTTGCGCAATCACACACGCTAGCAACATTGCCTCGGGGAAATCAAATTACACTCTGATGGACTGAGTCAACGCCAGTCATCTATGGCTGGTCTCACGAAGCTTCGTATGTCACTGTGTACGCTCCATGGCTATAAGCCCACATCTCAACTAGCAGGCAGGAGCTGTGATGTCGAGAGAACCTTGTTTCGTGCTGATATGCGTTCAAAGATCGGACGGGCCTCGGATGGAGACTACCACATATGCATGCAGATTATTATGTATGTTAAGATGCATGTATGAAAACATAGATGAGGAACACTTCCCGAATAACATCTGTTATTTCCTAGAATTTGTCAATGACCTTTAACGTTATTATGACTGCTTGTGAGGCTTCACAGACACGGAAGACGTGGGTTCGATCGCGGCCGCGGCGGTAGCACTGTTTTCCCTTTCAGCGAAAGCACCAACGAAAGCGTCTGATGCACGTTGTCGGTACACGTTAAAGAACCTACGGTGTGCCTCATATTCATTCCATGGTTTCGCCACACAAAAAACCCGGCAATTGTTATGTCAGTCCTACGGCTTATTGAATGCCACACTAACACCGAGTTTAAGAGTGCTTGCAAGAGAACCATGCTGTCACTCCGGCTTTAACCCTTTCGGCCTGGCGGTGTCATCTGACACCACAAGAAAATGTTCGTTAAGGGGCCTTGAAAACAGAACTACAACTGTCGATTTTAGTGACAAGATGGCATTTAGGAATTCCCTACTGCCATCCACATGATTACATGCTGCGTGTTTTTATGCGGACAGCAAGGAAGAAGAAAATGCCGCCGCGAAACCTTAGCACGCGATGCGCCACGTGAGGTCTGAATTTGAATTGTGCTATCTCAATAAATATACGGATCCTCGCAATCCAATTTTTATATGTTGTTTGCTATAACTGCCTTAGTGCACAGCCTCCTGAAGTTTTGTGATGGTTAGTGCCAATTTTCGGTAAAGCCTCGTTTTCCCTATGTGCGATTTTGACACCGTCAGGGCTCAGCGGTTGCGAATGAAACCCATAGAGTTACGAGAAGCGCGCTGTTCTTGTTGTTCGCTGCGTCTGTTTTATCGCATGTATGTTCGTGCCAATAGTGTTGTTTCACAAAGAACATAAAAATGAAAATGTCTCCAGATAAGTCAATGTAGCCGCTAGTGCACGGCTGGGAAGTATGCTCGGCGTAAATAAAGGTGAACGCGATAAAGATAAGGAGGCCACGCGCCTTTGTTTGACCATCCCCGTGGAAGAAAGAGCGGGTCCTGATTATAAGCACGGTATTTGAATACAGCGGATGAAAAATATTTATTATACAGTCACAGTTTTCCTAGAGAATGTTTACGAAGTGTTCCATTAGATTGCAATGTGTGACATGCGGCAAGGGCAACCGCCGTTTCAAAGGTGCGCAAGAGGCAAGGATGAATATTTTTGATGTTTCCTTGCATCCATCCATGTACACTCGGCTTTATGTAATGTGCACACATACACACATGCATTCATATGCTCATATGGCGCTGGTTACCGCCCCCACCCCTTACCTGGCCCCAGGTCTGGAACCATGGCTGGGACCCATGGTCCATTTGTGTCTGTAATTACCAAGGAGACGCTTCACAGTGTTAAACGCGTGCACGTAGCAAATATATGGCACAAATAGGCCCTCATACCACTATGGTCATATAGCGCCAACGTGTGTCATTTTACAACCTTTGAGCCCTGATGTACGATTTTGACGCCATAGTGCTAACTCGCTCCATAGATTGCCCACAAGGTTTATATTTGCAGGGGATGTTATTTAGCCCTTAGACGCATGAAAAATCACGTTGGATAAATTCTTCACTGAAAATAACCAATCCAGGGCTGAAAGGGTTAACAGGTCCCTAGAGCCTTACCGCTAAGAAGCGTGTGGCAACCCGCAAGGAAAGACAATAATAATAATTCGATCATAACGCATTACTCGGCATATTTGTACATTTAAATGTACAAATATGCCGTTTTCCGGAGTGGTTCCACAGAAGAACTCAGTTTTGCCCCGGTTTTCAGACTGAGCCGTAGAACCCGATTTTAACAGCGAGGCTTTTCTATAAATCACTCTTTCGCCATGCTCCAGGTTGACGCAGAAAGAAAGAACGTTCCCCCGCCTCCTCCCCTCCACCAACTATTATAGTCTGTTGCAGAAGTTCCGTGCAGCACAGTGGAAGCTACAGCCCTCTTCGGCCAATCCCGAGGGTGAACAGATGTTAAGCGTGCCCATCCGCGACTTGTCATCCGCCAATGCCAAGCGCTGCAGTGGTAGGTGCAGCCTTGGAAGGAGGCGGATGAAGCGGGCCACTATTGGCAGTAGCGACTCGCAGGTGCATGTCCGAACAACGGCATTTCGTCTCGATTCGGAAGAATTCTTCCCTCGACGGCCTCGTAGCCTTGGCTTTGCTGCACGGAAGTAGTGAGACAGAGTATGCATGGTGGTGGTTATGCAAAGCACGATGTGCGGCATTTGCGCGCGCGCTTCTTTCATCACTTGCACACGAACCACTGCTACATGATAGCATTTATGAGAAGGCAAACTCGCGACAAAGTGTAGAACATAATGGTGATTATGCAGACGCAACGCACGATGAAGTGCAGGAAAGGTTTAGCTCGGGGTTTGCGGGTTTGGTGCCCGCAGCCGCGGCTCCATTTCCCTAGCGCGATGTGCAAAGAAAGAAAAAAAGGAAGAAAGAAGGGAAAGAAAGAAAGAAAGAAAGAAAGAAAGAAAGAAAGAAAGAAAGAAAGAAAGAAAGAAAGAAGTGAATGATGGCATCATGTAGGATCAGGTGCAGTCAGTTGACAATGATGAAGCCTTTGGGCGGAGTACCAATGCATGGCTAACGTAAGTGATCATTCATGGCGTTAACGACACGGCACCCTTGCCAGTGACGTCACGATCACCGGTAAAAGACCAGCTTCGCTGTTTTGACGCTTTTCACGGCATGGAACTGCCTTGAATTATTTTACCGACGGAATTTGAAGAAATATAAAATCTCGAAAGGAACAGACCTAAATATTTTCTTCATATAAATAACGTATGCTAAAACGCAGGTCCCGTTACTAATTCATATCACAGACTGTAAGAAATAGCATTATTGTATTCGGTATATAGAAAAATATGACGTGATGACAGTGTTTCTTCGAAAGCAAGAGACTGTACACATTGTGTTCGGCTTAGAGGAAAATGCGGTCACCATTGCAATGTTCCCTCGGCAGCATGGGCGTAGCCGGAATTTTATTTGGGGAGGGGTCTGAACCCCGTTCGTCCAGTGCCTGTTGTTGTTGTTGTTGTTGTTGTTGTTGTTGTTGTTGTTGTTGTTGTTGTGTGTGTGTGTGTGTGTGTGTGTGTGTGTGTGTGTGTGTGTGTGTGTGTGTGTGTGTGTGTGTGTGTGTGTGTGTGTGTGTGTGTGTGTGTGTGTGTGTGTGTGTGCATGCGTATATATAGGCATACAAACTTAAAGGGGTCGTGAAAAGAATATGGAGATGCATGGTTGTAATTTTCACTGCTTCAACGTGCATTACACAAGCCGATTCCGAAATATTTTGGCTAAATGTTCAGTGCCCACTTAATAACGCGCGTTTGATAGCACAGAGTTCTTGCACTCGCGGAACTACTATGCGACACTACCGGCCGGCATGTATACTATTCGGTGATGTAGCAGTAACATATTTTTGAGTTCAAAGGTATAGCGAACCCGCGTTTGCTCTAAATGAATCCATTTACACTGGAAGCTAGAAAGAAACAAAATACTTATAAATCATACGGTGCAGCAATTCGGAAGCAAACCGCAGCACGGTTTGTTTTCCCGTGGCCTCCGAGGGCGCGTCATTCTCGGAGGTGTGGTGGCTACTAACATGTCGCCAACTGCAGAGTTGAGGGGAACGTGCGCAGTGAAACTGAAACCGCGCTTTTTATCACTATAAATCAACCCATGTGGTGCAACGGAACAATGCATATTGTTGAATGAAGGGTCCTAAGTACGCACTTAGCACAGAATGTTCAGAAAACGTTTCACGACCCCTTTGAATGTTTCGGGAGGGGTCTGAACCCTCCCAACCCCCGCTGCCATCGCAACGGGGCTTGTATCCGGCCATTCGTTTCTCGCGGCATCCGCAAGATGGCGCCACGGAGCAACGCGAAGGCTTATTTGACCGGTGGCCGCTACGTAGGCGCCGCGCAAAACCGAAAATAGTGTATTGATTTTCCGGTGTCTCGCTTCTCGAAAACAAAGTTTAATTATAGCAAGTGTATACAGAACAGAAAGACCAGCTCATTTCATTTGAGACTCGGCCACGTTTCTAAATTGTGCGCCGCACCACTGCTTGGCGAGCGCGGTGCCCGACGTTGTGCGTGTAAATTGAAGATTGCGCAGCCATCGCGACGAGCCGCAACACATTCGCTTTTTCTTTTTTTTTCGTTTTTTTTTTTTCAGCGCCATACGCTTCATACTGATCTGAAACGATTGCCTCGTACAGCTTTAGATCAGCGTGGCGGATTGGAAATGAGGTGGCGCGCAAGAGGTGCTTATAAACTTAACTTCGAGCTCCTGTTCTTTAAAGCCATGTACTAATAGGGATATTCGGAATTTAGAGCGCCGTCTGTCGGCATCCCCGTAAGCGCCATCCGCCATGATGTTCTTCAGAGCGGCTGAAACTGAGCAGGTGTGCTCTTCCATTTTGCTTGATAGCTCCGCTGTTACCTTCGAACATCGCTGCCTATACGGATTAACCTCGACTCAACACGACTAAGCTATTTTTAAAACTTCTTTCGGAATCCGTGTTGGTTTGGAAAACAGAACTTTTTTTTCCATTTCTTTCCTTCCTGCCTTCTTTCTTTATTTTTACTTGCATTCTTTATCTCTTCCTGCATTGTCCTTCGTATAATCGCTGTGGCAGCTTGGGTAGGGCTTCAAGTGCAAGAGCGGGTCCTCTCTTTCCTTCTGAGCGAGAGCTCCGCTGTTAACTAGGAACTTCGGTGCCTACAAATCAACCTCAACCTTAAAACACTTGAACTGTTAAAATAACAGTTGGCTGCGTCTTCACTGAATTTGTGCATACATAAACACGCATATGCGTGAATATTGGTCGCTTCTCGTTTTTTGGATGTTTCTCGTTTGGTTCTTGTCTCATTATTATTGCGATATACGGTAGTGTGTCTTTGATCACGAAAAGTGCAAGTGCATCTTTTGTTGAAAAGGGCTGGAACGCATAGCTTATGTATCGGCACTCTAGTCATGATCCTAGTATAAGTACAATGACTTTTTTTTTTCGAAATAAAGACAAGTTCTAAGCTAGCGCTTTCCCTGTCGTCTTCCTTGTCCTCGTCACGACAGCGCTGTAACTCCATCTGAGCTGTTGGAACATTTTGCTGCGTAATGGGAAGGTGCACATTAACGTAGCCTACCCTAACATGTGCGCGCATTTAATGAACAGGGAAAGTACAGACAATACCGACCAGGTAGCACCGACGAGCGTCTACGCACGAATGCGCGGCGTTCACGCGCCTTCCTGGCTACACTTGCGACGGAACCTTCGTCGTGTGTACTCTGAAGATGTTTCACGTTAGACTGAAAACGTGACGTTCAATAAAACGGGAGCAATGTCTTTGCTAATAGAATAACTCCGTCTTCGACAGTGGAGAGTAGCAAACCAGCTGGTGCGACGTTTTTAAACTTCCGCCCTTTCCATCTGCTTTCTCTCTAACCTTTTGTTTTCTTTAACAGGATAAGTGTACGCATTCGTTAATCTTAATGACAAGTTATCCTGAGAACGCCAATATATCACGGCGGTGCACCGTTCATCGTCGTCATCATCATCATCAGCATCATCATCATCATCATCATCCTATTTAGGTCCACTGCAGGACGAAGGCCTCTCCCATCGATTTCCACTCCACCCTATCCTGAGCGAGTTGGTTCCACTTTATGCCCGCAAACTTTTTAATTTCATCGCTCCATCTAACCCTTTGCCTGCCTCTGTTGCGTTTTCCCTCTCTTGGTATCCATTCCGTCGCTCTTACTGTCCATCTGTTATCTTTTCTCCTTTACTGGCTTTCTCCTTTACTGGCTTTATTGGCTTGGAAGCCATTACTGGCTTGGAAATAACGACATAACACGCAGTTTTATTTCAGCAGCGTTATCGGAGTGCTCCACCGCGATGGTGTAGTACCTGTGGTACGCGGCTGCTGATACGAAGGTCTCAGTATTGAGTCCCGGCCGCGGCGGCTGCATTTCGATGAAGGCGAAATGTTGGGGCCCGCGCGCTGTGCGAAGCCTGTGCGCGTTAGAGAACCCTAGGGGGTAGAAATTTCCGGAGCCCTCCACTACGGCGTCTTCCTTAATCATATCGTGGTATTGGGACGTATAGATCAATCTGCATTTTCGGAATAGCACTATCGAAGTGTTCACCAGCGGAACGCTAAGCTAACCATAGCCTTTTGTCTGATTCAACGCTGTTTGTCAGATTCAACGTTACCGTGCTTGCGTTGTTAACACAGTCTACGTGAAACATGGCGACGGTTTCGCACACCTGCTGCGAACTCAACATGGCCTTGATTTTCAGTGATTCAACTGTTTGCAGCAAATGATTCCTGAATAGCATCGTTTGCCTTCAGGCAGTTTCGACGAACAAATAATTACGCATAACTACGCGGACTTCTCGAGACTGCTTACTATTAGGAACGCTTGTGGGCCTAACAACAACATGGATGTAAAACAATTTCAAACAATATAAGTTTTCACCTTCACTACGTGGTTCGCAGTTATTTAATTTTGATTATTCTCCAGAGAGGTTGGTATATTGACACATGCTAGGAGAGAGCATTTTCAGCCTTTTTTTTATTGCTATCATTTTGAGTGTATCCACCCTACGCTAGGGGCCGCCGAAGCCACAACTTGAGTAAAACTTCAGCATGTAAAAGCTGTTCCGCTATATAAAAACTCGCTTGCCGCAACGAACCTCTGCGGCACAGTAACGCTATCTCTTAGGGCCCGCTTTCACGATAACGCTAAAATAACACACAATGTCCAATAGCGCAGGTTATAGCGGCGGGGCAGGAATAGGAGCGCGTGTGGATGGATCTTTCTGTTCCCGTAAATCCGCGCTACACCGTGGAGTGGCGCTGTTTCAATGCGTAATTGGTGCCTGACCTTGCATATACGTGGGGCCCAGAGAAAGCTAAAGCTAAATATCGAGCGCTACAGTACCAGGATATTACCTGCAACGTTTCACGGTGTCGTAACATAACAGCGCGCGGCACTGTGTGCGCGGCTGTCGAATACTGCGGCGTTGTGCAAGAACGCTTAATGGTCCTGGCCTCAATGTGAGGTTCATAAAGGAGTAATCACTACAAAGTAGTTCGCTACATGGACTTCCCGTTATGGGTGGTCGCTATCGCCATGCTTGTTAAGAAGTTTTATTTGTAACTGCTATTGTTTTCTGTAGAGGTGGAAAAGGTTGCGAAGTTCGGGCACATAAAGAAAGAGAAGAGATAGGAGTGTTAACCAGGCTAAATTTGATGAGAGCATTCATTACACTCCTTGCAATAAGTGCCGCATGCAAGCGCTCCTGAAGGATGCGTGTATTAACGAAGGTCGGAGAATTTGTACCGCCTTCTAAACTGTATAACGCCCACAGATAATAGAAATTTCAGGGATTTTACGACCCAAGCCCACTATTTGATTATGAGACACGCCGCAGTGGAGGGCTCCGGAAATTTCTACCGCCTGGGATCCTTCAACGTGCGCTGACGTCGCACAGTACACGGGCCTCAGCATTTCGCCTCCATCGAAGTGCAGCCGCCGTGTCCGGGATTCGGTCGCGCTACCTTCAGATGAGCAGCGGAGTATACCATAGCCACTAGACCACCGCGGCGGGGCATAGTCGGTTGTGTAAGACGACGTGTTACTCCCAGATTCTAAAATCTCACCAATGGGTACGTTGGCGTGACGGCTATAGTATGATGTTCGAAGACGTTGCGCCGACTTTGGCGACATTAGGACAGCGACACATGTCATTTTCACCAGTAAGCAGGGGCTCTTGCATGTATACAGCAGCTGGGATCCGTGGATCTTTCCTTCACTCTCTCTCTCTCTCTATTTCGTTGTCAAATCATACACCTTTTCTCAGCTTGTTGCTGTTGAACTGTGAGAACAAACACTCTTTTCTGAAATGACTTGTACACATACTGAAAGAAATAATCCTTTAAAATCAAAAGTACTTCGCTGTAATAGGTAACCGATTAGCACTCACAAATGCAGCCTTCAGATGAGTAATAGATAAATTACTCCTAGCCTCATCGATGACTTCCCCCTCAAATTTCACACAGCAGCCTTACTAGGGAAGCTCCTTTTTGCACATATAGCATGGTTTAATATAAGCATTGAGGCCACCGGTAAATTCAGTCGCGAAAATCGGTAAATGTACTTGCGTACCTCACATTTTTGTCAAAGCGTATTTCTGGCAGTGCGCGCTGCAGTGTCAAATTTGAAAGCGCAGCTAAAAATGTGCCAAGAAACTTGAGGTACTTAACTCTGCAGCCGATTACTTCCTCCTGTGATCGGCTTTGCTGCCGACCACAGGAGGAAGTAAACCAAGCGCTTAACGATTACAGGAAAATATTAATCCACTAGTAGTAATCCATTACATGTAACGCGTTACGCACAAGACTGATATAGAATTATGTCACTTCTAGGTGCCTCTTAATTAAATTACCCTATAAGGGCAGGTATGTAACAAGCTTCTGTACTGGTCGAGGCTCGTATGAAGAAAATAAATCGGGGAAGGCGAAGGGGAGGGAAGGCGTGCGTTCTATATATGGGCGAGAATCATAGGGGGCCTCCGTTTCATATTTATTATAAGGCTATATTTGTCGCCGGCACCGTTTACTGTTATTGTGAACGATGATCCGCAGACGCTTCATGGATGAATGCTCTCGACGTACATCGCACACAACGACTTTCTGCGCACGCCCTATGCCCTGTGGTACGGGATGCAATCGATTCCCGATACGTCCTCACTTCTAAATACATCGCCCGAGGGTTGCGGGGTTGCGTCGTGAATCATAGTTCCGATGCCCATTGCCTGTCACACTCGGAGCTTCTCGAATCAATGCGGTGAGCGCGTATTATCGACCACTAGCGATATCCGTTGTCTGGCTTCCAAGAGCCGCTTTCGGAATACAGGTCCACCTATGTATAGTTGATGCCGTGCGCCCGTAAGTAGTAAGCAGTTTGCCTCCCAATACGCAATATTAAATGACGTGTGTAACGACGAACAGGTATGGCTTCCCGTAATCATCGCATCGTACAGAGCTCTAGTGCTATTTCCTCGTGCTTACAAAATGACCACCTCCCGAAATAACGTGAGTGATGATCGGCGGCTGAACGGACGCACGGAGCGCACTCGTACGCTGATGTTGCCTCGTATACGGCGGCCTCTCGTTTAGGGTGAAATTGTCCTTCGCTGAAACGAGGTTCAATATCCACCCATAGCTGGTGCTCCGCGGCAGCACAAATCGCTGCGCCTCCTCCAGCAAAAACGTGGAGACGAAGATGCACAATCTCTCCTCTTTCTTCCTTTTTTTCTTTTTCTTTGTGTGTGTGTGTGTGTGTGTGTGTGTGTGTGTGTGTGTGTGTGTGTGTGTGTGTGTGTGTGTGTGTGTGTGTGTGTGTGTGTGTGTGTGTGTGTGTGTGTGTGTGTGTGTGTGTAATCTCAAGCTCATGCCGTGTTTTCTCGTTTCATTTCGAAACAACTGAGGTAATTTCGGTTACCACCTTCTAACAATGGCTCTGAAGCTGACTTAAGAGGACGTGTTTTGGGGCTAATTGGTTCATACTTGATGCGGACAACTTGGAGCGCTAAAAAGGCGCGTACAGAAAAAGACACACAGGACACATAGCCATATTTCTGCTACGTTGGGCTCTTTCTTGTGTACGACAACCAAGCACAACAGTGCCATCCACCTCGTCAACCTCTTCGCTCTCGCAACCTGCCAGTCCGGAGTCGAGCACGTGTCTTGTGTGTCTTTCTGTCCCCGTCTTTTTAGCGCTCCAAGTTGTTCGCATCAAATCTGAAGCTGCTTCCGTCGAATATCACCAGCATAACGCAGCAAAATTTCACATCTATTCGTTTCACTCCGCTGCAAAAGCATGAAGCACTCGCCGGCATTAAGAACTACACACACTCACGCATATCTCTCACATATTTGGCAACGTACGCTTTAAGTAAGACCGATGCAGTTATCATAACCGGCGGTTTTGTAGACGCCGTAGTGGAGGGCTCCGGGAAATTTCGACAACCTGGGGTTCTCAAAACGCGCACTGACATCGCACCGTACACGGGCCTCGACATTTCGCCTCCATCGAAATGCAGCCGCTGCGGCCGGGATCCGATCCCACGACCCTCGGATCAGCGTCCGAGTACCATAGCCACCAAACCACCGTGGCGGGGCGGCCAACTGTTTCCGTCTAATGAATAACCTTCAGATTGCCACCTGACAACCCCAGCTTCTATGCATTCCTGCCCAATCACGCCACGTATATCGGCCTCGTGAAATGCGGATCGCACTTCCGCGACACGACCAACGCTCACGAGCGCCGTTGCGCAACAACGCGCTGCTAGAGAAAATTTAATATCTGCGATATAGGCGTCCGAACGGCGCGCGCTCGCTTCGATGCAACGCTCATGATCGGAACGGGAAGTGCCGCTTATAAACGTGACGCCAAGTATAGACACCCCTTGAGCTATCAGAAATTCCGGGCAAAACAGCCGCACTTTTCGCTTTCGCCGCCGCCCACTCGCACTCGCGGCCATTAGATGTCCGGAGGCGTGTAAACGCAGGAGCGATCAAGTCTATACCGCTAATTGCGCCATTAAGCAGCGCGAAGCGACTGCGTCGCGGAATTTTGTAAACGTTCTCGCGTTCACATTGTGGCGCGTTTGGGAGGGTGTCGACGCTCAAAGGGGCAGCGTCTCGGGTGCACATTGAATGGGGCGCATCGCGACGATTACGTACGTACATAACACATACCTTTCACCCGTGAGCTTACTTTCGTCCTATGCGGAGCTCGAGTGCCTTGCCCGTCATTATAACCGTGTACGCGTGACACTTCCTCGTTGCGGAAAGATACTCAGAGTTACTTCACATCCAGAGACGTACATAATTTTTTTAGGGTGGATGAAAAGAAGAAGGAAGGCGGGGAGGGGGGGCATAACTAGCCGTCTGGCGAAAGAAGCCCGTCAGAAAATAGAAGCTCCCCTATGACACCCTCTAGGTAGAGTGTATATACCAGAGGGCAGACGTCACGCGTGTCTTTAGTGCCTCCAACAGAGCAGGCGTCTATCCGTGGCACAGGGGTCGGTGAAGACCGCGCCTCGCTAAGCGCATTTATGACGAAGGAAAAAACGTCGAACCCGTCATCTTTTTGTGCTCCGGCGACGGCTGCCGTGTACCGTGTAAAGCGGTGTAAAAGCAGCGCTTTCGTTTCCTTCAGTACACGTTCATCTACGGTGATCAGGCAGGCTACATGTTGGTTCGGTTTCTCCCACTGCGACTCCTGTACTTTTTATTGACTCGAAGCAGAAAGAGAAACACTTCAGTTGGATTAAGTTGTACGGCAACCGACGCATTGCGCAAGGAAACACGACACAGGTGCGCAGGCATGTTCCTTTTGTTTATAGTGAAAAGAACAGGCGTGCAAAACACAGACGGACACAAGGGGAGCAGAATTTTGACTTGGGCTAGTTGGTTCATGCTCTTCAAATTTCAGCGCGACCAAGACGAAGACAGGAGACACATGAATCACACAGACGAGCGCCGACTTACAACTAGATTTATTTGCACTTCACCAGACCTTTAATAACCGTAAATGACCTTAAATAAATCCAGTTGTAAGTCGGCGCTCGTCTGTGCGATTCATGTGTCTCCTGTCTTCGTCTTGGTCGCGCTGCAATTTGAAGAAGCACAAGGGGAGAGAAGAGGACAACGCGTGTTTCCCACTTCTCTCACCTTGTGTCCGTATTTTGCACGCCTGTTCTTTTCGCCATAGATCCTTACCGACGCCCTCAGCTTTCTGTCCTCTTGTGTTCCTTTTGTCCTTCGTCGGGTGTTCTGTAGCAGCGAGCGTAACGTTAAACATTGAGCGAAGAGTGTTGATGCATTCATCGACGCGCTGTGGTGTGTAGCTCGGATGCTATGGGACGTGCTGCGCAGGTTAGCACGGGGTTGCGGGTTCGGCTCCAAGCTTAAGGCGCTCTCAATTCAATGGGCCCAAATGCTCAAAAACCTGCGTATTTAGATTCGCTTGCACCTTAAGCTACTCCGGTGGCTCAAAGCATTACGGAGTGCGGCGGGCGACATAGTCATATAGTCAGTGAGCCGCGTGGCACCCCTTAATTTAATTCCATTCTGAACCCGTCCACATCACGTCCGCATAGGTATCTTTAGAACAAAAGGATAACTGTTCCGAGTACTTCGCACTCGGTAATGGGGACGCTCTGCGAATCCACCAGATCACAGCCAACAGCAGTTCGAACGTTCAAGATATATATATATATATATATATATATATATATATATATATATATATATATATATATATATATATATAAAACGAAAGGGAAGGGAGTCAAGGGCTCGCCTTCTTTGCTAGAAACAAGTTAACGAAACAACAAACATTGAAGCCCAGGAGGCATAGGGGAAGTTATTCCAATTCGTAATTATATATATATATATATATATATATATATATATATATAAGTCTTGCAATGTGCTTGAGCTCAGATATCTGGAGCGTAGTCGCACCGCAGTACATGCGAATGCCATATTACCAGCGATCGCTCATGTCCGAGTGCGCTAGCTGTACTCGGGTGCATGCGGTACCTTCGTGTAGTAGCGGCATGGGGAACTTTCTGGGACAGAGAGTGCCGATTTGACCAACGTTTTCTTTCTAATTCCCCTTTTTTTTCGGGGGGGGGGGGGGTGCGGACGAGGGAGTGTACTGCGTTCGAAATAGCGAACGCCGGCCACGTTAAGGGTGAAGTGTTACGCTTAAACGACCGCGAAATGGACATCGGCCGCAGATGCCGCCAGAAATGGCTCGCGCCTTGCCGTTATTTGATCGACGCCTTCCCGCGCTTCGGGAGCATCGATGTGCGCGCACCGTTTAATTGCGGAAACGGAAGCGGAAGACCCAAAACCTGATTGCTGTCAAGCAGCATATACTGCTATCTTTCCTTTCTTTCTTTTATTTGTTTTTGTTTATTTTCACGTGGTGCGCGGGCTTTTGTATTACCGGTGCTTGATGGTGTCAGCCGGGCCATCGAACCGGAAGCGAGGGGAAAGATTATAAGAATGAAGCGTTATTTTTTACGCCAACCGGAACTAACTACAGAGGTTACGACCTTTATTCGTACGCTCTAGGAAGGTTTTTCCTTTCTCCGTAGCAATGTATGAGGAGCGAGGGTTTAGTGAAAGCGTTTGAATAGGCAACGAAGCTTACGTGGAGCGGGTGAAAATAGCAGCCTACGGATGGTGGTTTGGATGGGCCACTAGTAAAGTTCTCTTCTGGTTGGTTGCCGTCGGTGACGTTATGTGTTGAATGATGATCGGCGATGAATACGAACAGGCAGCGATGAAGACCAACACAGATTAAACTTCTTTTATATATACATGAAACGATATATTGCATTTGTTAGAACACAACTCGGAAAAAGTACATAAGAAGATTCGACACTGTCTCACTCTTCTACAATCTATCAGCGATGTCAGAACGCAGACTTTCGTTAGCCTACCTACATTGTAGGGAGCCTTACTGTCCTACCGCCGCGAAGTAATACAGCCCAACTTGCTCTCTCCCTTGTTATGTAGGTCTATATATAATACAAAGATAAAGGGCGGGGCGCCGTCGGTCCGTCCCACGGTATACATTACCAGTGGGTTTCAATATCTATATTCCGTAATAATTTTCTCAGTATCTCGGCCCTCTTCCGCCACGAACTGAACTATGTGGGGCAAGAATTGTGTCGGGCGGTTAATTCCTGCACAAAAATAAGTCGCAAACTCGATATTCGTGGGCGTGCATATAATCATATCTTTCTCAAGTCTTTCGCAAATCCCTCGTACGGTGAGCCAATGCGCATGTATTTTGCTCATTAAGTGTTTATTCTGTTATTTAAAATCAACTTGACAGCGTTGTAACCCAATGTCGTCGCGTTTCCCTCGGTGGTCTTGTTGTCGCCGAAGTAAAATTCTTACTAATGTTCCTCGCATGCTAGAACTCCTCGGATACCCTATGCGTTTATCCACACAGCCTTACTGCACCCACACGCTTTGTTCCGGGATTCTTTCGAGAGGTGGACGAATAGGGGACACCTTGCAAACTTACCAAAGCGTACTTCAAGAGACACACTTGTATCCGCGCATCGCAGTATTAGCAATCGTTGTTACAAGTTCGTGACATATTCTGCGAGGTGGAACATCTCAGAATCTGCTGACCCGCAGAGTCCAATGACATGAATGCTGCCACGGTAAGCGATGTATTGTGGTGTAATGGGGAACACTTCCGTATATTTGATGTCAAAGAATACGGAAAGCTATGCTCGACATCTTTATCAGATGTCGGGTACTTTGTCTACGCCCTACAGCATAAACTTTATAAGGACGCTTTTTTGCCCCGCCACGGTGGTCTAGTGGTTATGGCACTCGGCTGCAGATCTGAAGTTCGCGGGATTGAATCCCGGCCGCGGCAGCTGCATTTCGATGGAGGCGAAATGTTGAGGCACGTGTGCAGAGCGATGTCAGCGCACGTTAAAGAACCCCAGGTGGTCGAAATTTCCGGAGCCCTCCACTGCGGCGTCTCTCATAATCAGAACTGGTTTTGGGACGTTAAACCCCACAAATCATCATTATAAGGACGCTTTGTTCGATGTCCTCGCTGCTGTGCAGTTTACCCACCCATTTGACTTTCGTCCAGCCGAGAGGCTGAGTGCACTTCTGAGATGCTCGTCAGTGATAAAGATAGTCGCTCACCTCTTCAAGAGCGGGGGCCACGATAAGACGAGGTCCTAGTCCTCGTTCCTCTAGTGGTGTGCAAATAACCATTATCGTGAATTGTCACAAACCGGTGCCCTTGCAAGCTCGTCCACTGCCTACGCTTAACGGCAGCCCGCACGCCGCTGTCGTTATGCAGATCCAGGTGACAAACATCCCTGGATTGTCATTACTGCCATTTGTGCAACGCTATACAGTGAAACACATTATGAGAGTATGGATTGACCTGCATTGCCGTTTAAGCGCCCTCTCTCGTTTTTCGTATACCTTGTGCGGCGGCGTACAGGGTGACTGATTTTTCAAATTTTGCGAAAAGTACTGCCGAGAGTAACCGGATAAGCGCTGGTCGATACTTATACACGTTTGTTGATATCACCTATGGTGATTGCTTTCGAAACACTGGCTCAAGCTCGGAAAAGTTTCTTTCCTACATGTCACCGTGAAAGTCCAATGCGGAAGGGGAGATTACAATGTTCCTCGTCCTGAGCAGTGTTTCCAATTTCTTATTTTCCAGTGCGCTTCTATGTAAGTTTTCGCATTGTATTTCAACAGTATGCTTTTTTCCACTGCTCTCACTAGGCGTCAGTGTAACTAGGGACGGCGGCTTCAACCACGAGAGCCCAAATGCACAGTGTCCGTTACGTTTATTTACTTATTTATTTATCTAGACATTTAGTTAGTTAGTTAGTTAGTTAGTTAGTTAGTTAGTTAGTTAGTTAGTTAGTTAGTTAGTTAGTTAGTTAGTTAGTTAGTTAGTTAGTTACACGTTACGTGCCACCCGAGGAAGAGAGAAGGTGTGTCAGGTGTGGAAATTGCAAACAAATGTTGCAAACAGTACCGGTTTAACGTAGTAATAACAAAAGTAATAATGGCCCCATCAATAAGCAACAACTTTACAAACACTAATTAATGGTCTAAACACGCGAACATCGTAACGTACAGAGCAGCCGCATAATAAGGGGACCAGGATGTGAGCGAAGCACGCAGATCTCGGAACAGAAAATTTCCGATGCTGCTGTCACGGAGAGTATTCGTAATCAAATGTGGTCGATGTGTCCGTGTGCGAAGATGACTTCAGTGAGGAATATCACACTAAGAAATCGCGTATGGAAGAATCGCTTGCGTGGTTCTGGAGATGGACTACCTGTAGCCGAAATGAAAGAAATGAAAGTATCGCGCTGAAAAGTAGTCTGGATGCGCGTCGTTGAGTGTTAAAATTGGTGATGGGGCGTGTAGGCAAAATAAGTGAGGCTTTCAATGTGCTCCATTTGGCTTGCGCTACGCACATTCACTATGATTTGCTTTTCTATTCCATTAGTTCATTATTATCATTACTGTTATTTCCAATTACCGTTATTATTATTATTATTATTATTATTATTATTATTGTTGTTGTTGTTGTTGTTGTTGTTGTTGTTGTTGTTGTTGTTGTTGTTGTTGTTGTTGTTGTTGTTGTTGTTGTTGTTGTTCACCTCTCCCTAAACACTTCGAACACCGAGGTCATGAGTTTCACCTGAAAACTGTCTAGTGTGCTATTTTCATATTCTGTCAATTCTGCGTCGTTGTGTAAGGTTTGTGAGATCAGTGATCTAGGTGTTCCTTTTTGATACCACCTTAGACTTTTCTGCTCACTCCAAGCGTGTTGCTTTGCAGGGTCTTCGTTCTCTTGGCTGTGTTTGCAGAATCTCTGGAGCATTTCGTTCTCCTGTGCCCTTCGGCAACTTCCTCAACTTGAGTGCGCACCTGCGATCTAGAATGGCATTTCTAATTTCTGCAGCAACGCCATTGACCCAGCCCAGAAAAAAATTCCTAAACATCTATAACCATAGGTTCGCTAGAATTCGCCCTGATTCTCGCTCTGACACTGTTAGATAACTATAAACTACCATCACTACACTGCCGGCGAAAACGCGTTGGTCTGTTATTTCTTTCCGAGGTTGTGCATGGTATCATATGCTGCCCCGTACTGCTCAACTGTCTTACTTTCCGAATTCTACGTAAGTTGACCAGAGAGAATAGACCTTTTCATGTAACCGCCTGCCCCTGTGAACATTCGACCGTTGACAGGATACAACGTCTTTACAATGCTTACTTTTAGATGCGAAGTAGCTCTTTGACTAGCCTGTGTAACGTTCTCCCTTTGTGCGTCCGTACGGCGAGGGCGAGGGGAACGCGCTGCCCTCGCCGCAGGTGTTGGAGCGGTGCCAAGTAGGTCACGCCGCAGCTGCGCGTTGACGTCACGCTCCCCTCGCAGTGCGCGCTGACGTCACTCTCTCCCTCGCCTGCCGCGCGCGCGCCGCAGCTGCCGCCTCGTCCGTTCGCCCGCAAACCTGCCGCTACCGCCGCTCGCTCCGCTACCGCGACGGACAAAAAAATAACACCATCTTCCCAAAGGGAACCCTGATGGGATGCGAAACACCCGCGTTAGCGCCGTTCAACCCGTGACGCCACCCGTGCGCAACGCTGCTGCTTCGCATCCCATCAGGGTTCCCTTTGGGAAGATGGTGTTAATTTTTTAGACCACGATGTTTTTTACAGCTCCCAGTCGCTGTACTGCTTCGAGCTTTGCAGTGTAATAACATAGTGTCATACATTGTTGAAATTATTTTTTTCATTATACTGCCTTGCGCGCAGTTGGATAGGTGCAATTTTATAGCGTTTTTGTATTTCGCACTGTATCCGTGATATTTTATTGTGGACGTTGGCTTTTGTTGTTTATTAGTATTTTCTTCTGTAGAGTGTCCTTATTTTATGGTTTCTTATTTTTTTGCGTGCGCCAGTACAAAGACCTTATGGTTGTTCCTGGGCACGTTAAATAAACTTTTGATTATTATTATTATTATTATTATTATTATTATTATTACTATTGTTGTTGTTGTTGTCGTCGTCATCGTCTCAAGAATAGAGGAAATCTTGCGAAATTGACAGTATGGTCTGTGAACTCCCGCACAAAGTGAAAAACAGGCAAACAGGGAGTGGAATGCGTCGGCGACACAAACATTCGCGCTGTATTTATGCTGCCAAAAAAAGAAAGAATGAAAATACGGAACACCGCTGCTCCGCAATGTGTGTTGTCAGCGAAGTCTTCGATAAAGCTTCCGAGAGTGAGATTTCGATGTGATGAACGAAGCGCGCACTTACAGAATAACACGCAAGGAATGCTCTCACGCTCACGCATTCCGTGCTAGAAGCTGCCCGGAAGTACACGGAGTGACCGAGAAGAAGATGGCAGGAACTCCCTAGCTGTGAGCTCGCGATTATCAGTGGTCGCCATCATCTGTGCGGGAAATTCCGCGAGATAGTGCGATATTGAGTAACCTCAATAAAACGAGGCACGTTATCTGCGGAGAGAGAAACGTGGGACACAAAAATAACTGAAGAAAGGTGTTTTCCCGGCAAGGAAGCGACAAAAAAAAAGCGATGTAGCCGGCTGGATGTCGAAGTAATTCGAAAATGACAAATGAAACGCGAGAAACAAGTCGGTTACTTTTTTTTCAGGATTCTTTGGGCAGGACTCCATATCAATGGAGTACACAAAGAGGGCACACTAACTGTCGATACAATTTGTGTGCTATGTTAACTTCGAACAGGTAAGAGCAACAAAGACAAAAAAAAAGGCTTTAAGCTTGCGCTAAGCTGGGCCAAGATCATACACAGCTGATAGGTGTCATCCTTATTTGCTTCTGGGATCGTGGCTTCTTCCTCAAGTGCGATTTAGCTTCGGGCGACCCATGGTAAGGCGCAAGCTGTACACTCGCTTTTATAACCGCACATTATCACGTGATCGGGGAGTTATATCTCTATTGGTGCGCCGTAACGAGCATGTGGCGAGGCAATCTCTCTGATTGGCTACTGCTGGAGGTAGCATGATCGAACCACGACCCCCTCTATAAAAACATTTTTTATACAGGAGGTCGTCGGATCGGACGCGGTCTAGACGCAGGCGGCACGGTCGACCGCGTGTTTGGCGGGAACAGATTAATTTGGCTCATTAAAGTGATTAAGCGAATTATGTCAATTAGGCTAATTATGCTGATTAGGTTCTACCGATTATGTAAGGTGATACATGGTTGTCCGATTGCGAGAACATCGCCTAATTAGGTCTTTATATTGTCGCGGTACAACGCGAACAAGAGACAACACGTTCAACAAGACAACGACAACAGCGTGTTGAAGCCACCAGATCAGAAAACGGGTCTTCGTCTTCTTCGTTCTCGAATTCCCTCTTGACCCACTACCCGTAGTTTATAATCAGGCATATCGTCATCGTCGTCTTTATGTCTAGACAGGCTGCACGCGTCATTCGCCTCTCCCTAAGCGAGCATCGCCCCGATGTTAATCAATTAAGGTCACTTTGTGAAAAGTAGTTGTTTCGCACAATCACTCGCTCACATATGGTTTCATGCGAACTACGTGGATAAGTTCAGAAGAGGGCTGGCGGCGTTTCTTGCAGTATGGGCTATCTGGAACGACCTCGTATGTGACGTCACTTAGTCGTCGCAGCACACGATATGGTCCGAAATACCGCCTCAGCAGTTTTTCGGATCGTCCTCGTTTTCGTGTAGGTGTGCAGACCCATACTCTGTCACCTGTTTCGTAAGTAACAGCCTTGTGATGTGCATTGTAGCGACCTGCGTCGGACACTTGCTGGTGTTGTATTCGGAGACGGGCGAGCTGCCTAGCCTCTTCTGCGCGTTGGGTAAAATAGTCGGCATCCGTGTCAGTGTCGTCAGGTTCGTGCGGTAGCATGGCATCGAGCATCATCCTTACTTCCCGTCCATGGACAAGGCTGAATGGGGTCATTCTTGTGGTTTCCTGTTTGGCCGTGTTGTAAGCAAACGTTATATAAGGGAGAATCTCGTCCCAATTTTTGTGTTCTATGTCCACATACATCGAAAGCATGTCTTCAAGCGTATTGTTTAGGCGCTCAGTCAGCCCGTTGGTCTAGGGATGACGCGTCGATATTTTCTTCTGCTCGCTGGTTTTGCCAGTGTAGTAGTGCGCTGTGGTCACGTGCGCAAGAGAAGAAAGGAGCGAGCGTTCGAACGCCGCACATGTTTGCCTGGCAGTGCAAAATGCATTAATGAAACTGATTGTTCTTGAATAGGCCAGAAATATTGTTATATTTATTCAAATACACAACTAACGTTCAATACAAATTTAGGCTTTTTCTATTATTGAATTATTTCATTATGTGCATCATCAGAGTTTTTTTCCCCCTATATTACATCACGATCCTCAATAAGTCTTCGTCATTTCTCTGTGCAGATTACTGCATTCTTAAATATTAAATTCTTTAGCACCCAATTCTTGTCCAATCTCGCACAGTGGGTGTGAGCCATATATTGTCAGGTGAACAAGAATAACAACATTGGGGCATTGCAGAGAAGAAGCGCATGCGCACTCTTGGGATCTGAACTAGTGATGATAGGTTTTTGGTTCGGCGGGCAAGGAACGATATGCTAAACAGCTTTCCCTGTTCAGAAGAAAAGAAATTGGCAAATGCACAAGGAATGGGCAAGCACACTGAGGTTCACTGAAAGTGCACTCGACAGAGCACTGTTGAACTGGTGGGATGTGTTGGCTTGTTGGTATATACTACCTTTTTATTAGAAATAAAATTCATCGCACTCCTTGGCACTTCAGAGACATGAATGGCGAAAGCTGGGACCTTTGGTAGTCGAAACAAAGACTGATATTTATGAATCCGGAACATTTAGTGGTTAAACTTTGTGTCATTGTAATTTGGCGTCGGCTGGATAACATTAAATCACTTGCGGCTTATACGTGCGTATCCAATACCGGCATAAACGATATTTCTTTCCTGCCTGGCGAAGCATTTCCTGGCAAACTTGAGCAACTTTTATCTATCTATCTATCTATCTATCTATCTATCTATCTTATCTATCTATCTATCTATCGCCTACGTCTCTGCGCTTTGCTGGTCGTCGCCGTCACAACGCGAAGAGTACAATTGGCATGGTAGAGTATGCATGCATGAGAACATGAATGACAACATCACAAGCATAATATAGTTGTAAGCATTATAATTAACGTCAACGCGATTATGGGAGGCTCATATCCGGCCGGCCAATATGGGTATGCGCAACAGGCGACTGAATGACATGACAAAAACTTTATTGGAGTCCTGAGGTCCTGGAGTATAGGAGTCCTGAATGGTAATGTTTTCTTTTTAATTATAATATCATGGCATGTAGGCTAGCTTAGAACCAGCTGCACCGACATCATGAGATCGATGCTGAAGATATTGTACACACATATAGAAAAATAAGTTACAAGAAAGAATAAAAACATAAGAAAAGGAAAAAATAGGAGGAGTATGTCCAAACTACGCACAAGTGTGATGGCTGTCGTATAAGGTCAGAGCCCAATAAGATGGCTGGCGCGTACCTAAGGTCAGAGCCCAAGTATACAGCGTGGTCCCACATATCTCAGGTACAGTCAATACAAATACGTCTATGTACTGGCATGCAAAATTTCTATGCGATATGTCCGTTATCAACACACTACGATAAGGATGAGCAATAATGTCAATGATAGACAGTGCATAAGGCTTGTGCCCGTTAAAACCGCTCGAAGATCACCCACTTCACTTCTTTGGTTGTCAGGGTGTGGCCAGGGCCCAAGCACTTCGCCCAGTCCGAGATGTCGTCGGTGCAATATATGCAACCTGTTTCTCAATTGAACGCGCTGCTCCCTGTACTGGGGGTATTCCGTGATGACATGCTCTACTGATGCGTCGGGATCATCACGGTGATCGCAGTGCGGGAACGTTCTTCTTTTGTTGTTGTTGCTTTGTGGGGTTTAACGTCCCAAAACCAGCTCTGATTATGAGAGACGCCGTAGTGGAGGTCTCCGGAAATATCGACCACCTTGGGTTCTTTAACGTGCACTGACATCGCACAGCACACGGGCCTCAACATTTCGCCTCCAACGTTCTTCTTTTCGTGCGGCGCAACAAGCAAGGCGTGTATGCAACGTCTAAGCGTAAACAATGCAGGAGTGGGTAGAAGGTACGGTCGACCTTCTGGTTCGGCTCCACTGGCGGAGAAGTTGCAAGCAAGAAGCGTTTGAACTATACAGAGGCGAAGATTGTATGATCATCAAACCATGTGCCCTAGCATAGTCGGTGGCTCAGGGTGGAAAGAATGTTCTTGCACTTTGAAAGGGAAGCGAGCACGGGTATCTATGGTGCGTTTTGTATGCGCTGCAGAGGCTAATTTGCACGCCACCTCGTTTCCCAACACTTCGACGTGACTCGGTATCCACCAAAGACAAATCTCGTGAACCGCCGTCGAAGCGATGGTGTCTGTTTCTAGAATTTCATGTATCATACGAGCTGCCTACGAGGATAGTTGATATCTGGACGCAAGAAATACTGTTCTCGTTTAATTCCTGTCTCATAAGCTCGCAGTGTGCGCCCAGTTCGTCCATTTCTTTTAGTATTTTTCTCACGAAGCGGATGGGCGCAGAAAGTGACGGCACAGTTCTTGAATACGAAGAACTTGAATGGGTGGTTCTTTTGCTGCAGTGATTACCAGGCTACTCAGGGTGAAGCGTGGTAAACCCAGACAGATACGCCCCGCCACGGTGGTCTAGTGGTTATGGTACTCGGCTGCTGATCCGAGGGTCCCGAGATCGAATTCTGGCCGCGGCGGCTGCATTTCGATGGAGGCGAAATGTTGAGGCCCGTGTGCTGTGCGATGTCAGTGCACGTTAAAGAACCCCAGGTGGTCGAAATTTCCGGAGCCCTCCACTACGGCGTCTCTCATAATCAATGGTGGTTTTGGGACGTTAAGCACCAGATATCGATCAAATCATCAATGTGTTGCATTACAGGGCGCATTTGGGTTCCGCCATCTCGAACTGACAAGTGGCCGTTTTGTCCCTGTAATACCTACGTTACGGTACTCTAACATGCTCGTACACTGCTCATTTGACCTTATACGACGTTCAAAACAGAGCGACCACACTCGTGTATAAGCGCAGGACATTCTACAACATCCTTACAGAGCCAGGCGACCGGCGAAAAACCGCACCCAGAAGCGATCGAGCACTCTCGGGAAAAGAACGCTTCTAGGCACGTCCTTCTTACGTAAGAAGGCTTCAGGAGGAACAATCAACGACGCTGTTACGCAACACAAAAACAGGAAAGTGAAAGTGCCGTGAGGGTTATAGGAAATGATGCGCGAAGTGCACCGTGTATAACTCGTCGCCATTAGAAGAAAAAAAAAACATTGCGTTGGGGGGGGGGGGGGGGGGGGGTTGACATTTCTAAATCGTCGAGGATAGTGTGCGCTGCGTTCAGGAATGTCACCGAAGAGGAGGAGGAAGAAGATGAATAGGAGAAAAGATTAGCTCGCCCAGCTTCCGGCCCGCGCTTCCGGTCAGGGCTGACCTACAGACGGCTCGCCATAGCGAGCGTGCTGCCCATAGTAGTAGTACGGTACTACGTGCGATGCATATGCCCGATAAGGACCGGTTGCGTAACGCGGAGGGTTGTGCCTAAACGAGGAAAGGACGCGCGCCTAGCCCCGATTTTGTTTTGTGCCGTCCCGGTAGAAGGCGGCCGGACTACCGGACCCGACGCGGGCTGGTTCGCGGCCGCATTTGGACAAGCATTTCCCTGTTGTATCACGGCCCTGTTTGTATCACTGCACGCTCGGCTGCCTGCTCGTCCTCGTTTCGTTATAGCCCACGCTTCCTTTCATATTGCTTGCCTTTCTTCATTTTCTTTAACTTCGTAATCCCAAGAAAGTTGCAGCGCAAGCCTGTATCCAGGGTTGCGTGGTTTTCTCGTTTTAATCCGTGCGCGTTCTTTGGAGAGGAACGGTAAATATTGCGCGTTCTTCCTCGACGAGCGGTAAATATTGGAGCAAAACCGTGTCCGTGGCGCTTGCAGGCGCTAAAGAATGATTTTAGGGGCGAAGCTCCTTAAGGTTTGGGTCTGTCCGTCCGTTGTAGTAGCGCGTTACCTACTAGGAACGCGCTACTAGGAGGGCGCGTGTGGGAGGCGCGCCCTCGGCGCGTGCCTCCCGGCGCGCGAGCTCTCTCACTCTTCCATCTGCTGTCTTGTGAGAGAGAGAGAGAGACAGAGAGAGCGAAAGGCGCGCGTTGACTATGGAAACGCTCTTTCTTCGATGAACGCGGTCCGCCGCGGTGGTGTAGTGGTTACGGTACTCGGCTGCCACCCAAAATACGCGGGTTCGATCCCGGCCGCGGCGGTCGCATTTTCGATGGAGGCGAAAATGCCAGAGGCCCGTGTACTGTGCGTTGTCAGTGCACGTTAAAGTACCCCAGGTGGTCTGAATTTCCGGAGACCTCCATTACGGCCTTTCTCTCCTCTCTATCTCTTTCACTCCCTTTCCCCCACCCCCACTGACGCTTAGCCGTGCTCCCAACATGGGCTGCAGAAATTAGCGTCCTTTCCTAAGCGAAAACACAATCGATGATCGCGCTACGAGCTCGCAAAGAAGGAGAACGCGCCCTCAAACGCGAGAGACAAGCTTGACGCAGGCAGCGTCTTCTAGCGAGTTTCTTGATTGAAAAATACCGACTGCTCGCGCTGGAGAACCGTTCACCGGCCACCCATATATATATATATATATATATATATATATGCACTGGATCTTGAATTGCAATGAAGTGCCGTTGGGAGATTTCACTTGTGCCTAGTTGAACCATAAGGATTCGCAGCGTGCGCGTTAACTAAATTAATCCGGAACTCGGCACGATCTAGGATGCACATCCGGAGCTTCGCCCACTCATCACCATTCACTCCGTTGATATGCTGTGAATTTCTTATGTTTGAAAAAGCTATGGCATTGAAATGCCAGAAAGTTGACGGTGTAGCTGAGTCGTAACGCCCTCGTAGGTGGTCACCGAAAATTCGCCACGTGCTAACCACCCACGCTATAGTCAGCGCGCTGTCGTCACTCAGCCGTGCTGGCCAATCGAAGCGCTGCTTTATATAGTGAGAAAGCAAAAAGAAAGAGTATTTAATATCAGACAATCTTTTAGAAGATTTCTGCAGAGATTATTCTGAGGAGGGGCAAGGCTTGTAGAGAGGCTCCTCCGCGACCTTGTTGGCTGTCTGTAAAAATAGAAAAGCAGGGATCGCATGCAATACATTACAGCAGCAACAACATTGGTGTTCGAAGCGCTAACAATAGCTTCTCTCCACAGAATCAGGCTGAATCACTTAAACGGAGAAGCAACATACTACTACTCCGATGATCCCCAAAATGGCCTTCCTCCTTCAAAAGACGTGAAAATAACCCCATGACAGTTCTAGTCAGAAGACAATATCTCTGTCTGGTATAAATTATACCAGCCAGATAACAGCCAGTCATCACTTCTTACTGATCTTGCATCGTACCCATGAAGAGCTCTTTTAACGCGGGTATTTTAAACACAACTTGAACGAGCACCTCGACGATCATCCTGTGAATGAACAAATAACCTTGCAATGCCATCCTCACGGACGAATGGCTCAGAAGGCAATGAAGGTACTTTTGGGCTTCCTGAGAACGTCTGACTCAAACGAGCGCTTTCGACATTGTAGGACTGTGAAGGTAGGTTTTACATTCCCCCATCTGCCCTCCCATTTTCTTCTTCTTCTCCGATTACCCAGAATAGGGTAGCCAACTCGCCTTCTGAGTGTTTACCAAAACTGCCTTGGCTTCTCTCTCTCTCTTTCTTAACGGGAAAATTGGCTGGTGTAGCGAATCTCTATGTAACGTACACATTGGCGCGTAAAAGAAGTGAAAGGGGAACGTTGTTTTACCCTCTTCCGGACAGCTTCTCAAATGTCCGTAGTCCCAGCAGCAGTAGTGCAAGACTAAATTGGGATCTATGTGCGTCTATATCTAGGCATAATGCACATAGCAAACCAGGTCGGGCACACGGCGTCGTATACGCGATAGCCTTGTCCCCATTGCCCCCCCTCAATTCACGATGTTGCGCATATTGCATTATGCGTCCATGAACCTGGCGACTGTTTCTAGCTTATGGCTGCGTCATATATTTGTAAAACGTGCTGTTGTGACTTACTGGTGTCGTTCTCAGATCCCACTTCACCGACTCTATTTGTCAGCGTAAAAGTTAAAAAGTCAAGCAGATGTCACGGATTCAATCAATCAGTTAATTAATCGGCGTTTCATTTCAGCGTTTGACTCTCATTCACACTCGGTGGGAAAAAAAACCATTCATCACTCTTGACGGGTTATTGAAGGTAAACTTCTCGACAGAAATCTGCCTAGCTGAGTCTCCTGACTTGACAAGCAAGATACACGATTGCACAATAACGACAATGCTTAGTGTTTCACAGCCCAATACCACGATGCGATTATGGGAGACGTCGTAGTGGAGGGCTCCGGAAATTTCGACCACGAGGTGTTTCTTAAGGTGCGCTGCCATCGCAGAGCGCAGGAGCACCTAACCACCAAACATTTCGCCTCCATTTGACATTCGGCCGCCACGTAGCAATCGATTCGGCGACCTTAGGGTATACAGTCAAGTTCCATAGCCGCTAGACCACTGCGGTGAGCATGGTTGCACAGTACGGATGTAGAAACCACTCGAACTTGATAATGTGCACAGGCTCGTTGTCCTCACTGGAACGTCACAAGTGAACTATCTATGCTGGAAATACTAACAGGTTTGCGAAACAATGTATCACAATACAAATACTTAAAAAACCAAGTGATACTGCGATCATTCCACGAAATCGTACAGAACAAGTGAGCGTGTAACGTATGGAGCTATGAATTAATCCACATCTAATAACTGGTACTTAAACTTTTGAGCGCCATAACTTGTTTGTGTTCCCTCCACGTCACGTGCTTTCAGGGTGGGCAGATGCTCAGCTTCCCAGACAACTTGCCTGAATGACTTCCTCTACGCCGTACCCGCAAGAAAGTAGTAGTTGAATCCGCCACCGCATAATCTCCTTATGAGCCGCGGGGAAAAAGCGACGACACGAGGCCAAATTCTGTGAGACATCTTGCTTAAGGTTTCTCCGAAATCCGCAGCTCATATGACGCTCCTGTCGGCGATGATTTTCTCCATACATACTTTTTTGTATTTACATAACCTAGCCTCTCCCAGCCCTATGACCAAGCCTTTTCAGCGAGCCCACTGTCGAGAAAAGTGAACTTCGACCTGCAGCCAGTGTTCAAGTTGATACGGCTGCTGAAGAACATTCTGAAGAGCGGCAGCAGCGGTTATTCGCTTAAAGGACAACTCCGGCGATTCTTCAGTATTCAGTGATGTTATTGAAATTTTCAATATATATTTTCATCCGTACAGTAATAGTATATGCCAAGCCAGGGCACTGCATGTGACTTACTTTTCCTGGAAATGAATTTCAAAAGTCTCTAGCGGATTCTCACGCGGGCAACCCTGCGTTTTTGACGTCATTACCTTCAAAGTTGCATACCCGAGCAGGCGGGTCGCCATAAGCACAGCGGCGATGCTACAGCGCTCAAATCGTCGATGTCAAGTTCAGAAAAGCTGGCATATAACTCAATGCATCGTGTCGGATGACCTCGCCCCTGTCACGTTTCTGGCACCATCTTCATATTTCTGATGGTGGGGAGGCTTTGACGTCATTGCATACGCTGCACAGATCGTCTATCCGTTTCGGTTTCGGTTTTAACACACCGTTCAGTCTGTTATTGAAAAACATTGGCGCGTTCCTAAACAAATTGAACCATCCTGGCTGCTACAGGACTGCCCGTACCATTGGAAAACATCGATATTAGAACATGGTGAAAAAACTACCGGAGTTTCCCTTCAACACTATCGCTACGAAACAGTCCAAATCTCGCCATTTCACACATTGCGGCTTCGGCCGAAGAAAATTTTCACCGCAGGTTCCAAATCATATTTTTGTTTGTTTGTTTGTGTGTGTGTGTGTGTGTGTGTGTGTGTGTGTGTGTGTGTGTGTGTGTGTGTGTGTGTGTGTGTGTGTGTGTGTGTGTGTGTGTGTGTGTGTGTGTTCATTTCTTTTTCGCTCTTCCGTTGCTTTTCTGTGTTCTGCTCATCAGTCGACGAACTCCAACGCGACATTCTCCGGCCGGCTTTTTTGGGAGAGAACCAAATGGACCAGCGTTCCATCGCCTTTGAACCCTTTCAACACTGCGCCGTTCCTTCTATTTATAGGCTCCTTTATTTTTCGTGCCCCAGTGCGGAACCGTGGGTGCACACAATGTCTCCATACATCACGCCCGCAAAGATAGCCTGCTCCTCGCCACGCGGCCATCAATGCTCCGTCTTTCAGCGTTTGTGATCGTTCTTCTCTGAATCCTAGTTTCGCAAGACGCGGCGGCATGACGCAGTTCCGAAGGCCCCGATGGAGTCGCGACGCTCTGCGCAAAAAAAAAAAAGCAAAGCAATGAACAAGAAAGAAGAAAGAAAAGAAAAGGAATACCACATTCCCACTGCAACAGCGGGAAAGCTGGTCTCGCTAGCTGTACTTTGCAAGAGTGTCTGAGCAACGATATCATGGCATGGCTTCAGTGCTCACACTCGCAGAAAGAGATAAGTGCAAGTACATCCTATTAAAGATACGTAGTCGTCCGCAGTGTATTAGAGCAGAGTTATGTACGGTCATAGGTTCCTACGAAAAGTGCATGCGTTGTCAGGGCATGCAAAAAAAAAGTTGTATCGGGACAAAAATTGAATCGGAGAGCGAGGGGTTGTTAGGCGAAAAGAAAGTGTCGGATTATTTCGCGTCGAAGCACGCAAAGTGCTTCGACGCGAAACTATTCGTTATGGCGCTTGAACTGCAGACCCGAACGTCGCGACTTGAACCGACGGTGCCATGTCTCTCTTCACGCGCGCATTACCACACAGCATCACCGGCAGCCGGCCTTTCGCAGAGTGCAATGGCTCTGAACTGCTTTTTAGGGGCGAAGCTCCTTAGGGTGTGGGTCGTTCCCTCCTCTGTAGTAGTAGCAGTAGTAGTAGTAGTAGTAGTAGTAGTAGTAGTCGTTGTGTGTATGTAGCCACCTCGCGCCGCCGGCTCGCGCCGCCGGGAGGCTCACGCTCGAGAGCTCGCGAGCCTGGAGGCTCGCACTCGGCGCGTGCCTCCCTGCGCGCTACCTCTCTCACTCTTCCATCTGCTGTCTTGTCAGAGAGAAGGAGACAGAGAGACAGCGAAAGGCGCGCGTTCACTATGGAAACGCTCTTTCTTCGATGAACGTTCCACCAGCTCGCAAAGAAGGAGAACGCGCCCTCACCCGCGAGAGACAACGTTGGCGCAGGCAGCGTCTTCTAGGGAGTTTCTTGATTGAAAAATACCGACTGCACGCGCTGGAGAACCGTTCGCCGGCCACCCATATATATATATATATATATATATATATATATATATATATATATATATATATATATATATATATATATAGGCACTGGATCTTGACTTGCAATAAAGTGCCGGTGGCAGATTTCACTTGTGCGTAGTTGAACCATAAGGATTCGTAGCGTGCGCGTTAACTAAATTGATCCGGAACTCGGCTGATCTACGATGAACCTCCGGAGCTTCGCCCACTCATCATCATTCACTCCGTGGATATGCTGTGAAATAATCCTGAGATTATTTATTTATTTATTTATTTATTTACATATTTATTTATTTATTTATTTATTTATTTATTTATTTTGGCAGGCGCTGTCATAAATAGATTCTATCACTTGTCTGACGTCGCCCTTAGAATTTCACTTTGCCACAGTTACGTTCATCTTTTGTTTTACTTCAGAATGCTGCTCGTATTTGCACAGCCCGTGCGACAGAAACTACTGGATGGAGCGCCATTACTATATTTTAACTCTTTCCTTTAATGGCGACTGCTCTTGGTATATATATGTACGCTATCGAAATGCCTCGTCGCTGGATTCTGCGCGCGTGCCTCGTTACCGGCGTTCGCTTACTGATTACCACCCGCTATCCTTGATGACACTGCGGTTCGGATCATTAAGACTGTACGACAAGAGCTGATAACGTTCAAGCAGAAAGGTATACGCAAGGAACCTCCCGAGTCGTTAGACGGTAAGGCGTCTATTTAGTTTACGCACGATTACCTTGCACTTTAAAATCTGTACTTCTTTTCTGATCACCGTAGGATATACAGAAAGACTGCTTTTTATGCGCACGTTTACTTCGCAAGTCTTTCGCAGATAATGTGCGCGCAATGCGCTGGACTAATGTGCAAAGCATGCCAATTTTGAATGAGCTTCATGTGCGGGCGAATTTCGGCTATTTCGTTGATGATATCAAAAAACGCCCTTCACCGCGATAGCCTTAAAGATCTCGTTTCGCAGGAAATCTCGGTGTCGGCGCCGGCGTAGGCGTCATCGGTGGAAATAACCATCTCGAGCTGCCGTCGCGTCTGCCGAAGCAAACGACATCGCAAGCCCTCCTCCACGGCACAGGTGCGTCAGAGACCGCAAATTCAATTTCTCAGAATATAATCCGCTAGGAAAATCGTAATCTACGTGTTTGCTAACGCGCTTGCACGTTTTATCTCGGAATGTGATTTGAATTTCCGAGAAAAAGTAACACTGTCACGAGAAAGCGATGCGAACGAAGCTTAATGATTCTTTAGCGTTCACTCTTAAAGAGGAAGCTTAGGCGTCCTCCAACGTTTTTAAAGTGAAAGTGTTTATTCCGTGATCCACCAAGAAATCACTGGCATGCTTCCGTAACAGAAGCGGAGGTCTGAAAAAATTAACAGACATTTACAATGAAAAAGTACTGCCTACTCGAACGCGAACACACATTCACCCTGGATCCGATGATAGGAGCTGGAAGCTCTACTAATACACGACCCAGGCTTTCATTTTGACTTTATTGATACACCATCTAGACATATGTATAGGGAACAGGTGGGCCTAATATCTTTACTACACCGTTTTACAATAGGCATCTAACTGACATAGGTTAAACCAATGTGTTCAGAAAGCAAAATTATTGTTTAATTAATGTCGTCTCCCCCCGTCCCCCTCCTTATCGCAATCTTGGTTCGCAGAGGTGGTAGCGCTATCTAGGAAGGATGGAGTGATGCAGATTCTCGTACTAATGCGCACCGGCAGTTAGCCTTTCGGTGCTCTCAGCATGTCGATCGCAACGGAAATAAGCGGCGTGGCTCCTCGGCGTCCTGTCGGCGCGTTGCTTGGGCAAAGTACAACTATACGGCCGCTGAAAATTTCGTCTTGCTTGGCCACTTGTGTTGTGAAGCGCCCGGCTCGAGGAACGGAAAGGCTGCCGTCGACAAGCAAATGACACGCGTTTCGCTGCAGTGCACTGCGCGTTCCCCAAACGATCCGCTGACAACGCGTTCGCTTTGGCTTCGAAGACACGTGATTCGCTCGCTAACTCTCGCTTGTGTACAACTGGCTAGGATGCCTGTTCAATGACGAGGTGCCGCTGATGTCTACATGCAACGGGTTCACGTATACAGAGTACACAACCCATCTCCCGCCCCCGATTCGCCACATTGCTGCCTATGCATTCCGCAGACTTCACGTTCATCGTAGTTTAGCGCAAAGGAAACACACACAGTAGAGAAGGACCACAAACAACAACAAACAACAACAACAACAACAACCTTCTCGAATGTGTGGGTTTCCTTTGCGCTAAACTACGATGAACGTGAAGTCTGAACACCAACTAGCCCAACTTTTAACTATCTTAATGCATTCCACAGCTTCGCGAAAACGAGTTTCACTTTCACGTTATATCGGTTCCTGTGGCAGGGGCATCAACCACTTTTTTTTTTACGAGTCTGATTGTTCAGGATCCTTCGTTTCTTCTTAATTCTAGTTCACTCAGTGAATTGCTTACCACTCACTGATCGCTCGCGAGAAGCATGATTCTCAACCTTTACGCGAGTATCTTCACTCTCACGGCAGCGACAGGACCCCCTTTGTGCGGCAACGCCGCAGCCTGGGGATCTCGCTAATCCGCTAAAGCACCCAGCCGCACATTCACGGAACAGGCGCCTCCTATGCACAAAGCGATCGACTGCCGTTGCGACCTAAACTGGGTCACCGCTTCCCTACAGTAATGGCCGTCTATTGGGGCTCTGCGGCGTCCTTCTGTTTGTCGCTGAAGAGGAAGCCATGGAGTGTGCCGTGTGTTTCCTTGCAATAAGGAGCGTTGCACTCATCAGATCAAGTTTTATTCCCTAACATGCACAAAATGCATTGTTCACATTGTTAAAAGGCGTCCCTGCAAGAAAGCTGTAAGCGTATGGAGTGGCTTGACGAGGACAAGGGTCATTCACGAGGCTGTTGCCGCAGTGCACACTGGGCATAAATCCAGTGTCCAGTGCCCAGTGCACTGGGCACTGGGCACACATGTTTACACCGAAATATACACACATATATACAGACCGTGACGTTCTTAAATTAGCGGTATGTCAAAGAAGTAATCCAACCCAACGGCACTGAATGTGCGCGTGCGGCTTCCAAGAATTCTCTGTAAATTTCTAAACACGTGTCAACAGAAGCTAAATTTACTAGATTCAAGCAGGCCAATTAATTTTTCGATAACAAAAGTACCACGCGATGACGTCGTATTTTTGAAGCGCGTAACGTCGCCTGAGAGTTCGAAGACAACTATCCGCCTTTGCCTAAGTGCGGCAATGGCTTGTTGCATCATTTAGCAAACAGTGGTAACTGATACAGCCATTACATGCGCATCGCATTATTGCTTGCCCTTCGCAACAAGCCATACTGGTTTTCCGGCCAAAAACGCTCCGGCGATGAATGGAAGCGGGGACATGATGTGAGGCCTTTCTCACACTTAGTGCTACGACAGTGTTTAAACGAATACGCCCTCAGACAATTTGCCACGTGCCGAACTGAGCGCCCCACGCAGACCTCCCTCGGAACTTAACGTCATGATGAAGCCGCCACTAGAACAACATAAACACAATGGTAGAAAACACAGGAACGGGACACGCGGCACTCCCAACTGAATAGGTCTGGGTGTATCCCAGGAATAAATAGTCAAGTTACATGCGCAGTCTCTTCAAAAGCCTACGTTATACAGCGGTCAAACAATCTCTTCTCCGAATCATACAATGATATGGGCTCCCTCAGAACAATGATCTGCTGAAGAGAGTTTTCAATCGATGGTCCTAACTGTCAGCGTCTGTCTTGGTGTCTGTAAGCGAGACCCACCGGTCATCCTAAAAGTAGTGTGCGCACACATTTGTCCTCTTGCCCTTCTATAGTATTCGAGCGCAAGACAGGCTCTCGTTATACGTGCACGCTAGGCAACTGAAGACTTGGATATATCAGAGCCTTATGGACCCCTTTGATTTTTTTACCACAGGAAAAAGAAAGAAAGAAAGAAAGAGATGAAGGAAAGGCAAAAAGAACGACATAAAAAGAAGGAACGAACGGAAGGGGCGGCACTTCAAGAAAGGTAAGTACACTGCTTATTGTAGGCCAATTACAAAAACAAATTAGATGGCCCGCCCGGTGCCACAAGTATTACTGGCTTTAAAACAATCATAAAAATAAATGAACATGGCTGTTGCCAAATTTGAATTTTGATATATAAATAAATTAAGAAAATAATGCGAAATAGGATAAGAAAGAAGAAGGAGAGGTGGTTTGAAGTACAGCACGAGAACGTTGGCAAGAAAGGAAGCAAAAGCAAAAGGTGTTTATATTTATATAAAGAAAAGAAACCGCTTCGACTGCTGACCGTCAAAGGAAGCAAGAACACGAGCGCCGAACTTCAAAAAGGCTCCTCAATTTCGCCTCCTCTTCCTTGAACAAAATAAACCCTATTCTGCTGGATTAACGCTTTTCGGTCTTTCAGCTCAGATACGCAGGTATAAATCCGTGGGATATGCGGGAAATACGACGCAAAAATAATGCAGACTTTATCGCCTTTTATATAAAAGCCTCAAATTGAAGGTTCATGTGGCTGGCTTGCACGGGCTTAGAGCAAGCGATTATATTCTTTAATATCTGTCATGCATGATAGCGTGATCGAGGGGAATACGAAGTATCGGTAAATTGTCAACAGGTGTGGCGGGAACGAGGCACATCTGTGAAGATCTATAGCGTTTTCAGATCTATAGGGTCTTCAAATTTGCCCATCCAAATGACTGTTATAATGACGAAGCTGTTAGCACTAAATGCAATTGACATTGCAAAGCATGCCGCGTACAGCGCAGAAGATCGCGTATACGCTTTTGTATTAGCCTTGGGCATACCATTTAAAGAGGGAGACACCCTTGGCGCAATAAGCGTACTCAGCTCACTAGACCATATTTCAAGACCACGCGCGGATGGATAGACGGGTAGTGGTCTCCGATAACGTATCGCGATTGATCATCACGAGACAACGCAAACGCCGAAGGCTATCGGCTCGGTTTCTTTTTCATTAACCAACAAATATCGCGACGCCAGTACGCAGCCTTCCGAAAGGCCGACGCTTCCGGGTGAAAACTGAATTAAATGTTTGGTTTAACCATACGTGTCCTACTTATCGGTACGCACTCCTGCAGAGGCCAGCCGAGAGTGTACAGCGCCGTGGGGCCCAGTGTTTATTTCCCGCGTAGTTGCAGTGCAACGGGCGAGTGGGTTGGTACGTACTGTGGAAACGCTCGCGGCCGCACGGCAAGTCAATAAGCGCGCAAAAATGACTCTGGCCAAAGTGGAGCGAAACACCGCAAGCGATCGTCGCTGACGATAGGCAACCAGCGCTGCGGTGTTAAGCCGTTCGCGTGTACACAGTGCGAACGTGAGCGGCCCTAATAAACCAGGAACGGCCTAGAATGAAGGACGTTCCAGGAGAAGCCCCGGAGGGTTTTTATATTTATATAAAGAAAAGAAACCGCGCAGACTGCTGACCGCGAAAGATATAAACGGATACGAGGAGCGAACACCCGAGAGATCTCGCTGCCCCGTGAAAGTAAGAGTGCCGGAAAGGCGGTCGAGGAGAGAGGGTCGGGGGAAAGAAAGAAAAAAGAAAACGAGGTATACAGTAACCAAGCGGCTCTGGTGCAAAGTGAGCAGACAAACGCGTGCTTCTAAATGAAGGCCGTTGATCCGTGACGTCATCAACTCACGTGACCTAAAACCTAGGGACAGAATTTTCTGGGGATTTTTCACGCTTGCACAGCTAGGGAGCCAGCATGACTGCCTGTCATGTAGGCTCCCTAGGTACAGCGAGATCGAATCGTCGTGGTTCGGAGGTTCGGATGGTGCCAGTCGCGTGATCTTCAGCGTGGTTCGGTTGTTGGATGGCTCGACGGTGTCCTTCGACGATCGACGGATCTCTCGCTGGTTGTGCCAGAGTGAATGGACGTTCATCATATCGCTTCCATCATTTCCTGGTTCCTGTGCCCCTCTAAATCCTTCCAAGGACTCACCAAACCGCTCAACGGATCTAGTAGGATGTGACAAGAAACCTACCAACGTAACCGCTACCATCTTTTGGATGTTTCCGATGGTCTGCGCTGGTAACGGGACTAGTCGGCACGGGTTCATTATTGTGAAACGGCGCCACAAAAGTAAGACGAAACGCCGAAAGGCCAAACACCCGCGCCTAACTCTCAACTGGGAGTTGAGTTCGGCGCTTGTGTCTTTTCTTTCCGCGTTTCGTCTTACTTTCGTGGCGCTGTTTCACAATAATGAACCCAGTGATCTGTCCAGTACGTGACACCGCCTTTGGCGGCCACGACGCTGCACCAAGCCTCACCTCTTCGCAGCGGGCCTTGCCGACGTGCTGCGCTCCCCACTCGCCAGTACAACGAGCCAGTGGAGTGACCGGCGGGACTATCGACCTTCTGCTTCACCTCTGCAGAAATCACGCCCTCTCAGCGACCTCTGTTCCGGTGCATCCAAATGCTAGCAACGCCAGTACGTAGTACGTACGTCGATCGCCCGACGCTACTTCTGCGACCGTTCGAGACGCGTTCGATGAGATGCAGCAAATGCGTAATGCATCATGCGTGCTGCATCATGCGTCCCGCGTTGTGTTCCGCCCGTGAGGCGGGCTTGTCCCCGTTAAGCACCCAGCTCCAAGTATTCTACAAGCACTGCATGCCGCACCGGAGCTGCACAATAATGGCCGAACCGCACATCAGCAGCACCCTGTACTTGCGTGCATCTCGGCCCTACCAGCGGCGCAGTCAGGATTTTCAGGCCATTCTGGAATGAGGCGCCAGAGGGATTCATAAGCGACCTAAGGTGTTGCAACCCAGAAGCCAAAATCATAGCATCCCAATCCATGGTGAAAGCAGCTAGCTTCTATCCTGATAACGTTTACCTCTGGTCCTATGCTCCCCAACCATAAAATACATGTCTGTGGTACAGTGATGCACCAAGCGCAAGGGCAGCCGTCATGCCTGTACTAATTTCCAGAAGCCAGCTCACATGTACGGTGTGTGCCCTCTCCCAAAAACTGGATTGTTATTGGCAATGTGGTGAGAAGCATAGCATGCAATGGGCCCTTAGCATGCCAACGTGCACTCTTTGTCGTGGGGATCATCTTACTGGCACAGGCTCATGTAAAACTAGGCCACACCAACCTCCTCAACAAACATCGCTGAAGCCAAGGCCAGCAGTGCCCACGGCCAAGGACTTTCCACCCCCAGTGCCCCATCAAGATCACCAGCTAGCCTGGACCACAAGTGCACCCCAAACATGGTGTAGATGTGGAAACAGCCGTTTTGTGTCCTGCCTTTCTAAAATGTAAATGGTCATCAAGCTGATCAGATTGAGTGCACGCCTGCACATTATGCATGTTGAAGTTCTGTAGATGCTGCTGTGTACAACTGTGTGTTTGGGCACTTTCATATTTTTCTCTCGGCTCTGTATCCACAGCTATTACATATGGCTTCCAAAAGTTCCATCTCTGCATTCACGTAGGTGGCATGCCCTTTGTGGGAGCAGAGATTTGCGGCACCCATTGTCATGGCCACCACATTTTCTACATTGTGACGTGTTTAGTAAAGGTTCAAAGAATCAACCAACACCTTGTACTGCACTTGCCATTATGTATTGGTCGAACAGGAACCTTGCAATTCGGTTTACCATATAGCATGCAGGACTTCAAGGGCCCCTCACCAGGTCTGGCCATTTTGAGCTGACAAATGCACTGTGTACATTGTGTGCTCACGATCATGCCTGCCAAGAACTGCATTGCTATGCACCGTGGAAGGTGCTTGAATTTCAAACTGAGCGTCGCTTCCTCTCTTCTCATATGCATCATGCGCCAAGAGGAGAGGATGATGCTCCGCACTGCCACGTGTCGCCACGTGACCACAGAACACCTCTGCAGCACTAGAAACCATGCTGGCAGCCTGAACCATGAATTTTCCTATCAGGAAGCAGCAGTCCTTGGAGAGGACAAACAGCTTCGTGCTTTTCGCCTTATTTTTTTCGCCCACATAATCGGTATGTGGTGAGGGCGTCGTACTGGTGGTGACCCTCGCCTTCTGAGATCCCGGTTTTGCACGGTTGAAACATTTGAAGCTCAAAAGGACAGAAAGTTGAGCGAGTTGGTAACATTCCATAATCAAAAGAAGAGGCGTGCAGGACACGGACACAAGAAGAGAAGTGAACACCACGAACGCGGCGTTCGTGGTGTTAACTTCTCTTCTTGTGTCCGTGTCCTGCACGCCTCTTCTTTTGATTATGAAACATTTGTGTGTCTGCTAATAATAGACCAATTTCAAGTATTCTTGTGGTAGAACACTCCTTACGGGGCACTTAACTTCCAGTTTATAACAAAAATTTGCCATATGGCCTGGTGAGATCTTTAACTGGTGGTCACACGGGTAACTGTGAAGAGCTATCAAAAATCGTTCAGCTATACAAATTCAAAACTTCTTGTAGCGCGCTTCTGCTTTTTAGCCATTTCCTTATGCAAATCGAAGATAGCTTGTTCCTACTCTACCTGTATCTGAAAAAATGCAGTGGTGCTTTGCTTGTGGCCTGTCGAGATCACTTGCAAGGTATTAACCTTGTTGACGAGACGACATGCTTTTTCACTCACCATCACTTGCAAGATAAGACTGAGAAAGACTACATTTTGTACTAATGAGACTGTCCACCAGCAGTGCTGGCTTCCACTCTCTGTCACAGTGCAATTTGCAAGATGGATTTACAAAAAGAATCACATGTACAGTAGTCCACTGCTGGTGCCCGCAGTTTCAAGTTGATGCCTCAATCTTGCTTCGTGGCAGCCAGTTTATTGATGTCATGGATAAATATGTTGCCTTATACTGCATCTGAAAGCACAGCATTTTATGAACTTAAGTGTTTCATTAGGTTAAAGTATAACTTTTTTTTTTCTGCAATCAAAGTGGTTCGCATTTTTAACCAACTTGAAATAGCATAGTCAAAACAAGAGGCGTGCAAGACACGGACACAAGGTGAGCAGTGAACAACACGACGTTCGTTTCGCCGTTCGTGTTGTTCACTGCTCACCTTGTGTCCGTGTCTTGCACACCTCTTCTTTTGACTATGGACTGTTACCAACTCGCTCAACTTTCTGTCCTTTTGAAATAGCAATTTCTCTGCTATCAACTCGAAGCCACATTTTTGGGTCTAGTCAAAATGGATGTTTTTCAAATCGGTGCATTTCATGTCTTTTCTAGGGGAGTGGTTTTGATGTCATTGTTTGCCAATTGTCAGGAAGCATTATGGTTTACTCCTGTCGTTGTTGTACAACAGCCTCTTATGCTGAACCAGAAATAACTCACTCTAGTCAGCATTCATTTTTTTCTGTATCTGTAATAAAAGCAAGAAAAGCAAGAAAAGGTACAAATACGTTGACACAAGAGAACAGAAGCGGACAACATGAACGCCAACTATCAACTGAAGGGGAGCACTGTATCGTGCTCAGTGAATGAAACTCGATACTCGGAGCACATGGCTGCCAATGCTTTCTACGTCATAGCTTTGCGCTGGGGACACTGAACTAATTTGTTGCAGTGCTCGGTGAAAGTGGGACACTGAAGTGTTGATTCAGCTAGGTCTTTCCGTGATCATCCAGTGCGCCCCAGTAGCACAAAGTGTACTGGCCACCATGTGGTCCGAGTACCGTATTTCATTTGCTAAGAGCTATACCTACAACTGCTCCACATTAGATGTAAAACATTTGTTCACCCTGCTTAAATTTAATTTTCTTGGAAAGCTACACATTGCCGCCCGTGTGACATATGACAGCCTTTAGTCCTCGCAGCACTATTTTAAGTTGTCCCATAATGTGTGCATGTGATCTAGTGGAATGTCACGAATGCAGGGATTTATACGCCCCCCTCCATTTGAATCCTCACCCCCCCCCCCCCCCCCCGAAAATTCTTCCGCTAAATCAAAATTCTAAATTAACCCTTGAATCACTGTCTGCCATAAATACTTTATTTCACAGTTTCAGAAAAGCCAGCAGGCCAATGGATCATTGTGAAAATGCGGGAACTTTATTTCTGTCCGATACTTTGTGATCACTGCAGCAGTGCTCTCTCCTGCTGCAGATGAGATGGGTCTTTTTCTTCAATCCTTTTCTGGAGTTTTCTCTCTTGAATAATGTTGATCTCCCTGCCAAGTGGGAAAGCTACTTGTAATTATGGCACTTCTGCAGGAAAAAGAAGGTGTAAAATGTAGCTGGGCAACCATAATTGCTTGAAAAACATTGTGTATTTAATCACAAAAAGCACCAGTGCTGCTGCGCAGTAGATGTAAAGCTCAATAAATGTAAAATTCTACCATTATTTAGACCTTCTCACTGCAGAAGCCAGCTACTGGTCTCTGAATGCTGAAACAATGCCTGAGGCATGCGAGAATATCAGGGCAATGATTACGTTCACTGTACAGGCCACTACATGAACATGATTCTCAGCAGCTACCACTGATTGGTGTGCCCATCAAGGTTCCGTTTCTTGACGGGACAAAATATAAATGACATCACAATGGTCACTGTAACTTGGTTTCAGAGTGTAAAAGAAGTAACATGTTTGCACGCTCAAGGAAACTCTTGACAGGGGACAACCCTCTTGTGTGAAAAGGTGTGTATGCGGGGGTACTTGTGTACATGTATAACGAGAGGGAAATTGATCAAGGGCTTGTTTGTTTGATACAATGTAATGAATCCCATTTGCAGTGAGGCCAAGGAAGGCATAGGGCAAATTATATGTAGTTTTTAGCTGTAGTGTAGTAATCGCACATAAATGAAAGGAGAAGTTTTGCTTTATAGGGGTCTCTCTTAACCTTTATAAGGTTGCCATGGGTGCAAGCGGTGGCAGACACTCGCAAGCACAAACGCAGCAGCCCTAGCAATTAGAGCTGTGGCCCCTATCCCGCGGTTCGCGTTAGATCGCAAACCACGGCGGGTTCAGGCCAGGGGGACAGAGACAAGCCTTTGAAACGAAGGTGTTTATTCACCTTATTTCTTACGCCACCAACGCAACAAGTATAAAATATGCAAGTGCCTCAGCGCGCAGGAGTAATATTCCTCACGGCTGGGCAAAACAACAATACTAGAAAAGCGCACGACGAAAAGGGGCTGATAGTGACTCAGCTCGCTTCGTGTGGCTTTGCGCTCCGACCAAGAATGAAGATCACTCACGGAAGGAAGGGCAGGCGCTTGGTGACGGCGGCAGGCGGCTATCTCGCGTACCAGGAGGGGATCCGGTCAATCCCGATGCCTCCGGACGAAAGACACAAGACCTTGCAGAAAACGGCGCGCTTTCGCGAGGTTGAGCGAGGAGGTATCTCCCCGAACTTGGGAGAAGGGAAACGAGTAGAAAGGAGGAAGCGGGGGCGTACCGGTTTCGACACTGCGACGAGGCATGAAAGGCAACGGGGGAAGCGGCGTGAATGCCCTCTCCCACCGCGCCGCACACGCAACCGGTACGCGGCCGCTGGAATGCGCATGCATTCCCACATCCCCCCCTCCTTAATTCATCCCCTTCACCAATGAAGCCACCGCCATCACCTGGGGCTAACACAACTGTTGATGCAAACTACCCCTCGAGGAATGCCCCGAAGTCCATGTCGAGGAGGGAGCTGTCTCCCCTGACTGCGGCCGTGGTCGCCGAGTTGTTGAAAGGCGCGGCTGCGAAGAGGTGGCTGTCTCCTTTCGCCGTGTACGCCCGCTCCTGCCTCTTCCAGGGTGCCGCGGAAAAATAGGAGACGGGCGCCTCCGTGCCGTCTTGAAAGGTCCATGTGGCCACCGAGCGCGTCTTGGATGTCGCGCCCGTGGTGGCCGGCGAAGGTTGGTCTGCCGGCCCTACTTGACCTGGGGAGGCCGCCCGGCCCGGTGCCGCTGACTCGCTTAGCTGGCCCTCGGCGCGGGGTACCTTCGGCGCGGCAGGAGGCTGTTGGTGCTGGAGTGGCCGCCCGTTCGTTGCATGAGAAGGCCCAGTGTTGGAATGTTGTGGACCGGACCAGCGCCTCTTCATCTTGCGGGCAGCTCCGTTGTCTGGCATACTGGCAGGGAGGCGGACGATGCACGAGCGATCTTGACCAAAGGGTTGCTGTGTCGCGAATGGAACGGTCGTCCGTCGAACCCGGTTTTTTCTACTCCCGCGGCCTCCTCAGCTCCGTTTCTCCAGGAATTACGGGATTACGATGTTGGGGAGAGGGCGACGGGATCGAAGTGTCGCCGAGTTTCCAGAATTTCCAAAGGCCGCTGCCGCCACTCCGGACCGGAAACTTCTTTGCTGTTTTGCTTGTTTGCTTTTCCTCGCCATGTGCCGCTGCGGTGGTCTCCGCTGTCGCCGCACCCCTGCTCGTAACGAGTTGTGGCCCGCAGGAGCCTGGCCTTGCGTAGAACACGCGACGAAGACTGCTTCTTCTTGCTGGCCGCTGTTGCTGCCGACGAACGTCCAGGTGGTCCCTCTCTTGCTGATTAGCCCACAGAGAAAGCGCATGCTCGCTCCGGGGGGTTGGATGCGGGACGCCGATGGAGCATTCCGTCAGACATCGCACGCAATAAGTTAGCCCCTACAATCAGGACAGTTAGTTCCGTCGAGATCGCAAATTGTAGCGCCGCACTGGGCTCGAACGTCGAGCTGTGCCACCCGATGCCGCTGCCTGTGAAGGCGGGAGAGCATTCCCCTCGGGCCATTCATTCCCTCTGTCGTAGTAGGGTTTGAGGTCACAGACATGCACCGGTCCGCTGATCGGTCTTAGCTGTAAGTCCGCCAGCTTGTACACGAGAGACGAGACAATCTCCTTCACTCGGTACGGTCCTGCCCACTTCGGTGCCAGAGAAGCTGAGAATTTCTTGCTGGCATCGCTTAGGACATGATTACGTCTCAACACCAGGTCGCCAACTTTGTATTGAACGTCCCGATGAGAGCGGTCATACTGCGCTTTCTGCTCTGCTCGAGCAGTCCTCAGGTTCCGTCGTGCTTTGCATAAAGCCTCTTGCACCTTTGAGCGCAGCCCAGCTGCATAATCAGCGCATGCTGAAGAAGCAACCAGTTCCGAGCTGCGTTCCTGTAGAGTGTGTTCTACGGGATTCATCAGCTCCCTCCCAAGATTGAGAGTGGCGGGGGTCAAGCCTGTCGAGCGGTTCACGGTCGTCCTTATAGCAAATCCGATTTCAGGGATGCAATTGTCCCAATCCTTGTGCGTCCCCGCAAAAGCAACGAGCATATGCTTGATGTTGCGGTTCACACGTTCGGTTGGATTTGCCTGGGCGTGATACGTGGTTGTTCTCCTGTGCTTAATGCCGAGGGCTGCACAAGAGTCCACGAATAATTTTGAAGTGAAATAGGACGCATTGTCCGTAATCAACTCTTTTGGATAACCAAATCGCGTGAACACTTCGACGAGCTTCTGCATGATTACGCGTGCCGTGAGCTTTCGTAGGGGGAATAATTCGACCCATTTGCTGAAGTGATCTGTGACCACGAGAAGGAATTGGTTCCCGCTCGGTGTTCGTGGGTAAGGTCCCATGATGTCACAAGCCGCAATCTGCCACGGTATCCGGCTATTGATCGGCTTCATCAGCCCGGGTGGGCGTCCACCTCTCGGTTTCACTCTTTGGCACACGTTACATGAGCGAGCGTAGCGTATTACATCCCGCTTCATGCCTGGCCAGGTTGCAAAGCGACACAACTTAAGATAAGTCTTAGGGCCACTTGCATGCCCAGCAATGCACGTATCGTGAAAGTAGCGTAGCAATGCTCCTCTCAGCGTGCGTGGAATCACCGCTTTGAAAGAATCATGTGTATCTTTCTCCGCGGGGATGTATCTCAGCAGGACACCGTCAGAGTCAAGCAGGTAGGAGTCCAACGCGCTCACAGCACTACCAGCTGTTTCAGAGCGCCGCGCACTTACAACAATACCAGCTGCGTCAACATGCGCCGCGGCCGCGCCGCCGGGCTCCCGGAGCCCCTCAAAAATTTTCTTACAAAACGGATCCTCCCGCTGCGCCTCTAACAAGTCCTTTCTGCTGAACACGCTCTCCACTGAACTGACGCAGTCCAGATGGTTAACGCTTTCGACCTTCGAAGGTGGTTCATCCTTCCTTCCTTTGCGACTCTCACCGTCGAGCATTGTAGCAATTACTCTGCTCTTGGGTTGAGTCTCCGATGACACAGGATGGGTAGTGTTATTACCGCTCCTGTTGACTTCGAGCGTCGCAGCAGTTACGTCGCTCTCATTAGTCTCGGCTCTGGGCGGTGTGAGTTGAGCAGTAATATTACTCTTCTCACTGTCAACGGGCGCGCGCGAAAGTGCGTCCGCCACAACGTTGTTCTTTCCCCTCCGGTAGCGAACGGTGAAATCGTATCGCTGCAGGAGAAGTGCCCATCGTGCGAGCCGTCCGCTCAGCTCCCCTAGGCGTCTAAGCCAAGTTAGTGCCATATGATCAGTCTCAATCACAAATTGAACTCCGTCAACGTAGTAATCGAACTTTTTCAGGGCAAAAATGATTGCCAAACACTCCTTTTCAGTCACGGAATAATTTTTCTCTGCGGGAGACAACGAGCGGCTAGCGAAAGCTACCGGCCGCAAGCAACCTTCGTGCTGTTGGAGCAAAACCGCTCCTAGGCCAAGGTCGCTGGCGTCCGTTTGGATCACAAATTCTTTGCTCAGATCCGCAAGTCTTAACTCAGTGGTTTCCGCGAGCGCGTGAACGAGGTTGCGCAATGCTTCCTCTTGCTCGGGACCCCACCTCCACCGCTCACCTTTCCTCAACAGCATTGTCAAGGGGGCTTGCAGTGCGGCACAGTCTGGGATGAACTGACGATAAAAATTCACCAGCCCCAGAAAGCGTCTCAGTCCGCCTATGTCTGTCGGCGACGGGTAGTTCAATAAGGCTTGAACCTTGTCATCACACGGCAGAAGACGACCATTATCTATGGTGAAACCCAGTAGCGTTACTCGGGTTGCGGCTATCTGAGTCTTGGCAGGATTCAGCGTTATTCCCGCCGACCTCAGACGCTCTAGCACGTCCCTGAGATGGCGTAAATGCTCATCAAAGGTTCGCGAGTATACCACAACATCGTCCAGGTAAGCAAGAGCGTGATGCCACCTTGCGTCACCCAAGACACGATCCATCAGGCGCTGGTAAGTGGCCGGCGCACCAACTAGACCAAAAGGCATGCGGGTAAACTGAAAGAGGCCCCTGTGACAAGTGAAAGCAGTTTTCTCTCGGTCACGGGGATCTACTTCGACCTGAAAATATCCTCTGCTAGCATCGAGCGTAGTGAAATACTTCGCTCCACCAACGTTGGACACGATTGAGGGAATGCTCGGAAGCGGATATGCGTCCTTGCGTGTTACCTCATTCAGGCGACGATAGTCAACACAAAGGCGGGTACTTCCGTCCTTTTTCGGAACCAACACCACAGGAAAACCCCATGGGCTCTCTGACCTTTCGACAACACCTGTATCGAGCAATTCGTCCAGGGCGCTGTCAAGCGCTTTCCTCTTAGCCAAACTCACTGGCCGAGGATTGCACTTCCAAGGCGAGGCATCACCTGTTTCAATTTTGTGCCTAACTAGCGCAGTGCAGCCAGGACGCTCTGTGAACACGGCATCGTATTCATTCAGTAGCATTGAGAGGCGAGCCTTCTCTTCCACCGACAAACCGCATGAACTAATCAAAAGCGGGTGGGGACGTTCGTCCTCCGCTGCGGTGCACAGTACCTCCGCCGCGGGGGTTCGGGGCCGCTCGAGAGGGGAGACATTCCCCTTCGCGCCCTTTTTCTCTGCTCGGTCGGCTGCTCGGTTCTTCGAAACAGCCGAAAGCTTTGCGTTTGCGAGTGACTTTTTCGGGCGATCGTTGGGTTTGTCTGCGCGCGAAGCATCATCGAACGAAGTTGTCTCTGACGCTTTTTGAAACGCTACGAAAGGTTTCAGGGTGGCGCATGCTCGTTCCCTGTATCCTCCGTTGCAGACGTCAATAACAATGCCCGTCTTAGCGAGGAAATCTCTGCCAAGAATGATAGGAACCGTCAGGCCGGGGAGGTAAGCGAGGCGTTGACGCCTGACTCGTTTCTCCCACCGCACCACGAGCCTAGCAGCAGCGCTTGCTTGCGCCATGCCGCTAGCTAGACGGAAAGTCACATTACTCGTTCTCAGCCGGATAGAACTCCGACAAAGATGCTCATACACTTCGTCGCCAAAGATTGAAGCGCTTGCTCCCGTGTCTAGCAGTGCAAAGAATTTGCGCCGGGCGACTGTAAGCTCAATAAACGGCGCCGGCGTGTCGTTGGGCAGTCCGATACGACAAGCCAGCGGCGCTAGGAGTCCGTTTGTCTCACTCAGCGCTGCTGTATCTGCCGCCGGTCCTGCAGCATTGCTCACCGGCGGCGCCGCTCGTTTCCCGAAAGCGCATGCCCTCGGCTCGCGGGCGCCCTGCAGTCCCGGGCGAAATGCCCTGGTTGGTTGCATTTATAGCAGAGGTTTGTCGGCCACTGTAACGCTCGGCGTTCGGTGCCTCGCGCCGTTTGACCGCCGCTCCTCTCTACAAAGTGCTCCCGTTCAGGCGCTCTCTGCTCTGGCATCCTCGCGTCGGTATATCGAACACGATTCTGCGTACCTCGGCCATCGGCAGCGCATGCTGCTCGTCTAGCGTAAGTGTACGGATCAAGAGCCCGGTCAGATAACTCCCAACCGCTGCTCGAGCGTTCATCACTGAAGGCAAGCAAACCATTTCCCTGTGGACGGGTGCGAAAGTTGTCTCCGTTCCACGCGCATCGCGGCTCGAGTGCCTGCGACGCTGGGGGTGGTGGTCTGTACGCGCGCGAGGCGAGTATGTCCGCCTGTATGCGTTTTGCCTCCGAGGCTAGCTCATCCAAATCCCTGAACTTGCTACCTCTCAAATACGCGGCGAAAGTGGGGTGTGCTTGTCGCATGACTCGCTCCACCTTCTCACAGTTCGGAGCAGAGGGATCAGCGATGCGATAAAACTCGTCCATCGCCCTCACGTACTCGAGCAAGGATTCGTCCGGATGCTGAGTACGCAGCTCCAACTCACGACGCAAACGACGCTGGTAGTCTGCGGGCAGAAATTCCTCGCGGAAGTTCGCTCGGAACTCTGACATCGTGCGCGACCTGTGGCCAGTAAGCCGGAACCAACGGGCAGCCTGATCAGTCAGCGATACTGGAACGACGCGTTCTAGCATCTCGCCATCGGACAGCCCCGTTGCTTGCTGGTAAGTCAGCATGCGATCGAGGTATTCGTTGGCGCTAACTAGATCATGATACCCGCTGTAGGTGGGTAAGTCCATCCTAACTATCGGCTTAGCGGCTGACCTTGATGTAAGAGTATTCTGTACAACACCAGTCAAACACTCAATCATGCGCATTGCATCGCGCAACAACACCTGCGGAGACTCGCTCTGCCCAGTAAGGTCTGGCGCAGGAGCTGAATGAGTTGAGCAAGTTTGCCGTGATGGCTCCCTGCTCTCCGCGAACTCTGGCAAAGGGCTCGGCGTAATATGCCTCGCGCCTTCAAATACACTGTATGCGGGAGGGTGCGCCTCATGTGTAGCGCCGCCCTCATCAAAGCACATGAGATTCCCTTGGCTAGTAGTTGCCGCGGGGTTCTCAGGGTTCTCGGCTGCTGTAGCAGTTACTGCAGCTTCGAACTGTTGCCGGTTGGTAGCCACCCGCGACAGCGTGTACAGTCGCTGGAAATCAGCGCTGTCTGCTGCCATGGTTCGTTCGTGTGCTGGTAATCACACACACAAACTGACTCGCTCTGTCACACCACTGGCCCCACGTTCGGGCGCCAAATATAGGGGTCTCTCTTAACCTTTATAAGGTTGCCATGGGTGCAAGCGGTGGCAGACACTCGCAAGCACAAACGCAGCAGCCCTAACAATTAGAGCTGTGGCCCCTATCCCGCGGTTCGCGTTAGATCGCAACCACGGCGGGTTCAGGCCAGGGGGACAGAGACAAGCCTTTGAAACGAAGGTGTTTATTCACCTTATTTCTTACGCCACCAACGCAACAAGTATAAAATATGCAAGTGCCTCAGCGCGCAGGAGTAATATTCCTCACGGCTGGGCAAAACAACAATACTAGAAAAGCGCACGACGAAAAGGGGCTGATAGTGACTCAGCTCGCTTCGTGTGGCTTTGCGCTCCGACCAAGAATGAAGATCACTCACGGAAGGAAGGGCAGGCGCTTGGTGACGGCGGCAGGCGGCTATCTCGCGTACCAGGAGGGGATCCGGTCAATCCCGACGCCTCCGGACGAAAGACACAAGACCTTCGCAGAAAGCGGCGCGCTTTCGCGAGGTAGAGAGAGGAGGCATCTCCCCGAAACTTGGGAGAAGGGAAACGAGTAGAAAGGAGGAAGCGGGGGCGTACCGGTTTCGACACTGCGACGAGGCATGAAAGGCAACGGGGGAAGCGGCGTGAATGCCCTCTCCCACCGCGCCGCACACGCAACCGGTACGCGGCCGCTGGAATGCGCATGCATTCCCACAGCTTCTCTCTAACTACAAGGCCGTAGCACTCCCAAGAATTCAGCAGTCGCTTTCAACATATTGCAACGCTGGCTCTAACGCCGATCAACGGACACAGAATTATCGCGGTGCTTCCGTGAGCTTGAGCTAGGTTGCTACGCATCCCTTTCCCACTTCTTGGTTTACACCCTCCTCCCCCACCCTCCTTTTTTTTATCTCCCTGAGACAACCACCTTGCCGCGGTAGAGAGAGAGAAACAGACGCGACACAGTCGAGACGATTAGCCATGCCTTCCTGGTATTAAAATCGGCAAAAGTGCTGCATCGTGGACACTTTGAAATTCATCGCGTCACTGTTCGCGAGAGGGCGCAGCAGGAATCTGTTCTTAAACACATCGGCAACCGGGCAACCCAGATGACTTGGCCATGCTTTTGTAGTTAGACCAAGGAGTCCCGAGTTCGAATCCTTGAGTGCAATTTCCTTTTCTGTGTCTTTTGTCTTTTCTCTACGCTCCTGAGGTATCTTTTCATTTTCCCTGCTTCCCTTTAACAAGTATACCCTCGCCTGACTTAACCACACACTGCACCACCTCCCCCGACGGAGCATTTGGACAAACGATGCATACGGGCTCCCACCACCATCATGGCTCATCTGCGTAACTCACCTGACCACCAGAACAGGAACTGGCCTTCCTATGCAACACCATGACCAACACCTCCAAAGTGACCGAACCAACCAAACCTTGGACCTACGACGGCATCAACGGAGCTTCTAGTCGCGGATGCGACCGCACGGGTATGAGAACAAAAGACTCAAAAGCCTCTGGACTCGGACAGGCCGTCATTGTAAATTAAACACAGCGACTCTTAACACGTGAACTCTTTCAAGTGAAGCCAGACTAGCTGAACTACTAGAAGAATTAAGGGGTATTAATTGGGATATCATTGGCCTTAGCGAGGTTAGGAAACCAGGAGAAGGGTACTTATAGCTTATTGAAGGGAATGTTTTCTGCTACAGAGAACTGCCAGAGAAGCACGAGTACGGCGTGGGATTCCTTATACACAAAGACATGGAAGGTAACATTGAAGAATTCTATAGGATCAATGAAAGGGTAGCAGGTGTCGTGATAAAATTAAATAGGCGATACAAACTAAAACCAATACAAGGTTACGCACCAACGACCAGCCACAATGACGAGGCTGTAGAAACAGCAATGAACAAGGCACACACCCAATATACGATTGTTATGGGGGACTTCAATGCGAAAATAGGAAAGAAACTAAGAGGAGAACAGGCAGTCGGGAACTACGGAGGAGATAGGAATAGCAGAGGAGAGATTCTAGTGGAATTCACAGAAAGAAATCGCCTCCGTGTAATGAATACTTTAAGAAATGCAAGAAAAGGAAGTGGACATGAAAAAGCCCCAACAGAGACACGAAAAACAAAATAGCTTTCGCAATGTGCAGTGATCTGTAGCGAAATACGAAGGAAGAGAACCGGACCCGACCGTCTGGCCTGTTCGAACGAATGGCGGAAAAAATAGCGCGAGCCCGCCCGTGGCCCCTGCTCCCGTTAGCCGCCTCTTCGTCGTCTTTATTTTGCAACATACTCCCGCGGCCGACGAAATTGCGGAGTGCTTGGTGTTTCAAAAGTACGAGTTTTCAATATGGGACGCTTATCACTGAATCGAACGCCGTCCTCGGGAGGTGCGCTCACACGACACCGTCGCGACCGGGAAGCAGTTCCGTCGCATTACACAGCTTCCAGATTTCACGAGCCTGTTCGTGGTTTCACTCGAAGGCGAAGTGTTCAAGGCGAAGTCGTCGCAATAGTTTGGTGGCCGCTTTGTGGATGGAGTGTAGGTGCAAGAAGTTCTACTTGTGCAGTTGTGCTGGGCGGCTATGGAAAGTGTTGCCACTGGCGGTGTAGCTGCGGGAGGAGGCTTGTCTTGAGGGGCAGGTGCTTCTAGCTGCATGCTGTGTCTGGATGAAGTGGCTCTCACGTTGCTCGAAATCTTCGGATTCTCGACTGGAGGCTCGGTGTGGTCGTGGTCTTCCTTGGCTTTAGTGGGCAGCTTTGAACCATCCGAACTTGAGTCTCCGATGCGCTTCGACCCCTTGCTTCGCTGCTCCCGAAGCGAATTAGTTGAGTTCGTCTTGTCATTCCGCGATATCGAACCAGGTCTCTTACTGGTCGATGAGTGAGACCTGGCGCTGCATTTAGAAAAGCCAGACGAAGGTGGTGCTCGCTTCTGCTTCTCGCCGTCCTTCGTGATCTTCGGGGGCAAAGCGGCGAAGGTCGGCTCGAATCTTTGTGCGCAATGTGCGAAGGAAGAAATGGAGGGAGGGGCTGCTTCACGAGACGAAAAGGTAGGCAATGGCGGCACGGTGGTCGTCACTGCAGCAGGCACTGTAGGTGGCGAAGACTTAAATCTAGGCGTGCGTTGTTGCACTGTTCGTGTCACGCAAGAGTTCGAGAGCACTGCATCATGCGTGGCGGTCAAAACAGCAGGCTGTGCGGACGTCGTGCTATTGAGTGGCACTGCACAGAGCTGCGCGGACTGTAACTTCTCTGGGACTGCGTCGGGCACGTGAGAGGTGACGTCTGCATGGCGAGGCACCATAGTTTGGACGACGCAGGACAAGGTCGGTGCTGGAATCGAAAGGCCACGCGATGCGAAAATCGGGGCGTGATGCGGCGAAGATGCGAGCGGCGCGACAAATGGTCTCGCGGTGCAGGCGAACGAGACGGGTAGCTGCACCTCTGGACCCCGAAAATCGCGTTGAGCATGGCGCTTGCTAGTAAACGAAGTCGGTTCGCCGAAACCGCTTTCCTCTCTGATTTCGATTTGCACTCTAATAAAATTCATGAGGTCCTTTACTAGCTCTGCTTGATCGGCTGGAGACGCCGCAGCATTGTCCGGTGGCAGAGCCTCCTTTTGCCTTTGACGGTATAGTATGCAGAAGTCCGAGGGTAATGCCTTTAGGAGTACGCGTCGAAGAACTGCGCCGTACTCGCCTGGAGACACTCCAAGACCGTCCAGCGCGTTCATGCGGAAAGTTACCTCATCATGGAGGATCCTTAACTTGCTGACTTCGAACGAACTACGAACTGGTTCCAGCGATAGTAAATGGTCGAGATGGTCATCGACCAGCATGTCACGACGTCCGAAGCGGTCGGAGAGCACTTTCACGGCCATGTCATAGTTCGCCTCGGCAAGGCGAATGCCTTGGATGGCTGCTTTAGCTGCTCCTGTCAGGTAAGTGAGCAGATATTTAAACTTGTCGATCTTGGGAAGCCAATCATTATCATGAATGCTCGCCTTGAATTGATCCCAAAATCCTTGCCAGTCGCGTCGTTCTCCGGAAAAGGTCGGGATGTGCAGCTTGGGCAATGCGATGCGAGAGCATGGCGATGTGGTTGGATGGCCAAACGAAGGCGAAGTGGGTGGCTGCTGCGGTGCAGATGCGAGCGGCTCACCGTTTGGCGTTGCAGTGAAAGCGAAGGAGGTGGGCAGGGTTGGCGGCCTCGGCTGAATGACGCGACGAACCTCCGACTGGGCAAAGAGCACCTTTTGCTGGTAGTCGAATGCTGTTGCCATGTCGGCTTCCAGGTCAGTGTCGAAAAGTGTGGCCTGGATGTCGTTATCGAAGGCCACGAGCTCGGAATACTTCTGCTCGAGTACGGCGAGGTAGCTCTCGAGCGTCCCAGTCGGGGTGGCGGGATCCTCGAGCAGGGTGCTGAGGGTCGAAATTGTTTTGCTGATCGCGGTGCGGACGAAGCCCCGCTTTGTCCGAAGCTGGTCCATGGCCGAAGTCGAAGGACCAGACGACCGGGCGGGTTTCGGCACCAGAAAGAATGTAGCGAAAATACGAATGAGGAGAACCGGACCCGACCGTCTGGCCTGTTCGAACGAAAGGCGGAAACTAATCCCGCGAGCCCGCCCGTGGCCCCTGCTTGCGCTAGCCGCCCCTTCGTCGTCTTTATTTGCAACAGTGATCCAGGTATATAGTACAAGACACGGAAGTAGTTAATAATGTAGAAATTTGTGACCACAGAATAGTAAGGGCGAAGATAACCCTCAATCTAAAGCCAGCAAGGACAAAGTTAATCACGTGGAAACAGGCCACCCTCGATGGCGTAAGGGCGAAAACAGAAGAATTTAGAATTGCCCTTAAGAACAAGTGTGAGGCTCTAGGAGAGGAAGAAAATTGGGATATAGAGAAGATGAACGAAGATATTACTAAGCTGATCCCCAAAGCAGCAATTGAAGTAGGGGGCATAGCATTGATACAAGATGTGAGTAAGCTCTCTGAATCTACAAAAAATTTAATCAAACAATGCCAACAAATGAGAATAACTAACTTAAGAGAAGATAGAATTCGCTGAGCTGTATAACCTCATCAATAAAAGTAAAGTCGGGGACATACGTAACCACAATGTGAAATAAATAGAAGCAGCCGTCAGAAAAGGAGTCAGCATCAAAACAACTAAAAGGAAGCTTTGCGCGGGAAAGAACATTTGCTAACTTCAGTGATATAGCCAAGGTGGCCGAGGATTTCTGTTCCGAACTATACAGCTCAAATACGAGTCTCCCCACCATGAGAGTATTAAATGTCGAGCAGGACTCCAAAATTCCATGCGTCACTGCTTGACGAGGTTAGGAAAGCAATTCAGGGCATGTCCCGCGGAAAATCGGCTGGAGAAGATGGCATAACTGCCGACTTGATCAAAGATGGAGGATACCTAACTAGAAAGCTTGCGACACTATACACACTATGCTTCAAAACTCCAAGTGTGTCAGTCAGCTGGACAAATGCAAACATGCTCCTATTACATAAGACTGGAGATGTTAGACTTCAGAAACTACAGGCCGATCAGTCTACTCTCAGCATTTTACAAAATATTGAAAGGTTATCTCAAACAGAATAAGGGCCACACGAATTTAATAAACCAAGAGAGCAAGCAGGGTTAAGAAAAGAACACTCCACCATAGACCACTTACGTGCGATCAATCAAGTAATCGAGAAATCCGCTGAATACAACAAACCCTTCTATACAGATTTCGACTCGGTAGAGATACCAGCATTTCTGGCAGCATTATACCATCAAGGAATATGTGATAGCTACGTAAACACAATAGCCAACATCTGCAAAGATTCCACAGCCACCCTATTCCTCCTTAGGAAAAGCAGGAAAATCACAATACAGAAAGGTGTCAGACAAGGAGAAAATCTCCAGTGCTATTTACTGCATGTTTAGAAGAAATCTTCAAAAGCCTAGACTGGGACGAGAAAGAGCTAAGGATTAACGGTGAATATCTGAGTGACTTACGATTTGCAGACGACATAGTACTCTTTAGCAATGATGGCGACAAACTGCAAAAGATGATTGAAGACTTAGACCGAGAAAGCGCTAAGGTAGGATTAAGGAAGCACATGCAGAAAACGAAGATAATGCTAAGTGGCACGGCGGAAAGATGTGTCTTCAGGATCGAAAACCAGACATCAGAAGTCACAGAATACCTATATCTAGAACAGCTACTGACAGGAACACCCGCCCATATAAAAGAAATCCACCGTAGAAATAAACATGGGATGGCA